>CM060441.1:152272673-154672673 GCA_030545235.1 Helianthus tuberosus
AGTAAAACTGCTGGATAGTTACACTGTTACATTGAACTATTGCTTTTAGTGAAGGTTAGAGAAAACTAGATTCCTTAAAACTGATAGTGAGAACCAACATTTCTAGGAATCCAGAACTCCTAGTCTTTGACTTATTGACTTGACTGTTGACTAACATTTTGACAATCCAGCACTTGTACTCCTGTTCTCTATTCCTGATGGCAACAGTTTTGTTCCAGCAGTTTGGGCAATTTTTTTGGGAAGCCTTTAAGAGGGGAAACTTCTGGACCAAGGATTATACTTCAACTTAGTCCATCATCAGGTAGGGAAGATGGTTCCGTTGGGTTTTGGCTTTCATCATTAGCAGATCTTATATAACCCAACAACTACAAAAAACATAAATGTATATATTACAATTACATTTTATTTATAAAATCTTATGGCGATATGTCCTTTAAGGTGCCAAAAATGTGATGGGTTAGCTGCGGTACGCCCTATTTAAAAACACTAAAGGTGCATTGGAAGTGGAACTAGAAACCAGAATAAGAACTCGCCTTAGGTAATAAACAACAACCCTAGGCTTAAGATGGTCATAAATAGTTAGATTTTACAACAGTTTATATTAAAAGAAGCTTAAAATCTTTTGAATTTTTCGAGGTAAAATAAATATAAAGCAATTACATTTTTTTTTTTTGAGAAAGATCACAACATAGCAGCATACTAGTCCTAAACGTTCTAACACATTTCAATTTTGAACACATAACATGCAAGTCATAGATGACACTGATCCACTTATAAACTCAGACATAACCAATTAGCATTTCACAGTGATATGCAATCAGGTAATTTTAAGCACAAACCCTATGGACCCCACACTATCAGTCATATTCCCGCATCATGAAACACACACGTCTCACAAATATGTTATTGTTTGATTTTTATGTTTTATGATTTCATCCGTGTGAACATGAAAAAAAAAGGAGAACGTTTAAACTCGAATCCTAAGATTGATCTTTCAATACACAGATTGAATACCGAGTTTAAACAAAACAATAAATGAATAAATAAAACAAATTGAAATTGTTTAAACCCTAATTCTCAATTCTATACTTACATATAAGAGAAAGAATCCATAATTTAAACCGAACACCAAAGAAAAAAAAAACAGAATCTCAAATCTTAACTCTCAAATCGATACTTGTTCGCTATATACACAGAAAGAGTCCAAGATTTGAGAAAAACAAAGAAAATCAAACAAGTTTAAATCTTTGCGAAATAAACGCACGAAACACAAAGAATTTCATTTATTGTATTTTTGCACAGATTGTCACAACCCATACGATGATGGAAACATCGGAGTGAGACGAAAACGAGATTGCAAGAGACTTCATAACGGCTATTTCTGACAAGTATTTAAACTAACGCTTTTCATTTCATGTAAAAGGGAAATACATTGTTTCAAAGGAAAGTGCAACATTTAGAACATAACAAAGTAAACATCAAAACATAAATTTAAACGAAGTGCGTTTCTAGTCCATCCTTCTAGATTTCTTTTCAATGCATCAACATCAAGCTCCTGGAATATATATATTAAAGTAACATGTCAACACAAAGGCATTGGTGAGCATACAAGTTTAGTGTACTAACATATGTACAAAAGAATTTAACGAGATCAACATGGCAAAACGTATACTAAGGCACAAACATAACATGAACTAGCATGCATCACATGCGTGTCAACCCAAAGATTCCACTAGCGTAATCTTGTCGTCGCAACGACAAAACCGTTTGTATGATTACTTAATATAGACCCAACAAGGGTGGTGTGCTATGTCACACCCCAAAAACGTCACAGCGGAAATACAAACGCCGCAACGACAAAACCGTTTTTATGATTAATTAACATAGATGAGGCTAAAGTCGTGCTCTGTCGCCTCGTTGTACGTGATGCGCGGCCTCGGCTTGTAGGACTCGTGATTTTTCTGCAGACGATTGAAAACTGACGAGCTTACCTCCTGCTGGTATGTTGTAACATTTCCATTTTTTTTATATTAAAATAAAGTATATAAAACTTATATTATTAAACGGGTAGATCACGGGTTAGTTGACTGTTAGAAAAATGAGGTGTTTAGACGAACATATGAACCGTTTAATAATTAAAATTATAAAAGTACATTATATTTGAACTTACTCCGTTTTTAATGAAACTTAGGTCAAAATATAGATAAAAATATTCTCGTTCTGATGACATATTCATCGTTTTATAAAACGTCATATTTTAGAAGTTATAAGCGATAAATGAGTGAAGCAGCTGAATTTTATATAATATATAAATAATAAAATAATCTAAACTTAACATTCAAGTATATGTGTGTACGTGGATGTAGAGCGTGAGCTCCAAGCTAACTTTCAAATTTACTATAAATAGGAGCCTTTGATAGATTTCAATCTGCCTCTTCTTTCTCTCGCACGCCCTCTCTCTATTTTATATATATATATTCAATTTTTATTAATAATTCACCTATTATACTCCAAAGCCCTGCCCCGTTTTAAGTGTTTTAACCCCTGATCACTAAGTCGATACCCCGTCCGATTGATCTTGAACCCAGCAATTGATGCCAAAGCGCTGCCTGATAATGGCTATGCTTTGTAAACTTAGTTGGGGTTCTGTCTCGTGATGTATTGATAAAGTTGAATTGGGTTATTATACTTAACGCGAGTGCATTATATATTTTTGATGTGTGTAAAATGCAACATATAAATTACATCAAATGGGGCATAAAACTAACCATTTTTTAGTACTAATGTTGGAAAAAATGTGTTTTTGTCTTCCTTTTGTATTTTCAGGGCCAAATGAGCTTAAACGAACAAAAGAAACAAATATGCAGCAAAAACTAACATAAATACAAAGAAAAGTAATAAACGTGACATGCCCGACCCCTCGACAGCATCCCCAAGAGCAAAAACAAGAAACCAAGGCTGACCACGGCCCGTGCCCACTGGACACGGGGGCATGGTCAGATGTCTGCAGAAAGGACAAAGCTGTGGAAGCTTCTATGCCCACCACGCGGGCGTGCCCAGCTCAGCACGGGGTGTGGTCAACGCTAAGATTCGCAGAATCCTGCAAAATCTTGGTAGTAGAGATATGCTTCTACACACGGGGTCGTGCCCAGCGAACACGGGCCGTGTGGAGCCCAATGCTGACAAATGCATTTAATGAAGGAAGAGAAAAGGGATGGCCAAGGGGGCGTGTCCAGCGGACACGGAGTCGTGGCCGAGCTTCTGTTCAGGCTATAAATAAGGGTGCTTGGCTCACTTCAAAGGCATCCCTTGGCAAACCATCTCTCTCCCACTTTGCCACCACTCCACCACCACTACAACACCCACATCCACCACTATCATCCATCATCCACCTTAGAGTGTGTGTAGTAGTCTCGAGATCCAAGATTGATCGTAAGAGTTCTTGTCAATCAAAGGCCATGTTTGGCTAAGTCTCTTACATCACTTGGTGAAGACAAGTCTTTAATGTATTAGTTTTGATTTTTAATCTTTTCGCACTTTTTATTTGGTTTTGTATTTGTCACACCCTGGCTTTGCGGAAGCGTGGTTAATTTGGTGTGACTTCTTAATACCATAGCTTAATCATAACCAAGCTATATTAATTAAAAACATGCAAGATCATCCATTAAGTTTTGAAAACCAAATACAGTGCCATTGTTTTAACGGGAACATACCCCTAACAACCATAACCTTGTTCAACAAACATTACAAACTTGAAACATAACATAAACATGGTTTAAGGATTGTGTCTTGTCCAGGAAAGAGACACATCCCCTAAACCCCGATGACCTCGGAAAACTAGTGCAGCGGAAAACATGCCATACCGTGCCAGATCTCGTTAATTTCCTGAAATACATGTAAGTTGAAAAATCAACAATAATGTTGAGCGAGTTCATGTGTAAGTGAGTAAGTAAACCTTTGTGAGTATAAAAATAGTCGTGGTATGTAGCCAATAAGGGGACTTGTGATCACTAATGGTTTGCAAGACCACTGATATATGTGAAGTGCAAATAGGGAGACTCAAACCTAGCAGATTTCGCCACGGCAATAGTATGTGGACAAAGTCACCCCAAGGTCCGTTTCTAGTTTGGCCTGGGGCTGGGCTCGCTACACCCAGATAGATCTACCGCTCCTGTCCCTCGGTCCCGACATGAGGACTAATGGCCTCATATTGCTCCTACCCACTCACATGATCTGAATAATAAACCTCCTTACGCTACCCATACCGTGTATAAAGTACTCGTAATCATAGTAACATGTATTTCACCCCCGCAGTTAAGAAAACTGAAAACAGTTAGAGAAAAGGGGGACATGAACTCACAGTGAAGCGTCTCTACCAAGTATCTCCAAATCAGAAAGCTGTGCGACGACCTACAAGTGCTAATTCTATTAGACGGACGGCCGTGCCTTAGCTTTATAGTTTAAGTTTTTGGGAAATAGTTAGACAACTATTTCGTGTTCTGTATATACTTGGTAGTTATTTTCCTTCCCAAGGATGGGGGATTCAATACATGTGCGTTCATAAATATTTCCGTAAGTGCGTAAGTGCGTAAGTTACGTTTTAACAATCGAGTGGTAATATAATTACCGGTGTAACTTATATATTCATGGTGAAAGCGTTCGTATTATTTTGGAATCGTTAACGTTCGTAAATATTATTTTTACCCTAAAAATAATATTCATGTATTTTCACAAAATAATCATAAACAGTGTTGTGACAATATATATTTATCTCGTTAAATTCTGTGAAAATCCCACCTCCGATTATTTAGTAAATAAAGTCATGGCGAAATTTATATTTCGAAAATATGTCAAAAATAATTCTAACACTTGTTGTGTAAATAATTCTAAGTGTTAGGTTTTTAGAAAAATTTCGCCAGAGTTTCCTCTGTAACTGGAGGTGGCCACGCTTTCAAGCGTATCATTTTCTTTTACAAAATCAATTCAACAACTTCTTTATTCAATCAAACAATTTCCGACACATCAAACTAGTCGACAAGTATGTAAATCGCATAATCGCATGAACTTGTAGTTTTTCCGCAACTACAGTGTAAATCCCATTATATTTTGTAGATCTTTATATAAAGTAACTTTGATCTCGTAAAAACCTCGTGTTTAGAGAAATACGTCTTTACAACTTCTAGTAACATTTGACAAAACTAGTTCTTTGTCGGATCTTTTCATTTCACAAGTGTTTACACACTTGTGGTTTATAAAAATCATGTTTGTTAGTGTAAGATCCATCCTTTAAAATACATGCTTTCTTTGATATGTGGTTCTTTGAAAATACCACTTGCAGATGCGTAGATCCGCTAGTTTTAAACACCATTGTACAAGTTAAAACACTTTTACACAATTAAAATATTTTTACACAAGTTCATGTTTCATGTGTGGTAGAGTTTCACCTTTTAACCCTTGTATTATCCAAAACAAGCTTATGTTAAGATCCATGATCTTACCAAACCGGGTTAAACGATGATCAGAGCTACCACAACATAGATCGGGTCTAAATAATCACATATTTCAAGTACTACAACATTTACACAACATATATGCTATTAACCACCATTTTAAGTGTTTTTAGTAAACTTTTGTGCATCATCTTGCATTTTAACGAGATTTAACCGATACAAATCCTTTTAACCACTCTAAAATAGTTCAAAAACGAGTTTTAAGCATTATACCTCTAGCTCAAGGCTAGGGAAGAATCTATGCGCAAAATGGGTGGATAAAAGCCAAAGAAAGAGGTCCTTCGTGTTCCGCTTGCTCCAAGCTTCCTAATACGCAACCCTTGATGCTTGAATGATCTTGGAATGGCAAGAACCAAACTCGAAAATGGGTGGGTGAAGGAGGGGTGTTCGGCCGAGAGTTAGAGAGCAAGAGGGAGAGAGATGTGTTGTTGGTTATGTGATGATAATGACCTCTAGTGTAAGCTCATGAACTTATAGACTAAACATATGTGTATTAACCATTGGAAATATTGTCTTGTAGATATTTAACATAGGAGATTTAGATAATCTAGCAAGTACAAGGGGGTGTCCTCTAGGTGACCGATTCGGTTTGGGGGGGGGGGGGGGGTCCCTTGGTTCGATTTTAACTAGCCATTAGGTAAATAGTTAGGGTAAGTTAAGTAATTAACTTGGTTACTTGTATGTTATGCGTTCTGGCGGGTGTTAGGGTGATCAGGGACCCTAACTGGCTCAGAAAAATATAAATAGTGAAAATAACAATATTTTCATGTTCCGGGTATAGTCCGGTTGTTCGGTTGGATAGTAATCCGTTAAAGCGTTAACAAAGCTTTAAAGTGTCGTTATTGTTACTTTTAGTGACACAGCTTACTCCTCCAAAGTGTCAGGAATATTTTTCTCATGTATTGGCACTTTATTAGTTAGCTAAAAGCTGAATTATTTTGTTAAAGTGCTGTGTTTTGTACTTAAGTACGTTTTAGGCACATCCAGTCACTGTGACCTATTCCTAGAGACGCAGTTCCACAACCCTTATATCCCTACACTCACTGCTAGTGTAGCAAAACGTTCCTGGCTCGTACAGGCCTTAGAGGCAGGTGTTTGCCTGATGCTGGCTTTATCAGCATGTTTAATAGGTTATCCATGTATTGTGCTACTGTGCTTTTTGTGCATCATGTTTGTCACTAAGGTGCCGTATGTAAATAATGTAGTGACGATAAGTAAAGTATGATGCAAGTAAGTACATGTATCAGATATCAAGTAGCAGTTCATCAGCTAGTTCAAATAAGCACAGTAATTAAGCAGTAATTAATCATTAATTAAGTCGTACGGATACCTGGTTTAGTGCGGGTTGTCACATTCTCCCCCCGTTAAATAAATTTCGTCCCGAAATTTAAGTTCTGCTTGTAGATGCAGGGTTCTTAGGAAAAAGGTGGGGGTATTTTTCTTTCATCCGGTCCTCACGTTCCCAGGTGAACTCAGGACCATGTCTGGCATTCCAACGAACTTTGACGAGTTTGACACTGCTCCGGCGGGTCTTGTTAACTTTCCAATCCGTGACCTCAACAGGTTCTTCAACGAAGTGGAGCGTGTCGTCAACATGAATCTCGTCGATGGGAATGGCAACGTCAACTTGAGTTGGACTTTTCTTTAGATTGGATACATGAAATGTATCGTGAACACCATTCAGTTCAGCAGGTAGGTCCAACTTGTATGCTACTAGTCCTATTCTTTCCAGAATTCTGAAAGGACCAATGTAGCGCGGATTTAACTTCCCACGCTTTCCGAAGCGTGCCACCCCTTTCCAAGGTGAAACTTTCAATAACACCATTTCTCCAACTTGGAAATCCACATGTTTCCGGTTTGGATCCGCATAGGCCTTTTGTCTGTGGCGAGCTGCTTCGATGCGTTTAAGAATTTGCGCAATCTTGTCTGTCGTCTCTTGGACGATTTCGGGACCAGCAAGCTGCCTATCACCTGCGTCAGACCAACATAGGGGTGATCGGCACTTGCGTCCGTATAGGGCTTCAAATGGCTCGACACCAATACTGGTGTGGTAGCTGTTGTTGTACGAAAATTCGACCAAAGGTAAATGTTTATCCCAGCTACCGCCCAAATCCATAACACATGCCCTCAGCATGTCTTCCAAAGTCTGTATCGTTCGCTCGCTCTGGCCGTCAGTTTGCGGATGAAACGCAGTGCTCAGATTCAATTGTGAGCCAAAGGCTTCTTGGAAGGATTGCCAAATCCTTGACACAAACCTTCTGTCTCTATCAGAGATGATCGAGAGAGGCACTCCATGACGTGCGACGATTTCTCTCATGTAAATTTCCGCAAGTTTACTAGTGCTGTCTTTCTCTTTGGTTGGCAGAAAGTGTGCGGACTTTGTTAGGCGGTCAACTATTACCCAAATCATATCATGGCCTCTTGGCGTTCTTGGCAATTTCGTAACAAAATCCATTGAGATTTGTTCCCATTTCCACTTGGGAATCTCAGGTTGTTGCAGCAGCCCTGAAGGATTCTGGTATTCCGCTTTAACCTTAGCGCATGTTAAACATTTGCTCACATAAACAGCAACATCGCCTTTCATCCTAGGCCACCAATAATAATCTTTGAGATCCTGGTACATCTTATCCGCTCCAGGATGGATAGAGTACCGTGATTTGTGAGCTTCATCAAAAATAACTTTCCTTAAATCACCAAACAGAGGAACCCAAATCCTTTTCTCAAAACATAACGTTCCTTCCTCGTTTGGTACCAAAAGCTTCTCCATCCCACGGAGATATTCTTCTTCAAGGTTTCCTTCCCTGAGAGCTTCCTTCTGCGCGGCACGAATGCGTAAGGAAAGATCGGTTTGGATAATCATTTCCAAAGCTCTAACCCTTATGGGCTTGATTCTCTCTTTACGACTTAGGGCATCGGCGACTACATTCGCCTTCCCTGGATGATACTTTATCTCGCAGTCGTAGTCGTTCAACAATTCAACCCATCGTCTTTGCCTCATATTCAACTCCTTCTGGTTGAATATGTGCTGTAGGCTCTTGTGATCTATAAAAATTTTACACTTCGTACCATACAGGTAGTGTCTCCAGATCTTTAAAGCAGAAACCACTGCACCGAGTTCCAAATCGTGTGTGGTATAGTTCTTCTCATGCACTTTCAACTGACGCGATGCGTAAGCAATAACCTTTTGGCGTTGCATCAACACACAACCCAATCCTTGACGCGATGCGTCGCAGTATACCACAAAATCATCAGTACCTTCCGGTAGAGCTAAGATTGGCGCGTTACAAAGCTTATCCTTCAATATCTGAAACGCTTCATCCTGTTTGATTCCCCAATCAAACTTCTTATCCTTCTGCGTGAGGAGCGTCAATGGTTGAGCGATCTTCGAAAAGTCCTCAATGAACCTTCGATAGTAGCCAGCCAAACCCAAGAATTGTCGAATCTCGGTTGGCGTCTATGGCGTTTCCCAATTCTTGATCGCTTCGATCTTTGTTGGATCCACATGGATTCCATCTCCATTCACCACATGTCCAAGAAATTGGACTTCACGTAGCCAAAACTCGCACTTAGAGAATTTGGCATACAGCTGTTCTTTCTTCAGCAGCTCCAAAATAGCTCTTTAAATGCTGTTCGTGCTTGGCCTTTGTTCTTGAATAAATCAAGATGTCGTCGATAAACACAATCACGAACTTATCCAAGTACGGCTTGCAAACTCTATTCATTAGATCCATGAATACCGCAGGTGTGTTTGTTAAACCAAACGGCATAACAAGGAACTCGTAGTGTCCATAACGAGTTCTGAAGGCTGTCTTCGGGATACTCTCCTCCTGTATCCTTAACTGATGGTATTCAGATCGCAAGTCGATCTTTGAGTAAAAACTTGAACCTTGCAGTTGATCAAGCAGATCATCAATTCTTGATCGTCAGCTTGTTCAGCTCCCGGTAGTTGATGTTTATTTGAGAATCATCATCCTTCTTTTTTACGGGTAAAAATGGGGTTACCCCAGAAGGGAATTTTGGTCTGTTATCTTCCTTCTCTACCCATTTCTAAAACTTCTCTGTCAATCCTTGCATCTCCGAAAATGTAAGTTGCTACGATGCAACGACTACGGGTGCAGTGCCTGGAATTAGATCGACGCGGGATTCGACTAATCGTTGAGGAGACGATTCCGGCAAGTCTTCGAAGAAGACTTCGGGGTATCTTCCAATCACAGGGATATCTTCGAGTTTTGGTTCTTCGGCTTCTTTTTCCACGACTTGAGCCAAGAATGCAAAACATCCTTTGTGCAAAAATTTTGTGTCTCCTTTGCCTGATAATCCGTAGGAGCGTATCCTGCTCCATGGATCACAATCATTTCTCCGTTCGTCGTCGGGGTGTGGACGTCAATCTCCGCATGGTCATTCGACAACCAGTCCATCCCAATTATCACGTCGAAGCTTCCGTTAGGCTTATTCTATCGAGAACTGGGTATCTAGGCTACTTACTACTAAAACAACTTGTATTTTCTGAAGCTAAAATTTGACAATACCGTCAAATAGAGCATAACATTAACTATTATGAGACGTACTGATATCCACGCTTGGATTCTATCCCCGCTATTGAGCTTTCATCCTCTTGCCTGAGTGTTCTTAGGGCAATACTTCTTGAAATGCCCCACATCACCGCAATTAAAACATGCTTGGCCACAGCCTTGATTGTCACCATCCCTGCCTTGATAGTTGTTGTCGTCGTTACTTCCTCCGCGATTTCCGCTACCATCTTGACCTCTATTTCCATGTTTAGTACCTTGCCGACACGTTTCCTTGACATGTCCCACCTTGCCACAGTTACCACATTTTCCATATCTACACCGCCCGTTATGGGGTCGTCGACAATTGTCGCACTTTGGTAGGATACCCGTGTACTCTTTTCTCTTTTTGGCCTTGTCGTTGCTACTCGACTGGGTACCCTGTTTGAAATTTGCCAACTTCCTCTTGTTGTCCCCAGATGACTCTACATGAGTCTCCTTCTTCTCCTCAGAGGTTGAAAATTTATTCATCCTGATTGCCTCTTCCGTCAAGGCTATACTTAGATTGATGGCCTCAGTGATTGTCGCAGGCTTGGATGAGGTTACCATGCTTATGATTTGAGGAGCTAGTCCCCAAATGAAGCGTTCAATTCTCTTGAACTCAGGAGTGACCATGTAGGGTACCACATGCGATAAGTCATGGAACCTTTGAACGTACTCTGCGATCTTTGGACCGTCCATTTTCAAATACCAAAACTCGGTCTCCAATCTTTGGATTTTCGCGCGAGAGCAGTACTTTTTGCGCATAAGTTCCTTTAGTTCGGTCCAGGTCAGCGCGTAGGCAGCAGCTTCGCCTAGTGTCTGAACTTGTAGATTCCACCAGGATAGGGCTCCATCTAGAAACAGCCCTGAGATATAGGTGACTTGCTGATCTAGCGCGCATTTGCTCATGCGAAGAACAGATTCAGTTTTCTCGGCCCAACGAACAAAGGCGACAGCACCTCCTGTGCCATCAAAGTTGACCGGTTTGCAGTCTAGAAACTGCTTGTAGGTGCATCCTGCACATACGTCATAACATACGTTCGACATTAGCATCATTGCTAAGGACATCCAATTAGGTCATGGTATGTCTAAATGACTTAGTATTACCATGAGGTGGATTATTGTTGTTGCCAGTGTTGCCAGAGTTGCTTCCACTAGTCCCTCCTTGAGAGGCGGCGTATTGTGCAATGGCAGCAGCGATAATTTGCTGGAGTTCTGCCTCATTGGTAGGCAACGGCGTTTGACGTCTTGGCGGCATCTTCTAAAAGATGTTTCACGTAGGTTAGGTCATAATAAGTAGAGTGTACGTAAGTATACAACAATATCAACACATAATATCTCATGTTATCAATCACATAACATCTCATGTTATAAATAGATCACCCATATTGATAGCTTCTGCAATGGTTGAGGGCTTTGAAGTAGTTACCATACCCCTGATCTGGGGTGCAAGTGTCCAAATGAATCGTTCAATCCTTTTGAACTCCGGTTTGACTAAGTAGGGGGGGCGACCCTAGATAGGTCGTGCGATCGCTGGACAAGTTCAGGAATTTCTGGTTCGTCCATTTTCAAATTCCTGAACTCCACCTCAGCTTCTAAATTCCAGTCCTAAAACAACATTTCTTCTCAGTCGTTTCCTTGAGCTCGTCCCAGCTCAGTGCATAAGCAGCGTCTGTGCCAAGGGTCTGAACCTGGAGGTTTCATTAAGAGAGTGTGTCATCTAGAAATATCCCCGAGATATAGGTAACACTCTGTTGGGGCGAATAGTTACTCGTTCTTAGAATGGAGTCGGTCTTTTCGGACCAACGAACAAATGCAACGGTGCCTCCTGTTCCGTCAAAGTTTAAAGGCTTGCAGTTCAGGAACTGTTTATAGGTGCAGCCAGTTGGAGGGTTATTTCCAGTAATGCCTTCGTTGTACTTAGAGCGGAGGGCTTCATGTCGTGCATTTATCTGTGAGATGCGTTCTTGCAGCTCGGCTTCTGTCCTTGGCCACGTGCTGGTGTTTGTGTCACGTCTGGGTGACGTTCCCTTTTGTCGAAGTGGTGTGAAGCGGGTTAGACAACGTTTCAATTGTCTATGAGGTGTATATAGCAACATAAGCCATCATGTAATCACCTAATTTCACACGCAAATATACTCACTGTATGAGTGGGGAAGTAAATTTCTGAGCCTTCACATAGGCTTGCCAATTGGCTTGTTGCTCGTAATAGAATGAACTCGAGGCTACATCGCCTTGGTCATTTGTGTTTAAGTTATTTCCTGCTGCATTGGTTATCATTAGCTTGACCCGCAGAGTCTACCAGGATTCCTGTGCACTACAAATCGTTATTACGTGGGCCCCCGTAATAATAAATTGTCTTGCACAGTTACCCCCAAATTTTCTCTCGTCCAAGCAGATGATCAATCAAGGAGCAACAGTAGGTGCATTGGCATGAACAGGGTCATGCTCCAATGCGGGGTCAGGAGCAGCGCCTGGCTCAGGGGCCACGGCCGGCTCCGGATCAAAAACTCCATCTCAAGATCAGCTGGATTAACAAACACAGGGGGTTACAGGATCCTCCAAGGGCTGGTCTAAGTGCATGAATTCAATGTCATGGTCTGGATCAAAACCAGGTGGAAAAACAGAATCGTCCTCAATATCGCGATCAAACTCAAAGCTGTGGGCGGGATCCGGTGCAGCTGATGATGCCATATCAGGGTCGGCGTCGTGTGAGTGGTGCTGCATTCCCTGTATGTGCGAAGATGCGGATGTCAGAAACTTAAATGAGTCTGGGGTAGGGGAATGGACAAGAGTTTCCCCTACAGGAGCGTCCGCATGCAGTAGTCTAATACCAGCAGCAATAGGGCCCTGCCCTCGAATGGGTCCTCCTCCAGTAGATCGTTATCGTCGTCAGAGGCCACGTCGGGAGGGGGGGGCATATCAACAATAGGATAAGCGGCAAGGGGGCAAATTCCCAACAAGATGGCCATCAGTAGGCTCTGCTACGACTTCAGGCAGCGTAAAAGGGCTAAAAGTCGTCATTGTCCGTGCCGGTAGTATCGGAATTGTACACCTCGTGCTTCAATGAAACTATGTCATCTGGTACTATGGCCATGGGATTCGTAGTGTCCATCTTTCTAGTACTTGATGAAAGCATGACGTTTGTAACACAAACACATATACGTATAATAATTAATCATATAATCAGTTAATCACATAGTCACCAAGTAAGCATTCAAATCATTCTCCTAGTCTCACTAGCCAATTTCTCCCAGTCTTTAAGACTGCTCTATCCTCCACCTCGACCTCTTTAGATCGAGCCTCGGTCTCCAACACCGAGCCTCAGTCTTCATGACTGAGCCTACTCTTCCTAGCCAACTACCTTGGTCACCTAGACCAAGCCTCGATCCTCCAGACCGAGCCTCAGCCCTCCAAGCTGAGCCTTTTCTTCCTAGCCTTGCTAGCCCACTACCTCGGTCACCTAGACCGAGCCTCGATCCTCCAGACCGAGCCTCAGCCCTCCAGGCTGAGCCTATAATAAATTAACGTGCTCAACTACCTCGGTCACCTAGACCGAGCCTCGATCCTCCAGACCGAGCCTCAGCCCTCCAAGCTGAGCCTATAAATAATAAAATGTGCTCAACATTTGTTTGTAAAAAGTTTTGGATCTGGACTTAAGTGGTATGCAGAAAAATGTTTTCGTGAGAGCCCTAGTGATCATAGTCTAGACTCGAGAAAGAATCCTAGTTCGCTATGATCAGAGCTCTGATACCAAGCTGTCACACCCTGGCTTTGCGGAAGCGTGGTTAATTTGGTGTGACTTCTTAATACCATAGCTTAATCATAACCAAGCTATATGAATTAAAAACATGCAAGATCATCCATTAAGTTTTGAAAACCAAATACAGTGCCATTGTTTTAACGGGAACATACCCTAACAACCATAACCTTGTTCAACAAACATTACAAACTTGAAACATAACATAAACATGGTTTAAGGATTGTGTCTTGTCCAGGAAAGAGACACATCCCCTAAACCCCGGATGACCTCGGAAAACTAGTGCAGCGGAAAACATGCCATACCGTGCCAGATCTCGTTAATTTCCTGAAATACATGTAAGTTGAAAAATCAACAATAATGTTGAGCGAGTTCATGTGTAAGTGAGTAAGTAAACCTTTGTGAGTATAAAAATAGTCGTGGTATGTAGCCAATAAGGGGACTTGTGATCACCAATGGTTTGCAAGGCCACTGATATATGTGAAGTGCAAATAGGGAGACTCAAACCTAGCAGATTTCGCCACGGCAATAGTATGTGGACAAAGTCACCCCAAGGTCCGTTTCTAGTTTGGCCTGGGGCTGGGCTCGCTACACCCAGATAGATCTACCGCTCCTGTCCCTCGGTCCCGACATGAGGACTAATGGCCTCATATTGCTCCTACCCACTCACATGATCTGAATAATAAACCTCCTTACGCTACCCATACCGTGTATAAAGTACTCGTAATCATAGTAACATGTATTTCACCCCCGCAGTTAAGAAAACTGAAAACAGTTAGAGAAAAGTGGGACATGAACTCACAGTGAAGCGTCTCTACCAAGTATCTCCAAATCAGAAAGCTGTGCGACGACCTACAAGTGCTAATTCTATTAGACGGACGGCCGTGCCTTAGCTTTATAGTTTAAGTTTTTGGGAAATAGTTAGACAACTATTTCGTGTTCTGTATATACTTGGTAGTTATTTTCCTTCCCAAGGATGGGGGATTCAATACATGTGCGTTCATAAATATTTCCGTAAGTGCGTAAGTGCGTAAGTTACGTTTTAACAATCGAGTGGTAATATAATTACCGGTGTAACTTATATATTCATGGTGAAAGCGTTCGTATTATTTTGGAATCGTTAACGTTCGTAAATATTATTTTTACCCTAAAAATAATATTCATGTATGTTCACAAAATAATCATAAACAGTGTTGTGACAATATATGTTTATCTCGTTAAATTCTGTGAAAATCCCACCTCCGATTATTTAGTAAATAAAGTCATGGCGAAATTTATATTTCGAAAATATGTCAAAAATAATTCTAACACTTGTTGTGTAAATAATTCTAAGTGTTAGGTTTTTAGAATAATTTCGCCAGAGTTTCCTCTGTAACTGGAGGTGGCCACGCTTTCAAGCGTATCATTTTCTTTTACAAAATCAATTCAACAACTTCTTTATTCAATCAAACAATTTCCGACACATCAAACTAGTCGACAAGTATGTAAATCGCATAATCGCATGAACTTGTAGTTTTTCCGCAACTACAGTGTAAATCCCATTATATTTTGTAGATCTTTATATAAAGTAACTTTGATCTCGTAAAAACCTCGTGTTTAGAGAAATCCGTCTTTACAACTTCTAGTAACATTTGACAAAACTAGTTCTTTGTCGGATCTTTTCATTTCACAAGTGTTTACACACTTGTGGTTTATAAAAATCATGTTTGTTAGTGTAAGATCCATCCTTTAAAATACATGCTTTCTTTGATATGTGGTTCTTTGAAAATACCACTTGCAGATGCGTAGATCCGCTAGTTTTAAACACCATTGTACAAGTTAAAACACTTTTACACAATTAAAATATTTTTACACAAGTTCATGTTTCATGTGTGGTAGAGTTTCACCTTTTAACCCTTGTATTATCCAAAACAAGCTTATGTTAAGATCCATGATCTTACCAAACCGGGTTAAACGATGATCCGAGCTACCACAACATAGATTGGGTCTAAATAATCACATATTTCAAGTACTACAACATTTACACAACATATATGCTATTAACCACCATTTTAAGTGTTTTTAGTAAACTTTTGTGCATCATCTTGCATTTTAACGAGATTTAACCGATACAAATCCTTTTAACCACTCTAAAATAGTTCAAAAACGAGTTTTAAGCATTATACCTCTAGCTCAAGGCTAGGGAAGAATCTATGCGCAAAATGGGTGGATAAAAGCCAAAGAAAGAGGTCCTTCGTGTTCCGCTTGCTCCAAGCTTCCTAATACGCAACCCTTGATGCTTGAATGATCTTGGAATGGCAAGAACCAAACTCGAAAATGGGTGGGTGAAGGAGGGGTGTTCGGCCGAGAGTTAGAGAGCAAGAGGGAGAGAGATGTGTTGTTGGTTATGTGATGATAATGACCTCTAGTGTAAGCTCATGAACTTATAGACTAAACATATGTGTATTAACCATTGGAAATTATGTCTTGTAGATATTTAACATAGGAGATTTAGATAATCTAGCAAGTACAAGGGGGTGTCCTCTAGGTGACCGATTCGGTTTGGGGGGGGGGGGGGGTCCCTTGGTTCGATTTTAACTAGCCATTAGGTAAATAGTTAGGGTAAGTTAAGTAATTAACTTGGTTACTTGTATGTTATGCGTTCTGGCGGGTGTTAGGGTGATCAGGGACCCTAACTGGCTCAGAAAAATATAAATAGTGAAAATAACAATATTTTCATGTTCCGGGTATAGTCCGGTTGTTCGGTTGGATAGTAATCCGTTAAAGCGTTAACAAAGCTTTAAAGTGTCGTTATTGTTACTTTTAGTGACACAGCTTACTCCTCCAAAGTGTCAGGAATATTTTTCTCATGTATTGGCACTTTATTAGTTAGCTAAAAGCTGAATTATTTTGTTAAAGTGCTGTGTTTTGTACTTAAGTACGTTTTAGGCACATCCAGTCACTGTGACCTATTCCTAGAGACGCAGTTCCACAACCCTTATATCCCTACACTCACTGCTAGTGTAGCAAAACGTTCCTGGCTCGTACAGGCCTTAGAGGTAGTGTTTGCCTGATGCTGGCTTTATCAGCATGTTTAATAGGTTATCCATGTATTGTGCTACTGTGCTTTTTGTGCATCATGTTTGTCACTAAGGTGCCGTATGTAAATAATGTAGTGACGATAAGTAAAGTATGATGCAAGTAAGTACATGTATCAGATATCAAGTAGCAGTTCATCAGCTAGTTCAAATAAGCACAGTAATTAAGCAGTAATTAATCATTAATTAAGTCGTACGGATACCTGGTTTAGTGCGGGTTGTCACAGTATTAATGAATTTAATAACTAATTTCTTATGTTGAAGGTGAAACTTCTTTATCATTTGTCCCTGGTGTCTTGGAATTACTTTACTGTCTATATAAAGTAAAAGATTTACACCATTCATATCTCTACGGTCTATATAGAGATATGTTGGCTACCTGGTCGGGGGTTAAGGGAATGGTTTAGTAAGGTTCTTGTCTTGTTCAGTGTATAGATCCTGCAAGGACCTGGGTCAAGCTTACTAGGACCTCCTTCAATACCCACTGGTATTAGATGGCGGGAGTGCGAATAGCTTGATCCCCTCATATGCAAACTACTATTAATAAATTAACCCGGCTACTTGGGATTGTATCCCTGCTAACTCAAACAACTTAGCCGAGGGTAACGCCACTTTCAAAAGAAGGGCCTACCACTTTTCGCATTAATAACTTAATTAATTATTTTTCAATATTCCGACCCTTTGGGATTGTATCCTTGCTGACTCAAACCACTGGGTTGAGGGCGTCACCTTCAAAAGAGGGGCCTACAACTATAACTAAGATAATATCTTAAAAAGTGCAAAAGTGCGGAAATCATCAAATGATACATTAAAGGCGAGTTGGATCCAAGTGGTTCATCTTGTCTATCTGTTTTTATTTTATTTTTCTTTCTGCATTTTTAGTTTTTATTTTTCATGTTTAAAATCTTTTCTCAAAAATTTTAGATTGATTAGACGTTGAGGATAAACCGGTATTAAAAGCTCTTGTGTCCTTGGACGACCTCGGTATCTTACCAACGCTATACTACGATCACGATGGGTGCACTTGCACATGTGTGTGTTTAGTGTTAGTAGAATATCATGTTTTATAAATTTAAAACTTGACTAATGTGTAAAATGGGCTTAAAATATCAACAAAAACATATCAACCCGACACACACCAAGTTTTTGGCGCCGCTGCTAGGCACACAAGGATTTTAAGAAAGTTAGGAATCAACAGCCTAATCATTTTTTTTATTTTTTTTAGGATTTTTTTTAATTTTTCAGCTTCTGCAGACTTTAGCACGGGGCCGTGCCTGGTCGGACACGGGCCGTGCCCAGCAACCTTATTGGCAGTCTTTGTTTTCTGAGTTAAAGAATGGTGACCACGGGGCCGTGGCGGTGCAGCACGGGGCCGTGTTGAACCCCCCAGTAACTGGGATCCAGAAAACAACCACTGTAACCACGACCACGGGCCGTGGTCAGTGACCACGGGGCCGTGGTGAGACTTCTGACCAACAATCTTTTTTGTTTTTATCGCAGGACTTGGAACCCAGGCGCAACACCTAAACTTTCTACGCAGTGCATGAGCTATAGTTCCAATAAAGACATAAAAGAACCTCTAGACGAACCCGAATGCTTTCTAAGAAAAAAAAACTTAAAGCTAAAATCCAATAGAAAGTTTCGGGGGACCAACTTCCATTGGCGGATCAGCGTACCCTAATGGAATACCTACAACCCATGGTAGGTAATCTCGCCGCCGCTATCAATGCACCGAATTTCGATGCCAACAACTTCGAACTTCGGGCGCATTTGATTCAAATGCTTCAAAATTCCGCAACCTTCCATGGCCTAGCGGACGAAGATCCCCATTTACATATTACCAACCTTTTGGAAATATGTGATACTTTTCGGATCAACGGGGCATCAAACGACGCCATCCGCCTCGGGATGTTCCCATTTTCACTAAAATACCGAGCTAAGGCTTGGCTTAACACCCTCCCAAGTGGTTCGGTAAACACTTGGGATGAACTAGCCCAAAAGTTTCTATATAAGTATTTCCCTCCTTCTAAAACGGCTAAATTAATGACTGAAATTAATACATACTCACAAGAGGATGGGGAATCCTTATATGAAACTTGGGAAAGGTTCAAGGAGCTATTAAGAAAATGCCCTCATCATGGTCTTGCAGTATGGCAACAAGTATCCACTTTCTATAATGGGTTGTTGCCACACACAAGACAAACGCTCGACTCTAGCTCCGGGGGACTTCTAGTTAATCGTTGCCCAAATGAAATTTATAATCAAATTGAGAAGATTGCTCAAAACAATTTTCAATGGCACACTCCCGAGGCACAAAATCTATTGCCCCGGCCGGCCATAAGGTAGATGCAAGCACTTATTTACAAGCCCAAATCGAGACCCTATCTTCGAAAATCAAAAAGTTAGAAATGACAAAAACGGCATCGGTTATGGCTTGCGAAGGGTGTGGTGGGCCAAATGAAAATTGGAGTTGTATGAAAGAAATGGATTATCAAACGGAAATGGTAAACTACATTGATAATAGACCTAGGTCGTCAACGGGAACCTACAACCAAGGATGGCGTAACCACCCTAGCCTTGGTTGGAGAGAACACGTAAATAGTAGTAACCAACAAAACCAAAACCAACGAACAAACTTTCAACAACAAAGAAATGAGTCGCAAAATTTCTCTCAACAACAATAAGGGGGACGAGAGAGGCTTGAAGATACTATCTCACGCCTCATCTCCGACACCGAAAAGAAGAACTCGGATCAATTCCAACAAATGGAATCAAACTTTAGAAATCAACAAGCTAGTATTCAAAACATTGAAAAACAACTAAATCAACTAGCTCAAAATTTCTCCGAGAGACCACAAGGCGCGTTACCTAGCAATACCGAGCCCAACCCAAAGGCGCAAGTGCATCTCATAACATTGAGAAACCGTACCGTAGGTCCCAAGGAGGCTCCGCTACCTCCATCCGACAAAAATCCACCCATTCAAACCATGACCTCACCAACGATCCAAAAGGAAACAACTCCTCCGCCAATTCCCGAACCTACCAAGAGCCCCTCGGTACCCTACCTTGGTCGGTTACTTCGCCAAAAGACCGATGAGCAGTTCACAAAATTCATAAACTTACTAAAACAATTGCATATCAATCTTCCATTTGTGGGAGTCCTCACTCAAATGCCAAAATATTCAAAATTTATGAGAGATTTCCTCACTCACAAAAGGAAAATTGAAACATTGCAATTAGTCAGCTTAAGTGAAGAATGCTCCGCCGTGCTACTTAACAAACTCCTACAAAATAAAATCGACCTCGGAAACTTCACCATCCCTTGTTCCATTGGGGGATCACCTATACGCAATGCGCTAGCCGACCTTGGGGCTAGCATCAATCTCATGCCCGCTTCAATGTTTGACCGACTCGGACTATGTAAGTCAAGCCCCACAAAGATGAGCATACAACTCGCCGATAGGTCTATTAAATACCCACAAGGTTTCGCCGAAAATCTGTTGGTAAAAGTCGGAGACTTTGTCTTCTCGGCCGACTTTGTCATACTCGATATGGAGGAAGACACCGAAATCCCACTCATTCTAGGAAGACCATTCCTTGCCACCGCTCACGCGTTATGAGTGATGGGAAGTTAACATTGAGGGTCAGAGACGAAGAGATAAAGTTCGGGGTTGGGAAAAGAGTAGAAGACGACCCGGTCAACTACATGGATCTTATAGACTCAAGCTTGGATGACGCTCTCCGACGGTGCAACATAGGATGCAAAACATCCAACTTGGGTAACATATGACTGACCTTGGGCGTAGCCAAGGACCCTTATAAACGTGGCGCACCATGGAGGCATTACGTGGAACTATCCGTAGTTTTAGTTTAGATTAACTTTTATGTTTTCTAGTTTAGCTTTACTTTTCAGGAATAAAACACACTCGAAAAGGTGGAGATTACCAAGGGTACTTTAAGACCACACCCCATGCACAAAAACAGAGCCTCTCGACAATTTTCCAGCATTACAGCAAGTTCAGCACGGGGCCGTGCTCAGCCCAACACGCCTCGTGCCCAAGGCTCTGCAGAATTTGCCCAGTTCAGGTAACTGGACACAGGGCCATTCTCAATGAACACGCCCCGTGCCCAGCATTCTGTTTAATTTTGGTACTGGCAATCTGACCACGGGGCCGTGCCCGGTCCAACACGGGGCCGTGACGCCCAATAACACTAAATCTTGTTTTTAAACACCTTTTTACACATTCAATCAACCTAAAAACTTATTTTTGGAACACATTGAGGACAATGTGTATTTTAAGTGTGGGGGGATGCTAAAACCTTGAATTTTGCAAGTCCTAATAACAAGCCTTACACAAAACTCTATTGGAACCGCTAATCACCCCAAATTTTCATTTTTTTTAATTGTCTTGGTTTAATTTGGGAAAAATAAGTTCTAAAAAGTTTATATTTTTACAAATTTACAACCGATAGCGTCGTGATAAAAAGAACCAACATAAGAAAATTATGAAAAGGGATGACAAATCTAATTAAAATTTGATTATATATACTTGATCACATTTTAAACCCATTCCTACAATAAGTGAGTTTTGAGCCTTTATTGAGCATACAAGCATACATCTTTAAACTAAATGCTCATTTTTCGTTTCTTGTGTGAATAGCCGCTTGGTTCTTACGACTCTAGAACATGCCACGGCGATACATTCCCGGTCCTTACCAACTTAAACCCAAGTAAGTAAATGATGGAGGCATTAGGACTAACCCATTTTCCTTTCAACACCATTATTTTTCATTTTCTTTATCACCTACCCAAAATCCCCATAGTTAACCCCTTTGAGCCTAAACCTTTTCATTTCTAAACCCACAAAACAAACACCTTTACCCACCAAAACCTTTTTCTTTTCAACCCATTTATTTTAGTAAAAAGCTCGGTTTTCTTGTAACGTTTCTTTATAAAAAAAGTCTAGCAATAAACAAACAAGTTCCTCAAAGAAACTTTGTTTGAAGATGCTTAGTTTGAATAAAAGTCACAAAAACAAAAAGGTTTACGACGACCGACGCTTTTTACGCTTTTAGCCTTTTTTACTAACCACTAACCAAAACCAGCTACCCTTAGCCCAAGCCTAACCCTTTCCCAAGTCCACTTGACATTTACAAAGGTTTATAATTAAAAAGGATGAGGATTGATTGCTTGACAAGCATATGGTAGAAGTAAGTTCCATGCCGGTCTCGAGTGTTTCACAAAAATACATCTTCGGCCGAGTGTTGAGTGATCTCCCGTGAGGTATGTGAACTTGTATATAAATGGAATTTTAAAGAGGCATGTTATGCCCAAATAAGTAATTTCTCTTATGAAACGTTCTAAATAAATCATAACGAATAGAATTGTAAATAGAATAAAAATAAAACCCAATAAAGATTTTGGATTCCCGACACTCAAGACAAGCCCAAAACTTCTCTCCTACATATTCCATTTGGGTGTGTAAGCCACATAATAAAGAGTTTTACTTGAGGACAAGCAAAGATTCAAGTGTGGGGGTATTGGATGTATGTAAAATGCAACATATAAATTACATCAAATGAGGCATAAAACTAACCATTTTTTAGTACTAATGTTGGAAAAAGTGTGTTTTTGTCTTCCTTTTGTATTTTCAGGACCAAATGAGCTTAAACGAACAAAAGAAACAGAATAAACGTGACATGCCCGACCCCTCGACGGCATCCCCAAGAGCAAAAACAAGAAACAGAAGGCTGACCACGACCCGTGCCCACTGGACAAGGGGGTGTGGTCAGATGTCTACAGAAAGGACAAAGCTGTGGAAGCTTCTATGCCCACCACGGGGGCGTACCCAGCTCAGCACGGGGCGTGGTCAACGCTAAGATTCGCAGAATCCTGCAAAATCTTGGTAGTACAGATATGCTTCTGCACACGGGGCCATGCCCAGCAAACACGAGCCGCGTGGAGCCCAATGCTGACAAATGCAATTAATGAAGGAAGAGAAAAGAGATGGCCACGGGGGCGTGTCCAGCAGACACGGGGCCGTGGCCGGGCTTCTGTTCAGGCTATAAATATGGGTGCTTGGCTCACTTCAAAGGCATCCCTTGGCAAACCATCTCTCTCCCACTTTGCCACCACTCCACCACCACTACAACACCCACATCCACCACCATCATCCATCATCCACCTTAGAGTGTGTGTAGTAGTCCCGAGATCCATGATTGATTGTAAGAGTTCTTGTCAATCAAAGGCCATGTTTGGCTAAGTCTCTTACATCACTTGGTGAAGACAAGTCTTTAATGTATTACTTTTGATTTTTAATCTTTTCGCACTTTTTATTTGGTTTTGTATTAATGACTTTAATAACTAGTTTCTTATGTTGAATGTGAAACTTCTTTATCATTTGTCCGTGGTGTCTTGTCATTACTTTACTGTCTATATAAAATAAAAGATTTACACCATTCATATCTCTACGGTCTATATAGAGATATGTTGGCTACCTGGTCGGGGGTTAAGGGAATGGTTTATTAAGGTTCTTGCCTTGTTCAGTGTATAGATCCTACAAGGACCTGGATCAAGCTTACTAGGACCTCCTTCAATACCCATTGGTATTGGATGGCGGGGGTGCGAATGGCTTGATCCCCTCATATGCAAACTACTATTAATACATTAAACTGGCTACTTGGGATTATATCCCTGCTGAGTCAAACCACTTAGCCGAGGGTAACGTCACCTTCAAAAGAGGGGCCTACCACTTTTCGCATTAATAACTTAATTAATTATCTTTCAATATTTTGACCCTTTGGGATTGTATCCTTGCTGACTCAAACCACTGGGTTGAGGGTGACGTCACCTTCAAAAGAGGGGCCTACTACTATAACTAAGATAATCTCTTGAAAAGTGTAAAAGTGCAGAAATCATCAAAGGATACATTAAAGGCGAGTCCGATCCAAGTGATTTATCTTGTCTATATGTTTTTACTTTATTTTTATTTCTGCATTTTTAATTTTTATTTTTCATGTTTAAAATTTTTTCTCAAAAAATTTTAGCTTGATTAGACGTTGAGGATAAACCGGTATTAAAAGCTCTTGTGTCCTTGGACGACGTCGGTATCTTACAAACGCTATACTACGCTCACGATTGGTGCACTTGCCCATGTGTGTGTCTAGTGTTAGTAGAATATCGTGTTTTATAAATTTAAAACTTGACTAATGTGTAAAATGGGCTTAAAATATCAATAAAAACATATCATACCCGACACACACCAATTTTATTAAATAGCTCAGGAGTTATACCCAAGATTATACCAGGAGGCTTTTAGTTGAACCCTAAAGTTACAAAGTGAGTAATTCTTCTTTTTATCACCTTTTGTGATACATTTATATTTAAAAATGCTTTTTCAAAACTCTAAATGTTTATCAGTTATACTTACAGTGATTAAGTTTTTGTATTATGCAATAACTAGCGGTATGTGGGGTTTTAACTGGGTTCAAGATTGAAGGGGTTAAGTTAAAACACATATATTATTAATGTATTTCTATAAAGACTGGTTGTGAATATATTTAGAACCTATTATGTTATAATATTTGACATCTCATTATAATTAATTATAATGTATTACTAATATATTATTAATATATTATTTATTGTATATAAACGTAGTATAAAATATATGTCCACAGTTATACATTAATTCACAGTTATATTACAATATTATTATGTTATAATAATATTATAATGTATTATAATACATAATATAATACATTTATCAGAAACTTTTCTTTTTATAACACAGTGATTAAATATTACAAGTAACAATAAAGTTATATTTAAATATAACTAAAAGTAATGTATATAATTCTCAATTATCAGTATAATATATTAATATAAAATACATCATTCTCTCAACTTTAAATATAAAATATTAAATTGAGCAATATAATATATTAATATAAAATACATCATTCTCTCAACTTTAAATATAAAATATTAAATTGAGCAATATAATATATTACGTTATATATATTATTTAATTAAATATTATATTTAGGAAAGTTATAACTACTAGTTTGACAGAAAATGATATATTTCATTTTCTGGGCTAATTTGTTTTGTGCCATAGAAAATATATTGGACAAAGTGATATGACCAGAGTCACTAGTTGAGAGAATGATCAACAGTGATATGACCACAGTCACTAGTTAAGAGAATGATCAACAGTGACATGACCAGAGTCACTAGTTGAAAGAACGATTAGCAGTGATATGACCACAGTCACTAGTTGAAAGAATGATCAACAGTGATATGACCACTGTTACGGGAATCGTCTAGTGACCGATACATTTGAATAATAGTAAGATATACTATATATCTATTACTTGATAAACTGCACTATTGGACGAAAGTTAACCAAATGAGTGATATGACCACCGTCACATCGGAACTACCACCATGTGACAAATACTGATTGAGTTTTGAGTAAATATAAAAACTCTTAATGCTGTAAAGTATAACAATATATTTTTATAAAAATGGAATGAACTCGTCAGTGTTTATTACTGATAAAATGTTTTTAAAACCCGTTTCCGGTAAATTGCTTTAAAGATAATAGAAGCCGGCTGTGGAGCTCTGAAGGCTTAAATAAAGTGGCTATAAATACCTGAATAAAAGAAGAAATTTATGTTTTATTTATTTGGGTTTATCTCTATAAAAACAATTGAATTGAATATGTGTTTTAGCCCATTTATTTAATATTAAAAGTTGGTGTTTTTATAAACTCTGAAATTATTTCCTAACTAAGATCCTGATGAAAATTTTTTCCGCTGCGTATTTAATAAACACTGGTACCACTTGACTGGTTCATGGCTCCCGCTCCTAGGGTGGGGTCGGGGGTTCTGACATACGTAGAGTCATTCTCATAAGTGTTTCACTCCCATTCGTCGTTGATGTTGCGCGGCCCAAGCTGGCTACTCGACGGACGTTTTTGTTGCACATGAGAAAGAGTTTCATAGTAGCTGTCAGTTTCACCGTAAGAGTCGCGAGTGTCGCACGCACTCTGCCTCCTTGGTGATGAGGGTCTTTCATGCTCCTGTCCTTGTGCGCGCTTATAAGGCGGCATCCCATAATTCACTTGCCTTGGTGCATGTGTCACCAATGGAGATGGTTGCGTCTACGCTTGAATTAGCGCTTGTTGCGCGTTAAGCTGTGCATAGATGAGATTCAAAGTTGCTTGACTTTTTGCATACAATGAGGTGGGAGTTTCCCCCTCTTGTAGTCCTAACAGCGCAGACATTCCTGATGGCGCTGGTGTTGACGGACCAGCACCATGACTTGTTGGGGTTACCGTTTGGGTGGTACGAATATCACTTGCGCGGACAACCTCAACGTTCGTGCCCTCCCCCTCGGTATACTCGTCATTAGGTAGGTTTTGGACGTGCGAGGTGTCCTCCACCATGCCTAATTGAGAGCGTGCACTGATAGGTGGAAAAGGGATTCCCTGATCAGCCATGGATCGAGAGAAAAAAACAGCTCAGAAAAGAAGATGTAAGTGATTGTGAAAAATCGGTGGGCGCCAATAACGAAACTCCAAACTAATCTGGTGACTAGTTTGTGGTTTGTGCCTCGACAAATAAGGTTAATCTTCTTTATTTCGTCCAAGCTGTGATGTGATGATCGTGTAAAACACTAAACACCCCGTTAAGCTCGTTACGAGGAGGGGAATAGGGGGGTTCTCCTCGTAACCACCCTCCGGCGTGAGAATAAGTATATGCTTTGAGGATAAAAGTGTGTGATTAAGAGTGAGAGAGCAAGGAAGCAGAATCCTTAAACCTGGAGGTGAAGATCACTATTTATAGTCGGAGTGGTGTGGAAGGAGATGGGCTGATGGGCCTTGGGCCTGTAGTCGACAATAAGAAATATCCGTTTTGTCCCCTCTGCCACGACCGTTGGTGCTTCTGGGCGAGAGGGAAGCTGGCGCACGCTGAATGGATCCACGTGGCCTGACAGCTGTCCTTGTTGTCTCGTCTGTCATCAGCGGCTAAGTGGAGATCGTGGAGCAGATGTCGGCGCACGCTGATTGGTGCCACGTATGCATCCTTGTTTACCTTCTTGTCTCCTGTACGATTGTTAATCGTAAAGCATGATCGGATACAACCTGTTGGACGCTCATTGGTTCACTGCTCTGCCACTTGTACTTTTAGTACATGTCCTTGGATTACCTGCGCTTCTATCCTCCGCGCGACCATCGGGGATACCCCGTGTAGCCGGTGCAAGGTCCAGAAAGTGAGGGTTTTCATCCAAGGAGGCAAGTGTGAACTCTGGTCTTGTGTTTGACCTGACCTCGCGCGCGTCCTAGGTTACACCTGATTAACCCGCGCGTGGTTGAGAAATCTACCAAATTAATCTAATAAGAGTATGGTCCCACACGCTATGGTCCCACACGCTACCTGACTGGTCGGCGTAGGATTTAGGACCACACCCCTTCAGTTTAAAATTGTAGTCTGCATCTGATGTGTTGATACATAGTTTAATTTTGAGACAAAAGCTTGTTAGATTGTTAGGTTGGCAGAGCTATAATCCTCGTTTTTTTGTTTTACATGTGTGTGTAGTACTCCATATGACTTTGCAAAGTCACATGGAAGCCACTAGCCGTGACTTTAGACTATGGGGTATGGGGCGGGGGTTGGGGCGTGGGTTGGCCATAAATGCCCAAGTCACCACCCCGGGTGGGCTTGGGTTTGGGCGTGGCCTCTTGGGCGAGAGTTTAAGGCCGGGCGTTGGGCGGGTCTATCAAGGTGACATGGCGGGATGTGATTGGCCAACAAAACTAGCCGTTTGGGCTAGCCGTTGGGCTAGCCGTTGGGCATTATTTAAAAAAAAAAAATCTTTTTTCCTATATAAATACCTTACCATATGTTACATTTTTCTCACACAATATCAAACACATAAACCACAATCTTGCCATGAGTTCTTCAAGTTCAAGTGAATCGTTATCATCATCTGACGATGGTGCGGAAATATTTCTACAAACGATCGCGACGGTGGTGAAACCTATCGTGGAAGACGATGAGGAAAAGACTTCGCAACCTAAACAGAGGAGGTACATCGCTCGTGAACGGCACACCGCTAACAATTTGTTGGTAAGCGATTATTTCTCAGCGGAACCTAAGTATGATGAAAAAATGTTTAGGCATCGTTTTCGTATGAGTAGAAACTTATTTTTAAGGATATCTAGAGATCTTGAGGAGAAGTATGTTTATTTCCAACAAAAACCGGATGTAACTGGGCAATTAGGATTTAGTACGTGGCAAAAGGTCACGGCCGCACTTAGACAGTTAGCGTACGGCAATAGTTCGGACATTATGGATGACTATTTAAAAATGTCTGCACGTGTAGCTAGAGAAAGTCTTCACAACTTTTGTTCGTGTATTTTAGAACTTTATAAGAAAAGATATTTGAGAAAGCCCTCATTCAGTGACATGCAACAAATATTGGAACATCACGCAGATTATCATAGGCTACCCGGGATGCTAGGTAGTTTAGATTGTATGAAATGGCCTTGGGAACTTTGTCCAACCGCATGGCAAGGCGCTCACACGAGTGAATTTCACGGGATGCCAACCATCATGCTTGAAGCGGTTGCATCCCAAGAACTTTGGATATGGCATGCGTTCTTCGGAATGCCAGGTTCACATAACGATATTACCATCATAAACCACTCGCCCCTTTTCAATGATCGGGTAAATGGTATAGGACCCAAAGGAAGTTTCTTTGTAAACGGGGTTGAGTACGTGTATGGGTACTACCTAGTTGATGGGATTTACCCGGAGTGGGGGGTTTTCGTAAAATCGTTCACAAGACACGGTACCATAGATCCAAAGAGATTAAAGTTTAACAGGGTCCAAATGGCTGCACGTAAAGACGTCGAGCGAGCGTTCGGTGTTTTAAAGAAAAGGTGGCGAATATTGGCAATGTCTTGTCGACTATGGGACAAGGATCAGATTGGAATCGTGATGTACGCATGTATCATTCTTCAAAACATGATTTTGGAGGATGAAGGTAGAGCGGTCGTTACCTACTATGATGACGATGACCCCCCAACCAGATAACGTAACAGTTACAGACGAAGATAAATCGTCAAATGAATTTTTGATCAAGTCAAGGGATATACATCACAACCTTCGATCTGATTTGGTGGATCATGTTTCAACGATTCCTGGGTTCGAAACCGACGAAGACGACGAAGAATGATTGTTTTTATTTTGATACTATGTTTTTTTATAATTATTATGTATGTTTATGTAGTTTTTAATGGTTTATATATATATATATATATATTAAAAAAGTATGATGTGGCTTGGCCACGCCAGCCCAGCCACGCCCACCATACCCCTATGTGAACTTGGGTTTGTGTATTGAGTGCCCATATCCACGTGTCAACCCATGCTCCAAACCCCCGCCCCACTATACCCCACGGTCTTATTCAGGTATTTATATATGGTTTAGGTTAAGCGTTTGTGTCACGTAATTAACATCCACTGAGGTTATAATTCAGAGAAAAAGTTAATTAGACCATGTTATACTCGTTATATTTTCGTTTAAACATACAGAATGGATTCCACGAATTCATATGTACTTGATGTAGGAATTAGGTTCAATTTTTTTATAAAATATAATTACAAAATATATAATAATGAGGCTCTTATTTTTCGTAGGAATTATCATAGTACAATACCGGTTACAATAACTAAATAAAAAGAATATAAAATATAATTTTATATACCAATCTTGATTCAAGCCGCATCTCTGGTAGGTCATTCACGCGCATTTGATAGCATCATAGACTCGAGTATTTATCATCTTGTGTCTTGAACCATACTCCTTGACTGCAACAAAGGGCACACTAAAATGGTGACGGTTTTGGTTGAGGATCGTGTTTGACACGGGGTCCTTAAAACAGATTCCGCGCCTTCTCTCAGACAGTCTGTCTCCCAGGGTACAACAACCGGAACAGTATGTGTACTGCCGGAGATGACTCTCATGCCCAAAATTCCATCGGGTATAATTGTGTTCTAATTTAGTGAAAAAATGTGAAGTTGTTTAGTTTGAAAGTTCTCCTCTCAATATGACAGGAACTAGTTTCTAATACTTTTAATTTATTGAGATTCTCTAGTCTCTCTCATACATTATTATGAAGCCATTCTTCATATATGTATATACTTACAGAAAATGAAACATATTAACCATTAATATTGTAATTAACAACATCATCAATCTAGTAATAAACAATATTAATTTGTAATAAAGTGTACCATTAATATTGTAATTAACAAGATCATCAATCTAGTAAGGCCATGCGTAATGTGCATTATAGGGGCATGAAAGAGTTTGATAATGTCCATAGCACCATTCCCTTGGGCATTATAGGGGCATGAAAAGAGAGGGGGATTTCTAGAATAATGCCCAAAGAGGAGGAAAACATGATAAGTATTGAATGAAACGGGCATTAACCGTTACACATTTTTTGTAGGGGCGTTATAATGTTGATGTGGCGAAAAATGCCCCTTAAGGGGCATTAACCATTATACATGGTCTAATAAACAATACTGATGTGCAATAAAATGGAATTGATGTGGTCAAATGAAACCGTCATATCAATTCATGACATTCTAGTAACTAGTGAAGACTGAGTTGACTGACTTAACTGAATCGCGCGTACAGGCGTGCACCACAGTCTGACGAACCCGCGCCAGCTTATGCGCGGACACGCACCCTTCACGTCACATACGCATTGGATGCGCCATAAGCGGACCGATCTTGTTCTTGACTAGTGCACATGGACAAAAATATAAAGGCGGGTCTCAAGCGGCTCGCAGCGTTGCGAATGTGCGAAGTGCACCATCAAGGCGCTCATTGCCCACGCCATGCGCATGCGAGTGTGCACGAGTAAGGGTGCTCCACACTCTTTAGGGTCCCCACTGGTGTTTGCCTTTAAGGAAACACTATACAAGGAGTACTCCTCCTTGTAAACCATTTAAGTTTTGTCATCCCACCTATGTGGGACAAGTTGACAAAGCTCAATCCAATTTTCTCATATTTGTTTGTTCCAAACATACAACTTCAAGCTTCGATATCTAATTCATCTTAGCTCAATTTTTGATATAGTTTGATTTGTTATGAAGCTTTTACAACGTAGAACACAAACCCAAGAATTATTATTTATACAATATATATATAATTATTAATGTCCAAAATATTTAGTAATTTTTTTTTCCAACAATTGATTTGTGGACTTTTATTTGATGCGTGTTGAACATCTTAGGGACCTACACATTGTTTTTCTAATAGGATGCTTCTGCATTACTCAATGGACAAGAAATCATATCATTAGTGTTCCATTAAAATCCTTCAAATGACTCGAACCTAATTCAATTAAGATCTTTATTCATGCTCAATCATCAGAAAAGAGCCAAATTATTCCCTTAAAAATTTACATTCTGATCACGACTCGAGGCTGGCATGTTTCTTTTGTTGGGAATTCCGAGTCTGAGCCGAACCGTGGCCTTGTGCGTGAAGGAGCGGCTAGAAGATTAACTTAGTTTATAAGTTATTAATTAAATATATTAATTAATTAGTGGATTGTTATCTAAGTATCCTATACATGTTGGGTTAGGATGTGTATTAGATAAATATCATGTAATTAATTAATAGGCGTCCTAGTTATAGTCTAACGCGTTTAGGTTAGCTATATATAACAATCTAATTGGTAGGGATTGTAATTTTCAAGGTTTTGAGTTAAGTTTCCTTGATAATAAACGTTGGGTGTTAGCCAATTACTGTTCATAACTTCCTATTAACAACTAAACTGGTACTAATTCTCTTTATCTTTTGCCAGTTCTCTTGGAGTTTTCGATTCTTTCGGTGCAAACCCAGTCCATAAGGGTCCCGCATTGGGGGTCGGGAGGGGGGGGGGGGGGTCGAACCTACTTGGGCTTCATGTACCAGTGGCGGATCCATCAATTTTTTTCATCGGGTTACTTTTGGTAGATTCTCACTAATTTTTTTTAAATCATAGAAGGTTTCCACAATTTTTTTTTCCATTTTTTCCAAACCGAGGGGTTCCTGGGAACCCCTAAAACACCCCTGGGTCCGCCCCTGTCATGTACGCATTGTTGCCTTGCATTTCTTCAATAGACTGGAGGTCACCTCTAGGACACATGATGACAACCTCAAATGGAGCTTTACGATCTACTATTACATATTGGCCTTGGAAATACGACACATATATATATCAGCTACCACATCCATTGAACTTGATTGAATTATTTCTAAATTTATTATTTTGGATTGAAAGTAATGGATTGTGACGCAGAATCAAGCATTCCTCACTCTCTGATTCCTTGGTCCCAAAATATTGTCCATATACTAATCAATTTTATTTGTCCCAATATGTCTGTCCACTTTCTAAAATGAATATTTATAATTTACCGATTTTTCCAATTACCCTTAGTTCAACTAAACCAGTATCTTAAGGAGCATTATTTGGTAAATCATGCTACAATATTTCCTAAAAGGATAGCCTTAGAAATTCTAACACATTTTCGACGAAATATGTACGCGACACACAAAATACTAACATGGCGACTCATCTAGGACCATTTTCCAATGACACATAGTATATTCTAGTATATTTAATTTTCTAAGAGAAATTCCGGCTCTTTGCCGCCAAAATTCGGCTAGGAGGAGTGTTCAATGAGAGTACCATGGATTTTACCAATCTTGCACCTGGCACCTCAAACTACCCTAAAACACCTTAATTACTGGCAACACTCCTTAAGAGTATCCTAGAACTTTTTTAATTAAGAATAAATTATACATTTAGGCACAAAAATAAAACTAAACTTTCACTAAAAGTAAAACATTACATGCTTAAAAAAAATTAATACATGAAAACATAAATATAAAAATGAGTAAAGTACAATTTCCGTCCCTGTGGTTTACATTAGATCTCATATACAGACCTTATTTGCTAATTTCGACCATTTTGTGGTTGTCAATTACAATCAATAACATCCATGCTGTTAAATGGCCGTTTAATGTCGTGTGAAAAGACTAAAATATCCTCACAACTTTAGTAACCATTTCAGTCACTGCAGTTATACTTGATATAGTTCCTCCAATTTCAAAACTATTAGCTAAATCTAGTAACTAAACATCGAAGCCAATTAATCTCCCTAATCTAATTCCAAATGATGTTACTAATAACAACAGGTAAAATGTCTGCAGTCTGCGGACCACATCTGCAGACATCTGTAGAAGAACAGGTGGACCAAACCTCTGTAGTCTGTAAGAAGAAGCCTGTTTGTTTTTTAACGTATTTAGACTTCTAAAATAAACTGGTGGTGGTGTATGGACAGTGGTGATGGGTGGTGCTGTTGGTGGACGGTGGTGGATAGTGGATAGTGGATGTGGATGGTAGTGGGTGGTGGACGGTGGTGGTGGGTGGTGGACGTGGACGATGGGTAGTGGTAGACAATGGTGGTAGGTGATGGATAGTGGTGATGGGTGGTGGTGTTTAACCCTTTGCAGACCTTAGAAGATCTTAGAATTGGCTGGGCCAAGTCTGCACCAAGAAGAACTCGTGCAGAAGTTTTTTTAATGAAACGTCTTTGAAAAAACAATCAGTCTAAAGATGACAATGTCTGCGCTTGGTCTGTGCGAAGCAGACAAAAGAGCATGCGAAGATCTTTTTTAGAAGAAACACACACCACCCAAGTGATTACAAGCTGAATCCAAATTTGGCTTTTATAACTTGAACTAGCTTTGACTTTTTAGAAGTTGGGCTGGGTTTGACTTTTAGAGGTTAAACTAGGTTTGACCTTTAGAACTTAAATTGGGCTGGGGTTGACTAACAACAGCTGATTACCAACTGATTATCAATGCTACATACAAAAGTAACTAATGACCTAGTCAAGATCCTTGTACCCTGATCAAAGCCTAATCAAAGTAACTAAATCCTAGTCAAAATCCTTGTACCCTGATCAAATCATCAATATGAACCAACAAAGTTGCTTTAAGTATATGATGAAACTACCCTGATGTGCAACGGTCAATTAAACCAGCGAAAGCCTTATCTGCAAAAAATATGAACCAGCTAAATTCCTTTAAAAACCTAATGTGCAGCAGTCATTTAAGTATAAACCAACAAACATTTCATAGTCAAAGTGTTGCACTCATTTAGTAAGTAGAATTCATCCAATTCTGCACACCTCAAACTTTCTAAATCCAACTTTGCATACTATATCCTACTCTGCATACTACAGATCCTTAAAGTCATTATCATCCACTTGATCCTAACCACATCAAACTTATAAATCCAATTATGCATACTAAAACATATTGTGCATACTACAGATGATCTTACAATTGATCCTAACCGCATCAAAGTCACTATTGGTCCACTGTTAAATCAAAGTCATTATCATTCACTGTTAAAACAAAGTCATTACAATTTATCCTAACCGCATCAAAGTCACTATTGGTTCACTGTTAAATCAAAGTCATTATCATTCACTGTTAAAACAAAGTCATTATAATTTATCTTAGCCACATCAAAGTCGTTATCAAAACATAACAGTTAAATGAAAGTCATTATTATCCACTATAACCAAACATCAAACACACTTAATCAAAACATAAAAGTTAAATCTATGCATCATTAACACTTAAATATCACCATTAAAGACCACCATTCATACAAAAGATTTTAATATCATCCTAATGACCATACGTACATAATAGTTAGATAACAAAACAAGGGTATTCCTGATCATTAACTTCAAAAACCCAAAAAATGACCAGTAGTCAAAATAACCCTTTTACACTGTTATACATAACCTAATAGTTAGGCATCATATGCACAACCAAGCAGGAACCACCGTCTTCATACTTGATGGCTAAAACATAGCTCCACCCTAAAGGCCCTTCCCATCCTCAACAAGACTCAATATTGGATCCTGATGTGATGCCTGGTCACCTAGACCCTAATTCTAATTAGAATTCTATGAAAAACAAACCATATTTCAGATTTTATACAAGACACAAATCAGGAATTCAAACATTTTAACTAAAATTGACACAATGTCGTACCAGTAACATGGAAACTAATCAAAATGACCGCGTATTGCCTCATGTTAATGATGATCAGACTTGTTTTTGGGTTGGATGGTCGGAGCAATGAGATTGCCGGTGGTGTTCTTCAAGTCGGGGAGGGTTTTGGGGAAATAGGGAGTGAAATGATTCTTATGCGAGAAGATTGAAGATTAAAAAGGTGTGAAAGGGTCAGCTTTGCGTGAAATGACCAAACTGCCCTTCACACCCTTAAATAAATGGATGGTCAACTACCAGTCCTTTGCAGGAGGGATGTTATTGATTGCAATTGATAATCACAGGCACTGGAATGATCAAAATTTGCCAATAGGGTCTGTATGTAAGATCTGATGTAAACCACATGGACAGAAATTGTACTTTACTCTATAAAAAATACATGGAAATAAAACATCACATAAACCTAATAAAACATTATATATTAACCTAAAATTACACTTAAAATAAAACTTGGTGACGTTTTTCATGATCACGTGGTACTTATCTTTTTAGATTTTTTTGTCTTTATCTCGGCTTGGTCGACGAGATTCTTGAGAAATTGTAGGCTACTATCGCTTGACAATGTATCATTGTAATTTCGTCTGGTGGTAAGTATAACCCAATGGTCGTATTTGACCCTCCAACGCTAAATTCCATGAGTGACTACCACCCATTTTTAGCTTGCCGAAATGGGTACCCGATTTGGTGGCGTCAATGTATCTGATCAGGTATAGCAACTGACCAAGGTGTACCCGAGTATTATTTTTCTTATTGCTATTTATTATTATTATTATTATTATTATTATTATTATTATTATTATTATTATTATTATTATTATTATTATCAGGTATGGTTGTTATTGCATTATTATCATTACTACTTATGGAATTTATATATATTCTAACCGTTTATGCGCATGTCCTATGTATCTATGTGTATGTGAATCCGTATGCACATGTTATTTCTATGTATGTAGGAAAAATAGAACCCAAATTGTGTAGGAAAGGTGCAGGAAAATAATGTTTAGAAACACGTAGGAAATACGTTGGTAAATGGTGTAGGAAATGCGTAGGAAAATATTTCGCAGGAAAAGTTGTCGGAAACGTGTAAGAAAAAATGTGTGTATAAATTTGTAAGAGATTTTTCCGCAAAGGTTTTTTTGATGAAATAATCTTTATCGGAAAACTGTGATTAATTGTTATTTTCTACGCATTTCCGGCGCATGTTGCTATTGATGAAAAGTGAAAACGCCCCAATTTTCTAGTATTGCAAATGTATTATTTAAAGGGAAATTTATTCGTATTATACTAATGTATATCTGCAATAAATATACATATCTTAGGGGCTGTTTGTTTTAGATCGTAATTGGGTCTTAATGGTTTAGACCTCTTACTGGTTTAGCACTTAATGGTTCAGACTGTTTGTTTCACGAGCAGATGCCCGAATGGTTTAGATATGTACCTCTGAATGGTTAAACATTATACTAAATCTGAATGGTTAACATATTTTATCTGAATGGTTAATACCTCTTATCTGAATTGGTCATACATTTGCCTCTTAATAATTAAGCATTATACTGGCTCCAGGGGCGTAGGATTTAAGGGGCGGGGAGGGGCGCCCGACCCCCCGAACTTTTCGGTCAATAGTGTTATATATGTACGTTTCGTATAGGATTTTGTAGGTATATACGTTTTCGACCCCCGATTTTATAAAAAAAATTTAGGTATATACGTTTTCGACCCCCCGATTTTAATTTTTTTATTTATATAGCCTAAATAAAATATTTAATTAGCCCAGATATTATAGCCCAAATCATTATATTTGGTAGAATACTAGAATGCATATTATATAACCAAATCAAATCATTATATAGCCCAACTTAAAAGCCCACCATATCCAAAAAAGAAAACCAAATTCGTTTACTTTGGGACATGGACCAGAAGAACAGAAGCCACAAGCCAGAACTGCAGAAGGGGGGAAAACGTAGGTTCCAGAACTGTTCGACTTCAGCTTCTTGTTCGAGAACAGAAGCCAAAACGCTGCTCGTTGTTGTAGTCTTGTACTCTTGTTCGACTTCTTCAATATTCACAAGGTTAAAGGTATGTGTTTTTTTATCTTTAGATTTAATTTAGGGCTGCAATTTATGTGATTTAGGTTGAAATTAGGGGTGAAATTGGTCCGAATTTTTGCCCTAAACTTGTTGAATCTTTTTGTAACTATGTCTAATTTTATTTGTTTAATCTTATTGTGATTTATTTAGATAGAAATTAGAGTTTGAAATTTAGGGTGATTTGTTAACTTGTTTTGTTATTAGATTATGCTATGGGGAAAAATAAAATGATAACTTCTTTTTTAATGTTTGAGAACGTTTTTTATTTGATATTAATGTTTGACCCGACCTGACCCGAATCAAATCACCGAAGTCCGACCCAAACATACACCTCGAAACTCGTGATGGAAATTTTTTTTTTAGGTCTGTTACCTTCCGACCCCCCGAACTTTTTTTTCAAGCATCGCCACTAACTGGCTCTTAATGGTTGAGACCTCTACCTCTTACTGGTTCAACACTTAATGGTTACTAGTTCAAGGCTTATTCATTCAGAAGTTGTCAAACAACCCCTTAGTTTTTATTTTCTGTTTAGTTTCAATAATAAATTACTACTACATTAACATTGCAAGGTATACAAATTACATCTTTTGAATGATAACGCATAGATTGTATATATAAATAGAACGAACAAGCTATTGTTATTCTCATCTTCTTCACAAGCTCATTAAATAACAAAATAGTACGTTATATCATTGAAAACCACCATCCTCATTTCACCATAGAAAAACATGCATGCAAGTTTCAAAAAACAAAGGAGTCTAACGAGTGGCTTTGTGGTTTACTACATATACTTCCAAGTTTAGCATATCCATACTGGCCATAATTATTTGCCTTCTGCCCTTCTACAGTTCCAATATCAGGTCTGCACACAAAATATATAACAACAACGCGTTAGAAATCGATCGGTACATGTAGGACAACTGTTGAATGTAGAATGCAGTACGTATTTGTAGTTAAGTCGCGACCCCTAAATGAAAATTTTGACCACTGCGTCCCCATCCTTGAAAAAGCCCTACCATTCCTGTCCCTCCCACTAACTGAGTTAAGTTATCCAGTTAAATGGCCAATTTACCCTTTGAAAAACGTCCCTATGGTTTGTAACCTGTTTGTTATTTGAGTACCCTGATGTTCAATATTTTTTACCAACTAAATTCAAAAATTACAACTTCAATCTGGGTCCCTATGGTGATCACTGGGTAGTCAAACGCGTCCCAAGGGTGTTTAATTCGTATATAATATAATCTAAAACAATCAACCCGTATCAACCTTTAATAACAAAAACCACCAAAATTATTAATATGTATCAACCGTTTATAACAAATATCACCAAAATAATTAACAAAAGTACATAAACTAATTAAATTGTAAACCATTTTTAACAAGATTATAAAATTATATAAATAACTAAACTCATAATTTGTTTAAACCGTAATTAACATAATTATCCAAAATTACCTCCCACACCATGGTGGTCAAAGATTAAACATGGTTGAAGTTGCATGGTGGTGACGGGGACAGTGATGATGTACGGTTGGTGGCGGCGTCGCAGAGGATGGGTAGGGTTTTTGGATTTGGTTGACCTTGTCAAATGGTATAGAGAACTTGTATTAGATTGTAAAAATTGTAATTTGGGTTACATGAGGAGGGTGTTTATATAGAACACCATATTACACATCTAGCCCCTATACTATAACTTATTCTCTTCTTTCCGACACTCCCCTTCAAGTTGAGTAGTGGGGTCACCAATACTTAACTTTCTCAAGTAGCTATTAAAAGCGTTTCTGTTGACGGATTTTGTAAGAATATCCGCGAGTTGATCTTTTGACGTTACATATGGGAGCTCTATAATTCTTTCCTCCATTTTATCTTTGATGAAATGTCGGTCTACCTCCACGTGTTTTGTTTGATCATGTTGTACTAGGTTTTCTGAGATTTGTATTGCAGCCCTGTTGTCACACATAACTTTACTGGGTTCCCTTTGGGAAAAACCAATGTCTTCTAGTAGCTTCCTGATTCAAAGAACTTCGCTTAACCCTCGAGCTATACCTCTAAATTCCGCTTCTACACTTGACAGAGCAACTACCTTCTGTTTCTTACTTCTCCAGTTAACTTAACAAGGTTTTCACCGACCAAGGAGAAGTATCTTGATGTTGACCTTCGGTTTCCCTTATCTCCGGCCCAGTCTGCATCAGTGTAGAGCTCAACATTTAAATGTCCATTTGGTTTGAACAACACTCCATGGCCTGCGGTCCCCTTGAGATACCTTAAAATTCTCTGAGTAGCTTCCATGTGGGCAACTTGTAGTTGGTGCATGAAGTTACTTACCACTCCAACAGCATAAGCTATATCATAGCGAGTGTGAGAGTGATAAATTAACTTGCCCATGAGCTGTTGATACCTTTTTTTGTCTACAAGCTCTCCATTAAGTTCCATGTGAAGTTTGTGGTTCACCACCATTGGAGTATATGCTGGTTTTACAATCAATCAACCCGGTTTCTGCTAGGAGATCAAGGACATAGTTCTTTTGGTAGATGAAGATCCCTCGTTTAGACCTAAGAACTTCTATCCCAAGGAAGTACTTGAGGTACCCTAGGTCTCTCATTTCAAACTTTGAGAATAGATTCTTTTTCAGCCGTGCTATTTCTTCTACATCATTTCCGATAATGATCATGTCATCTACATATATGATCAAGCAACTTACAAGGCCGTTTCTTCTCTTGAGGAACATAGTATGATCAACATTACTTTGGTGATACCCATATTCTTTCATGGCCAAAGTGAACTTTCCAAACGATGCCTAAAGAGATTGTTTAAGCCCGTATAAAGACTTTTTCAACCGACATACTTCCTTTTCTTTAAAATTCCCTAAAAAACCTGGATGTGCTTCCATGTAGACTTTTTCCGTTAGGTCTCCATGGATAAATACATTTGTAACATCAAACTGGAGAAGCGACCATTCCTTATTGGCTGCCACGGAGAAGAGGACTCTGATGGTGTCCATTTTTGCAACTGGAGAAAATGTCTCTGAGTAGTCGATCCCATACGTCTGATGTAACACTTTACTCATTTTTATAATATTTTATTATAAACAAAGCCTTAGTAAACCAAAACCTTGATTTACTTATCAAACATGAGGAAATTTTTTTTTACCAAGTTAACATCTTAGACAAGTACTACTAGTTTAAGAATCCCAAAAAAAACAAGTATTCAAGTATTAACTACATAGACATTGTTTTGAACATATTTAAGTAATCGCGGAAGCTTCAAAAGATCGTGTTCGGTTCTTGGACTTGTGCTTGATCGCCATCCGGATTAGATCCATCGTCACCTATGGTCAAAACCACATAAAAGATTAGTTTTGACACCTTAGAATCAAGTAAAAACAAGTTCCTTGGTTTAACGATGAAAAATAAACAAAAATTGCACGGAATGGGGCGGTCGCGCCCCGCAACTGAGTTAACAGAAACCGTCGCGGCCCGGCACGGCCGTCGCGTCAAGCGACGGTGAGTCCGTTTAGCCGTGGCACGGCGCGAGCACTCGATTTCGATAGGAGGTTTGTTGCTGGGTTCTGTATATCAGCCCAACATCACTAATTTCCACTTATAAACTTTAAACTATCATAACTTTTGACTCGAGTGTCCGATTTAGCCGATTCTTTTTCCTACGCGTCCGTAATAAAATTACCGACGCACCTATCTTAACCGTTGAGTCAGAAATGGAATGTTCGGTTATGAGCCAATAAATGCACAATATATCCGTTTGACCCGTATAGTTATTACACTATTCTAACTAGTAACATTCTATGGCAACAAGGCGTATTTACCTCATCTTCCGAGGCTTACAACCACTGGCGTTTCATTACCATGCTTATGGTTTCACGCTCTCATGATCTGTCTTCGCCACATGCCCATCTAAACAACGTTTTATTACTACTATTCAATTTATTTGACTCGTTTGGCTCATTTACGGAATCCTCCGTTTCTCATGACTACCAAACACTTCCTAGTCTATTTATGACGTATAAAAATTTGTAGCGAACAATACCACTTCATCTATCATCAACTTTTATATCAAAACACAATTAAGAACAATTAACAGAGCTAGTTTACATAATGTAACATAACAAGTTACATACCTTCAAAGCACGCCCTTCAAACGCAAGTCGCCACCGGCTTGTCCACTTGACGCTCCGGTATCCTTTCCTATAGAGTTCAATCATGGCATGTTTAGAACTCTTTTCAAATCATATATCGCATAGTTTTCCGAAACATCACAATTATGCGTTTTAACTTTAAATTTCAGTTTTAAGCCTTCTTTGAGGCATTTCCACAAACACTTTAAGGGCATAATTCTACATAGTTTAATAACAAGTTCATAACTTGTCATCTAGCCCAAAATTTACATCAATCAAACTATCTTACATAAATGTTAGCTTCTATAATTCTGAAATCACTTCACAAATGTCAAATTACACTAGAACAACTCCCAAATTCCTAGTGTTCATCAAGTTCTATATAACCCACTAATCACCTACAATGGTGTTCATGGATTTTGCTAGAATTAAGTATGATTTCATCATGTACTTGTCTAGGGTTTACTCCTAGACATCACAATGTTCCTATTTCATCTATATAACACACATGCATCATCAGATTTCGAATTCTCTAAATCCATGAGAATTTCAAGTAGAGAATTTTTATCAAATTTCACATACCTTATGATTTCCTTACAATGGGGATCACTAATACAAGCTCGGATTTCGTTTTGGACTTGATTTTGGCCTTCAATTTGAGGGATTAAGCAGGAACTAGGGTTTGAAGAGAAGCTCTAAGTCGCCCCCTGTGTTTCAATCGACCAGACACACTTTTGTGTGTGTTTGGTGTGTGTTTTGTTTAATTAATTGAATTTAGTTTCAATTTTAACACCTTCAGTCCCTCAACTTTCGTTTTTATTTTGTTTTAACTCTTTAACCTACTCATAAATCACTATCTAACTAGGTCAGTGTCATTCCTAGTTAGTTTATTTTACTTATTTATTTACAACTTATTTGCAATATAAGATTTTGTATTTTCGGGGTGTTACAAGTCCACCCCCCTTAAAAGGGTTTCGTCCCCGAAACCAAAGTACGTACCGAATAGTGTAGGGGAGAGACGTCGCATTTCCTCTTCGGACTCCCATGTAGTGTCCGAACCTTTCCTATGCTCCCACTTGATCTTAACTTAATCAATTTTCTTATTTCGCAAGTGCTTATCTTTCTGATCTAGAATCTCTAATGGCCTTACCGCATAATTCAGGCTATTATCCACCTCGATATCATCGTAATGGATATAAGCTGTTTCCTCCGCTAGACATTTTCCCAGTTGTGATACATGAAACGTGCCATGTATCCCACTCAACTCTTCCGGTAGCTCAAGGCGATAGACTACCTTGCCAATCCGTTCAATGATTTTAAATGGCCCGATATACCTCGGACTTAGTTTCCCTCTCTTTCTGAATCTGATAACGCCCTTCCATGGGGACACCTTTAACATAACCATATCGCCCACCTGAAATTCAATCGGTTTTCGTCTTTTGTCGGCATAAGACTTTTGCCTGTCTTGGGCCGCTTTTAAATGAGCTCGTACCACATCAATTTTCTCATTAGTGGCCTGAACCACGTCCTTATGGGCCAATTCACGCGGACCCACTTCACCCCAACACACCGGGGTCCTGCATTTCCTACCATATAACATCTCGTACGGAGCTATACCGATGCTTGCATGGTAACTATTATTATACGAGAATTCGGCCAACGGTAGATAAATGTCCCAACTTCCGCTGAAGTCGATGATACAAGCCCGTAACATATCCTCTAACGTTTGTATTGTCCTTTCACTCTGCCCATCCGTCTGAGGGTGGTATGCGGTGCTAATAAAAAGTTTCGTTCCCATCTGTTCTTGGAAATCTCTCCAGAAGTTTGAAGTAAACCGGGTATCCCTGTCCGACACAACGGATACCGGTACTCTGTGACGTGCCACTATCTCGTTTGTATATACCTCCGACATCTTTTCCGAAGTATATGTCTCACGTATAGTAATAAAGTGAGCACTCTTCGTCAGTTTATCCACCACCACCCATATAGCATCGAATCCCCGACTGGTTCTAGGCAGTTTGGTCAACAGGTCCATTGTGATATGTTCCCATTTCCAAATCGGGATTTCCAACGGTTGCAGTTTCCCATATGGTTTCTGGTGTTCCGTCTTGACTTGTAAACAAGTCAAGCACTTCTCCACATACTTCACTACATCCCTCTTCATTCCGGGCCACCAATAGTTTTGCTTCAAGTCGTTGTACAACTTGGTTGCACCTGGATGAATAGAATAACGGGATTTATGAGCTTCATCGAGTAGAAGCGTCTTGACCCCGCAGGAGTTTGGGACCCATATTCTTCCGAATCGAGTCTTCAACCCGTTGTTACCATCCACCAAATCCTTCAACTGACCGACTATCCTTTCCTTTTTCAGGTTTTCTTCTTTCACCGCCTCGGCTTGTGCTTCTCGGATTCGTTCAAGTAAACCCGAGGTTACAACAAGCTGCATCGAGCTCACTCGAATTGGAACATAATCCGATTTCCTGCTCAAAGCATCCGCTACAACATTTGCCTTTCCGGGGTGGTAATGTATTTCACAGTCGTAGTCTTTTACTGTTTCTAACCACCGCCTTTGTCGCATATTTAACTCCTTCTGGTCGAAGAAGTATTTTAAACTCTTGTGGTCGGTGAATATGGTGCACTTTACTCCATATAAATAGTGCCTCCATATTTTTAATGCAAATACCACCGCAGCCAATTCGAGATCGTGCGTGGGATATTTCTTTTCATGCATTTTTAATTGCCTCGGGGCATAAGCTATAACTTTGCCCCGTTGCATTAAAACACATCCAAGCCCCGAGAGTGAGGCATCCGAGTAAACCACCAAGTCTTCAACTCCGTCCGGCAACGTTAATACCGGAGCTTGGGTTAACTTTTCTTTCAGCGTTTGGAACGCTCTTTCTTGTTCGACATCCCAAATAAACTTCTCCTCTTTTCGAGTTAACTTAGTTAGCGGCGATGCAATTTTGGAGAAATCTTGAATGAATCTCCTGTAGTATCCCGCAAGTCCTAAGAAGCTTCTAATTTCTGAAGGATTCTTCGGGGGCTCCATTTCGACACAGCTTCTATTTTTGACGGATCTACCAATATTCCATCGGCACTTATGATGTGGCCGAGGAATTGCACCTCTCGTAACCAGAAGGCGCACTTTGAGAATTTTGCATATAACTTTTCTCGCCTGAGTGTCTCTAACACCTCTTGTAAATGGCGTGCATGATCTACTTCACTTTTCGAGTATACCAGAATGTCGTCGATAAACATGATTACCGACTTATCTAACATTGGCTTGCAAACCCGGTTCATGAGGTCCATGAAAGCCGCGGGTGCATTCGTCAGCCCGAATGACATCACGAGGAACTCGTAATGTCCGTATCGCGTGCGGAAAGCCGTCTTCGGTACATCCTCTTCCTTGACCTTTAGTTGGTGATACCCCGATCTAAGGTCAATTTTTGAAAACCAATTCGCACCTTGTAATTGGTCGAATAGATCATCTATTCTCGGAAGCGGGTATCTATTCTTTACCGTGAGTTTGTTCAACTCCCGGTAATCGATACACATTCGCATGCTTCCGTCCTTCTTTTTCACGAATAATACCGGCGCGCCCCAAGGAGACACGCTCGGCCTTATAAATCCTTTGTCGAGCAAGTCTTGAATTTGTGACATCAATTCTTGTAATTCTGACGGCGCGAGTCGGTACGACGCTTTTGCTACGGGTTTCGCGCCCAGAACCAATTCGATTCCGAACTCTACCTCCCGTTCGGGTGGTATTCCCGGTAGATCTTCCGGAAACACGTCTTCGAAGTCACGCACTACCGGTACGTCTCCAATCTTCAATGATTCTTTCTCGGGTTCGTTAACGTATATCATAAACGCCCTACATCCATGCCTCATGAGCTTGTGAGCTTTCAACATCGAGCATATTACAGGATTGCCTTCTTTCTCACCAGAGATGGTGACGTGTTTTCCGCTCGGAGATGTTAGCTTTATCTCCTTACGGGAACACACGACCTTTGCGTGGTGTCGAGATAGCCAATCCATCCCGACAACCACTTGAAACTCTCCCATCGACATCGGGATTAGATCTATCAAATATTCCTCATCATCTATACTTAATTTGTAGCTTTGACAGACATCACAGACTATGAAACTTTTGTTATCTCCTATCTCAACCTCTAAAGGCATAGGTAATTTTGTCAATACGAATGAAGGATGTCGAATAAATCCTTGTGAAATAAAAGATTTATTCGCACCCGTATCAAATAATACACGTGCAGGAATCGAATTTATTGCGAATATACCTGAGACCACATCGGGTTCTGTTTTCGCTTCAGCTGCTGTAAGTTGGAAGGACCTGGCCTTCGCCTTCGGAGCTTCTGTTGGGGATTCTTTAGTGTCTCTTTTTCCAACTAAGTTTGGACATTCGGACTTTTTGTGGCCGGGCTGATAACATTTGTAGTAAACTGAGACCTTTCCCGGACATAAAGATGCCATGTGCCCAGTTTTTCCGCATATAGGACACGGTTTATCCTTGAAACGGCACTCACCCTTGTGCCTCTTTCCACAAACTTTGCAACTTGGCGACCCACCCTTTGCATCCGTTTTCTTTACTGATTCAGCTGTTCGAGCCTTCTTTGTAGGGCTTGGATTCACATCCTGTGCCCTTCGCTCACCCCTCTCGATTTGTTTCTTCAACTCGATTTCCCGCTCCCGGGCGGTGTTGATAATTTCCGTCAGGGTTTCATACTTTGAGGGAGTCATGAACTCCCGGTATTCAGCGCTCAACATGTTGTAATAATAATATATCTTCTGTTCTTCAGTGGTGACTAACTCGTCACAGAATATCATCTTATCCATAAAGATACCCGTGATTTTATCAATCGTTTCACCCTTCTGTCTTAACTGGATGAACTCTTCCTTAATCCTGTTGATGACTGCCTTGGGACTATGATGTTTAAGGAATGGCACCTTAATCTCATCCCATGTCATGACCCTCGCCGCTTCGGCTCCTATCTCCTTCTTTTTGTTTTCCCACCAATCCTTGGCTTGACCCCTCAACTGACCCGTTCCGTAAGCAACAAAATCACTTACGTCACAGTGGGTTCTTTCAAACACCCCTTCGACGTCACTTAGCCATCTTTGGCAAATTATCGGGTCAACCTCCCCGTTGTAGATTGGCGGTTTACACACCATAAACTCTTTGTACGAACATCCTTTACGTTCTCCCGATTTATCTTTCATAAGGTTGACACTATCTTCCAACCTTTTGACTCGTTCCTCGACTAATGATAATACCGTGTTTTGAATTTTGTCTATGAACCCTGATAGACTACCCTCAATTGCCTTTCCCACTTCTTCGGCAATTAACTCTTTCATTTGTTCGGTGCTTGTCGGCACCGGATCATCATCGTTTCTTTCCGACATCTTGAAACTGAAATGTTTACATCAATTATTGAACATCTCATTTATAACATAACTTTATTTGCTTTGGTTTAGCCAAGTTCGTAACTTGCTTTAACCGTTCGCCTTTAGTGCACTTTCCGGGTTTGAGTGCGCTAACACGCTCTTCCCATGCACATTGATTCACATCTTGTTTCTTACATAAGATAAAATCTACTAACATAAATAATTAATTCTTACTGGACGATCAATCAAGCTTGAACCGAACACTTTGCTGACAACCTTAAGCTCTGATACCAACTTGTAACACTCAACTCATTTTTATAATATTTTATTATAAACAAAGCCTTAGTAAACCAAAACCTTGATTTACTTATCAAACATGAGGACAATTTTTTTTTACCAAGTTAACATCTTAGACAAGTACTACTAGTTTAAGAATCCCAAACAAAACAAGTATTCAAGTATTAACTACATAGACATTGTTTTGAACATATTTAAGTAATCGCGGAAGCTTCAAAAGATCGTGTTCGGTTCTTGGACTTGTGCTTAATCGCCATCCGGATTAGATCCATCGTCACCTATGGTCAAAACCACATAAAAGATTAGTTTTGACACCTTAGAATCAAGTAAAAACAAGTTCCTTGGTTTAACAATGAAAAATAAACAAAAATTGCATGGAATGGGGCGGTCGCGCCCCGCGACCGAGTTAACAGAAACCGTCGCGGCCCGCCACAGCCGTCGCATCGCGCGACGGTGAGTCCGTTTAGCCGTGGCACGGCACGAGCACTCGATTTCGACAGGAGGTTTGTTGCTGGGTGCTGTATATCAGCCCATCATCACTAATTTCCACTTATAAACTTTAAACTATCATAACTTTTGACTCGAGTGTCCGATTTAGCCGATTCTTTTTCCTACGCGTCCGTAATAAAATTACTGACGCACCTATCTTAACCGTTGAGTCAGAAATGGAATGTTCGGTTATGAGCCAATAAATGCACAATATATCCGTTTGACCCGTATAGTTATTACACTATTCTAACTAGTAACATTCTATGGCAACAAGGCGTATTTACCTCATCTTCCGAGGCTTACAACCACTGGCGTTTCATTACCATGCTTATGGCTTCACGCTCTCATGATATGTCTTCGCCACATGCCCATCTAAACAACGTTTTATTACTACTATTCAATTTATTTGACTCGTTTGGCTCATTTACGGAATCCTCCGTTTCTCATGACTACCAAACACTTCCTAGTCTATTTATGACGTATAAAAATTTGTAGCGAACTATACCACTTCATCTATCATCAACTTTTATATCAAAACACAATTAAGAACAATTAACAGAGCTAGTTTACATAATGTAACATAACAAGTTACATACCTTCAAAGCACGCCCTTCAAACGCAAGTCGCCACCGGCTTGTCCACTTGACGCTCAGGTATCCTTTTCTATAGAGTTCAATCATGGCATGTTTAGAACTCTTTTCAAATCATATATCGCATAGTTTGCCGAAACATCACAATTATGCGTTTTAACTTTAAATTTCAGTTTTAAGCCTTCTTTGAGGCATTTCCACAAACACTTTAAGGGCATAATTCTACATAGTTTAATAACAAGTTCATAACTTGTCATCTAGCCCAAAATTTACATCAATCAAACTATCTTACATAAATGTTAGCTTCTATAATTCTGAAATCACTTCACAAATGTCAAATTACACTAGAACAACTCCCAAATTCCTAGTTTTCATCAAGTTCTATATAACCCACTAATCACCTACAATGGTGTTCATGGATTTTGCTAGAATTAAGTATGATTTCATCATGTACTTGTCTAGGGTTTACTCCTAGACATCACAATGTTCCTATTTCATCTATATAACACACATGCATCATCAGATTTTGAATTCTCTAAATCCATGAGAATTTCAAGTAGAGAATTTTTATCAAATTTCACATACCTTATGATCTCCTTACAATGGGGATCGCTAATACAAGCTCGGATTTCGTTTTGGACTTGATTTTGGCCTTCAATTTGAGGGATTAAGCAGGAACTAGGGTTTGAAGAGAAGCTCCAAGTCGCCCCCTGTGTTTCAATCGACCAGACACACTTTTGTGTGTGTTTGGTGTGTGTTTTGTTTAATTAATTGAATTTAGTTTCAATTTTAACACCTTCAGTCCCTCAACTTTCGTTTTTATTTTGTTTTAACTCTTTAACCTACTCATAAATCACTATCTAACTAGGTTAGTGTCATTCCTAGTTAGTTTATTTTACTTATTTATTTACAACTTATTTGCAATATAAGAATTTGTATTTTCGGGGTGTTACATCTGAGTGTAACCCTTGGCTACGAGCTGAGCTTTGTACCTTCCAATGGATCCATCTGGTTTGTATTTGATTGAAAACACCCACTGACATCCTACTGTTTTCTTTCCTTTAGGAAGAATGCACTTCTCCCACATGTTGTTTTTCGTAAGAGTATGCATTTCCATTTCCATTGCTTCTCTCCGGTTCTTCTTACCCTGGGCTTCTTTTACGGAACTTGGTTTTTGTTCGGAATATAAGGAGGTAACAAATGCTTTCGCGCTAGGGAGTACCGTTAACTATATTAGCTATAGGATATCTTGAATTTTTTATTTCCCTTTCTAGGGAGCACCGTTTTGGAGGAACCTCTCTATTGGCTCTAGGAGGTAAAACGTATGTTCCTGGTGTTGTTCCAGAGCCTCCATCATGTTGTTCATTTGATTCGACCTCTCATTGGACTGCGTTGTTCTATTCAGCAGTCTCCACCTGTTCCATTGTCTCATGGCTTTCATGATTGTTAGTGATAACTGGATCAGATTCGGGCATATTTTCAAGGTTTGGAGAATCACTTACCTTGAACACCAGTCTGGATGATTCTTGGGTGACACTTTCGACAGGCTTTGGTGACTCCTTAGTATGTGTGGATGTATGAGATGACTCGTCTTCACTTATGAATGGAATCCAAGTCAACCAACTCAGTGAGTCCTCATGCTCTATCTCCCCTGACCATTGAGATGGGACTGATAATAATATTTTGTATCAAGGAAGTCGCAGTGGACAATGGTAATCACACGACGTCGTAACGGGTTATAACATCGGTATCCTTTCTGATTCACCCATAACCAACAAAGACACATTTCTCAGCACATGGGTCAAGTTTGGATCGTTCGGTTTTGGGTATATGGGGAAAAGCTGTACACCCTAAGACTCGAGGTGGTAAGGTAAGAGGTGGGCGTAGTTTTGTAAATGTGGATAAGGTATCTAGGGGAGTTTTTAGGTCAAGAGCTTTTGTTGGTAAACGGTTAAGGAGATACACAACTGTGTTTATAGCTTTGGGCCAAAAAGATTTAGGGACTTTGGATTCAAGCATAAGGACTCGGGCCATTTCTAGCAGAATGCCATTTTTCGATCAACTACACCCTTCTGTTCTGGGTGTTTTGGGCAAGTGGTTTGGTGAATCATTCCCCTATCTTGAATAAATTGTTTCGTAGAGTTATTAACGTACTCCCCTCCATTATCAGATCGTAAGATTTGAATGTTGGTTTTGAATTGAGTTTGGACTGTGGTGTAAAACAATCTGAATTTATCAAAGACTTCAGATTTGTGTTTTAAAAAAATACACCATGTCATCCGGGTACAGTCATCAACAAATAATAGGAAAAAACAAAAATTTTGACCTCTATTAGTTTCAACTGGACCCCAAACTTCTAAATGTATTAGTGAAAAAGGTTCACTGACCCTAGTGTTACTTGGTTCGAATGGTTTTTTTTTATGGCTTTTGGCTAAGGCACATGTTTCACAATCTAATGTACTGTTGGACGGGAAGAGTTCAGGGAGTAAAAGATGTAGATACCCAGCGGAAGGATGCCCAATCTTCTATGCCAAAGGCATGCTTCTCTACCCTTTGTTCCGTGAGCAAGCATTGCAGTCCCTGACTGAGTCACCTCATCCACATAGTATAAGCCCTATCGTTCAGTGCCACGCCCAATTATCTTTCGAGTGCCGATGTCATGTAAGATACAAAAATGAGGATGCATTAGAACTGTTCAATTGAGTTCCTTTGTAACATGACTTATTGATAACAATTTGTGTGTTAATGAAGGAACATATAAACAATTTGACAGCCTCAGATTGGGAGATATTTTGACAGTTCCTCCTCCCATTACTAAAGCATTTTCGCCATTTGCAGTTTTGATGTGGGTTCTGTTTGGTTTCTTTGTAGAGACCCAGTCCGATGGCTCGTACGTCATCGTATTAGTGGCTCCACAATAAAAAATCTGAGGGTTGATTTGATCACCGCTTTTCTACGTTGTTAAATAGGCCTCCCCACTTGTTGAAGGATAATCTTTCAACAACTCATAGACCTGGTGATTAACCATTTGCAAAGAAAATGGTTTATTTTTGTTGGTTTGTGTCAAGAGAAAGAGAGAGAGAAAGAGAGTCTCAAATAGTGTTTTGTTTTTTCCCTTAAATAAATACGCCGTCTATAATAAAACTGACAAAATAACGGTACCATGCAAATTAACAGATCAGACATATTTCTCAAATACGCTTGACACTTGAACTCACGTTCAAGATATAAAGTTGCCGGAAATATTAAAAAAATGTCGGAAAACGTAAATACGTTATCTTAAGGCCGCCCAAATACGTCGGGCAACTTAAAAAACGCTAGAATAACAATGCCGGGAAAAAAACGTTATCTTACCGGCGTATTTATCAAATACGCCAGGCAACTTGAACTCTCGTTCAAGATTTAAGGTCGCCCAGAAACAAATGCCCAGAACAAATCCGCTAGCTGATGAAAACGATAAAACACTAGCCGATGAACAAATCCGCCGATAACTTCAACAAATCCGCCCAGATCAGATGCAGCGGCTAGGGTTTGAGTTGTGGTTTGCAATGGCTGGAATAGGATTTTGTGGTGCAACGGCTGGAATAGGTTGGAACATGTGGAGCGACTAGGGTTTTGTGGACGTAGGGCAGTGGCGATGGTGGTAGGGCGATGGAAAAAGAAGTTGTGCGTAGTAGTAGAAGCGCGGTGGTGGTAGGGAGGCGACGATGGAAACCTGTGTTAGGTGGTGGCGGTTGTTGATTTGATTTTTTCGGAGTTTGATTTTGGTTTTCGGATGTTTCTTGTTTGAGGTTGGATTTGCTGGGAAAGATTGTAGATGATGAGCAAAGTGTTCAAGAATCAGAAACACTACTCTAATACCATGTCAAATGGTATAGAGGGCTTGTATTAAATTGTAAGAATTGTAATTAGGGTTACATGAGGAGGGTGGTTATATATTACACCATATTATACATCTAGCCCCTATACTATAACTTATTCTCTTCTTTTCCGATAGACCTTGGGTTTTGGTTCGTCGGTTGCCGAAAAAAAGAACAAGAACAATACTTTTGGTGCTCGGTAGGAGAGAACAAGAGTAAGATGCCGATCTGGTTTTTGGTTTGGGTTTGGGTTTTGGGTCGGGTTGATTTGCCGCCGGAAACAAAGAACACCAAGATGATTGGATTTTTTGTTAGGTGGCTAGAAACCAGAACAAGAACAAAAATGTGGGTGCTCGGTTTGTGTGTGAGAAGGAAATGGGGGTAGAAATGGGTGTTTATGAAGCTTAAGGAGGAAGCTTTTGTGGAGAAGAAATAAAGACATTACAAGTGTAATTGCAGGGGACTCAGATGTAGAAGAAAGTAAGATGGCAGGGGGTGAGGATGGAAATACCAAGACCAAAATCTCTATTAACCGTTTTCACCCCATGATATATTGTGTAATTACGTTTTTAGCCCTTCTAGTTTGGTCATTTAATTGGATAACTTAACTTAGTTAGTGGGAAGGACGTGAATGGAAGCGCTTTTTCAAGGTTGGGGAAACAACGGTCAAAATTGTTGTTTGGGGGACACGACCTGATATCGCCCTATAGTACAGGGACGCAAATTGCATTTTACTCATAAATAAATAACTTAAGATATATATATATATATATAGGGCTCGGTTCAAATGAGAACCACCACGAGTTGTGAGAACCGTGAGAACTTTTTCTTCCCCCGTGAGTTGGGCCAATTTTTTTTGAACAAACGTAGATGAAAATATTATAAAAACATCTGTAATAAAGTAAAAAAATTGTCGAGTCAGTAGTTTTGACTGATGCAATTTTTTTTTACACGCCGGTGTAAATTTTGTATGAAGATAAATATTTTTTACGCCTCATGTAAATGTGGGTATTGCTGCATTTTTTTTTTAATTTTTTTTTTGCTGAAACAAGTGATTTTTGTATAACTTTTGAGATTTTTTTTCAGAAAAACCTTTTGGATGGCCTAGTTCTCACGGCTCTCACAACCTAAGGTAGTTCTCATTTTAATCCATCCCTATATGTATTACGAGGACACTAAATATTGCGAGAACACGCAGAACAAAATGAATCACCCATTTTTTTACAATCCTAAAACCTAAAAAGTATATGAAAATGTTACAAATGTAAAATTTATTGTTTCTCACACTAGAATTCAAAACAGAATATGAAAAATGCTCAATTTTTATATAACCTACACATATGTAGGTTATGTGTATGTTAAATTTCCAATATGTACGTAGGCTATGTGTAGGTAAAAATATATGGTTTTTTATGTATATATAATACACATATAAATCTAAGAAACATAAAATTTTAAAAATATGAATCTTAAATCCCAAAATTTAGTGATTTAGAGTTGTTCGTTTTGTTCTCGTAGTATATATATATATATATATATATATATAGGGTAATGCTCCATAGGAAACCTTAGATTTTTAGAAAACTTTGCAAACTCAATATGTGGCTTATATCTATCCACGTATCCAAATTCAACTGATTATCCTTTTTGCCTCTAAGGGTATATCAGTAATTATACATCTATCCACCCAACCCAAGATCTCTTCCCCATTTGATTTGACATTATCATTAATGCCCATCACCTCATTGTACAAATCACCAAACCCCCCATTTCTTTTAGATTATTTCATTTTTAAAAGCCAAAATTTATAGATCTCTTCTCCATTAATGTCCCTCATATCTCCTTTAACATCTTCTCCTGCATATCATCCTTTCTCCATTAATGTCCATGGAGACAAATCCACCAACCTCCTAGTTAATGTCGCCGAATATATGTTTTTTTTGTATTTGACATTTTTTTAATGGAATATATGTTCACCTGTACCATTCGAAGCTTCTGGATACCTAGATGTAGATCTTATACTCATTCCTTTCTATTGAAGCCACCAAATCTGAGGATCGAAGCAATTATCGAAGCTGTTCAAGAAAAGAAATTAAGGTGTTGCTCTCATCACATCTTTAATTCTGTTTTTAGAGAGAGAAAACTGATGTTTTGGAGAGAGAAACAACAATATTCATCTTGTTCATCTGGACACCAAGAACACACGCACAAATGTGTGTGAGAGAAACACGTTTAAAGATCTTACTTTTGTTATTTATGTAATTTGTTTAGATTTATTTTTTTATGATATTTGATAGATTTAAATTCAGAGCTTCGTTTGTTTATTTCAAAATTTTAAATTCAGACCAAGAAGAAATTTTTGTGTGCCCAATTTCTTTCTTCAAAAATCCGGTCTTCTTAGTTGTTTCAGATCTATATGTGTTTCAAACATATGGGTTTGAAGCAGATTTGATGTTAGATTCATTACTTTTGAGTTTTTTTATGAGTTCTTTGATTTTCGGTGATGTTATTTTCAATAAAATGTTTGTCTTTTTTTTTTCATCCTTACCAGGTGGTGATTCTACTAGATGGCATATCCTGTTACTACAACCCGTAGCTACACATGTTACATTTTTTTACAGCTACATATGTAACGACCCTTTGTTATATATGTTAATGACCAGCTTGTTGGAATAGGTTAATGGAGTTTATGCAAGAGATGAGTCAGCAAAGGTAGCATATAAACAGCAAAGACAGACCGTCAATGGAAGCTCCACCGCTTCTTAGTGATCTGTGTTTTCGTTTACTAGTAATATGTAATGTGAGACTCTTATTATTTTGTCTAGGACGTGTTGTTAAAAATGTTACGACCTTCTGAACTTCTGCCCTGAAGTCGACCTCAGCATATTTGTGTTGCTTTTGGGCTCTATGCATCCATTTTTGTGTAACTTGCTTGTAGGCAATGTAGCTTTTTACAAGTTTACCAGTACATTAATCTCTAACACATGTTATGTGTAACTTGCTGAAAGTCTTAACACACGTTATAATAGAGCCTTGACACACGTTATATCAGTTATACCGTTATGGGTATAGTAAACGGCCCACCATTTTTCTTAGTGCTATGTATTTTCGTTTACTAGTAATATGTAATGTGAGAGTCTTATTGTTTTGTCTAGTACATGATGTTAAAACGGTATGCACATAACACATTCTGGAAGTCTTAACACACGTTATAAAAGAGGCTTAACACACGTTATATCAGGTATACTATGTTGTTATTAAGTTACTATTGGAGTTTATGCATCCATTCTGGAACTCTTAACACACGTTATAATAGAGGCTTAACACACATTATACATGTCAGGCGCGTAACACATGTTACAGTATGTATATACAAATCATGGTTTTTTGGAAACCCCTAGCTTATACATGACACCATGTTGGGTTAAACCAAGATTATAACAGAGGCTTAACACATGTTATCCCAAGTATACGGTGTTACAATATTAACTTGTATGTTCCATATTAAATTATTAACTTGTACACGTGTTACGATCAGTACATACACATCATGGTGTTTTGCAAACCACTTTCATATACATGAATACAAGTCGGGTTATAATGGATGCTTACATGTTATCATATGTATACAAGTGGATTACAACAAGATTACGATATTAACATGTTAGATCAGTATATACACATCATGGTGTTTTGTAAACCACTAGCTTATACATGAATACATGTCAGGTTACAAAAAGATTATAACAGTGGCTTAACACATGTTATACATTCCAAAATGTGCAAAACAAATGACCCGTTTCATATTATATATTCCAAAATTACCGGTACATGTGTTACCATAAATGGCTCTTTTCATATTACACGTTACATACTAACTTGTACATTTATTACTTGTACAAGTTTTACGCTCAGTATCCACATTATCGGATATTTTAAACATCAACAAAAATAAAATAGATATTACTTGTTTTTTTTAATTAACAAAAGGTTAACACACGTTATATATCATTCTAACAGGGGCTAACACATGTTATACATGAACACATGTCAGGTTACATCATGGTGTTCTGTTACAGCATGAAACACCAACACATGTTATAAATGAACGAAGACTTCTTTCCCAAAGGATGTGACTTATTCAATGTCCCTGCATTAACGTCGCCTTCATCCATCCAGCTTGTCAATTCAATATCTTTTATGAATCTGTTTCTGTAATCAACACACGTTATATATCATTCTAACATGTGCTTAACACATGTTATGGGTCTGTCTCTGTAAATCAAGCAACCCAACCAAAAAACAATTATTGTTAAGATCAAAAGCCCTCAACAAGCAACCAAACCAACAAAAAAACCCGTTCAAAATTTCATCCTAAAGTTTTGGATTTATTTAAAATACATGAACATTAACCATTACTAGAACACGCATTAACTTCGCGTACATCCATCCATCTTGTCAATTGAATATCTTTATGGGTTTGTTTATGTAAATCAACACATGTTATATAACATTCTAACAGGGGGCTTAACACATGTTATGGGCCTGAGTCTGTGAATCAAGCAACCAAACAAAAAAACACTTACTGTTCAGATAAAAAACCCAAACAAGCAACCCAAACCAACAAAAAAAAAGATACTGTTAAGATCAAAAGCCCCTAACAAGCAACCAAACCAACAAAAAAACCCGTTCAAAATCTCATCCTAAAGTTTTTGATTTATTTAAAATACATGAACATTAACCATGGATACCCCATTAACCATTACTAAAACACTTTCAGCACACAAAAACATATTAACAAACATTTCAACAAAAAATCAAGTGTGAAATGATATTTCAAGAACACTTACCAGATCTATACCCGTCCGATGAACACGAAGAAGATCTTCAAACCTTCTTCTCACACACACACTCGTGCGTGTGTCTTTGTGATATAGATTGTTGTTTCTCTATCTAAAACATCAACTTTCTCTCTCTAAAAACATTCATCTTGTCATCGTTCTTCTCACACACCCACTCGTGCGTGTGTCTTTGTGATTTTTTCAGACCACATGATGCTGAAATTATCTTCAAATGAAGATCACCATTGAAGGATCACCATTGAAGACCATGAAGCTTTTCTCTTTCACATGATGAAGAAAGAGGAGAGAGATAATAGTGTATTGAAAGATTAGACTAGAAGAAAGAGGAGAGAGATGATGATACAAGTGGGTTTTGTCATTTCCAATGCCAAAAAGTGTTTTTCTTCTACCGAAAATGCCCTTCCAGTTGTACTAATGGTTATTATAAGATTTATTTTAAATATAATTCTTACCAAAATTAAGAGAGCCCTTGATCAAGTGTGATGAAAGATAATCAATGGATGACATTGGGTTTCCATAGTTTTCTAAAAAAGATAGAGTTTTCTATAGAGCACAACCCTATATATATATATATATATATATATATATTTAAAATTTACATTTAAAAAAATATTTTGAAGCTTTTGCATACAAATACATATAGAAACCTTTTTAATATAAAAATTCAAAAACTAAAACACTAATAAAATGCTTAAAAACAGTTAAGGTAATTTTTTTTTTACAAAAATGATTTTTTTGTTTGAATGACTTTTGCACATCTTATATATGCAAAAGTTCTCTGGTTCCCTATTGAACATCTCACAATATTTATACACCCATAAATATATGTATGTATGTTTGTAGAGAGAGATAAAGAGATATTATTTTGTAAACTCAATTGAGGTGAGGAAACCTATGAAAACCCTATGTAACAAGCTATTCGTTTTAATAAAAAGTTTAAACATGTAATATAGATATAAAAAAAGCAACGAAGGATATAAAAATAAATAAATAAATAAATTTCTTACATATAGGTGTGTCACACTAAACGACAACGTTGTTACATGCCCTATTTTTTTAAATGAACTACGTTGTGTAACACTATGTTACACAAGGTGTTACACATGGGGGTTCATGGGTTGTTTTCTTTCTAACCAATCCCTACACACACACAAACACATATATTATATATACTATAGGTGTTCATCGAATCGAATAAAGAATTTCCCAATTATTCGAATCGAATTTTTTGAATTTTTATTTTTTACTTGAATTCGTATTTGATTCGACTCGATTCGATTAGTATTTGAAACTCGAATTCGAACCGTATTAGAATAAATTCGATTTAATTCAAATTCATCTTAAACAATAAATTATTTTACTTTTGTTTTTTAAAAGTATTACAACCTAATTATATTCAACATAAAATATAATAATCTGTAAAATTAATTAACTATCAATATGTAAAAACACCAAAAATTAGGAGATAAGTTGATTACTGGCAGCAATTTAAGTTAAGTAAAAAAAATAAAACCAAGTAGTACGGGTTATTTGCAGTAGGTTTGATAATGTTATGAATAATGTTTATACTTTGGCTAAGTTTAGAAGTTATATGTGTATGTATATATGTTTGTTGTGTCTATACTATACACATATTAAAAGTTATATGTAAATTGAATTCGAATTTCAAATCGAATCGAATTGAAAACAATAAATTTGTATTCGATTCTAATTTGATTACAAGACTCGAATAGGAATCAACTCGAATTCGAAATTTTTTAATCAAGTCGAATTTTGAATTTTTGAATTCGAATCGAATCCTGAATACCCCTAATATATACATGTGAAATATAGGGAGAAATCCTATGTGAGTTACAAAAACTCTAAAAATGAATGGATGGATATAAGGCTGTCACGTGTCACACTTTCACTGCAAATACTGACACTGACACACTTTCGTAAAGGTGGAGAGAGGAGAGAGAATGTGTTTCATTTTTCAGCTATTTACATTTCTTGTAACTTAACATGTAACACGTTTTTATTGTTTTTGGCAGTACTTTTATAGATTATATAAAGTGTATATATTTTAGAACTTAAAATTTATAAATTTTTTATTTTATAACGAGCATAAAAAATATGCAATATTTTTTTATAATGACATTTTTATGTAACAATTGCAGGTGTCGTATTTTTATTTGTGTCAAAGAAGAGATGAGAAAGAATAGTGTAAAATGGAAAGAGTCATCTATTGTTTTGTTGATAAATGGTTAGACTACAAATGTATACATACAAAATATTTGTTGCTCACAAGGACCCACCCACTAGTTTGTTCTTAGGTAGAACAACATACGCCGTAACTATTTTATACATTAATATATATATATATATATATATAGGACAAAGATCCGTTAGGAACCACCTCTTATTGCGAGAACCGCGAGAACCAATGTGAACGCAACCAAAAATGCCTAAAAATAGCTAAAAATCACACAAAAATTTTTTTTTTTTTTTTTTTAAATTTTTATAACAAAATCGCTACTTTTCGCATCCAAAAAAAAAAAAAAATTTTTTTTTTTTAAATTTTTTTTTTTTTTAAAAAAAAAAATTTGTTTTTTTTTTTGGATGCGAAAAGTAGCGATTTTAACATAAAAAATATTAAAAAAATCAAAAAAAAATTTTTAGATTTTTTTTTGATATTTTTTGATTTTTTTTAGATTTTTTTAGGTTTTTTAGGGGTTTAGTTTTTAGCTTTTTAGCTTGGGGGGGGGGGGGGGGGGGTGGGTTTAGGTTTTTGGGGGGTGGGGGAGGGGGATTTAGGTTTTTGGGGTGGGGGGGGGTGGGAGGGGGGGGGTTAGGTTTTTTTTTAGGTTTTTTTGGGGGTTTAGTTTTTAGCATTTAGCTTGGGGGGGGGGGGGTTAGGTTTTTTTTGGGGGGGGGGGGGGTGGGGGGGTTTAGGTTTTTTTTGGGGGGGGGGGGGGAGGGTGGGGGTTAGGTTTTTTTAGGTTTTTTTTAGGTTTTTTTAGCTATTTTAGGTTGTGTTCACATTGGTTCTCGCGGTTCTCGCAATAAAGGTGGTTCTCGCATGAACCTTACCCTATATATATATATATATATATATATATATATATATATATACTAGGTTAAAACCCCGTGTATTACACGGGTTGAATACATATTGTTTTGTATACTAAATAGATAATAAAAAAAGTTATATATTTAAAAACCGCGTGTATTGCATTACACGGGTTAAATAAACCTGTGTATTACATATATAGTCGTTTAGATATGTTTTAAAAAAAACTAACATTGATGTGCTATTTATTTATTAAAATATGAAAGAATTAAGGCATAATAAAATCCTAATATAATTATAAAATTGTTAATACAATCTTAATTAGAATGTGATAGAATTAAGACGTATTGAAATCCAATTTTAGTTACATACCTACTCTAAAGTTTTATGTTTGAGATTGAAAATGTCTAATAAATAAATTGCAATACATTATAAACCTTTTTTAAACGATGAGGATAAACATTATTTAAATCGTTGATGATATAAAATTAGTTAAGTTATTGTTTAATATTATTATTTGATGATGATATCTTGTTAGAATTTGTTGTTTAGGTATCATATTGGATCTATGATAATCCAAAGCATTGCCAAGGGTACAAAATGCAAGAAATAATTAATTTTTTTAATGTTAAAGTTAAAAAAAAAACATATTAATAATGTATACATTAAGGTAATATATATCATAGGGTAGGGTTTGAAATGATAGATTAAAAAAGTTCTTTCCTTATCACCTACAAAATAATTAGTCATATGTTGTATTTTTGTTATTTTACGCGTGTTACATTATATTTTACAAATAAAACATGTGGATAATAAAAAAAAACTTACAGTTTGATGTATCGTCGTTGATAGGTTTTTTGTAGAAGAACAACAAATTTAAGCATTTAGTCTTTTTGACATTTCCTTGTATTATGAGAATGCAAAACAATAAAGTGTATTATAATTCATATAACCACCTAGTAGCTCTGTACGTTTCAAAGATTATTTTTTGATAAGATTATTTGTGTAATAATATAGAACATCGGTAAATGTTTTTATGACGAAGACTGATTGATACCAAATAACAAACACAATTCTGCAACTCTTTGTATTTATTAATTTAATCAAACAAATAACTTTATAATATTCCTTTAATATTTTATTTGTTTAATAAATAATCAGCATGAATAATATCTATTAGGACTGTCCAAACTGCTCGACGATCGCTCGAAAAATGCTCGTTCGATTCCCGCTCAGTTTGTAAATGAGCCGCTCGGATCGGTTCGATTCAAATTCAATTCAAGCATGAGCAAAGCTCCGTTCGCTCGCTCGTCGATCGCTCGGTTTCGCTCGAATTATTTTTATTAATAATTAATATATATATATATATATAGAGAGAGAGAGAGAGAGATAGAGGAAGGTTAACGTACATTACGGCTTAACGTACATCACGTACGACAGGTAATTACGCACATTCATTTTAAAATCACGCACGTTGTAACTCAAAAATCCAAAATCACGCATGTTGAAACACAATAATCACGCATATTGAAAACATTAATCACGCATGTTATAGAACAAATCACGCACGTTGTTGTACGTGAAGTACGTTAAGCCGTAATGTACGATATACTTTATATATATATATATATATATATTATAGATTTTATAGATTAAAAACCCAAAAAAAGATAATAGCCCAAAAAAATTAAAAGCCCAAAAAATATTCAGCCCAACTTAATATTTAATATGAAAATCTAACCCTAAATCCTATTCCTAAAACAATATTCAGTCATATCATAATTCATATTGTTAAGAACATTTTTAGAATCATGATTTGAGTTATGTATTGCTTTTGTTAGTAAACTATTGGATATGTTTTAATTAAGTTAGAATTTGTTTTTGTTGAACAAAGCCTTATAATTCAATCGGGCGAAACCTAGCGAAAACGATCCGCTCGATTTTTTTTAGGATTTGATAAAAACCGAGCGAAAGCGAGCGAAACCGAGCCGATCGATTCAAATTCAATCTGAGCATGAGCATCACTTTTGCGCTCGGTTTTGCAAATTCGATCCGCTCGGATCGGATCGGTTGTAATTCAATCCGAGCATGAGCAGACACTCGATCGGATCGGATCGGCTCATGAACACCCCTAATATCTATTAATACCTCAAGTTAAAAAAACAACTATAAGTAAAAAAAGTTAATAATAACATAAAAAGAACTTATACATGTTGTTTCAAATATGAAGTTATTCGGTTGGAATTTTGTTCGTAAAAACGAAGATGGATAAACTTTTAAGTAATATGATATATAAAGTTTGGAAAAAGATAATAGGGAACATGCTTTTAAAAATAAAAAACCTCCATATTAATATTTGGAAAAATACATTTTATTTGGTTTATCGGAAAATTTATTAATATGATTCAACATATATTAAACCAAAGATACTCATATCATATTTACCTTCATATTAATTTAGAAAATATTACCTTTGAAAATTATTTCTTGATAAACGGAAGATGGGAACATATTTTTAGAATATAATATTTGAAAAAAATACATTTTTTATTTTAAACGTAAATTTTTAAATTTATACTTATCATATTTATTTAAATTTTCAAATTAAGTAGAGATAAAAGAGAATAAATACATTTTAGGATGGAAAACTCTAATTTTATAATTATCTTTTAATTAATATTATTAATTATCTATAAAAAATAGATGGCTTCAATGAATGACATGTGTCATCCAATTGGTTTCTTTTATTATATAGTATAGATATATATATATATATATATATGATTAGGTTCAAGAGTGAACACTAGTGTAGTTTGCGAACTAATCGAACTAATCCTGACCATACATGTGTGTAGATCAATGGCCAGGATTTGATGATGGATTTGATGATGAAATACACTAGTGTATTTTACGATTTGATGATGAAATCCTAGCCATCCACGTGTGTAAATCAATCGCCAAGATTTGTTCACTCAGTTCGTAAATTCACTAGTGTTCACTTTAGAACCCCACCCTATATATATATATATATATATATATATATATATATATATATATATATATATATATATAAACACCAAAGTTTAAACTTACCAACTCATAAATTTTCACATATAAACATCATAATCAGTCAAATACAGCCTTTTACCTATTCATAACATATGTTACAATTGCACGGTACGGCCTAGGTAAGGTTCATGCGAGAATCACTTTTATTGCGAGAACCGCGATAACCAATGTGAACACAACAAAAAATACCTAAAAAAACCTAAACCCCCCTCCCCCAGCTAAAATACTAAAAACTAACCCCCCAAAAAACCTTAAAAAACCTAAAAAAATAAAATAAAAAAACACACAATTTTTTTTAATATTTTTTACAGAGAAAGTGTACTGTACAATATCCCTTAACGTACGCGATATGAAATCGCATGTGATAATTTTGATGAAATCGCATGTTGGTTTTTGTAACAATTTTGCATGTGATAATTTTGATGAAATCGCATGTTGGTTTTTTGTAACAATTTCTCATGTGGTAATTTTGATGAATTCGCATGCATGTTAAAAAACCAACATGCGAAATTGTTACAAAAAACCAACACGCGATTTTAATGTGGGATGAAGATCTGACGGCTGAGATGAGCGCGTACACATTGTACGATAAGGGATATTGTACGTTAATCTAACCCTTTTTACATTAAAATCGCTACTTTTAGTAGCAAAAAAAAAAAAACTTTAAAAAACATCTTTTTTGACTACTAAAAGTAGCGATTTGTTTATAAAAAATATTAAAAAAATATATTTTTTTGTGTGGTTTTTAGCTATTTTTAGGTATTTTTGGTTGTGTTCACATTGGTTCTCGCGGTTCTCGCAATAAAGGGTGGTTCCTAACGGATCCTTCTCTTATATATAGAAAAAGTTTATTGTACAAATTGGCTTAACGTACGCTACGTACGCGATGTGAAATCGCATGTTATAAAATAGCATGTGATAATTTTGATGAAATCGCATTTGGTTTTTTGCAACAATTTCGCATGTGATAATTTTGATGAAATCGCATGTTGGTTTTTTGTAACAATTTCGCATGTGGTAATTTTGATGAAATCGCATGTTAAAAAACCAACATGCGAAATTGTTTCAAAAAACCAACATGCTATTTCAGTGTGGGATGAAGATCTGACGGTTGAGATGATCGCGTACGTAATGTAGGATAAGCGTTCCTGTACGTTAACCTAACCATATATATATATATATATATAGGGTAAGGTTCATTTGAGAACCACCCTTATTGCGAGAACCGCGAGAGCCAATATGAACACAAAATAAAATCTAAAAAAATAAAAAAAAGCACTCAAATTTTTTTTTTAATATTTTTTTAACAAAAATCGCTATATTTAGTTACCAAAAAAATAACGTTTTTTTTTTCGAGTAACAGTTATCCATGCACATGTGCATATGTATAATTACTTCAACAAATTCCGTAATACGTTATCAGTTATAGACAATTGCACTTTAATTTACAATACCATCTGTAATACACTACTTTTTACATTACCAATATTCAAAATGCACATGTGCATCATTAGGTATAACCATGATATAACATGTTTTGGTACAAAAAGTTTGTGATTTTGAATGGAGAACTAGGCCCATATACATGTTTTTTGGTTAGTTATATCTAGTGGTTGATGGTTTGGCTATAGTTGTTACTTTATGATGTAATATGATGATTGAATGGTATAAATGGTGTTGATATACATGTAATAAAGTCAAAATATTGGTAATGGTATTGTATTATGGATGGTAGAAGGTAATGATATTGTATTATGGATGGTAAGAGGTAATGGTAGTGTATTATGGATGGTATGATATATGAAAGGGAAAGTGTATTCAAAGTAGTGTACCAAAACACCTTATTTCATATTGATACATATAGATGCACATGTGCATTTCTAATATTGGTAATATAGAAAGTAGTGTATTACATATGGTAGTGTAAATGAAAGTGCAATTGTCTAATATTTGTAATGAGTTACGAAATTTGTCAAAGAAATGATACATATGCACATATGCATGTTTGTGTATTATGGATGGAATGATAGATGAAAGAGAAAGTGTATTCAAAGTAGTGTACCAAAACACCTTATTTCATGTTGATACATATAGATGCACATGTGCATTTCTAATATTGATAACTTAAAAAGTAGTGTATTACACGTGGTAGTGTAAATGAAAGTGCAATTGACTAATATTTGTAATGAATTACGAAATTTGATAAAGAAATGATACATATGCACATGTGCATGGATAACTGTTACTCGAATTTTTTTTTTTGAATTTTTTTATTAACAAAATATAGCGATTTTTCCAAAAAAAGTACTAAAAAAAAAAAAAAAATTTTGGGTGTTTTTTAGATTTTTTTTTAAGAATTATTGTTTGTGTTCACACTGGTTCTCGCGGTTCTCGCAATAAAGGTTGGTTCCTAACGAATCCTTCTCCTATATATATATATATATATATATATATATATATATATATATATTTCCAAATAAACTATAAAATTTAGCATCTTTATATTATACATATATTAAAAAAGAAAGCTTGTGAATAGTAACTCAAGCCACCGGACAACGTTATTGTATATATACAATGTTTTCCTCAATTAGATCAGCATTGGCATTTGGTAAAGTGGTTGGTATATGGTGTTTCTTAATAAAAGGCGCCGGTTCGAGCCTCTTCAGGTCTTTGTTTTTCCCAAGTTATTTTCCCCTTCTCAAAAGCTAAATGCAGAGACAAAGAAAGAAAAAGAGAACGAGAGTAAGAGAGAGAAACAGAGATCCGAGAGCCGGCGAGTCGCCGGCAACCGGCCTTCGACGCGTGCTCGCCTCCCACAAACAGAACCGAAGTCGTCCACTCTAGGGCTTTCCGGTGAAGATTCGAACGATCAGAGGTGGTAGTGGCGACTTCCGACGAGTCTAGGGTTCCACCGTGACCCATGATGACAGCGACGATGTGGTGAATCTGCTTCCAAAACAACCCCTTACTTTACCGTTCCAGATTTCACGACAACCTGTGTGGATTGAAGTAATTTACTGAAATTCAGGTTTGATAATTTCTTATTATTATTATTATTATTATTCTTATTATAGGATTTGAAAATGTTAAACTAATAGTGGTTGCTAAAAATGTGAACCTTAGAGATCCATGTTCACTGTTTGGTCAAACTGATCATAATTGAAATTGTTGTCTTAAATCACAATAATCAGCAGAGTTAGAAATTTTAACTAGAAAATTTGTAGCAAATTTTGAAATTAAAATTATGGTATTGTTTGATGGACATATTGTCTTGAAGAAACTCTTCTTTGGCACCGTTTTCTTTATTTAGGTCACTTCGAGACATATTTTATATTTTTATTATTCTATTCATATATGACTGCAGACCGATCATCAAACTTTCTGTTGTGGTTGTATGGAGCAAGGTGCGCCCGCCGCAATGCGCGAGTTGAATACTAAACCAAACCGACGCGCAGGTCAAACCGATATCTCACGAAATCGAATAAGTGGATCAGTTGCGATCATTATACCTGATCAGGTATTTACTATCATAGTTAATGATTCAACCCTGGTAATAATTAGTTATACCATCAGATTGAATCGAGTGTGTTCCTGTGGATGGAAATTTGATTTGAATGCATAAGTCTAAGGAAGCCTACTGTTTCCGCTTATCACCTCATTTCAGTGCATTATGTCTATGAAGGTCTAGAAAGCTCAATATGGCTCATTGAGTCCGATTTTGTTTAATTGTCTAATTTAATCTGTGTTTTAGGTCGTTATCATCGATTTTGAGGAAAATTCTACCATCAAAGTAAGGCCCCTACCCAGACTTGGCAAAGCAACATCAACAACAGCATAGGGCTTCATGGTTTCGCATCGTATATTATCGTCACAATTCATTGTTATACAATTCATAGGTCTAAAGTGATAAACCCCTTCCTAACTTTTCTTTCAATTATCATTATGTCAATTAGTTGTAACGGGTCAGATTGCAGTTTAAGTTTTGCTGCTTGCAGCTACTATTTTACAACAAACTGACTTCAATATTGTCAACACATGATTAAGGTAACCACCTATATGTGTCCTTCATTTAACATTGCTGATTTCAGACATGATGTAGAGTGCTTTTTTGTGAATGATGCCACATCTTGAACAACATTTTCTCATGACTTTTAAGTTTGTTGATTAGTTTTATATGTTTTTGGGTGAAAGATCTGGTCTCTTTGGTGAATTGTTGCCAGTTGTTAAATCCATTTAATTGCCTATTTGTATTGTTTCGCTTGTTAAATTAAACAGTTGCTGTATTTTCTTTGATGAATGTGTGCAGAGTGTCAAAAGTGCTTATGGTAGCCTTTCTTCTATGGTGTCTAGAATTTGGATTTAAAAATCGAACTAGGGTGGGCTCAGGCTCGGCTCATAAATAAATGAAGTGAATGAACAATGTTAAACGATGGTTAACACCGTTTAAAAGTTTTTGGATGCGACATGTATAGAGAAGAGAGATGAAAAGAGATCTGGCCACGTACCATTTCACTTTCCACCTCTTGCTATCTTTCCTGCATCTCACATATGCGATACAGAGAGAGATAAATGTTAGAGCAGGGAGGACTCCACCGCCTTAGAGCGAGAGAAAGATGCAAACGACGGCCAGAGGAAAGAAAGAGATCGGAGAAGAGAAGTAAGGAAGACAAACAACGCCGAAGGAGAGAGATCGGAGGAGAGACGACGGGGTTTAAACGTTTTTAGGGTCCAGGTGGTTAGAAACTCCGTTGATGGTGGATCTGGAATCATCTGCACCACCATCGCAGATTTACCCTGAAAACCCTAGATTGGCGATGATTAATGGAGATCGAAACCGTGATTGTGTTGTTGAACACCAACAATCCTAAATGAAAGGGGGAGAAGAGATCGATGTGGTTGTCACGTTGCCGGAAGAGCGATGGGGAAGATGATGGCGTTTGCAGCCAATGAGTTCATCTAGGGGTTCGGCGAAGTTCCGGTCAAGCTCCGGTAAGTCGATCCGTCGTAAATTAAAATGCTTTTGTTTGTATTTCTGCAGTTTTCATACAATTTTTTTTTGTAATTTGGTTATGGACAAGGTTTTAATTCTGAGTATGTTGGTGCCTCTGAAAAGTTTCATGTTGTCTTTCATCATGCTTTCTTATTGAACGGTTAAAGCGTTATGAGTCTTATAATATTCAGGTTAGTACGTTGTATTTGTACAGATGCCGTATCTGTTCTATCATTATAAGCTAATTATCAGCAACAAAACCTTTATTAAAATCAGAACTAAAAGTATAGTTATACTCTGTAATTTTTTTAGTAATGGGTATACGGGCATCCTATGTCTCTAAAGGACGGGGAGGTTTCGGGTCTAATGTGTGGATTCAGTGCCGTTCAGATTATCATGTTCTTTTCGATGCAAGGTCCTTTTGTTTTATGTTCGTTCATACTAAACTTTAAGACATAAAGATTCATGTGTTAAATGTAAAACATTTGAAAAGTCGACAAATAAATTTATGACCTCAAATATGAAAATATAAATTTAAAGTGAACTTATACGAATTTTATACAAGTGTAGAAACATAACTATTATAAAACTTAAAACCTCAATCTAAAAAAGTTTGAAGTTATTTCAAATTATAAGTTTGAATTCCTTTGGGTGGTTTCAGCCGGCGAGAAAGCCTAAAAAACCCAACCAAAGCAACACACAACAAGGGACAACCCGTCTCGGATCTGTGCTCATCGGCACCACCGAGATCCAGTGGGCATAAAACCCAACATTAAATGATTTTCTTAGGAAAATGGTTGAAGAAAAAAATGTAGTGGAAATAAAGCTTAATCTAAAACCTGAAAAAGTCAGGTGAAAGATATGAATGCACAGTTGAAAGCCTCCAACAATGCGGAAGAGAGTGGAATCCGGGCCTCGGCGGAGGAGGCACCAGAAGAAGAGTCGGTCGTCTTCGTTGGAGAAATGTTTGTCATTAAAAGGACTGTGGCTTTAATGATCATATATTATTAAAACATATGTTCTAATCTTCTGTTTGTGATTTTTGTTACTTGCAAGATAATTTTAGTTTCCATGCTTTGAAAACAAGGTTGTAATATTGCTTTTGCATAATTTTGCTGTGTATGAATGGTGGGCTTAGAGTATGAATGGTGGTCGGTTTTGACGGCGTAGGGGTGTTACGGCAACTCCTAATCCCTTTCCCGACATTCAGGTGAGTTTGATTTAGGTGTTACGTTTCCGGTCAGATTTGGTTTTCAATTTTGCTGTTTTAAAGCTTGAAAGTTGTGATTTAAGGTATTGCATGGTGGATTCGAAACTATGGTGGTGTTTGGTAACGGTAGTTCTTCGTCGTCGTTTAAACTTTAAAGCTTCGTCATGGAAAGATCTTGTATTCAAGAGTTGAGTAGCTTTAGTAATAATTCTTCCCGAGGTGAGTGGATTCTTTGTTGAGCAAGATCAAACCCCAACAGCACATTTGATGTTTTGATATACGCCTTCATCACTGAATCGTGTGTGCGTTTGTATATATATTCGGTTATTTTTTTTAGTTGTTTGACAGGCGCCGCAGGGCTAAAACCAACTTTGCCCTCACGCAACCAACGACACTTGCTACTGCAAGATGAGAGCCAAAGGAGCAAAAGTCTACCAGGTTATTGCATTTTATGCTCTTAAAGCTTTACTCAATTTATATTGATACATGCATTGTCAGAAATTTATTTTCACTGTTGAGGTCAAACTTGACCTATTTAAAATCGGAAATATTTAAGTTTAGCGACCTTTTTTAAAGAAAATTCTGATAGTTTAATGGATTTTTTTAGTAGCTTTAAACAGAAAGTGTTTGTGATGATTTTGTATAAAAAGCTAAACAAATTTGGAGTTGAAAAAGTCATATGTTGACATAAAAGTCAAACTTAATGTTGGGATTTACTGGTTTTTAAACTTTCAAGACCTGAACACGAAAGGGGCCATATAAGAATGCTGACATTTGATGAACCACCTAGCAACATTTATGTAAGTACGATGCTCTACCTTCAATTAAGGGTGTGAATTTTATCTCAATGGGTTAGTCTAAATGGTTCAGGTCCATGGGCACATTTACCTAAAAGGGAAGTGTTCATGTCAACTTGATAGGTTCACTGGTAGACCCGCTGAAGCCGTCTATTAATTTTTCTAGACTGTCTTTATGTAATAAATTAAACTATTAAGGTATTTTATATGCCAACTCCCAAGTTTAATAGTTTCAACCTAATTGGCATATCTTAAATTAAAGATAATCGCTTCAAAAAGATGAAATTAACATGTAATTTTAGAATTTTAAAGTATTCACATGCAAAAAAAACAGCATTTGTTTGTGTCAACTCGAAAATACATGTGTGCAGCATGACGTTCAGGTTTGTGTCAGGTCCACCATCTTAACCCTCGAATACGACCCATTTTGAAGTGCTATTCTATATTCGACAGAATGATTTAGCTTCTGAGAAAATATTTATGTTGTGCAGATTAATTGGAAGAAAAAAGCCGCAAGCATGACCTAAGCTGAAAACACGCACTGTTGGTAGTCGCGCAACGCGCGATGACGAATACTCCTAGTTTTATTTAAATACAATACTGTTATATATTAAAAACTAAAAACTAAACCAAAATTATATATATATATATATATATATATATGCATACGTGTTAAATATTTATGTGTATATAGACAAACTTTCAATGTGTACTTTTTAAGTGTGTTTAAGTTTGGGCAAGCGTTCGTTTTACAAGTCCAGAAACGTATTTCTATGATTTATGATTTTCAAGGTTTTGCATATATTTAAGTTTTAACAGACAAATAAGTAACTTATATCTTTTTTGAGATATTCTAATAATGCTATCCTAGGTTAATGCCCGCGTAATACGCGGGCTTCAATCAAAACCATATTATTTACTTTGAAATGAAATGTTGTGTACAAATACATACATTGGAAGAAAAAAAATGTAAAACTATTCAAATGCCGGAAAAAACTTCCTTGTAGACTACATTTGTTGTTTTACTCGTTACATTCCCATCTTTGTCTAGTATAAGCAACTTCAAACCGGCTCTGCTTTTAACTCTTGATAACGCAACATAAAGCTGACCATGTGAGAAAACTGGATATTTCAAATACAATCCAACCCTTGATAGAGACTGTCCTTGACTTTTATTTATAGTCATTGCAAAACATACATTTAAGGGGAATTGTCGTCGTTGAAACTTGATAGTAATTCTTTTATCCGACGGTGTCAAACTGATTCGTGGAATAAACGTTCTGGTCCCTATGTTTCCGCCGGATATAATCTCAGCCTCTATAACACGTTTATAAAGTTTAGTAATCCGTAGTCTCGTACCGTTGCATAAACCATTTTGTTGATCAATATTACGAAGCAACATTACAGGTACACCAACTTTAAGGACAAATCGATGATTAGGCAGACCAGAAATTTTAAGACCATTCAGAACATCGGGAGAATATAGTCTCGCATGTGCTTCGTTCTTTGCTTGATCAGTTTGACAAATACTATCAGAACTCAGATACTCGACTTCATCGCCAGGAAATGAAGCAAGCAATCTTTCATTAATTTCTTGAACAACCTCGTTTGTTGGTGCTAGTATAGCTCTTTCAGCAAAATAATCTTTATCTTCGTACAGTTGGAGAAGTGAAGGATATACAAAGTCGATCAGATCTGACATAGGATCCTCAGAGCACTTGATTAACAAATCTTCAGGAATATCTATAACCACCTCACAATCGTCACTGCCACCAATTTTTCCCTCCCCCAACTCGAGCAACCAATTCGCAAAAGCTTTAATCTCTTCTATATCAGATGCGTTCGCTCCTACGGTTAACCTCATGTTTTTGGTTAACATAAGGACCTTGCAACTACTCCAAATATACGACGAAGTGATTGAAGCATTAACGATTTCTCGCCTACTACCATTTGGTACAACCGGAAGTATCTGTCTAAAGTCACCACCGAACACCATAACTTTATGACCAAAGGTCATCTCACATTTGAAAATATTTTTCATTGTTCGGTCAAGTGCTTCAAACGCATGTTTATGATTCAACGGTGCTTCATCCCAAATTATCAATTTCGTTTTCCTTAATAAATCAGCAACGTCATCGTCCGGTTTAATAAAACACATCGAGCTTTCTGTTAAATTCAAAGGTATATGAAACCTTGAATGTGCAGTACGTCCACCAGGTAACAAAAGAGATGCGATACCACTTGATGCAACATTAAGTACAATATCTCCTTTACATCTAATAGATGCAGATAATGTCTTCCACAGAAACGTCTTTCCAGTCCCTCCGTAGCCATAGACGAAGAACACACCACCAGCATTACTATTAACTGCTGCAATTATCTCATCAAACACTAAACACTGCTCATCGGTTAGGCTTCTTAAATTATTATCAAACTCGATGGCAGTAGCGCTTACATCGTACCGAAGCTCGTCAGCAATTAAACGATTGTCTGCTGAATATATTGACTCACTGTCGGGTTGAGGCATAGTCGGAAACCGACTTAGACTTGAGTTGTTACGTAATAAGTAACGCTCAATTTCCAGCAACGTTAGGTTCCTTATTTGTTCTTCTGGAAGAGACAAACCTATTACAATTATATGAAAAAATTATTTAATTATTAAAATTCTTATAAATAATAAATGAATTTCATAAACACTTATATATAAGACCTAAATGTGAAAATATTAAATAGCAATTTGCGTACCTTCGATCCTCAAAAGCTTTTGACGATTGTATAAAATACCATCCGAAAGGTACTCCCATGTGTTTTCCCAAACATGTTCCGGCCTTGATAATGTATTAGACACCAACATTGTAGCAATCAGATTACGAAGATAGTATCCTGAACCTATGTAGTATGCCTCTTTGATAGCTTCTATATACTCCTTGTCGTCGTCTAAAAGGCCTCTAGCGTAGCACGCATCTCTAAATGTTGGGAAGACTTCTCCATTAACAGTACGAATCTCTTCAAAAGACTTAGGCCCTTTTACCTTATTAAGAAGGATTCTTAAAAAGTAAGCCTCGCCCATAGAAGGATTAACACAGTGAATTCGACCAATGCTTTTGCCTATTATCCGCTTATCCCATACCCTTTCCTGCTGCTTCCAAACAAATTTAGTAGGGAACTCAACGTAAGTAAGACTGCGCGCCAACGGATCTTTTTCGTTCTTTTCCATCCACCCCAAAAACATCGTAGAAGCAACAGATGATTTATGAAGAACACTATCAAGATCGTCATCAGGGCCGTATACAACGTTTTGTTTATCAGGTAGATGAAATGGAAGCCTCATTACGGATGGATACCGATAATGAACATCAAATGCAAAGATGCGCCATGTAGCTTCGCAAGCCGATAGATATCTGCAATCGTAATACTCTTTGATTTCATCTTTACTATCTTCAAGCTGACCTTCATCGGCATTTTGTACAAAACCAAATTCTGCCCTATCTGGTCCTTTATTAATGTATTTAAACAAATACTTTATGGACGCAGCCTGGTTACACCATTCGACGTTAATGTGTGCCTGATAACGTCTCAAAAGGGTTTTGCTATACGGAACCACGCTTCTGTTATCAAGCTGAATACCAGATTTCTCAACAAAAAATCCTGAATCTGCTCGTCTATATACCGGATATCCATTCGAATCTAGAGTAGTCTGCTCAGAGAACTTCTTTGGAAATTTCTTTGAACAGGTACCTTCTACCATACATGGACAATTTGGTTTTGCAACACCACAAGGACCGTGAATCATGTAGTCGCTGACAAGATTATACAGATCTGGATCTAAGTTTTTGTCAGGTATCTTGGCAGAAATAAAGTTGTCAACATGATCAACCGAAGGAAGCTTGCTTTCGTCATTTAAGAACAGACAGATATGGGCATGAGGTAGACCTCGTTTCTGAAACTCTATTGTATACACAACTGCAATAGGATAATTAATATTAAAATACTAATTTTTATTAATATTATAATAAAGTAATTCAATTAAATGGATGCTTACCTGCCGATGCGTTGCCGAATAAAGATTTCTCTCACAAGTCTTTTATTATTGCGTCAAGCTTAATTTTGAACAATCGACATAGAATGTCCGGTCTATCCTCCGGATTAATGTTCTTGTCCTTCAGAAATCGTTTAATCTCCGGCCATTTCGGATTACAAGTTATCGTAATGAAGAAATCGGGGTAACCAAACCATTTACAAATGGCCATCGCGTCATAATAATTCTCCCTCATATAACGCGATCCTCCGGTAAACGAAGACGGTAGTAGTACGCGTGTTCCAATATTTGACATATCTGGATTACCATTTTGTCCAAGCTTCTTAAGGTTCTCATATGTCTCAGATCTGAGGTTCCTTTGCTGTAGACGTATGAATAGTAATCGTTCACTTTCAATCATGGTATAAACGTCAACCAAGAACTGTTGCAAAAGCCTTCGAGCATTGAGAATCAAAGAGAAATGATTGACTCTATCTTGAACATGGTAAGCAAAATACTCTCTCATTGTACATTTTGACTCTTTTTTCTTCGTTGATGCCCTTCCTTCTCTATGAAGAATATCAATTCGGTAACCATCTTCACCAAAAGGGAAAAGCAGTGGATACTGAAGAGCGAGATACGATGGATGAAGCTCGCTAATACGCTGTAGACCATCTTTCTTTGAATCAACAACTACATCACGATTATCAAGAGCTTCCTCAATGTCTCCAACTATAAGCGCAGCAACTTCGGACGACGTCGGTAGGTTGTATGTACGACCATCTTTAGACCTATTTGCCTTAAGCCGTAGTTTTAGGTTAACATGAGGATTATCAACCAACCGATCTCGTACACGCCTATAAGTTTTCACCAGCTGATTATTTGAATCTAAAACCACCTTAAGATACTGTATGAGTTCAGTGTCAAGCAAATCAGAAGTTGCGGAAGCTGCTTTCTTTGAGTTACTGTAATGCAATTGTAATACAAACGCTACATGTATCAGTAAGTGTTTATATAACATAAAACCAATAATAAATCAAAAAAAGAAATAATGAAATGGTTTGAAAGGATACCTAAGTACGGTTTTCCGATTACACACTTCATTATCTGTGTCGTAAATGTAAAGTTGCGCAAATTTTGGTTCAGCACCTTCTTTAGGAAGAAGACTTCCCAATGAATGATAATTCTCGCCACTAATTCGGTATACATACGGAGCATTTCCTCTATTTATTTTCGAATCAACTTTACCACCCATTGAAGTGAAAGCAAACATAGAATTAAAATGACGAATATTCAGTAAGAAATGCTTGCTCTTGTCGTCTAAACTCTTGAAAAGATTTTGATATTCCTCACACGTCTCTTTAAAATCTGGAAGATGTACTTTTCCATAACCACAACAAAGCGTGTAACTTGTTCTTCCTAAGTAAACCCTTCCTTTTCCGGCTTCAAATTTCCACAGCTTAGCGTTACATACGCCACATACAACTACTTGATCTCCATGATCCAAATAATCTATTATACAAAAATATAAATATCAAATTGTGATCATTGTTACAAAAATAATATAGTGAGGTTCTTCAAATGAAATTTAAAGTAGTGAGTGTGTAAGCTACTTACTATTAGAAACTCCTTTATATGGATCTTCAGCTAATTGTTGAGGAATAATAGGATCGTCGGAAGATAAGTCAACCATTGGAATAGGATGTACGCAGTGACCTTTATTAGACAACCTTTCTTTACCTCTACGTATCGTCTTAAAATTTGATCTTTCACTTGAGAGCAAAGGTTGATTTATTGAATGTGGAGTTGATGAAGTTGTATTTATTTGGAATGTAAAACATGGACTCATATAAATATTCACATTGTCTTTGACACCTATACATTGATATCAAGGAAATAAAATAAAAAACTCAAAATCATAATAAAAAAATCTGAAATCCGTTAAAAAATACCACCAACCTGAAGTAGATGCTTCATACGGACTTGTTAAAGGTGTGGTTGGCCAAAAACGTTGATCGATGGTATTCATATAAGACGATGAACGAATTGGTGTTACAATCGGGCATCCAATTGTAGTGGAGGTTGAAACGTTGGATGACCGAGTAACATTTTTTGAAGTGGAAGATTTGTTATTCACATGACTTCTTTTATTATCTAAATGTGACTTCCTAAATTTTCTTCGTTCAGCTGATTGTTGACGATCAACATCATTAGGAGCAACTGAAAAAAAAATATGGATATCCATAAAAAATCAAAATAATACATTTAAAATTTTAAACCTATCTAAAAAACTAAAGAGTTTACCATTTGTAATGTCAGACAAAGGAATTCCTCCAGATTCAAGTGCAACGTTGGTTGACCGAATGACGTTCTGTGAAGTGGAAGATGAACGAATTGGTGTTACGACACGGCATTCATTAGTATTGGATACTGAAACGTTGGTTGACCGAATAATGTTCTCTGAAGTGGAAGATTTATTATTGGCATCACGACTTTTGTTATCCGAATATACTTTCCTAATTTTTTTCGTTCAACACATTCTTGATGCTCAACATGATTATGAGAAACTGAAAAAAAGGAGGCATGTCAATCAAATATCAAACTATAAATGAACAATTGTATTCATTCGTAAAAAATAATAGAATTTACCATTTGTAATATTAGATAATGGACTTCTTCTATATTCAACTGCAACAAAAAAAGATAAAATGACAGTATGAAAGATGTATATGGTTTATATAATTGGTTATTTTAAGCAAAAGATAGACATATTAATAATAAACACAATTTATATATGTAATTAAATAAGACCAACCTGATGTATACGCCTCGTACGGACTTGTTAACGGTGTGGTTGGCAAAATACGTCTATCCATGGTATTGATATAAGAGGATGATCGAATTGGTGTTACGACACGACAATCATTTGTATCGGATACTGAAATGTTGGATGACTGAATGACGTTTTGCGAACTCGAAGATTTATTATTTGCTTTAAGTCTTTTATTATCCAAATATAGTTTTCTTAATTTTCTGCGTTCAACATAGTCTTGACGCTCAACTTGATTAGGATAAACTGAAAAATAAAATGCATATAAAAAATAAGACAATTTATAAAAACAAAATTAGTTCATGTCTACAAAATTGGAAACATTACCATTCGTAATGTTAAACAAAGGACTTCTACCAACACCAACTAAAACAATTTAAGTAAAATTAACGGTACGTAACATATTTAGATATTATACGAATTTTTATTATATTCGTAAACATAAATAAGAATAAAATACGTACTATTCGAAGGTTGGGCAGCAGTAGGAAGTGGAAATGAAGGTAACGTTTGAGGCTTTGCACGTTTAGACATTTCCTAATATTGTATCATATAGAACATGCAAATGAATTAAGATAGGTATTCGAATAACTTAAATGTATAAGTATAATACAGAAAGACAACACTTACGTGTATGAGAAATTACGAAACCTCAAACTTCAAAAATGCATGAAAGTTGTCATAGGGTGTTTTGTTTTTAGACTAAAACATTGAGTGTGTGTAGTATGAAATAAGAGGAGAGCTTCTTATAGTGTTGGAGTGTATTGTAAAAAAGGAAAGTTTAAAATTTAAAAAAAAAATCGGTTATAAGTTTTAAAAAGGAAACGATTTAAATCAAAAAAATTTGGAGGTAAATCTATAAATATTTTGCTGATTTTATTCTGCAAAATGGAAGATTTTCGGTTATATAATTTAAAAAAGGAAACAAATTCTTACCAATTTTATGTGTTGGTCAATTATTTAAAAATCGGCGGTTTTTTTATAATCTCATATTATAAGTATGAAAAAATTGAGGATTCTTAAAAATATAGTTTTACTATTTATAAAATTAATACAGTATTTAAATTAGTTCATACGAAATGTGTAATTGCTATTTAAAAATAAAACCAAAGAATAACACTTTTAACAATAATACTTTGTAAAACGCAAAATTTATACCTGGATAATCATTTTTTGTCTATATAATAAAACTTGACAAATTTGCAAAACAATAAAACAAACATAACTAAACCAAAATATAAACCTTAAATTATTATAACTCACACGCAATATTCAAAAAACAAACAGTACTTTGTCCAAAAACCAACCAACAAAACAACAAACCATAACAAAAATTGTCCAAACCAATCAAACATCCAAACCAAAGCAAACAATCAAAATACGGAAAACAGCCAAATTGTTTTTGCAACACATACTTCAAACATGAACTACTTTTCAATCTTTGGAACCAGCATGATGGTTTCCACACCATCAATTGCGACATCTGTGTCACCAGTCTTTTTAACCTTCGTTGATTATAGAGACGTGGTTTCTTCAACTTCATAAACGTCCGCAAGGTTACGCTTCAGTTCCGCAGACGAAGACTTTGAACAATCTTTAGATGTGCAATCGGGTGTGAAGCTATCCCCAATAGAATCCACAGCCTCCTGTATGATATATTCAACATTAGAAACTAAAAAAAATCTTTAACAAATTTGGTATTTTATGAAATTAAGATTTATTACATACCTTCAGAGCAAAAGGATTTTGAGTTGATAAATCGCTAAGTGAAACATCAGCATCCGGCTCGTCCACACCCTGCAATTCATAAAATAATAAATTAGAGACAACAAAAATAATAAATTTTCTAAGATGTATTTAATTAAAAGGTTGGTATGATTTAACCTGATCAGCTGGAATTCGGCTCTCCAAAGATTCAATAATGGCTGGATCATTCACCAGCTTATAAACAGCATACCCATCAGTGTGGTTGTCAATATTGAATTGACTAACCTGAATCTTGAAAGCATACTTTTTATCATTCAAAATTTTAAACCGATAGGGCATGCTTTTCTCTTCCGAAGATGCCTATAATACGTGAATTAAAATTTATTGAAAACATAAATATCATATATTGACATTAATAATATGTACCATATATAACAACTTATAAAAAAACTGATGTAAAATAATTTACCTGTTCCACTTTTGACTTCTCAAGCAGCTGAATTGCAGTCATGCCAAACATTTTTCTGGCTTCACGGTCAAACAAAGTCAATGACGCAATGGCTGCAGAATCCTGTACTCTGATCGGAATCCTAAAACTAAATGGACAAAAAGTAGTTCACAAAATATATTCAATTAACATTGGTAAAAACTGGTAATATAAGCTAAACGATTATAAATTAACAAAAAATACCGACAACTTCCTTAGGATATTCAGGATTTGAACAAACCAAAACCTGCTTAAACTTGGGTTCCTGAGCACCGTCTTCAGCATCATCTATAACCAAAGTTGTTTCCACCTTTCGGTTGCACTCTTCGCAACCAAGGTAATACCAGTCGTCTTTATCATCAATACCCAAGACGGTACCAATAACTATGACCTCACATGGCTGAAATTAAATGTAGGAAAATAGAGATTGAATGTATAAATTGATAAAAATAGTGTCTTTAATGTATTTATTTAAAATATTTAAAATTGGATACATACCTGATCAAACAAAGTAACATCACGGAAATTGGAAAACGGATGCTTAACTAAAAAGTCATCCGCAACACTGATACTTCCTGATGAACCAATTGATTTCTGGCCATTAGAGGATGTTTTACATATCTTCTCCACAAACCTATTTAGAATAAAATAAAAAAATAAAATTTTAACAACATCAATAAGTAGTTCATATTATTTAAAACCATATTTACTTGGTTTTGAATGACCGAATCTCCTCTATGTCCGCATTGATAAACAGTTTTGTTATATGGAAAGCATTAGAGAGCGTTGTCTTCCCTGAGTAAAAAAGTTAATATAAATTAATGGATAATGAAATTTAAAAATCATAGAAAAAATTATGTAAAATTAACCAAGATTATAAACAGCAAAATACCTTTATACTTGTTGAAACTACCAAACTAACAAGAAGAACAACATGGACTTCCTCTTTATGGCTCTGAATGTAGTCAAACATCTCATCACAGTACTCGTCCCATAAGGTGCAGTTTAATTTGATACCCCTACATGAATAGAAATTTAAAAAATCAGAGGATATCATAAAAGAATAAATATATAATACTAAACTTTCAATGAATAAAAATTAGGTAAATCAATAAACAGACTCTTCATCCAGCAATTGCAAGTTCATGTATTTGCTATCTTTTCCCATCTTTGTTTTCGTCGCCTCTGGTTCAGACCATTCATCTACATATCCAATAAAATCTGTAAAAGAAAAAAATTGATCAAAACCAAATATACTCAGCACAAAAGCCATAATTTAAAAAAATATATTCATATTTTATGTTAATTTCCGATGTGGTTGTTATATATGATGAAGTACAAACCAACTCGATAGTTGACATCGACTTCACCGGCTTTAATGGACTGAAACGATGCTAAACAGATACCATGCACACTTCCATCAAAGTTCTCACACTTTTTAACAGATGTATCAAAGTTTAAGCTAATAGCATGTTGCTTGTCAAAGTGTTTGAAATTAGACTTAATCACAGAAAGTTGAGATTTATAAATATAATAAAACTCATTTTCTTTAAGCAAAATTTCATGTTTTTTCATAAACTTGTTCCAAATAGTAGCCTACATCTTCGTCCCCTAATAAAAATAAATAAATAAAATTCGTTAACATAAATATATCAGCAAATAAAGTCAAATAAATTTTTAAAATTAAAATGATATTCAAACTGTAACCTGCTCATCCATCACCACCATTTCAATAGCAAGTACTTCGCCTTCTCTCTTTGGATTCACACGCATCCAGAGTCTTAAAACTTTGACCTTTATGGTAAACAACTTTGATCTCCAATCAAGATTGTTTAACATACTCACATTATTTTCATCCATTTCGATGAAATAGCACCAGGATATGATGAAACTGTTTTGAGGATGAAAGAAATTGTAATTAGTAAGTAAATATATATAAGAAATCAGTTAAATTATTTATGTAAACTTGAAAATTAAAGTTATTAATAAAATAAATAATTACCGTAATTATAATGAGTTATTTATAGAAATGGATTGACTTTAGTAGAATTTCTAAAAATTGCAGTAAACTTGAAAATAAAAATAATACTTACCGTAATTATATACTATTAGATATAGAAAACTAAATTTATAAAAAAATTACATTTATTTTGAATAATCATAAAACTACCGAAATACATACAAAACATTTATTTAAAATAATCATAAAACTATATTCTATATCTATATTCGAAATTCTACTTTCCAACTTTTCCCTAACTTTTTTTAAAGTTAATAATAGTTGTGAATTACGGTGGATATGATAATAATTAAAATTTAATAATTTTAAGATTCACTTATAATTATGATATGATTTAGTAGTATATAAATGTAATCTTTTGGTTTAAGTTGTTTTTTTTAAATAAAATTAATGGATTAATTAAATGTGGAATGATTTTAATGGATTGTATAAATCATTGTTTACATAAAAAACATAACCAATCAACCGCCGGATCATAAAAAACTTCCATATTAAACTTTTAAAATCTGTTTTTTCCTTCCAAAAATACATAAAACAGCATTAAGAATTTTGATTATAAAACTTTCTTTTTTTAATTCAAAAACAGAAACTTCACAATTAAGAAACAGATGGAGAGGATATTCAATTACTAATCTACATATTGAAAGTCAAGACCGTTACTAAATTAAAATTTACAAAAGAAATATTTGATTAAAGGATAAATTTTAAAGTTTTTAAACAATTATACAATTGAAAACAGAAACTTCACAATTAAAAAAATTATTTACCAATGTCATTCCTTGATTTAAAAAATTGAAATTAACCAAACATAATCCAAAACTTTTGTTCAACATTTTCAATGCTTTAAAAGTACCGGTTACTATAACAAACACACAATTTCAATCCTGGATCATTTCATTTTAAAATGCATAAGTCATCAAGTTGTAGGGAAGTTAATATAAACACCAAAATGTAGCAAAAAACATTAATAATGTCAGGACACATGCATCCTAATTCTACAGATGATAATAGCCACACATAAATATAGCAAAAAAAAAAAGTATCAGTGTATCACCAACATATATCAAGTCATAACGATCATCATAATGACCGCACAAAAAAAATACTACTAATCATTGTCTAAAAACAACCTGCTTGTTCAACATATACTACCAACATCTACCACATACCTTCACCAGCTCAATTGTAAAGCAACATACCTTGACTTTTAACATATATCATCTGAAAGTGGGAACCATATACCAACTGTTTGTCTCTAACAAACTCTCGCATACCGGTGACATTGTAGCGCGGACAGCCTTGGGAGAACTCCTTACCGACAGCCACGTCCCAAGTTCGACCTGCGCCGTCCTTGATGGTCAAATCCATCTTCCGATCCAAGCCATGCGTTTGCGCCCACTTCTTCTTCAGACGCTACAAATAAAAATACAAATTTTTACAATAAAATTCCTTAAACACTGGTATTCAAATAAATAGTAGTAATATAACCACAAACTTTACATTAAAAGTATAAATAAGTAAAGAATGGAAACTTACAAAATGATTGTCAACAACAAAAGTAACCGGTACTTCGTCATCGTCACTCTGTTCAATAATAGGTTCAGCAATCGGATTAGGAATATCATCATCAAACACTTCAATTAAATCATCAGTTGGTTCTTTTTTATCAAACAAAGTTCTGGTGGGAATGTCAGAAGGGCAGGCTTACAACTAAAAACACTCAACTCAAACGTATTGAAATCAACCATTTCAAAAACCAACAAATGATCATCCGTTATCGACATCTCCTTCTTGATTCGACTCCAACCTGTAGTAATGTAAAGCTCATGGTCTAACACATCCATCCGAACAAACCATTTGCGATTTCCAGCCCCCCGAACAACGACAGGATATGATGGACAGGTATTCAGGAGGGAATGATGAACAAACAACCTGTTCACATACTACAAACAGTACATAACCATATATTAGTATCGATGCTATAAATGAAATACAAAACAATGTATGAATGCAAGGATAAAATAATTTTTCAACTTTCTATGATCAAATACCATGGAGTCGTCTCGGTCTTTCACATGTCCAGCTTTGTAGTAGAAGTAGTTAGAAGGCGCAAGCGAAATATCTTGATAAAAGTGAAACAGGCGGAACGAAGTCAAAGCTTCTTCGTACCGGAAAACAACCCACGAATTATCTGGTAATTTCAATGACGTGACCACATCCAACCAGCCATTGTAAAGAAAACAGTCGCCTGCAAGGTTGAACACTTTGACTTCAAAAATCTTCCCATTGAGTGTCCGAATGACTGCATTCTTCTCTGGATAAGCAAACTTCTTAATCCATTCACCATAATCAGCAGGAAGTTTTTGTAAAAGGAAAAGGCAAACTCGTTAATGGCAATTATAATATCAGTGAATTTATAAATGGTTAAAATATCTATACTAACCAGCGATTTTTTGTCGTTCTTCCACACACGGGCTGCGAATCCGTACACCATCTCTGCTTCAAACGATATACAGACTGATTAGTAAAAAAAAATAAACAACAAAACTCTGCGTATCAATTTCAATATTGATTATCAACAATCAATGTGTTCATCTAAAACAAAAAACAACGAGTCCATATGAAGAGACTTTTCAAATAACATTCAAACTGTAAAAAAAAAATCAATCGCGGTTTAATCCTCAACAATAACTAACAACAGAGGATGTGTTCATCAAAAGATGGAACCAAAATCATACAATCAAACCAAAAGAAATCTTCTGCAAAAAAAAAAAAAAACCCAAACAGACAACATAAATTCAATATTTAACTAACATTCACTCACTAACTCAAAATTTAACCCTAATATCGCCGATTAAAACCCTATCTATAATCATCATAAATCAATCATCCAAAAAAAACTCAATCCGTAAACAAAAATCATAAGAGCATTCTCCACAACCAAATCATAAGAGTATTATCAAAAATCAACTTCGTACTATCAATGTCGATGATAAACCCTAAATAACATCCCCGTCGGCTAAAAACCTAACTATCATTCAACTGTTAACGAAAACAGACCAATCGAACTACAAAATAATAGAATCAAACCACAAAATAACGATTACCGTCGAGTTTAGATTCTTGAAATCCGTTGAATGATGAATGAAAGATCCGATTGAAGGTTGTCGCCGAGGGGATTGAGAAAGAGAGACGCAGAGGATTTTTGTTTAGGGTTTAATTGGAATGAAGATGCGGAGGAAGTCAATAAGTGAAACCGGATTTTTGTTTAGGGTTTGATTGGAATGAGAGAGATAGTATAATGAATCGTATGAGAGAAGCTATTCCAATGCTTGATGTAGAGCTATGCCACATGTACTGCCACATATGTAGCTTATTTGGCTTAAACCAATGGGTGACAAGTGTCCCCCAATGGTTTTGTTTATTATATATATAGATATAGATGTGTGCAATTTTAATTAGAAAAGTCTAGTCGTTCGTTAATGTTTTATTAGAAAGGCCCATCATTTAGTATCTTTGTATATCTTCGTGTATAACTGTGTTCTAAAATATCTTTTAGCTCTTATTAACAGCAACAATAATACGCTGAATGTTTGATAAAAGTTTTTAAAGCTATCTCATTAGAGCATTATTCTAAGGACCTATAATATAGTGTGTGTCTATATATAATATTAACAACATCCTTGTCTTAGATGCAGGGCCGGCTTACAATTTTCTAAATTTTTCTAGGCCCAAAGCAGATAGCAAAATTGGGGCCCTTTTTGTATACGAAAAAAATTACTATGAATCCTATAATTCATATATCATCTTTGTATACGCATAATTATAGATCATAAACCTCAATGTTACCAATCTCAAAGCCAAAATTACCAATATATAATATATTTTCTTAGAATTTGAGGCTCTATGAATATGGAGGCCTAAAGCTCTTGCTTTATTTTAGGGTGAGGGTATTGATACACCCCTACTTTTTGAGTGCACACCCCCCAGAGGTGGCATATAGGGCAATAAGGGGAGTATATAGTGTGAAAGCAATTAATGTGCCAGAAAAAGGGTTTTGATAAGCCTCTCATTGCCCTATGAGAGGCGTATAAGGTTGTGGTAGTTGGAGCATTAAACCCTATACGCCTCTCATTGAGCAATGAGAGGCTTATCGGCACGACTTTTGATGAATTTAAGGTATACTTACTGACATGAAAGGAGTTCAATCTGAAAAAGCGTGAAAGTGACCCATATGACCCTTATCGACCTATACGACCCTTATCGACAAAAAATGTTTATTTACCCAAAACATACGGGATTTATGGCTTTCAAAATTTTTCAAACTCACAAAATTCCGATGAAATGATGAAAATTCTTAACTAAAAAATTTGGTTGAGACCGTGAAGCATAAATATGTCGTTTTGGAACATTGGTAATATTTTTGGTGAAGATTCGAACCAGTCGTACGTCTCCGAAAGCGTTTGGTTATCCGGCGTTGATCGAGGTGAGGAGGAGGTTGTGTCCGTGCCTCGTTGTGATGACGGGGGTGTGCGACCCGTGTTACCTGACTTGAACCAGGTGTTTGTAGATGAGGGGGAACCATCTTACATTGCCCAAAGTTATCCACGACACGAATACGGGACTTACCATTCGTATACGGAAAACAAACACAAGTTAGAGTATGAGGAAGGTGCTAAGGAGTATGAGAAAAATGATAACGAAGTCGAAGAAGGTGCTAACGACTTTGAGGAAAATGATAACGAAGTCGAGGAATGTGCTAAGGACTTTGAGGAAAATGATAATGAAATCGAGGAAGGTGTAATGCACTTTGAGGAGGGGATTGACGACGACGAACCTGCTAACGAGGAACGTGCTAACGAGGAAGGTGCTAATGACGAGAAAAAAACAAAAAAGGTATGACATAACCGTCAATTACGTGTTATTCGTGTTATATAATGTTGATATAATTTTATAGTAGAAAAAATGATTTTGTATACGTGTTATTCGTATGTACATAATTTTTATTAGGTAGGAGAAATCTAGAAAATGTTTGACCCGTCCCGACCTTAACCCGAACCCGACCCGAAAATTGTGTCATACATATTAACTCGATTTCGTTATCATTTTGGTGAAATATGATAGTTATATATAATTTTTATTAGGTAGGAGAAATCTAGAAAATGTTTGACCCGTCCCGACCTTAACCCGAACCCGACCCGAAAATTGTGTCATACATATTAACCCGATTTCGTTATCATTTTGGTGAAATATTATATATGTTCTGGTGAAATATTTTGTTAAAAATAGATTACTTAGGCTTGTAAATGAACCGAACGAACACGAACGAGGCATGTATACTGATTAAAAATAGAAAATGTATGACACGAAATTTCATACAAACCCAAAAATGTGTCATACATATTAACCTGAACTCGATGTTGAACCCGAGTTTTTTTATTGCTTTTTTGACAAATTAATATATTAATTTCATTTATGTGGATTTATAATGAACCTTTTTGTGGTTTTTTTGAGGTATTTGGGTCACTTGAAGAATTGAAGAATTGGGTATACAAAAGAGAAGTTGCGAAAGGTTACGTCATTGTGACCCAACGAACGAGGAAAAAAGGCGAAGGTGCGTCAGAAAGGACAGTGAAGATATGGTTGCAATGCGATCGTGGCGACCCAAAAGTAAAGCATCAGTTCGGCGTTCCGGTAGCAAAAAGGTTGGCTGTCCTTTTAGTCTGATAGGGAAACTAGACTCAAGTAGTGGTAATTGGAGCCTTGTGGAGAAGAAAAAAATTCACAACCATGAGCCTGCTGAATTTCTTGAGGGCCACGCGTTTGCTAGAAGGCTGACCCCGGACGAAGAATCACTGGTGGAGAGACTTTATCTGCAAAACATGGAGCCTACAAATATACATTTAACCATAAGAAAACAGTACCCACATAGCGTGTGCATTCTACAATACGTACAAAACATGATTAAAAAGATTAAACGAAAAATGTACGGCGATCGAACTCCAATGCAGATATTGGAGAGCATGTTGCAAGAAGAAAGGTACGTTTATTTTACCAGAGTGAATCCCTCCACAAACGCGGTCGAGGAGGTTTTTTTCGTTCATCTGGACTCGTACAACATGTGGCGTGCATTCCCACATGTGTTGATGATTGATGCTACCTACAAGACGAATGAGTATAAGCTTTCGTTTATTCAAGTTGTGGGTGTGACATCGACACACAAGTCTTTTTGTGTGGCTCATGCGTTTGTCTCTAAAGAAAAAAAAGATAACTTCTTATGGGTCCTGGAGAAGCTTAAATAATTGTTGGTAGATTGCATGGAGCCACGTGTAATTATAACAGATAGGGATCAAGCTTTGATGAATGCTTGCGATAAAGTATTCCCAAAAGCTTCCAAATTGCTATGTAGGTGGCACATCCCACATAATATTCTAAAACACTGTCGGGCAAAATTTACGGATGAAGACTGGAAAATATTCAAGCTTTCTTGGTCTCGATTGTGTAGTTCTCCCACTCCGACGCTATACAATTATAACTTTCAGCGGTTTTTCACGCGACTGGTTAATGACGAACGATCAGGTACATATTATATTAGTTTACATACATTCATCCATACATATATACATACAAACATTACAAATCATTGTATTCAATTTTTTTTTAGATGTTCTGGATTATTTGTATGATGTGTGGCTGAAAGATTATAAAGAAAAGTTCGTTTCAGCTTGGACTAACACAGTCCCCAATTTTGGTCAACATACAACCAACAGAGTTGAAAGCCAGCATTCTAAGTTTAAGAGATACATTAAAGGGCCAAACAACTCACTCCATAGACTTGTGTGTCTTGTTGGCAAAGTTGTAGAGTCACAAAAGATACAAATAAAACTTAGTTTTCAGGAGAGCAGGTCCGTGCAAATGGGGGACCACAGATTTCCATTTTTTGACAACCTACGCGGTAATGTTTCCCAAAAAGCCTTAGAGTTATTGGTTGTCGAGAGGAAGAAGCTACATGCGTTGAGGGCAGGAGGGGGGACTTATGGCCACCAGCTTTCTACGGGTTGTGGGTTGCCATGTGCTTGTCAGATGGAGTGGCGGGAAAATACAGGTAACATAACAACTATAGCATATGCTTCGATCCATAGAATATAATCATCATTATACTTCATGTTTTAACAATGATTCTTGAAAAACAGGTTGCAAAATTCCACTTGCCGTGATAGACAAATTCTGGACAAAACTTGATTTTTCGATAGAAAAACTTAATCAAGACGAGTGTAATATTCAGGCGGAAATGGATAAACTCACACAGCAACTACAGACGCAGCCACCTCTAGTGTTAAAAACTATGTTGTCGAAGATGAAAGCGGTGTTGAATCCAAGTATGACTGACCATCAACCGCCTGAGGTACAACAAGATACCCGGGGCCGCCCAACTACAAAAGCAAAACAACAAAAGAATGAAGACCTTGCGAGACGTAAAGATAAACAACCCGAATCACAGAGGAATGACTACACTCAAAAGCCAAATGTGCGACGTAGTCGTTCAAAGAAAAGCAAAGAAGAAAAAAAATACACTTCCGATTATAGATAAAGACTTTCCACTGTTGGCCGGGCATAGGTACATACGTATATACATACATATATTTAGAATTCTTTTTCAATTTTTTATTTTTTAATATTTTTTAGTTTTTTATTTTTTTGCCAATTATAGGTACAAAAACATGATCGGGCGTTTTAAGGATTGGCTTCCATCTAGCTATCGGAGATACATAACACATATCGAAGATGCCCAGCCGGACGGTAACTGTGGGTTTCGATCCATAGCTATGGGTTTGGGGTATGACCAGAAACAATGGAAGTGGGTCCGCCAAGAGCTACTCGACGAGATGTTCATTAACAAAAAGTGTTGGGGGCATATACTCGAATCATTGGACAAGGGATGTTACGAAAATGTGTATCAATCGATAAATTGGTTAAATGTTGAACCTGCACCTATGGCATGCTGGATGTGGTTGCCCTACACAGAGTTGTTGGTGGCTCAAAAATTAGGGGTGATTGTTCAACATTTAAGCAACGGTGTTTGTCAAACTTACTTCCTGATGTTCGATGGACCGCAGGTTTACCCGAAGCATTCCATTTTAACGATTGCTTATGTCGAAGATAGCCATTTCATCATGGTTAAGTTAGCGGATGATAGCCCGATGCCGGTACCAAATGGACTTTGGAATATATACCGAAGTATGGAAGCTATGGAATGGGAGACAATGTACATGTCTCGTATTGCACAGGGTAGGGCGTTACTATGTAGTAATAGAACTCGACAAAAAGAAGTTATTGACTTGTGTTAGGTGTAGCATCTGTGAAACATAGTGTACGCAACGAACTTATTAATGTTTCTCTTTAATATAATTTAAATATATTGTAACATCCGTCAAATATAGTGTACGCAACAATTTTTTTATAATTTTTTTTAATTAAAGTGCTTCATATAAAAGAAAGGAGTACAAAATAAAAGAAAACTATTGTTTTAAAGGGATTTAAAATTGTTGACTCAAACTAAAAATGAAATCTGTTTTTTTTAATAAAAGGAATTAATTTTAATATAAATAAATGAATAATAAAAAATGTCAAAAATGCAAAAAACCGGCCATAAACCAGTTTCAACGCGGCTCGAACTCGTGACCTCCCAGTTAAATGCACCCGTCCCTTCCACTGTCCCTTCCACTGGGACAAGTGTCTTACCCGTTGATTATCCCAATTATTATTTCTCTTATACTAAGTTTCATAGATTCAAAATTCAAAAAGGAAAGTACAACTCCTATACGCCGCTCATTGAACCATACGACTCTCATTGAACACAAACACTTTCCCAACTTCAATAAAGGGGTAAAATAGATCTAAAATTTGAAAACTCACACACTAAAACACCAAGAACACACACTCAAACACTCTGGACCACACGATTTTCACAAGACAAACTCTGGACCACACGATGAAGGTTAGTTTGTATTCCAAATTTTATTGCTTAATCTTAAACCTTTTTTTATTTTTTGGTTTTATTTCCGCCGTTTGTGGTGGTGTTGGGTTTGACGGTGGTGGGGGATTGACGGCAGTGGGGGATTGGTGGCGGTGGGGGATTGACGGCGGTGGGGGATTGACTGTGGTGGGGAATGACGGCGGTGGTGATTGACGGCAGTGGTGGTGGTGGTGGTGGCTGTGGTGGTGGTGGTTGTGGTGGTGGTGCTGGTTGTGGTGGTTGTGGTGGTGGGGATTGACGGCTGTGGTGGTGGTGGTTGTTATGGTGGTGGTTAGGCGGGTGTGGTGGTGGCTGTGGTGGTGGTGGTTGTTGTGGTGGTGGTTAGGCGGGTGTGGTGGTGGCTGTGGTGGTGGTTAGGCGGGTGTGGTGGTGGCTGTGGTGGTGGTGGTAGCGTAACCCTACCCGACCCCCGGCCCGACACGTTTGCCGGGTCTAGACTTATATCATCGTTTTTTTTAAATGTGCATATGTTATTTTTATTATTATATTTATTATTTTTAACAATATATTTTCGGATGTCGGGTCTAATGCTATAATTGTATGTTTTATTAACAGGATATCGAAAGTCGGTGTTTTGACGTTGGTGGTAGCGTAATCCTTATGGAGAAGTACACTGCGTTCATATTTCAGATTCAAACGCTTAACTGCGTTCGTATTCCAGATTCATGCACCGGAACGTCCACCAATGACAATGCTTCTGCACCCACAATCTGTGACGGTGGAAGTAGATATTTATCGGTGACTGTGAGGGTGAACTGGAATGTTCTTCCACCTCCACCAACGACAATGCTTCTGCGTCAGCAACCTCGAGGGAGAACTCCTTCTGTATGGATTGGTTCTTCATGCTGTGGAACCGGTTACTGAGAATTCTTCTGCAACAACGAGGGAGCGCCAGATCAGGTAGGAGGTTCTTCATGTGGTAATGGGGAAGCGGAAAGCACGTTTACCGTGGAACGCATCCTTTAACTTGATAGCAACAATATGGTGACCGAATAGAGATCTGAATAACCGATACAGTTTCCAAGAATTTAAGAATATGTAACAGTTAGCGATTTAGGTGGTGGTGGTGGGTCGGCTATACAATTCGTTACTAAAATTATTACAAGTTTATAAAAATTGTAAAAAGTTTATAATATGACACGTATTATATATTAATTTTTGCAGATATGTCGTCAGACGAGGAGAAGTTTGGTGCGGCACAGGTGCCTGGATTCGATGAGATGGCCGGGGGTGATTGTTTGGGTATTCCCTATATGGACTACCCGAACAATTCTAGGGAGTATAAACGTTTTAACAGGTTGCGACAAATGAAGGTGGGTCGGCAGAGGGCGTTGTCATGGGAGGCTTTACGGGAGGTCGGGGAGGAGGAGAGAGCCCGGGGGTTTGATCAGGGAGAATTCCCCGTGGGATCGCATGTTTTCGGTGGCGGCTGGGCCGTCTTATAGGACCATGATGGTGGAGTTTCTGTCCACATTCGTGTTTTGTCCACGGCCGGCTGACCGGCCCAATTCGGATATGGACGATCCGAACGTGGAAGCACCGCTTCCCGAGGTATCTTTCTGTTTGTTCGGGCAGCGACAAAATTGGTCGCTGAGTCAGTTTGGTGTTGCCACCGGGTTCTATACCGATGATGAGTTGGTTCAGGACATCTATACCACCGCGATTTGGGCTATGCCTAATGATTAGTTGTTTGCTTGGTGGCCCACTCTATGTCCTGGACCCTTCGGTAAGAAGGCCCGAGTTTCTGCGATTCCTGACCCACTCGTTCACTACATACACCGCTGCATTGCCACGTCGATCTCTGCGCGTGGCAAAAGCAACGAGTGGGTCACGAAGGCGGATCTGTTCTTTCTGTACTGCTTATATACGGGCACACCGTGCGCCCTCCATCGCTGTCTGGCGGAGTATTTCGCCTCGTACGACAAACGGCAGAGGCGTAGCCGTTTGATTGGAAGGGCGTTTGTCACGCGTATTGCCCAGCATTGCGGTCTGTATTACCCATTCCTTGAGGATATGCCGGCCCCAGCACCACACGAGCCCTTAGATCTTAGGACGATGAGAGGGATGAAGATTGCGGTGAACTTTCCGGATATCGGGCATCGGTTTGTTGACGATCACCAACAGATTTATGAACCCCAACCGATAGTCCACCAGGCACTGCTCGAGGCTGGGGAGGTGGAGATGCCGCATATTGCTGACGTGCCTGCTATGGATGGAGACATGGAGCCTCAGGTTGACCAGGGGCATCCGCAGGAGCCGCCACAGATTCCACAACGCGTTTATCATGCAGTGCGGTTGCCTCAGTCCACCCAACGTCTCCTTGAGAGGCTGGTGGCGGGTCAGGATGGTATGATGGCGAGCTGGACACAGCAGTTTCAGCGGATGGACAGGCGGATGGAGGATTTGATGGAGTGGGTGATGGCTAGTGAGGCCGAGAGACGTACCCAGGCGGGGTTGCCGGTTTGACCCCCGCCACATCCACGAGTGTATCCGGGTTTCGACATGGAGGCAGGTCCGTCCGGGACGCAGGCAGGTGGTGGGGATGATTCTGACGACTGGGATGAGGAGATGGAGGATTAGTATTTGTATTTGTTGGGTGAACTTTATTTTGTTAAACATTTGTGGGCATGTATGAACAAATATTTATTTCTTTTTGTTTATTTTGGTATGTTTAAACATTTGTAACTTAATGAATGTTTGTTCGTTTTGTTATTTATGCTTAGTCGACTTATTATAAAAAACAACATTTTTTAAAAAACTTAGTATATATAATAACAATGAAAAATAACAAGACAAACAACACAATATTCGATTACATTTTTTTTAAAAACTTAATATATATAAAAAACGACATTTATAACTAATATTCGATTACATGTCTTGCATAAACTTACATACTAACAATGAAAAATAACAAGACAAACAACACAAAAAAATCCAACTGATTATCAACCAACGTTCCCTCTTACGAACAACCATTGAATGAATATCTTCAAATTCCGCTTCTTGCAATTTATAAATTCGAACCTCCTCTCTCATATACTTGACTTCGTTTTGAAGCACAGCCTTCGTATCCATCAGTTCTTTGATGACCACACATGCCCGACGGCACATGGGAGGATCGACCCACACAAAGAAGTTGCACTTAGAACGCTGACATGAAAAAAAATAAATCACTAATATACAAGGGTTAATGGAAAACAAAATACATTAAAAACGTACCATACTGTGACAAGTGTAAAATTGACGTCCGGGATTAGCTTCAGTCCAAGATGTTCTTAGTGCAGCCGTCCTACCACATTTGCAAACAACCATTGTGAATTTGTGATTGTGAAGATGGTGTATATTTCTGTGGCAAGTAAGGATGACAAAAATACCCGACATTTGCAACCAACATATATAAGCTTTTAAAAAAAAGCAAACCAATATGCCGCTCATAGGCCCATACGCGCGTATGGTGGGTACGGAGGCTGGCAACTTTTCAGCCCATATGCCTCGTATAGCCCGATGAGACCCATTTCCACCTACCTTTTCTGAAAAGTTGACAGGGCATTTATGACACCCCACTTGCATACGCCTCTCATCGACCCATACGGGTCTCATTGAAGTTCAGTTTCACTTCCTTTTATAGTTAACTGAGAACAAGTACAATACAAAAGTTATTTTTTGGACGAGTTCTGGACCACACGATGACAATCCGGAAGGGGACCACACGCGTCTCTCGTATAGTTTTTGCTCTCGTATCGGTCTATATGGTCGGAATATTCAAGGTTTGTTTATTTACCCTTGTTTTTTGTGGTTTTATTTTGGCGGTTTGTGGTGGTGTTGGGGTTGTGGTTGTGGTTGTGGTGGTGGTGGGTCGGCTGTGGTGGTGGTGGTGGGGGTGGGTCGGCTGGGGTGGTGGTGGTGGTGGGTCGGTTGTGTTGGTGGTGGTGGTGGTTGTGGGTCGGCTGTGGTGGTGGGTAGGCTGTGGTGGTGGTGGTGGGTCGGCTAGGGAGGTGGTGGTGGTGGTGGGTCAGCTGTGTTGGTGGTGGTGGTGGTGGTGGGTCGGCTGTGGTGGTGGTGGTGGTGGGTCGGCTGGGGTGGTGGTGGTGGTGGGTCGGCTGTGTTGGTGGTGTTGGTGGTGGTGGTGGGTCGGCTGGGGTGGTGGTGGTGTGTCGGCTGTGGTGTTGGTGGTGGTGGTGGGTCGGCTGTGGTGGTGGTGGTGGTGATGGTGGTGGGTCGGCTGTGGTGGTGGTGGTGTGTCGGCTGTGGTGGTGGTGGTGGTGGGTCGGCTGTGGTGGTGTTTTGTTTTGTTTTTTTTAATTTTTACAATATATTTTCGAATGCTGAGTCTAATGCTAAATTGTATTTTTTATTAACAGGATATCGAAAGTCGGTGTTTTGACGGTGGTGGTAGCGTAATCATTATGGAGAAACTACGTTCGTATTTCAGATTCATGCACTAGAACGCCGATCTAGGATTACGTGTTATCGGAGTAGCCTGTTGCCTCGTCAGCTCCCAGTGACGCTAGCCAACGCGGTCTGCCCTGTAACATGTCCTTCCAAGAGAGGAGTTCATTAGTGTTCTCACGAGCCTTCCACCAACGGGAATGCCACTTCGCTCACCATCCCGAGAAGACGCGGAAGACTGGACGGTGGTTGATAAACGAAATGTCGACTCCACTGCTACAACCTCCTGATCCCTTGTGTCATCTCAGTGTGGTAGATGTGAAGCAGAATCCCGTTGGAAGGTAGGGTTCGGTACGCAATTTCAAGATAGCCAGGCTGTCTTTGTATTGTGTATGCTGCACCCATCGTTTTCCTGTACAGGAATTAAAAAATATGTAACAATTAGCGATCTAGGGTTTAGGGTTTAGTCGTTACATTCTGTATCAAAGTTACATGTTTTGTGTATTAATATAAAACGATGTTTAATTACATTTTGAATTATGTTTCTTGTTGCGTTATGGTTAATAAACGACAATTGAAAAACAATTAAAGACTTTCAGAAGTTGACATTTTTTAACATACACATTGCGTTATGGAAACAGTTAAACACATAATAATAATAATTGATAAATAAAAAAGTTGACATTTAATAAAACGTTATAATATACCCATTTAATAAAATTAAACACATAATAATAATTGATAAATAAAAAAATTGACATTTAATAAAAACTTTAATAGTACTTATAAAAAATTGGCATTTTATAATATATACAATTCGTTTTATAAAAAAATTGACATTTAATAATACTTATAAGGAAAATTGGTTTTTAATAAACCAACCTTTGTCCCGTTGGTATATAATAATCTTACTTACGTAATTGGTATACAATAATCCTACCTATCAACATGTTGGTACTCAATGAACTTTCGTTAATTTTTTTTAACTGAAGTTAGTTTTTAAGTTTTATTTATTACACAAACAGTCCCTGTAGTTGTAATTTACTAGTTTTAACGATTTTATAAACCTCAAATCGAGGAAAAGGAGGATTTTCGAGTGGTTTTTTTGTTTTATAAAATAGTTAAAACTGGTAAATTACAACTACAGGGACTGTTTGTGTAATAAATAAAACTTAAAAACTAACTTCAGTTAAAAAAAATTAGCGGAAGTTCATTGAGTACCAACATGTTGATAGGTAGGATATTGTATACCAATTACGTAGGTAAGATTATTATTTACCAACGGGACAAATGTTGGTTTATTAAAAACCAATTTTCCTACTTATAAAAAATTGGCATTTTATAATATACACAATTCATTTCATAAAAATATGAAGTTTTTATAATACTAACACAATTATTTATAACAACATTTTATAATTTTTTTTTAATTTTCTTAATATTTCACAACTTCCGCATACAAATACCCTATCAAAATAAAGTTCCTTACACCCCAATCATTGGTAATCATTGGCTGACACCCAATGATTGGCATTAATTAGATGGTAGGGACCATTTTCAAACGTATTGGGCAATGAAGGGCGTATGGGTGGGGCCAGTTTGAGGCGTATTGGGCAATGAGGGTTATTTAGGGTTAGGGGGTGTGTAAATACTTTTGGGGGGTGTGTGGATACCTCCACCGTTATTTTACTCCCTTTGAGCCGGCCCTGCTTAGATGGTGTAATGCATTCATTATACTTACATTCTGCATCTGATTTTATCCAACGTTCTCTTTTCTTGCTCTTTGTTTGGTTTGCCAAAATAGAACTGTAAGGAACATCTTCGGGTACCACGTTGCTTTTCTTTACATATTTCCACATGTTTTGAGAGCTAGCTAAGGCTTCAAGATGAACCATTTGGAGAATCTGCATGGTACTTAGAACCAATCATTATATTATATCAAGGGTTGGCTAAACGTACCCCTTAAACCCCGTAAAAATTAAGGGGTTCTTTAGCACAACCCTTATAGGTTATATGAAGATTATAAATTCGACCGACATACCTTGTGCAATTTGTCATCTGCTGAAGCAGAATCATTGCTTCTCACAGAATCTGTTGTAGATCTTCTTTTCGTGGGTATCTTTCTCAATAAATAGTTATCACTTTTCTTTTCTTTGTTTTTTCCTATGTGACTTTTAGTTCCCTCCTCCATATTAGTAGTCTGGAACAGCTCGAAAAGTGTTATTCTATTGTGTTTTAATTTAGTTGGTTTATGTAGAGTGTATGCATTATAATCAGAACTCAACACTGAACACCCTCTCTAACTTCTTATCGGCGAGCTTCAACACATATTCTGTTCTAGTTTCATATTTCATAATATTCTCAGCATAAGTGGCAAACTCTGGCGTTGCTAGACCGGTGTTGTATCGGTCTCTTTCAACGTCCCGGATGGTTTGAAATCCCTGAAAGAGTTCAGCACTTGGTTTCTCCTCCATATGCTCACTACAAAAGTTGACATAACGCTGTACGAGATCTAATTAGCATATCGTACTAGGTTGTTAGATGGTACCCACCAGTTATATATACACACACATAAACAAACTTAATAAAATATTCAGTTATACACCTTTTAATTTCTTAATATAATTATAAGTTGCAAGTATAGACATAGAAGTACACCTTCAGCTTCATCTTCATGGTTTGGGGGAAAAATTGATTATTTGATATGCAGAAATGAAATAACGGTTTTGTTATGTGAATTGATGAGTTTTTTTACGGCTCTTTATAGAAGCTTTTGAAGGTCTAATAATTGGCAGATGACAACAACATCGGGGAAATACATATGCTTGGAGTTGGACGTTTGCATAGAGTGCATGTCGATATTTGTGTAAAGTGCAAGTTGAAGTTGCTATTTGTGAAAAGATGCACGTTCCTGTGAATCTGTATAAAAGTTCAGAATTTAAACGTTTAAGACAAGTATAAACCTTTAGTTGAGCCCCTTGGACCCGAAATCATATACTATTAAATTATTATATGCAATAGTAAGTTCTTTTCATGTCCATTTATGCATCTAAAGACTTGGTAATATAAGATCATCCTTAAAAACACTTAAACTTAAAAACATGTCTAGTCTGTCTCTACATCACAAAAACAATAATTCTTTAAAAAAAAAAAAAAACACAAAAAACATTTTCACATTGGCCCCACCACTCCCACCTTTTCATATACTTCCAACCCCCATAAGCCGTCACATTTTCATGTTTTTTCTAGTTCTTGTGTAAAATATGGTTTAAAAATGGATTCGAAAAATGAGATCTATGTGATATAGAGCTTTGGTAGAAAAGGTTATGTTTTACATTGATAGAGTACATGCCTTTATATAGGCCTTTACAAGATGGATTAGAAGCATAATTACAGGAGAAAATTAACGTACAATTAAAGCTATACATTGACTAAATAATTTAGATCCTAAGTTTGAGCATTTTTCTTAATACTCTCCCGCAACATGGATGATCCATCGGAGACTCTAATCTTGGAGTGATTGTGCAAAAACGGGGATCATAATAAAGACATGGTTAACATATCAACAAGTTGATCTTTTGAATTGATGTGAAGAACACTGGGAAGGCCATTTGTAACATGTTCCCGAACAAAATGATAGTCAAGAGCAACATGCTTCAATTGTGAGTGATAAACTGGGTTTGCACAAAGATGCATGGCAACCTGTGTTGTCGCAAAACAGAGTCGGTGTTTCAGTAATGGTTATGCCAAGTTCATTCAGCAGGTGTTTGAGCCAGGTAAGTTCAGCATTGGCTAGCGCCTTGTACTCGGCCTCGGTGGATGACCTAGACACCGTCTTTTTCCGGGTGGACCTCCATGAGACGATATTAGTGCCGAGGTATAAGAGATAAGCTGTGGTTGACCGATCTGCATCATTTGTACCCCCCAGTCAGAATCTGAGAAAGCCGAGAGTGTTAGAGGAGAATCACGGTTGAGAAAAAGGCCATGATGAATGGTGCCTTTGAGATAACGAATGACATGTTTGAGGGCTTGTCAATGGGCTTGGCATGGGTTGTGCATGAATTGAGATAACTTGTTAATTACAAAAGAGATATCGGGACTGGTGAAAGCTAAATATTGGAGAGAACCAACGAGCTTGCGATATGGAGTAGCATCAACCGACGGAGAGGGATCATTTGCGCATAAAGGGTTGGATGTACTAAGAGGAGTTGTGACATCTTTTGTGCCATCCATGTGGAATTGATGCAAGATGTCCTATTGAGATAAAAAGAGCCCTTTGGGGGTGGGGATGACTTCTACACCTAAGAAATGGTGGAGCATCCGAAGGACCTTGACCGAAAATTTGTTGCTCAAGGATCAAACGAATTGAGCAAGAAACTTGGGTTGATTTCCCGTGAGTACAATGTCATCTTAATATACCATGAAATAGAAAATAGTATCATGGTGATTGTAGATAAATAAAGATGCATCAGATAAAGACTTTTGAAATCCAAGATGAAGAAGGAAGTTTGTAAGCTCGTTGTACCAAGCTCGCGGAGCTTGTTTTAGACCGTAGAGAGATTTTTTGAGTTTCCAAACATGGTTGGGGAATTGAGGATGAACATAACCTGGTGGTTGAGACATAAAGACCTCCTCATGAAGAGTGACATGTAAGAAGACGTTATTGACATCTAGTTGGTGTAGTGGCCAATTTTTCGATAAGGCAATCGAAAGGATGGTGCGAATGGTGATAGGTTTTGTGTCGGGACTAAAAGTTTTAAAGTAATCTTTCCCGTATTGTTGATGGAACCCTTTAGCAACTAAGCGAGCTTTGTATTTGTCAATAGAGCGATCAAGATTCCTTTTGATTCAGAAGACCTATTTGCAACCGTTCGGGTTTTGGGAAGTATTTGGAACGAGTTCCCATGTCCCGTTGTGAAGGAGTGCATTAAATTCACTATCCATGGCCGCCCGCCACTTTTGATCCTTGAGAGCTTGGGTGTGAGAGGTAGGTTCAAGAGTTGGTGGTAATGGGTGGATAGTGGTGGAGTTGACAACATTTGGATTCAAGTACTTGGAGTTGGGTTTGTGGTTTCTTTGTGTGCGGGTTGTTGTGGGTAAGGAAGCGGGATGCGAGGTAGATTGGGTCGGTGAAGGAGTTGAAGAGGAGGCTGGTGTGGGTGATGAAGTTGGTACGGTTGGGGAGGTGGTGGGAGAAGAGGGAGCAGTGTTATCAGTGGATGTTGGCATGGGAATAGATTGAGTGGTGGAGTCACTAGAGGAGGATTGGCTAGAAGGAGTTGGTGATTGGTTTGTGGTGGAGCGCACATGGGGAGGGTGAGAAGGCGGTGGAATGATTGGAGTAGGCAAGTTGGAAGGTGTTGGTTGGGTATGTGGAGAGGATATATTGGCAAGGTTAGGAGAGTGTGTTGAGAGAAACGTTGTGACTGAGGGAAGGGTGGTCATGGTCATGGATGGTTGCTTAAAGGGGAAGACATGTTCAACAAATTCCATATGTTGAGAGTGATAAAGACGATGAGACACAGGATCATAGCATTTATAAGCAAATTTTGAGGCGGAGTAACCGAGAAAAATGCACTTGATGGATCGAGGATGAAGTTTGGAAGAGGCTAGGGTCGTAGCCACGTAAAGCATAGACAACCGAATGGTTTTGATTTTGTGTAAGTGGGAGGTGTGTTGTAGAGTTGATCAAAGGGAGACTGATGATCAAGGATTGGTGTTGGAAGTCGATTGATGAGGTAGACGTCGGTTTGAAAAGCATGGGTCCAAAAGGGAAGAGGTAGATTGGCATGATGGAGAAGGGATAAACTGGTTTCAGCAATGTGACGATGGCGTCGTTTAGCAACACCATTTTGCTTAGGAGTGTGTGGATGGGTGGTGAAGTGTGAGATTCCATTTTGTTTAAGGTATGGAATAAGACCTACGTATTCGCCTCCATTATCCGAAAAGAGTGAAATAAGAGGAGTGCGAAAATTTTTTTCAACCATTGTTTTAAATTGTGGGAAAAGCGTGGAAACGTCCTATTTTCGTATCATTGGGTACAATCATGTATATTTTGAAAAATAATCAATGAATATGGTATAGTATTTATAACCATCATTTGATTGTTGAACCGGGTCCCAAACATCGGAATAAACTAGTTCTAAAGGTTTAGAGACGTTGAACGAGTTTGCACCAAAAGAAATTTTGTGGCTTTTATTTAGAGAACAAGAAACACAATGAAAAGGAGAATTTGACATTTTATTACAATCAAGTCCTAAATAATTGAGTAAGCGATTTAGAACTTTGATTGAGGGGTGGCGCAACTTGTGATGCCAGGAAAGAAGTGACTCGAGTTGTTTGATACTTGACTTGATTTGCTTGGGATTGTGAGGAACGAAGCTAGGAGTGTAGTACACGTCATTGATGTTCACTCCCCGCATTAGACGCGCCCCTGTGTGAAGATCCTTAACAAAAAAATGGAAAGGGAAAAATTCAACCGAAACATTGTTAGTTTTGTATAGCTTGGCAATAGAAACAAGATTATTACGTAAATGAGCAACAAGTAAAACATCTTGAAGTGTTAACCGATATGAGAGACAGAGAGAGTATTACTGTTTCCTAACACAATTTCGTCACGCTCGCCATATTCTGAGAGGGTGTGTAAAAATGACCGGTCATATGAAGCATTATTTCACGCCCCACTGTCAAACGTTGAATGCGACGAGCTTGCCATTAAGGAGTTGATTGTTGGGTTGGCATTTTATTGCGCTAAGGCAGAGATGTTGTGGTCCTGTAAGAACCGGGTGAGTTTCCTGCAATCTCTAGTGTCATGACCTGTAATGTTACAAAAATGACAAAAATAATTGTTTCTGTTAGTTCTGTGAGATGAATTGTTGCTGTTGTGTTGTTGGTATCGATTGGGTCTGGGCCCAAAGGTGTTAGGCCGAAAGGAATTGCGGGCATCAGTGGGTCCATCACGTGCAAAGTTATTTGACCGATTATAAGATGCCCTTCCCTGTTGTCTTTGAGTCTGATTTGTAACATTTGCAAAAATTTTAACCGTTGTACACTTTCGATCGTTTTTGTATTTAATGAAATTTTATATTTTATTTATGAAATACGTAATGGTACGATCGATCGAAACGGTATTCACGACATTTTCGAAACAAAATCCGAGTTACATATGCCTTTATACCCTTCATATAGCTTAAATTAAAAGTTAGAAGGGTTAAAAATGGCAAACAAGTAAAAATACAAGTCCGAGGGCCAAATCTTCCAAAAAATGAAAATTATTTATCAAAAGGCCTTACGGACCATAAGACCTAAGTCCATACGGTCCGTAAGGGGTGCCCAAAAGCTAAAAAATGCTTGTTCACCAAGCATTGCCACCTATCATCAAATCTTGAAACCTTGCACGAATCTTCCCATCTTAATTCTAGTTAGGACACATGTTAGGACACTAATCAACATCAAAACACACTTGGCAACACCTCCTTAATCCATGATCACTATAAATAGGTCCTTTGTTCATCCATTTTGTTACAACATTCTTTCTTTCTCACTTACACTCTTGGAGCTTGCTTTTGCATTTGAGGCCTCCATTCCTTAGTTCTAATCCTTCTTCTAAACACAAGTAAGTGTATCTCCTAGTCTATTTCATTTTCTTAGTTAGTTATGAGCCAAAAGTCAAGCAAATTGACTTTTGCTTTGACTTTTGGTTCCGACCATTTCGGTCAAGTCAAAGTTCAAAATGTACTTTGCTACGTGATCGTAATAATGAAGGTATTAATCCCTCGTGATTACACCCTCTGATCATCATGTATAGTAGGCGAAATGACGAGTCAAACTTTTACAACAAAATTAGACATGTTCTAACATGTCTAATTCAGTTTTATAACATAATTAGACATCTTCTAACATGTCTAACTCATCCTTTCTAGTTTAGCGCTTATTCCTTAGTCGAAAGTCTAGCGGTTTGACTTCTGCTTTGACTTTCAAATATGACCCGTTTGGTCACCCTTAGGATTTGACCAAGCCCTTTTATATGACCATAGTAATATAGGGAATAACCCTCTGAGGTTATACCTTATGGTTATGTCGTTTGGTTAGTCAAATGATGAGTCAACTATATATACTTTTAAAATGTCGAAAATGCCCCTTTGGCACAAAATTAGTTTTAAACATATATGATCATTGTTTTGACTTATAAACTGATCATACAACATAATTAACCATGTTTTGACATGTCGGACTCGTCATAGGACCCATTCGACCATCTGAACCCGTAGTTACGCATATGACCCGTTAAAGTGGCGTAAACCAGTTTAACAAGTCGTAACGGGTCAAAACACCTATAGACACTTTCCAATCAGAATTTAAGGTTTAGTAAACCATATTATATGAGATCCTTCACTCGTTTGGTTAATAAACCTCATTCTATCTATTCTTTCGTTTAAGCCACGATACATACTAACTATATAACAATTCAACAATAATTAGGACACACACTTGAGCTTTGCATACACGTTTGGACAAGACATCTACGCAAAACTGTGAGTACATAGTTCCCCTCTTTTATGTTTTCAAATGTTTTGGGGTGATTCATATGTGCCTATTACTATTTCTAAGATTCAAAACAATATATATGGTTTATATATACGAAATGATTTTCAATGTGAGTACATAGTTCCACTCTTTTACTTTTTCAAATGTTTTGGGGGTGATTCATATATGGTTTATATATACATAAAAAAAACGATTTTCACTTCGTATGAAACTTGATGGTGAGTTGAACTCGACAATGGTACATTCATTAACTTTAATCAGGCTGACCTATCGTAGGTTATAACGCTATAGAATTGATAGTCCCATTCCTACTTCCTAGGTATGTTTGGAAGTTCCTTTGGGAATGACCGAGTCCGAGAAATCCAAGTTGATATACCCTTTTTAGGGATTATCCGCCAGTCCACACAGGCTTGAATGTACTCGCGATCAAACTATATTTTACTTTTATACTAGACTAGACTCGACAAGACAATTTGGTTTTATACTCGACAAGACAGTTTAGTTTTATACTTGACAAGACAATTTAGTTTTATACTCGACAAGACAATTTGGTTTTATGCTCGACAAGACAATGTTTTCAAGTTAAAGATATGTAAACCATACAAAGTTTTCCAATTACTTGCACAATTTTACAAAACAAATAATTTTGTCAAGGTTCAAGGCTCTAATGATTTACTTATAAAAATCAACTCGTGTAGTTGGTTAAACCTTTTTAAACACAAAACTTGTAGCCATGAACTTGATCACAAAACCTATGTTACTCCCCAGCATTCAATGTTGACTTTATTTTCACATATGTTTCAGGTGTTAAGATGTGCGATCATTATTCAAGTATGCTACACATAGGAATGGATTCGGGCCTTAGACTTCTTAATTTAAAAACAATTACTTGTATTATGTGTATTGTAAGTCAATGTAATATAATGAAACTTTAGTACCATGTGTTATGAGCAATTTGTAACGTGATTCCCCGACGTTTCCGCCATGGGTTATTTTTATACACGGTCGGGGTGTTACATGATTCATAGTGGAAATCAGGGCAGGTGGTTTCTCCTCAAGCATGGTTCGTTCATGTCCACTAGCTTTTTAAACAATTCAGAGAAGGAGATCGGGCTGTCTCTCATCTTCACCGCGGGTGTTACCTGCTTGTGGTCATCTCCCAGAAGGGTTATAATGTGAACTATTAGGTCATCGTCATCAACAGGTTTGCTTCCCTTGGTGGTTGTTGCGAGTTTGGAATAGAGTGAAATAATACGGGATCGAGACACTCTGGCGAAGCTTTCGGTGAGACTTTTGAATAGCTCGAGGGAGGTGTCAGCAGAGGATACGAGGATACGATGGGTAAAATGGTGGCTGAGCAACTGCCGAGTAGAGCTCCCAGAAGAATCTGGTCTTGCTGGAACCATAGCCGGTAGGTGGGATTGGGTTCTCCGTCAAAGGTTTTCGGTGGAGGTTCGGTTAGGCTGTCTACAAACTGTTCCAGTTCGAGGCCGGTACGGGTTGACAGGACCTGCTTTCGCCAGGCAGTAAAATTATCGGAGGTGAGTTGGATTGGAAAGTGGGTATGGGTAGAAAGGGTTGTTACAGAAGTGGCCATGGCTAATCAGAAGTTTGGAGGTGTGGATCGGAGATGAACTAAGAGGAGCCTTTGTTAGGGCTCTGATACCATATGCGATATACAACTTTGGTAGAAAAGGTTATGTTTTGCATTGATACAATACATGTCTTTATATAGGCCTTTACAAGATGGAGCAGTAGCATAATTATAGGAGAAGATTAAGGTACAATTAAAGCTATACATTGACTAAATAATTTAGATCCTAAGTTTGAGCATTTTCCTTAATAAGATCCATAATAGCCAAGAATGAAATGGGTGTCCACCTAGACTTCAAAAATGAGAAAAAAATGACCTATTAGTCATGCTCTAATACTTTTAATTTGTTATGAAACTAGCCTACGAGTTCAATAGCATAGCATAGTAACCGAAGAAGAAACTTTAGAAGAACTTTTAGGTAGAAAAAATCTAATATTTCATTAATAGGTATTTTTTCAATGAAATACAAAGAGTTATATATATATATATATATATATATATATAGAGAGAGAGAGAGAGAGGATAAGAAATCTTGCAAAACAAGCTAATTATTTTAGTTGTCGATAATCATAGTAATATATATTTATAACATCTTCCCCTGATACATTTGGATTATGTTTGTTGGCTCATTAAAAACCCTAACTAAGAAAACACAATATGATAATGCTTAGTAAAGAGAAAAAAAGTGCATGTATAATACCGCCCCTCATTTGAATAGACATTAAGTGATTGGTACTGATCTTTTGTGAAAAATGCTAAAATCCTTAACTGAGTTTTTCATTCCATAATTATTTTGAAGTTCTCGTCGTCATTAACATTTATTAAAAATTGGGGTGCTATAATTTCTCATGAAAACGGAAACCATAATCTGGAACCTTTTTGTGAAAGCACTGGATCGATGAAGAACATAAACATTGCACTTGATTCATGACGTGAAACAACATAAACATAGAAGATGCTGAAGAAGATGTAGAAGAAACTCATTCATTCATAACAATCAACACACATTACATACCGAATGAGTATACATCATCTTCTACAAGCTGGTTTAGATCACAAAGATCTAAACCTAGCTTTCTCTCACTAACACATAGTATCCCTCTCTTTCTCTCTCTAGAATCCTCACACTGATGGAGGATCACCCATTTATGAGAGGTTCACTAAGCCTTTTGAAGGTTTGCCCTAATCTAAACATAGAAGATTGTGAAAGCACTGGATCGATGACGAACATAAACATTGCACTTGATTCATGACGTGAAACAACATAAACATAGAAGATGCTGAAGAAGATGTAGAAGAAACTCATTCATTCATAACAATCAACACACATTACATACCGAACGAGTATACATCATCTTCTACAAGCTGGTTTAGATCACAAAGATCTAAACCTAGCTTTCTCTCACTAACACATAGTATCCCTCTCTTTCTCTCTCTAGAATCCTCACACTGATGGAGGATCACCCATTTATGAGAGGTTCACTAAGCCTTTTGAAGGTTTGCCCTAATCTAAGCTATACAACACATATATATAGACTAGGGACTAAATCCGGACAAAGCATATTGTCCGGGATACAAAAAAAAAATAATCCAGAACAATAATAATGATCAAGATATTCCGAGTTTAACATCATAAACTCGGAATTGATAAAGCTTTCGAATTCTTGACTTGGCTTTGACTTTGTTAACCGTTGACCAGAACTGATAAAGCGCAGTTACCCGGCAGCAACTGCACTTACAGACTCCCCCTTAACTGTTGCTAGCAGTTCTATCTGACAGTGATATCTTCAGTCACTGGATACTGCACTTACAGACTCCCTCTTGACTAATGATATTATGCCTGCTTTCAACTTTGACTGAAACTTTATCTTTCTGACAAAGCAAATGATCTTCAGCCTTTCTAATAAAAGACTTGCTAACGAACACTTAAGGCCTCTTTGAGAAACTCGAAAAATCCAACATTAAACACTATCTATCCTGCCCCTCAAACTACTCCCGAATCAAGTTAACGCGAACCAACCTACAACCATATGTAAGAATATCGCTCGATACATTAATCTCCAAACCTAACCGGCAGCAGAAAGAAACATTGGATTTCCAATTCCTAACCTTGAACACTTCAAACTTCACTAAGACATGAAGTTCAGTTCGATAACTTAATAACAAACTGAACTCTATAAAAAGTACATCCACCATCTTGATCAAAGTCTTCAACCCTTCATGTATGATCTCATCTTGTCACGTATCTTCATGAATCCACTGAATCCCCGATGGCTTTCATCTCCGATCTTTCCCTCAAATCAAGAAGCATCACATTATTTCAAGAACTGACTAGCAACCATCTTGGAAGAGGGACCAAGAAACTAATCTTCTCTACTGAAGAGGGACCAAGAAACCAATATTCTCTACTCTAAACAACAACTTAATAAGGCTGAATCTTTAACTAGTCATCAACCGAGAATTCAACTTCATCACGTCAATACTTGATTAAAAACACGAACACACTTGACAAAACTCCATCATGCACGAGCCTTTTCACACACAAGCTTTAGATTTATGAAGAAAATAGGGAATTTTTAACTCCCCCTTTTTCTTTGTAAACTGTCAAAGTCCAATCAAGTCTTATTTTATTCACCTCTAATGCTCGATAATAGTCTCAACTTGTTACACAAATCTATAGTAAGAACCACATTCCAACACCGAGAATCCTGTAAATAACCTTGGACCGCCATTACCGAACAAAAAATTGCGGAAAAATTTTCATCAACAAAATTTTCCCAAACATGATACTTATCAAACATATCAAAATCTATCATTTACGAAAAATGGAATTTTGACTTTTTCATGCCTTTTTATTATTATTTTTTTCTCATGATTTCTTTTCATTAATCCTAATTCAACTTTTTTTAATATAACCAAAACGTCACTATCACATCCTCTTATAAAACCCTAATTTCACATTTAAACAAGCTGCCATCGATCAATTTATCTTCTTAACTCACCACTACAAAATCCTAATACCTTTCTTTTGTTCAGCCGCACATCGCATACAACATCATCTTCACACTAAAAAGTTCGATATAGTCTCAGGCGATAAACATACGGGCTTTTCAAACAAATCAAAGATCTGTAACATGTTTTAAACTAGATCTCATCAACACCTTCAACTCAGTTTCTATAACTCCATTCTTCTTAGATTTGACACACACTCAGATCTGAACGACCATTCAACCCGAATCTAAACACAACGCTGATCAAACGCTTATTATCTCAAATCTATAATGGCAAAAACCTGCAACTTTCAAGAACTGATATTGTCCCTTTTATTTCTGGAGAATAGGTTTTCCGGAACAACTACTTAAAGAACTTCGAACTTGAAGTATGTAATACGAAACTCAAAAGATAATATGAAAATGTTGTGTTTATTCGGAATATATGTGGTAAACTCAGAAGACAATGTTTCTTTCGGATATAATGTGAAACTTGAAAAGATGTTTTACTTTGGAACCAATCCATTTTAATTATCTTCAGAATCATGTATAAAGAAATTCGGATGTCATTTATATCATAAACTCGGGAACCTTGTAACTTCAGAATACGCTTCTAATCCATAACAAAATATCCCGGAAAAGATTAACCCGGAACAGATTAACTCGGAATGAATTAAATCAATAAACCCGGATAGTAGTTATTGGTTCATGAACCCCGCAATAACATTGAGTGAAAGGAAAAATCTGGAAGACAACTGTTGTTAACTGATAAACTCAGAGAAAATGTTTGAACGGATATATCAAAAACCCGGAAACAGTCAAGGTGAAGTAAACTCGGAACTTTGATTCTCTGGAATGTGAAACTCGGAGGCACAATATTTTATTTGATAAACCCGAAAAACATCAAATCCAGAGTGAAATTGAGATGATAAACCCGGAGACTTGATTCAATAAATCCGGAAGATTGGATAGTCCAGAGAAACTGATGTTTGTTACATAAACTCGGAAGAATAGTTACCCCGGAACTCTTGAAAAACTGTTAACCAGGAATTTTTTGAACACTAAGAAACCCGGAAGAATAGGTTTGATAGACAAACCCGGAAACGGTTGTCAAGGGTTAAATCCGGAACAATTTAAATAACTCAAACTTGGACAATGGTTAAGGATAATCTCAGACTAGATTTTAAATGAAAACAAACTCGGACTAGGATTCATAATGACTATAAATTCAGACAGTTTGAAGGTACATTAAACTCAGACCAAACTGTGCTTATGTTAACAAACCCGGACAATTGTTTGAGTAATAAACTCGAAACAACAAAAATTCAGAGAAATTGTATAAGCTGAGTAATCCGGAACTATCTACCCATACATGACTTCACATATGGATTATTGATAATCCAGAAGGAACAACTTCGGACTGAGTAATTCGGAACTTCTAACACTTACAGAAATCTTGACAGAGCCTTTTTCAGATCAAAACCCTAGATCTACCAATTTCTTCACACCTGGACCAAAAACTTCACGTCTTCAAGATGTTTGGCGGAAACAAACATCAAATCAAGAGAAATGTGATCCAGAAGGGGGTTAGACCATTCCAAATCGGTAACCATGCTCTAATACCACTGTGAAAGCACTGGATCGATGACGAACATCAACATTGCACTTGATTCATGATGTGAAACAACATAAACATAGAAGATGAAGAAGAAGATGTAGAAGAAACTCATTCATTCATTCATAATAATCAACACATATTACATACCAAACGAGTATACATCATCTTCTACAAGCTGGTTTAGATCACAAAGATCTAAACCTAGCTTTCTCTCACTAACACATAGTATCCCTCTCTCTCTAGAATCCTCACACTGATGGAGGATCACCCATTTGTGAGAGGTTCACCAAGCCTTTTGAAGGGTTGCCCTAATCTAAGCTATACAACACATATATATAGACTAGGGACTAAACCCGGACAAAACATATTGTCCGGGATACAAAACAAATAATCCGGAACAACAATAATGATCAATATATTCCGAGTTTAACATCATAAACTTAGAAGTGATAAAGCTTTCGAATTCTTGACTTGGCTTTGACTTTGTTGACGTTGACTAGAATTGATAAAGCATAGTTACCCGGCAGGAACTGCACTTACACTTTTTACATTAGGACTTCGTTGTGTATTGCGACGCTTCCAACCAAGGTCTCGGTTGCGTTCTCATGCAACGAGACAAAGTCATCGCCTACGCATCGAGACAACTCAAAATCCACTAAAAGAACCACACCACTCACGACCTTGAGCTTGGTGCAGTTGTATTTGCTCTAAAGATTTGGAGGTACAACCTTTATGGTACTAAATGAGAGATCTTCACCGATCACAAAACTCTCCAACACATCTTCCACCACCTCTAACCCTAATCCATCACCTATAAATACCACACTCATTCTACCACTTTTTCTTTGCATCTTCTCAAGAATTCTCCAACTTTTGAAAATGAGACTCATCTCCTTTCACCATCTTCTTCCTTTCTTGTTTTTCTTTTGTTTTCTATACTTCACCCACATTGGAAAAACCTTCATGGAATGTAATCCAATGTTCACCATGGTGAACAAAGGTGGTGCAGCACCAAAATGAGGACCAATCTTGGGTTTTATTTTATAACTTTCAACCTTTCATTATTGTATGTCATTTATATTTTATATATGACCAACCAAGATCATCACCTAAGTTGATGATTCTTGGTGTAACAAAGGGGTACAATGGATGACATTTATTCTACCTCTATAACGTGGACATTACATTACTAAACCGTTAATAATTACTATTATTTTATCTAAATTATTATTATTATTATTATTATTATTATTATTATTATTCATGCCTAACCTACATAATATTATTAACTAACATAATATTACCATGTCTAACATTACTAACCCATGCTAACTCTTTTAATCATGCTACCAACTATAACACTTCTAATCATACTACTAACTCTTTTAATTTTGTCATTTACTTATTTAGTCTTACTATTAGATCATTATTACCACCTCATTAATTATTATTACATACTAAAAATATATAAAAGTACCAACTCCTTTAGTTTTTGTTATTTACTTATTTAGACTTGCAATTTAATTATCATTGTCAATCCATTATTTATTATTATGTACTAAAGATACATAAATATTAAACCTAGCCATGACACCAACCAATTTATGGTGGAAAGTTGTGTGCAAAGGTAAAACACCTATCTTAGAATAAATTCCTCACACGTGGACTTCTAGTGGGTGAATTAGTGCCCACAAAATACACGTAAATTTTTAGTTTCCAAAGTGAGTGTTTAGACAAGTTAATATTTTATGTATATTTATATGTACTATTATTATTATTATGAGTTATTATTTATTCCAAGCTCATTTACATTTCAACTCTTAAATTCTTGTACTTACACACCTTTGTTCATCCTTGTTAGGATAACTTGGTGCTCCAACCTCATAAGTCAATCATCTCACGTTTGTGTGGCAAATTGTGAGTATACTCGAACCATTTTTCCTTTAAACACACTTTGGGTTGCAACATATGAAATTATAAAAGGTTACCTACACACAATTAATCACATTATTTAAACACTCAATCAATGAATACATGCTATTTGTTATACATACATGCTAGAAGTCAATCTTGTGTACTCAACCGCCTACCCTTAACGATTATAGCGCTATAGGAGCAACACACCGCCCTTATATGGTATTGTTAAGTATTCAATCTTATACGACCTCTCCTTTATGTTGGAAGGATATGTTAGTGGACACTTTGGTTTGATTGAGGGTTTACACATGCTAGTAGTATACAAATTGACATGTTAGATTGAGACTTTTATTCTATATTATGTAAACCAAACTTGTATGCTCACCAACCATTGTGTTAACATTTATTATTCATATATTTCAGGAAATTGATGATGATATCCAAGAAATCTACTTAGGTGGATTTAGAAACACACCAAATTTTAATGTATTTTCTTTTGTTTGAGTACTTGATTCTATGTAATGTCTTTCCTTACAATGTATCGAACTGAGTTATGAAATAAAAATGGATTTATTTAAATGTTGTCACTTTTAGTTGTTATGATGCTTTGAACAATCATCCACTCGCTCACGCCCTGATGTTTTCGCCATCAGTTGGGGTGTGACACATAATCATTAACTTAGTTGATAATTTCGGTTGGTCATGGATAAGAACAAAATGCAAATAACTAAGTTGCTAAGTAGGCAAATAAGAACAACCCGGATGTGTACATACCCATCATGGCAAGTGCTGGAGACGAGGTGGGGTTGGCTTACTTTGATTTATTGGAAACTACTTTGATGAACATACTAGTAATACAAACAAGCAAGTGAGGTAGGTGGAATCATGGTTGGAGAACCAAGGTTTCCATTGTTCACGCCTTACTAACACACCCGTCTTTCAACATTGAGGGTTTAAGACTTGGATTGGTTTCAACACTTGAAGGTTGCTTGGAACCTTGTTAAAACAGAAAGTTTAGGAGGTTCTTGGACCTCTAAACTTGTGGGAATCAACCCTATTCTATGTGACAACCCGTATTTTCGACACCGGTTAACTATAGAAAGTTAACCGTAGAAATATTATGGATTATTATTTAATATCTACTAACAACGTGTAATACCAAACTACGATGCATGCAACGAGTCATTTAACCGACAACTTTAGTGAAACGGTATTGACCCTACATATTGTTATATGTTTTATATATAACATATATATATATAGTCCATATATTCGTTTTAATCGGATTAATAACTAGTTATTTGATACAATTATTTTATAATTTAATGAACGAATCATAATTGAGACGTGTAATGTTAAGTGGGTTCGTTTACGCGTTCTGCATCTAGCCTTCCTAAAACCACCTACTCAAAACCCTAGGTATAAATGCCTAACTCCTCTTCTCCCTCATCATTTAGCAAACCCTAGCCCCCATCTCTATCTCCTCCAAGAAAAACCCTAATCCTTCCCCCTGGTGCAACGACAGCAGGAACAAACCCCCATCTCTCGATCGCTACTCTCTCTCTCTCTCTCTCCCTAGTCCTCTCATCCATTGATTCAAGGTTAGTGTTTTTGGTAGTTGTTCAGTTTGCAATTCTATGAGTATATGTGGCTACGTTTATGTTGATGATGATATATGTGTTGATGTTATGTGTTGTATATATGTGTTGATGATGATACATACATAGGGTTGCATGATTAGTCTTAATATATATATTAGAGTTTAGGATATTGTATGATGATGATATTGATAGATACACATGATGAATCTGACACCGAGTGATTTAGAAACCTGCTATGATTAATAAGTTAGGGTAATGTTACCACGAGACTATGATAAACGGACCCGGAAACTTGTTTTACGAAGTTATAATTGAAAACAGCTTATGTCTGAAATTTGTAGCCAACTTCCATTGGCTGTAACTGGGTCGTAATTTATCTAAAACTGAGTTTTTTTTAGTCCACAAAGTAGAGTTTTGAAATACGGTTCAAACGGCCCTAGAATCATAATTTTCTAATGTCCGTTGCTATTTTAAATGGATTTTTTTACAGTGCGCTGGGCTGTCCATTTTCTGCAGAAATTGAAGGTCACGGTTTAAGACATATCTAAGGGTAAAATGGGAAATAAATTACGAAATTTAAACTGTAGAAAATATGCGAGTAAACTGAAGTTCTCCAACTAGAATGACCTCGTTTGGAGACTCGGTGAGTTTTAAATAAAATAAACGGTGGGCAGGGGCAGGAATCATAACAATTCAAACCACTGTCCATTGCTCGAATTTTTTACGTAAAATCTATAAAGAATTAGACTTTGTAAATTTTACAGAAACCCACTTAGACTTTTCACATATGGTTTATTTTTTTGGGAATTTTTCATGACTTGTAACTATTTTATAAAAATACCCGAAAATAGCCCAGTTTTGGGTATTAAAGCTGAAACATAATAAGTCGCAATGTGTGCATCTAAATGTTAGTTGTGCTATCTGAGAATGATCGAACAGGTTTAATGTCAACTTAAATGTTGTTTAAGTTGTTGTGTGCTATGACCATCTATATATATACATATACCATTTGAATGAAGATATGGATATATATGTAAGTTGTCAATGTGATTGCATGATACGTGTATGGATTTTGTGTCTTTCATGAGCACACTAATAAACTAGATGGTAATCATATTAGGACGTGATTGACCGAACTCAACTCATAATCACTTTAAAGTCTAACCGAGCTATCAAAGGTGAGTTCACGGCCCCTACTCTTTTAAATGTTTTTAAAAACAGGGGGAGAAAGCATGGACTACATTACGGAAAAGTAATGTCATAACATTATGGTAAGGTAACGTCACAACTATTAGAGTTTTTGTTATATTAGTTATGGTCACAAAGTAGCATTTATCACATGTCAGTCCCCTTAAAACTTACGATGCCGTTAGTATTGGATTATAGTGAGGGAATTTTTAGTAGTACTACTGGCCCGAAAAGCCCCACTCGAGCTGGTCGCGCCAGCTAGACCGAACGTTGATGGTCACGGGTGTAGAATTTGCCTAACACTTAGCCATGGTTGGTGATAGACCTGGCACAACAGGGGAAACAATGTCAGCTTCGGATCGAACACTTTATTGACATGACTTAGGTTAGCTACCTACAAGTATAACAAGTAACTGCTAAACACTTCAACTTACTATTTCGAATTTGGAACAGTGGAAAACTCTTGAGAAGCAACCTACTTTATAACTCTAATCTAAAACCTGTGAACTCACTCATCATTATGTGTTGACACTTATTCTTGCATGTCTTTCTCAGGTTGCTAAGGTAGCACACATCAGGACTAGTATGCATTTTGGAGTTGCATTGTTTTCATCAAATATTTAGACACAACTTTAAACTACATTAGCCATTATGATTTTGTAATTGTTTACGCTTCCGCAACTAATTTGTATAAACAGTATTTTCTCATGAATGAGCAAATAGGAAAATATTTTTTTTAAAACCCATATAGTGGTCGTTCAATATGATTAACGACTGTGATCCTGGTTTGTCACATGCCTTGCAGTAGATGCATGTGGAATTTGAGGGTGTGACAGATTGGTATCAGAGCCAATGGTTATAGTGAACTAGGATTGCATTAGCGTGTAGACTTAGTCTATAGCCTTAGACACTGCATTAGTCATACACAAACATAGCAACTCATTCATGACATACAAGAACACTTATACATGATATGTCTACGCACATGGCAACAAAACATACATTGAAATTGCGGGCATGTCGACATCATCCACCTCACCCTCTACTGACGAGGAACACATCAATCTCTTCGTATCATAATCCTTAGTGGTGATATCCATGGGATCGCCAACAACCTGCATCTACTCCTACCCAAGGGCCGTGAGACGGAGCCTCTGGAGGAGCTTCTCGCATCACAACCATCTGTACCTCTTCAGCACTACAGAGCCGAAAAAGACACTAGCTTTAGCCTACCGATGGTAATATCGTGTATGGTGAGCCTTCTCAGGTCCGTGTTTAAGAAGACACCCAACCTTGACGCATATCTGTAACGTTCCCAAAATTTTTAAATTTAAAATAAAGTTACTACACGAATAGGTCATGGGTAAATTGACCAATAGAAATATAAAGTATTTTGGCAAACGTAGGAACCGTGTAATAATTATAGCGATAAAAATACATTATATTTGGACCTACTCCATTTTTAATGAAACTTGGTTCAAATTGTAGATAACACTATTCTCATTCTAATAACATATTAATTGTTTAAGAAATTATAAGCGCCAAATAAGTGAAGCAGCTGAATTAAATATATATAATAATAAAATAATATTAACATATCAATTTGATTTGATCTTTACGTGGCTTTGAAAGAAAAAAAAAGTAAATAATAATAATAATAATAATAATAATAATAATAATAATAATAGTAATCATTACTAACCTTAAATGTAAGTTACATGTATGCATGTACGTGTCATCATAAGATAGAAAGTTGTTGTGTGCACTCAAAGGTACTTGGAGAAAAAAAAATACCTATAAATACATGCATAAGGTGAAACCAAAATTTTGCTCATGGCTCTCATACCTGTCGCCAATTTCCCCTCTCTCTCTAAAAATATTGTGTATTATTTATTTAATAATAATAAAACCATGCCCCGTTTTAAGTATTTTAACCCCTAATCACTGATACCCTGTCCGTTTCTAGGGCCCCGTAACGTTTGCCAAGGCTATGCCTAAATTCGTTGGGGTTCTGTCTCGTGACGTAGGGATAAAGTTAAATTGGGTTACTATACTTAATGTGAGTGCACTATATATTTTATTAAATAATTCAGGAGTTGTACCAAGATATATCAACCCTCCAAAAATATTTCCGACACCCCTAATATATTTAGAACACCCCGTATACGAAAAGTGGGCCCGAAATATATTTAAATTAATAAAATAAAAATAAAAACAAATATTTAAGTCTGTCGCGGGGCGCGACAGACTACTCCTCATTCTACGCGGGCCGCGACCGAGCTACAGACGCGAAAGCACAGCCCGCCACGTGGCAGGACACGCGTCAACCTCTGGGGTGACTCAGCAACATCACCGCCGCCTTTTTGGCCCTGGCAGGGCGCGACGGCCACTTTGATTTCCGTCGCGGGGCGCGACGAAGGTCTTGAGCAGCCCTATAAATTTGGTCGATCGGATTCAATTGGAAATCGTTCAAAATTCGATTTTCTCTCTCAAATCTCTATAGTGTAGGCGCTATACCCGGGCATTATACCCCCCTAATAAGCGAAGCTCTGCCTCGATGTAAGTATTATAACCCCGGTTACGTATTAGATACGCTGCCCGATTGATCTAGTGCTCCGTAACGGCTGTCGAGGTTCTGCCCGACGTAGTCGTTGGAGTTATGTCTCGGGGAGGGTATAACTAATGTAAATTGGGTTATTATACTAACGCATGTGCATTGTTTAATTAATAGATTTTAACCAGGAAGTCACAAAGGAAATACCTAAAGTAGCAATGTGAGTAATCTCCTTTTTGTTAACTATTTTTACAAAACCTTAATTATTTTAAATTACAATTAGCAGTGATTGAGTCTTTGTAATTCTTCAATTACTGCCGGTATTATGGGGTTTTGTATACATTACTTGATAATCTTCACAATTGGACAATGGGTTAGCCAATGTGTGATATGACCATAGCCACAGATACGGTCGAGTGACAAGTACTGAATGAGTAATTTTGTAGATATAAACATTGTAATCGCTCTCAATACTGTAAATTGATAAAACCTGTTTTGATTAAACTGGGATTCACTCACCAGTATTTCTTGCTGATAAAATGTTTTTAAACATGTGTTTCAGGTAACTTAGTGTGAAGCCCATAAAAGCCAGCTGGAGAGCACTAAAGGCTTAGAAAAGTGGCTATAAAAGTTACCTAATATAAAAAGGAGAATTGTTTTCAATAATTAGGGTTTATTCCCTATAAATGTATTATAAAGGAAAATCGGGTTTTGTCCCACTTGTTATTATAAATATAATAACAGAAAACTTGAATTTTATCCCATTTATTTATTTCAGAAGTTAAGGTGTTTAACTCTGATAAAAATATTCCTAACTACGGTCCTGATAAAAATTTCCGCTGCAAAATTAATAAACAACGATACCACTGAAACTGGCTCACGGTCGCCCGCTACCAGGGTAGGGATCGGGGGTTGTGACAGAAGGTGGTATCAGAGTTATGCCACTGGTTTAAGCCCTTTAGGTGTTCTTCCAATACCTAAACTCTTAACCATTTGTGTTAGGAAATTAATATTTTATGTGTTATCCTGTAAACATGAAATCCCAATGTGATTATTATGATCTAACGAATTTTAAATTTTCAATATGTGTTATCCATATCTATATCTTACAGTATGTTATATATATATGAAGGGAATATATTCATAATATATTGATATTAAATTTTGTGATAAATATCACACCCATATATGTACGTGAATACAATTTAATATAAAAATATTATGATAATAGTATAAATATCTAAATCAAAGATATAAGATAGTACCCTTAGGTATGATGTCACTAAAGTATCATAATATAAAATGTTATTCGATGCAAGTAGTATATTTTATAATTTACGATATAACTATATGGTTTAAAATATATATATCTCAAGAAGAAAACAATTTCTTTATCATTTGATAAGTTTAATTTATCTCTTAATTGATAATTAGAGTCATATGTATATATTTTAGTACCAGAATAATACTCCATTACTTAATATATTAAAGATCGAATTTAGAAACGATAGACTTTGTATTATCTATTACGATTCTTTAATAAACAAATATAATAGATGAAAATTAGAATCAAGTTCTAAATACATTATAAAGAAAAACGAGTCATCCTATCGGTAAAAAGTTAGATTGTTCTAAAAGAATCCAGAAAAATTATGTCTTTATTAAATTTGTTCCTTTTTATGAATTTCCTTTTTATTCCAAAAAAATTATGTTCAATAAATCTAATAGAAATTTATTTAGTTAATATAAAGGATGAAACAAAGTTATGTATAAACAGTTATGTAATTGGATTCTTAGACCATGTGTAGTGGTTAAAGAAAATAATGCCCCCACCATGGGGCATTATTCGACACGTGGCAGTCCAGTCAGCATGGGGCATTATTGCAAAAGTGGCGTAGTGGGGCATTATTCCAATAACGCCCATGCAATCATTTCACAATTTTTTTTTAACTTTAAATACTTCATTAAATTAAAAAAAAAATACAATACTAGAAATAAAAAAATTAAAATCCGATTAAATTAAAAAAAAACACTAGTTTTCGTCTTCGCTTTCTTCACCCTCGCCAACTTCGTCTTCCTCGTCCTTCGTTTCTTCCTCTCCCTCAGGTGGTACATACCGAACCGACCATGCGTGGTGTACCAAATCAACCATTAACTGGGAATGGTACGGTTCGTAACGCAACTCTCGCGCATTATTCACTCTTTCTTCCATTGACGCCTGTGGTTGGTCCTCTTGAACGGCTTCTGGCACATAATTCTGGCATATCGCCTTTCCTTCGTCTTCCAAAATCATGTTGTGCATGATTATACAAGCGTACATAGCATCTCTCATTTTTTGCTTGCTCCATGCACGACAAGGATTTCTCAAATATTGCCAGCGTTGTTTAAGAACCCCAAAGCATCTCTCAATGTCTTTTCGTGAAGACTCTTGAACCTTTTTAAAGTATGCTCTTTTTTCATCAATAGGATCACTAAACGTCTTCACGAAAATCGAATACCTAGGATAAATTATGTCGCTCAAATAATATCCATGAGGGTAGTAGTTTCCATTTGCGTAAAACGACGCTTTTGGAGCTTTGCCAGAAATCCACTCCTCTAACAACGGAGATTGTTCAAAAACATTGATATCATTGCATGACCCGACCACGCCAAAGTAAGCCGACCAAACCCAAAGGTCCTGTGAAGCAACCGCCTGAAGAATAATAGTGGGTCCTTTTTGGTCACCCCGTGTGTGTTGGCCTCGCCATGCGGTCGGGCAGTTATCCCAACGCCAATGCATGCAATCTATGCTCCCGATCATACCAGGCAAACCATGCTCCGCCGAATGTACCTCGTAGATCTTTTGAAGGTCGTCCCATGTGGGCGTTCTAAGATAACGCGCACCATACACATCAATAATACCTTTATAAAAAAACATAGACAAACATAAGCTTCAAAAAAAATTGTAAACATACTCGTCGTTTTTAAAAAAAAGTAAAGTATAGGAATTGTACCGCGACAAAACTGCTCCAAGCTGTCTCGCGTTGTTTTCTCGGCCATTTTTAGATACTCGTCGTTGATGTCGGTTGTGTTTCCATAAGCAAGGATTCGTAACGCCGACGTACACTTTTGGATACCGGTAAATCCAAGTGCCCCTCTCGCATCCGCTTTTTGTTTAAAATAATCGTAGTTGGCTTCCAAGTCGTCGACTATGCGTAGAAACAACCGCTTACTCATTCGGAAACGACGCCTAAACATTTTGTTCGAAAATGTCGGCGCCTCATCAAAATAATCTTTCATCAAACGATCGTGTGCCGCGCGCCGGTCTCGTTCAATATAACCTCTTTTATTTTTTTCTGCTTGAGGGCGACGATAATGCTTCACATATCTCACCGCTAGTTGACAAGCACTCGTAACCGCCTCTTGCTCAACCTCCTCATCGGTGGAATCATCGCCATCCGCAAAATACTCTTTGTAGTAAAAATTTACCATGGATTGTGACAACTCGAAATTTAGAACCTTTCATTGTATCTCGATGTAACATGCTTGAACGTTATGTGACTAGTTAACTTGTTGGCTTAATGAGTGATATAAGTGAAATTATGTGATTATGTGTTGTGCTTGTATGTATGCATGTATTTATATGACCCGAGACACAAGGACCCGACTCGAGACCATGCGGTCTCGAGTGAACAGTGCAACAGATGGGCCGGTTGGGCCACGCACCTCATTTAGTCTACCCGAAAGCCCATTAGGGTGTACCCACTTAGAACAAGTATATAACCTTGGTGGATAGCCAACCTTGCCATTCTTTGGGCGATCTACACACACTCTCCTACACACACACTCCCACATTCTCTCACTAAAACCCTAAGTCTCAACATCCTTCTTCTCTCATTCTCTCGGATTCAAACCGGCAACACTAGGACCTTCGGTTCAAGCTTGGAATCGGCACTCGGAAGTTCACCCTTCATACCCTCTAACCGGTTAGTGTCTCATTTAATTGCTTAATGACAAATACATGAGAAATTGTTGTTTATCTATGATAAAGATGTTCACTTGATAGAAGATAGTTATTTGTTATCAAATGATGATTATTGATGAAGGATGTGCACGTTTTTGACAATCAAGTTGTGTAGAAATGAATGAGTGTATGCAAACATGTTCTTGAATAATCGGTTGATGATGCATGATGATGTATCTTGATGATTATATGATAATGTATTGACTATGTTAGGAGGAATAATGTATGCTTGACTATGAATGAGTGTTATCGGCTCTATATGGGTTTGGATGTTGATACAAGTTGGATTGATTGATGAATGGAAACCGAATGCTTGTAGTCGGCTGTGGTATGTTCACGATTAGGATGATTCATTGTGTTGATATCATAGGGTGCATGTTGGTAATCAAGAACAAAAATCCTGTTATACGTCTAAGTGTTGATAAGTTGTTGTTCATGATTTTGTTTGATTAAGGTTTATATGAATGATGATGATGAATGACTTGAATACATGAAGAACAACATGAATATGATATGAATGTGGCTTGAATATTTGAAAACTAGTTGTTTGATCCATTTTAATTAATTGCTAGACAAGAAAACATGTTTGTGCATTGTCATTGGCTAGTACACCATATCATGAAATACAAATTCTATTGGATAGTACACATGCTGGCAATCAGCAGGTATGCCAGCCGAGACCTCAGGTTGCGACTCGAGATCACCACATGACAACTCGAGACCACACAGTCTCGACTCGAGATCTCTAGTCTCGACTCGAGACCACGTGCACATACTCGCTGAATTGGACTTTCACTGTTACGGGCTTAGGTGATTGGGCTGGGCTGTTGGGCTTCATGTGTTACTGTTAAATGTGTATAATGTGCACTGTTGATTGGACTGCCATGAGAATACCTGTTTGCAACGTGCTAGTGTACGTATAGAAAATGTATATGCGTTACTTGGTTTGTATCTGACTTGTGTGGTAACCATACTAGGACGTGGTTGACCACTTATAACGTGACCAACTTTCTGTGTATCTGCCGAGCAAACCAAGGTGAGTTCACACCCTCTACAAAGCATGGGATTCCCAGGGGTTGGGAATGGGGTTAAGGAACATGGGTTCCTCGTCCTCCTTGGGTAGGACAGTATTGGTTCAGGAATGTAATTCCTCGTCCTCATGGACAGATAACTCGTACTAGACCAAAACTCTATCACGAAGTCCCTCCTTTTTATATCGACTTAATCGCCGGGCCAATGGCGAGCGGGTCATTAGTTAAATAGCGCTATTTAGGTCTGACAAACCTCACACCGTGCCGCAGAGGACGGGCGTGAACTAATGGATCTGGGGCACGTCAATGCTGATAGACATTGACAGTTTCAGGGCACATAAACATGACTTCAGTCAGTAGTCGATATGGTAACGAGTCTAGTAGATACATGGGGTAGCCCCCACGGCCGAAATGCCAGATAACTAAACACGGGGTAGCCCCCACGGCTGGATTGCCAGAATAATTGGGTTAAACAGATCATGTTTTCAACTATGGGGTAACCCCCACGGCTGGATGCCAGATAAAGGAAACTGTTTTCGAAACAAACTTAAAACGAACACCCAACTGTGAACTCACTCAACTTGTTGTTGACTCGTTACTACATGCTTTGCAGGACAATAGGTACTTAGCTGGAGCTTGCATGGAAGAGAGTCGTTGTGGGACATGGACAGCTGTGTGCCATGTTAAACTTGAAACATTTAAACTTATGTTATGGTTTTAAACATTATGCTTCCGCTTGCAACTTAACTATGTTTTGTTTGGACACCAATTGTATTGGTTGGACTTTTATAATCACTTACATGCTTGTTCAATATGATTGGTGGCTGGATCCTGGTCAGTCACGCCTCCAAGCGGTGGTATTCCGCAGGTGGATTTTGGGGGTGTGACAGATTGGTATCAGAGCCATTGGTTATAGTGAACTTGGTTTTAATAAGGGGAAAAGTTTTATTAAAATCAGACTATAACCTGTACAGTGCTCTACGATCCACAACGACGCTTCACTCCACATGCAAGGCTCGACATTCTAGGTGATATGATCTATGTATATATTGCCTACTTGTTAGTTACATAGTACATTGCTCATGGTATGCTTGGTTAATATAACTACTGTTGCTTGAACACGTGTGTGCTTACCCTCTTCTGTCATCGCATTTTCGCGAACCCCTCTCTCACTCACGTTCCTCTTGATATGAAGATCATGTCTGGACACGTTAACATGACACAAGCCCAGTTGACGGCTCTGATTAACGAACGAGTTGCTGCGGTACTTGCAGCTGCACACGCAGGAGGTCAACACGCTCAGCCACCTGTGTGCACCTTCAAAACTTTTATGGACTGCCGACCAACTACCTTTAGTGGCACTGAAGGAGCCGTAGGTCTCCTCCACTGGTTTGGAAAGCTCGAATCGGTTTTCGAGATGTGTGAATGCCCTGAGGAGCGCAGGGTGAAGTATGCTACTGGTACTCTAGAGGGTTTGGCGCTCACGTGGTGGAACGCCCAGGTCCAAATGCTGGGGCTGGTTGCTGCTAACGCCACCCCGTGGAACAACTTCAAGGAAATGATCAAGGAGGAGTATTGCAATCGTGATGAGATTCACAAACTGGAAGTAGAGTTTTTCAACCTCAAGATGACGGGGTCAGAAATTGAAGCTTACGTGAAAAGGTCGAACGAACTAGCAATTTTGTGTCCTACTATGGTGGACCCTCCAATTAAGCGAATTAAACTCTTTCTCAAGGGCTTAGTGCCAGAAATCCAAAGTCATGTGACTTCAGCAAACCTCGCCACTATCCAGCATGTTATTCAATTGGCTCACCGTCTCACGGATCAGGCGGTGGAGCAGAGTAGGTTACCAAAGCGCATAGGTGCGGCAACTACTTCAGGTGCTCTTAATGACAACAAACGGAAATGGGATGGAGCTTCAAGTAAGGGTTCGACTTCTATTCAGTCCCAGTCTCAGCAGAGAAAGACTGATGACTACAAGAGCCCTAGTCAGCAATCATCTGGTGGTCAAAGTCATGGTGGGTACAAAGGGAATCACCCCAAATGCAATCGCTGCAGCCTACACCACAGCGGGCCATGCACCAGGGGTAACTGTCATCGGTGCAACAAGCCAGGTCACACTGCAAAGGATTGCAGGAGCTTATATCCCGCCAATCAGAATCGTCAGCAAGCTCAACAGAACCAATGCCAGCAGCAGCAGCAAGGTGATAACAAAGGGTGCTTTCAGTGTGGAGCTGAAGGCCACTTCAAGAGGGATTGCCCCCAACTGAACAGGAACCAGAACAACAACAATAACAACAATCAGGGGAATGGTAACAACGGGAACAACAACAACAATGGTGCCAGGGGGCGGGCGTTCGTGATTGGTCAAGGTGAAGCCAGGAATGACCCCAATGTTGTGGCGGGTAAGTTCCTTCTCGACGACTTTTATGTTACAGTTTTATTTGATTCGGGTGCCGATACTAGCTACATGTCACTAGAAGTTAGTCAAATGCTTAAGCGTATTCCAACACCTTTGAACAACAAGCACACTGTAGAGCTAGCAAATGGTAAGAGTTTAGAGGCCACACACGTAGTCAAGGGTTGTAAACTTGTTCTTGCTGACCAGACCTTCTCTATCGACCTCATTCCTATCGTCTTGGGTAGTTTCGACGTTGTCATTGGGATGGATTGGTTATCCCAACACCGAGCAGAGATACTTTGCAACGAGAAGATTGTTCGTATTCCTAGTTCCGGTAATGAACCTCTCATGATTCGTGGCGACAAGAGGGGTGCTGTTGAGAACGTCATCTCTTTCCTTAAGGCCCAGAAGTGCTTGCGAAAGGGCCACACTGCCATTTTGGCTCTCGTTACTGACACCTCGGAGAAAGAGAAGAAGATAGAAGATTTTCCAATTGTACGCGACTATCCTGAGGTATTTCCTGAGGAATTACCTGGTCTTCCGCCTCATCGCCAAGTCGAGTTTCAGATTGAACTAGCTCCTGGAGCTGCGCCTATAGCTCGTGCACCTTATCGTTTAGCTCCATCGGAGTTGGAAGAACTCTCTACGCAACTATAAGAACTTTTGGATAAAGGTTTCATTCGCCCTAGCTCATCGCCCTGGGGAGCTCCAGTGCTATTTGTGAAGAAGAAAGATGGTACCTTCAGAATGTGCATCGACTACCGGGAACTCAACAAGGTGACGGTAAAGAATCGTTATCCTCTACCACGTATTGACGACTTGTTCGACCAGCTGCAAGGGTCGAGCTACTATTCAAAGATCGATTTGAGATCGGGTTATCACCAGCTGAGAGTCCGAGAAGAGGACGTCTCCAAAACAGCCTTTAGAACTCGCTATGGGCACTATGAGTTTTTAGTCATGCCTTTTGGGTTGACAAACGCACCTGCGGTTTTCATGGACTTGATGAATCGAGTGTGCAAGCCTTACCTGGACAAGTTCGTTATAGTTTTCATCGACGACATCCTGATCTATTCTAAGAGTCAGGAGGAGCACGAGCAGCATCTACGACTTATTTTGGAACTCCTTCGAACAGAACAGCTTTACGCAAAGTTCTCGAAATGTGACTTCTGGCTTCGTGAGGTCCATTTCCTAGGCCATGTGGTAAACAAGGATGGGATTCATGTTGATCCATCCAAGGTAGACTCGATTAAGAACTGGCCTGCACCTCGTACACCAACGGAAATTCACCAATTCTTGGGTTTGGCAGGTTACTACAGGAGGTTCATTAAGGATTTTTCCAAGATTGCACAGCCTCTCACCTCACTGACGCAGAAAGGCGTTGTTTTTAGATGGGGAAATGCACAGGAGTTAGCATTTCAGCACTTAAAGGACAGACTGTGCAGCGCACCTATCCTTTCCTTGCCAGAGGACACACACGACTTCGTGGTCTACTGCGACGCATCAATTCAGGGTCTTGGTTGTGTACTGATGCAACGGGATAAGGTTATAGCCTACGCCTCACGCCAACTTAAGGTTCATGAAAAGAACTACACTACACATGATTTAGAACTGGGAGCTGTTGTTTTTGCACTTAAGATATGGAGACATTACCTATACGGTACCAAGTGCACCATTTATACCGATCACAGGAGTCTCGAGCACATCTTCAAACAGAAGGAGCTAAACATGCGTCAACGACGATGGGTCGAGTTATTAAACGATTACGAATGTGCAATCAAGTACCATCCTGGCAAAGCCAATGTTGTGGCTGATGCCCTTAGTCGAAAGGACACTGCGCCTAAGCGCGTGCGAGCATTGCAGCTCACTATACATTCTAGTCTTCCTTCCCAAATACGAGATGCTCAGGTAGAAGCATTGAAACCAGAAAACGTCAGGGCTGAAGCCCTACGCGGATCAAGGCAACGATTAGAACAAAAGGAAGATGGTGCATACTACATAACGGGACGCATTTGGGTCCCACTCTACGGCAACTTACGCGAGCTTGTGATGGATGAAGCACACAAGTCTCGCTACTCGGTACATCCTGGTGCGGATAAGATGTACCACGATATCAAAACTACGTATTGGTGGCCTAGCATGAAGGCCCACATAGCAACCTATGTCAGCAAGTGTTTGACTTGTGCGAGAGCCAAGACGGAATACCAGAAACCCTCAGGTCTACTCCAACAACCAGAGATACCACAATGGGAATGGGAGCAAATTTCCATGGATTTCGTTACCGGCCTGCCTAGATCTCAGCGCGGAAATGATACTATTTGGGTGATCGTGGATCGACTCACAAAGTCTGCTCACTTCTTAGCTATCAAAGAAACGGATAAGTTCTCCACACTAGCAGACGTATACCTTAAGGAAGTTGTCTCGAGGCACGGGGTGCCCACCTCTATTATCTCGGATCGAGATGCACGATTTACTTCAGAGCTGTGGCAAGCAATGCACAAATCTTTTGGCTCACGGTTAGACATGAGCACAGCATATCACCCTCAGACGGACGGGCAGTCCGAGCGCACTATTCAAACCTTAGAAGACATGCTTCGTGCATGTGTAATCGATTTTGGCAATAGCTGGGAAAAGCACCTGCCACTCGTGGAATTCTCATACAATAACAGCTACCACACCAGCATTAAAGCTGCTCCATTTGAGGCATTGTACGGGCGTAAATGCCGGTCACCTCTCTGTTGGGCAGAGGTGGGGGATAGTTAGATCACTGGTCCAGAACTTGTGGTAGACACAACCGAGCGAATTGCTCAAATACGACAACGCATGGCGGCAGCTCGTGACCGCCAGAAAGTCTACGCCGATAAGGGCAGGAAACCACTTGAGCTCCAGGTAGGGGAGCGGGTACTACTCAAAGTTTCACCCTGGAAGGGTGTGGTTCGTTTTGGTAAACGGGGCAAACTTAACCCATGATACGTCGGACCTTTCGAAATCATCGAGAAAATAGGCAGGGTGGCCTACAGACTGAACTTACCAGCGGAACTCGGTGCAGTTCACAACGTTTTCCACGTGTCGAATCTGAAGAAGTGTCTGTCAGATGAGACCCACATAGTTCCTCTGAAGGAACTCACTATCGACGAGCAGTTACGATTCGTCGAGGAACCAGTTGAAATCACGGACCAGGATGTTAAGGTCCTCAAGAGCACTAGAATACCTCTCGTTCGAGTTCGTTGGAACTCACGTCGCGGCCCAGAGTTCACCTGGGAACGCGAAGATCGGATGAAACAAAAGTATCCCCAACTGTTCGCAAACAGTACAACCACTACTGAGGCTGAAGCTACGGAATTTCGGGACGAAATTCCAGATCAACGGGGGGAGGATGTGACACCCCAGGAAAACCAGTGAAAACCATACAACTTAACTAGCTTCCTCAGTGAGTGCTTACCAAATTTTGGGACGAAATTTCTTTCAACTTGGGGATGATGTGACAACTCGAAATTTAGAACCTTTCATTGTATCTCGATGTAACATGCTTGAACGTTATGTGACTAGTTAACTTGTTGGCTTAATGAGTGATATAAGTGAAATTATGTGATTATGTGTTGTGCTTGTATGTATGCGTGTATTTATATGACCCGAGACACAAGGACCCGACTCGAGACCATGCGGTCTCGAGTGAACAGTGCAACAGATGGGCCGGTTGGGCCACGCACCTCATTTAGTCTACCCGAAAGCCCATTAGGGTGTACCAACTTAGAACAAGTATATAACCTTGGTGGATAGCCAACCTTGCCATTCTTTGGGCAATCTACACACACTCTCCTACACACACACTCCCACATTCTCTCACTAAAACCCTAAGTCTCAACATCCTTCTTCTCTCATTCTCTCGGATTCAAACCGGCAACACTAGGACCTTCGGTTCAAGCTTGGAATCGGTACTCGGAAGTTCACCCTTCATACCCTCTAACCGGTTAGTGTCTCATTTAATTGCTTAATGACAAATACATGAGAAATTGTTGTTTATCTATGATAAAGATGTTCACTTGATAGAAGATAGTTATTTGTTATCAAATGATGATTATTGTTGAAGGATGTGCACGTTTTTGACAATCAAGTTGTGTAGAAATGAATGAGTGTATGCAAACATGTTCTTGAATAATCGGTTGATGATGCATGATGATGTATCTTGATGATTATATGATAATGTATTGACTATGTTAGGAGGAATAATGTATGCTTGACTATGAATGAGTGTTATCGGCTCTATATGGGTTTGGATGTTGATACAAGTTGGATTGATTGATGAATGGAAACCGAATGCTTGTAGTCAGCTGTGGTATGTTCACGATTAGGATGATTCATTGTGTTGATATCATAGGGTGCATGTTGGTAATCAAGAACAAAAATCCTGTTATACGTCTAAGTGTTGATAAGTTGTTGTTCATGATTTTGTTTGATTAAGGTTTATATGAATGATGATGATGAATGACTTGAATACATGAAGAACAACATGAATATGATATGAATGTGGCTTGAATATTTGAAAACTAGTTGTTTGATCCATTTTAATTAATTGCTAGACAAGAAAACATGTTTGTGCATTGTCATTGGCTAGTACACCATATCATGAAATACAAATTCTAGTGGATAGTACACATGCTGGCAATCAGCAGGTATGCCAGCCGAGACCTCAGGTTGCGACTCGAGATCACCACATGACAACTCGAGACCGCACAGTCTCGACTCGAGATCTCTAGTCTCGACTCGAGACCACGTGCACATACTCGCTGAATTGGACTTTCACTGTTACGGGCTTAGGTGATTGGGCTGGGCTGTTGGGCTTCATGTGTTACTGTTAAATGTGTATGATGTGCACTGTTGATTGGACTGCCATGAGAATACCTGTTTGCAATGTGCTAGTGTACGTATAGAAAATGTATATGCGTTACTTGGTTTGTATCTGACTTGTGTGGTAACCATACTAGGACGTGGTTGACCACTTATAACGTGACCAACTTTCTGTGTATCTGCCGAGCAAACCAAAGTGAGTTCACACCCTCTACAAAGCATGGGATTCTCAGGGGTTGGGAATGGGGTTAAGGAACATGGGTTCCTCGTCCTCCTTGGGTAGGACAGTATTGGTTCCGGAATGTAATTCCTCGTCCTCATGGACAGATAACTCGTACTAGACCAAAACTCTATCACGAAGTCCCTCCTTTTTATATCGACTTAATCGCCGGGCCAATGGCGAGCGGGTCATTAGTTAGATAGCGCTATTTAGGTCTGACAAACCTCACACCGTGCCGCAGAGGACGGGCGTGAACTAATGGATCTGGGGCACGTCAATGCTGATAGACATTGACAGTTTCAGGGCACATAAACATGACTTCAGTCAGTAGTCGATATGGTAACGAGTCTAGTAGATACATGGGGTAGCCCCCACGGCCGAAATGCCAGATAACTAAACACGGGGTAGCCCCCACGGCTGGATTGCCAGAATAATTGGGTTAAACAGATCACGTTTTCAACTATGGGGTAACCCCCACGGCAGGATGCCAGATAAAGGAAACTGTTTTCGAAACAAACTTAAAACGAACACCCAACTGTGAACTCACTCAACTTGTTGTTGACTCGTTACTACATGCTTTGCAGGACAATAGGTACTTAGCTGGAGCTTGCATGGAAGAGAGTCGTTGTGGGACATGGACAGCTGTGTGCCATGTTAAACTTGAAACATTTAAACTTATGTTATGGTTTTAAACATTATGCTTCCGCTTGCAACTTAACTATGTTTTGTTTGGACACCAATTGTATTGGTTGGACTTTTATAATCACTTACATGCTTGTTCAATATGATTGGTGGCTGGATCCTGGTCAGTCACGCCTCCAAGCGGTGGTATTCCGCAGGTGGATTTTGGGGGTGTGACATGGATGAAGAACTAGGAGAATCCATCAAGTTTTTTATAAAATGGTTGTGTTTTTTAGAGAGTTTTTGAGATAGTTTTGGTTGAAAATGAATGAGTTTATATATATATATAGTTAAAAGGTTAAAAAAATAAAATAAAAAAATAAACAACTAGCCATTGGGGACTTTTGATTGGCCGGTCAACATTGTGCAAAGCGTTTTAAATAAAACGCCAAAGCGATTTTTTTTTCAAAAACCACGCCCGAAAAAGCCTAGTGTAAGGGGGGGGGGCGTTTTACGGCGTTTTTTTTCAATTTTTTTTAAAAATACCGCCCCACTACGGGTGGTCTTATGAATTGATATTATATATACATATTACAGAAAATTTTAAAAACTTTATATTTATATGTATATATGCAAGACACCATTTTCTGGATAGTATGCATAATAATCAAATATCTTCTGTAGAAAGACAAGCTTTTATATAACCAAGGAAACAAATCTATTTTGATACCCAGCTTTGATTCAAAAGATACCTTAAGAATATCTGTACTAGCGCCACTTCTTGAAAAATAATAGTGGGTCAATAACGGAGAATCTCAGAATTTCATATATAAAACCCATACCTTTATTTTCTAGATTTCTATTTAACCATGAGTTTTGAAAATATAGTGAAATATAAAAAGAAAAAGTTATTACAACAAAGGGAAATACGACACATAATATAATATATACACTTTCCTTATATTTTGATAAAATATATACTGGAAGGAATGATTAAAATATAATGTGAATGTATGAATATATTTCTCAATGTGTAACACGGATAGGTATGACTATAATTGTGTTAAACATGATATGAGCAACAAAATATGCCTGTAAATTTGTTGAATTATGTGACAATTATATCTGAACATGTTTGTAATTCAGATGTCAAAGGAAATATCATGTGATCAGGAAATTCAAGCTAGTAATGAAAATACTTTGGATAAAAATACTATAGAAAATATAATAGCTCAAGGAATATCGAATGCCATACCTACGATTATTGACGCTATTAAAACCCTGCCTATAAACGAGAATCCTACTATATGCTGTAAGCATATCCATCACTTCATATCTAACCCTAGTATCCACGGAGGTCATGATATTCGTATCAAAACATCATATTCCAAACGAAAGAAAACCACAATCTATAGTTACTCCTATGAGGAATTCTACTCTGACAAATCCTCCAAGAACAAAGGAATGAAATCAGAAATCGCACAGCATACCTGCAATAACAGAAAGCATGCAAGGAAACGCCATTCTAAGAAGACACTTCGCTGTAACTTCTGCAGGAAGGCTGGGCATACAGAAGAAAAATGTAGAAAGAGAAGGAAAACTAATGTATGTTACAAATGCGGAAATCCAGGTCATATCCGTCTCTATTGCCCGAAACTATCTAAGGCATCCAGCAACGAGAATATGAACCCAGAAGAAGCTAAGGAAAACGCATAAATGTTTACAACACCGGAGACAACAGCCAACTTTTAAAATAAAGCACCCTTATGTTTTGTTTGTACTTAAGTATTAGTTGACTTTTGATTCCGATCCAAACTTCATCAATAAGAGGTTTTTATTTTATATGACCAACTCTCATTTGTCTCACCTCTTGACAAATTCCTATGTCATACGTGCATTGCTTGTCATGCATGTGAATTCACTTCAAAAGGTCATTTATTTTTGAGTTCCAATAAATATTTCGTTATACTCATTTTGATCATCTATACCCAATGTTGACCTTTTGATATCAAGTCACCAAATTTCTTGGAAAACTCCTTTTTCTTTTCAAAGTTACTTACCGGATTTTTCACTATAACCATTTCTTGCCAAAAACATATATCCATTGTTGGAATATGTTCAAACCACAATTGTTTGAACATGTTCACAATATACAATCAATTCAAATTCTCATATGATGAATCGAGATCATCATATTCAAAGTAATCTCGTTATTTGAATCATAGTAAACTTGTTTAAAGTCTACAATTTCGATGTATCAATTGCTAAGACACAACACCTTGTGGTGACGATTTCTTTGAAACTTGGACCCATTTCATTTTCACACTTGAGGTACAAATTTATTTATTTATTGATTCATTATCCTAAAACCAGTCTTAAATACAATTTTGTGTTAAGATAAGGGTACCTAAAATTCTTATTCCAACGTACCTCCAACATTTCTTACATTTTTAAATTAAACTTACAATATTCATTTATTATTTCATTTGAACACCCTATCTTTTGAATATCCAGATTCACTTCATTTGAAACTTACAGTCAATATCGAGAACGGTGAATTCATTCGGTCACCGTAATCATTGAATTCTTTACAACACCTTGCGATGTCTGTGTAAATTTGTAGCTTGAGCTAATTAATATCCCTAATCATATTCATACGTCATTCGTTTGACTCATCATTTCAAAGTAGGCTTGATACAATTATGTATTAAGATAATGATATACTAAATTCTATTGTATTATCCGGTATATTCCTGCCATTTAAATAAATGTCACTGATTTCTGATTTGATTATTGACAAATCATTTTTCATACTTCTATCTTCAATTAAAATTATTGATTCAAAGTTCTTTTTAAACGAACAAAGTAAGTTATCCTCTGGCATTGAATCCTATTGTTTCTACAAGTCATTGCATTTCAAATTCTATGCCTATCCAATCTCTCTTTTGACTTACTTATGAAACTTAGTCACCTTGATGATTGTATCATTTCATCTCATTCAGTTAACATCAATTCCTGAAACTAAGTTTTGAGACCATTGAATTCCAATTATACCTTTATATTCATCTTTTGATTCTATCCCAGACACCTTAATAACCAAAAGACATGACGTAACCCCAAGAAAATATCGTAGCCCAAATCTCGAGGATGAGATTTAAAACAAGGTGGGGAGGATGTAACGTTCCCAAAATTTTAAAATTTAAAATAAAGTTACTACACGAATAGGTCATGGGTAAATTGACCAATAGAAATATAAAGTATTTTGGCAAACGTAGGAACCGTGTAATAATTATAGCGATAAAAATACATTATATTTGGACCTACTCAATTTTTAATGAAACTTGGTTCAAATTGTAGATAACACTATTCTCATTCTAATAACATATTCATTGTTTAAGAAATTATAAGTGCCAAATAAGTGAAGCAGCTGAATTAAATATATATAATAATAAAATAATAAAATAATATTAACATATCAATTTGATTTGATCTTTACGTGGCTTTGAAAGAAAAAAAAAAATAATAATAATAGTAATCATTACTAACCTTAAATGTAAGTTACATGTATGCATGTACGTGTCGTCATAAGATAGAAAGTTGTTGTGTGCACTCAAAGATACTTGGAGAAAAAAAAATACCTATAAATACATGCATAAGGTGAAACCAAAATTTTGCTCATGGCTCTCATACCTGTCACCAATTTCCCCTCTCTCTCTCTAAAAATATTGTTTATTATTTATTTAATAATAATAAAACCTTGCCCCGTTTTAAGTATTTTAACCCCTAATCACTGATACCATGTCCGATTGATTTAGGGCCCCGTAACGTATGTCAAGGCTCTGCCTAAATTCGTTGGGGTTCTGTCTCGTGACGTAGGGATAAAGTTAAATTGGGTTACTATACTTAATGTGAGTGCACTATATATTTTATTAAATAATCCAGGAGTTGTACCAAGATATATCAACCCTCCAAAAATATTTCCGACACCCCTAATATATTTAGAACACCCCGTATAAAAAAAGTGGGCCTGAAATATATTTAAATTAATAAAATAAAAATAAAAAAAATATTTAAGTCTGTCGCGGGGCGCGACAGACTACTCCTCATTCTACGCGGGCCGCGACCGAGCTACAGACGGCGAAAGCACAGCCCGCCACGTGGCAGGACACGCGTCAACCTCTGGGGTGACTCAGCAACATCACCTCCGCCTTTTTGGCCCTGGTGGGGCGCGACGGCCCCTTTGATTTCCGTCGCGGGGCGCGACGAAGGTCTTGAGCAGCCCTATTTTGGTCGATCGGATTCAATTGGAAATCGTTCAAAATTCGATTTTCTCTCTCAAATCTCTATAGTGTAGGCGCTATACCCGTGACGTATACCCCCCTAATAAGAGAAGCTCTGCCTCGATGTAAGTATTATAACCCCGGTTATGTATTAGATACGCTGCCCGATTGATCTAGTGCTCCGTAACGGCTGTCGAGGTTCTCCCCGACGTAGTCGTTGGAGTTCTGTTTCTGGGAGGGTATAACTAATGTAAATTGGTTTATTATACTAACGCATGTGCATTGTTTAATTAATAGATTTTAACCAGGAAGTCACAAAGGAAATACCTAAAGTAGCAATGTGAGTAATCTCCTTTTTGTTAACTGTTTTTACAAAACCTTAATTATTTTAAATTACAATTAGCAGTGATTGAGTCTTTGTAATTCTTCAATTACTGCCGGTATTATGGGGTTTTGTATACATTACTTGATAATCTTCACAATTGGACAATGGGTTAGCCAATGTGTGATATGACCATAGCCACAGATACGGTCGAGTGGCAAGTACTGAATGAGTAATTGTGTAGATATAAACATTGTAATCGCTCTTAATACTGTAAATTGATAAAACCTGTTTTGATTAAACTGGGATTCACTCACCAGTATTTCTTGCTGATAAAATGTTTTTAAACATGTGTTTCAGGTAACTTAGTGTGAAGACCATAAAAGCCAGCTGGAGAGCACTGAAGGCTTAGAAAAGTGGCTATAAAAGTTACCTAATATAAAAAGGAGAATTGTTTTCAATAACTAGGGTTTATTACCTATAAATGTATTATGAAGGAAAATCGGGTTTTGTCCCACTTGTTATTATAAATATAATAACAGAAAACTTGAATTTTATCCCATTTATTTATTTCAGAAGTTAAGGTGTTTAACTCTGATAAAAATATTTCCTAACTACGGTCCTGATGAAAATTTCCGCGGCCAAATTAATAAACACCGATACAACTGAAACTGCCTCACGGTCGCCCGCTCCCAGGGTAGGGGTCGGGGGTTGTGACAATATCTTTTTGGAGTTCGGTTCATTGAAACGAGTCCTTTCTCTACCTACTAACGACAATACCCCGGCCTCACTAGTTTTACTGTCCTTCAACCTGAGCACGTGGGCCTCACGCAATTCACCCTGCGTTAGGGCAGGTCGTTATACGCATTATTGTAGAAACACATTGACACTGAGATGTCATCATTTTCCCAAGCCATGAGTTCACATCTTTGGTTGATATTCATTAAAAAATGGTTTAACCATGAATTTGAGAAAGCTTTCCTCATTGCATACTTGAACCATCTTTTGACTTAGATGGCATAATGACTACTTTGCTTCTTCCAGTAACATATGTCAACGAACCAATTTCATCTCTTGGAGTCATATTCATGTACATGTCCCCATCTACAACATGTGGGATTAGACTCTCACGTGTTTCAACTCGAGATAATACACAGATCGAATGTTTCCCGACTGTCCTTTCTAATATAAATCCTAGTTGTTCAACGTTCGGTTGATGACTAGCCATTTGATGACCCTACCATTTTAACAACACTCCGTACTCGACAATTCAATCTGATGGACATTTTGACACAATATAGGTGGAGCTCGGATGAGCATGCAAATCAACTTACCATTACGGGTGCACACGTAATAGTAATTTGCGATGCATGTGAATCCTTGTGAAACCTTGTGTGTGAATAAAATTGTCCTAACCTATGAATCTCATGTTTGAAAATTTCCACTATCAATAGAAGTTCTCGTAAACCACTCAGCGACTAACTAGTACCGTTAAACCTGTTCGATAGTTGACAGACGCAACTATCAGACTGAAGATATCCTCGAACACATTGAGCTTTCATCAATAGAATCCCTCATTATCTTTTTTAATCGATGTAAGCGTCTTAATGAAACTAAGATTCTCACCATAACCTGTCGCTTTGATCAAAACACTACCAGAATCAGAGGGTGAGCCTTTTAACATCAGCATATAAACGAAACATGAAGAATCCCTCGTACGCTTACACTTTATCCTTTACACTCACTTGTATTTTTTTTCCTTTGACCACATTACTTTGTCATGCGGCTAATTCTTATTCTAACTGGAGCTACATCCCAACATATTTAACTTCACAAAAGGATTTCCTCAAAACGGTTCCACCATCTTAGGAACATTGGAAGACGAAGATACAAGCTAATCAACACCCAGGTGAATGCGATGGCCTACACAATAATCTTACCCCTGATATTGCTAGAGTCGTTATTTTATAAGCGAATCTATCCCCTAGATTTTGTACTAGTCAATGCTTAATGTTTAATGTGATAACTGATTTCAGTTGTTGACGTATATAAATCTCTCATTCCATTGTCATGGCCACACTACATCTTTGATTCTCTACCCATAAACTCCTAGGAAATTGTGCTCTAATTTAAAAGAACCCGACAAACTCACCTTTTGATTCTTATTATGATCATACCATTTTGAAACATATTTCCGTGTCCTTGAAATGAAACCTCTTTGCAACGTATGTGATGCTCCTAATTCACGCACACGTTTTAGTTCAATCTTTCAAACTTGTTTGCATACATGTTCGACTAATTACACACCCAATTTTATGCATGGAAGTTAGTGAATCTATTCTTATTCACATACGGGCAAGCTCGATAACTATGGAGTATGCTTTGATTGGACCGGAGCACTACGAAGTCGATGAACGATTGCTTTTCTACAAAATTCTTATTGCGTTAACACCTTCAATGCGAAACTTCCAATGACTGGTAGCGCCACTCTATTTCTACTTATACCGCTTGTGTGCAACTAACTACACACTCATCATCGGATTTATTATTTTACTAGTGATTCTAAAACAATTATGTGGAACAGATTGATGATAGTCACGTCTTGGTATGTTCTTCGCGTCGTATCTTGTTGTGGTAAAATGGATATCATAGTTCTTGTCTAACCCTGTTGTACGCTAATTCTTGCTTGTCTAAATCACTCTCTACGAACATTAGTCGAGGAGCAACGGGCCATACTTAAGTTCATCAAGTGCAGGAGCATAAAATAAAATTTCTACTTCCGTGAGGTATGCCGAGGTTAACACCCTTTTCCGTGTGAAAGCACCATGCTTATGTATAGCTTCATCGACCTCTTTGTTTAGTACCTGTTCCTCGTTAACCGAAAGTTGGTCATCTATTACAACTAACTTCAGCCAAAATATCATGATCAGTATCACCCGGAAACCTCCCTTCCTTCTGTAAGAACTCGTCAAGACGCTAACATTTCAAGATAAAGGGGCATAATGCCTGACTTGAGTTTTCATCTGGTCTGTTGATAAATTTATCTGAAACACGTATGTTAAGCAATTTATATTTCTTTCTCGAATCCTTACGTACGATGGCATCACCACTGTTATTTGGTAGCGGTGACTGCACCATTTCTGATCTCCGGTAGCGATACCACATAACCACGAATCTCCCTAACCCTCTCTTAGGATTACTTTCACCACAGTTACGTTGAGTATATTCTCGGTAGTGTTCCCAGCACACGTGATCCTAGAATTTGAGTAATTTTGGCCTTTAACAAACCACCTTAACACAATTCTAGTTCGGTTTATTTCATCGACCCTTCTTCTATGACGTATGACATTCGTGTCCATTCGGGCAACCCCAAAATATACATTAGATACACTTGCTTCATGAAGTGTTGACTAATTATTATTTAGATCACTCCATGATAACTAATTACTGCCTTTTTCAAGTCACTCAAATCCAAACATATAAAGCTCACCTAAACTATATTTTGTGCAACACCCCCTCCCCCCGCCATACATGCTAAATAAATCAGGCAGTGTCATATTCGATGTATGACACACTGGTGTTCCAACTCTTGTGAGCATCTTCCATGCTTAACATAACTTGTTACAACATTCTTTATTATCGAGCTCCCATTTACTCAAATTACATTTCTACTTAACACCAAGTTCGAATTGACATGTATCAGTATTTTTTTTCCTTTGTTAGCCTAACTTAATCTCCATTCGAAATCCCTATGCAAGGATTCATTTCGAGACATCACGACCTATTCAAGCCATAGTGGCTTCACCTACTAAAATTCTTATCACTGTTGTCACCTCCATGATAATAGCTATACTTGGTTACTATGCGGTGTGTTATTCCATCTTATTCGTGAAAAGGAAATTGGAGCACCAAACTTCAATACAATGATACCATCTTGAATTTGCGTCATCTCTTTACTCTCGTGTGTACCTACATTGTAAGCGACTTCCTATAGTTCTTGATAGCCACACTTATGTGCACCTACTCTTATTGAAATTGATTTGTTGCTTCAACAATTTACTATTCTATACCTAGGTATAATCCCTGGTAACTTATTCGGGTGAACAATTGAATCCCATTTGTCATCAACGGTCATTTCAATCATGTATTCGGATTTTATCTTGTCTCGTTGTACCGTCACGTGCCTTCACGCTCTCTCTAGCAATGAACTTGCAACTAGCATTTTAAAATACCATAATGCAAATTTTTGGGACGAAAATTCTTTCAACAAGGAAATGATGTGACACCCGACATTTTCAGGTTAACACCGTTAACACAAACTCTGTTATCTCAAACATTCATTTATGCATTACACTTGATCAAGGTTAATTAATTGTGTTGGTTATTACACAAACATTCGCATAACGGTATTTCGGAAATTACGAAATCGCACATGGGTTTATACACGAACGTCGATAAACAATTTGAACATATTCCTGAACAATTAAATAAATATAAATTTGGTGAATTTATATGTTATGTGACTCTATATGCTATGTGACTTATATGTGATTTAGTGAAACTTCGTGAAACCGCGTATAGTTAAGCATAACAACATGTTCTCGACGAACTCATAACTTGAGCGTATGGTATATCCTAACCTAAATTTCGAGGAAAAAATTCCTGTAACATGGGGAGGATGTGACGACCCGTATTTTCGACACCGGTTAACTATAGAAAGTTAACCGTAGAAATGTTTTGGATTAATATTTAATATATACTAACAACGTGTAATACCAAACTACGATGCGTGCAACGAGTGGTTTAACCGACAACTTTAGCGAAACGGTATTGACCCTACATATTTTTATATGTTTTATATATATATATATATATATAGTCCATATATTCGTTTTAATCGGATTAATAACGAGTCGTTTAACCGACAACTTTAGCGAAACGGTATTGACCCTACATATTGTTATATGTTTTATATATAACATATATATATATATAGTGTGAGGTTCATTGGGGAACACTAAAAAAGTGGGGAACGGCGGGGAACCGACTCAAACGAACTCCGATTGGACTCATTCCAGCGGCGTTGGAACCGTCTCGTCGAACCCTAACTAGGATCTCTTAACCCTAAACCCTAAATCATAACCCCTAAACCCTAAATATATTAGGGTTTGACTTTTAGGGTTTAGCTTTAGGGTTTAGCCTTAGGGTTTAGCTTTAGGGTTTAGCTTTAGGGTTTAGAGTTTAGCTTTAGGGTTTAGCTTTAGGGTTTAGCTATAGGGTTTAGCTTTAGGTTTAGCCTTTAGGGTTTAGCTTTTAGGGTTTATAGTTTAGATTTTACGTTTTAGCTTAGGTTTTAGCCTTATTTTTTAGCGTTAGGGTTTAGAGTTTAGGAGTTAGGATTTAGGGTTTAGGGTTAAGAGATCTTAGTTAGGGTTCAACGAGCCGGTTCCAACGCCGCTGGAATGAGTCCAATCGGAGGTCGTTTGAGCCGGTTCCCCGCTGTTCCCCACTTTTTTAGTGTTCCCGGCTCAAACGAACTCCGATTGGACTCATTCCAGCGGCGTTGCAACCGGATCGTCGAACCCTAACTAAGATCTCTTAACCCTATAGGGGATGGTTCATTGGGGAACACTAAAAAAGTGGGGAACAGCGGGGAACCGGCTCAAACGAACTCCGATTGGACTCATTCCAGCGGCGTTGCAACCGGATCGTCGAACCCTAACTAAGATCTCTTAACCCTAAACCCTAAATCCTAACTCCTAAACTCTAAACCTTAAAGCTAAAAAATAAGGCTAAAACTTAAGCTAAACCGTAAAATCTAAACTATAAACCCTAAAAGCTAAACCCTAAAGGCTAAAACTAAAGCTAAACCCTATAACTAAACCCTAAAGCTAAACCCTAAACCCTAAAACTAAACTCTAAACCCTAAAGCTAAACCCTAAGGGTAAACCCTAAGGCTAAACCCTAAAGCTAAACCCTAAAAGCCAAACCCTAATATATTTAGGGTTTAGGGGTTATGATTTAGGGTTTAGGGTTAAGAGATCCTAGTTAGGGTTCGACGAGACGTTTCCAACGCTGCTGGAATGAGTCCAATCGGAGTTCGTTTGAGTCAGTTCCCCACTGTTCCCCATTTTTTTAGTGTTCCCCAATGAACCTCACACTATGTATATATATATAGTCCATATATTCGTTTTAATCGGATTAATAACTAGTATTTGATACAGTTATTTTATAATTTAATGAACGAAATATAATCGAAACGTGTGATGTTAAGTGGGTTCGGTTACGCGTTCTGCACCTAGCCTACCTAAAACCACCTACTCAAAACCATAGGTATAAATTCCTAACTCCTCTTCTCCCTCATCATTTAGCAAACCCTAGCCCCCATCTCTATCTCCTCCAAGAAAAACCCTAATCCTTTCCCCCCTTGTGCGACGGCAGCAGGAACAACCCCCCATCTCTCGATCGCTACTCTCTCTCTCTCTAGTCCTCTCATCCATTGATTCAAGGTTAATGTTCTTGGTAGTTGTTCGGTTTGCAATTCTATGAGTATATTGATGTCTGTCGTTAGTGACATGCAAAAACCGAAATAAACTAGTAGCTAGAGTAAGTCGGATATCGAACCAGAGGAGGATTGTAGAAAGTGTCGTAATGAAAAGTATTAATTAACTACTACTGAATTGGAAAATCGGTTTGATTGATTATAAGAAATAGCTAAATTAACGAATAAAAATTGTAGTTTAAATCAATAAGAGAGAAGATGGTTCCTCCAGATTTCAGGTTTTGCAGTTAACTTCAATTATGTGTTTAATCGTTACCTGCATAGACATAGGTGTTAAACCTGATTAACTAATTGTGATAACCAACGACTAAGTACTCCGGTCAATACATAACGCGGGAGGTTATCGAATGATAATCAATTACAATCTACAAACCCTAACCCCATGTCAAATATATTCCAATTACTAGAACTCTCGGGAACTGAATGCTTAGAAATTAAGGTTTAAATAAATGTAACTGTTTACAACCAATAAATCAAATCAAAGTGAAAAGCATCGAATGCTTAGATCACCAAGTTAAAACGATTGTAGCAAACATATAGTATCACCTAACTTACAAAAACTCTCCATCCGGAGGAAACCACTAGAAAAATTAGCCGCTCATGTGGTAAGATTGATCTTCGTAGGCTTGAACCACGGTTGAAAACGTTCTCTGCCGTCGAGATGATATTTTTTTGTTGATGAAGTCCCCGCCAAACCTAGTCCTCCCCCCTCTTTGGTCTGCGTGTCCTGCCAAGCCCAAGTGTGCGGTGATGATTTTTTTTTGTGTGCCGCCAAAAATCAAGCCCATTAATGTTGTTCTTGTTATCGGCCCAATCCAAAATTCTGCATCTAAAGAAAGTGTATTCTACTCAAATTCGTGGGCCCCCAAGAATCACGTGTGCTCCTTCTAATGTTCCTTCAACCCAAGATTGAAATTGATGTTGACACCAAAACTCTAGTGCACGTGAACCCTTTCCTTGTCAATTTTATTTTGCCATATAATAATATTCTGTTGGTGATGGATGTTGACCAAACCTTATGTGTGTGTCAAATCCTCTAAATGGCTTTGTGTGAGATGATGATTTAAGAAAAACAGTCCAATCAAAAGTCCTGCATGTCTGCGCCACTTTCTTTGATGTTGTTGACTTTGTTTCTTTTGTCTCACCAATGGCTGCGTACAAGCCCAAGTCCCATGTGCTCACATGTGCAAGTGATGGGTTGAAAACCCTTTTTCCTTAAACAAAACAAACCATGGCTGACTTCATATTCTAACCGTAAGCTACGGGTTGAGATCGTAGCTTACGTTCTGGATCTTCTGTTTCTTTTTATTTCAGCATTGTACGAACCGTAGGCTACGCCATTGATTCCGTAACCTACGCCAAAGACCATTGCTTCATATTTTGGCTGATTTCAACTTTCAGCTAATAACATCCAGGCCCCTGAACTTTAATGTTTCTTGTTTCTTGTGTTTTTGAGCTAGCTTTCGACCCAAACAAGTTCCGTTTAACATAATATCTCTTTACTAATCGTCCGTGTTTGCTCCGTTTCATCATTAAACTCTCTAACTTCGTCGTTTTACGCGTTTAACCTGTGAAATTACAAACACACGTAGTTAACATATTCAAAGTACATTATCACTTAAACGACAATAGTTCACACAAAATATGCACGTTAACACCCGGGTTTCACACCCTCCATCACATCCCCACACTTATCCTTGATTGTCCTCAAGCAACCGTCACAAACAATACTCACCTTATTAACAAATCACCATTGAATCACTTACCGAATTAACAATTTAAGGTCCCAAGTCATACCCATCCCATAGACTGACACAATCGAGGTTGACAATCTGACAAGTATGTGATGCACATTTAAAACAACTTAAGATTTGCCTAACTAAAATTAACATGCTCATGATACTACACACATGCCACACGCCCCTCACAATAATCACTCCTCTCGGTTTTAATCAAGACTAGCGTGTAATGTGCTAGTATATAATTCACTCAAAACCAAATATGCAACTTTGCAATCATAAGCTTGTATAGCAATCATATCTTCACTGTATCAAATAACATAACACATATCAAAAGGACTTTTCGGGTTTTGGGTTAAGGGTAAAGGTAAGGAAATATTTTTGGCTTTTTATATTTATTGGCGAACACAAATGAAGATACCAAACCATGACAACTTTATTCATAACAACTACTAACACATGGGTTATTTTTCGACCCACTTATTTAACACTAACATAACAAAAAGTTTTGCTTTTCTTTTTCTTTATTTTTTTTTTCTCTTTTTTTTTTCTTTTCATTTTTCTTTTCATTTTTTTTTCAATCAAACATCTAACACGTACTTGTCATTCATGGTTGATAATCAAACGGGTCAAACAAGGTGTAACAAACGAAAGGTATAAGGTTCAACATGGTTTACTAAGGTAAGATGGACAAATAATCAACATATGAAACAATGAAAGGATCCTAATGCCTTTATCATCTATGTGTATACGTTAAACCACAGTCTCGGCACGTATCAAACTACACAAGTTCTAACACAAAGAAACATATGGCCTACACTCAACAATTGAACATTTATTACAATTTAACTACAATTAAGTAGGCTCAAAAATCTCACCGAACAAAAGGAAATTAGGTTGCCGACACGTAGCATGTGTAATTCCTAAAGCATGTTACCCCTAGTTAGGCATCTCTTCTCAACTATTTTCTAAAACTTGTCAGAAATACTCTCATGAAACTTAAAGGGACAACCATGACTAGGGATCTAATTTAGTTTAATATCAGCAAGGAACCCATTAGCGATTGAAAATGTCGGTTTTCATGTAGTTCAAGCTTTCAATTTTTCACAATTTCAACTCTTCAAGCATTTAAGATCAACAATCTTACCAACCCTTTTCTCGAGTTACCGCATCCCCACACTTGGGATACATTATCCCCAATGTATGGTGCAATTTATAATCTAAACTCGAGAAATACCACCCGCAAATCATGAAAGACTAACACCTAGACGACTCGACACATAAAAACCACTCCCAACACAAAAAAAAAAAAATCCACACCACCAAATACACGAAAACAAATAAAACACAAGATAGATAAACACATGCACCTGATCAGAAAACAAGTGAGTGTTTGTACTGGTGTAGCTGCTGCGATCTAACCGGAACATACGCCCCTCATAGGTTCTTTGAGATCTCACCGGGGATGTTGCCAAACATCCCCACACTTGATTCATTGCATCCGTGAAGATGGAACGTAGAAACCTGTCAAAACACAAACACACCAAAACGACACAAAAAAAATACACTACTCTACATCCTCGGGCTGCCTCCCGAGAGCGCTAAGTTTAAAGGTCTTCAGCCAGACCGTACCTGATATGCGCTATGGTGGTCTCAATGCACACTTACCCAAAACATTTCCAACGAATGCCCGGAAATTTACATGCCATCTCCATAGGTTTGTTAGTATAATTGGCATGTTCAGACTGCACCTGCGGGTTTCGCTAATCCACTTCACGAGATATACCTTGATGTCTTGTTGTTTCACCCTTCTCATCTTCTTCCTCGAACCCTCTTCCCCACACTTATTAATTTGAATGATTGATATGGGGAGAGGTTCGGTACACACATTCATCTCATCAGACTGCTCTGCCTCCTCATCCTCACACACCATCTGATCCACCAGTGACTCTTCATCAGATAAAGGATTCATTGGTGTGGTATTATCATCCACAACCTCCTCCTTCATGTGAGAATAATCTCTAATATCATCAGGTAATGGTGAGAGACGCTCTTCTATTTCTATCTTCATTTTTAACTTCTGACACTTGGAAACTAGACAGCTGATTCGATCTTCATCGGAAAGGTTGGGTGCTGATAAATACTGCTCGAGTTTGGACAAACTCGCTTCCAACATAGCAAACTTTTTCTCCTCCTCGGTCTGATAAGTATAGACACCCTCGGGCTCAGGATATTCCTCGGGATGATACTGTCGATATCCCTGATACGGTGTTGAGATGTACGCATCCATCATTTTTTTATTCCAATACTCTGGATTTTCCAAATACACCGCGCACACATCATCATAAACAGAAGTATGATTACGACCGCAACAGAAACATTGTCCATCTGTCATTGGCTCATAATAAGCATCCTCGTCCCGATCCCATCCGTCAGAGTAATAACCATCCTCCACCGTTGTATCAGAATCATAGAAATATGGTGGAGGGGAAGGATTATCATAGCAAGGCATCGGTGGTTCTTCCAATTTCGCTTTTTCCCGTCTAAATCGGGCCTCATGGCAACCGATACACGGGTGAAGTGGTTCCCCGCACAAAATGCATGTAGAAGAGCCGCAAAATATAGTAAGATCTATCATCCTGCACAAACACAGCTCAACTACCCACGTAAATCACGAACAAATAAGATAACAAAATAAAAACAAAAATTCTTTTAGGGTTTTTTTTAATAATTTTATAACTAAAACTTAACACTAAACACTTTGCGCATGCCTCCCCGGCAACGGCGCCATTTTTGATGTCTGTCGTTAGTGACATGCAAAAACCGAAATAAACTAGTAGCTAGAGTAAGTCGGATATCGAACCAGAGGAGGATTGTGGAAAGTGTTGTAATGAAAAGTATTAATTAACTACTACTGAATTGGAAAATCGAATTGATTGATTATAAGAAATAGCTAAATTAACGAATAAAAATTGTAGTTTAAATCAATAAGAGAGAAGATGGTTCCTCCATATTTCAGGTTTTGCAGTTAACTTCAATTATGTGTTTAATCGTTACCTACATAGACATAGGTGTTAAACCTGATTAACTAATTGTGATAACCAACGACTAAGTACTCTGGTCAATACATAACGGGAGGTAATCGAATGATTATCAATTACAATCTACAAACCCTAACCCCATGTCAAATATATCCCAATTACTAGAACTCTCGGGAACTGAATGCTTAGAAATTAAGGTTTAAATAAATGTAACTGTTTACAACCAATAAATCAAATCAAAGTGAAAAGCATCGAATGCTTAGATCACCAAGTTAAAACGATTGTAGCAAACATATAGTATCACCTAACTTACAATTCTATGAGTATATGTGGTTGTGTTTATGTTGATGGTGATATATGTGTTGATGTTATGTGTTGTATATACATGTTGATGATGATACATACATAGGGTTGCATGATTAGTCTTGATATATATATATATAGGACAAGGATCCGTTAGGAACCACCCTTTATTGCGAGAACCAATGTGAACACAACAAAAAATACCTAAAAATAGCTAAAAAAACACACAATTTTTTTTGCTACTAAAAGTAGCGATTTTAATGTAAAAAAATATTAAAAAAAATTTTGTGTGTTTTTTAGATTTTTTTAGGTTTTTTGGGGGTTTAGTTTTTAGCATTTTAGCTTGGGGGGGGGGGGGGTGGGGGTGGGGGGGGTTAGTTTTTTTTTTTTTTTTTTTGGGAGGGGGGGGGGGTTAGTTTCTAGCATTTAACTTGGGGGGGGGGGGGTTAGGATTTTTTAGGTTTTTTTTAACTATTTTTGGTTGTGTTTACATTGGTTCTTGCGGTTCTCGCAATAAAGGTGGTTCTCGCATGAACCTTACCCTATATATATATATATATATGGGTTTAGGATATTGTATGATGATGATATTGATAGATACGCATGATGAATCTGATACGAAGTGATTTATAAACCTGCTATGATTAATAAGTTAGGGTAATGTTAAGATGAGACTATGATAAACGGACCCTGAAACTTGTTTTATGAAGTTATAATTGAAAACAACTTCTGTCTAAAATTTGCAGAATCGGGTCGTAATATAACTAAAACTGATTTTTCTTGAGTCCACAAAGTTTGGTTAAAACCAGAAAGTTTTAGCCACTTTGGACACCATTTCTGGAGTAGTACCACTTTGTTTCACCATGATGAACATTGGGTAACAATCCTAGAGGTTGTCCAAGTGGTTTGATACAAGAAAACAAGAAGGAAAAGTAGATTAAGTGAGTTAGAACTCACTTTGAACACTAGAGAGTATTCTGCTCACAACAGGAAATTCTTGAGAGATTTTGTGTGTTTGGATAGTGGATTTGAGGTGCAAAAGTGTTAGAGAGGTGGAGATGAGTGGTATTTATAATGGGGTAATTAGGGTTTGTGTTAAAACCAGCTTGAAAGGTGATTGGGGGTGAAAAAGGTGATAAAAACGGACCAACTCGCGAGCTGGAAACAAGATACTGCGGATCGACCTTTAATAAAACCTGGTGATGTTAGGCTTTTCCTAGTTTGTAGACATGATTTAGATACCTGGGATCTACAAACCCCTGTGGTTGTTAGACATAGACTTCCTTGTCTATCTTACCATTTGAAAAGGTAGATTTTACATCCATTTGATGTACTTTTAAATCTTGGTATAATGCGTAATCCAGAAATATGCTTACTGCTTCTAGCCTTGCAACTAGATCCAAAGTTTCATCAGAATCTATCTCTTCTTGTTCGTAGTATCCTTTGATAACCAACCTTGCTTTGTTTCTTGTGATGTTTCCTTTTTTATCTGATTTATTTCTAAAGACTCCTTGGTTCCTATGATAGATTTTCCTTTTGTTTGAGGAAGAAGAGTCCATACTTTGTTTTTGTTAAATTGCCGTGAGTCTTCTTGCATGGCATGGATCCAACGTGGATCTTCTAGAGCATATGAAACTTCCTTAGGTTCAATCATGCTATAAAAATATGTATATAAACATTCATATGCATCGGCTGAGCGAGTTTGTACCCCTTTATTCAGATTATAAATAATATGGGATCTTGGGAAGTCCTTTGTCCACTTTTTTTTTAGAAAATGGATTGACGTTATTGTCATAGCCCTCCGAAGACGGAAACACAAGGTGTGGCACGAAAGGTTTTCAAGCATCTGATTAGTAAACACTTAATAATGATTAAAATATTGAAAGTGATACCAACGTGTTTAAAGTGTTATAAACAATAGTAATGAGCTTAGGGCCTAGATGACCCGAATAAAACACAATAAGTCTAAAACATCCACCCAACGGAAAAGTTTAAAATAACCAAGGGTTTGACTCGTACATCCAAAGTAAATGGAAGACATAAGATAACGCGACAAAAGGCACCGCCCAAAGATGTATGCAATGTCTCCACACGTCGTGAACCAATGTTTACTTACCTGAAAAACATGCTTAAAATGTCAACATAAAGTTGGCGAGTTTCACACGATGTAACCTTAACATTTGATAAAACCATTATGCATGGCCTAATGAAATCACGATGATCAAATCATAGTCTTGCAAAACCATGATGTATATGCTAAACATAAGCCCGTAACCAAACCATAACAATGTTGCCTCATCACATCGCACACCATGGTGACGTCTAACAAGTAGGACACAATTTGCACCCCAAGGTCATGACTGACAGGGGCGGGGCTTGATAAACCCAATAGATATATTCAACTATTTCATGGTATCAACAAACTAATGGTCACTAAAATAGAATACCAACACTAGGGCTTTCTGAGTTCAAATTAATAAACTTATACATACATAATAAAATCTGATGGATTTCATCCCCAACTACCATACCTCGTACCAAGCATGAATTTCCCCCTAGTTAAATAAACCATTTAAAAACGACAGGGGTCGTGAAAACTCACCTAGAGCAAATGAATACACGACCGAACAAGTAACCCGACCTACACGTGTCCTAAACCATATAAGACACTAGGCCTAACATGAGTCTACCCAGCAAGCCATTCATCAAACATTCTTAGACTAAATTAGAAGTTAATATTTTTAATTAAATGTTAAAATTAACGATCCGTTGGTGACTGATTATTCAAGTGTTATAACATATATATTAACACAAAGTATATAGGTTTTTCTATCCAAAATACTTCCAAGTGTGTGTGTGTGTGTGTGTGTGTGTATATATATATATATATATATATACTTTCCCAAAAATCCCAAGACTTGGATGTTTATGTTAAAATTCAATTTTACATAAAATGATAAATTTTATAAAAAAATTTTCATGAAATCCCTAATTTATCCAACACAACATTTTCATTAACATTCACATAATCTTGTTTTTAAACATAAAACTAATAGCAAACCCATGATGATCATTCTTTGATCATCACAACTCAAAATCACCACACTGGGTGATTCTTACACCTAAAAGCTTACTTTAATCCACTAAAATAACCATTTAGTACAAAATTATTATCTATCCTCATGAACATGTTCAATATACGAAATCATGCAAAACCAAGCATTTAACCCATTTCAAGTATCATCATGCAAGATTTAACATCAATAATCACATGCTTATGTTCTATGTCACAAACAAACACCAAGAAATGACATAATCACCATCGTAATCCATGACTCTATGCACATACATACCACACCTATTTTCAGTCTTAAAACACTATACGAACATCATCATGAATTCACAAGAATCATCATTCAATAAATCACCATCTAAACACATTAACACACCTTAAAGAAACAACAAGATCATCAAACATCATCATCACTCTCGCCGCTCTATATACACACATATAACACCCATTTTTAGTTCAATAACACTATGTAATCGTAATCATCATTTCAAAAGGATCATCATCTGAATAGTCATCATTTTAAGCACATTAACACACTTTGATGAAACAACAAGATCATCAATTAACAACCTATTATTCGATGCCCTATATCCATCATCCACACACTTCAAAATTTCCATTTTATCCACTTGATTAGTTTATTTTGATAAAACCCCAAAACATCTCATTTGATGAATCATTCCTACACAAAATAGACTTTTACATAACAATCACAAGACAAGACAAGACAAGATTAAGAATTTACCACTAGACAAGCATAAAAAAACTCTTCAAAGTAATGGTAATGGGTACAGTTTTGAGATTCAAATCCAAGTTAAGCTCCTAGGTCTTCTTGAATCTCAAAACTTGCAAGATATATGCCTTAATTTAGTGTATTTGGATGAGAATATGGAAAGGGTTTTGGGGATTGTGGTGTGGCCATAGGTATTGAGGGAGAGAGAGGGAGTATGTGTTTTGCTTCAATGAAAAAGATTAAAGAGAGTTCAAAGATATTTTGAAATTAACATGTAGAGATTATCAAGATCCTTAAAATCTTCCCTTTCCCAAGAAATGTCAACTAACAACAACTAATCACCATAATTGTGTGATGGTAATGAGGCCTTCTGGCAGTAAGTTTCATGGTGGTGAGGGGGGGGGGGGGGGGGAGGGTGTGAGGTGTCCAAGTTTGTTAAACATGCTCCCTAGATTCCATACACCATAAGATATGTCATTTTAGGTGATATTAGCAAGTGTATTATGTTTTAACAAATCATCTAGTCAAACACAAGCATAACACACAATAACACACTGTTGGGTGAAAGATGATAGTTGTAGGTGTCCAAATTATGACTAAAACAACAAACGCACGGTAAAAAATGAAAAAAAACTATATTTTTATAATCATAACAAGTTTTTATCTATTTTTCACGCTCAACAATTAACAACGCCATTACTTTAGTGTTCCACGCATATTGGAACAATTTAAGCACTTTACAGTGTACCAAATAATCACCAACTCCCGTATTACACACTTTTACCGCTATGAGATAAATTTAAATTTCAATGGATATCAAATGCAATCCCATGCATTTACCCAGACCCTACTAGACTTTATGGACTCAATTAATAAGTAGTTAAGTTAATTTTCACAAAATTGATATATAAACAGTGATTAGGTTGTACAGATTAGCCTGGAATTGGTTGTCACAGTTATAAGGTATGTTATTGGAAGTACTTGGTTGTCAGGCTTCCCCCTGATTAGACATATCTTCAAGATTTTGTAGGGAAACATCATAATCCTGATTTATGTTATCAGAAATATTAATGTCAACTTCAGAATTCTTGTAAGCTTCATTTTGAACAGATGTCTTATTTGTATTTTGACTATCCTAATATTGTTAGAACATAGATTTTAATTGTCCACAAACCTTTTATAGTAGGGAAATTGACCTGTAATAGTCTCACCTAGACCTTATTGGCCATTAATAATCCCACCTTAGAATATTCCCCCCACCAGTCCCACCTTTCAACTATTTTTCCTACAATGGTCCCCCGTTAAAAAAACTTAACGGAGTTGAGCTTTTTTCCAAATTACAAACAGATTTTTTAGGGCTTTTGTTTAGAACGACGATACAAGTCCATTGGTGTAAAACTTGCCTCGAAACGGTGCTCCAAACGATGAAAACGGCGCTTCAAATCGGGTGTTTCAATTTCCAATTAACCAAAATCAAGTCACTTGGAGCACCATTTCGAAGTAAGTTTTACATCAATGGACTCGTATCATCGTTCTGATCAAAAGCCCTAAAAAATCTATTTGTAATTTGGAAAAAAGCTTAACTCCGTTAAGGTTTTTTAACGGGGGACCACTGTAGGAAAAATAGGTGCAAGGTGGGACTGGTGGGGGGAATATTCTGAGGTGGGATTATTAATGGTCAATAAAGTTTAGATGGGATTATTACAAGCCAATTTCCCTTTATAGTAATGTACCTAATCATAACCATGTAATTCAATTCAGAGCTCATTCAAGATCTAATGATATGAGTTAGATTATGAATTGCTCTTTTTTCTTTAACGTGTAAGAACTGAATTTTGGTATTCAAATATTAAATCATCAAAAGAGACGTATAAGCTTTCTTTGATAGTCTTTATTGAGAGTACATATACACGGTATGTTTTTGAACTAAGTGAGCCGCCCAAATGTTTCCCCTTCTTGGTTTTTCTATCAAATTTCTCAAAGCTGTTAAAATCCTAAAAATGAAGGATTTATAGCCAAAAAGTGAGCACAAACTTAACAATTGGTTTCATGCGTTTAAAAACGTGGTAAGAAGTCTTTTGTAGCCTTTAGTTTATGATAGATCTATTTTGAGTGTAGCAGGAATTTACAATTGCATCTGCCTTAAAGTGTTGGGGATGTGTAGGGGATTCCAACAATGTTCTGGCTGCCTCTACCAAATTTTGTTTCTCCAATTCACAACTTGAGGAGTTCTGGATGCAGAGAAATCGTGTGAAATGCCTAAACTTTCAAGAAAATTGTTGAGTTTCGCATATTTAAACTCATGTTTCATTATCACTTCTAATCCTTCTTACAGTCAACTTTAAAAGATTTTGGATTTTCTTAATGAAGTTTATTACTAAACTAGGAGTTTCACTGTTTTGTCTCAAAAACTCTACCCAAGTATATCTTGAGTAATCATCTACAATCACCAGAATGTATTTCTTACTTGAGAAGCTTTATGTTCTTAAGGGTCCACAGAGGTTCGTTCATATGCATAAGTTATGTTTTCTATCTTTGAGAACCAATGAAGATCGGATTTTAGGAGTTTCATATGTGGTTGGAAATTCATGTAACTAAGACATGGGTATGTGTGGTCCACGCACAATGTAGCCATATAAGGATTGATCATGTGCATTAAGGAAGTTGATCGTTCGTATGTTCCATTGGGGGTAGTTCTCTCTCACAAGTGTGGGAGACTTCGACATTGATCTCATGTAAAATGTCGTAATTTACAATTGAAATTTGTCATTTTTGTTAAAGTTTGAAGCTTGAAATCTTTAAAAGAATTTCTGTTTCTTACCTAAAAAAACAGAGTTTAAGCAAATTTGGATCTTGAAAATATCTCATTCAAACTACTACTCTACGTTAGTCCCGGATAGCTAATTTTAGTTAACTTAGCAAGTGATTTCAAAACGATAAGTAACTATGTACGGAATGAGAAATCGATTTTCAAGAAACACAAGTATAGAATTTTGAGTCTAATATCACCGTAAATATTTTACAAAGTGATTGAAAAGAGACTATTTGCTAATAGAAAAACAATAATTCAAGGAATTATGGGCGACCTTGTGAGTTTGGTTTTGGAGGATTTAATCCAAATAAATGGTTAAACTTGACGAATTAACTGTTTCATGGTATTGTTATTGTAAACAATCATGGTATGAATATATAAAAGAATAAGAACACCAAATGTAGCGACAAAACGTGACAAATCTCTTATTAATCTAAACTAAAATGATTTTTCCCTAGAAACCCTTTGATCTTACAACTTGTAAGATCTACAATGAACAGATGTTCAATAGGATCAAGTGAATATCAGTTGATCAACATACAAAGAAAACCAGAATCTCGCAAAGCTTAACTACTGGAAAAAATACCACACTCAACAATAACAACTACACACAGTGAACCCTAGATGTTCACTTATATACCTCCTCAACCATAAGTTACAACAAGCACCCTGGAATATGCCACAAGATGGTCACAACCCTTGAACCTTTTCCACTCTTGCACTTAAGCCCTTCCTGATACTTCATACATTACACTTAAGCCCTTCAGTTATAACATCTGCACATAATTGACTTAACCAACACAATGGTCGTTTTAACATCCCCCATCATTCATATGTGAGAACCAGTTGACCAATCTCAACTTGTTACACATTAACTCATGTTGTGTAGTACATAAGACTTTTGTAAAAATGTCAGCCAATTAATCCTCAAATCAATTTTTTTAGGCACAATTATACCAGTTATATCAGCTGCAACCTTTTCTCTCAAAAAAATGCAAGTCAACCTCAAAATGTTTGGTTCGTTAATGAAACACAAGATTTTATGCTATAGATATAGCAGATTGAGTATCACAAAATACTATTATAAGCAATTCACAAATCAATTTTAACTCTTTCAAAACATTTATAATCCACAACAACTCACAAGTAGTAGAGCACATAGCCCTATATTCTGCTTCAGCACCTGGACACAGTGCTTTGTTTTTTACTTTTCCAAGAGATTAGTGAATCTCCTAAGAAAATACAAAAACCTGTCACTGATTTTCTAGTGACTAAGCACTTTGCCCAATCTGAGTCAACATAACACTTCAAATTGAAACTTTCACCTTTCCTAAAACACAGACTTTTACACATGACAATTTAAGATACCTCAAAAGTCTCAATGCAATTTGCAAATGAGACTCTAAAGGAGCATGCATAAACTGACTTAGATATTGTACATCATAACTAATATATGGTCTAGTTAGTGACACATAAATTATTTTTCCTATCAATTTTTGATACCTAGTTATGTTCTTTATTTTTTCTTGACTTTGATTTGTTTTAAAAGTTACAACATGACTTAGTTCAATGGGTGTTTGCACATGTTTACAACCTAAATAGCCAAATTCATTCAACAATTCCCAATAATATTTCCTCCGGTTTAAACATATCTCAGAGTTATTACAAAGTACTTCTATTCCTAGAGAATACCTTAATAACCCTAAGACTTTGATTTGAAAATTTTCACTTAACATTCTCTATATTTTATCTATTTCTACTTTATTATTTCCTGTCATAACTATGTCATCAACATAAACAAGTAGGACAACAAACACAAAATTTCGAGATAAAATAAACATAGAATGATCACATACACTCTCTACGAAACCTATACTAAGCAACACATTTGTCAATTCTTCATTCCACTTTCTAGGGGCTTGTTTTAGTCCATAAAGAGACTTAATGTAGGTCCCTTTATCTTATGGATCTTAATAGAATTGTCTATCTAACCTAGAGTGCAGAATCCTCTACATCAGATTGTTACAGAAAATAGTAGAAATAGAATTCATAATTAAATAGTCTTCTATTGATTATCCAAACTTGCAGTCTTACAATCAACTCAAGACTCACACAACCTCAAAGCCTATCTCTATGATCTTGCCTCTTTCTCAAAATGGTTTCTCTCTCTAGTCTCTATTATTTCTCTCTCTAGAATTCTCTAAGACTTTCAAACCCTAATCACAAAGCATGTTTATATACCACATGTCTGTGAACTGGGCTTCTAACTGGGCTAGGCCATTCTCCAAGCCCATTACAATAACTAACTCCCTAACCAATATGCTAAGCCCATTAAAAAATATCCAAAGACTAAATAATCAAACTATTAAGTTGTTGTCACAGAATATGCACCAACAGACTCCCCCTTGACAATATCTTCATAGTGTAACTTTATCTTCAAACATCTTGCAGTCTTTTGGTCTTTAGATAGCTTTAGCTACACACAGTTTCTGACATCGACATACTCCCCCGTAGCTGATGCTTCCAAACTCCAAAAAATTCATTTGTTGTAGATCAATGAACTAGCATTCACTGGTTAAGCAAGTATCTCCAAATTCTTCCATTCTCTCTCTCTACGATGTAGTAGAAGGATCCTACCATGCATCTTCACACATTCTTCACTTCACTCTCAATGAACTTCACACAAAATCTGCACTTTATTTGTATTCTGCACTTCATTTTGATAACTGCATCAATCTGTTTAGAAACACAAGCAAGTATCTCGAAAAACCATTAGTTTTTTCACATTAAAGATAAACCAATATTTTATCTTAGTTTGCAAAAACAACAACCTGTCAGTTGAAAATGGAAGTCTTTTAAAAAGAAAATATTTTTGTTTTTTTTAATAAATAAAACAACTAAACAAAATTCAAAATTCAAAATTCAAAATTCAAAAATATTTACAATACATCTTTTTGTGAGAATCATGTGCAAGAAGATCATATCAATAAAATCAAACTGTTTTCACACTATTAGATAATTCTTTATATAATTTTTATGAAAAGCAGTCCAAGACGATTACCAGTATTGTTTATCCACTTAAACAAAATACATGAACATTTCAAGTACCTTTACCCGGTGATACGTTAAGGTAATATTATACTGATATACTAGTGTGTCCCACTTCAGGACATACCCCTGCGATCAAGGTATGCACAAACTTTCATCGTAGTAGGTGAGTATACCGAATTCATCCTAATTTGTTTTACAACGTTAGATAATTGGTGATCAGGTCAGTACTTCCATACAACAAAGAGACCAATATCCAACGAGTGTAAGGCAAATATCAAAGATTGGTACTTTTATGCATTTTGCACATTTGAATGACTCTCTAGGAGAGCTTCTTCAATTTCTTGGTTTTTGGCATTTTTAGCTCTTTTAAGATATCTTGGTTGTGCCAAGGTCAACATATATCTGGATGCAGCAGAAGGACAATCCTGATATCCCCGGATGAAATAACAGTATAAAGACCTAAAATATCATAATTTGGCAATCTATCAACGCAATATTTAAGGTTATAAAACCATACGCCACTGATTGTTACCCACTCATACACAGTTCGTTATGTTTATATCACCATGATAAGTTGATTATTTCATGTTTCTTGCCTACTGGTACATCATATGATGAAGCTACTATCACCCTTATGCAATATTAAGTTCAATTTCAGTGTAACAGTCTAACTCGCTGATGTACTATCATCTCTTCTTTTTCACACCATGAAATCTCTTTTCCAATTTTTCATTTTTTATGTTTTTTCTTTTTTCAATGTTTATGGATTTTTAAAATTTTTAACTTAACTTACTCCCCCTAAACACACGCACTAACTAAACTCTTTTTGGCTTAGGGAATTTCTCCCCCTAAATTTTTGTTTTTATGGAGTAAGTTTTAAAAACAGAAATTTAAAAACACAAACAAACTCCCACTTTCACCTGATAATAAGTTTTTCAATTTTGAATTTTAGAATGATCATAACAAAAACTAAAGTAAATAGTTAATTACCAATTTTAACCTACTATTCACCTCAGATGCTATACAGGTATAACCAGTGTTAAACACATCAACAGTCCTTCTTGGCCATCCTGCACACACTTAACAATTCAGTTAGAATAAAGAACCCAAGCCCAGATAGTCTTGGGTTGTCTAGATTCATCACAAATTTGAAATTCTTTCCAAGATTGATTTTGATAAGGTCGTTGGTCACGAGAGTTCCAATAAACTCTCGGAGTTTCCAACCTTTGAAAATTACTCTTTTGAACCCTTCTTCTCCCATTATCATACCATGAATTTTGAAAAAAAATTTGGATTAAGTTGAACATTTGAGTTACTAAAACCCCTATATTCGTTTCTTCTTTGAAAATTTCGATTACCAGAAGTCTGGTATCGATTTTTATATCCAAATTTTGACTTTGAAGCCAATTTGATTTACTATTAAAATGACTAAATTATGGAGAAATACTTCTTGGTCTATCCAATCTTCCTGATGTTGAAGGTTTAGATTGAAATCTCGGTTGATTCTGATTACATGATTTTACATAATTATTTGAACCAACCTGATTCCCATCCTGAACCTCATCAACTTTTTGCTTACCTTTCTTCAAAGGACAACAACTCACCACATGTCCTTTGTTGTGAAATTTAAAACAAGATTTTTTCTTAAAAATTTTCTTTTTGTTAAATCTCTTTGTAAATCTTTTGTTCTTTTCATCTTCAGTATCCTCATCCAATTTATGAGGTGTACTGTTAGACCCAACAGATTCTTTCAAAGAAACTGGACTATTAGGCATGTCCATAGTTATCGGATCCACTACTTCTTGTGCAGTGGGCACAAAATCAGTTAGCTCATTTTCATTTGGTAAAAAAGAGTAGTCTTGATCCTTAGAAGGTGAAGCTTTGCTAAACCCCACCCTAGTTTTATCATTTCTCTTTTAACTTCTCTTGAATGTGAGTCCTAACTAATGAAAAATTTCCAAATTTGGCTAACTTTCCATTAAGTTCAACAAGTTGGTCTTGTGCAATGGCCAATTCCCTACACTTTTCAGAAAATTCATTAGTTTAGTCCTTCACAATTTCACGAGCCAAATCAATGATCTGTAATAGTTGATTGACCTTGCTTGTTAAATTGCAGATTTCTTGTTCATTTGATTTGAGTTTATTTAAACAATTTGACTCACTTTTAATCAAAATAACATTTGACTCTTTTAATTTTTCTAAATCAGCTAACAAAATTTTGTTTTGCTTCGATAGTCTGTCAACTTTACCTTGTACTGCAGTGCAATTATGACATGTATAACTTACAATTTTTGATTGTACCTTTACCGCTGTTGTAACTTCATACACACCATTCAAACACTTTAAAACTTCTGCATCCTTCTTCTCAATGACGTGAGGTCGAAGTCTCAATCAAATTTAAACCAAATACAATTAATAGATAGCGGTAAGTGGGTATCGAACACATGGAGTTTGTGGAATGTATGTTATCTAAATGTATATCTAAGTTAACTAAAATTAAACTAATTGCAAGGAAAGTAAATTCAAAGAGTTGGATTGTTTGATTTTAAAACTAAGGTTGCTAATTAAATTGCGAATAGAGAATTGGTTTGTAAACAGGATAAGAAAATAGTGATCATCTCGAGGTTCAGGTTTTAAGTGACAACCAATGTTTATGTTCAACTGGAAAGAACTACATAGACATAGCTCATGCAAGATCAATTGTTTGTGATGAAAGGGAACTAAGTACTCGGATTCCTAGAACGCGAGGTTGTTACCCGATGATCAATTAACATATATCTAACCCCTAACCCCTCCCATGATATCTCCTCTAACCCCTAATCCCTCCCATGATATCTCGATTGCCAACGGCACCAAGAACGTATGGTTTAGAATTATAAGAAAACACACATTAACAATTTACAAACTATCAATCAAGCACCATAATAAACTAAACAACACATGCAAAGTCAATTATTCCAGAAATTCAAGAATAAAAACATAATTGTCACAAGCAAACCTTACACTCGAGATGGTCCCTAACGAAATTAGCCACTCATGTCTTGGGAAATCATCATCATCATACACATATCCATGTTCATATGAATCAAAATACCAAAAACAATTGTTTAGAAATGTTCAAAACCAAGCTAGAACACCCAAAATCGCCTCTAGACTGCTATGTAACCGAATGGGAATGATTGAACTTGAAAGGACATCATAAAACCGAATTAAAAGGTGGGAGTTACACATTTACGCAGGTCAGCGCTATAACCTACGGCACCCGCCGTAGGCTACGACGGTCATAAAAGTGCTACGGTGGGTCGAAACTGGGCTACGATGGTAAAAAATTGCCAGTCAGCACCGTAAGCTACGCCCCCACCGTAGGCTAGGGTGGGCTTCAACATGAAATTTTGTTTCTAGCATAACTTTTTCATTTCAACTCCGTTATCTTCGCCGTTTTCACCCACGTTCTCGTAATTTCATCCTCTATCATGTTATCTTCTTAATTCTTCAATTCCAATAATTGATTTTTTTTCATTTATTCTCCGTCTTTCAATCTCCAATCATGTTGCGCCTATTCCAAGCTTCATTTCCACACTTTTAAGCCCCAAATGTACCTGAAACACAAGCAAACGTAGTCATATAATTCTAGACAATTACTCGATTAAATGTAGGATTAAAATACCATTTATAGCACTTAAGGGTCATCCTACAGACTACCCATCACATCCCCACACTTAACCGTTGCTTGTCCCAAGCAAACCATTCATTCAAAACATAATTTATCAAGCAATCAATCAAGTACAAACCAAGCAACAAATTTCCTCATTTACTAATTCTTTCTTAAAACCCCGATAACACACCCCTCACAATGACTCTCATCTCGGTGACAAATAATACTAGCAAGTATAAGCTAGAACACACTTACGGCAAATGGGTGGTTGCACAATAATAAGCTTGTACTTTAATCGGTCTTTCGCCTAAAGAATTTGCTAAAACATGCACGTGAATCAAAGGGACTTAAAGGTTGGAACGGGCTAGGCAAATAGGTAGGAAATGGAAATATATATGAAAAGTAGCTAACGATTTAACGCGGTCTTTTATTTCTAGCTAACAAAACATAAACAACTATCTATAATACATCCCAACATATATTTTTAAAAAAATTTTCATTGCTTTTTCTCTTTTTTTTTTCTTTTCATTTTCATATCTCTCTTTTCTTTTTCTTTTTTCTTTTTTTTTCGATTAACAAACATAACAAACAAGCAAACTAGAACAAGATGATCATACTACTAGACCGGGTCAAATACGGGTTAATTTTTTTAAGAGAAACTAGGCACGGGTTAACAAAAGATCGGCTCAAAGCTCAAATGGTCTACTAAAGTCCAAACCCCCGCCCTTCTCACTACCATGCTCATATATATAATTTATGAGGTCCAACCCCCCAAATCCCACACCCGCACTCACCATGACGAGGCTACCTAATTGCCCTTATCATCTTCACATGCATATCAAGCTAAGGCCTTAAACCGCATTCAAGCTCAAGTTCTAACTTACTTCCACCCGTTGCCACTCTCATCAAGAAAAAGAAAGATATATTCTAATAATTCCAAGAAGTGGCTCAACTCTCACTAAGAAAGAACAAGGGGATATGGGTTGCCGGTGTGTCATGCGATTTAATACTCAACTGTTCAATTTGGACCATTTTTCTCTTGATTTTTAAAAATTTCACAATTTTTTCAAAATTTCCCCTCATCCCCACACTTGGAATACATTGTCCCCAATGTATGGTTTTGAAAGGAAGATCGCTTAAACCATTACAACATCAATTTTAGCTTTTCCACTCAAACCCAAATTTCTTTTTGTTTTTTTTATATTCTTATTACTAAAAACACCACCAACTTTCACAACCCATCACTAAACAAATCAAAATACCACCCATCTGCCCAACCATGAACATGAACATGAATATATACAAAGGTGCACAAAATGAGAACAAAACACGACCTGATCAGTAAATCAATAGTGTTGGTAGTGATGCAGCCGCGGTGATCGGACAGGAACACAAGCATCTCTTGGATTCTCTGATATCTCAGCGGGGATGTTGCCAAACATCCCCACACTTGAATCATTGCATCCACGAAGATTGAAACGTAGTAACCTGCCAAAACACAAACACAACACCAAAACAAAACAAAACCAAACAAAACACGAATACAATACTCTACATCCTCGGGCTGCCTCCCGAGAGCGCTAAGCTTAAAGGTCTTCAGCCAGACCATACCTAATATGCGTTACGGTGGTCTCAATGCACACTCACGTAAAACATTTCCAACGAATGCCCGGAAATTTAGATGCCATCTCCATAAGTTTGTTAGTATAATTGGCGTGTTCAGACTGCACCTGCGGGTTTCGCTAATCCACTTCATGATATGTACCCTGATGTCTTGTAGTTTCACCCTTCTCATCTTCTTCCTCGAACCCTCTTCCCCACACTTGTTATTTTGAATGATTGATATGGGAAGAGGTTCGGCACACATATTCATCTCCTCAGACTGTTCTGCCTCATCATCTGCACACACCATCTGATCCACCAGTGACTCTTCATCAGATAAAGGACTCATTGGTGTGGTATTATCCTCCATAACCTCCTCCTTCATGTGAGAATAATCTCTAATATCATCAGGTAATGGTGAAAGGCGTTGTTCTATTTCTATCTTCATTTTTAAATTCTAACACTTAGAAACTAAACAGCTGATTCAATCTTTATCAGAAAGGTTGGGTGCTGATAAATACTGCTCGAGTTTGGAAAAAGTTACTTTCAATATAGCAAGCTCTTTCTCCTCCTCGGTCTGATAAGCATAAACACCCTCGGGTTCAGAATATTCTTCGGGATGACACTGTCGATATCCCTGATACGGTCTTAAGATGTGCGCATCCATCATTTTTTATTCCAATACTTTGGGTTTTCTGAATACACCGTGCACACATCATAATCATAAGTATGATCACGACCGCAACAAAAACATAGACCATCCGTCCTTGTCTCATAATAAACATCCTCGTCCCGATCATATCCATCTGAGTAATAATCACCCTCCATTTCTGATTCATAATCATCAGCGTATGATGGAGGTGGAAGCTGTGAAACATAAGACACCGGTTTTCCATGTGCCCTCCTGTAGTGGGCCTCGTGGCAACTGATACAAGGATGACGTGGACCCCCGCACAATATACACGTAGAGAAGCTGAAATCTGTGTAATGCTCTGTCATCCTGCACAACACAACTAAACTACCAAGTGTAAATCACGAACATAAAAAAAAATATTTTTGGGATTTTAATTATTATTATATTTTTTAATTTACTTTTTTAACTAATACTCAAAACTAATACACAAGATAACACACGTTGCGCACTACTCCCCGGAAACGACGCCAAAATTTGACGTGAGGTCGAAGTCTCAATCAAATTTAAACCAAATACAACTAATAGATAGCGGCAAGTGGGTATCGAACACAGGGAGTTTGTGGAATGTATGTTATCTAAATGTATGTCCAAGTTAACTAAAATTAAACTAATTGCAAGGAAAGTAAATTCAAAGAGTTGGATTGTTTGATTTTAAAACTAAGGTTGCTAATTAAATTGCGAATAGAGAATTGGTTTGTAAAAAGGATAAGAAGATAGTGATCATCTCGAGGTTCAGGTTTTAGGTGACAACCAATGTTTATATTCAACTAGAAAGAACTAGAAAGACATAGCTCATGCAAGATCAATTGTTTGTGATGAAAGGGAACTAAGTACTCGGATTCCTAGAACGCGAGGTTGTTACCCGATGATCAATTAACATATATCTAACCCCTAATCCCTCCCATGATATCTCGATTGCCAACGGCACCAAGAACGTATGGTTTAGAATTATAAGCAAACACACATTAACAATTTACAAACTATCAATCAAGCACCATAATAAACTAAAAAAAACATGAAAAGTCTATTATTCCAGAAATTCAAGAACAAAAACATAATTTTCACAAGCAAACCTTACATTCGAGATGATCCCTAACGAAATTAGCCACTCATGTCTTGGGAAATCATCATCATCATACACATATCCATGTTCATATGAATCAAAATACCAAAAAAATTTGTTTGGAAATGTTCAAAACCAAGCTAGAACACCCAAAATCGCCTCTAGACTGCTATGTAACCGAATGGGAATGATTGGACTTGAAAGGACATCATAAAACCAAATTAAAAGGTGGGAGTTACACATTTACGCAGGTCAGCGCCGTAACCTACGGCACCCGCCGTAGGCTACGGCGGTCAAAAAAGTGCTACGGCGGGTCAAAACTGGGTTACGGTGGTCAAAAATTGCCGGTCGGCACCGTAAGCTACGTCCCCCACCGTAGGCTACGGTGGGCTTCAGCATGAAATTTTGTTTTCAGCATAACTTTTTCGTTTCAACTCTGTTTTCTTCGTCGTTTTCGCCCACGTTCTTGTAATTTCATCCTCTATCATGTTATCTTCTTAATTCTTTAATTCTAATAATTGATTTTTTTTCATTTATTCTCCGTCTTTCAATCTCCAATCCTGTTGCGCCTATTCGAAGCTTCATTTCCACACTTTTAAGCCCCAAATGTACCTGAAACACAAGAAAACATAGTCATCTAATTCTAGACAATTAGTCGATTAAATGTAGGATTAAAATACCATTTATAGCACTTAAGGGTCGTCCTACAGACAACCCGTCACTCAACAGTCTCTTCATCAGCTTCCTTTTTTTCGTCTACTGTGACACCTGTGTCACTACAAATGAAAATCCAATGAAATCTTGTATTTCATTCTTGGTATTTGTATAAATATGTGTATCATTTGCACATATCAATTCTTGTTCGACTTCGAGCTTTAAATCGCTTTCAGGAAGGTTATACGCGAACTGATGCGTAAATATAATAAGTTTTATGCGAAAAACACTCCGTAATAGTGACATAGGCTTAAAATACCTTAAATAACCTTTAAATAACTTAGAAATAAGTTTTGGAGGGTTTGGTGTGTCGAAAACAAAGTTTATTCGATCGCAGGGACTATTTGTGTCAAACTGCGAAAGTATGTCGATTTGTATGGTAACGAACATTCCGGAACTTGATCATAAGCTAAACATACCCTAAATATCCTTTACATAGCTTAGAAATAGGCTTTGAGGGGTTCGGTATTTGAAAATACGCTTATTTGATCAATAGGGACTAAAAGCGTCAAAAAGTGCACAAGTTTGCATTTACGCGCATATCTTACGTTCTGAACATATCCGGACATCCAAAAATTTTGTAATCATTAAAATATTTTATTTTAGTGATTGGAATGCAAAAATACCATTAGTCGCGCAATTTGGATCGTTTTTGCGTCCGTTCGAGTTTTCGTCGTAATTAACCGAATAACGCAACCGTACGACCAAACAAACTGACATCCGAGATGTTTTTGAGCATATTTTAAGCTCCCTATACTTTAACTTCATTGTAGAGCATTGAAATGGGGTTAACGGGGCTTAAACATGTCAAAAATGCATCAAAAACCAAGTTTTTGACTTGCAGGGACTAAAACTGACAATCTGTGAAACTTTCTTAAAAGGGGCGCGTAAGATTATATCTGGGTCTACGCGACCCGCGACAGACTGTCAGACAGAAACATTAAACTTGGCCATTTGAGCTGAATTTGATGGTTTTGATCCCTGATTTCTGATACCATTTGATGGTTTTTTAGTTCCCCATGTATTGTAAACAATGGGTAACACTTGGATGGCTAGGATTAAAGCAGAAATTTCGAGAAACGATCCTAATGGTTCTTGGAATTCTATAAATACCCACCATTTTTCATTCATTCAACTCACACATTTGCTCTAATCTGCTCTAAGTTGAAGCCTTAGCTTCATACCTGAGTATTTTAGATCAAATATTCCTTGCTTAGACCTTTTGTGAGTATTCTTTCATGCTTTTATTGCTTTTTAAGCATGAAAGTGAAACAGTGTTTGACTTTCTGCTTTGACCAGCCTTTGGTCAACACAAAGTTCGTATGAACTTTGCAACGTGAGCGTAATCACGATGGTTATAGTCCCTTGTGACTATACCTACTGATTACCACGTTGATTTGTCGAAGTGACGAGTCAAAGTTTCGGTCAAAATGTCGTTTATGCGCATTTTGAGACAAAACTATCATTGGGTATCAAAACACTTTGTTTTGATATCAAAACCTGTTTTCTAACTTAGTTAAACATGTTTCAACATGTTTAACACGTCACTTTTAGTCTAGTGCTTGTACAGGGTCGTAAGATAAGCGGTCTTAACAACCGCTTAGACTTTCGAACCCGACCCGTTTGGTCGATCATTAGCATCCGACCAAGCATATTATGTGACCATATTTGTATAGGGAATAACCTTCCGAGGTTATACCTTATGGTCACTTAGTTTAATTAGTTGTATAATAGGTAGTTTATATGCCTTAGGTAAATGACCAAAATGCCCTTTTTATGCATAATTGGTATTTAAGCATATGTAACTTAATTTTTGTCACCTAAACTGATTATGCAACATATTTAAACATGTTTAGGCATATAATACTTGTCATAGGACTAGTTAGGCGTCTCGAACGCGCATTCACGCGAACGACGCGTTAACGTAGCGTAAGCTACCTTAATGGGTCGTAACGGGTCGTAAGCACTTAGGATAGGTTCTGATTTAGAATGTAGGCTTCGTTAAACCATATCACATGAGTTCCAATACTCATTTGGTTTACGAGACCAAGCGATCCGATTACTAGGTACCACTTGATTCCTTGATTTCCGAGCTTTCTTAGGACACTTAATCGAGGATACTTACAATCTCAAGTGAGTACATAGTCCCCTCCTTTACGTTTTCAAATGTTTTGGGGTGATACATATGTGCCGATACGATATTTTCATGATTTCGACTATATTATTACACATGCATAGTATTATCTCTTGACGAATTGAACTATTATCCATGGTTTAAACACTGATTTCCAAAGTTTGTTACGACTATTTGTTTGTTCATATGTTTACTTATACATTCATTAACAATGATCAAGCCGATTGGTAGTACGATATAGCGCTATAGGACTAGACACCCTATTCCTGTTGTATGGAATGTTAGAAACCAAATTTTAACCAAATAGAATTTGCCTTTGTGGTATTTCTATAGTCTCTAAAGTGTAGTTTGATGCACTAAGGTTTGAATGTATTGCTAAGTCGCGATTTAAGGTATATTTCGATATGCTACCAACGTGATATTGTTTGCTAAAGCATAATTTGATATGCTATTGTTTACTAAAATATAGTTTGATATATTACCAAACCACGATATTAGATATGTTTCGGCATACTACCAACGTGATATTGTTTACTAAAGTATATTTGATATACTACCGACATTTTTATTTCACAAACTAAAGTATATTTTAATATACTACCAAAGCATAGTTGATGTGCTATTTTCAAATCCAAAGCATAAGTTGATATATAATTTACAAAACCAAAGTATAATGTATTATACTACCGATGTTTTTCATTCTTAAACTAAAGTATACTTGTGATATACTACCGAATCTATTTATCTATTTCAAAACTAAAGTATATTTAGATATACTACTCATCCGCTTATCTCAAAACCAAAGTATATTTTTGCATATACTATAAACATTTTACCAAAACGACGCATTTTAGAAACAAAACTTTTATAAGGATTCATGGTTATTTTTGAAAACATAAAACCTTTTCTTGTGTTATCCAAAGCCATGAGTCTAATACACAAATCCTATGTTACTCACAGGCATTTTATGCTGACGTACCTATTTTTACATATGTTTCAGGTGCTGCTATGTTACAATTATTGATGCATGCTACACATAGGATGGACTTGTGCCTTAGCGACTTTAAAATTTGAGATACAATTATTTGTACTTATTTGATTTGTAATAAAACAATGAGTTCGATTATTCAATAAAACGAAACTATTTAATCCATGGTTATGAAACTATGATTCTGTTACGACACTCCCCGATGTTTCCACCACGGTTTGTTGTTTTACGTGGTCGGGGTGTGACAGAAAAGTTGGTATCAGAGCCAATGGTTATAGGGAATTAGGTTATTAGTAATGCTTTGACCTAGACTATAACCTTCCTAGGACCCTAACACAAGTTATCTTGTGTTTAGTCTCAAAACAATACCGTCGCCTATCTTTAGGTGACAACCAAAACAAGGACACCATTTACGAATCCGTTTTCGAAAACCAATCATCTCTTCTTAGATGATTTATTATAAGGTTTTGAACCTTCAAAATTTTCAAAATCTCATCAAAGTTTGGGTCTAAATAATGTGAACACGTGCAATCTGGAAGGGTGGATGCCTGTACCTCGAGTTTTCTGTCGAAGGCTAGAGTGTTCGTACAAATCCACATAATCGGACCAGTCACTCTTACCTGGGAACTCTTGGGGTGAGTGTCCACTTATAGGCTAAAGCATGTCTTCGCGATACATTAGTATGACCATTTACTTTGATTAGTCACAGTGTCATTTGTTTGTTTTAGGTAACGAACAAATGATCACAATCCTTATGCTTTGTCAATATTCCTTTCAGCATTCAATTCTTACTATCCGATATCATCTCACTCATTTCCTTTTCATGTTTCTTTGCTCTTTTAGAAATATGCCTCCTCAACGTGATGCACAACCTCAAAATAACGCCGAACTCGCAGCTATTATCACTAAGCAAATCGCTGTTGTACTCCCAAACCTGATAACCCAAGTAAATCAAGCAAACAACAACAATAACAACAATATTCAGTGCAACTATAAGACATTCAATTCAGCTAAGCCACTCACATTTACTGGGTCTGAAGGGGCCACTGGGCTCCTGCAATGGTTTGAGAGTCTCGAAAGCACGTTTTGTCATGTGCAATGCCCAAACGAACGAAAGGTTGAGTTTGCATCGAGCGTATTCCAAAAAAGAGCACTTACATGGTGGAACGGTGTAATGAGGGATAGGGGTGCCGATGTGGCATTGGCACAAACTTGGGAAGAGCTTCGAGCTCTAATGATGAAGGAGTTCTGTCCTCGTCATGAACTCAGGGCGTTGGAAAGGGAATTCAACGATCTAAAGCAAGACAGCGGTGAACATCGAGCCTACACTGACCGTTATGAGGAACTGAGCCTGTTATGTCCTACCATGGTTACGCCTTTGGATAAGGCGATCGAAAAGTACATTGATGGTCTCCCTGACCTAGTTCAGGATATCGTTACTGGTAGCAACACTACTACCGTCAGACAGGCCATTGAACTATCTGCTACCCTGACTGAATCTCAGATCAGGAAAGGTAAGCTTTTTCGAAGGGGCGACTCGAAACCATCTGATGAGTCTACACAAGAAAAACCAAAGGATAAACAGACTGAGTCCTCCAAAAAGTCAAAGAAGCGTAAGGCTTCACAAAACTTCGTTGTAGTTGCTCAGAACAATCAGGTTGCACCAAACCAGCCAGCACAACCTCGTACAAGGAAAAACTATGTTGGTACCGCACCTTTGTACAACAAATGCAACCGTCATCATCTGGAACAAACACAGTGCCACAGATGTACCCACTGTGGTCGATTGGGACATTTGGTCAATACCTGTCGTTATGCAAACCAAAACCAAGCTGCTGCAAATCCTGCTGCTGTTCAAGCACCATTTCCACCTGGATCGTGCTATAACTGTGGTGATCTTACTCACTATCGAAACAATTGCCCAAGACTTGTTAACGCAAATCCAGCACGTGGACGAGTATTTAACATAAACGAGGCAAATGCAAGTGACAATGCAGCAGCGAACAATTAGACTTTTGTATTTTCTTTGTTGTTTTTGACGTTTGAAACAATTCAGCTGTTCTATAAATAAAATTTGTTGTTTCTATTTTTATTTTACAAAACTGATACGATTGTGTGTATGTCTGACATACCCCTACGATGCCGACGCCAAGGAACTATGTTCCTTACAAAACAAACTACTCGTGTGGTTCTTTCATTTTTATGATCACTTATGATCTCCCCAAAAATCCTAAGTACTCGTTTCTTTTAAGAAACAAAGTACAAGGTACAAGTTCCAAATTCTTAAACACATACTTGAAGTACCATTTCAAATCCCTGTTTTGATATCTAAAGGTACTATCGTGAGTCCTTAATTGGTTTCCTTATGTGTTCTAATACGAATGATACGATACGACAAAAATAAAGCCAAATCCTTATAAGGTCTTTCTATCTTCATAGTTAGATTCTTTGGGATATTTAAAGTACCAATTAAAATCCGTGATTGGATTTCTGGTGTACTTTAAATGCATTAATTCAAATTAACGAACGAGCTAATAACTAAATTAACGAATACGCGATTATGTGATTATGTGTTCATGTGTAATTCTAAAGCTCGCTATCTAAGTCCTAGTAGAATCTTCCGTATTTTCATACGTTAGATTCTTAGAAGGATACTCAAAGTACTATCTTAAATTCTTTAAGGGGCTTTTCTATGCAAATAGTAAGAACCTTCGATTCCAAAGTGCTATTTCAAAACGATTATTTGGTTCAAAGTTAAAAAGATCCTTTAGTGGTCTATTTAAAGAGATCGTACGACGGTCTAGTTAAGGAGATCATGTGTTGATCTAGTTAAAAAGATCGTTCGTTGATCTAGTTAAAAAGATCCTTTGGTGGTCTAGTTAAGTCATGATATGTTTGTTCGATTGATTTTTCCCTACGCATTATGAAACGAACTGTGCGGACTGTGCAAGGAATTACGTAACTATGGATGCATACATAATTATGGAATTCAGTACACAGAAACCACATCAAGTTTTGTCATGTGTTAAGACCTATAGTGATAAGAATAATGAGACGGGAACAATGTAAAAAGGGCATGGTGGATACGCCGCTGGTACTTCCTATATTTAAGTGTTCCTTATTACATTGCGAACGTAGTGTTATTTAAGTTACTAGAAGTCCTGGACCTTGACCAATGTTATTTTATCTTACATTCTCCAACTCCGATTTCAAGCACACACAAGTTTCCTATAATAGTCTTCATAGGAAACATTCTCCTATCCGTTGTTCGAAGCTCCATGTTTTTGTTTCAACAACGACAACACTTTGACAATTAACAAATTCGCTAAGAATCCAAACGTGATCTAGAGTTTTACTTAGGAAATGGAGGATTCATTCAAAAGCGAAACAATCACAGTTGTCTTCACAGGTTTCCTCTAAAATTAAATTTCGGAATGAAATTTCCTAAAGTAGGGGAGACTGTGACACTTGTGTCACTACAAATGCAAATCCAATGAAATCTTGTATTTCATTCTTGGGATTTGTATAAATATGTGTATCATTTGCACATATCAATTCTTGTTCGACTTCGAGCTTTAAATCACTTTCTGGAAGGTTATACGCGAACTGATGCGTAAATATAATTAGTTTTATGCGACAAACACTCCGGAACAGTGACATAGGCTTAACATACCTTAAATAACCTTTACATAACTTAGAAATAAGTTTTGGAGGGTTTGGTGTGTCGAAAACAAAGTATATTCGATCGCAGGGACTATTTGTGTCAAACTGCGAAAGTATGTCGATTTGTATGGTAACAAACATTCCAGAACTTGATCATAAGCTAAACATACCCTAAATATCCTTTACATAGCTTATAAATAGGCTTTGAGGGGTTCGGTATGCGAAAATACGCTTATTTGATCAATAGGGACTAAAAGCGTCAAAAAGTGCACAAGTTTGCATTTACGCGCATATCTGACGTTCTGAACATATCCGGACATCCAAAAAATTTTATAATCATTAAAATATTTCATTTTAGTGATTGGAATTGTAACACCTTGTAAAATCACGACCAGTATTATGAAGACACGTGTCATGAACTTTAGACATGTAAGGAATTATTCCTGAGGGACTGAATTTGTCAAACAATGTAAATATGTGAATAAAGGGATCCAAAGTGTCAACATTTGATAATTTTTCCTTTCAATGACCCTACACGATGTTTATACCCTTAAACGAATAAATCATGAATCGTATGAAACCGTTTGTGGAAGAAAGTGAAAGTTTACAAGACGCAAGGGTTAAATGTGTCAACATGTTTAAATTATATCTCTGAGTGACCTTTTAACGAACCCGAAGCTTTGTAACGATTAATTATGCTCCTGAGAATAAGTGATAAAAATTTCACAAGGTTTCGATATCGTATGAGGAAAATACGTTAACTTTCGTAATTAAGGGGTTAAAAGCGTCAACAAGGCAAAACTTATGTTTTCGGATATCATTTAACGAAACCGGACCTAACGGTGTTTGGTTATATCTCATGGATCACAAGAATAAAAGTTAAATGGGTTAAATGTGCTTAAAATGAAGGAAATTACGCTTTAGAAGGTCCAGGGGGTGAAAATGTCATTATTTGAAAGTTGCTAATCAGGTGACCCACATGGTGGCGTCACGCCACCACCAACCTCCTCTGCCATCGCGCGACGCGACGGCCTAATCTGGGCAGATTCTCTGCACAGCTGCGAGTACAGCCAGTTCCACCGCCTTAAAAGCCTGGTTTTCGAATTCAGGGACTGTACCAATGGTTTTTCATGCATAGGGGACACCTGGGATGATCAGGGATCACTTGTAGGCTTGTGTGTAAAGATCTTGTGAAGTTTATTTGGCTATATAAGAACTCTTGTTGCTAGTTCACATGCACTTCACCAAAAATCATTCAAAACTTACTCTCTGGAGCTCTCTGGACTTCAAGCAAGCTTTCCTTAACTCCTAATTCGTGCTAAGAGCCCTTGTAAGCATTCTTAGCCTTCCTAGTTCATGTTTTATTAGTTTAATGACAAAAAGTCAAAGCCATCGTAATTAAGCTTTGACTTAGTGATTAATCACTATTGGTCCAGTCATTTTTCGAATTGAAAGTGGCTATGAGTTGGTAATTATGTGGGTAATAAACCCTTAAAAGGGCACCCTCTGATTTCCACTCTAACTAGGTCAATTGTCGGGTTAAACTTAATATTAAAAAGTCAACAGAAAGCTATTTTGCAAATAAACTCATAAATAACAATGTAGAAGCTATGAAACCTGTTTTAACACTTATATAACTTGGTAATTAATGTAAGAACATGTCTAAGCATGTTCAACCCGACAATTTTGAGGTTAGGCTCGGTTCGGAACCGAAAGTCGCAAAAGTAGACTTTTGCTTTGACTTTCAGTTCTGACCTGATTTAACTTAGTTTAGATATGCCTTAGAGTTCCATTAGGACCAGGTTATAGGTTAGTATAACCCTCTGAGCTTATACAACTTGGTCCCTAATTAATCCGATTCATTTGCATGTTTCCGTTAATTGCTTAAATATTGACCATTATGCCCTTTTGACCTTAAAACGAGATTTTTGAAAATGTGAGAGGACAAAAACCTTTTTTACTGATTTATAAACATGTCATAAAAATTTGACATCAGTTCGAGGTCTAAATTAGGAGTTATGCTCAATATCGTAATTTGAAAGCTTTTTATTAATTAAACGGCATTATTAGCATAAAGCCTATCTAAACCCAAATTTTGACACCAAACTTTTTACCCACTGATGTAATATAATATTTTGGGATTTTTTTAAGATGTTTATTTATTTTTAAACTGAACATAACATAGGGTTCTTGCTTTGATTCGGTAATTGTCGGTTATACCATTTTTACTAATAAAATGAGTCTTACATAACATTTTGATACCAAACCTTTTGCTACTGATTTTATATGATAAATAAAATATTTTAAGCCTTCTGGGCTGATAAAATCTCAGTTTTCCTTATATAACCCGAAAATCGCCTAAAACCGACTTTTTACGCGTTATAAACACATAGTATGGGTTAAAACTATTTTTGGCATATAAGACTCAATACCTACTGATGTTTTAAGTAAAATTTTATACTTTAGCAATAAGTAAAAGTTTTGATCTCAGATTTCCAAATTTGACCTTTAAAGCTTATGTGAAATGACCAAAATGACCCTATGGTGCATAGTTTGGTTATAAATGATATATTTCACATATATGCAATATCTTACTGATATAACCTACTAAAATAAATATTTTTACTGGTTAGTTTAGACCAGAACCTCATATTATTATTTAACCTCTTTTATAATCTTTAAAATGACCAAAATACCCCTACGGGGCTTAATTTGAGTTTAAATTCGTTTTTGGCATAATGGAAGGTATCCTACTGATATCACAACATATTTAAGGCATATTAACTTAGGAAACCTGTTCATGACTCATTTGGTTACCCGTTATGCATTTATCGCGTTCGGTACGGTTTATGTAACTAGTTTGCGTTAATTAACCAAAACGGGTCAAACCTTATCATTTTCACTTCAAAATCCAGAATGTGTTTAGTTTACCCATATTATACAAGTCTTCATACTTGTCGGGTCTAAACCACATTCTAATCCGGTCTTCACTTAATCTTGCATTTTGAACCGTAAACCTTTCTTTAAAACTAACCGGTCTAAGTTTGAACTCAAGTAAGACCCGTTAGGAATCTAATAGGTTATTAAAACCTTCATTCCAGATTTAGGGGACCAGTAAAAGCTACCTGTACTTGCTTGATTGTATACAGCTGGGATAAATTGTATAATTTGCTCAGGTAAATACTTTTAACTTATTTTCCCTTCTACGGGCTTGGGGTACAGTATATAAAATACTGCTTGGTCGGGTATTGAATTTTTAATCATATGAAGGTTAAATCATTGAGATAAGCCGTTTAATCTGTTTTGTTTATTTTAAACCTTTGGGGGGGTTAATGACCATGTCCTGGATAACCTCGGCTCAATCATTGAAACGGCCACGACTTAAGCACGGGGTGTAAGCATACAACTGCCGGTGCGTATATAAAAATAATGTACCCACCTGTTCGAGAATAACTCGCCGTGGGATATATTATGTGGTGTGTCTGTTAATCTTTAACCCGGTTTTCAACCCGGGCTACTGAACGTATAATAAACATGTAATTCTTTAACAAGTTTATTTTTAAATAATTATCCCAAGTTATAAAAGATATTTTGTGCCTTGTGCATTCAAATCAATTTTCTTAAATATTTTCAAAATGAGTCGGTTAATTGTATTTACCAGTGAAAACTGACGTATTTTCCAAAAAGGTTAAGTGCAGGTACTAATCGAAATGGGCTGGCTACTCCTAGCATCATTAAAGAGTCTTGCTAGCTTAGATGTTTATAAATCTGTTGAACAATGTTCCTTTTAACTTTGATCTGCCTGTGGATCCCTTCAACCATTTTTGTAATAATTGATATTACTTTCATTCGGTTTGTAATGTTGTTATTTTTAGTCTTCCGCTGTGTATTAAACTGTGATAAATTATCTATGATGATATCAACTACGTCACGATACTCCCCACCGGGCCCACCGAAAATACGTGGAAATATCGGGGTATGACAGGTTGGTATCAGAGCCAACATTGAGTGAATTAAACACTAGCCTTTTGTGTTTAATCTCAATGACACAGTTTGCACATTCCTCGACTTCCGAGTCTAGGCAAAGAACTTAGGACTAATCCTAATTCATTTTATTTTGTCCTTTATTGTTTCCTTTGTTGTTTCTTTTGTTTGTTTTGACAGGATCAACAAAAATGCCGCCAAGGTTCCGAAGAGGAGGACGAGGCAAGGGGCCATTCAACGCCCCCAACGATCATGAGGCCAGGCCTTCACACCGGCGAACTCCGTCAGCTACTATGAGCACAAGTCCTCAAGAAGATTGGAGGACGTATTTGGAGCCTGCGAGACGATCTATCTCGCTTAGTTCATCACCATCTTACCATCATTCCTTTGGGCCACAATCGGAGAATGAGCCCAATGATTCGCACCACTCTTACCTACCACTGCAGCGGTCGGGGTCGCACCACGCATTTCAAGACCCGACCCCGTATTTCCAGAGCCGGTTTAACCCGGCAAATCAGATTGAAGAACCAATGGGTCATAACCCATTGGGCCCTGAACACCATTTTCCTGAAGCTCAGGACATGGATATAGATGATGACCCAGATCCTGTCGAACCACCATCTGGGACACCTACTCAACCCATCGAGATTTCAGATGGGTCGTCTTTTCATGGATCACCTTATCGTGGTCCAGACAGCTATGAGGCAAGATTTGCCCAATACGATTGGGTGTTTACTCCCTCCTACAACCCATCGCAGCAGCAGCAGCAGGATCCCTCGGAGGATTCACGTTTTGTAGCGGTCACTCCACCGCCACCGCCGCCGCCAGAGCAGCAACCGCCTCCAGAGCCACCGAGGCGTAGGAGATCAGGAGCACGTATGTCCGTGCGAGGGGGATTCCATTTCAGCACCCCTCAACAATCAAGTGGCAGTCATTACCCGCCACTATATGAAGACCCACAGATGGGTGGGCCTTCAAACCCTGTTTCTGAGGTGGACTCTGCGCCAGTCGCACCACCACCAATGGGTTATGATAACCCGATTCCTTCATACGCCGGTACAGTGGCGTATAACCCTTTTGAGCAGCCAGCCCATACTAACTACAACTACGCCGAAGTTGACCCATACCTTGTAGCGGCGAACTACAATGCTCTTCATCCCGAGGGGCCCTATGGAGTCCCATATCAGACTGGGTACCCAGCCTATGGGTACCAATACCCGCCACCTCCTCAACCTTCGCAGCATCAGCAGCCGCAGCCGCCACAGATCCAGCCGTCACAGCAACAGGAGATTCTTCAAAGGTTGAGTCAGGTGGAACGAGAGGTTCAAGAAGAGCATAGGAGCCATCGAGGATTTCTCAAAGGTCTGGCAAATCTAATCAAGGGAAAGAAGAAAAGAGATTTTTGAAGATTCCTTATTTATTTATTTGTATTGTAATTTCCTTATTTCAATCAAGTCCCTGCGTGGACATCTATTTATGTATTCAGTCCCTGCGAGGACTTGTATTTTCAGCTTAGTCCCTGCGTGGGCAAGTCATTTCTGTTAAAGTCCCGGTTAGGGAAAATATGTACTCTTTTAATTTTAATGGAATGTTTAATTAAAATTTTCATTTTTGTCATTATATGCATAAATGTAAAATATGAAATAAATTAAAATATCATTCCTTTTTAAAAAATTAATTCTGCCATTATACATTAAAGAAAATCTTGAAGGCAAAACCTAGCCATGTGTCGTATTAAGACAGGGCCATGATGGTAATTCCTTGTAAGATTCAAAATCCTTGTTAACATCTGAAAACATGTTAACACTCCTGGCAAATGTGATTCAATAAAATCACGTAAGTCATCCTTATATTGGATCCTTCCAATTCCTTTCTTATATTCAACATCCATTAGTGATGTAATGCCTGCGGGCCATATTTTGTCACACCCCAAAAATTATCAGAGCATTGGCGTGACTGGACTGGTATCTTCATTGCACAGCGGAAGCAAAATAATCTAAGTCTTTTAGAAAATGAACGCCACTAAGTACTCGACTCCACATGGTTCTCCTATTCCAACCGTGCCTTGTCTTAGAAATGCAACCTGAGAAAGAAACATGCGAAAGATCAACATAAAGTTGAGCGAGTTCATAGTTTGTTTGTAAAAGATTTGAAATAAATCTTTTGAGTAACCGGTTTGTGAAATAATATTGAGAAAACGAATTTAGAAATCATTTTCTTGCCAAGTTATATGGAAACTTTGTATTTGTAACGCATTATGTTCGTATAAACCATGTATTTGTAAAGTCTCGTATTTGTAATGTTCGTATAACCGTCAATGCCCACCCTGACTTTAACTTCATGCCCGTAAAATCCTACGCTTTGAATTCGTATAAAACATGGTATTTAATTTGTATAAATCAAGTATTTCTATAAGTAAGTATGTCCCTGGTATGTAGCAATAAGGAAAAAGAGATCACCAATGGTTTGCAAGGCCATTGATATGTGTGAAGTGATGCAGGAAGACTCAAACCTAGCAGATTTTGGCGTCGGGCTCATAGTCACCTCATGGTCCACTCAGCGGACTCAGGGGTGGGGCTCGCTACACCCAAATAGATCTATCACTCATGACCCTCGGTCCTACAACGAGGATTAATGGCCTCAAGTACCACCTACCCACTCACATGATCTAAGTAGTATACCCTCCTTAAGCTAACCATACCATGTATAAAAGTTTCTGTAATTATTGTAACATGTATTTCACCCCAGTCTCTTAGACTGAACCTCCCCAGCCTCTAAGGCTGAACCTCCCCAGCCTCTAAGGCTGAACCACCCCATCCTCTAAGGCTGAACCTCCCCAGCCTCTAAGGCTGAACCTCCCTAGCCTCTAAGGCTAAACCTCCCCAGCCTCTAAGGCCAACTCCCTAGTCTCTATATATTATCACCAAACGACCCATCCCTAGTTATGAAAATCATTCACATTTCAATAATACGCATTTGTTTTGTAAAAACCGGTATGTTTAGTATAAACCTTTCGTAAATCATTTGAGTTCCTCGAAATCCATTCGTAATATGATTTAGAAATACGAGTTTTGCGTTCGTTCAAAACTTTGTATGTTCTTGCAAAACGTGCATGTCTTTCCACCCCGAAAACATTTATAAAAATGTAAAGCCGTAAAAAGTGGGGTTATGAACTCACCTGAATATTCCTGTGCAAAGCTAGCTATATACGATGTTGTTTCCAAGATGAGACTCGCTAGCGTGCATTCTACAATATTCCTAACACGGAATATCTTATAAGTTTCTAAATAAAAGCGGTAACTAGCTACGTCTCACCTAGCTCTACCGAATCGTTAACCGAACGATTCGATGATAAGTTGATAACTTAATGAAAATGATTAAGTTATACTTGTTAAGTTTGTCTATTGTCGGTAATAATTAAGAAGTCCTGAAAAGACTTGATTCTCGAGATATGTAAAAATGCATAAATATTTATATCAAAATATATAAATATATCGCTAAGATCGCTTGTCGTCCCGAGGAGTCGTATGTGTATGACAGAATATTTACGCGAACATAATAAATAAAAACTCGTATTATAAATCGCGTTTCGTATGATTTTTGTCAAAAATATTCGTATATGCCGTTTAGGCGTAAATACGAAATGTTATATCTATTTTATAAAGGAATCGTCAAGTCGTTGAATGTTTGACATAAATAGATAAACTATGTCTATTTTATAAAAGAATTCGTGGTATACGATGTTTGAAATAAATATATAAGCTATATTTATTTTTGTAAAACGAATTCGAGTCATTTAATCCTTCAAATAAATATATAAACTATATTTATTTTAGTAACACAATCGTCGTGTTGTTTGATATTTGAAATAGCATATAAACTATATTTAAGTTTATAAAAGAATCGTCGTTTTGTTCGTTAACGGAAATAAATATAAACTATAATTATTTTTACGAAAAGATTCCGTATTGTTTGATACTTGAAAGGATTGTCGAAAGTAATAAAAGAATTGAAAATATTATTTCATGTTTTATTTTATAAAAGCATTGTCGAAATAATATCCAAATTGTCGTCTTTGTAAAAGATTATTCGAATCCGATAACTTTGTTTTATAATAAAACGCGGTTTGCCTTTACATATTTTCTCCAAAAACGGGCAGAGTTTCCTCTGTTTTTTTACGCCCCCGACAACACAAGTTGTCGTTATTTTATCAAAATTCAACAGTGTCAATCAAACAATAAGTGTGTATGTAATTTTTGTCATAATGTGCCAAATATTAAATGTATATAATCACTAAATAACGATGGTTCGAGCTCGTTCACATGTAATGATTTATAATAATAAAGATAACAAAATAAGCGCGCCGTTAATTTTACCAAGTCCTTATGGCGAGCCGCTTGACTGAGTTGACCCGAAACAGCTTGACCCGAACTAAATTGTTGACTAGCCTCTGACTGTTGACCCGAGTCGGCTGACCCGTTGACTGAACTGAAATGTTGACCCGAGTCGGCTGACCCGTTGACTGAACTGAAATGTTGACCCGAGTTGACTGACCCGTTGACTGAACTAACATCTGACCCGAGCCTCCCGAAAGACCCGAACCGTGGCTGTGACCCGAACCCGAAACTTCCAAGAACCGAACCGAACCTGAACTGGATTGTCGACCGAAAACCTGAACCGGCTCACACTGTCATCGCCACCACCGCCTGTGTCTCGTCGCTCCGGTGGTCTACCGGAGAGCGCCGCCGCCGCCTGACTCCACCGTTGCCGCCGTCTGACTCCACCGCTGCCGCCGCCGTGAGCGGCGGCTCTCTCTCCCTCTCTCTCGTCGCCACCCTCCTTCTCACTTGGTTCCGATGTCGCACCACCACCAGACGGTGGTGGTGGTCGTTCAGTTCTGTAACGGGGGGGTGCTTGCAGGCGTAGGAGGGTCGTGATGGTGGTGTGGGTGGTTGTCGGAGGTCACGGCCGGAAGAGCATGGCCGGCACCAGCCGATGCTCGGCCTGAACAAGAAACTCGAGAGGGAGAGGAGACCGAGATGTGTGTTTGTGTGTTTTGTTGTCTGCTCAAAACAAAATGAAGATTAAAGGGGCTAGGGTTTGGAAAATAAAGGTGAAGGAGATGTCTGCATCTTTGTTTATGTGTGTGAGAGTTGGGTCTGCCCAAAGAAATCAAGGGGTAGCCCCCCTTTTATATTTGTTTATGAAATCCCTTTGTGAATCTTGTAAGGATTTTGTGAAATCCTGAAAGGATTTTGGATGGATTTGATAAGATCTTTTATAGATTTTATAAGATCTTGATGAGATTTCTCAGATTTGCTAAGAGTTTTAAGGAACATGTCTAATTATGTGTAGGTTTAGGCTTGTGGGTTTTGGGCTTGGGCCCAGGGCCCACAAGCCCATCTCATGTGTAAGTGGCCCGTAATTCCTACGAGACCCATTGTCAAATCCTGAACTTCGTTTAACGTCAAAAATTAAAATACACAAAAAAAATACGGTCGGTAGTCGTTGTTTGCACGCCCGTTTGTCGATTACGGTAATAATCGCGAAAAATTACATCGTTGTCGTATTTTATCCGTTTTTCGATCCGGTTTCGACTGTAGTCACTAAAATTTAACTACGAAGCTAAAATATATCGTAAAAATTTAATATTTATCGACATTGTCAGTATCCTGTTCGGTTTCAATCCGTTGCCGTTTAACGTTTCGCAGGTTTCTCTGTAAACCACCGTTCGCGCACTGTAAAGTCGGATAGGCGTTCCTAGGCACTCCAAAGGCCTAATTAAGTTAATCTTCGTCTAAATCACTCTTTAATATCGCGTTAATTGCCTGTTAATCATGTAATTAAGAGCCGTAAATCACCGGTTGTCACATTCTCCCCCTGTTAAAGAAATTTCGTCCTCGAAATTTAGACTACGTTAACTCCTTAGAGTTACGTTATGTCTAGGTAATTACGAATAGCATCAAAGTGTATGACCATGAAATCGGATCAAGACTTATTCAAATCATGTGAATTCAAGAACATTCCTCCACAATGGGAATCCCAACGGTTTAAAAGAAATGTGTCTTAGTAATTGATGTCAAAGGAAACGAGACGTACTGATACAGTCACCAGTGCGACTAAGTTAACAAGGATCCAACAATGAACAGGAACTTCGACCAATCGAATTCCATATGAACGTTTATAACATGTAAATGAGTTCTAGAAGCAATAACATCCACTGGATGAACTTAGAATCAACAATCTCAAATATAATAGTTTGCATGAAACGCTCGATCGTGATCAGCACAAGCTGCAAGTTATACCGACGCCACAAGGTGTCGCAATGAATGAAACAATTCAATAATAGCGGTGATTGAACAAGTATCACCTGTGTTTTGCATCAAATGCTCAATCATGATTAGCCCAAGCTACAATTTTGTACTAACACCGCAAGGTGTCGTAGTGATTCAAATGATTCAATAATAGCGGTGATCAAACAATTCACCGTGTTTGAAGTCAAATGAAAACGCAATAAAGTGAATCTGAAAGTTTGTTTCAAATGACATCATAGGATTTTCAATTGAAAATGGAACATCAAAGAAATAATGTTTTCGATCGAATGATGAAGAAGCAATGGATATCGCAAAACCTTCGATCGATAATGAAAGAACCGTTAGTAGGTACACTGGAATATAGAATGAATTTGTGTACCATTGCCTTATCACGCGATCATGTTAAGGCTGCTGTAATATGATAAATCAAAGCGGACTTAAAGCAAATCAATAAATAAATGATTAAATCCGTGCATGAGATGCGTAAACGAGACTAGCGCAAGCTTCAAATTAGTGACAGCACCACCACATGGTGTCGAAATCAACAAACAATTTAATGGAGTCGAATACCAAACAAGTTTACCACGACTCGGAACAAATGAAGTGCTCGTTAAAAATTGATTTGAATATGATGCTCCCAATACATCATATAATGCTTTGAATTGAATATGTGTAATGGACAGGTTCAAACAATTGAATTTGATTTCGGCGCAAGCCGACAATAAATACATGTATCGAGGAGAAAACTTTCGGCATGGTCACAACGAAAAACCATGTATGTATCTTGAAAAAGGAAAGAAGTTTCAAGAAAATGTGTCGACTTGATAACAAAGGAGCCAACAATTACAATAATGTGGGTCATTCGAATCACAAATCAATAATTAGGTTTAGCGAAGCAATATTTGAACTTTGATGAAATGCGTATTTGAAACGAAACCACATGCGTAACAAACGATGCATACGTAACATATAAATTTTCAAGAAATAAAGCAATGAGTGTTCGCTATAATGGAAGAAATGATCGTGATATAATGACCATTAAGAGGAGTAGGGATGTAAAAATCTACTCATTAGATGCAAAAGTCGGAATTTCAACAAAGGAAATTTAAGGACTTTACCTGGGGTGGCATGTGATGACCGGTTGTTAGGTGACATTACCATGGAATGTCGAACATAGCGTATTTGTCGTTAATAAAATAGGGGGAATACGAAGGCATGCGTCTTCTCCTTAGCATGACTCGTATCGTTGCAGGATCGCGTACCGAGCCGCTTCCTGATTGATAGTTCTCCTGTTGACAGGAATCTAGCGTCGTCGTTGAATTGCGCCATCGTGTCTTTTCAAAGGCCTCGCCTCGATAGTCGTATGTGTCGTACTTCAACCTCCTTTGATGTATAGCTTAAGTTTCACGTATACCTGTGCACTAGCGTCACGTTCCGCATAGAATGTGATGTACTCCGACATCCGTTGACGTAAAATTTGAGTTTCATCTATTCTCGTGCACTAACGTTTCGTTATGCGTAGGCTGCCTGCTCGTGAAGTTAAAATATCATAGACATTAGGGATAATAGTATGTGCCCGAGTTAATATTCGCGGTTCCTACGTGACGACCTTTAATGAACTTCAACATAAGTTTCCGAAGGTCTTAAATGCATGTTTCCTAAACTCTCAGAGTTTTGTGTATTGTATGTAATTGTTTTATGCACCGTGTATGAAACACCACAATAGCGTATGTTTGAAAACAAAATTTTGACTGTTTGTTTTTCGGCAACGGTTGGAGACCATATTCGAGTACTAGGCGTTCTGTATGTATTCAAGGTCTTAATTGTCTAAGTCCCAGAGAAAAGTGAGGTTAGAGCCTAGGTATTCCAACAGAAAACCTTATTCGCTGTAACCTATAGCTCTGATACCAATCTGTCACACCCCAAAAATTATCAGAGCATTGGCGTGACTGGACTGGTATCTTCATTGCACAGCGGAAGCAAAATAATCTAAGTCTTTTAGAAAATGAACGCCACTAAGTACTCGACTCCACATGGTTCTCCTATTCCAACCATGCCTTGTCTTAGAAATGCAACCTGAGAAAGAAACATGCGAAAGATCAACATAAAGTTGAGCGAGTTCATAGTTTGTTTGTAAAAGATTTAAAATAAATCTTTTGAGTAACCGGTTTGTGAAATAATATTGAGAAAACGAATTTAGAAATCATTTTCTTGCCAAGTTATATGGAAACTTTGTATTTGTAACGCATTATGTTCGTATAAACCATGTATTTGTAAAGTCTCGTATTTGTAATCTTCGTATAACCGTCAATGCCCACCCTGACTTTAACTTCATGCCCGTAAAATCCTACGCCTTGAATTCGTATAAAACATGGTATTTAATTTGTATAAATCAAGTATTTCTGTAAGTAAGTATGTCCCTGGTATGTAGCAATAAGGAAAAAGAGATCACCAATAGTTTGCAAGGCCATTGATATGTGTGAAGTGATGCAGGAAGACTCAAACCTAGCAGATTTTGGCGTCGGGCTCATAGTCACCTCATGGTCCACTCAGCGGACTCAGGGGTGGGGCTCGCTACACCCAAATAGATCTATCACTCATGACCCTCGGTCCTATAACGAGGATTAATGGCCTCAAGTACCACATACCCACTCACATGATCTAAGTAGTATACCCTCCTTAAGCTAACCATACCATGTATAAAAGTTTCTGTAATTATTGTAACATGTATTTCACCCCAGTCTCTTAGACTGAACCTCCCCAGCCTCTAAGGCTGAACCTCCCCAGCCTCTAAGGCTAAACCTCCCCAGCCTCTAAGGCCAACTCCCTAGTCTCTATATATTATCACCAGACGACCCATCCCTAGTTATGAAAATCATTCACATTTCGATAATACGCATTTGTTTTGTAAAAACCGGTATGTTTAGTATAAACCTTTCGTAAATCATTTGAGTTACTCGAAATCCATTCGTAATATGATTTAGAAATACGAGTTTTGCGTTCGTTCAAAACTTTGTATATTCTTGCAAAACGTGCATGTCTTTCCACCCCGAAAACATTTATAAAAATGTAAAGCCGTAAAAAGTGGGGTTATGAACTCACCTGAATATTCCTGTGCAAAGCTAGCTATATACGATGTTGTTTCCAAGACGAGACTCGCTAGCGTGCATTCTACAATATTCCTAACACGGAATATCTTATAAGTTTCTAAATAAAAGCGGTAACTAGCTACGTGTCACCGAGCTCTACCGAATCGTTAACCGAACGATTCGATGATAAGTTGATAACTTAATGAAAATGATTAAGTTATACTTGTTAAGTTTGTCTATTGTCGGTAATAATTAAGAAGTCCTGAAAAGACTTGATTCTCGAGATATGTAAAAATGCATAAATATTTATATCAAAATATATAAATATATCGCTAAGATCGCTTGTCGTCCCGAGGAGTCGTATGTGTATGACAGAATATTTACGCGAACATAATAAATAAAAACTCGTATTATAAATCGCGTTTAGTATGATTTTTCTCAAAAATATTCGTATATGTCGTTTAGGCGTAAATACGAAATGTTATATCTATTTTATAAAGGAATCGTCAAGTCGTTGAATGTTTGACATAAATAGATAAACTATGTCTATTTTATAAAAGAATTCGTGGTATACGTTGTTTGAAATAAATAAATAAGCTATATTTATTTTTGTAAAACGAATTCGAGTCATTTAATCCTTCAAATAAATATATAAACTATATTTATTTTAGTAACACAATCGTCGTGTTGTTTGATATTTGAAATAGCATATAAACTATATTTAAGTTTATAAAAGAATCGTCGTTTTGTTCGTTAACGGAAATAAATATAAACTATAATTATTTTTACGAAAATATTTCGTATTGTTTGATACTTGAAAGGATTGCCGAAAGTAATAAAAGAATTGAAAATATTATTTCATGTTTTATTTTATAAAAGCATTGTCGAAATAATATACAAATTGTCGTCTTTGTAAAAGATTATTCGAATCCGATAACTTTGTTTTATAATAAAACGCGGTTTTCCTTTACATATTTTCTCGAAAAACGGGCAGAGTTTCCTCTGTTTTTGGACGCCCCCGACAACACAAGTTGTCGTTATTTTATCAAAATTCAACAGTGTCAATCAAACAAAAAGTGTGTATGTATTTTTTGTCAAAATGTGCCAAATATTAAATGTATATAATCACTAAATAACGATGGTTCGAGCTCGTTCACGCGTAATGAATTATAATAATAAAGATAACAAAATAAGCGCGCCGTTAATTTTACCAAGTCCTTATGGCGAGCCGCTTGACTGAGTTGACCCGAAACAGCTTGACCCGAACCAAATTGTTGACTAGCCTCTGACTGTTGACCCGAGTCGGCTGACCCGTTGACTGAACTGAAATGTTGACCCGAGTTGACTGACCTGTTGACTGAACTAATATCTGACCCGAGCCTCCCGAAAGACCCGAAACGCGGCTGTGACCCGAACCGCACTCAACCCGAACCGCACTCAACCCGAAACTTCCAAGAACCGAACCGAACCTGAACTGGATTGTCGACCGAAAACCTGAACCGGCTCAAACTGTCATCGCCACCACCGCCTGTGTCTCGTCGCTCCGGTGGTCTACCGGAGAGCGTCGCCGCCGCCTGACTCCACCGCTGCCGCCGCCGTGAGCGGCGGCTATCTCTCCCTCTCTCTCGTTGCCACCCTCCTTTTCTCTTGGTTCCGATGTCGCACCACCACCAGACGGTGGTGGTGGTCGTTCAGTTCTGTAACGGGGGGGGGGGGGGTGCTTGCAGGCGTAGGAGGGTCGTGATGGTGGTGTGGGTGGTTGTCGGAGGTCACGGTCGGACGAGCATGGCCGGCACCGGCCGATGCTCGGCCTGAACAAGAAACTCGAGAGGGAGAGGAGACCGAGATGTGTGTTTGTGTGTTTTGTTGTCTGCTCAAAACAAAATGAAGGTTAAAGGGGCTAGGGTTTGGAAAATGAAGGTGAAGGAGATGTCTGCATCTTTGTTTATGTGTGTGAGAGTTGGGTCTGCCAAAGAAATCGAGGGGTTGCCCCCCTTTTATATTTGTTTATGAAATCCCTTTGTGAATCTTGTAAGGATTTTGTGAAATCCTGAAAGGATTTTGGATGGATTTGATAAGATCTTTTATAGATTTTATAAGATCTTTATGAGATTTCTCAGATTTGCTAAGATTTTTAAGGAACAGGTCTAATTATGTGTAGGTTTAGGCTTGTGGGTTTTGGGCTTGTGCCCAGGGCCCACGAGCCCATCTCATGTGTAAGTGGCCCGTAATTTATACGAGACCCGTTGTCAAATCCTGAACTCCGTTTAACGTCAAAAATTAAAATACACAAAAAAAAATACGGTCGGTAGTCGTTGTTTGCACGCCCGTTTGTCGATTACGGTAATAATCGCGAAAAATTACATCGTTGTCGTCTTTTATCCGTTTTTCGATCCGGTTTCGACTGTAGTCACTAAAATTTAACTACGAAGCTAAAATATATCGTAAAAATTTAATATTTGTTGACGTTGTCAGTATCCTGTTCGGTTTCAATCCGTTGCCGTTTAACGTTTCGCAGGTTTCTCTGTAAACCACCGTTCGCGCACTATAAAGTCGGATAGGCGTTCCTAGGCACTCCAAAGGCCTAATTAAGTTAATCTTCGTCTAAATCACTATTTAATATCGCGTTAATTGCCTGTTAATCATGTAATTAAGAGCCGTAAATCACCGGTTGTCACATATTCATTGTCATATAAGACAAAAGACAGTTGTAGTCTATGACTCCCTGTCAAGAAAGGTAATGAACTATGATTCAATGCCTTAATGCCTCGATCCTATAAGATCATGGCTTATAGGTTAAATTGTCCCTGTAACCTGGCCTTTTGTGCCATTATAATATATTAATAAATTATGACTGAGGATAATTATGATAAAATCCTGAATGAATATGTTTAATAAATTAACCAATATGGTTTATTTATACCATGGTTAATAAATCATCAAGAGAACAATTTGTTGGGATTGAACCCTACCAGAGGAACAGATAATAAAAGCCAAAACTGGATCAGAGCAGTGGATCCAGAATAAGCAGTTGTTAGGAACAAATCTCTCCCCTTGAAAGTGATATTCAACATCTGCTGACCTCCTATCTACTGATCTTGCAAACTGCTGACCAACAATCTGCTGATCAAGTAAAGACCTGATGAAAGACTAAAGTTCTGCTGTCCAATCTACTGCCTTGAGTCAAGCACTGGTTCACAGCAGTGGAATGTAGCAGCAGTTATTTAAGATGTCTTTTTGTAATGTAATGTAATGTAATATCAGTAGTTAGCATAGCACTGTTTGTACTGATCAGAGGTTAGAGTTTGTTAGGAGGTTAGATGTCACTTTCATGGTGACGTCAGCTTAGATGCTCAGTGGTTTGCTAGTGCCTATAAATAGAACAGTGCTCTGTATTGTTCTATTAGCTCTTTGCAACACCGTCTTCTCTGCACGAACAAACACTGAGCTCTGGCTGAGGGGGAGTTTGTATTCAATCATTTGCATTGTAATCGTAATTGAAATAAATTCAATCTTTCGGTTCATTGTGAAAAAATGTTTGATCAAAGCAATACTCTCGTTTGATTGTATGCAAAGTTTGTTTCCATCTTAATTCCGCTGCACACTCATCCATTTCCATCTTAATTTCAAACGTAAAATACAATCAAAACCAAACTCAGATCCAACAATTGGTATCAGAGCTAGGACAGTCAAATTTGATTTAACAATCATTTTGACATAAATAGTTCAGCTCAAAATCGTTGATATCGATAGTGTGTTCGTTTTTGTTGAAAAACAGAGCAAGGTTTAATCACCATTAAAGTTGATTAATCAGTGTCTGTAAAACAACCAGGATGACGTCACAATCACAAGATGATAAGAATAATGTTGGCTCGCTTTTTAAACCACCCATGCTTAAACGTAATGAATACAACATCTGGGAGAGAAGGATGGGTCACATCCTTGCTCAACAGAACACTGGATGTTGGAGGTCTGTTGTTTTTGGTCCCCATGTTCCTATGGTGCCAAGTGCTGAGGATCCAAAGAAGTTCGTACCAAAACCTTATGAAAACTATACTGAAACTGATTTTCAAAAGTTCGAACTCAATGCCAAAGCATTTAGCATCATAGCATCTGCATTACCAAATGGGATCTATGCTGGACTGTTACATTGTAACAGTGCCAAAGAGCTATGGGATGCATTGAAGGAACAGTTTGGGTGAACCGAAGAAGTTATTGAAAACAATAGGGAAATTCTGAATCAGCAGTATGAAACCTTCTGTCACATTAAGGGTGAAACATTGACCCAACAGTTTGAACGTTTTAGTTGTCTCATCAGTGAGCTAAGGCTTGTTAAGGTTGAATTTCCAAAATTAACACAAAATAGCAGGTTTCTTAGATCGCTACCTGATAAATGGGACACAATTGCATTTGTGACTAGAAACTCTGTTGAGTTCAAAGATCTGACCCTTACCCAACTTCATGGTAGACTCCTGACCTATGAAAGGGAGTTGAACCAGAAAAAGAAGTTGCAAGAGTCTGGAAAAGCTACTGATGATTACTCATTCGGTAGTACAGCTCTTCTGGGTCAGGAAGAATCTGGTAGCAATAGTAAGGAACAGGGTTATGATCATTTCATTGATATAACAGCTGGTGGTAATTTTACCAACCCTGATCCTCACTCAGCAAATTATGCTTTTACTGCAAACACTGAAAACCAGATGTCAGATAATTTGTGCTTTGAACTCAATGATTTGCAACATTTTGATCCCACTGACTTAGAGGAGATGGACATTTTGCATCAGTTGGCTTTGCTTAGTGTGAGGACTAGCAAATTCTACAAAAGAACAGGGCGAAAATTCCCAGGTTTACATGGGAATCTAAGGGTTGGGTTGGATAAATCGAAAATCAAGTGTTACAAGTGCAATAGGCTAGGTCATTTCGCTAGGGAATGCAGGAGTCAAACTACTGGTCCTATAATCACTCATCCTAGCTCAAACCCTAGACCTCAAAATCAAAGCAATGTGCACTATACCCAATATACCCCTGCAGCTCATGTTAACACTGCTCATTATGATGCTGCCCCTGTGCCTGTGCATTATGTCCAAACCACTGTTCCACATATTCAATATGTTCAAACCCCTGTCCCCTAGGCACAAGTGCAATCTGTTGCACCTCAAACAGCTGCTCCAGCAGTGGTACAACCAGATCAGCAAAGCTTTTTCACTCAAGGTTTTGTTGACTGGAGCAGCATGCCTGATGAGCTTGGTGATGAAAATTTTGCACTCTATGCTTCTAATGAACCTTCTAATGATGAATTTTGTTTGATGGCATTAGAGTCAATACCAGAGGGGATTGAAACTGAAGGTGAACAGCTAAGTAATGAAACAGTGGATGAGGAAACTGAAGCAGTTGTTAATGAAGTTGCTGGTGAATTGCTGCTGGGAGAAAATTCAGAAACCCTGATTGAACCACTGACAGATCCATGGTCCAAAGAGGACAAAGAAGAAGAGGAAGAAAAGAGAGCAGGTGAGAAGGAAGTAAGAGCTGATGATGAAGAAAATCATCAATGTGATTGTGCAATGATGGCTGCTGCCAAGGTATCTCCTCAAGTTCTTGAAAAACTGTGTTCTGACAATTGCATTATTGCTTTTGCTAACATCAAAGAGGTAAATGAAAACCTTCAGAATAAAATCTTAACTGATGAAGTCAAATTTGAAAATTCTTTAAAAGAACTTAAAAACAAATTGACTGAAAAAGAGAAAGAGGTCAGCAGTCTTAAAGAAGAGCAAAGCATAACCAAAACTCAACTTCAAACTATGGTAGAAAAATACCAAGCTTGCAAAAGGAGTTGGAGTCCACCCAGATCACCTGTGAAAAATGGGTGGAATCATGCAAAGGGTATGAGGTTATACTTGAAAAACAGATTAAAAGCAATGTAAAATTTGGTGTTGGTTATAGAAAACATGATGATGAAAACACTGCTTTTGAAAAATCTGTTCAAACCACTGATGAAACAGCTGAGTACATTCCCACAAACAAGAATGGCCAAGAAGTGAAAAATCACTGACAAACTTGGTAACAAAATCACACTTGACAGACCAATGGGATCCTCCACTTTTGAGGAAATTGAGAAATATCAGTTTAAACCTACCTAGTCTGATGAGTGTGATATTCTTGAAAATTTCAAGCCTATGGACTTTACAACCACTGATAGTGTTAAAGCTCCAAAAGCTAAAGTCATTCCTCTCAAAGATATCCCAGCAGAGGTTAAAAACTCTGCTGCAAAGGAATCTGAAAAGAGAAAGAAGAGAGAAAAGGTCAATAACCTGTTTTGTGAATTTTGTGAGAAAAGGAATCATCTAACAAAAGATTGTTTCCATTTAAAAGCATATGACTTGAACAGAACAAGTGTTATTGTTCCTGCTGAAAGCTGCATTGTCTGTGTTAAATCAAACCACAAAACTCAAGCATGTGTGTATCTTAAAAACTTTGATGTGAAAAAGAATGAGTACACTGCTAAAACATCCTTGAGTTCATCATCATCATCTGTCAAATTCACTAAGAACCAACCACTGTTTGTGCCAGTTCAAACAGCTGTCACAAAACAGCTGAACCAAACATCTGTCAAAAGAGATGTTCAGGTTGCTGATGCACCCCCTGCCAATCAGTTCAGAAAAGGCAAGGAAAAACAGTCTTACCAAAGGATTCCACACGTTTATGAGGCCTACAAAAGGCCCTCTAAACCTAAAGTGAACAGGCATCCTTTTGGGTACCAACAGGTGATTGGTCAAGATCCCCAACAGTGGTTAGCAAGAAACAGTACTAAAACTGTCCAAACACCTGACCTAACCACTGTCCATCAATGTGCATCCATCCCAGACACTATTGAGACCCCATCCAAAGCCTTATTGGCTTTGGAAACCCTAATGAACTAATCCTCTTACTTCATGTGCAGGGAGCTTCTGCCTGTTTAGATAGCCTTTGGTATGTTGATAGTGGAGGCTCCAGGCACATGACTGGATGTAAAGCCCTACTCAAAGATTTCAAAATTCATGGAGGGGGTGATATATCCTTTGGGAATAACAGTAAAGGAAAAGTTCTGGGGTCTGGTACAGTACAGTCTGGAAATGTAAAATTTGAAAATGTCAATCTAATTGACAGTCTGAAATTCAACCTCCTAAGTGTTTCACAAATGAGTGACAAGGGGTATGGGTCATTCTTCACAAAGGAGTGTTGTAGGATTGTTGGACCAGAAATGGTCAAAAAGATTGAAGCAATAATAAAAACTGGTCAAACAAAACTTGTTGCTCAAAGAAGTGGCAATGTTTATGTTGTTGATATGTCAAAAGAGTGTCCCAGAGCTGATGCCTATCTGTTCTCAGCTGCCTCTAACAAAGAGACAGAACTTTGGCACAGAAGACTGGGGCACACAAATCTTAAGACAATCACTAAAATTTCAAAAAATGGTTTGGTAAGAGGCCTACCACAAAAATTGTTTTCATGTCCTGAACATTGCATTTCCTGTTTAAAAGGAAAACAGCATAAAAGTTCTTATAAGTCCATTGAAGAGTCCAAAACAACCCAGTGTTTGCAAATGCTACACATGGATTTGTTTGGCCCAGTTCAAGTCATGAGTCTCAAAAAGAAAAGATATTGTTTGGTTATTGTTGATGACTTTTCTAGGTTTACATGGACTTTCTTTTTACACTCAAAAGATGAGACTGCAGGCATTTTGCAAGACTTTGTGACACAGGTTGAAAAGCAATTTGACCTTCCAGTAAAAAGCTTCAGGAGTGACAATGGCACAGAATTTAAAAATAAGGAGTTGGATGCCTTCTGTGTGAAGAAAGGGATTGTAAGGCAGTACAGCATCCCTAGAACACCAGAGCAAAATGGGGTAGTTGAAAGAAAGAATAGAACTTTGATTGAGGCTGCCAGAACCATGCTTGCTGATTCAGGTTTGCCATTAACTTTCTGGGCAGAGGCAGTAAACACTGCTTGCTATGTCCAGAACATAGTTTTAATAAACCCCAGGCACAAAAAGACTGCATATGAAATTCTGTATAAAATCAAACCACTGATCTCATACTTCAAGGTGTTTGGCTGCCCATGCTTTATTTTGAACTTAAAAGATTCAATTTCATAATTTGCAGCCAAAATTGATTGTGGTTATCATCTGGGGTACTCAACCACTGCCAAGGCCTACAAAGTGTTTAATATACGGACCAAGGCAGTGGAGGAGACTTTGAATGTAAAGTTCAATGAACTTTCATCAATGAAAATTCCAGCAAATCCTGCAGATCTGTTTGATCTTGATAAATTCACTTTTGAAAATACTGTTGTCAAGACTAACAGTGCAGGTCCATCAGAGGATTCAACACCAGACTATGGGTATGAAATCATCATCCCTCAAAGGTCTGCCAAAATGGGTAGAGCATCAGATGTTCAAAACAGCTGTCAAAGCTCAACCACTGCTACCTCAACAGTTGTTGACCAAAGTAGCCCATCAACCACTGCTTCCACATCAAACACTGCTGACAAAAGTCCCCAAACAGTGGATAAAAGTCAACATGTGTCCACATCATTACCTCCTATTCCACCACCTTTTGAAGCCACTACTGGGTCATCAAAGTCACCAGCAGTGGTTAGCTCAGATGATACACATCTGCAGCCTTCACCAACAAATGCAATCATTCCATACTAAGGAGATTTAATCTACTTGAGATCCCATCCACCTGATCAAATAATTGGCAACATCAATGAAGGGGTGCTCACAAGAAGCCAAACCCAAAACATTTGTCTTTTTGCTGGTTTTCTATCACTTCAACAGCCAGTCAAGTACCAAGAGGCACTGAAAGACAACAGCTGGGTAGAAGCCATGCAAGAGGAGCTCCAACAGTTTAAAAGACAACAAGTATGGGAGCTTGTACCACTACCAGAAGAGGTTAGTCCCATTGGCACAAAGTGGGTCTTCAAAAACAAAACTGATGAAAGGGGCATTGTTGTCAAGAATAAAGCCAGGCTTGTGGTTCAAGGTTACAGACAGGAAGAGGGGATTGACTATGATGAAACTTTTGCCCCTGTAGCAAGATTGGAGGCTATAAGACTGTTCCTGGCCTTTGCTGTCAACCACAACATGAAGGTGTTTCAAATGGATATCAAAAGTGCTTTCATCTATGGTACAATTCAAGAAGAGGTGTATGTTTGTCAACCTCCAGGCTTTGAGGATCCATTTTATCCAGATCATGTCTACAGGTTAAACAAAGCCTTGTATGGCCTGAAACAAGCACCAAGAGCCTGGTATGAAACTCTTTCCAACTTCCTACTCTCAAATGGTTTCAAAAGAGGTACCATTGATAAAACACTGTTTCTAAAATGGAGAGGGAAGGATTTAATGATTGTCCAAATTTATGTGGATGACATTATTTTTGGAAGCACATGTAACAAAATGTGTGAAGAGTTTAGAGAACTCATGACAGCTGAGTTTGAAATGAGTGCAATGGGTGAGCTGCAATGCTTTCTTGGTCTCCAAGTTCAGCAAATGCAAAATGGAACTTTCATTCATCAAAGCAAATATGCTAAAGATCTTTTAAATAAATTTGATATGAATGATTGTAAACCATGCAGCATACCCATGGCAACAAATAAGCTTGTCATGTCTGATGAAAAGGATGAGCTGATTGACCAAACACTTTATAGAAGCATGATTGGGTCTTTATTGTACCTAACTGCATCTAGACCAGACATCATGTTTGCAACATGTGTCTGTGCAAGAAGTCAATCAGCTCCCAGGAAATCAAACCTCATTGCTGTAAAAAGGATATTCAGATACATAAAAGGTGCTCCCACACTTGGTATCTGGTATCCAGCTAATGGGAATATCAAGCTTTCAGGCTTTTCAGACAGTGACTTTGCTGGATGTAACACAACAAGGAAGTCCACATCAGGAGGGTGCCAGTTTCTAGGTGATTGCTTAGTTTCATGGCAAAGCAAAAAGCAAGCAGCTGTTTCAACATCCACTGCTGAAGCTGAATACATTGCTACTGCAAGCTGTACAGCCCAACTCCTGTGGCTTCAAAATCAGTTGCTGGATTTTGGTATCACTGCCTTAAAGACACCACTCATGTTGGATAGCCAGGCAGCAGAAAATATCATCAAAAATCCAGTTTCCCATTCAACCACCAAACACATCGACATCAGACATCACTTTGTGAGGGATTGCTATTAAAAAGGTTTGATTTCTCTGCATCATGTTCCAACTAAAGACCAGCTGGCAGATGTGCTCACAAAAGCACTAGACACAGCCACTTTTGAAAGCTTGGTCTCTAGGATTGGCATGCTAAACATGGAATAACAAGCAAAATCTTGTTTTTCTATGAATAAAAGCATTAAAATGTTTTCAGAAAATCAAAACTCCATCCTTAAAAATAGCTAAAAATGAAGTTTTCATTAAAATCCTTAAAAGTCTGCCATAACCACTGTTTGTTCAAAAGTCTGCTCTACTTCAAAGGTCTGTCCACTGCTGAAAGTCAACCCATGTTCTCTCATTTCTTTGATAAACTCTGTTGTTCAAAAGCAGTGTCTTATCCACTGATATGCTATCCACTGAAAGTGAAAATCATCCACTGCTTCCATTTTACCGTTGTAACCACTGCCTTCATCAGTCACTTTCATAAAAGGACTGTCCTTCATTTCACCAGGGTTTGGCATGTGGGCAGTACATAGTAGTCAGTACTTTTGTAACCGCTGCCACGTCAGCCTTCACTTTTCCCTCTATAAAACCCCCACTTCACACCAAAACAGGGTTTTACTGTCGAATTGAATTCTCAAAAATTCTCTTCTCAAAGCAGTTTTTCATCAAATTCCTTCATCATTTTCTTCGATCATCATCTTCAAAATGACAAAATCGAAGCCATCTGCAAAATCCACTTCCAAATCATCTTCAAAAGCGGCCTCTCAAAAGGCAACACCCACTGAAATTCCACACAAACCATCTCACAATCTACTGGGTCTCCTCACAAAACCCGGCACTACAGACGCTTTCGATTCCATCCTTGCTATCATCTCCGCATCAAAGTACAAAACTTTGTTAACAGCGGATGCACCAATTTACTTGACAACCCAAAGAGAGTTTTGGAAGAATGCAACCCTTGAAAAACAAGGTGACAATGTAACCGCCATCAACTCTTCTCTAAAGGGTAAAGCCGTCAAGATTACATCACAATCAATTTCAGAAGTCTTTCAACTCAAGGATCAGGAAGGTAAAACTTCTTTCCCTAAAAATGAGTTAAAAATTGACTTTATTGAAAGAGGGTATGCTGACACAATGATGAAGAAAGCTACCTTACAAAAAGGTTTCTTTCCTTCTGCAACAAGATTTTTATTCCATACCCTCCTAATGTGTGTTTCAAACAAAACCACTTCTTTCAATGAAATACCATTAAAGATTCAAAATCTGGGATATGCTATACTTCAAGAAGAAAATTTTAATTATTCTCGGGAAATCTTTAATGATTTGGTTAACAATGTTGAAACAAAATCATTCTTACTGTTTCCAAGGTTCTTAAGCTATTATTTTGAAAAGAAATTCAGTAAGGATGATATTGCTGTAATAAACCAAGGTGACTATTTTCAAATGCACAGCTTAACTGCTGAAACTTTTTCCAGAATGTCAACACCTTGCAAAACACAAGCAGAGGTGCCTGAGCAGAATTTAGCAGCTACCACTGCTCCTCAGGTATCTGCTGCTGAGCCCACTACTTAAGGTGATCAAAGCAGCAGAACAACTGCTTTGAAACCCACACCTAAAATCCCCAAAAAGCCATACAAAAAGAAAAATCCAAAACCCCCCAAACCCATCAAAAAGGCAACTCTGGAGGATGAGATACCAAAGCTACTGCCAGTGACAACACAAAAGTCACTTGACACCACTGCTGCTACTTCCTCACAGCAGTTGGTACAAATATCTCAACCCATAACCACAGCTCCTCCTGCTTCTTCACAAAAAGAACAGGTTGTACAAATTGGGACACCACATCATGATGCTCTGAAATCACTTGATTTCATCATCCACAGCCCACAGCCCAGGGCAAATCCTCTTTCTACACCAAACATCACATCCACAATTCCCTCACCAACCAAACTTCTGTTGGATGCAATTGATTTGAACCAGGCACTAAACAGTCCTTCTCAATCACCCATCAATGAGAATATACCTCAACAAATGACTGGGTCTGCTGTATCAATCTTTGCTAACCCACCAACACAACCTGAGGAGGTTACACCCCTTGAGTTACAAGTAACTCTTGGTGGTAATCCAAGTGAAGCAGCCACTACAACTGCTGAACCCATTGGTTTGCAGTTGGACAGTGGTTACATTAATAAGACTTCCTTGGAGGCAATTCCTTCCAAAGCACCTCTGACATCCACCAGTGGACTTTTCTTGGCTACTGACAACATCAAAAGGCTATCAAGTGTTGAAGGGAGAAGACCCCAGTACCGAGAAAAAGGGGCATCAGTGGTTAATGTTTGGAGTACACTCCCTACCTCAACCACTGATAAAACCACTGCTAGTGGGAAATCAGATGATCCCATTAAATTGGGTGATGGTTTAAAGTACCAGAAATTGACGGAACGTGTTGAAAAACTTGATAACTCTGTTGCTGAACTCAAAGATATGCTTCAACAGTTGTTACAAGTACAAAAGGTACAATCCATTGCTGTTCCACCTCAAGCACCTGCTCCACCACAAGCACCTGCTACAAATGAGCTCTGGAATCTATTTCAACCTTTTCTCCATCAACAAGCACAAATGGCAGATCAGCAACATGAAAAACATGTACAAGAGCTGAGAAACACTATGGAGTCTAGGTTCAAGAACACACAGGCTGATCTCAAGGCTCTAAAAGCCCAGATCTTACATACCACTGGCACTGCTCCTCCAACTGTCCTATTCATTGATCAACTCCCTGAAGACAATGCCAAAAAGGGGGAGAAAATTCAGGAGTGGAAGAAGAAGGGTATAGATGATGGTCTTTATCTTGAACCAGAAAGAGAAAACATGACCAAAAATATCCCTATGCCAGATGGTAGCAAGAAAGTTGATGAGACCACAAATGCACTGGCTGAAGCAGTTATAAGTGTCAAAAAGGATAGAGAGGCCAAAAAGAAAGCCAGGGTGGATCATCCAGATCAGGGTACTTCTGGGTCAAAGGATGATGAAAATTCTATTGATGAAAAGAAGAAGCCTACTAGAAAAGTAAGGCAACCCAAAACCACCAGACGATCAAAGTCTGCTCCAAAACCACCATCCAAAACAGTTGTTGTAACTCCTGTTGTATCAACTACTGCTGGCACTTCAGTGATTTCAACATCTGTTCCCACTTCAACACACACCACATCCAATGCCTTACCATCATCACCACCAAAAACAACATCACATCCTGCCAAAAAGCAGAAGACGGCAGATGTTACAACATCTGCTGTAATGACAACAGTGGTTGGAACACCAGTTGTTTCAACAACTGTTAGTCAATCACAAACCACTGTCACTACATCCACCACCACTATTCCATCCAAAACATCATCAGCCCCTCCTCAAACTAAAAGGAGAAGGCTAATTCTGAAAGACGATGACACTTCACCACCACCAAAATCTTCAAAATCTCTGTCACTTGTCACAATACCAAAACCTGTTCCTCTCTCCTCAGTTAAAATTCACAAGCCCTTACCTCCTGCAGGTGTTCAATTTCCTCTTGAACTTGTAGCAGTTAGAGATGAAATCAAATCCTTTTATTATGAGGATGACCCTGCCAAAAGGAGTTTGCCATCAATTGAAGGATATCCTAGGCCTAAAAATGTTGATGAATATTTGGAAATCAAGGCTAAGTAAGCAGAGGATATCTCAAAAAGAAACACACAAGGGAAATCTGACAAAGAAATTTCACAGAACTGTCAATATTTGCTCACACAAGTCAGATCCCTAGAACAATTTGCAAAAAATGTCAGTCAACAAATCTCAGAGAGAGCAGCTGAAACTCTGAAGAAAGACTATATTAAAAGCATCTTGGCTCACAAGAAATACAAAGGAGAGAAACACATGTACAAAGAGTGGACCATTCCTGAGCTCGAAAATGAAGCAGCCAGAATTCAAGACATGATAAAAAAGGAAAGTCACTCATACTCCTCCTGACTGGGCAAAGTTTAAAAATAATGTACCTGATAAAAAGGTAGAGCTAAGGAGAATGAAAGAGGAATTAGCTGCTGCTAATTATGGGTCTTTGCAACAAGTGTTGAGATGGAAAGAAGATAAAGTCAGGGCTACTTACAAAAGTTTGGAGAAGTTAAGAAAGACTGATCCTACTGCTCCACAAAAGCCTGACTACTCCAAAGCAGAGGTCTCAAAAAGACCACCAAAGCTACAAGTCAAAAGATCCACAGCTCCAGCTGGTGCAGCCATCTATAAAAGAAGGCCACAGAAACAGCTGATTGCTGAAACCATCAAAGAGTTAATGGAAGGTGAAGACCTTGGAAAAGAGGGTATAAAGAAAATGATCATAGAAACTCTTGGTTTGGATCAACCTGCAAGTACTGCTCAGATAGTTTTCAATAGGCCAGCATCACCAAACACCTCATCTAATAAAAATCTCCCAAGAAACCCACCAGGCTCAAAAGTACTAAAGTGGGCAACTGATAAACAGACCTATGTACTGACCTTGTTCAGGTCTGGTGGAGAAGTGAAGAAAATATCAAGGGAACAAGCTCTTGGCCTGAGTCTTGAAGATATGCAGGATCTCCTTGATCTTCCACTTAGCAGGGATGAAGATAATACAGATGCCCTAGACTTTGAGTTACAACTTAAAGGTCAGATAAGGGAACTGTTGATGAGGCAATAAACTTCCACAATAATGAAGAGTTTTGGCATTATCTGTTCCAGGGGGAGATTGTTGGGATTGAACCCTACCAGAGGAACAGATAATAAAAGCCAAAACTGGATCAGAGCAGTGGATCCAGAATAAGCAGTTGTTAGGAACAAATCTCTCCCCTTGAAAGTGATATTCAACATCTGCTGACCTCCTATCTACTGATCTTGCAAACTGCTGACCAACAATCTGCTGATCAAGTAAAGACCTGATGAAAGACTAAAGTTCTGCTGTCCAATCTACTGCCTTGAGTCAAGCACTGCTGATCCGGACAAGTACTGCTGGGTTCACAGCAGTGGAATGTAGCAGCAGTTATTTAAGATGTCTTTATGTAATGTAATGTAATATCAGTAGTTAGCATAGCAGTGTTTGTACTGATCAGAGGTTAGAGTTTGTTAGGAGGTTAGATGTCACTTTCATGGTGAGGTCAGCTTAGATGCTCAGTGGTTTGCTAGTGCCTATAAATAGAACAGTGCTCTGTACTGTTCTATTAGCTCTTTGCAACACCGTCTTCTCTGCACGAACAAACACTGAGCTCTGGCTGAGGGGGAGTTTGTATTCAATCATTTGCATTGTAATTGTAATTGAAATAAATTCAATCTTTCGGTTCATTGTGAAAAAATGTTTGATCAAAGCAATACTCTCGTTTGATTGTATGCAAAGTTTGTTTCCATCTTAATTCCACTGCACACTCATCCATTTCCATCTTAATTTCAAACGTAAAATACAATCAAAACCAAACTCAGATCCAACACAATTCTGTTATAAACTTCTAAATAAATCATTGTCATTACTTTATCTAGGAAACAAGCTACATAGCAGAATCAGAAGAAGTCAACAGTTATCCAAGGGAGAATCATGATACTACCAGGATCAACGTAACTGGTGCGGAACTTCAAGCATTGATTGATAATGCTGTTACTAAGGCCATGGATAGGCAGTTTAATGAATCAAGAGGTACTCGGAGCAAGACCCTATCGGTACCTCATTCCAAATCACACCCTAAGACTCACTATGTGGCTCATAGTAAGCCACCATCTAAAACTCACGAGTCAAAGAAGGATGATGGCCAGCACTCTTCAAATCAGCATAGCGTTCCATCTAAGAAGATTGTTTTTGATAAGGAGCCACGAGCAAAAACCTGTTCTTATAAGTATTTCGTCTCCTGTAAGCCCAGGGATTTCACTGGGGAAAAAGGAGCCATTGATTGCATGATGTGGCTAGATGAGATGGATACGGTAGTTGATATTAGTGGATGTGCAAAGTAAGATGTTGTGAAGTATGTTTCACAATCATTCAAGGGAGAAGCTCTAGCTTGGTGGAGGTCCTTAATCCAAGCTACTGGAAAGATTCCGTTATATAACTTAATATGGGCTCAGTTTGTTGCTTTGATCATGGAGAATTTCTGTCCTCAACATGAAGTGGAGAAGATCGAGACCGACTTTCTGACATTGGTTATGAAGAATTTAGACTGTCAGGCGTATCTCACGAGCTTTAATACCATGTCTCGATTGGTTCCATACGTGGTGACACCGGAACCAAAGCGTATAGCCCGTTTCATTGGGGGTTTATCCCCGGAGATCAAAGCGAGTGTGAAAGCATTAAGACCTACTACTTTAGGTCAGTAGCTGATTTGTCATTATCTCTTACCCTTGATGCGGTCAGGCAGAGATCGCTTAGGAATTCTGATGCTGGGAAGAGAAAACGTGAGGATGATAACTTACACCGTTCAGACAAGAAGCACAAAGGGAACTCTGATCACAAGAAGAGTTCAGGGTTCAAGAAAGAGGACCAACAATCGGGTGAGAAGCCCAAATGTAAGACCTGCAAGAAGCGCCATTTGGGAAAGTGCAGGTATGAATCAAAGTCCCAATCACAGCCAAGAGCTTGTGGGATCTGTAAGTCTTCTGAGCATAAGATGTTGGATTGTAAAAAGATTAAGGATGCAACTTGTTACAATTGTAACGAGAAAGGGCATATCAAGTCCAACTGCCCAAAGTATGCGAAGAAACCTGAAGAAGGCAAGAAAACCAATGCCCGGGTCTTCCAAATGAATGCCCAAGAAGCGATCCAAAATGACAACGTGATAACAGGTACCTTTCTTATCAATGATGTTTATGCAAGGGTATTGTTTGATTCGGGTGCAGATAAATCATTTGTTGATAATAAGTTTTGTAAGTTATTAAATCTGCCTGTTAAAACCCTAAGTATAAAGTATGAAGTAGAATTGGCCGATGGTACCATATAAACTGCTTCAACCGTGTTAGATGGATGTTTCATATCCATTAGGAACCACTCTTTTCCATTGTCTTTGCTTCCTTTGAAACTAGCTGGATTCGACATAGTAATAGGCATGGATTGGTTATCTCATAACCAAGCTTAGATCATTTGTGATAAGAAGCAAGTGGTTATTAAAACACCTTATGGTGAGCCGTTGACAATTCAGGGAGACACTCAGCATGGGCTGCCTAAGCAAGTGTCTATGCTTAAGGCATCAAGGTACATGAAGAAAGGTTATGTCATCTATATGGCACAAGTGACAATTGATGAACCAAAGCCCAAGATTGAAGACATCCCTATCATTTCTGAATACCCTGATGTATTCCCTGAAGAACTACTTGGTTTACCCCCAGATAGGCAAGTGGAGTTTAGAATCGACATTATACCTGGAGCAGCACCTGTTGCAAGAGCACCTTACCGGTTGGCCCCAACTGAGATGAAAGAGTTGAGAACTCAGTTGGATGAATTATTGGCAAAAGGATTTATTAGGCCTAGCTCATCTCCTTGGGGAGCACCGATCCTGTTTCTGAAGAACAAGGATGGATCAATGCGTTTTTGCATTGATTATCGAGAGCTGAACAAGGTTACAATCAAGAATAGATATCCATTGCCCAGGATCGACGATCTATTCGATCAGCTTCAAGGAGCCAGTTACTTCTCCAAGATCGACTTGAGATCAGGATATCATCAGCTGAAGGTTAGAGATGAAGATGTGCACAAGACTGCATTCAGAACTCGCTATGGTCACTACGAGTTCTTAGTGATGTCGTTCGGACTCACTAATGCACCAGCAGCGTTCATGGATCTCATGAATCGCGTTTGCAAACCCTATGTCACACCCTGACTTTTGCGGAAGCGTATGATGTATGACTGGTTTAATATCATTGCATTCGATCATAATAAACAAATACATGATCAAAACGATGTTCATCCATTCATAAAATTTGAGTATTACAAACATCGGTTATTTAAGTTTTAAAACACGACCTTCGACTAGGTTACAAACCAACAAAAATGGATGACATCTAAACTTGAAGTCTACTTCTAGAAACAACACACGTGCCCAAGATCCAACCTGTCACCTAAATACATGTAATTTTTGGAAAACATCAACAAAAGTTGAGCGAGTTCATGCGTTTTGTGTGAGTACTGGTAAACTTGTAAACCTTTGAGAGTCTCCTTTGAAAACAGGTATGAAAAGCGTGTATGAACATACCAAATAAATGTTTTACAAGGACATTATGGCATGTGAGGACATAGGGAACACTCGAAATTAGTAGGCTTATACCCTTGTCGATTTTCCCTCGACTATGTCGATTTCCCTCGACTATGTCGAATTTCCCTTCGACTACGTCAATTTACCTTAACTATGTCAATTTCCCTTGACTATGTCGATTTCCCTCGACTGGGACACTGAAGAACTCAAGTGATCACATGAGGACCATGAGTGGGGCTCGGCCGTACCCGTTAGATCTAACCTTCGTCCCTAATTAAGAATTAATGGCATTTCAATATTAAGTCTATGCTCACATGATCTAATAGTGCATTTCATAGGCATTTCATACCGTTTAAGCATTTGTAACATGTATTCCACCCCCGAGAGTTATAAAACCAAAAACAGTTAAGAGAAAAGGGGGAGCATGAACTCACTGTTTTGCGTCTTCGGTACTCGTAACTCAAATCTCGTCAGCAAACACGACTACCTACAATGTGCTAGGGTCTATTAGACGAGCGGGCCGTGCCTTGCCTTAGTATTCATGTTTTGAGTTACATTTCTTTTTTGTCTTTAACATTATCCAAAGTTATAATTACTTGTTAAAATAATAATTATTTTAACTTTAAATTATATTCAATTTTGGAATAATTGTTAAACAATATTTTTGTAACAATACTTCTCAAATATTTATTTTCGTATTTCCTTCCCAAGAATGGGGGTATCTCATACATGCATTTTCGTATTCTTGTATTTGTAGTTCCAAATTAATATATTTTCAAGTCTCACTTTAGAAAATATATAATAACTTATTTTGTCCCAAAAATAATGTATTGTCTAGAAAATATATATTTTTTCCCAAAAATCATATATCTTCCAAATATTCCAAAAAAAATATATTTTAACTTCCAAAAATAATATATTTTCTCCTTGTCGAAAATATGATATACTTGTAATAAAAATCATATTTTCATCCCTTTCGTATCCAAAATAATATTTACCAAAAATATATTTATAACGGCATTTTCCGGAATATTTTATAAGTTACGTTCTTGCATTCGATTTCACATTATTAAGTGTGTAACTTATATATTTATTCCTTGTGATTTTTGGTATTATTTTTGGATTGTAAGTTCTTGGTATTGTTAAGTCATATTATTTTAAATCCTAAAATAATATAACTATTACACAAAGTATACAAATATTCACACACATGTCTTTTAAATATATACCTTTCAAATATATATTTAGTTATTTTTATTTACAAAAACCAACCTCCAATATTTGTATTTTTGTAACAAAGTCTATGGCAAAGTTTTTATTGGAAACCATGGTTAAAACACACTCGTAAATATTTGTTTAGAAAATATTTTTCTAAGTGTTTATATTTTTAGAAAATTTTGCCATAGTTTCCCCTAAAAATGGAGGTGTCCATGCTATCAAAGCATATCATTTTCTTTTTGAAAATCATCACAAACAATCAACAATCAATCTACACTTACCAAGTGCCAAAATATTGCTATCTACATAATAATCATAAACTTGAACTTTCATAAAAAACTTGTAGTAACTTGGTAGTGTGTTTAGTAGGTTTAGTTACCCTTTAAAGTGTGTTTACTTCTTTAAAAATCTCATTCTTGAAAGATTTAGGTGTTTACAACTTACTAGATGATTTTTCCAAAAATCATTCTCTTGGGTTTTTCTTGTAAACAAAGTATTCTTACACTTGTTTCACTACTAGAAACATGGTTATTTTCTTTAAAAACTATGTTCATGTAAATCTTGTGATTTAACTTGGTTTCTTTGGAAAACTATTTTTGAAATCATCCATGTTTATGTCTAGTAACATATTACATACTACATCATTCACAAAAATCATTTTCATCTTTCAAGTTCATTAAAACAATAAGCATGGTGATCTTGGTCTTTCACAAGATCATCACCTTAACTTACTAGATCATGTGTTTAATCACAATCTAGTAGGTTTCTTATGGTGTCGAACATTACTAACATAAATCATCAATCATCAAGAAGCAAATCATCACTAAACAACAAGTATTCATATGTTTATAAGCTTATGTTAAAGATTCATGATCAAGTTATTTAGTGTTCATCAAGATTAACAATGTGTATCATCTTTTAAACATCAAAATATGAAGTAACAAAGGGTTATGAGGGCCTTACTACTAGCACAAAGGCTAGGGATGAACACAAGATGTTGTGGATGACAGATGTGGAGGATAAAAGCAATTAGGAGAGGTCCTTCAAGATCCAAGACCACCAAACCTTCTTATATGGCTCCTTACACCTTGAGTGCACTTGGAAATGGTTGAGAATGAAATGGAAGTGATGATGGTGGTGGTGGGTGTTCACGGCCGAGAGGGAGGGAGATAGAAGGAGAGAGTTGATGGTGATGTGTGTGTGTGTGAATGAGAGCTTCCATCCATCTTATAACCATCTAATGTTATTAACCTTTGGGTATTATGTTTGATATAGTACATACATGATCTTCTACTAAATCCATTGAGATTATATAGGATCTTAGTAAGATTGAGAAGATCAAGGGTGGGCCACCTTTGGTGACCGATTACTAGCATGGGGGGGGGGTTTAATTGTAAAATTGAACCATCTAGTTAGATTAAATAGTTAGAAGTTAAGTATAATGTTTAGTGTTTAAGTGTAACATGTGTCACATAGTATGTTAGGGTGTTCGGGGATCATAACTAGCTTAGAAACACTAAAACAATGCTTCTAGTATCATTTTGGTGTTTCGGGTAATGTCCGGTTGTTCGGTTAGATACCGGTTCGTTAAAGTGTCAAACTATTCCGTTTAGTGTTCTTTATGTACCCCTTTGTGACACTTTCAATTCCCGATACTTAGGAAAGCATTCAGGACCATTTAGTCATATTTTTGCATGTAATAAACTTGTTAAAATGCTGAATTTTGCTGATTTATGCAGAATTCTGCACTTTATGTGGGTTTTAGGCACTTTCCGGCACTTTATCTATCACCTAGAAAAGCAGTTTTGTGGTCCTTACTTCCCTACACACTATACTAGTGTAGTACGTAGTCTCTGGCTCATACTGGGCCTCAAAACACTGTCTGTCTAAGTACTGAACTCCCGTCAGTGTTTTTAGTTTGTCTGATAATGGTGCCAATTCTGTTCTGTGCACTATTAGAACTATATCGTGTTGCATGTAGTAATGATAAAAGTCTTGCAACGTGAAATGCCATTGTATGTATATAACAGTAATCAGAAATTCATTTGTCTTGTAAACTAGATCATGCACAGTTATTAAAGCACAGATTACTGTTCAATTAGTGTACGGAATGTACGGAAAAGTGATAGTTGTCACAGACTCCCCCCGTTAAAAGAATTTCGTCCCGAAATTCAAGCGATGCCATCGGTTGCAGGGGAGTTGTGAATCAAATGTGGTCACTTAGGTTTAAAATTTGTCCTCATGTTCCCATGTAACTCTGGGTCATGATATGAATTCTATCGTACTCAAGTAAATCAACTATGTCTTCTCCGTGTTTTGTGGACTCTTAGTCCGCATCCTTAACAGGTTCTATAGTAAATTGGAATTTGTCTTTGACGTGAATCTTGTTTGTGGGAATAACGACTGTTCCTTGAGTCAGACTCCTTTAAAGGCTAGACACGTGGAATGTGTCGCGATCACTACTGATCTTTTCTGGTAGTTTCAGCTTGTGAGCAATGGTTCCGATCCCTACCAGGATCTCGAAAGGTCTAATAAACCGGGGGTCCAACTTTCCACGTTTTCCAAATCGCATCACGCCTTCTCAAGGCGAGGCTCCCATTAAAGCCATACTTCTTATCTCAAATTCCTACGATTTCTGCAGCTCGTCGGCGCAATCTTTCTGTATTCCACGGGCTGTCTTGATATGATCACATATCTGACCGATCTTGCCTCTAATTTTTCCTGAACCAACTCGGGCCAGTAGATTGTTTATCTCCGGTCTCCGTTTAACACAACGGGGATCGACTTATTATGCTCCATCTAAAGCTTCACACGAAGCGATTTAAACAGCGGTGTGATAAATACTGTTGTAGGAAAACTCCACTAAGGGCAAGTGAGTGTTCCAACTTTTCATCAAAGTTTATCACCCAAGCACGTAACATGTCCATACAGTCTGCATCGTTCAGTAGCTCAGTCCATCTTCGTTAATATTTAAGTTCTTATGATCAACGGTGTGCTGCAACCCTTGTGATCAGTAAAGGTCGTGCCGCGTTTTCTTACAGGTAATGGCGTCAAGTTTGCGGCGCGCAATTACTGTATCTAGATCAAGGTTTCTTCTCATGATCCCTTAATCAACGTGATGCGTATGCAATGCCGTGGTCTCTTTGCATCGACGCGCAATCGAGGCTTTGTCGAGAAGCGTCACATAATTGCAACTCTAACTCCTTAGATCTTGATTGCAGGGTTGGCATGAATCTCGTTCTTATCCACCATGTATCCTAAAGTTCTTACCTCGCGAATTCGAAATCCGCTTTTTGACATCTTAGCACATAACTGTTCTTTCTCCAATAGTCGCAAGATAAATTACAGATGTTGCTCACGACCTTCCTTGGTCGTTAAGAATGTAGTCAATAAATATAATTATGATCGAGCCAGGTATGGCTTACACATTCGATTCATGAGGTCCATGAATATTGTCAATGCATGTGTTAAGCCAAATGGTACGACAAGGAACTCGTAATGCTCGAAGCGAATCATAAAGGTCGTTTTAAGGATATTTCCTTCTTGTATTCGCAGTTGAGGACATCCTGTCCTCAAGTCGATCTTTGAGTGGTAGCTAGAACCTGACGATTGGTCTGTTCATGTCATCAATCCTTGGCAAAGGATACCGATCCTTGATATCCAATTCTCTGAAATTGATGCAAAGTGGAAACTGCCGACTTTCTTCTCATGTCCTTAACTAAGGACACCATGTTCTTAATTCCATCTTGGAGTAGTAGCTGGGACCTTGTAGTTGGTTGACAAGTCATCGGTTCTCGGTAAGGGGTACCGATTCTTGTTGGTTAGTTGTCTATCTCCCTGTAACCCATGCGTAATACTTTTCTCCCTCATTATTCCCTCTGAGTTCCTCTCAGATTAGGATATATACGCGTGTAAAAACTGTTGTCCTGTTTCCTAACGGATAACACTGGGGCTTCCCAGGGTGAGAAACTCGGCCTGGTAGATTTCCTCTGTCTAGCAGCTCTCACAGCTGCATCAGAGGCTCTTGTATCTCGGACAAAACTAGTTGGTAAGGCGTCATCTTATCACTGGTGCCGCTCCTGGCATGAGGTTCATCCTAAACTCCTCTTGTCGTTGGGGGGGGGGGGGTATTCCTGGCAAATCTTCAGGAAAGGCTTCTTGGTCTTTTTATCGACAACATGAGCTAGGAAGGCTATGCAGACTACTCGGAGGCGCTTCCGTGTCTCTTCGACCAATGAGAGATGCCGCAGACCCACGGTCTTATGGGGCCTAGTACCCTTGCTCCTATTGCAAGAAGGTTGTGAACTTTAAGTGTTTCATCATTCGCAAGAGGGATGCGACTGATTTTCCTTATAACGAACGACTTCAGCTCTATACTTGGATATCCAATCCATGTTGACTATCATATCATGACTTCCCAAGTCAATGGTAATGGAGGGTTTCGGCCTTCTGAGTTCCCAAAATATAATCCTTATTCGCCTCGTCTGCTTAAACTAACCTTCAATATGCCAGTTCTAAAGAATACGGGACGTCTTATTCTACTCGAAACTAGGCCAAGCAGTTTCTTAAGTTCTAAGCATACAAGGTTAAAGTTAGTGCCAGTATTAATAAAAATAGATGCATAAGGTTGATTAATAGGGAACGTACCCGTAACCGCATCTGGATCCTGGCGTGCTTCACGAACTCCAATCGTGAAGACCCTTCCTCGCTTGGTTCTTTCTAGGGAAATCTTTCCTAAAGTGCCCTACTTCACCACATCTGTAGCAACTTGATACTCTACCATTATCTCTTCCGTCTGGATCCTTCGCCCAACAGGCATCCTTGCTGTGCCCTTCCTTTCCACACTTTCCACACTTTAGGCCTCAGACATTGACCTTCATGGTAAAAATTGCATTCCTCACATCTCGGCTTATTTCCCAAATAAACCTTACCTCCGGCCTTTTTAGTGGCTCTATAAGCCTTCCTGCCACAGGGCGGGTTCACTTCCTTTCTTTTGTTTGCTTTAGAGCTTCCATAGCTGACTTGGGTGCCTATCTTTAGGTTTGAAGACTTCCTTTTCTTGCTGCCTGATGACTCCACATGAGTCTCTTTCTTGTTATCCTCAGATTCCAAAAATTTTCCCATGCGTAAAGCTTCTTCAGTAAGAGTGACACTCAAATCGATAGCCTCTGTGATGGTTGGGGACTTTGAGGTAGTAACCATGCTCCTGATTTGAGGTGCAAGTCCCCAGATGAATCGCTCAATCCTCTTGAATTCCGGCTTGACTAAGTAGGTAATGACCCTAGACAAGTCGTGAAATCGCTGGACGTACTCGGAAATCTTCGGCCCGTCCATTTTCAAATTCCAGAACTCCACCTCAAGCTTCTGGATTTCAGCCCTAGAACAGTATTTCTTCTCCATCATTTCCTTGAGCTCGTCCCAGCTCAGTGCATAAGCAGCATCCTCACCAAGGGTCTGAACCTGTAGGTTCCACCAGGAGAGTGCGCCATCTAAAAACAACCCTGAGATAAAGGTAACACTCCGTTGGGGCGAACAGTAACGCATTCTTAGAACGGAGTCAGTCTTTTCTGCCCAACGAACAAATGCAACGGCACCTCCTGTGCCATCAAAATTCAATGGCTTGCAGTCCAGGAACTGTTTATAGGTGCAGCCAGTTGGAGGGTTATTTCCGGTAGTGCCACCGCTGTTTTTAGAGCGGAGGGCTTCATGTCGTGCAATTGCCTGTGAGATACGTTCTTGAAGCTCGGCTTCTGTCCTTGGTAACATACTGGTGTCTGTGTCTCATCTAGGCGGCATTCTCTTCTGTCAAAAGGTATGAAGTAGGTTAGACAACATTCCATAATTGTCTATGAGGTACATAGCACCATAAGCCAACTTGTAATCACCCAATATCACATGCATATACTCAACAATGTATGAGCGAGGAGACAATTACTGAGCCTTCACATAGGCTTGGCAACTTGGCTTATTGTTTGTAATGGGAAAAATAAAATGAACTCGAGGCTACATCGCCTTGGTCATACAAGTTTCATAAAGTGGTAGTTGTTTTCCTTCTACATAGCTTTACAAGACGGGTATACTTTCCCTGAGATGGGGGTTGTTCATGTAGGGGTGATAGAGAGTGTAACGTCACTGAATCTTTCCGAATGTTATCCATCTTCACTTGCTTAAATATCGGTTCTCAAACGTCTCGTACACGGATAGAAGTGTCAGACACGAAGTAGGCAAAGACAGGTTTCCTACTTTATAAAGTGCTAAAGCAATGGTCTATGCATTGTTCTACCAAATGAAGGTGTGAACACCTATAGCTTATTTTTAGAGGGATGGTGATCATTAACCTGGCCCGCAGAGTCCACCAGGATTTCCATGCACTACAAGTTGTTATTACGTGGGCCCCCGTAATAATAAATTGTCTTGCACAGTTACCCCAATTTTCCCTCATCCAAGGAGGGGACACTACTGTCCTTATACCTCTGACATGGAAAGGACCATTGCGGTGGTCCACGCGCTGACATTCGCTATTGTTACACGTGAACAGGCACGATGATTAAACGAAATAGGAATAAGGAGAGTTCCTAGTAGTTGGAGGGGCACCTTCGAGATGAATACTTCATCTTCCTTTTCTGGTTAAGTGTGTCATCAATCTCGCTTCACAAAAGCCCCAGGGACCTCGTCCCGCTGATTAAGAAGTTGTTCCAGGTTGCCGCCTCTGCCTCGCCGTCACTACCGTAGTCAGGCACCTTCACGATCGAGAGGGAAGAGCAGCCATCTCCTACGGACGCAAGCTCAGAATCTCGTTTGGTAATCACTCCAGCCATGAGCTTTGCAATGAACACGAGGTCGATAGCTTCATCGTGCGAGTAAGAACAATAATAGGATTCGGAGTCGAAGGTATCTTATTCACGTCAACAATTATTCCGTACACTTATTCGTATGTATATATCAATAAACAAGTATGTTACTTAGCATGAACAGGCAATTCGATGCATCATATCATTTATAACTCTCGTTTATCCTTTGGGGGGGCGGGGTCATTTTGTCTTTGGCAAGTCTATCCCACATAGACTATGCCTTAATTTGAACCTTAGTTTGGGGTATTCTCCTCCCTACTAATGTCCTTGCCTTGTCTCTTCTTTGAAAAAAAATGTTTGACTCATGGATCTTGACGCTTACGTGAATGCAATGAAAAACCTTTTTGTAAAATGTTTTTGTGAGAGAACTCTAGTGATTGTAGTCTAGACTCGAGAAGGAATCCTAGTTCACTACAATCGAAGCTCTGATACCAAACTGTCACACCCTGACTTTTGCGGAAGCGCATGATGTGTGACTGGTTTAATATCATTGCATTCGATCATAATAAACAACTACATGATCAAAACGATGTTCATCCATTCATAAAATTTGAGTATTACAAACATCGGTTATTTAAGTTTTAAAACACGACCTTCGACTAGGTTACAAACCAACAAAAGTGGATGACATCTAAACTTGAAGTCTACTTCTAGAAACAAAACCCGCGCCCAAGATCCAACCTATCACCTGAAATACATGTAATTTTTGGAAAACATCAACAAAAGTTGAGCGAGTTCATGCGTTTTGTGTGAGTACTGGTAAACTTGTAAACCTTTGAGAGACTCCTTTGAAAACAGGTATGAAAAGCGTCTATGAACATACCAAATAGATGTTTTACAAGGACATTATGGCATGTGAGGACATAGGGAACACTCGAAATGAGTAGGCTTATACCCTTGTCGATTTTCCCTCGACTATGTCGATTTCCCTCGACTATGTCGAATTTCCCTTCGACTATGTCGAATTTCCCTTCGACTATGTCAATTTACCTTGACTATGTCAATTTCCCTTGACTATGTCGATTTCCCTCGACTGGGACACCGAAGCACTCAAGTGATCACATGAGGACCATGAGTGGGGCTCAGCCGTACCCGTTAGATCTAACATTCGTCCCTAATTAAGAATTAATGGCATTTCAATATTAAGTCTATGCTCACATGATCTAATAGTGCATTTCATAGGCATTTCATACCGTTTAAGCATTCGTAACATGTATTCCACCCCCGAGAGTTATAAAACCAAAAACAGTTAAGAGAAAAAGGGGAGCATGAACTCACTGTTTTGCGTCTTCGGTACTCGTAACTCAAATCTCGTCAGCAAACACGACTACCTACAATGTGCTAGGGTCTATTAGACGAGCGGGCTGTGCCTTGCCTTAGTATTCATGTTTTGAGTTACGTTTCTTTTATGTCTTTAACATTATCCAAAGATATAATTACTTGTTAAAATAATAATTATTTTAACTTTAAATTATATTCAATTTTGGAATAATTGTTAAACAATATTTTTGTAACAATACTTCTCAAATATTTATTTTCGTATTTCCTTCCCAAGGATGGGGGTATCTCATACATGCATTTTCCTATTCTTGTATTTGTAGTTCCAAATTAATATATTTTCAAGTCTCACTTTAGAAAATATATAATAACTTATTTTGTCCCAAAAATCATATATCTTCTAAATATTCCAAGAAAATATATTTTAACTTCCAAAAATAATATATTTTCTCCTTGTCAAAAATATGATATACTTGTAATAAAAATCATATTTTCATCCCTTTCGTATCCAAAATAATATTTACCAAAAATATATTTATAACGGCATTTTCCGGAATATTTTATAAGTTACGTTCTTGCATTCGATTTCACATTATTAAGTGTGTAACTTATATATTTATTCCTTGTGATTTTTGGTATTATTTTTGGATTGTAAGTTCTTGGTATTGTTAAGTCATATTATTTTAAATCCTAAAATAATATAACTATTAAACAAAGTATACAAATATTCACACACATGTCTTTTAAATATATACATTTCAAATATATATTTAGTTATTTTTATTTACAAAAACCAACCTCCAATATTTGTATTTTTGTAACAAAGTCTATGGCAAAGTTTTTATTGGAAACCATGGTTAAAACACACTCGTAAATATTTGTTTAGAAAATATTTTTCTAAGTGTTTTTAAATTTTTAGAAAATTTTGCCATTGTTTCCCCTAAAAATGGAGGTGTCCATGCTATCAAAGCATATCATTTTCTTTTTGAAAATCATCACAAACAATCAACAATCAATCTACACTTACCAAGTGCTAAAATATTGCTATCTACATAATAATCATGAACTTGAACTTTCATAAAAACTTGTAGTAACTTGGTAGTGTGTTTAGTAGGTTTAGTTACCCTTTAAAGTGTGTTTACTTCTTTAAAAATCTCATTCTTGAAAGATTTAGGTGTTTACAACTTACTAGATGATTTTTCCAAAAATCATTCTCTTGGGTTTTTCTTGTAAACAATGTATTCTTACACTTGTTTCACTACCAGAAACATGGTTATTTTCTTTAAAAACTATGTTCATGTAAATCTTGTGATTTAACTTGGTTTCTTTGGAAAACTATTTTTGAAATCATCCATGTTTATGTCTAGTAACATATTACATACTACATCATTCACAAAAATCATTTTCATCTTTCAAGTTCATGAAAACAATAAGCATGGTGATCTTGGTCTTTCACAAGATCATCACCTTAACTTACTAGATCATGTGTTTAATCACAATCTAGTAGGTTTCTTATGGTGTCTAACATTACTAACATAAATCATCAATCATCAAGAAGCAAATCATCACTAAACAACAAGTATTCATATGTTTATAAGCTTATGTTAAAGATTCATGATCAAGTTCTTTAGTGTTCATCAAGATTAACAATGTGTATCATCTTTTAAACATCAAAATATGAAGTAATAAAGGGTTATGAGGGCCTTACTACTAGCACAAAGGCTAGGGATGAACACAAGATGTTGTGGATGACAGATGTGGAGGATAAAAGCAATTGGGAGAGGTCCTTCAAGATCCAAGACCACCAAACCTTCTTATATAGCTCCTTACACCTTGAGTGCACTTGGAAATGGTTGAGAATGAAATGGAAGTGATGATGGTGGTGGAGGGTGTTCACGGCCGAGAGGGAGGGAGAGAGAAGGAGAGAGTTGATGGTGAAGTGTGTGTGTGTGAATGAGAGCTTCCATCCATCTTATAACCATCTAATGTTATTAACCTTTGGGTATTATGTTTGATATAGTACATACATGATCTTCTACTAAATCCATTGAGATTATATAGGATCTTAGTAAGATTGAGAAGATCAAGGGTGGGCCACCTTTGGTGACCGATTACTAGCATGGGGGGGGGGGGTAAGTGTAAAATTGAACCATCTAGTTAGATTAAATAGTTAGAAGTTAAGTATAATGTTTAGTGTTTAAGTGTAACATGTGTCACATAGTATGTTAGGGTGTTCGGGGATCATAACTAGCTTAGAAACACTAAAACAATGCTTCTAGTATAATTTTGGTGTTTCGGGTAATGTCCGGTTGTTCGGTTAGATACCGGTTCATTAAAGTGTCAAACTATTCCGTTTAGTGTTCTTTATGTACCCCTTTGTGACACTTTCAATTCCCGACACTTAGGAAAGCATTCAGGACCATTTAGTCATATTTTTGCATGTAATAAACTTGTTAAAATGCTGAATTTTGATGATTTATGCAGAATTCTGCACTTTATGTGGGTTTTAGGCACTTTCCGGCACTTTATCTATCACCTAGAAAAGCAGTTTTGTGGTCCTTACTTCCCTACACACTATACTAGTGTAGTACGTAGTCTCTGGCTCATACTGGGCCTCAAAACATTGTCTGTCTATGTACTGAACTCCCGTCAGTGTTTTTAGTTTGTCTGATAATGGTGCCAATTCTGTTATGTGCACTATTAGAACTATATCGTGTTTCATGTAGTAATGATAAAAGTCTTGCAATGTGAAATGCCATTGTATGTATATAACAGTAATCAGAAATTCATTTGTCTTGTAAACTAGATCATGCACAATTATTAAAGCACAGATTACTGTTCAATTAGTGTACGGAATGCACGAAAAAGTGACAGTTGTCACACCCTACTTGGACAAGTTTGTCATTGTCTTCATTGATGACATTCTTATTTATTCGAAGAATCAGACTGATCATGAGAAACACCTTCGTTGTATTCTTAAACTACTTCAGCAAGAAAAGCTCTACGCCAAGTTTTCAAAATGCGAGTTTTGGCTTCGTGAAGTCCAGTTTCTTGGACATGTAGTTAGTGAGCGTGGTATCCAGGTGGATCCCGCTAAAATTGAAGCTATCATGAATTGGCAAGAGCCGAAGACACCCACAGAGATTCGTAGCTTCTTGGGTCTGGCAGGATATTATAGGCGTTTTATTGAAAATTTCTCAAGAATTGCAGCACCCCTAACTTCGTTGACTAGGAAAAATATCAAGTTTGATTGGGGTCCTAAGCAACAAGAATCCTTTGAGATTCTTAAGCAGAAGTTGAGCAATGCTCCTGTGTTGACATTGCCTGAAGGGATCGAAGAATTTGTGGTTTACTGCGACGCCTCACACACAGGTATGGGATGTGTGCTCATGCAGAAGGGCAAGGTTATTGCCTATGCTTCCCGACAATTAAAAGTGCACGAGAAGAATTACACCACCCACGACTTGGAATTGGGTGCCGTTGTGTTTGCACTAAAACTTTGGAGGCATTATTTATATGGTACCAAGTGTGTGATCTATTCTTATCATAAAAGCCTTCAACACTTGTTCAACCAGAAGGATCTGAACATGAGACAACGTCGATGGATGGAGACACTGAACGACTATGATTGTGAAATCCGATACCATCCAGGCAAGGCAAATGTAGTCGCCGATGCTTTGAGCAGGAAGGAAAGAGTTAAGCCCATTAGAATCAATGCCAAGAGCATTGAATTGAAGAACAACTTAAATGAAAGATTGCTAGCCGCTCAAAAGGAAGCTCTATTAGAAGCTAACTATCCAAATGAAAAGTTGGGTGTAACTGCTGAACAGTTATCATATGGCAAAAGATGGAATCCGAAGATTGAATGGACGAATATGGGTTCCAATTTATGGAGGACTTAGGGATGTGATTCTTCAAGAAGCCCATAACTCCAAGTATTCTGTTCATCCTGGCTGTGATAAGATGTACCGGGATTTGAAGGCAAATTATTGGTGGATAGGCTTGAAGAAGTCTATAGCCACTTATGTGGCCAAATGTCTGACATGTGCTCAGGTTAAAGCCGAACACCAGAAGCCGTCAGGTTTGCTGCAACAGCCTGAACTTCCCACCTGGAAGTGGGAAATGGTAACTATGGATTTCATCACTAAGTTACCAAAGACAAAGCGAGGAAATGATACTATCTGGGTTATAGTCGACAGATTGACCAAGTCAGCCCACTTCTTACCTATTAAGGAAACACACAGCTCAGATAAGTTAGCTCAGTTGTACGTGGATGAGATTGTATCTCTCCATGGAGTGCCAGTGTCTATTATCTCTGATAGGGATACGAGATATACATCGCACTTTTGGAAAAGTTTTCAGCAATCCTTGGGCACTCGATTAAACTTCAGCACTGCATATCATCCTCAGACGGATGGTCAGAGTGAGCGTACAATTCAAACACTGGAAGATATGCTAAGGGCTTATATTATTGATTTAGGTGGAAGTTGGGATGATCACCTTCCATTGATTGAATTTTCATACAATAATAGTTATCATTCGAGTATTCAAGCTGCACCTTTTGAAGCGTTGTATGGAAGGAAGTGCAGGACGCCCGTTTGTTGGGCAGAAGTTGGAGATGTCCAACTAACAGGACCTGATATAGTCCTGGAGACGACATACAAGATTGTGCAGATACGTGATTGTCTCAAAGCTGCCAGGGATAGGCAGAAAAGCTACGCAGATAAAAGGCGTAAACCTCTAAAATTTGAGGTAGGTGACAAAGTTCTACTTAAGGTATCACCCTGGAAAGGGGTAATGCGATTTGGCAAGAAAGGCAAGTTAAGCCCAAGATACATAGGACTATTCGAGATCATCGAATGTGTCGGAACAGTGGCTTACAAGTTAAACCTGCCTGAAGAGCTCAGTGGGATTCATAATGTGTTTCACATTTGCAACTTGAAAAAGTGTCTAGCTGATGAATCGCTAGCCATGTCACATAAGGATGTGCATATAGATGAAAGCTTAAAGTTTATTGAAAAACCTTTGTCGATTGAGGACCGACAGGTTAAGAAGCTTCGAAAGAAGCATGTACCGATTGTGAAGGTTAAATGGGATGCCCGTAGAGGTCCCGAATACACGTGGGAGGTTGAGTCCATAATGAAACAGAAGTAACCTTATTTATTTCAGTAAATCTCAAGGTCGAGATTTCTTTTAAGGGGGTGAGGATGTAACACCTCGTAAAATCACGACCAGTATTATGAAGACACGTGTCAAGAACTTTAGACATGTAAAGAATTATTCCTGAGGGACTGAAGTTGTCAAACACTGTAAATATGTGAATAAAGGGATCTAAAGTGTGAACATTTGATAATTTTGCCTTTCAACGACCCTACACGATGTTTATACCCTTAAACGAATAAATCATGAATCGTATGAAACCGTTTGTGGAAGAAAGTGAAAGTTTACAAGACGCAAGGGTTAAATGTGTCAACATGTTTAAATTATACCTCTGAGTGACCTTTTAACGAACCCGAAGCTTTGTAATGATTAATTATGCTCCCGAGAATAAGTGATAAAATTTTCACAAGGTTTCGATATCGTATGAGGAAAATACGTTAACTTTCGTAATTAAGGGGTTAAAAGCGTCAACAAGGCAAAACTTATGTTTTCGGTTATCATTTAACAAAACCGGACCTAACGGTGTTTGGTTATATCTCATGGATCACAAGAATAAAAGTTAAATGGGTTAAATGTGCTTAAAATGAAGGAAATTACGCTTTAGAAGGTCCAGGGGGTGAAAATGTCATTATTTGAAACTTGCTGATCAGGTGACCCACATGGTGGCGTCATGCCTCCACCAACCTCCTCTGCCGTCGCACGACGTGACGGCTTGATCTGGGCAGATTCTCTGCACAGCTGCGAGTACAGCCAGTTCCACCGCCTTAAAAGCCTGGTTTTCGAATTCAGGGACTATACCAATGGTTTTTCATGCATAGGGGACACCTGGGATGATCAGGGATCACTTGTAGGCTTGTGTGTAAAGATCTTGTGAAGTTTATTTGGCTATATAAGAACTCTTGTTGCTAGTTCACTTGCACTTCACCAAAAATCATTCTAAACTTACTCTCTGGAGCTCTCTGGACTTCAAGCAAGCTTTCCTCAACTCCTAATTCGTGCTAAGAGCCCTTGTAAACATTCTTAGCCTTCCTAGTTCATGTTTTATTAGTTTAATGACCAAAAGTCAAAGAGGTCGTAATTAAGCTTTGACTTAGTGATTAATCACTAATGGTCCAGTCATTTTTCGAATTGAAAGTGGATATGAGTTGGTAATTATGTGGGTAATAAACCCTTAAAAGGGCACCCTCTGATTTCCACTCTAACTAGGTCAATTGTCGGGTCAAACTTAATATTAAAAAGTCAACAGAAAGCTATTTTGCAAATAAACTCATAAATAACAATGTAGAAGCTATGAAACCTGTTTTAACACTTATATAACTTGGTAATTAATGTAAGAACATGTCTAAGCATGTTCAACCCGACAATTTTGAATTTAGGCTCGGTTCGGAACCGAAAGTCTCAAAAGTAGACTTTTGCTTTGACTTCTGTTCTGACCCGATTTAACTTAGTTTAGATATGCCTTAGAGTTCCATTAGGACCAGGTTATAGGTTAGTATAACCCTCTGAGGTTATACAACTTGGTCCCTAATTAATCCGATTCATTTGCATGTTACCATTAATTGCTTAAATATTGACCATTATGCCATTTTGACCTTAAAACGAGATTTTTGAAAATGTGTGTCACACCCCCAAAATCCACCATGCGGAGTATCACCGCTTGGAGGCGTGACATGACCAGGATCGAGCCACCAATCATATTGAACAACGTAATTAAGTAAGTAAGTAAAACCAACCACAATACAATTGGTGACCAAAAGAAAGTAACCGACTTTAAGTTAACAGCGGAAGCATAAAACGTAAGTCCAAAACATAAGTTCATAAGTTTAAAGTTTCAAAACGTGAGTTTTATAGGTTCATAAAGATTTAATATTAAGCATGGGACATAACAATCCACATCCCACAACGACCTCCTCCTCGTGCAAGCTCCATAAGCATCTAGCGACCTGCAAGGCATGTAACAACGAGTCAACAACAAAGTTGAGTGAGTTCACGGTTGGTTGTTTAGTTTTAAGTTGTTTCCGAAAATATGGTTTGTCTTTTGTTGGCTTATTTGCCCTGGGGTTACCCCATAGTTGAAAGTATGATTAACCAGTTCCTTCTTTATTACCCAAACCATATCCATAATCAGTGGGGGCTTCCCCATGTGAACCACTAGACCATACATATCGACAACTGACAAACAATAGTTGTACCCTATGTCAATGTCTATCATCATTGACAGTTTGCCATAGTCCATTAGTACACGCCCGTCCGAACGGCACGGTGTGAGGTTTGTTAAACCTAATAGCGCTATTAACTAATGACCCGCTCGCCATCGGCCTCGGCGATTAAGTCGATATAAACTGAGGGACTTAATGATAGAGTTTTGTCTAGTAAGTTTTAAGGTTGTTGTCCTACCCAAGGAGGATGAACGTACGTATTCTACCCAAGGAGAATACGCAGTATTAATATTGGCATCCTACCTATGGAGGATGGCTGTACATATCCTACCCATGGAGGATATGTAGGTTCCGTTTTAATTCTTTAACCCATTCCCAACCACCGGGAATCCCATGCCTTAGAAAGTGTGTGAACTCACCTCGGTTTGCTCGGTTAGGTTAAGTACTCTAAAAATCAGGAAATCAAGCACGTCCTAATAAGGTGCATAACACAATCAGATTCTCATGCATAACACGTATCCTACGTACGGTTTATCTACTCATTACTTCTATCACATACCACATAATTCAGATGTCAAGTTATATTGTTAAGTTACATTATTTTACCCTAAAATAACATAACTATCTCACAAAATAAACAAGTATCCACACAAGTGTTCTAATATAAAATATATATTCTAAATATATATTTATCCATTTTACTTGTAAAAATCAACCTCCAATACTTTGTATTTTGTAATAAAACCTTTGGCAAAGTTTATTGTGAAAACAAAGCTAAAAATATACTTGTAACACTTGTTTCAGAAAATATTTTCTAAGTGTCGGAATTTTAGAAAATTTCGCCAGAGTTTCCTTTGTAAATGGAGGTATCCATGCTTATTAGCATATCATTTTCTTTTCGGAAATCATTCAATCAATCAACAACGAGTTACCAAACAACATTACACTAGTCAAGTGCAAAAACAATGCGCTTTACATAATAACATGAACTTGGTTTTTCATAAAAACGCGTAGTAACTTAGTGGGGTGTTTAGTGGGTTTAGTTACCCTCCAAAGTGTGTTTACTTTTGTTAAAATCTCACGCTCGGGATTTTTAGATGTTTACAACTTGTAAACTCATTTTGCAAAAATGTGTATTTATTGGATCTTCTTGTTCTAAAAATATTTCTACGCTTATTTTGTTACTAAAATAGTGTAGGTTTAACAAAAGTCGTAACCTTTCAAAAATCATCTTCTACTCTTGGTTTATTTAGGAAAAACCATTTGTAAACCTCAGATCCATACGATCACCAACTTACTTTGTTTACTAATTTTTCAAGAAAACCTATTGTTACCAAGTTCATGCTTAAACATGGAGGTGATTCTTTTATGGAAATCACTAATCACCTCCTAACTTGTTAACTTAAGCTTTTAATCTTACTTTAACAAGTTTCAACCATGATGTTTAACATCATATCTCTAGTAATCAACAAACAAGCAACAAGAAATCATCAACAATACAAGACAACATTATTCATATCATTACTTCTTCATTTTATCAATATTTCATCATTAAGTTAGCTTTATGTTCAAGACCTATCTTTATGATTTTTAGTGTTCTTAAGGTTTCATCATGATTTAACTATTAACCACTCTAAACATGTAGTAAATGAAGATTCAAGAGACTTACTACTAGCTTTAAAGCTAGGGAAGAAACAAGATGAAGATCAAGTGGTTAATAGCACACAAGAGAGGTCCTTCAAGATCCGAGAGCACCGGGCTTCCTTAATCACCTTCTAACACCTAGAAATGATCTTGGAATGGTTGGTTGATGAATGAAAATGGTGGTGGTGGTGGGACTATGTTTCGGCTGAGAATGGGGGCCAAGGGAGGAGAGTGAAGATGTTGTGGTGAAGTGATGAAGATGGTTAAGTGTTGGTTACTTATAAGCTATTGTCCAAAGGTTTCATTGTCCCTTAAAGTACAAACATATCAATTCTAATCCAAATGAAGATTTTGGAAGATAATAGGAAGATTAAGTGAATCTTGGGTGGGGCCACTAAAATTCGGTCATAGGTGGGGGGGGGGGGGGTATCTAGTTGAGTTTCAAAGATTATTTATAGAATTTAGTTGGAAGTTAGGTATCATGGTTAGTGTTTAAATGTTTCATGCATTATATAGTACGTTAGAGTGTTCGGGAACCAATACTAGCTCAGTAAAAGTGAAACAATGTTTCTGATAATATTTTAGTATTCCGGGTAATGTCCGGTTGTTCGGTTTGATACCGTTCTGTTAAAGTGCTAAGTTACATCGTAAAGTATCCTATATATATCTCTTTGTAACATTTTTAATTCCCAACACTTAGGAAAGTATATAGAACTATTTAGTCAATTTTCTGCACAAGACTAGTATGTTAAAAAGCACGTGTGAGTATGACACAGTAATCAGTAAGCAGTTAAGTAATTCAGCACAGTCATCAAGCACTTTAATTAAATTGTACGGATACATGAAATCATGAGGGTTGTCACATTCTCCCCCTGTTAAGAAAATTTCATCCCGGAATTTAGCACGTGGTTACTGAGGAAGCTAGTTAAGTTGCGTGGTTTTCCTGGTTTTCCTGGGGTGTCACATCATCCCCCTGTTGGTTTGGAATTTCATCCCGAAATTCTGCAGTAGCTTCAGCCTCAGTAGTGGTTGCACTTTTCTTAAACAGCTGGGGATACTTGAGTTTCATCTGGTCTTCTCGTTCCCAGGTATACTCTGGGCCACGACGGGAATCCCAACAAACTCGGACAAGAGGTATCCTGGTACGCTTGAGAACCTTAACATCTCGATCAGTAATCTCTACTGGTTCCTCGACAAATCGCAGCTGGTCGTCGATAGTGAGTTCCTTGAGAGGAACTATGAGGGTCTCATCAGACACTTCTTCAGATTTGACACGTGGAATACGTTGTGAACTTCGCTGAGTTCTGCAGGTAAATTTAGCTTGTAGGCGACTTTGCCAATTTTCTCAATGATTTCGAACGGTCCGACATAACGCGGATTGAGTTTGCCTCGTTTGCCAAAATGAACTACACCTTTCCAAGGTGAGACTTTAAGTAGCACTCGATCCCCAGCCTGGAATTCGAGTGGGTTCCTTCGCTTATCAGCATAGCTTTTCTGACGGTCACGAGCTACCGCCATTCGCTGTCGTATCTGAGCAATCCTCTCAGTCATGTCTACTACAAGTTCTGGGCCTGTGATTTGGCTGTCACCAACTTCTGCCCAACAAAGAGGTGATCGGCATTTACGTTCGTACAATGCCTCAAACAGGGCGGCCTGAATACTGGTGTGGTAGCTGTTATTGTACGAAAACTCCACCAACGGGAGATGTTTTTCCCAGCCATTACCGAAGTCGATTACACATGCCCTAAGCATGTCTTCAAGGGTTTGGATGGTGCGTTCAGATTGCCCATCCGTCTGTGGATGATATGCCGTGCTCATGTCTAGTCGAGAGCCAAAAGACTTGTGCATAGCTTGCCACAATTCTGATGTAAAACGTGAGTAACGATCCGAAATGATGGAGGTTGGCACTCCGTGCCTTGATACTACTTCCTTTAGGTAGACGTCTGCTAGAGTAGAAAACTTATCCGTTTCCTTGATAGCCAGGAAATGTGCAGACTTGGTCAGTCGATCCACGATCACCCAAATGGTATCATTTCCGCGTTGAGATCTAGGCAGGCCAGTAACGAAATCCATGGAAATTTGCTCCCATTTCCATTTAGGTATCTCTGGTTGTTGAAGTAGGCCTGATGGTTTCTGGTACTCGACCTTGACCCTAGCACAGGTCAAGCATTTACTGACGTAGGTTGCTATGTTGGCTTTCATGCTAGGCCACCAGTATGTAGTCTTTAAGTCGTGGTACATCTTATCCGAACCAGGATGTACTGAATAACGAGACTTATGCACTTCATCCATCACAAGCTCGCGTAAGTTTCCATAAAGTGGAACCCAGATGCGCCCGTTTATATAGTAGGCGCCGTCTTCCTTTTGTTCTAACCGTTTCCTTGATCCTCGTAGGGACTCAGCCCTGATGTTTTCTGCTTTCAATGCTTCGACGTGAGCATCACGAATTTGAGCGGGAAGGCTAGAGTGAATGGTAAGCTGTAACACACGTACGCGCTTAGGTATAGTATCCTTTCGGCTGAGGGCGTCGGCCACAACATTATCTTTGCCCGGATGGTACTTGATCGCACATTCATAATCATTCAAGAGCTCGACCCATCGACGTTGTCGCATGTTTAACTCCTTTTGCTTGAAGATATGCTCGAGACTCCTGTGATCGGTGTAAATGGTGCACTTGGTACCATACAGGTAATGTCTCCATATCTTAAGGGCGAAAACAACTGCTCCCAGCTCCAAGTCGTGCGTAGTGTAGTTCCTTTCGTGAACTTTAGTTGGCGCGATGCGTAGGCAATGACCTTGTCACGTTCCATCAACACGCAACCGAGTCCTTGGATGGAAGTGTCACAATAAACCACAAAATCATCTGTGCCTTCAGGCAATGAGAGGATAGGCGCGCTACAAAGTCTATCTTTTAAGTGCTGGAATGCGGACTCCTGTACATCACCCCAATGATAGGTGACACCCTTCTGAGTCAGTGAAGTGAGAGGTTGCGCAATCTTTGAGAAATCCTTGATAAACCTTCTGTAATATCCTGCCAAACCCAAGAATTGGCGGATTTTTGTTGGTGTACGGGGTGCAGGCCAGTTCTTGATCGAGTCAACCTTGGATGGATCCACATGAATCCCATCCTTGTTTACCACGTGGCCTAGAAAGTGGACTTCGCGAAGCCAGAAGTCACATTTCGAAAATTTGGCATACAACTGCTCTGTTCGAAGGAGTTCCAAAATAAGCCTCAGGTGTTGCTCGTGTTCTTCCTGACTCTTCGAATAGATCAGGATATCGTCGATGAAAACTATGACAAACTTATCCAGGTAAGGCTTGCACACTCTGTTCATGAGATCCATGAAGACTGCAGGTGCATTTGTCAATCCGAAGGGCATAACCAGGAACTCATAATGTCCATAACGAGTCCTGAATGCTGTTTTAGAGATATTCTCGTCTCGGACTCTCAGTTGATGGTAACCTGATCTTATGTCAATCTTGGAATAGAAACTCGACCCTTGAAACTGGTCAAATAAGTCATCAATGCGTGGAAGAGGATAACGATTCTTCACGGTCACCTTATTGAGTTCGCGGTAGTCAATACACATTCTGAAGGTACCGTCTTTCTTCTTCACAAATAACACTGGAGCTCCCCAAGGCGAAGAGCTAGGGCGAATAAAACCCTTGTCCAAGAGCTCTTGTAGTTGCGAGGACAGTTCTTCAAGTGGGTTCGGATGTCGTCAAAGAAAACAAGGGACATATCTATCGTGTCTGAAGATCCATATCGGCCGTATCAAGATCAAGGAAAAGTACCTGGGGTATTAACATGTTCATGGCCCAATGCTCACTGAGTAGCGTTCATAGAACGTAACTTGTCCAAGCGAGTGTCCGCGGGGAACACTTTTAAGATCGTAGGGTTCAAAAGCAAAACGTGTATGGGTGGGGAAACATGAGAAAGGGTAGCCGCAATCGATAAATAAGCGTTCAATGATCCCAGCAGGGGTTTACCTGATGTCGAAGGTACAGCTGGTTGTACGCAAGTTGGGTATAGTTAGGATAAAGTATGCCGTTGATCGAATATAGCTGTCATGGGGTTAAATCAATCAGACCAAGAATTCAACATAGCAGCACGATTGTCGTACAAGTGTGTAGTGTTAAGGTTCACTGAGACTTCCATCAAAAGTCGTCGGACTCGCCCACATGCGAAGGAGGAACAATTCACCTGAATCCATGAACTTAGGTGGGTTTGTGATACATCAAGTAAGCAACCAAGTTAGGAGGAGTTCCTTGGGTTGTGCGAATGAATCCAAAATACCTCTGCGTAGTCGTGAGGTTCCAAAGGAAAGATGCGAAAACGTGTTCAAGAGAGTATGATCGTATCAACAATACATCACCACCCTCAAGGTTTTCAAGGAGTGAACACTAATGATCGAAGGTCGACCCTTCCAAATTCTCTAAGCGAGTGCGTGTTCATTTCAGTATCTCAACATGGAGTAGCGAGAAGGTAATGTCACTGTGGTAAGAGAGTGATGGTTTGATCTAAGCCAATGGTAAAAATTGGACGTATCATTAATCAATAATCATGTGTCGGTGCAAGAGCTAGTGCAAAGATCCCGCATATTTAAGAATAAATTATCATGAAATTAAAGTACGTCTCTTGTAGTGAAAGGTGGGTCAGGTAAACGTATAAATTATCGTGTTTGCCGGTGGGTTGAGTGATCCATATCTCCGTTCCCAAATGTCCTGAAGATTATTTCACCAGTAATGGCATCCATTCACTAGGTTGAGTTTACGAAGGAGTAAATCAAGTAGAAGAAGCATTAACCACCCAACAAGGTAATGGGGGGGGGGGTAATCTTGTGATCGGTGGAAATCATGGTATGGTTGTTAGCGTTTCGTTATATTGGTTGCCAATCGAAGAAACAGGGAATTAATGAGGTGCATGCGAAGAATCGAGCGAAAACAGGGGTCCACCAATAACAGAAGGATTCAGCCAAGTAATCTGTTGCTTAGAAGCAATTCTAGTAGTGAGGTGTGGCGGCACGACACAAATAGGGAAGTTCGTTACATCCCGGTCACGGAATTACATCACTTGTTCAAAACAGAATTTGGTTGGTAGGGTTGCGAGTTGCAAAACGACAAACGCGTGTAATTGTGGCTGCTTCGTTTCCGGTAACGACGACCGGTGGAGATGGCGAGGTTCGTCAACAGGGATGTGTGGGTATAGTTCTCCTAACCCCGAGTTCGTTTGTGCCAGGTCTGGTCTTCGTGAATGTTGACGTACAAACCGAATGTACGGAGGGTCAAATGGTGACCTCAGGTTGAGATAGCGTATGAATAGATAGAACGTATATATGATTGTCGTAGCAGGGTGATGAGAAATCAGAAAGGGGTTTGACCACCACTTGTCAAATAATTAAACAATTGTGTCTCATAAAGGACGCAGTAGGGCTAGCAGGCAGCATGCTACTATTCTAAATAAACCTACTATAATCAGCACATCTAGCAAGTAGGCAATATAAACTTAAATCACATCACCTAAAGTGTTGAGCCTTGCACGTGGAGCGAAGCGTCGTTGTGGATCGTTGAGCACTGTACAGGTTATAGTCTGGTTTTGTCAAAAAGCTTTTCCCTTTTTAAAACCAAGTTCACTATAACCAATGGCTCTGATACCAATCTGTCACACCCCCAAAATCCATCATGCGGAGTATCACCGCTTGGAGGCGTGACATGACCAGGATCGAGCCACCAATCATATTGAACAACGTAATTAAGTAAGTAAGTAAAACCAACCACAATACAATTGGTGACCAAAAGAAAGTAACCGACTTTAAGTTAACAGCGGAAGCATAAAACGTAAGTCCAAAACATAAGTTCATAAGTTTAAAGTTTCAAAACGTGAGTTTTATAGGTTCATAAAGATTTAATATTAAGCATGGGACATAACAATCCACATCCCACAACGACCTCCTCCTCGTGCAAGCTCTATAAGCATCTAGCGACCTGTAAGGCATGTAACAACGAGTCAACAACAAAGTTGAGTGAGTTCACAGTTGGTTGTTTAGTTTTAAGTTGTTTCCGAAAATATGGTTTGTCTTTCGTTGGCTTATTTGCCGTGGGGGTTACCCCATAGTTGAAAGTATGATTAACCAGTTCCTTCTTTATTACCCAAACCATATCCATAATCAGTGGGGGCTTCCCCATGTGAACCACTAGACCATACATATCGACAACTGACGAACAATAGTTGTGCCATACGTCAATGTCTATCAGCATTGACAGTTTGCCATAGTCCATTAGTACACACCCGTCCGAACGGCACGGTGTGAGGTTTGTTAAACCTAATAGCGCTATTAACTAATGACCCGCTCGCCATCGGCCTTGGCGATTAAGTCGATATAAAATGAGGGACTTAATGATAGAGTTTTGTCTAGTAAGTTTTAAGGTTGTTGTCCTACCCAAGGAGGACGAACGTACGTATTCTACCCAAGGAGAATACGCAGGATTAATATTGGCATCCTACCTATGGAGGATGGCTGTACATATCCTACCTAAGGAGGATATGTAGGTTCCGTTTTAATTCTTTAACCCATTCCCAACCACCGGGAATCCCATGCCTTAGAAAGTGTGTGAACTCACCTCGGTTTGCTCGGTTAGGTTAAGTACTCTAATAATCAGGAAATCAAGCACGTCCTAATAAGGTGCATATGACAATCAGATTCTCATGCATAACACGTATCATACGTATGGTTTATCTACTCATTACTTCTATCACATACCACATAATTCAGATGTCAAGTTATATTGTTAAGTTACATTATTTTACCCTAAAATAACATAACTATCTCACAAAATAAACAAGTATCCACACAAGTGTTCTAATATAAAATATATATTTATCCATTTTACTTGTAAAAGTCAACCTCCGATACTGTGTATTTTGTAACAAAACCTTTGGCGAAGTTTATTTTGAAAACAAAGCTAAAAATATACTTGTAACACTTGTTTCAGAAAATATTTTCTAAGTGTCGGAATTTTAGAAAATTTCGCCAGAGTTTCCTTTGTAAATGGAGGTATCCATACTTATTAGCATATCATTTTCTTTTCGAAAATCATTCAATCAATCAACAACGAGTTACCAAACAACATTACACTAGTCAAGTGCAAAAACAATGCGCTTTACATAATAACATGAACTTGGTTTTTCATAAAAACGCGTAGTAACTTAGTGGGGTGTTTAGTGGGTTTAGTTACCCTCCAAAGTGTGTTTACTTTTGTTAAAATCTCACTCTCGGGATTTTTAGATGTTTACAACTTGTAAACTCATTTTGCAAAAATGTGTATTTATTGGATCTTCTTGTTCTAAAAATATTTCTACGCTTATTTTGTTACTAAAATAGTGTAGGTTTAACAAAAGTCGTAACCTTTCAAAAATCATCTTCTACTCTTGGTTTATTTAGGAAAAACCATTTGTAAACCTCAGATCCATACGATCACCAACTTACTTTGTTTACTAATTTTTCAAGAAAACCTATTGTTACCAAGTTCATGCTTAAACATGGAGGTGATTCTTTTATGGAAATCACTAATCACCTCCTAACTTGTTAACTTAAGCTTTTAATCTTACTTTAACAAGTTTCAACCATGATGTTTAACATCATATCTCTAGTAATCAACAAACAAGCAACAAGAAATCATCAACAATACAAGACAACATTATTCATATCATTACTTCTTCATTTTATCAATATTTCATCATTAAGTTAGCTTTATGTTCAAGACCTATCTTTATGATTTTTAGTGTTCTTAAGGTTTCATCATGATTTAACTATTAACCACTCTAAACATGAAGTAAATGAAGATTCAAGAGACTTACTACTAGCTTTGAAGCTAGGGAAGAAACAAGATGAAGATCAAGTGGTTAATAGCACACAAGAGAGGTCCTTCAAGATCCGAGAGCACCGGGCTTCCTTAATCACCTTCTAACACCTAGAAATGATCTTGGAATGGTTGGTTGATGAATGAAAATGGTGGTGGTGGTGGGACTATGTTTCGGCCGAGAATGGGGGCCAAGGGAGGAGAGTGAAGATGTTGTGGTGAAGTGATGATGATGGTTAAGTGTTGGTTACTTATAAGCTATTGTCCAAAGGTTTCCTTGTCCCTTAAAGTACAAACATATCAATTCTAATCCAAATGAAGATTTTGGAAGATAATAGGAAGATTAAGTGAATCTTGGGTGGGGCCACTAAAATTCGGTTATAGGTGGGGGGGGGGTATCTAGTTGAGTTTCAAAGATTATTTATAGAATTTAGTTGGAAGTTAGGTATCATGGTTAGTGTTTAAATGTTTCATGCATTATATAGTACGTTAGAGTGTTCGGGAACCAATACTAGCTCAGTAAAAGTGAAACAATGTTTCTGATAATATTTTAGTATTCCGGGTAATGTCCGGTTGTTCGGTTTGATACCGTTCTGTTAAAGTGCTAAGTTACATCGTAAAGTATCCTATATATATCTCTTTGTAACATTTTTAATTCCCAACACTTAGGAAAGTATATAGAAGTATTTAGTCAATTTTCTGCACAAGACTAGTATGTTAAAAAGCACGTGTAAGTATGACACAGTAATCAGTAAGCAGTTAAGTAATTCAGCACAGTCATCAAGCGCTTTAATTAAATTGTACGGATAGATGAAATCATGAGGGTTGTCACAATGTGAGAGGAAAAACACCTTTATTACTGATTTATAAACATGTCCTAAAAATTTGACATCAGTTCGAGGTCTAAATTAGGAGTTATGCTCAATATCGTAATTTGAAAGCTTTTTATTAATTAAACGACATTATTAGCATAAAGCCTATCTAAACCCAAATTTTGACACCAAACTTTTTACCCACTGATTTAATATAATATTTTGGGATTTTTGAAGATTTTTATTTATTTTTAAACTGAACATAACATAGGGTTCTTGCTTTGATTCGGTAATTGTCGGTTATACCATTTTTACTAATAAAATGAGTCTTACATAACATTTTGATACCAAACCTTTTGCTACTGATTTTATATGATAAATAAAATATTTTAAGCCTTCTGGGCTGATAAAAATCTCAGTTTTCCTTATATAACCCGAAAATCGCCTAAAACCGACTTTTTACGCGTTATAAACACATAGTATGGGTTAAAACTATTTTTGGCATATAAGACTCAATACCTACTGATGTTTTAAGTAAAATTTTATACTTTAGCAATAAGTAAAAGTTTTGATCTCAGATTTCCAAATTTGACCTTTAAAGCTTATGTGAAATGACCAAAATGCCCCTACGGTGCATAATTTGGTTATAAATGATATATTTCACATATATGCAATATCTTACTGATATAACCTACTAAAATAAATATTTTTATTAATTAGTTTAGACCAGAACCTCAGATTATTATTTAACCTCTTTTATAATCTTTAAAATGAACAAAATACCCATACGGGGCTTAATTTGAGTTTAAATTCGTTTTGGGCATAATGGAAGGTATCCTACTGATATCACAACATATTTAAGGCATATTAACTTAAGAAACCTGTTCATGACTTATTTGGTTACCCGTTATGCATTTATCGCGTTTGGTACGGTTTATGTAACTAGTTTGCGTAAATTAACCGAAACGGGTCAAACCTTATCATTTTCACTTCAAAATCCAGAATGTGTTTAGTTTACCCATATTATACAAGTCTTCATACTTGTCGGGTCTAAATCACATTCTAATCCGGTCTTCGCTTAATCTTGCGTTTTGAACCGTAAACCTTTCTTTAAAACTAACCGGTCTAAGTTTGAACTCAAGTAAGACCCGTTAGGAATCTAATAGGTTATTAAAACCTTCATTCCAGATTTAGGGGACCAGTAAAAGCTACCTGTACTTGCCTGATTGTATACGGCTGGGATAAATTGTATAATATGCTCAGGTAAATACTTTTAACTTATTTTCCCTTATACGGGCTTGGGGTATGGTATATAAAAAACCGCTTGGTCGGGTATTGAATTTTTAATCATATGAAGGTTAAATCGTTGAGATAACCCGTTTAATCTGTTTTGTTAATTTTAAGCCTTTAGGGGGTTAATGACCATGTCCTGGATATCCTCGGCTCATTCATTGAAATGGCCACGACTTAAGCACGGGGTGTAGGCATACACCTGCCGGTGCGTATGTAAAAATAATGTACCCACCTGTTCGAGAATAACTCGCCGTGGGATATATTATGTGGTGTGTCTATTAATCTTTAACCCGGTTTTCAACCCGGGCTACTGAACGTATAATAAACATGTAATTCTTTAACAAGTTTATTTTTAAATAATTATCCCAAGTTATAAAAGATATTTTGTGCCTTGTGCATTCAAATCAATTTTCTTAAATATTTTCAAAATGAGTCGGTTAATTGTATTTACCAGTGAAAACTGACGTATTTTCCAAAAAGGTTAAGTGCAGGTACTAATCGAAATGGGCTGGCTACTCCTAGCATCATTAAAGAGTCTTGCAAGCTTAGATGTTTATAAATCTGTTGAACAATGTTCCTTTTAACTTTGATCCGCCTGTGGATCCCTTCAACCTTTTTTTGTAATAATTGATATTGCTTTCATTCGGTTTGTAATGTTGTTATTTTTAGTCTTCTGCTGTGTATTAAACTGTGATAAATTGTCTATGATGATATCAACTACGTCACGATACTCCCCACCGGGCCCACCGGAAATACGTGGAAATATCGGGGTGTGACAGGAATGCAAAAATACCATTCGTCGCGCAATTTGGATCGTTTTTGCGTCCGTTCGAGTTTTCGTCGTAATTAACCGAATAACGCAACCGTACGACCAAACGAACCGACATCCGAGATGTTTTTGAGCATATTTTAAGTTCCCTATACTTTAACTTCATTGTAGAGCCTTGAAATGGGGTTAACGGGGCTTAAACGTGTCAAAAATGCATCAAAAACCAAGTTTTGGACTTACAGGGACTAAAACTGACAATCTGTGAAACTTTCTTAGGAGGGGCGCGTAAGATTATGTCTGGGTCTACGCGACCCGCGACAAACTGTTAGACAGAAACATTGAACTTGGCCATTTGAGCTGAATTTGATGGTTTTGATCCCTGATTTCTGATACCATTTGATGGTTTTTGAGTTCCCCATGTATTGTAAACAATGGGTAACACTTGGATGGCTAGGATTAAAGCACAAATTTCGAGAAACGATCCTAACGGTTCTTGGAATTCTATAAATACCCACCATTTTTCATTCATTCAACTCACACATTTGCTCTAATCTGCTCTAAGTTGAAGCCTTAGCTTCATACCTGAGTATTTTAGATCAAATATTCCTTGCTTGGACCTTTTGTGAGTATTATTTCATGCTTTTATTGCTTTTTAAGCATGAAAGTCAAACAGTGTTTGACTTTCTGCTTTGACCAGCCTTTGGTCAACACAAAGTTCGTATGAACTTTGCAACGTGAGCGTAATCACGATGGTTATAGTCCTTTGTGACTATACCTACTGATTACCACGTTGATTAGTCGAAGTGACAAGTCAAAGTTTCGGTCAAAATGCCGTTTATGCGCATTTTGAGACGAAACTATCCTTGGGTATCAAAACACGTTGTTTTGATATCAAAACCTGTTTTCTAACTTAGTTAAACATGTTTCAACATGTTTAACTCATCACTTTTAGTCTAGTGGTTGTATAGGGTCGTAAGATAAGCGGTCTTAACAACCGCTTAGACTTTCGAACCCGACCCGTTTGGTCGATCATTAGGATCCGACCAAGCATATTATGTGACCATAGTTGTATAGTGAATAACCTTCCGAGATTATACCTTATGATCACTTAGTTTAATTAGTTGTAAGATAGGTAGTTTATATGCCTTAGGTAAATGACCAAAATGCTCTTTTTATGCATAATTGGTATTTAAGCATATGTAACTTAATTTTTGTCACCTAAACTGATTATGCAACATGTTTAAACATGTTTAGGCATATAATACTTGTCATAGGACTAGTTAGGCGTCTCGAACACGCATTCACACGAACGACACGTTAACGTAGCGTAAGCTACCTTAATGGGTCGTAACGGGTCGTAAGCACTTAGGATAGGTTCCGATTTAGAATGTAGGCTTCGTTAAACCATATCACATGAGTTCCAATGCTCATTTGGTTTACGAGACCTCATTCTACCCAATCTTCCGATTTAGGTACCGATTGTTTAACTAGCGATCCGATTACTAGGTACCACTTGATTCCTTGATTTCCGAGCTTTCTTAGGACACTTAATCGAGGATACTTACAATCTCAAGTGAGTACATAGTCCCCTCCTTTACGTTTTCAAATGTTTTGGGGTGACACATATGTGCTGATACGATATTTTCATGATTTCGACTATATGATTACACATGCATAGTACTATCTCTTGACGAATTGAACTATTATCCATGGTTTAAACACTGATTTCCAAAGTTTGTTACGACTATTTGTTTGTTCATATGTTTACTTATACATTCATTAACAATGATCAAGCCGATTGGTAGTACGATATAGCTCTATAGGACTAGACACCCCATTCCTGTTGTATGGAATGTCAAAAACCAATTTTTAACCAAATAGAATTTGCCTTTGTAGTATTTCTATAGTCTCTAAAGTGTAGTTTGATGCACTAAGGTTTGAATGTATTGCTAAGTCGCAATTTAAGGTATATTTCGATATACTACCAACGTGATACTGTTTGCTAAAGCATAATTTGATATGCTATTGTTTACTAAAATATAGTTTGATATATTACCAAACCACGATATTAGGTATGTTTCGACATACTACCAACGTGATATTGTTTACTAAAGTATATTTGATATACTACCGACATTGTTATTTCACAAACTAAAGTATATTTTAATATACTACCAAAGCATAGTTGATGTGCTATTTTCAAATCCAAAGCATAAGTTGATATGTTATTTACAAAACCAAAGTATAATGTATTATACTACCGATGTTTTTCATTCTTAAACTAAAGTATACTTGTGATATACTACCGAATCTATTTATCTATTTCAAAACTAAAGTATATTTAGATATACTACTCATCCGCTTATCTCAAAACCAAAGTATATTTTTGCATATACTATAAACATTTTACCAAAACGACGCATTTTAGAAACAAAACTTTTATAAGGATTCATGGTTATTTTTTAAAACATAAAACCTTTTCTTGTGTTATCCAAAGCCATGAGTCTAATACACAAATCCTATGTTACTCACAGGCATTTTATGCTGACGTACCTATTTTTACATATGTTTCAGGTGCTGCTATGTGACGATTATTGATGCATGATACACATAGGATGGACTTGTGCCTTGGCGACTTTAAAATTTGAGATACAATTATTTGTACTTTTTTGATTTGTAATAAAACAATGAGTTCGATTATTCAATAAAACGAAACTATTTAATCCATGGTTGTGAAACAATGATTCTGTTACGACACTCCCCGACGTTTCCGCCACGGTTTGTTGTTTTACGTGGTCGGGGTGTGACATCTACCACAGCATCTGCTTCTGCATTTGAAGCACGATCTGCTACACTCTGTCTTAATGAACTCTGATAACGTTTTTCTAAAGTTTACCACAGTTCTCTAGATGTCACATACTTACGGAAACTATAGCTAATTTCCATCGGTAAGGATTCTTTATCACTGCTAAAGCTCGCTTTTCAGTATCAAACACCCGTTTCTCAGATTCATCCATCTTCTCATATGAAATCACTTGAATTCTCCCGTTAACTCGTCGTGTGGGAGCAATGTGCCCATCAATCATACAGCTCCACATTCTAGCATCTTCACTTAGAACAAATGTTTCAAACTCCTTCTTCTATACAACATATTGCGAGACTTTTATCAGTTGTGGCGGTTTATTCATAGTCCCACTTACATTATCCATTCTGACCATGTTTTACATGCAGTTTCAAAGTTTAAATGGATTTTGGTAACCTGTGTCAAAATCCAAATCTAACTTCTCTACTAGTCCTTGTCGAGCTTTTACCGTAACCGTACTGTTAAAATTTTCAAAATTTTTCTGAAAACTGTTTTTTTGTCCTAAAAATTAGCCGAAGCTAACCGTGCAAACGGTTTGCTGAGATTGTTTACGGATAGTTTTCTATTCATGAAAATGTTAAATACTCTATAGGTAACTAAATACTCCACATTTTAAATACTCAACTTTTTAAATACTCCACCTTTTAAATACTCCACCTTTCAAATACTCCAGATTTTAAATAATCCACCTTTTTAAATACTCCAAGAATTACCCTGGCAAGTCAAATACGCAGGTGGATAAATACGCTGAACCAAATTAATTACGCTAGCATGCAAAGTTGCTGAGTAAGTACGCTGGTAGGTCAAAAAACGCTGAGATCCAACTACGTTGGGGTTAAATACGCTGAGGATTAAATACACCAGTTAAATACGCTGGAAGATCAGTTCAGTATTACGACGATTACCAAATTCGCTGATCACCGTGATAATGTCACAGAGGACTATTATCACAGTTACCAAAGTCGCATTTGGATTTAAATACACTTGTAATTACGTCGGGTCACCTAAAAATGCAGGTTTGCCAAATACACCGGATTTCTCTGCGTTTTTAACAAAACCGACACTTTCTTGTTCACCAAGCAGTTATAAATATGCCGAATCTGATCAAATCTTTTCAAAATCAAAAAGATTTTATCCTGATCTCTTAACACTTTCCGTCAAAATCAACACAACAAATTATCAGTAATTTTCTACAAAATTTGATGAATACTACGAAGAACACGAAGAAAAGTTATTCAAATCTTCAAGTTTCCTTCAAGCAAAAACACCAAATATGCAAAATTAAATACGCAAGACACCAAAAACAACCTTTTTTCAACCCAAACTCATTTCCAAAACCCTAAAATAACACAATTTCGCAAACCAATTGAAACCCTAGCTCTTCAGCCTTCAAAAATTTCGAAAATCCCTTCAAAATTCCACCTTTTTTTCTGTAGCAAGCAATTCTGAACCGAGCCAATCAAGAGCCTAATGCTCTGATACCAATTGTAGGTCCCTTTATCATATGGATCTTAACAGAATTGCTATCTAACCTAGAGTGCGGAATCCTCTAGATCATATTGTTACAGAAAATAGTAGAAATAGAATTCACAATTAAACAGTCTTCTGTTGATTATCCAAACTTGCAATCTTACAATCAACTCAAGACTCACACAACCTCACAGCCTATCTCTGTGATCTTGCCTCTTTCTCAAAATCGTTTCTCTCTCTAGTCTCTATGATTTCGCTCTCTAGAATTCTCTAAGAATTTCAAACCCTAATCACAAAGCATGTTTATATACCACATGTCTGTGAACTGGGCTTTTAACTAGGCTAGGCCATTCTCCAAGCCCATTACAATAACTAACTCCCTAACCAATATGCTAAGCCCATTACAAAATATCCAAAGACTAAATAATCAAAATATTAAGCTGTTGTCACAGAATATGCACCAACACTTAACAAGTTTACAAATTTTAATTTCATTTTCAGAATAATAACCTTGTGGTAAAGACATATAAACATCTTCAGTAATAGACCCATAAAGGAATGCATTGTTAATATCTAACTGAAACAAACTCTAACCATTTTCAACAGCTAAACTTATAACAGTTCTAACAATAACCATTTTAACAACTGGTGAAATTGTTTCAGTAAAATCAACCACTTCTCTTTGATTAAACTCTTTGGCTACTAACCTAGCTTTATATCTCTCAACCTCACCATTAGATTTGTATTTTCTCTTATATACCCATTTACACCCAATGGGTTTTCAACCAGCAGGTAGATCAACCAAGTCTCATGTTTTATTTCAAAATAAAGCCTCCATTTCTAAATTCATGGCTTCAACCCACTTAGGGTCTTTAACAGCCTCATTAAATCAAGTTGGTTCAACAGACTTTTTCAAGCTTGATACATAACACATATTTTCAACATATAAAAAAGAATAATTCACAACTCTATCAATCCCATAATTAACTTTTCCATCTAAAACAAAACCATCCAATTTTTTTGAAACTGATACAACTCTAGAGGACCTTCTAAGACTAGGTATATTTCCCTCAGACGGGTTGGTCTCATCATCTAAAGTGTCTGTGTCCTCAACCCTGCCATGATCTTCATTACTACTACTACTACTACTCACTAACCTAGGTTCTAAGGTCTGACCCTGCCTAGAAGTGGCAACTGTTGAAGAATGATCAACCTGCTGATCATCACTTCATAAGAACCTAAATCCCTCTCTTCTTCATTGGGAATACTAACTTTGTCACTTTCAGAATCATTAGACGTTAAAGTTTCATAACTATCAAAAAAATTAAAAGATTTAAATCAGAATCAATGGATATTTCCTTTTCATTAACAACTTTAGATTTGAAAGTGTACACATTATGAAACACATAATTATTTTCCATACTTATAGACTTACCTCCCATATTAGATACAGGTGGGTCTGAAATAATCTTCTATTTTTCATAGACCAGGTTAAGAAGTTTGGAAATCTGTTCAGATGTTAATGGCATAACAGTAGCACTAGAAGAAGAATTAGATTTCCCATTATTGAAATTATTATTACTAGTATTACCCTTATACCCCTGATTTCCAATCTTTCTTATAAAACGTTGTGGATAACCTATTATTTCAAACATCTATCAACAGTGTGTCCTAACATATTACAATTTTTACGTTTTAAACTTGGATTAGGACCTCTAGATATTCTCCTTTTAGAATCAAAAGATTGATTTATCGTAGACACAAAAGAAACATTTTGACCTTTTGAACCACAACTAGACAACCTATGAGACTTTTCTCTGGAAATGATAGAAAAGGCAACCTTGACAGAAGGAAATGGTTCTCTAGTTAACAAATTTGTTCTAACTTGTTGATATACATCATCAAGACCCATTTAAAACTGCATTAACTTTATCCAAATGGTAAAGTCATTATAATCTTTTGCTGCCTAACATGAACATGTAGGCAAATGCAACATTGCATCAAACTGTTTCCACATTGTGGTTAGTTTATTATAATATTCAGCAATAGTGCTCCCATTTTGTGAAATATTATTTATCCTTTTATACAAATCATATACAACAGAACCATCAACTTTATCATAGATTTCTTTTAAATCAACCCAGACTTCAGAGGCAAGTTTGGAAAAAAAAAACTTTCCCTAAGAATAACTCTTCACAGACAGAATTTAGTAACCAAGTAAGAACAACTGAATTACATCTATCCCACTGACTAGCTAACACCTCATTATTCTCAGATTTAACACATTTACCATCAATAAAACCATACTTAGCTTCTAAGGCTAACTTCATAGTACTAGACCAAACAGAGTAGTCTCCTGTGCCTTTAAGTTTTATACTAACAATAGTTAAGGCAGTGGAATCACTGGGATGCAAGTATAAAGGATCCCAAATATCAAGCTTACTGATAAGAGTAACAGACGAACTAGCATCACCCATTTTAACACAAGAAATAAGTACCAAATAGTAACACAACAAGAGCATAATATATCATAAATACAACAATCAACCAATAACAGAAAAAACAACCACAACCACAAAGCTATCTGTCTTAGGGGCCAGATTTCAGGTTCATCACTCAATAGGTGCCTAGACAAGTCTTAACACAGAAGCAACACAACAAAAGTAAATAACAATACTAACAACTAGATAGACAATATGCAACAGGTAAACAATCAAGACTCGATTAAGGCCGGCCCAGCTACCCCGGTAACAGATTATGCCTAGACTCGCAATGCAGTGAAACAAAAAATAAAAGATAAGGGAAAAGAACGATCTCACAAAAGCGTATAACTCCAAGCAGTTCAGATTTGTAACCTTCTAGGGTTACAATAATCAAAACAGAAAACCGCCAACACCAGGTTAGTTTTCCTTGAAAACCTTCTAGGGTTTCAAAGACCAACACAGGAATACCATGTAAACAACCATGGTATGAACAGATAAAAGAATAAGAACACTAAACATAGCGACAAAACATGACAAATATCTTATTAACGCAAACCAAAACGATTTCCCCTAGAAACCCTTTGATCTTACAACTTATAAGATCTACAATGGACAGATGTTCAATAGGATCAACTGATTTCAATATCAGTTGACCAAAATACAAAGAAAACCAGAATCTCGCAGGATTCAACAACTCAAACAAACTACTGGAGAAGAAAATACGAGACTTAACAATAAAAACTACACATAGTGAACCCTAAATGTTCACTTATATACCTCCTCAACTATACGTTACAACAAGCACCCTGGAATATGCCACAAGATGGTCGCAACCCTTGAACCTTTTCCACTCTTGCACTTAAGCCCTTCCTGATACTTCATACATTACACTTAAGCCCTTCGGTTATAACATCTACACATACTGACTTAACCAACACAATAAGTTACCACAATTAATATCGCAATATATGAATTAACTAGACGGTCCTTTTAATAGTTATCTATATAGATATTGGTGAATTCTTGTTTATACATACTTGACCTTCGGATGTTAACTTTTGGAAGGTCTATCTCATAGGCAGTAGTGCACCAACTTGTCAACTTGGTCTGCTTGCATGTTGACTTGTCAAACTTCAGCTGATCAGATAGATTTCTGATGTGGCTTTCAAGAAGTTCAGTTTCTATATTTCTGATGCGTTTCGGAATCCTATAAAGACTCCTGTCTCTAAAAATCGATCATTTTCCTTCTGTCAGGTTATCTTCACCGGGTTTCTTTTTATTTATATATAGGACCTAACAGTATGATAGTTTCCCGTCATACATATATGAATTGAGTTTCATATGTTAGAAATAACTCGTTGATGTGGCCTTACGGATCATTTGGTAACATTACCAATATGACATAACTAGTCCCCAACAATTACTTGGTGGTAGTAATTGTAAATATTGATTAGTTCAAGGGGCAATTATGATTCCCTTTAGGTACCATTAATAGAGAATACATAGAGTTTTTTATAACGGATCACTATTCATGACCATTATTCATTGATCTTTATATATTGATGATAAGTGATAAAAAACTCTAGTAGAACACCAATACTAAAAAATTCTCTCTAGTGTGATCCATCAACACAAGGTACCCAACCGGAATCATGGCATCATCTTTATCCTCAAAGATAACCATCCATACAAGTAAGTATCTCTAACTTGGTATCTGTATTTATGCTATGATTGAATAAACATGATTAAGTTCTATAATTTTGACCCATGTTTATAGATATAATCAACATGTGACATCTGTGTATTTTAAACCTTGTAACTGTTCCGAACAGCTTTGTATTTAATAAAATATGGTGTTTTAATTTCAATATTTGTTTAATTATTTGTGACATTAGTACGTTTTCAATCATTGTTCAGTTCCGAACTCTCAAACCTGTTCTGGAAGTGAAATCATAAACCGTTACGTAAACATAATCAGTTTAATGCGACGTACACTCCGGAACTGTGACATAAGCCAAACATACCCTAAATACCCTTTACATAACTTAGAAATAAGTTTCGAAGGATTCGGTATGGCAAAAACATGTTTATTCGAACTTTAGAACTAATTGCAACAAAACTGCGAAACGAACGTTGGTGACCGCCCGGATAATATTTAAATCCTGAAAATATTCTGTTATGATTAAAATTTTATTTTTAATCATGTTCGTGTTGAAAAATAAATTAAAACGCTTAAAAACGTTATTTTTCAAGTTTAAGCGCGTACCGCGTGTTACTGCGAAACGCAGACAACACAGCCAGTCTCGGCAACTGAAATTTATTTTAGTAATATTTTGGCGAGTTTATTTTTATAGAATAATAAAAATAATTTAGAACGCCATAAACCGGGATTTAAACGCTAGATAAAATACCCGGTATCCAGTTAAATACCTGTTTTTATCTATTTTTACCATTCAAAAATTACACTTTACCCCCCCCCCCCCTATATTGTTCACGGTCACATGGGGGTGACCCCACCAAAATCTTGCCAAAATCATATATGATCCATCTTGATCTTTCTTAGATTTATTTTGATTTCCCTTGGATACACTTAGATTTTATGAGATCTTGGCCTATATATACACCACAATCTACACTCCACCACACTCCACTCTCTTCCTCTCTCTCCTCCAAAACCGTAAACACCCCACCACCTCCATCTTCAAATCTTCAACCTTGTTCTTGAAGATCAAACCCCATTCCAAGCAAGTTTCAAGTTGGTGTGAAGATCCAAAGGAATTTCCAAGGTGTTTTCAAGTGATTTCAAGCTCCATATCATCAAAATCTCATCAAAAACTTACTTGAATCTTGAAGGTATAAAGTTTATGTTTAAATCATACACTTGATTCTTGGTTGTTCTTGATGATTGGAAGTTTCTCTTGAATCTTGGAATTTTTCACAAACTTGAAATCTAAAAAGAAATGGGTCTTGATACAAAATAAAAATGGTGATGTATATGTGTGTATATAACCAAATATATATACATATATATATATATATATGTGTGTGTGTGTATGAGATTTGAGTTTGATTTTTTTTATAAATACTTGTTTAGGATATTTGCTTGCATGAACATGATTATGTGCAAATATGTTAGAGATATAAAGGAGTGATTGAATCATGAGTTATAATTTGAAATAATGTTAGTATTTTGACATGTAAATGGCCAAAAATTTATTAGACATATTTGAGAATTATTAAGTTGTTACATGTTCTTGAATGATAGTTAAAATGCAAATGTTTGATGATTTATGTATGATATGATAAATGTTCAATTAAATCAGTAAGTAAACATGAATAAATTACATATTTGATGCATTTAGATTCATATAAAAGGATGATGATATGATAGTGTGCTTTAGACACTTGTACATAAGATTACATGTTGATTTAAAGCTCAAGAAATGATAAAAAAATGATTGTATGACAAAAATGTTTTAGAACAGATTATAAACATTAAAAATAACATTATTTGGTATATTATAATGGCATGAAACTTTATCATAGGTTTGATAGCTTTGCATGTTGTACATATAGCTTAGAAAGTGGTAAAATATGTGAAATTTGCATGATTTATGTGCTTTATGTGAGACCTGCACTATCATGAGTATAACCACTATTTTATTCAGTAAATAACATGGGTTATGTTAAAATATCAAGTCGTTACGATTTGGGATGGTTAGGGTAACGTTTGATGCAAAACTATGCGGTAAAGCAGTTAAAAATCGGCTTTTCGGAGGATTTTTATAAAACTATTTTAGATCAGTAAGTAAACAGATATTTTTGATATAAAAATAAGTATTTTAACTTATATTAACTTTACTTGGTGTTTGGTTAGTCATACGTGACTTCCGGCGCCCAAAAACGTTACCGAAGCGCTAAAATACGTGTTTTTCAACTTACACTATAATGGGTTGTTCATGCGTAAATTTTATGTGTTACAATGTGTTATGTGTTTTATAATATGTGTATGATGACATGTTAATATTTGACTAGATTATGTGTATTACGATATTTATTTTATGTCACAATAAGTATATATATTGCGACGCGCAAATCGTAGATATATTGCTTATAACATGATGAGGGTCACCAATAAAATCGTTCAAGTCGCAAAGTTCTTAAAATATATATGCGAACGCATATATATATATATATATTCACACCAACATAATAAAAAATAATAACTTTTCGAGAAAAGCTCGAAGTTATGTGAAAATTCTAAGTATCGGAGAAACTTAGGTATTTTTGTGAGTTTTTGATTATTAAATCGTTCTTATTTAATTTAGGACGAATAAACAATTTGAGGGATTGTGTTAACATATAAAAACGCACCCAAAGGTGAGTACATAGTTCCCCTATTTTACTTTTTCAAATGTTTTGGGGTGAAGCATATGTGCATAATTTTATTTTTAGTTTTCATGACATTATACATTTTTGTTATATAGTACATATACTGCATTATTTCAAAGACATTTTTAAGGTATATTGACTTAGTATACCTAACATTTGGTTTCAAAGACATTTTATTGGCATATTGACTTAGTATGCCTATTACCTGGTTTTACAAAGACATTTTCATGACATGCTTACATTGAAAAAGACATTTGGTATGTTTAACGGAGCAGTACATTCATTAACATTGATCACGCCGCTCGATAGTATGTAATAGCGCTATAGGACTTGACAAATCCCGTTCCCGCTTTCTAGGTATTTCGTTAGGGGAATGACAGAATCCGAATACATTTTTTTTTATAAACCTTGATCCTGATAAGGGTTTATCCGACAGTCTCAAGGCTTGAGAGTATGCTATAGACAAACCACATAAATGTTCATTTCGATAAAAGCAATGGTTTTCAAAACATAACTTTTGTTTTAAACTTTTGTTTATTCAAAGACTTTGTTTTGTACATGACATTTTGATTACATAAGACATTTGTATATACATGACATTATGCATTTGGCTTGAGTAAATACTATTTATTTGCCATACAAGACATGGTTTATACTGGACATTTGACATTGGACATTGGTTATACATGACATTGACATATTTTATACATATTAATTTCATTTGGTTATTTACCAAACCATACATCATTCTTTTATATCATTTGATTTTCATATGATTTTATAAAAGAAGACATTTTTATAAGGTTCATGACTACTTTTCGTTAAACATTTCTTTTAACATTCAAAGTCATGAATCTTCAACACTAAACCAAAGTTACTCACAGGGATTTTTATGCTGACGTATTTACTTTCACATATGTTTCAGGAGCGAATGTTTGATATGAGCAAGCTACACTTAGGGAAACTTGGGCCTTAGCAATCTAAAATCAAGAAAGTTATCATCTTTTATGTTATGTGTTTCGTCCGAACTAAGACAATGTAATAATTTAAGCTTGTAAAACTTAACTTTAATTATCATGTGTTTTGAAACAATAATTCTGCCACACGACTCCCCGACGTTTCCGCTGCGGTTTGTTGTTTTATGCGGTCGGGTGTGACAGAAGAGTTGGAATCAGAGCTCATGGTTATAGAGAATCAGGTTATTAGTAAAATCTTGACCTAGACTATAACTTTTCTAGGACCCTAACACAAGTTACCTTGTGTTTAGATCTTAAAACAATACCATCACCTATCCTTAGGTGATTACCAAAACAAGTACACAAATCTCAATTCCACTTAAAAATCAATCATCTATCCTTAGATGATTTATTTTTAGGCTTTACGCCTTTAAAGTTTTCAAATCTCATCAAAGTTTGAGTCTTACTAATGTGATCACATGCAATCCGGAAGGGTGGGTGCCTGTACCCTGAGTTTTCTGTCTAAGGCTAGAGTGTTCGTACAAATCCACATAATCGGACCAGTCACTCTTACCTGGGAACTCTTGGGGTGAGTGTCCACTTATAGGCTAAAGAATTTCTTCATTATGCATTATGTAGACCTATTTACTTTGATTAGTCACTGTGTTGTTTGTTTATTTTAAGTAATAGACAAATGACCACTTTCCCTTGTGTTGTCGATGTTTTTCAATACTCCTTTTGATTGTCTTATGTCAACCTCACACATTTCCTTGTGTTCCTTTTCTTTTAGATGCCTCCTCGACGTGATCAAACTCAAGACGCCGCAATGGCAGCCTTGATCGCTCAGCAAATTGCTGCTGTACTCCCGAACCTAGTAACTCAGTTAAACCAAGCAAACAACAATAACAACGCACCTGTTCCGTGCAACTTTAAGACTTTCAATTCGGCCAAACCGCTTCAGTTTTTTGGGTCAGAAGGAGCAACTGGGCTCCTACAGTGGTTCGAGAGTCTCGAGAGTACGTTTCGTCACGTTTGATGCCCGAATGAGCGAAAGGTTGAGTTCGCGTCAAGTGTATTTCAGAAAAGGGCGCTTACATGGTGGAATGGTGTGATGAGAGACAGGGGTGCTGATGTGGCAATGGCTCAAACATGGGAAGAGCTTCGCGCACTTATGATGAAGGAGTTTTGTCGTCGTCATGAACAGAGGGCATTGGAAAACGAATTCCACGATCTTAAGCAAGATAGTGGAGAGCACCGTGCCTACACAGACCGATACGAAGAACTGAGCCTGCTGTGTCCCACCATGGTCACGCCTTTGGACAACGCGATTGAGAAGTACATAGATGGTCTTCCTGATCCCATTCAGGATATTGTCACCGGCAGCAACCCTACCACTGTGAGACAAGCCATTGAGCTAACTGCAACCTTGACTGAGTCTCAAGTCAAGAAGGGTAAACTCCACCGCAAGGGTGACAAGAAACCATCTGACAAGACAGAGAAGAAGGGAAAGAAAGCTGAAACCTCGAAGAAATCTGGGAAGCGTAAGGCTTCCAAGAACTTTGTCATTGTTGCACAGACCAATCAAGCTGCTCCTACCCAGCCAGCACAACCACCTGCCAAGAAACAATATGTTGGTACTGCACCTCTTTGTAACAAGTGCAATTGTCATCATCAACCACATCTTCAGTGTCGTCTTTGCAACAACTGTGGAAGATATGGCCATTTGGCTAACAGATGTCGCTCTCCTCCTGCTCCGAATCAAGCGGCACAAAACCCTGCCCAACAGCCAGCAAATCCTGCACGACCTCCTTTTCAGCCTGGGTCTTGCTACAATTGTGGAGATTTGACTCACTACAGGAACAAGTGCCCGAAGTTGGCTAATGCGAACCCGGCTCGTGGACGAGCATACAACATCAATGCCAATGAAGCGCGTGCTGACAATGAGGTGGTGAATGGTATGTTCTATGTTAACAACCAACTTGCTTCTATTCTTTTTTATTCGGGTGCCGACAAGAGTTTTGTATCCCTAGCTTTTGAACCTTTGCTTGCAAAGCCTAGAACAAAACTAGGAAAACCCTTGACATTAGAGTTAGCCAGTGGTGAATCCCTTGTACTTGATTCCGTCATTCGAAATTGCCAGTTGAACCTTAACGATCATCTCTTTCCCATTGACCTCACGCCAATGCAACTTGGGAGTTTCGACGTTATAGTAGGGATGGATTGGTTGACCAAATACCGTGTAGAAGTGGTTTGTTTTGACAAGATTGTTAGTGTACCTCTTTCGTCTGGTGAAGTCTTAGAAGTTCGTGGAGAAAAACCCGCTAGTAGCCTTAAACTGATGACAAGCACCCAAGCCCAAAGATACTTACGAAAGAATTATGTGGCTTTCTTGGCACGTGTCGTAGAAGAGAAAGACAAGGGTAAAACTGTTCAAGACATCCCTGTAGTTCGGGATTATCCTGAGGTTTTTCCTGAAGACTTACCTGGTTCACCCCCAGCGCGTCAAATCGAGTTCCGTATTGACCTTGTACCTGGTGCTAACCCGATTGCTAAATCTCCATACCGTCTTGCACCGTCTGAGATGCAAGAGTTGTCGAAGCAGCTGCAGGAATTATCAGACAAAGGATTTATTCGTCCGAGCTTTTCCCCTTGGGGCGCACATGTCCTATTTGTAAAGAAGAAGGATGGATCATTCCGAATGTGTATCGATTACCGTGAGCTTAACAAACTCACCATCAAAAATCAATATCCCCTACCTCGCATTGATGATCTCTTTGATCAACTTCAGGGTGCTACCTGCTTTTCGAAGATTGATCTACGTTCTGGGTATCATCAGCTTCGCGTATCCGAAGAAGATATTCCCAAGACTGCTTTCCGCACACGATACGGTCACTATGAGTTTATTGTTATGCCTTTCGGTTTAACGAATGCTCTTGCCGTCTTCATGGACTTAATGAATAGGGTTTGTAAGCCTTATTTAGATAAGTTCATCATCGTCTTCATTGATCACATCTTGATTTATTCCAAGACACGAGCTGACCACGAACAACATCTCCGTCTAACAATGGAGCTTCTAAAGAAGGAACAACTTTTCGCTAAATTCTCCAAGTGTGAATTTTGGCTTAGGGAAGTTCAATTTTTGGGACATATTGTCAACAAACAAGGTATACATGTAGATCCCGCCAAAATCAGTGCAATTAAGGATTGGGATACACCAACTACTCCTACCGAGGTTCGTTCATTTCTGGGTCTCGCGGGTTATTACCGCCGTTTTATTGCAAACTTCTCCAAAATTACGATTCCTCTCACAGCCTTAACTCAAAAGAATAAACCTTTTGAGTGGGGACCCAAACAAGAAGAAGCTTTTCAGACCTTGAAACATAAACTCTGCGACGCTCCTGTGTTGTCTTTACCTGAGGGAAACGACGACTTTGTCGTATATTATGACGCATCGAATCTAGGTCTTGGTTGTGTTCTCAAGCAAAGGAACAAAGTCATAGCCTACGCGTCAAGACAATTGAAAATCCATGAGAAAAACTACACGACTCATGATCTTGAGTTAGGCGCTGTGGTTTTTGCTCTCAAGATTTGGAGGCATTACCTTTACGGAACAAAATGTGTGGTTTTCACAGACAACAAAAGTCTCCAACACATCTTCAATCAGAAAGAACTAAATATGAGGCAACGACGTTGGGTAGAACTTCTAAACGACTACGACTGCGAGATTCGCTACCATCCTGGGAAGGCGAATATCGTAGCCGATGCGCTAAGTCGTAAGGAACGAGTCAAGCTTCATTATGTTCGGGTTCGATCTGATATTCAAACCCGCATCTTTCAAGCTCAACATACTTGTGTTATACAAGGCTTGATGGGTAAAGAATTACCGTGTCATACTAAACCTGAGCTTGAATTGAGAGACTTTGGGATATTCTATTTCATGGGCCGTTTGTGGGTCCCAAGTATAGACAATCTTCGCACCTTGCTTATGGATGAATCTCATAAGTCTCGTTATTCAATCCATCCTGGTGCAGACAAAATGTATAAGGATATTCGAACCCAGTTTTGGTGGCCGGGAATGAAGAAAGACATTGCCTTATACGTATCAAAATGCCTTACTTGTCTGAAGGTTAAGGCAGAACATCAACATCCTTCTGGATTATTGGAACAACCAGAAATACCGGTTTGGAAATGGGAAAACATTTCCATGGATCTCATTACCAAACTACCACGCACTAATTGAGGTCATGATGCCATTTGGGTAGTAGTTGATCGTTTGACAAAATCTGCTCACTTCTTGCCAATCCGTGAGGATTTATCTGCTGACAAGCTTGCCAAGATCTATGTAGATGAAATTGTATCCCGACATGGTGTTCCTTTGAACATCATATCAGACCAAGATGCTCGATTCTCATCTCACTTTTGGAGAACCATGCAATCTGCTATGGGAACCCAACTCAATTTGAGCACAGCTTATCATCCTCAAACGGATGGACAATCCAAAAGAACAATCCAGACATTGGAGGATATGCTTAGAGCTTGTGTGATCGATTTTGGTGGTAGTTGGGATTCGCATCTTCCATTGATCGAATTCTCCTATAATAATAGTTATCACTCCAGCATCAACATGGCTCCTTTCGAAGCTTTATACGGTCGAAAATGTCGTTCGGCGGTCTGCTGGAATGAGATTGGTGAAGCTCAGCTCACTGGACCTGAACTCATTCTAGAGACTACAGACAAAGTCAAGAAAATTCGCGACAACCTCTTAACAGCTAGAAGCCGTCAAAAGAGTTACGCGGATAGACGACGCAAGCCTTTGGAATTCCAAGTCGGTGATCTCGTCCTACTCAAGGTATCTCCTTGGAAAGGTGTAATCAGATTTGGGAAGAAAGGAAAACTTGCACCACGATATGTTGGACCATTCAAGATCGTTGAAAGAATCGGAAAAGTAGCCTACAGACTTGAGCTGCCTCCTGAACTTGGAAATGTTCATCCAACTTTCCATGTGTCCAATCTGAAAAAGTGTTTGGCTGATGAAAACCTCCACATCCCCCTTGATGAAATTCGTGTCGACAACACGATGCACTTCGTCGAGAAACCTGTAGAAATATTGGACCATCAAGTCAAGAAGCTCAAGCGCAAGCGCATACGGATAGTCAAAGTTCACCGGGAATCCAAACGTGGTCCAGAGTTTACTTGGGAACGAGAGGATCAAATGAAGGCAAAATATCCACACCTTTTCCCACAAGTTTCCTCTAATTAAATTTCGGGAAGAAATTTCCAAAAGTAGGGGAGACTGTGACATCTGTGTATTTTAAACCTTGTAACTGTTTCGAACAGCTTTGTATTTAATAAAATATGGTGTTTTAATTTCAATATTTTTTTAATTATTTGTGACATTAGTACGTTTTCAATCATTGTTCAGTTCCGAACTCTCAAACCTGTTCTAGAAGTGAAATAAAAAACCGTTACGTAAACATAATCAGTTTAACGCGACGTACACTCCGGAACTGTGACATAAGCCAAACATACCCTAAATACCCTTCACATAACTTAGAAATAAGTTTCGAAGGATTCGGTATGGCAAAAACATGTTTATTCGAACTTTAGAACGAATTGCAACAAAACCGCGTAACGAACTTGGTGACCGCCCGGATAATATTTAAATCCTGAAAATATTCTGTTATGATTAAAATTTTATTTTTAATTATGTTCGTGTTGAAAAATAAATTAAAACGCTTAAAAACGTTATTTTTCAAGTTTAAGCACGTACCGCGTGTTACTGCGCAACACAGTGCTTATACTGCGAAACGCAGACAACACAGCCAGTCTCGGCAACTGAAATTTATTTCAGTAATATTTTGGCGAGTTTATTTTTATAGAATAATAAAAATAATTTAGAACGCCATAAACCGGGATTTAAACGCTAGATAAAATACCCGGTATCCAGTTAAATACCTGTTTTTATCTATTTTTACCATTCAAAAATTACACTTTACCCCCCCCCCCCTATATTGTTCACGGTCACATGGGGGTGACCCCACCAAAATCTTGCCAAAATCATATATGATCCATCTTGATCTTTCTTAGATTTATTTTGATTTCCCTTGGATACACTTAGATTTTATGAGATCTTGGCCTATATATACACCACAATCTACACTCCACCACACTCCACTCTCTTCCTCTCTCTCCTCCAAAACCATAAACACCCCAACACCTCCATCTTCAAATCTTCAACCTTGTTCTTGAAGATCAAACCCCATTCCAAGCAAGTTTCAAGTTGGTGTGAAGATCCAAAGGAATTTCCAAGGTGTTTTCAAGTGATTTCAAGCTCCATATCATCAAAATCTCATCAAAAACTTACTTGAATCTTGAAGGTATAAAGTTTATGTTTAAATCATACACTTGATTCTTGGTTGTTCTTGATGATTGGAAGTTTCTCTTGAATCTTGGAATTTTTCACAAACTTGAAATCTAAAAAGAAATGGGTCTTGATACAAAATAAAAATGGTGATGTATATGTGTGTGTGTGTGTGTGTGTGTGTGTGTATGATATTTGAGTTTGATTTTTTTGATAAATACTTGTTTAGGATGTTTGCATGCATGAACAAGATTATGTGCAAATATGTTAGAGATATAAAGGAGTGATTGAATCATGAGTTATAATTTGAAATAATGTTAGTATTTTGACATGTAAATGGCCAAAAATTTATTAGACATATTTGAGAATTATTAAATTGTAACATGTTCTTGAATGATAGTTAAAATGCAAATGTTTGATGATTTATGTATGATATGATAAATGTTCAATTAAATCAGTAAGTAAACATGAATAAATTATATATTTGATGCATTTAGATTCATATAAAAGGATGATGATATGATAGTGTGCTTTAGACACTTGTACATAAGATTACATGTTGATTTAAAGCTCAAGAAATGAAAAAAACATGATTGTATGACAAAAACGTTTTAGAACAGATTATAAACACTAAAAATAACATTATTTGGTACATTATAATGGCATGAAACTTTATCATAGGTTTGATAGCTTTGCATGTTGTACATATAGCTTAGAAAGTGGTAAAATATGTGAAATTTGCATGATTTATGTGCTTTATGTGAGACCTGCACTATCATGAGTATAACCACTATTTTATTCAGTAAATAACATGGGTTATGTTAAAATATCAAATCGTTACGATTTGGGATGGTTAGGGTAATGTTTGATGCAAAACTATGCGGTAAAACGGTTAAAAATCGGCTTTTCGGAGGATTTTTATAAAACTGTTTTAGATCAGTAAGTAAACTGATATTTTTGATATAAAAATAAGTATTTTAACTTATATTAACTTTACTTGGTGTTTGGTTAGTCATACTTGACTTCTGGCGCCCAAAAACGTTACCGAAGCGCTAAAATACGTGTTTTTCAACTTACACTATAATGGGTTGTTCATGGGTAAATTTTATGTGTTACAATGTGTTATGTGTTTTATAATATGTGTATGATGACATGTTAATACTTGACAAGATTATGTGTATCACGATATTTATTTTATGTCACAATAAGTATATATATTGCGACGCGCAAATCGTAGATATATTGCTTATAACATGATGAGGGTCACCAATAAAATCGTTCAAGTCGCAAAGTTCTTAAAATATATATGCGAACGCATATATATATATATATATATATATATATATATATATAGGGAGAGGATCATGAGAAAACTAGATATAAATGAGAAAACTAGAAAACTAACTAAAAACCACTAAAAAGGAGGGGGAGACTTTTAATGAAGGAGGGGAGGACTTTTAATGAAGGAGGGGTAAAATTGGAAAAAAATATATATAACTTTTCAAACATTTCCCATTTCTCCATACGTTATCATTTTAAAACAAAAATGGCACCATAAGATCACAAATTTTTGTATCTTTCATTCAAGTATATTCGAGCATATTTTTTATGACATAAAAAAAGATTTATGGTGTCGTCTTGTTTTCAATACTATTATTATAGTAGTGCACATGTGCAATATAACATGTACTACAATTGCATTACATGCTTAAAATTAGCTTTTTGAGTCTAGTTTAGCTTTTAGGGTTAGTTTTTTTGGAGGTTTAGGATTAGGATTATGTTTTTGGGTGTGGGGGGGAGGGGGGTTTAGGTTTTTGGGGGGTGGGGGTTTAGGTTTTTTTCGGGTTTATGTTTAGGGTTTAGTTTTAGGTTTTCGGGAGGGTGGGGGTGGGGGGGTTTAGGTTTTTGGGGGGTGGGGGGTTAGGCTTTTGGTGGGAGGGTGAATTTAGGTTTTTGGGGGGTGGGGGGTTTAGGTTTTTGGGGGGTGTCGGTGGGGAGTGGGTTAAGTGGTTTAAGCTTTATTTATTAGTGTGCATGTGCAGTACAACCCAAAAAAAAAAATTCTTTTTTTTTTTTTTGAAAATTTTTTTCCATACATAAAAAGTAGCGATTTTTCTATAAAAAATTGTAAAAAAAAAAATTGGTATGTTTTTAGGTCTTTTTTAGGCTTTTTTGGTTAGTTTTTTGGTTTTCTCATTTAAACTAGTTTTCTCATGATCCATCCCCTATATATATATATATATATATATATTCACACCAACATAATCAAAAATAATAACTTTTCTAGAAAATCTCGAAGTTATGTGAAAATTCTAAGTATCGGAGAAACTTAGGTATTTTGTGAGTTTTTTATTATTAAATCGTTCGTATTTAATTTAGGACGAATAAACAATTTGAGGGATTGTGTTAACATATAAAAACGCACCCAAAGGTGAGTACATAGTTCCCCTATTTTACTTTTTCAAATGTTTTGGGGTGAAGCATATGTGCATAATTTTACTTTTCGTTTTCATGACATTATACATTTTTGTTATATAGTACATATAATGCATTATTTCAAAGACATTTTTAAGGTATATTGACTTAGTATACCTAACATTTGGTTTCAAAGACATTTTATTGGCATATTGACTTAGTATGCCTATTACCTGGTTTTACAAATACATTTTCATGACATGCTTACATTGAAAAAGACATTTGGTATGTTTAACGGAGCAGTACATTCATTAACATTGATCACGCCGCTCGGTAGTATGTAATAGAGCTATAGGACTTGACAAATCCCGTTCCCGCTTTCTAGGTATTTCGTTAGGGGAATGACAGAATCCGGATACATTTTTTTTGATAAACCTTGATCCTGATAAGGGTTTATCCGACAGTCTCAAGGCTTGAGTGTATGCTATAGACAAACCACATAAATGTTCATTTCGATAAAAGCAATGGTTTTCAAAACATAACTTTTGTTTTAAACTTTTGTTTATTCAAAGACTTTGTTTTGTACATGACATTTTGATTACATAAGACATTTGTATATACATGACATTATGCATTTGGCTTGAGTAAATACTATTTATTCGCCATACAAGACATGGTTTATACTGGACATTTGACATTGGACATTGGTTATACATGACATTGACATATTTTATACATATTAATTTCATTTGGTTATTTACCAAACCATACATCATTCTTTTATATCATTTGATTTTCATATGATTTTATAAAAGAAGACATTTTTATAAGGTTCATGACTAATTTTCGTTAAACATTTCTTTTAACATTCAAAGTCATGAATCTTCAACACTAAACCTATGTTACTCACATGCATTTTTATGCTGACGTATTTACGTTAACATATGTTTCAGGAGCGAATGTTTGATATGAGCAAGCTACACTTAGGGCAACTTGGGCCTTAGCAATCTAAAATCAAGAAAGTTATCATCTTTTATGTTATGTGTTTCGTTCGAACTAAGACAATGTAATAATTTAAGCTTGTAAAACTTAACTTTAATTATCATGTGTTTTGAAACAATAATTCTGCCACACGACTCCCCGACGTTTCCGCCGCGGTTTGTTGTTTTAGGCGGTCGGGGTGTGACACAACATGTGGTATCAGAGCATGTATGTTGATTATATCAATTTAGTCTTAATAATCGATTCATATTTATCTGCAAATCGATTCTGATGAATCCGTTTTCTGAAATCGAAAAAAAACTTGTTTTAATTGCTTTAAAGCATGAATCGTTTCATTATTTTAATATTAATTTGAAAACAATTAAATTGATTTGCAATTCTGTGAATCTAAAGCATCAATTTCGAGGCCATTATTAATTGCAAAACGTTATCTAATTCATCGATTTGAGTTTTGTTGGTGAATTATTAATAAATATTGAAGTTTTTTGATTAATTTATTGAAAATTATTAAAGATCATTCTTATGATGATCAATGGTTGGATTTTCAATCACAGATTTTAGTACTATATATATATATATTTCTTAATCACGTTAAGTGATGGTGTTGGTGTGGATTGTTTATTAGTATTACCACTGATGTTTTGGGATATCCAATTTGATGGTTATGTTTATCCTTAAAATGGTGCTACTATGATGCTTTTCACCTTAATTTTGTGTGACTTTTTGCTCATTGTTTTGTGTACAAAACTTTTGTATGAATCAAAATTAATTCACACCCTAACTTTTAGTGTGGATTTATCTTCATTTTCGCATGACTCTTTTAATATACTAAATTAATTGATACTTTTTGTATGGTCCTAATTTGCGAATAACCCAACTTTAATTTATATCATTTTATGTGATTATGTGTATTGTTGGATAATGAACCCAACAACTAGTTCTTTGATTATGCACATAATAAATTATTAGCCTACTTTACATAAATGTAGCATTTCTTGCCCAAAGGTGTTGTGTTATATTTATGTGCTTTACCTTATTGTTTATGTATGTTCATCATGATACATGAATTTTGGTCAAAGCGAAGCCAGAGTTCATGTAGAACGCTGAGACGGTCTATATTTATGTGTGTTCATAATGTGTGAATTTTGGTCAAATCCAAAGCGAAGCCAAAGTTCATTTAGGACACTAAAGACGGTCTATTATTTATATCGTTCATAATGCTGAATTTTGGTCAAAGCGAAGCCAAAATTCAGATAGAACAATAAGTCGATTTATTATTTATTTGTTCATAATGCGTGAATTTTGGTCAAAGCCAAAGCGAAGCCAAAATTCAGGCAGAACATTAAGTTGGTTTTATTTACATATGTTCATAATACATGAATTTTGGTCAAAGATAAAGCGAAGCCAAAGTTCATGTAGAACAATAAGTTAGTCAATTATGTATGTTCATAATGCATAAAGTTTGGTCAAAGCCAAAGTGAAGCCAAATGTATGTAGAACATCAAGACAATGTGTTATTTATGTACGTTCATAATGTCTGAATTTTGGTCAAAGCCAAAGCGAAGCCAAAATTCAGGTAGAACCTTAAGTTAGTCTGTTATTTTGGTGTTATAATAGACTATATCTTCAATATAATAATTTGTGTCTGCCTTACTTGATTACCCTATAGTGTAAATCACTCCAAGCTTCTTCTTAAGTTTGTATCCCATCTATTTCATCCCCTCTAATTTCAAAACCTAAAATGTTTTGCTTACCAAACAGTTTCTAAAAAAATTGCACTTATTGGATTGTTGATTATCTTTTATGATATGACAATCTTACTGCTTGCTCTTTTCTGATAAAAGTATTACAGAAAAAATATTAGAGCATGACTAGTGGGATAAGTCAAACATTATATCTCTTATAATTATCAAGAACCCACTTAATTATTGGTATCATGTGAGCTATTCTAGATTCTAAATTTCCTAAGACTAATTTGTTTTCTTTGGAAGAATCAAAATAACTCCTAAGACGCATGCATTACTCTAGATTCTTACTATAAAGATTAGTGGCATATCTGAATACATCATGATGTACAATACATGACCCATAATTTAAAGGTTTACACATGGAAATCAGTACACTTTTCCGGTGCATTACATTTAACTTTTCCACTAATACAATAAGTTGCTGTAAGAATCAACTATACCACTCAAGAGTACCAAAGGAAAATGAGTGTATTGATTAGCAACATATGTACAGGAAATGGAATGCATGAAACTGGAAAATTAGATGTTGTTCATCTCATCGCCACTAGATCTAAAAGGAGGATACTTTTAAGATTCAGAGATAGTGTACAAGTACTACTTCTAGCTATAAGTTTCTTCAATGGAAAGTCTCTCTGTAAATTTGTGCCATTAAACTAGGCTTAAGCATCGAGACTATCCATAATTCAATGGAACAGCTGGCTAAGATAAGTAGTTAGATATTTATGATATTTAAATCTGCTAATGATAATATTCCAATTAACACATGATGGGTTGACTCTAGTTCTATACGTTTACTTACCAGAAATCAACAAATAATTAATATGAGAGTTAGTGGCAAGATTTTATGTTAAGACTATAAGAACCATAATAAATTGTGTTATAATTGGGCTTTATAATACCTTATATATTCTATAGAATATTTAGAATTTAGTATCAAAACGAAAGCTACTTTATTACAATTATGAGGTTTGCATGGTCAAGACAAAGTCACTCTTACCTTAAACTCTCATATTATTTGTCATCACAGTCTGGATAGAAACCTTATAAGATAGAACTAGATGATGCTACACTTTTTCACAACCTTTTGCTTATCATGAAAATAAAAATTTAACAAAAGAAAAATGAGACCTACAAACTTCATCCATTGAGACCAAATTTCATGAGAAATCATGACTAGGTTAATGAAGGATGAAATATTATCAATTTCATTCTTAGTGACTTACGAGCATGTGTTAAAAGCCTTAATAATTAAATGGCTAAGTGAATAAATCAAGTTCCATCAGAAATTATATTTCATTGGAACTTATCCCAGAATAGAATATTCAGACATAATTAATTTATCATTTCAAATAATATTTAATTGTATCTAATACGTCTCCTATGGATCAAGATATTAAAGAAATTAATTCATATATACTATGAATCCTTCTAAATATGTCCCTCAATTTTTTTAACATCTGGCCATTAAGGAAATCAAGGCTAACATATATGACAGGTTACATCATTGAAACTTATCTCGTAGCATTCCTAGAGATCTAAAAGGCCGGTTAGTAAGAGCATTAAGTGTCTTAATCTTAACTTGCGATAGTTGCAAGAGGTAGGGGAGTGAAAACTTGTTGTTACCTCAATTTGTACCTCTTGTACAAGACATTGCTCCTTCACAACTTTTCTCTTTAAGAATCTACTGCTTCTCTAACAAAAGTTTCATTGTTGCTTAAACGTGGGCACACTCAGATTTCTTTCCAAAATTATAATCCTCAAACAGAGAAACTACAATGAGTAACATCATTAACCAATGGGGTGGTGGCCCATTGGCAAAGGCAAAGCCTTTAAAACACCAAGGTTGGGAAGGGGGAGGTCTTGGGTTCAAGTCCCACAGACGACAGGGGATTAAAGAAATTAGTCGTTCAAAAAAAGTAACATCATTAACTTGTTTCTCTTTTAGAATCTATTGGCCTTCTAATGTTAACCATAAGCATGCTAAATTTCTAGAGATTTCTAAAATCAGTGGGAGTAGTAAAAGTCCTTATCATGACTTTATAGAAATGCAAGAGACAGGGGGAAGAGACTTATTAAATTTTACTCTGATTACACCTCTTGTACACCATACCGCACTAACTCTTACACACTTAGAATTCTGAAAGTGATAGCAACTTAAGAAAATAATCAACTAAGGAGGTCATCTAGGTTTAAAACCCTACTAACTTTGATGATTATGTATCCTACCTGACTGAAGTTGAAATGGATGTTGGAAAGTTTACTGATCCTACCTCTTCTATTAAAGGCATTAGCATCAATCAATTTTCTAAGTATGATAAAATTGTTATTACCAAATTTGATTTTATGTGTCAGAATAACGTTTGGGATTTGGTTGAATTACCTAAATCCGAATGCAAACGTTAAGAAACTAAGAAGCATGATTGATTCCTAAAGGTTATACTTAAAAGAGAATAAGTTATCAAAAAATCATCTTACCTTTCTTACAAAAGGTTTCTTTGAGGATCATTGTTGTTCTAGTAGCTTATAAGATTTTTATGGCTACATTAAATGAATATATAAATAACTTTCCCTAAATAAAGACTTACATGTTCAAAACAACCTGAAAGTTCTAAACTGAAAGGTGAAGAACACTTAGTTTCTAAGTCGATGAAATCCATATATGGGTTGAAGCAAACATCAAAATGTGACGAAATCTTAATGCAATTCTTTTCATCAAGAGTTAAGTGGATTTATGTGTACCTACCTCAAGATGAGTGGGAGCAACTAATGGAAACTTGTCCTTATATAGATGACACTCTTTTGATAAGTATATGTTACATAAGTCAAATAATTTCTCACACATATTTTGATATAAAGAATCTCAGGAAATACCACTTACGTGAGAGATATCAAAATATACCGAAATAGACCCAATGGGACATCAGTTTCGTGCCATAAGCTTTACTCTAAAGCGGGTCATTACATATGTAACAAACAATATTGCTCTCATTAAAAGGATAAAATGATAAATGAGATTATTTCCTTATGTTTCATTAATTAGAAGCATTATGAGTTCAAGTCTATATTTATTTTGATATTGCTCACATTGATGAACATTAGACCACTATAGATTATTGTGAAGCATTTTACAGTATCTTTTAGAAACGAGAAAGACTATAAGAAGAAGTGAGAACTTAAACCTGTCACACCCCCAAAATACCACATGCGGAAACACCGCGGAATGTGTGACATACCAGGATCCAAGCCACCAATCACATTGAACTATACACGATATAAATAAAAGTTCTCATTTATTTCATAAACAATTTCAAATCATAACTTAAACAAGTACGTTCAGCGGAAGCATATTATAAATAGTTGTTCATGTAATTCAAAACAAATGTGCATGATCAATAAACAAGTATCCAAGAGCTACGACCCATGACCACTCCAGCACTCCCAGATAGCAAGTTCCATCCATGAATCTAACGACCTGCAAGCATGTAGACAAATGTGTCAGACGACGCTGGTGAGTTCAAAGTTTGTTATCACGTTTTAGTTACCAGATATAAGTATAGACATTTCATAAATATGATGTCGTTAATAACTCGATTACCGCCAATGGCTCCAGATTATTTTCCCTATTCCCCAATGCCTCTATCAAAGCAATGGTCAAGACTAGGGTCATTAGTTCACGCCCGTCCTCCCTGGTACGGTGTGAGGGTGCCAAACCTAAATAGCGCTATTAACTAATACCCCGTTGCCTCCCCGGAAACAAATCGGTAGAAGGGACTTAAATGATAGATATGAGTGTATTAACCAATATCCCATGTTTAACATTCCAGTCAAACCCAATTACCCGACATTCCTCCCCGGAACGTTTACCAGATGTCCCTCCCCGGGATGCATGCTTGGAAAAAGAGCAGTGAACTCACCTTAGCTTTGCTCGGTATTTAACAAGTTACCAGTTCCGATTAATCAACCAATCCTACCGTGGTTACCAAATCAAGATCACTTTCGTAATCAACCAAGTCACATATATTACACAGTTTGCATTTATTACAGGGTCAGGGTACAGCACGTAGTATGCATTCAATTCTCATCTAACGTCCACCCTCTATGTGCATATCACGCAAAGGCATTCCCACAGTTGAATCACATTAGTCAATACAAGTTCCTTGATTCTAATTAATGTTGTTACATGCAACAAACGTAATTCGTGTAACCAACCATTCAACTTTACAAGCATCATAAAGTATTCGAAACTCTTTGTTATGAGAACACATCTACATTCAACACTGTTCTGTTTATTTCCTTCACGGCGAAGGATCAAGTTTGGCGAAAAACCTCCCTCGGCGAAGGACCTATTTTCGTCAACAGTGGTTACGACGAAATCCCTGGATGTTTCGTCAAGGGCCTGTCGACGAAGAACCATTCTTCGTCGCCCACCGGTCCTTCGTCGGGGGTCTCCTTCGCCGTCGCCAACATCAGACGGTTACCCTAATCTTGTAATAGTTAACAAAACATTGGCATGGCTATCGAATCAATCAACCATCTTTAACAACAGTTGTATTCATCCACGAAATCAACTTCCTAAACCACAGTCAATCCGATCATTCATCATCTAAACATTCTGACCGAATCATTTACACCATGATTACAATTTTATCATGCAAACCCTAATCTCTTATGTAGTATCAACACAGTGACAACTCGTTTATATTCAAAAGCTATTAAAGGTTCACATATAAACAAAACTAGATCAACACAGAACATATCAGTACACATACACATACAAGTCCATGGCCAATCATGAATCAACGAGTAAATCATAACCGAAGGGAATCAGGAATCACGTATCGTAACGAGGGTAAACATACTAACCGAACAACTGCGTATTCCCAAAGGTATGCTAAGACGGACGAGAGGAGAAGCTTCACAAAGGCTGCCGTAGGTTTCGAGAGAGGAAATAGTGTTTTAGGGTTTCAGGAAATCATTTTAAATAACGTGAACAGGTCAGGCCACAACTGGGCTTCGAAGATAACTGGGCCGGCGAAAAACCCAGGCGACGAACTTCATTCTTCATCAACGGCGAAGTTCATTCTTCGTCGTACAGTCTTTCGTCGAGCCCATATGACATTCTTCGTCGGGCAATGTCTTGTCATAATAGGTTTCTATTAAATGATCAATCACTAAATCACCACATAAATAACTTGTACTAAAATCATTCTCAAATAGTATACGTGATACAACGTACAACGAAATATAAAACAGGATTGCAAAACAGGTGACGTGAAAAGGAAAGATCTTGAAATCTCGGGTTGTCACATCATCCCCAACTTGAAAGAAATTTCGTCCCGAAATTTGATAAGCGATCCAAAGTAGCACGGCGTTAGATCAGGATGACTGTACATTCTCCGCGGGTGACACATCATCCCCAACTTGAATGGAAATTTCGTCTTGAAATTCACTAGTTGCATCAGATTTAGATTTGTCAGCTGGGAATAAGTGAGGGTACTTGAGCTTCATCTGTTCCTCGCATTCCCATGTGAACTCTGGTCCACGTCTTGAGTTCCAACGAACCCTCGCGATCAGAATTCGACTATGCTTACGGACCTTGACTTCCCAATCCATAATCTCTATTGGTTCTTCGACAAACTGCAACTTGTCATCAATCTTTAGCTCTTGAAACGGTACCACAAGTGTTTCATCAGACAAACACTTCTTCAGTTGCGAAACGTGGAAAACATCATGAACGTTACCCAACTCAGTAGGTAACTCTAACTTGTAGGCCACTTTACCAACTCGTTCCAGAATTTTGAATGGCCCGACATAACGAGGGTTAAGCTTGCCGCGCTTTCCAAAACGTACCACACCCTTCCAGGGTGAGACCTTCAACATAACACGATCGCCTACAGCGAATTCCAAGGGCTTCCGACGCTTATCAGCGTAGCTTTTTTGACGGTCGCGACCTGCTGCCATACGATTTCTGATCTGAACGATCTTCTCTGAAGTTTCAAGCACAAGTTCTGGACCTGTGATCTGGCTGTCACCCACTTCAGCCCAACAGAGGGGTGAACGACATTTTCGTCCATACAACGCTTCGAATGGAGCTGCCTGGATACTGGTATGGTAACTATTGTTATAAGAGAACTCTATCAAAGGTAGATGTTTCACCTAAACCTTGCCAAAATCAATCACGCACGCTCGTAACATGTCCTCAAGTGTCTGGATGGTTTGTTCACTTTGACCATCCGTCTGAGGGTGATAAGAAGTGCTCATGTCGAGACGCGAGCCGAACGATTTGTGCATCGACTGCCACAAATCCGAAATGAAACGCGGGTCACGATCAGAGATAATAGAGGTCGGCACCCCGTGCCTAGAAACCACCTTTTTAAGATAAATAGCGGCAAGTTGTGAGAACTTATCCGTTTCCTTGATTGCTAGAAAATGTGCTGACTTCGTGAGACGATCAACGATCACCCAGATGGTATCGTCTCCGTTTTGAGTTCTCGGCAGACCCGTGACGAAGTCCATGGCAATCTGCTCCCATTTCCACATGGGTATTTTTGGTTGTTGAAGTAGACCTGAGGGTTTCTGATATTCCACTTTAACTTTAGCACAAGTCAGGCACTTACTCACGTAAGTCGCGATGTGAGCCTTCATCTTCGGCCACCAGTACAAAACCTTGTGATCCTGATACATCTTATCCGAACCCGGATGAACAGAGTATCGAGACTTGTGCGCTTCATCCATCACAAGCTCTCTAAGATTTCCAAACAAAGGGATCCATATTCGTTCCATGAAATAAAGAATACCATCAGATCTCTCTACCGGCCGCTTTTCCATGCCCCTTAAGTACTATGCTTCAATGTTTTCCTCTTTTAACGCTTCGGTTTGTGCGGAACGGATCTGGTCAGGCAAATTAGAATGGATGGTGAGCTGCAAAGCGCGAACACATTTGGGTTTCGATTCCTTTCGACTGAGTGCATCAGCTACAACATTAGCCTTACCCGGGTGATACTTGATGGCACAATCATAATCGTTTAAGAGTTCTACCCAGCGACGCTGTCGCATATTCAATTCCTTATGGTCAAAGATATGCTGAAGGCTCCTGTGGTCGGTATAAATAGTGCATTTAGTACCGTACAGGTAATGCCTCCAGATTTTGAGCGCAAACACCACGGCTCCCAACTCTAACTCGTGTGTCGTATAATTCCTCTCGTGAACCTTCAACTGTCGAGAGGCGTAGGCTATCACCTTCTCGCATTGCATCAACACGCAACCAAGACCCTGAATGGAAGCATCACAATATACCACAAAATCTTATGTACCTTCAGGTAAAGATAAGATCGGTGCACTGCAGAGCTTCTATTTTAACAACTGGAAAGCCTCTTCTTGTTTCGTTCCCCATGAGTATACAACGCCTTTCTGTGTTAATGAGGTAAGAGGTTGAGCGATCTTCGAGAAGTCTTTGATAAATCTTCGATAGTACCCAGCAAGACCAAGAAATTATCGCACCTTCGAAGGAGTCTTCGGTGCCGCCCAATTTCTTATAGCATCAATCTTAGCAGGATCCACGTGTATCCCAGACTCATTCACAATGTGGCCAAGGAAGTGTACCTCTCGAATCCAGAAGTCACACTTAGAGAATTTCGCGTAGAGCTGCTCCTTCCTCAGAAGCTCCAAGATAAGACGCAAGTGTCGCTCATGATCCTCCTTGCTCTTTGAATAGATCAGAATGTCGTCGATTAACAGGATAACGAAGTCGTCAAGATACGGCTTGCACACACGGTTCATGAGGTCCATGAAGACCGCTGGTGCGTTCGTTAACCCAAACGGCATAACCAGAAATTCATAGTGCCCATACCGCGTTCGAAAAGCCGTTTTAGGAACATCCTCCTCTCGGACTCTCATCTGATGATAGCCCGATCTTAAATCGATCTTCGAGTAGAAACTTGACCCTTGCAACTGGTCAAACAGATCGTCGATGCGTGGCAGAGGGTAACGGTTCTTGACAGTCACCTTGTTAAGTTCCTGATAATCAATACACATATGAAAGGACCCGTCTTTCTTCTTCACAAACAGAACTGGGGCTCCCCAAGGCGAAGAACTGGGTCGAATAATGCCCCTATCCAGTAACTCTTGCAGTTGATTAGACAACTCCTGCAACTCTCCAGGTGCCAGACGATAAGGAGCACGAGCAATCGGAGCTGCTCCTGGTGCAAGATCAATCTGAAATTCCACTTGACGATGAGGAGGTAAACTAGGAAGTTCCTCAGGAAATACGTCAGAAAATTCACGAACAACTGGCAGGTCTTCGATCTTCCTCTCTTCAGACTGAGGATCAGAAACAAGTGCTAAAATAGCAGGATTCCCCTTTCGTAGACACTTCTGTGCTTGCATGGCTGAGATGATACCAGCCATCGCACCACTGCGATGCCCTTGGACCGATAAAGATTCTCCACTGGGGAGAGGAATACCTACGATCTTCTCTTTACATAGAATCTCAGCTTGATGCTTAGACAACCAATCCATACCAACCACTATATCAAAACTTCCGAGGGTAATAGGTAGGAGGTCAATGTCAAACACTTGACCCACAAGATCTAATTTACACCCAAAAAGGACATGCGAAGCTTCAATCGTTTTGCCATCAGCTAATTCTACTACATGCTTAGTTCCTAGAGGCGTTGGAGCTAACCCTAACCGTTGACTGAACTCTAGGGACACATAACTCCAATCGGCACCGGAATCAAATAATACAGAAGCAAAGAGGTTGTTCACAGAAAACGTACCAGTCATGACATTGCCGTCGTACCTAGCATCAACAACACCAATCGTAAATACCCTTCCACGAGCTCCATTGCCCCCATTGTTGCCATTATTGCTCCCAGCATTGTTGTTGTTATTCTGACGGTTGTTTTTATCATTGGCGTTCTAATTCAGCTGAGGGCAATCCCGTTTAATGTGACCCTCGTCCCCACACTGGAAACACCCCTTCCTAAAGCCTTGGTTCTGATGGGGCTGCTGCCTTTGCTGCTGCTGATTCTGCTGTTGGTTTTGCTGCTGCTGCTTCGGGTACGGAGCTCTACAATCTTTTTCCATATGGCCCACCTTATCGCACCTATGGCAAGCCCGGACACACGGTCCATGATGATGATACCCACACTTGTTGCACATAGGCTTCCTACCAACGTAGGAGCCTTGGCTCTGATTGCTGCCCTGGCCTTGGTTAACTGAGGACGACTGACTGAAACTACGGTTATTGCTGTTGTCATGCCTTTTCTGCGATTGACTTGCACTAGTCGCTTTGTCAGCATCATTCCATTTACGCTTGTTATCACTAGCAGGTGTGGTAGTTGTAGTAGCAGGGGTAGTAGCAGAAACACGTGGCGGCAATGAGCCACGTTCGACCTCTTGATCAGTAATCTTATGTGCTAAACGGATGATCTGGGGCAGATTGTTAAGGTTTGCAGCAGTGACCAAACTCTTTACTGCTAGTGCTAGGCCTTTGATGTACAACTCAATTCTTCGAGGTGGAGGTCGAGATATATTAGGGCACATATTTGCTAGTTCATGAGATCGTTTCGTATAAGCCTCGATCTCGGACCCTTCCATCTTCAAATTGTAGTACTCGTTCTCAAGCTTCTGAATCTCGTCACGAGGACAGTACTCCTCCCGCATCAACTCCTTAAAATCAACCCATGTCGCTGCATTAGCCATTTCGATGCCCAACATTTGCACCTGGGCATTCCACCAAGTTAAGGCACCATCCTCCAAGGTGCCTGTAGCATACTTCACCCGGTCCCCCTCGGGACAGTTACACATAGCGAACACTGACTCAGCCTTCTCGAACCAACGTAGTAACCCGACAGCCCCTTCAGTCCCACTGAATGTCTATGGCTTACAATCCATGAATGTCTTGAAAGTGCAAGCAGGCGGATTGTTTTGATTCTGATTCGCTTGCTGACCTAATGGACGAAAGAAAATTCAACACAAGGGTAAGAGTTGGGTACGTGACACAAGAATAAAGAGTATTTGGTACATATCGTACCCGCTTGGTAGGCTGCCAAAGCCTCAGCCACACGTGTGTTAATCAAGTTTGTCAACTCAGCCGAGTCATCGCAATGTGACCACGTCCATGGCCTCGTCCGCTCATGATTCTATATGAGAAAAGAGAAATGGTTAAGGGTCGAGATAAGGTGGGAGTCAAACCTCACAATACTTCTACAGACTACTGAGTTTACATCAGATAACAGAGCGGAACCCCTTTCACACTCGTTAAGCCTCGCTGGGACTCACATGCACCCCACATTATTATTATGTTTGCACCCATATTAACAATGCAATTTGCATGCTCATCTCAGCTCCTCCTAACTCGTGTTAATAGGTTCCTCAAATTCGAGTAGCAAATCAGAAGACACCACAAAACATAAGTCATGAAAGTCTAACGGGATATCACACTGTGACTCTATCAACCACATAACCTAGGCAAATACACATGAATTCAGTCTGTAGTGCTAAGTGTGCAATCACATGCAACGTCATACATGAATGTATACTAGATACGCTATACAATAAGTAAACGAGATACGAACCTTGCTATCTGGAGCTGAGTGTCATGGTCGATTTTCAAAGCTGTTCGGTTATAGTCTGGTTTTATAAAAAACGTTTTAAAACCTAGTTCACTATAACCAGTGGCTCTGATACCAAACTGTCACACCCCCAAAATACCACATGCGGAAACACCGTGGAATGTGTGACGTACCAAGATCCAAGCCACCAATCACATTAAACTATACACGATATAAATAAAAGTTCTCATTTATTTCATAAACAATTTCAAATCATAACTTAAACAAGTACGTTCAGCGGAAGCATATTATAAATAGTTGTTCATGTAATTCAAAACAAATGTGCATGATCAATAAACAAGTATCCAAGAGCTACGACCCATGACCACTCTAGCACTCCCAGATAGCAAGTTACATCCATGAATCTAACGACCTGCAAGCATGCAGACAAGTGTGTCAGACGACGCTGGTGAGTTCAAAGTTTGTTATCACGTTTTAGTTACCAGATATAAGTATAGACATTTCAGAAATATGATGTCGTTAATAACTCGATTACCGCCGATGGCTCCAGATTATTTGCCCTATTCCCCAATGCCTCTATCAAAGCAATGGTCAAGACTGGGGTCATTAGTTCACGCCCGTCCTCCCCGGTACGGTGTGAGGGTGCCAAACCTAAATAGCGCTATTAACTAATACCACGTTGCCTCCCCGACAAAAAATCGGTAGAAGGGACTTAAATGATAGCTATGAGTGTATTAACCAACATCCCTGGTTTAACATTCCAGTCAAACCTAATTACCCGACATTCCTCCTCGGAATGTTTACCAGATGTCCCTCCCCGGGATGCATGCTTGGAAAAAGAGCAGTGAACTCACCTTAGCTTTGCTCGGTATTTAACAAGTTACCAGTTTCGATTAATCAACCAACCCTACCGTGGTTACCAAATCAAGATCAGTTTCGTAATCAACCAAGTCACATATATTACACAGTTTACATTTATTACAGGGTCAGGGTACAGCACGTAGTATGCATTCAATTCTCGTCTAACGTCCACCCTCTATGTGCATATCACGCAAAGGCATTCCCACAGTTGAATCACATTAGTCAATACAAGTTCCTTGATTCTAATTAATGTTGTTACATGCAACAAACGTAATTCACGTAACCAACCATTCAACTTTACAAGCATCATAAAGTATTCGAAACTCTTTGTTATGAGAACACATCTACATTCAACGCTGTTATGTCCATTTCCTTCACGGCGAAGGATCAAGTTTGGCGAAAAACCTCCCTCAGCGAAGGACCTATTTTCGTCAACAATGGTTACGACGAAATCCCTGGATGTTTCGTCAAGGGCCTTTCGACGAAGAACCATTCTTCGTCGCCCACCGGTCCTTCGTCGGGGGTCTCCTTCGTCGTCGCCAACATCAGACGGTTACCCTAATCTTGTAATAGTTAACAAAACATTGGCATGGCTATCGAATCAATTAACCATCTTTAACAACAGTTGTATTCATCCACGAAATCAACTTCCTAAACCACAGTCAATCCGATCATTCATCATCTAAACATTCTGACCGAATCATTTACACCATGATTACAATTTTATCATGCAAACCCTAATCTCTTATGTAGTATCAACACAGTGACAACTCGTTTATATTCAAAAGCTATTAAAGGTTCACATATAAACAACACTAGATCAACACAGAACATATCAGTACACATACACATACAAGTCCATGGCCAATCATGAATCAACGAGTAAATCATAACCGAAGGGAATCAGGAATCACGTATCGTAACGAGGGTAAACATACTAACCGAACAACTGCGTATTCCCAAAGGTATGCTAAGACGGACGAGAGGAGAAGCTTCACAAAGGCTGCCGTAGGTTTCGAGAGAGGAAATAGTGTTATAGGGTTTCAGGAAATCGTTTTAAATAACGTGAACAGGCCGGGCCACAACTGGGCTTCGAAGATAACTGGGCCGACGAAAAACCCAGGCGACGAACTTCATTCTTCGTCAACGACGAAGTTCATTCTTCGTCGTACAGTCTTTCGTCGAGCCCACATGACATTCTTCGTCGGGCAATGTCTTGTCATAACAGGTTTGTATTAAATGCTCAATCATTAAATCACCACATAAATAACTTGTACTAAAATCATTCTCAAATAGTATACGTGATACAACGTACAACGAAATATAAAACAGGATTGCAAAACAGGTGACGCGAAAAGGAAAGATCTTGAAATCTCGGGTTGTCACAAAACCGGTTGATTGCTCTTACTTTTATTCAAAGGAAACGAAATGTCAATTTCGGGGGTATATCCTTATGTCAGCAGATATAATTGTCTCATGGAGGACTCATAAGAAACTCATAAAAAACATAAGTTATAATGACATAATATGTTGTAAATTAACAACACAGTTATCAATAAATGTTGTTGAAAAAATTTATCAGTGGACTCACAAACTTGTTAACTCCATATAAATACTATATTGAAGACTTATTGTGAAAAGTCAGCCACCTTGTTTCCTTGAACAGTAACAGTTCAAGAGGTGCTGGATAAAACTTCGATACAAAATTATTGTTCGTTTATGAACAAGTAGAGGAAACTAAACATTTGTATCAAGTACCTTTACATTCATGATATGCTTACGGATCCGATAACAAAGGCCTAGCACCCAAAATCTTTTAAGAGCTCATAATAAAGACGTGTTTTTACTAAAGGCCTTACATAATAGCATATTGTACTTATGAATGATTAGTTATTAAATTTCCTCAGTTATTTAAATTTGTTTGTCTATAAATACGTATATGTGCACCTAATGACGTATAGACAATAATTATACAAATTAATTAAAGGGCTTACCTCAGTCATTTTGGTCTTAAATTTACGTATGTTTTGGTTTGGGGTTGTAACATGATTATTGGGGTCTTGAGTTGACAATAACTCAATGACTGTATTTTTCTGTTGTAGTTTCAATTTGAAACATTGATTAATGTTTTAACTTGGCCAAACTTACTTATACTTATCACAAATGATCACTCAGCCAAGTGAGAGAATGTTAGAAATAACTCGTTGATGTGGCCTTACGGATCATTTGGTAATGTGGTAACATTACCAATATGACATAACTAGTCCCCAACAATTACTTGATAGTAGTAATTGTAAATATTGATCAGTTCAAATGGCAATTATGATTTCCCTTTAGGTACCATTAATAGAGAATACATAGAGTTTTTATAACGGATCACTATTCATGACCATTTTTCATAGATCTTTATATATTGATGATAAGTGATCAAAAACTCTAGTAGAACACCAATACTAAAAAAAATTCTCTCTAGTGTGATCCATTAACACAAGGTACCCAACGGGAATCATGGCTTCATCTTTATCCTCAAAGATAATCATCCATACAAGTAAGTATCTCTAACTTGATATCTGTATTTACGCTATGATTGAATAAACATGATTAAGTTCTATAATTTTGACCCATGACCCCATGTTTATAGATATAATCAATATCATATCCATTCTTTTGTGGATTAACTCAATTCTTTAAAGGTGATATTAATGCATGTATTTTTTAACAGCAATGTATGTTGTGTTAATTCTCAATGAGAATCGAAACTTTCAAGACACATAAATTCATTTCTAGAACCACGGAAAGTTGTTCCATGGCCCATAATAATCAATCATTCGATCAATTATATTATATACTTTTGCTGGTAGGATTACCAATAGTGATTTCTTCACAAAAAGTCAGACACTAAAAAGTTCCGTCGTTGTCTAATAACAAGAAGTTTGGACTTTTGCAAAGTATATTATCATGTATATACACCCCTCCGGGCCCAAGCGCCTAACCTTTTTAAAAATATGTATTTGTATAATAGTACAAAATTAAGAATAAACTGATTGGTTATTAAAAACAAACTTAAAATCAAGGAGGTAATAATTTGGGAATGTTTTATGCGTTTTAAGTCTTTGCTACTTGTAGAGAATAACCAATCTTTGAAACCACTAGTGAAAATTTGATGTCATAACCGTCCGGCTATGTTTTTAGACGTTTTTGTACCTCCTTGAAGTTGAAGATGTGGTTACCTCCCTAACCCAAAAAACCTACACAAATGGCCGCTAAAAAGGTGCAATGCACCTCAAATTAATCCAAAAACCTCCTTGAACCCAATTTTGGTAGGGGTAGTTAACTTCCTTGATTTTGGAACTTGATTCCTCGCTAACGGGGTAACGTTCAAAAGACGTTCCCAACAACCTCTCCAAATCAACGCGAGTTTCCCAACCCATCCCCAACGGCTGATACCTCTCCACATCCATGTGACTTTTACAAAACAATTTTGGAACCCACGTTGGTAGCCTGGGAGGGACGGTATACCCCTTACGCTAGCACAAGCTCGTAGGTTCCCGAGTTGTGTGCCCCATCCTGCCTTATAATGGCTGCTTTAATCATGAGGAGAAGACATGTGTATTGACAAATCATATTCTTTTTCTCTCTCACCTACTCCAGAATACTATATTTTTGTATATATTATATTGACATATTACGTTAAGTAGGGTTTCTTTGTGCAAGTTATATACTAGCTGGCTCACTCGCCACTACTCGCTGATGAGTGCTTATATGTGAAATAATATTTACATATGTCAATCGCTCAAGAAATATTAGACCATGCAGCGGGACGTGATGACCGACCATTACTCGCCATCTCTCACCTCTTCACGGGCGCTCTCCTCTTCTCTCTCCTCCCCTCTTTAGTTTGATGTATCCTTAAAGAAGTGTCGTGTAATACTCATCCTCTATCCCTTTATTAAATCATCGGCTTCTAGGTTGTTCGTAAACTATATATGAAAGATCACGGCTGGCTCAACATTTGTGGAGGCCTAAAGCAAACTCAAAAGAATGGGGCCTTCTCAAATTTACGGGTAAAGCACCGGTAAATACCAGTACCGTACCGGTACCGATACCCACTTTTTCCATTTTTTGATACCGGTATTTTCGGTACCGATACCAGTTCAGTACCGAACAGATACCGTGCCCATCCCTACACCAGGCCTAAATTTAACTCCGTAATTTTAATACTTTTTTCTTAGAAAAATGGGGGTCTTTAAACATTTGTGGCCCAAAGCTGCTGCTTTAGTTGACTTAAACTAAAGCCGGCACTGTGAAAGTTGACTAAAAAGGGAAAAAAGGACAATAGAAATTACGTCACTTCTTTGTTTCTCTCTCTAACTTTCTCTCTCTAAAAATCTCTTTCAAACTATCGGCCGATCTTACCCTCTAATGTCTGAATCTCCATCTTTTGGTGGATTAATCCCACCAAAAATTCCTCCTGATCCCCCGAATCCACCTTATTTGGTGTCAATTCCGGCTCCTACTGCCCTTGAATCCTCTCGTTCAGACAATACTCTAAACCCTAATGTGGAGGTTATGTGCGCTGCTCCCACAGATGGTGGAGAATCCCCATTATCGGGGCTTTCTGAAGGGTATCAGATGCTATCTGGTACGAGTAGAGAGCTTTCTGGGCAACCCCAAGCTCCGAGCAACACAAATTCCATGGATTCTTCCCCAAAATCTAAAACTCATGTGTCTAACGTAGCTAATACTGTGCACCAGTCTATCTCTCTTTCTGCGGAGGATGAACTGGCGTTAATCCGTGCCCAAAAGATAGCACATGACGCTAAATTGATGCAAGAAGCAGGTTTGCCTCCTGGGGGATACAAGTCTGCGAATACTAGGGCTGTTGGGGTTAAAATCAAGGGGTTTAGGAGTAGTAAAAGAGCTAAACCCCCTGTTCGTTTTGGGCCTTTGTTGTCGGATTTGAGGATTAAAGGTTTCGTTGAAGAAACAAAAAGAATGGCTGCTAAAACAAGACGTGTATTACCCAACTGGTCGACTCTCTTGGCTGGAAAAACTGTTAATCATGTGGAATCTGATGATTCGGAGGAGGAGATAGTTGAAGTGTTCACAAAAGATCCGGTTACTGGCATATCAGATGTTAACAGAAAAACACAACATAATTCAAATTCTGATATGGAGGAAGACATACAGCTGCCTGCTGATGCCTCCTTTTCGGCCCAGCATCACAATGATATCCCTACGGCAGGTATGATCCCTAACCAGTCTGAAGTGAATATGAATAAAAAGGCAGGGGGTTCTACTTCCCCTGTTACAAATGTATGGCTTAAACATAAGCAGCAGGGTCTATCATTTGCCGAACAAATAAGAGTCAATGATGCAGAAAATGATATAAAGTTAGAATATATACCACCAGTGTTCACCTCGGATGGTAAGTGTCGTGTTAAAATCACCGAAGAAGACCTTAAACTATCTGCTAAAGTGTTTCCGTTATATCTATATGGTCAATTTCTTGGTACGTCTATGGATTTCACTAAGGTGAATTTATGCCTAAAACGGCTATGGAAAACTTTTGACATTTCTGAGATCTCTAAAAGTTCCTCGGGTTACTACTTTTTCAAATTTACTAGTGAATCGGGCATGAATGGGGTGCTTGAAAATGGGCCCTGGTTAGTGAATAATGTCCCCATCATTCTTAACAAATGGGAGCCGGGCTTATGTCTTCAGCGAATGGAACCTGAGTCCATTCCTTTATGGGTTACGGTTCATGATGTTCCAATGGAATTATGGACGAAGAGAGGAATGAGTATTGTTTTCAGTGGGGTGGGTAAACCGCTTTTAATGGATAGAGTCACACAAGCTAGAGTGGTAAGTAACTCGGGGAAATTGGGCTATGCTAGAATGTTGGTTAATGCCAAAGCGGAATGTAAACTCCCAAATCAAGTTGAAGTTGAGTTTCCTAATGGGCCGAATGGTGAAGCTCGGGTTGGGATTTTGGAGGTTACGTACCAATGGAAACCCCAGGTTTGTGACCACTGTGTAGTCTTTGGTCATTCAACCAAGTTATGTAAAAAGCGGGAAAAAACAGAAGAGGAGAAAGCTGCTGAGATCAGGAAAACTACAGCTAGTCAAGCCCAAACGAATGCTAAAAAAGGCCAGGGGGATAATGGTGATGTGTTTTCAACGGTAACCCGTAACAAAAAGCAATCTAATCAAAAGGCCAAAGGGATAGCATCAGAAGTTCCTACTAAGAGTATGGCTACTAAGGAGAAGGGGCCTATAACAAACATTACCAGCGGTACTTCAGGTAACACAGTGGCAGGAAAGGGGGGTGATATTGGCAGTACAAGTGGAGTTAAGAAGGGGAACCAGGGGTTTAATTTTAGCCGTGCTATTAAGGGTGTAGGAGCTGGAAAAAATCAGCCGCGGCCTGTGAAGCCTGCAACAAATCAGCCCACTGTTACTGTTTCAAACAGGTTCTCGGTCCTGGATCTTCAAGCCAGTGCTAAAGCAAATGACCTGGTTGGCGAACCCATGGTCCTCGATCCGTTGGACAGTGGGACGCCCATCACCTGCACAACCAATAATCAAAATTTGTTTGACCCGGGGCGAGAAATTCCGAGGTGGAAAGATCCGTCGGAAAAGGGTGGTAAAATGGATGACTTGCCTGAAAACGGGATTCATTATTCAGATTCTGAATATTCAGAGAATTCCGAGGTGGAAAGATCCGTCGGAAAAGGGTGGTAAAATGGATGACTTGCCTGAAAACGGGATTCATTATTCAGATTCTGAATATTCAGAGGTGGATTATGATATAACGGAGGAACAAAGACGTACCATCCGGAGGGCAATTGTTAAATTCAAGGGTGTTAATGTGGAAGTTACAAAAAACTGGTCGTCAGGTGAATGGGAATATTTTTGGGATCAATGTGATGCCCTTGGCTTAGATCGTAATTTTGTTATAGAAGATGTTGGTCTGGATACGAGTGGAACTGCTAAATTCATGTCCAGCCAGATGAAAGGGGGTAAGTTTTTTGACCCGGTGATTGCCAAACCTGCCACACGTAAACGTTAATGTTTGTGTCTCCTAAGTTTCGTTTTTGGGGCGTGTGTGTGTGGCTTTTTAGTGATGTGTTCTTTGCCAGGCGCTGCTGGTTTAGAAAGCTGCTGATGTTTGGTTCTTTTTCGTTATTACTATTTGGTCTCTTGAAGTGGTATTTGCTCGAATTTTCTGTCGATATATATGGAGGTGGTTTCAATTTTTTTGGGGATGCTATTTGCAGTTCTTTTCTCCCTTCTCTTGCGATGGTTTTCTCCTCCGTAGGCCCACTCGGGCTTTAGTTTTGTTTTAAGGCCCAAGTCAGCATTGGTTTGTGTTGTTTGGCTGCTGGTTTCGGCCCAAGGTTCTTTGGAGGGCAGGCCCATGTGTGTGGGCTTTTGGCTTTGCTATCACGAACTGAAGGCCCATCCATAGGGTGTTGTGGGTTTTCTTAATTTTCTCTCTTGGCAGTTTGTTCGTTTTCGGTAGATGTTTATATTTTTCCTACTAAAGTTGTAATCTTAGCTCAATAGGTTTAGTATATATTTCTCGTTGTAGAGGTTCCCGATGCTTGTTTCGGTGTGTCCTCTTTTAGGAGTTTCGGGGGTATGCCCCTTAAAACCTATAACACGTCTTTTTGGAATATATTTGCCGAGCAAAGCTCATTATCCAAAAAAAAAAACAAACAAAAATGATAACCACAGGACAAGCTGTTTATTCACAACTAGTGATTTTTCTAATGGCAACAAATTAAAATTGAAATATGGACCCCGCACAATTCTCTCCAGCAATTCAATTCGCACCATGATTTTTAATGGGGTGTCATAAATATAGGGTATTGTTAGGCTACTGGGTATGGTGATGGTCCATCCTTGGAGGATGATCCGTCACGTAGGCGCCACGTCATAGTCCTCCCAAGGATGGTCCATCCCACTAAACTAGAGGGTATGGGAGGATGGTGCTAGATGATCCTACCCCACAAAACTATGTACAAGTATTAAAACATAATGTACAAATCCCACAAACAAACAAAAGAAAGGGGGCCCACTTTTTGCTCCGTCCTGGACGTCGGAATACCGACGGAGATGACGCGACTGAGGGGGGCGGCATGGCTGTAGGATCGGCGACGGATGGGGACGGTCCAAAGCCGATCCCCATACCGTATAGCCTTAAATACACCCAAAAAAAGTCAACTTTTTTATTTTTCCCATAAAGCAGACACATTGGAAAGATGTCAGTGACTGAAAGTCAAAGATTAAATTGTCTGCTTTGAGTTGGACGGTTGTGATCAGTGTTCCCTCATCCCTCCTCAGTTTAGTTTTTCCTATTTTATTGAAAATTGTACTATTGTATTTTATTTCGTTTTTACTTGATTGTGACCATTAGGCCATATGTAATTGTTTTATTTTTATAACTGTTATGTCAATAAATGTGGCTGTTATATTTTTTTTGAACGGCTAAATATTACAACCCTGTTAGTAGTTAGTGGGAGTCGAACCCTTGACCTCTTAGTTAGAACCCTTACAATCCCTGTTAGCACCACTGGGCTATAACCCAAGTGGCGTGGCTGTTATATCGCACGTATATATGAGATTTTTTTTTTTGAAGGTGACTTTCAATGTACAGGACCTTAGGTCACCGGGTTCATGTCGAAGACATTCCCCCGTCAGCCCCGCTCTTCCGGACGCGATGTTCGATCGGGCCCCGGCCGTTGCGCAAGCTGACTTCCGCCCGGAAACCATACTGCCCCCACACGAGAGACTCGCTGGGGTAACAGCTGGGTAAAACCGGGTTGCCCTCAAGACCGCACCATGCCTCGGTAGGATACGATCTATCATTGGGACGTCCCCCCCCCCCCCCCCTAAGACCACAAGTGGGAGTCGAACCGGCGACCTCAAGGAGGAAGCCGGCCGACTTAACCCCATGGGAATAACCCGCTGGGCCACAGGAGGCGGATGTATGTAACTAATTTTTTATTTTATTTATTATTTGTATGTAACTAGTTTTTGCCCCGCCCGCGTTGCGGGGCAATAAGCCGAATATTTCTCTCTCATAACATGTATGTCTTTACATCACCACACTTTCTCTGCTCCACCTCACATTCTCTCTCATCCACCTCACATTTCTCTCTCCTTAAAAGCACTCAAATACACCTTATTGGGAGGCAATGATCTCTAGATCAAGTGGTGGAAAACTTGCATTCCTCTTGAGAGATGCAGGTTCGACTCCCACTTGGTGCTGAGTGAGGCACTGGTTGGCAATGATAGGAGACCCAGGGAAACCTGGGTTGGATCCTTGAGCCAAACGGGTTTTACCGGTAATTTCACCGTCGTGCGTACGGGCGGGTGGGTTACCGGGTTTTCCCCGGAATTGGTGGTGGACTCGGGTTACTCTCGGAGTACTCCGTTTGTCCAGTGGGTGCTCCGAGAGTGCTCAGAATTGAGTTTGTTGGCCGTTCAAAAAAAACACCTTATTGGGGATGCTCTTATGCTTTCAAATTTGGTTCTTGAAATTGATGAATAATTATGAGGTTTAATAACTTAAGTGCTACTGAAATTCATATTGACTAGCATTTTATTCCAAATAATAAATTGAATATGTAGAAATCATTTGGAAGAATTAATTGTTTTGGATAATTTACGCTATTGTCATCTAATAGTTCGTTGATAGATGTTTTAGTTTACATCCATAAATGACTTTTAAGCTTTCTTACTTGATGTATATTTTAGCTTACAACCATATTTAACATCCAATTTATTAATCAAAGTGAAAGTCCATTATTCTATTTATTGTTTGAATGCAAAAGTTTAAATGATGACCCATTTTTTCACATATATGAACATTCTCTTATACCCATTCATACAATGCTTAATGACAACTTCAATATCATCGGATTTAATATTGAAGCTTAAGTAATGCCATTTTATGTAATTATGTAATGATACACAAAGTGGATATTAGCCTAATTTACATAAATATTTCATTTTTGGCCAAAAGGTGTTGTGTTGTATTTATGTACTTTACCTTATTGTTTATGTAAGTTCATAATACATGAATTTTGGTTAAAGCCAAAGCGAAACCAAGGTTAATGTAAAACATTGAGACGGTCTATATTTATGTATGTTCATAATATATAAATTTTGGACATAGCCAAAGTGCGAAGCTAAAGTTCATGTAGAACATCAAAGACGTAATTTTGGTCAAAGCGAAGCCAAAATTCAGCCAGAACATTAAGTTGTTTTTTATTTGCGTATTTTCATAATACATGAATTTTGGCTAAAGCCAAAGCGAAGTCAAATTCATGTAGAACATCAAGGAAATATGTTATTTATGTACGTTCATAATGTTCGAATTTTGGTCAAAGCCAAAGCGAAGCCAAAATTTAGGAAGAACCTTAAGTTAGTATGTTATTTTGGTGTTATAGTGGACTATATCTTCAATACAATCTTTTTGTCTGCCTTACTTGATTACCCGAATTAGCTTACTTCAACTCTTACATTTGTATCGATCTATTATCCACTCTTATTTGAAAAACCTATAAATTTTGCTTCCCTAAAGAGTTTCTATAAAAGTTGCTCTTATTGGGTCTGGATTATCCCTAAAAACATGACAATCCTGTTGCTATTAATAAAACTAGAGCATGACATGTGAGATAGGTCAAACATTATGTCTTTTATAATAATCAAGAACTCATGTAATAATTGCTATCATGGGAGCTATTCTAGAATTTGAATTTCCTAAGACGAATTTGTTTTCTTTAGAAGAATCAAAGGAACTCATAAAACACATGCATTTTCTTTAGATTCCAACTATATGATTAAATGATATATGTGAATACATCATAGTATAATACCAAGAACCATAATCTAAGGGTTTATACATGAAAATCAGTACACTTTTTCCAGTGCATTACATAATAACTTTTCTACTAACACGATAAGTTACCTTAAGAATCAACTATAACAATCAGAAGTCCAAAGGCAAATGAGTGTTTTGATCAACAAGATACGTACAGGAAAAGGAATGCCTAAGACAGGAAAATAAGATGTTCTTCACCTTACCACCACTAAACCTAAAGAAATGATAGTTCTAAAATCCGGAGTTAGAATACAAGTACTACTTTCAGCTCAAAGTTTCTTCAAAGGAAAGTCTCACTGCAAAATTATGTCATTAGACTAGGCATAAGCAAAGAGACCATCCATAATTCATAGGAACAACTGGCTAAAATAGGTAGTCGCATATTAATGATATTTAAATATGCTAATGATGATATTCCAATTAACACATGATGGGTTGAGTCTAGTTCTACACGTTAATGATATGTTAGATCCTTTACACGCGACCTTGTGGCACCCGCGGAAAATATACAGTCATCCTGATCTGACGCCGTGCTATTTTGGATTGCTTATCAAATTTCGGGATAAAATTTCTTTCAACTTGGGGATGATGTGACAATCCGAGATTTCAAGTTATTTCATCTACGTATCACTTGTTTCGCAATTCCGTTTTTAACAATTTGTTTGATGTTATGTAATGTGTAATACTTGGTTATTAAATGGGAAATGTTAAATGAAGTTTATTTAATGTTCTTCGCACCTTTAGTCCCGACGAAGAATGGATCTTTCGCCCAATCTCATGCCGACGAAGAAGGGTACTTCGTCATAACTCATTCTTGGCGAAGGAGGGTTCTTCGCCAAGTAATCTTTCGTCAAAAGGGGCCCGCGGCCCGTAGCCCAGAATGGGCCCAACAGTTTTTATGTTTGTTTAAGGCTGCATAAACTGTGAAACATAATCAAACCCTAAACACTCCTCTTCCTCATCCTCTCTATTCCGTGCGGCAGCCCCTTTATCACTTCGAAGCTTTTATTTGATTTCCGAGTATCCTCCGTTGCATCCTAAGGTTAGTATGTTTACCCTTGTTACGATGCGTGATTCCTGATTCCCTTCGGTTATGATTTACTCGTTGATTCAAGATTTTATATACAAACTAAATTGGCCATGGACATGTATGTGTATGTGCACTGATATGTTTTGTGATGATCTAATGTTGTTTATATGTGAACCTTTAATAGCTTTTGAATATAAACGAGTTGTCACTGTGTTGATGCTACATAAGAAATTAGGGTTTGCATGTTAAAGTTGTAATCATGGTGTAAATGATTCGGTCAGAATGTTTAGATGATGAATGATCAGATTGACTGTTGTTTAGGAAGTTGATTTCGTGGATGAATGTAACTGTTATAAAGGATGATTGATTGATCTAATAATCATGCCAATGTTTTATTAACTACTACAAGGATATGGTAACCGTCTGATGTTGACGACGACGAAGGAGAACCCCGACGAAGGACCAGTGGGCGACGAAGAATGATTCTTCGTCGACAGACCCTTGACGAATCATCCGGGGACTTTCGTCGTAACCACTTTTGACGAAGATAGGTTCTTCTCCAAGGGAGGTTCTTAGCCAAATGTGGTCCTTCGCCGTGAAGGAAATAAACAGAACAGTGTTGTATGTAGATGTGTTCACATAACAAAGAGTTTCGAATACTTCATGATGCTTGTAATGTTGAATATTTTGGTTTCATGATTACGTTGGTTGCATGTAACAACATTAATTAGAATCAAGGAACATGTATTGACTAATGTGATTCAACTGTGGGAATGCTATTGCATGATATGCACATAGAGTGTGGACATTAGATGAGAATTGAATGCATACTACGTGCTGTACATTGACCCTCTGATGAATGCAAACTGTGTAATATATGTGACTTGGTTAATTATGAAACTGGTCTTGATTGGTAACCACGGTAGGGTTGGTTGATTAATCGGAACGAGTAACTTGTTAAATACCGAGCAAATCTAAGGTGAGTTCACTGCTCTTTTTCCAAGTATGCGTCACGGGGAGGGACATCTGGTAAACATTCCGGGGAGGAATGTCGGGTAATTGGGTTTGACTGGAATGTTAAACCTGTGATGTTGGTTATTACACTCATTTCTATCATTAAGTCCTATCATATACCGATTGGTTGCCGGGGAGGCAACGGGGTTATTAGTTGATAGCGCTATTAGGTTTGGCACCCTCACACCGTACCGGGGAGGACGGTCGTGAACTAATTACCTTAACCACTTGACCAATGTTTGATAGAGCATTGGGGTTTGAGCAAATAATCTGGAGCCATCTGCAGTAATCGAGTTAATAACAACATCAAATCTCTGAAATGTTTTATACTTATATCTGGTAACTAAAACGTGTTAACAAACTTTGAACTCACCAACGTCGTCTGACACACTTGTCTGCATGATTGCAGGTCGTTAGATTCACGGATGGAACTTGCTATCTGGGAGTGCTGGAGTGGTCATGGGTCATAGCTCTTTGATACTTGTTTATTGATCTTGCACATTTGTTTTGAATTACTTGAATAACTATTTACATTCTGCTTCCGCTGAACGAATTTGGTTTAAGTTGTGTTTTGGAATTTCTTATGAAATAAATGGAAACTTTTTATTTATTAAAATGTTGTGGTTCAATGTGATTGGTGGCTGGATCCTGGTACGTCACACGCCCCGCGGTGTTTCGTAAAACGTGCCATGACAAATTCAGTGTTTTACAGACCTTTTAGACCTGATACAAAACTTTAATAACTCACAAACGCATTGCTAAGCGCGCGATATCCGATTATCCACAACGAGACCTCATCCCTAACGCAACGTTTTCGTTCGTCCAATCACTTACCCTTCTCATACTTGCATTTGTTTATTGGATCAATCATTCCCTCTCCTACCTCCGTTATTCCCCGTTATCTGTTGTCCTTCATACAAGCCTCGTTACGAACAAATCCGTTTACACATTCGAAGTTTAAAGTACTTTCTTGGTTAAAACTACCCTTGTACTCTTTATTTACGTGCAAAGATACTTAGTTGGCCGTACCTCCGAAATCGTGTTACTTAAAATACCTGATGTTCTCATTCCTCGTCAATAAATAATTTCTTACAAACAAGTGATTTATTACTCTTCTTTGAAATCAACGAAATTCTTCTTACAATTTACAGTGCGGCCACACTTTTCATCGAAATGCTTACCATTTTATACGAAAGTTTTGCTGCTTGGGTGTCATATTTTAAAGTTACCTCTTCATTTTGAGTTATTCAAAGTTGTTTAAACTCGTTTTCCTATACATACACATGCACGTTTATTTATAACTAATGCCTTAAATCATTTTAGTCAAACAACCTCTTTCTACAAACCTAACTTTTCGTTCCTCAAAACTTCATACCTTTTCCACACGTATCTAAACTTCCAAGTCTCGATCTCAAACGATCATTCTTTAGCCAAATCCTTTATTAAGTCTTCCTCTTGAATAAATTTCGGGACGAAATTTCCTAAAGGAAGGGAGACTGTAACGCTCCGCATTTTGAACGATATATTATCCAAAGATTCTTGTATCTTTGTTACACTCGATACACGATACGCGTTAAACTAATAAAATAATCAAATTCGGATCCGAACCCTTGGAACTCAGAAATTTTCGTTCATAAAATAAATAACCGTTGAAAGGTTTTATTCTTTAATTTAATTAATTATCGTTATAGTTATTCGTTAATTTATTTGAGTAGTTAATCTTTTCACAATATAAAAGCTTCCTAAACTAACGTAGTTAGTTGATAAGTTTATAAGAGTTAAGTTAAATAAATTAACCAAGCCAGTTTAGTCCTGTTAATGTAGTAAGGGGGGCACCTTGTAAATTGTTGAAATTGTTAACAAAAGAAAAAGGAATTAAAAGACTGGTGGAGACGGTACGCGTTAAACTAATAAAATAATCAAATTCGGATCCGAACCCTTGGAACTCAGAAATTTTCGTTCATAAAATAAATAACCGTTGAAAGGTTTTATTCTTTAATTTAATTAATTATCGTTATTGTTATTCGTTAATTTATTTGAGTAGTTAATCTTTTCACAATATAAAAGCTTCCTAAACTAACGTAGTTAGTTGATAAGTTTATAAGAGTTAAGTTAAATAAATTAACCAAGCCAGTTTAGTCCTGTTAATGTAGTAAGGGGGGCACCTTGTAAATTGTTGAAATTGTTAACAAAAGAAAAAGGAATTAAAAGACTGGTGGAGACGGGTTTCGAACTCGGGTCTCCATCAAGTTAGCACACAAGCAGCAATCATCGAACCACTCCACCACTTGTTCAAGCTGTTAATAAGTCTCGTTCCTTCGATAAATATACCTTCGTTTCGCGCTAATATCTAATTGAAACATAATCAAGTTGCCGCCAAAACTGTACATTGACAACTATGCCGCCTTCTCGGGACTCGGTATCATTTACGCATTTCTCGTTTTTAAACAAATCAAGAACCTAGACTTGATTACATCCCCGTACCCGAATCGTTTACAAACAATCCATCCATAAATCACCTACACATATCAACAAGGACCACTCGGACCCTTCTCCATTTCTCCCTCTACTCCCAAACAAACTCCCACTCAATCAGTAACGAATAACCCACCGGAGATACGAACATCGCCTGAAATAACGAAGCTTGCCGGAGTTCGAAGCTTCTGTCGGAGCAAACATAGTTCGCCGGAGATCGGAGAACGAACCGTAAACCCGCAAGCCTTGTTCGGCAGTACGATCATTAAATGTCGACGTCTTGACAACACACCTGTACCATCTCTACAAACCGGAGACGAAGACGACGTCGGAACACGGGCGAGGCTCGAGTCGTCACTGTTCGGTATACCTTTCTTATTTCCTTGTTGCCTCGTTTAAGCCCACTGTTAATGTATATTAATTTTTGATTTTAAGCACACAAGTAAACAGCAAGTTTGCAAATCCTTGTATCGTCGCCGGAACAATAAGTATCGCCGGAGAACGCGACGTCGTCGGAGACTCCCGAAGTTCGTAACGGGAATCATCTTGTCTTGTTCGGTATATCCTTCTTCCTCGGTTGTTTCTTTTTTTTTTCGTTTAAGACTCTGTTGATATCCCATAATCGTTAATCAAAATGGAGTGATAGTAACAATGGATTGTTCTTGTTTCTGTTACTGTTCGTCTAGTCATATTGTGAAGGTGATGATGTTTTGAAAATAAATAAAATATCAATAGTTCAGAACTTTCATTTATGTATTACATATATAAATTCATTTTATGTATTATTATATTCTCAAAACAAAAGGTTATTAAATTAACTTATAAGATAAAAAATAAATTATATAGATTTAAAAACAAAAAAAATCTAATATTTTTTTATGATTCTACAAACTTACACTCTAACCAATAAATATTAACTAGATCGTTGTGTTACATTTTTAACATCTAGGATAAACCGTTCGTTCGTTCTTTTGGATTTCTCCAATCCTTACTCGTGCGTTATTTCAAGGAATCTCCAATACGCAATCAGTGTGAGTACACTTGACCCATTTTCCTTTTATTCACTTTGGGTGCAACATGTTTCACTTGTTAAACCGCATAATTCACAAACATGCATTTATTCATTCGATCCGTATGCGTGCTTTGTTATGCTTAGGTTCATGCTAGAATACATACTACTTGTTAACTCGGCTTAAACAATTATAGCGCTATAGAAGTAGCACACCACCCGACGGGGTTTTGTTGAGTCTTTATTCTATAACGGTCTCGTCACTTTTGTGTCGAGGGATGCTAAATACTAGTGGACACTAGAGTTGACATATTGTTATGCATGATAGTTTGACCTTGTATACCAAAATGCTATGTTGGATTGAAAATACTTTTATACTTATGTCACGAGTCTAAAACTAGTGTACTCGCCAATACTTTTGTGTTGAACTATGCTTTTTAAAACATGTTGTAGGTTTTGAGATAAAATAGATGACGCATGGAACATAGTAAGATGCCTAGATACTCACTTTAAATTTTGGATAATTTTGTAATGTTATTGATGTATCTCAAGTTTGTTGTAATTTGATTCCAAAAGATGTAAATGACTTTTTAGTAATGGAATGAAATTTATTATTTAAATACTTATCACAATTATTAGTGTTATGATGTCTCTTGCAATCTATTTCGTCTTACTCCGATGTTTCCGCCATCGGTTGGGGTGTGACAGATTGGTATCAGAGCCATAACTATAGGGAATTAGGAAAATTGCCATGCTTTTAACCTAGTTTATAGTTAAGTACCAATTCGACCATACTTGATTCATATGCTAATTTCTTGCAATGTCTCTTACGTGTTATGATTTATGTGCTCATACTTGTTATTGTTATTTCAAGCATACGTCTTTTACTCGTTTATACTAAACTCGAAATCACTCGTATTGTACAAACGAGAAGACATCACCAAAATAGGCGTGAAACCCACAATTTGTTGAACGACTCTCAGTCCATCTATTCTTTTTACACGAAATTTGCCGCCAAGTTACGAGTGAAATCCTCACCTTGATGGAGAATTTCCATTTCAAATTCTAGTGGACCCTCGTCAAAGTGTCGAGATTAAATTTTGACCCGACGAGTACCAACCACACTTAGGGTACGAAATCGTCAAGTTAGGGGTGAAACGCGCACCTTGTCGACTAGTTCCGCTCCTTGAATTTCAAAAAAATCCTGCCAAGTCTCGAATTTTCGATTGATTTGGAATATTTAGTAACTGGAAGGGTGAATACCATTAGCCGACTTGTCGGCGAGAGTATTTTACCTATTAGGCCAAAGTATGCTTCTCAAATTCAAAAGAATTTTCGACCACTTTGGTTTAGTCAAAGTTCCATTTTGGAACAATCCAAGTTTTAATCAAACCTGTGCTTTCTTATTAATCGCTTTTATATGATACAATTCTCTCGTTTCAAATTCAAATTTATTTTCGAGATCATTTTTTTCTCACACACACATCATACTAAATATTTTCATACATTTATACATATGCATGATTTCAAAACGTCACTCATTTTAGTTTACATTCCTTGTAACACCAAAATGGAGACATATCATCGAGATAGGAGCGATTTCCATACCTTGACGATAAACTCCACTCCTTCTTTTCTTAAAACGACCTCACCGACGAGTTAGGGGTGATTCCCTTACCTAGGTGATCGTTACCAAAATTTTATTTCAAAAGAGACTTCATTGTACAACATGATCAAGTTATATATCTAAGCCGTTTTCGTTTGTCAAAATCCCTACTATGCAATTTTCAAAAATTTATTGTTTTTATTAAACGTATATCTTTCCCCATAATCTATTTTCATGTAACTCACAAACATAAAATTTTTAATCATACCTTTAAACGTTTTATTACCCGAATTTCAAAACCTTATGAAATGCTACCTGTCGACCTAATCGGTACAACGAATCTCTTGCCCGTGAACTTCATACTCAACCTAATCATTAACACACACTCACATTTTATCATCATACCAAAGACCTTGTTTGTAATCGAAAATCAAACTAGCCATTTCATTTGCGTATAAGATCTTATATTTATTATAAGATCATTTTTCTAAAGCCTTTTTTTCAAAATCAATAAAACATTTTATTAAAACACTTTTCAACGATCACTAAGTTCAATATGCATGAAATTCTCTTTAAGAAGCAACCTTTTCACAAGAACCTCCTAATTTCAAATTTCCTATTTTAATGCAAGACCCTTTAAAACGATGCGAACATACCATTTTCAAAACCTTTTTACATACACCACTCAATATGTCATCTAAATTCAAAACACGTGGGCAAGAAGACTTCATAGGGACCAACGCTTTTTCAACTAACGTAAATTCTTTTTAAACAAGAGTAGCATTTCCGTTCTTATACAAAGTATATCTCACATAATCAATAGGTGTTCAGCATACTTTTGGCATTCACGAACTAGATTTTTCATTTCAAATCAAGCTTAAACTATTTCGATTCGATAAACTCAACGCGTTACTCAAACAACTATACATGCATATCATCGCACATGCTTTATTCTATGTCGCACAACGATTTCCTTATATCATTCATTTTACAAACTCAAACTTCTCAATCATTTTACGTGCTTAAATTTGTCGCATGCAATACATGTCATACGAAAAATCATCGTCATTCATACTTACTTGTATTTATAATTATACTTATACGTTTTATTTTCACACTTATACTCATATGCATACTCATACTTGTGTTCGTACTTATACTTATACGCATACTCATCATTCATACTTGATTCATACATTCGTACCCGTACACGAGCAGAATCTGAGGGATTCGCTTACGTGGGTCCCATACATGCTTATATACTACATTCATACCCGTACGCGAGCGGAATCCGAGGGATTTGCTAACGTGGGTCCCATACATGCTTAAACATAAACATGCTTACATACGACATTCTTATACGTACTCGTTCTTATTTTCAAAATTTATGTATACCCTAATTCATACGCAACTAGTACAAGCTATGTGGATCATGCGACGATCAGTAGAATCACGGGTGCACACGGGATTATAGTGATAGCCGCATGAGAATCATGGAGTGTACTACTGTGTATGGTAAGGCACAGAACGTAACATGACACCGAATACGAGACGGACGTAACATGGTCAAAACATGGTGGATACGCCGCTGGTGCTTCCTATATATAAGTGTTTTCACCATGTTACCAAACTTTCGTAAAACGTGCCATGAGAAATTCAGTGTTTTACAGACCTTTTAGACCTGATACAAAACTTTAATAACTCACAAACGCATTGCTAAGCGCGCGATATCCGATTATCCACAACGAGACCTCATCCCTAACGCAACGTTTTCGTTCGTCCAATACACTTACCCTTCTCATACTTGCATTTGTTTATTGGATCAATCATTCCCTCTCCTACCTCCGTTATTCCCCGTTATCTGTTGTCCTTCATACAAGCCTCGTTACGAACAAATACGTTTACACATTCGAAGTTTAAAGTACTTTCTTGGTTAAAACTACCCTTGTACTCTTTATTTACGTGCAAAGATACTTAGTTGGCCGTACCTCCGAAATCGTGTTACTTAAAATACCTGATGTTCTCGTTCCTCGTCAATAAATAATTTCTTACAAAAAAGTGATTTATTACTCTTCTTTGAAATCAACGAAATTCTTCTTACAATTTACAGTGCGGCCACACTTTTCATCGAAATGCTTACCGTTTTATACGAAAGTTTTGCTGCTTGGGTGTCATATTTTAAAGTTACCTCTTCATTTTGAGTTATTCAAAGTTGTTTAAACTCGTTTTCCTATACATACACATGCATGTTTATTTATAACTAATGCCTTAAATCATTTTAGTCAAACAACCTCTTTCTACAAACCTAACTTTTCGTTCCTCAAAACTTCATACCTTTTCCACACGTATCTAAACTTCCAAGTCTCGATCTCAAACGATCATTCTTTAGCCAAATCCTTTATTAAGTCTTCCTCTTGAATAAATTTCGGGACGAAATTTCCTAAAGGAGGGGAGACTGTAACGCTCCGCATTTTGAACGATATATTATCCAAAGATTCTTGAATCTTTGTTACACTCGATACACGATACGCGTTAAACTAATAAAATAATCAAATTCGGATCCGAACCCTTGGAACTCAGAAATTTTCGTTCATAAAATAAATAACCGTTGAAAGGTTTTATTCTTTAATTTAATTAATTATCGTTATAGTTATTCGTTAATTTATTTGAGTAGTTAATCTTTTCACAATATAAAAGCTTCCTAAACTAACGTAGTTAGTTGATAAGTTTATAAGAGTTAAGTTAAATAAATTAACCAAGCCAGTTTAGTCCTGCTAATTTAGTAAGGGGGGGGGGCACCTTGTAAATTGTTGAAATTGTTAACAAAAGAAAAAGGAATTAAAAGACTGGTGGAGACGGGTTTCGAACTCGGGTCTCCATCAAGTTAGCACACAAGGGGGGGCACCTTGTAAATTGTTGAAATTGTTAACAAAAGAAAAAGGAATTAAAAGACTGGTGGAGACGGGTTTCGAACTCGGGTCTCCATCAAGTTAGCACACAAGCAGCAATCATCGAACCACTCCACCACTTGTTCAAGCTGTTAATAAGTCTCGTTCCTTCGATAAATATACCTTCGTTTCGCGCTAATATCTAATTGAAACATAATCAAGTTACCGCCTGATGAGGATACGTCCGTGACCGGACCAAATCATCGTCATAAGCAGAATCGAACTATGACACATCAAGGTCGGATCGCACCTCACGACATAAACAGAACGGACATATACGTTAGTACGCCATAACTAACTGGGCCCCACGGTCATAACTGCCATGACAGTGACTGGTCCGGCCCTAACTAACTCGCCACATCAGCACACCCAAAGACTATAAATACCATACTCAGGTCTCCAAAATGGGTAATCGCTACTTTCTCTCTCTAAACTCTCCTCTCTCTCTCCCTGACCTATTTCCTCCTCACAAATACTTATTCTCACGCCCGAGCTTGGTCACAGAGAGGCCCCCCTCCCTGTGACGAGGCTAGTGGTGTACTTGTTTTCTTGTGATCTTGCAGGTTCCTTGCTAGGTCATCTGAAGCTCTGCTCTAACCAGGTCGTACCAATTGGTTTTGAGTCTTCACCGCCAAAACTGTACAATGACAACTATGCCGCCTTCTCGGGACTCGGTATCATTTACGCATTTCTCGTTTTTAAACAAATCAAGAACCTAGACTTGATTACATCCCCGTACCCGAATCGTTTACAAACAATCCATCCATAAATCACCTACACATATCAACAAGGACCACTCGGACCCTTCTCCATTTCTCCCTCTACTCCCAAACAAACTCCCACTCAATCAGTAACGAATAACCCACCGGAGATACGAACATCGCCTGAAATAATGAAGCTTGCCGGAGTTCGAAGCTTCTGTCGGAGCAAACATAGTTCGCCGGAGATCGGAGAACAAACCGTAAACCCACAAGCCTTGTTCGGCAGTACGATCATTAAACGTCGACGTCTTGACAACACACCTGTACCATCTCTACAAACCGGAGACGAAGACGACGTCGGAACACGGGCGAGGCTCGAGTCGTCACTGTTCGGTATACCTTTCTTATTTCCTTGTTGCCTCATTTAAGCCCACTGTTAATGTATATTAATTTTTGATTTTAAGCACACAAGTAAACAGCAAGTTTGCAAATCCTTGTATCGTCGCCGGAACAATAAGTATCGCCGGAGAACGCGACGTCGTCGGAGACGCCCGAAGTTCGTAACGGGAATCATCTTGTCTTGTTCGGTATATCCTTCTTCCTCGGTTGTTTCTTTTTTTTTTCCGTTTAAGACACTGTTGATATCCCATAATCATTAATCAAAATGGAGTGATAGTAACAATGGATTGTTCTTGTTTCTGTTACTGTTCGTCTAGTCATATTGTGAAGGTGATGATGTTTTGAAAATAAATAAAATATCAATAGTTCAGAACTTTCATTTATGTATTACATATATAAATTCATTTTATGTATTATTATATTCTCAAAACAAAATGTTATTAAATTAACTTATAAGATAAAAAAATAAATTATATAGATTTAAAAACAAAAAAATCTAATATTTTTTTATGATTCTACAAACTTACACTCTAACCAATAAACATTAACTAGATCGTTGTGTTACATTTTTAACATCTAGGATAAACCGTTCGTTCGTTCTTTTGGATTTCTCCAATCCTTACTCGTGCGTTATTTCAAGGAATCTCCAATACGCAATCAGTGTGAGTACACTTGACCCATTTTTCTTTTATTCACTTTGGGTGCAACATGTTTCACTTGTTAAACCGCATAATTCACAAACATGCTTTTATTCATTCGATCCGTATACATGCTTTGTTATGCTTAGGTTCATGCTAGAATACATACTACTTGTTAACTCGGCTTAAACAATTATAGCGCTATAGGAGTAGCACACCACCCGACGGGGTTTTGTTGAGTCTTTATTCTATAACGGTCTCGTCACTTTTGTGTCGAGGGATGCTAAATACTAGTGGACACTAGAGTTGACATATTGTTATGCATGATAGTTTGACCTTGTATACCAAAATGCTATGTTGGATTGAAAATACTTTTATACTTATGTCACGAGTCTAAAACTAGTGTACTCGCCAATACTTTTGTGTTGAACTATGCTTTTTAAAACATGTTGTAGGTTTTGAGATAAAGTGGATGACGCATGTAACATAGTAGGATGCCTAGATACTCACTTTAAATTTTGGATAATTTTGTAATGTTATTGATGTATCTCAAGTTTGTTGTAATTTGATTCCAAATGATGTAAATGACTTTTTAGTAATGGAATGAAATTTATTATTTAAATACTTGTCACAATTATTAGTGTTATGATGTCTCTTGCAATCTATTTCGTCTCACCCCGATGTTTCCGCCATCGGTTGGGGTTGCTACTCGAATTTGAGGAACCTTGTGGCACGAGTTGGGAGGAGCTGAGATAAACATGCAAATTGCATTGTTATTATAGGTGCACACATAATAATAATGTGGGGTGCATGTGAGTCCCAGTGAGGCTTAACAAGTGTGAAAGGGGTCCCGCGCTGTAGTCTGATGTTAACCTAGTAGTCTTTAGAAGTATTGTGAGGTTTGACTCCTACCTTATCTCGATCCTTAACCTTTTCCCTTTTCTCATATAGAATCATGCGCGGACGAGGCCATGGGCGTGGTCACATTGCGATGACTCATGCTGAGTTGACAAAATTGATTAACACATGTGTGGCTGACGCCTTGGCAGGCTACCAAGCTAGTACGAAATGTACCAAATACTCTTTATTCTTGTGTCACGTACACAACTCTTACCTTTATGTTGTATTCTCTTTCGTCCTTAGGTCAACAAGCGCATCAGAATCAAAACAATCCGCCTGCTTGTAAGTTTAAGACGTTCATGGATTGTAAGCCACATACATTCAGTGGGACTGAAGGGGCTGTGGGGTTGGTTACTTCGTTGGTTCGAGAAAGCTGAGTCAGTGTTCGCTATGTGTAACTGTCCCGTAGGGGACCGAGTGAAGTATGCTACAGGCACCTTGGAGGATGGTGCCTTAACCTGGTGGAATGCCCAGGTACAAATGTTGGGCATCGAGATGGCTAATGCAACTACTTGGGACGATTTCAAGGAGTTGATGCGGGAGGAGTACTGTCCTCGTGACGAGATTCAGAAGCTCGAGAACGAGTACTACAATCTGAAGATGGAAGGGTCTGAGATCGAGGCTTACACGAAACGATCTCATGAGCTAGCAAACATGTGCCCTAATTTGTCTCGACCCCCACCTCGAAGAATTAAACTATACATCAAGGGCCTAGCACCATCAGTAAAGAGTTTGGTCACTGTTGCAAATCTTAACAACCTGCCTCAGATTATCCGATTAGCACACAAGATTACCGACCAAGAGGTCGAGCGGGGTTCACTACCGCCCCGTGTTTCTGCTACTACCCCTACTGCTACAGTTACCATACCTGCTAGTGATAACAAGCGTAAATGGAACGATGCTGACAAAGCAACCAGTGGAAGCCAATCGCAGAAAAGGCCCGACAACAGCAATAACCATAGTTTCAGTCAGTCGTCTTCAGTTAACCAAGGCCAGGGCAGCAAACAGAGCCAAAGCTCCTACGTTGGTAGTAAGCCAAAGTGCAACAAGTGTGGGTATCATCATGATGGACCGTGTGTCCGGGCTTGCCATAGGTGCGATAAGGTGGGCAATATGGCAAAAGACTGTAGAGCTCCGTACCCAAAGCAACAGCAGCAAAATCAGTAGCAGAATCAGCAGCACCAGCAACAGCAAAGGCAACAGCCCCATCAGAACCAAGGCTTTAGGAAGGGGTGTTTCCAGTGTGGGGATGAGGGTCACATTAAACGGGATTGCCCTCAGCTGAATCAGAACGCCAATGATAACAACAATCGTCAGAATAACAATAACAATGTTGGGAGCAATAATAACGGCAACAATGGGGGCAATGGAGCTCGTGGAAGGGTATTTACGATTGGTGCTGGTGATGCTAGGAACGACGACAATGTCGTGACTGGTACGTTTTCTGTGAACAACCTCTTTACTTCTGTATTATTTGATTCCGGTGCCAATTTGAGTTATGTGTCCCTAGAGTTCAGTCAACGATTAGGGTTAGCTCCAACACCTCTAGAAGCTAAGCATGTAGTAGAATTAGCCGATGGTAAAACAATTGAAGCCTCACACGTTCTTATGGGATGTAAACTAGACCTTGTGGGTCAAGTGTTTGACATTGACCTCCTTCCTGTTACCCTTGGTAGTTTTGACATAGTGGTTGGTATGGACTGGTTGTCCAAACACCGTGCCGACATCCTTTGTAAAGAGAAAAGCGTACGCATTCCTCTCCCTAGTGGAGAATTTCTATCGGTTCAGGGGCATCGTAGTGGTGCGATGGTTGGTATCATCTCAGCTATGCAAGCGCAGAAGTGTCTACGAAAGGGGTATCCTGCTATTCTAGCACTTGTTACTGATACTACGTCTGAAGAAAGAAAGATCGAAGACCTGCCAGTAGTTCGTGAATTTTCTGACGTATTTGCTGAAGAACTTCCTGGTTTACCTCCTCACCGTCAAGTGGAATTTCAGATTGATCTTGCGACAGGAGCAGCCCTAATTGCCCGAGCTCCTTATCGTCTTGCACCTGGGGAGTTGCAAGAGCTATCTAATCAACTTCAAGAGCTGTTGGATAGAAGTTTTATCCGACCCAGTTCTTCGCCTTGGGGAGCCCCAGTTCTGTTTGTAAAGAAGAAAGACGGGTCCTTTTGTTTGTGTATTAATTATCGGGAACTCAACAAGGTGACTGTCAAGAACCGTTATCCTCTGCCACGCATCGACAATCTGTTTGACCAGTTGCAAGGGTCAAGTTTTTACTCGAAAATCGACTTAAGATCGGGCTATCATCAGATGAGGGTCTGAGAGGAGGATGTTCCTAAAACAACTTTTCGAACGCGGTATGGCCATTATGAGTTTCTGGTTATGCCGTTTGGGTTGACGAACGCGCCAGCGGTCTTCATGGACCTCATGAACCGTGTGTGCAAGCCGTATCTTGACGATTTCGTTATAGTGTTCATCGACGACATTTTGATCTACTCTAAGAGCAAGGAGGATCACGAGCGACACTTGCGTCTTATCTTGGAGCTTCTGAGGAAGGAGTAGCTCTAAGCAAAATTCTCTAAGTGTGACTTCTGGATTCGAGAGGTACACTTCCTTGGCCACATTGTGAATGAATCGGGAGTACACGTGGATCCTGCAAAGATTGATGCTATCAGAAATTGGGCGGCACCAAAGAATCCTTCGGAAGTGCGACAATTTCTCGGTCTCGCTTGGTACTATCGGAGATTTACTAAAGACTTCTCGAAGATTGCTCAACCTCTTACTTCGTTGACACAAAAAGGCGTTGCATACTCATGGTGAACGAAATAAGAAGATGCTTTCCAGTTGTTGAAACAAAAACTCTGCAGCGCACCGATCTTGTCTTTACCAGAAGGTACCAAAGATTTCGTGGTATATTGTGATGCTTCTATTCAGGGTCTCGGTTGCGTGCTGATGCAACGTGAGAAGGTGATAGCTTACGCCTCTCGACAGTTGAAGATTCACGAGAGAAATTACACGACTCACGACTTAGAGTTAGGAGCCGTGGTGTTTACGCTCAAAATCTGGAGGCATTACCTGTACGGTACTAAATGCACCATTTATACCGACCACAGGAGCCTTCAGCATATCTTTGACCAGAAGGAATTGAATATGCGACAGCGTCGCTGGGTAGAACTCTTAAATGACTACGACTGTGCAATCAAGTATCATCCGGGTAAGGATAACATTGTAGCTGATGCCCTCAGTCGAAAGGAATCGAAACCCAAATGTGTTCGCGCCTTGCAGCTCACTATTCACTCAAACCTTCCTGATCAGATTCGTTCGGCCCAGGCTGAAGCATTGAAGGAAGAAAACATTAAAGCGGAGTATTTATGGGGCATGGAAAAACGGCTGGTAGAGAGATCTGATGGTATTCTCTATTTCATGGAACGAATATGGATCCCTTTGTTTGGAAATCTTAGAGAAATTGTGATGGACAAAGCGCACAAGTCTCGATACTCCGTCCATCCGGGCTCGGATAAGATGTATCAGGACCTCAAAGTTTTGTACTGGTGGCCGAAGATGAAGGCTCAAATCACGACTTATGTGAGTAAGTGTCTGACTTGTGCTAAAGTTAAAGTGGAATATCAGAAACCCTCGGGTCTACTTCAGCAACCAGAGATACCCATGTGGAAATGGGAGCAAATCGTGATGGATTTCGTCACGGGTTTGCCGAGAACTCAAAACGGGAACGATACCATTTGGGTGATTGTTGACCGTCTCACGAAATCAGCACACTTCCTTGCAATCAAGGAAACTGATAAGTTCTCACAACTTGCTGCCATTTATCTGAAGGAAGTGGTTTCTAGGCACGGGGTGCCGACCTCTATTATCTCTGATCGTGACCCGCGTTTCATTTCGGATTTGTGGCAGTCCATGCATAAAGCATTCGGTTCGCGTCTCGACGTGAGCACTGCTTATCACCCACAGACGGATGGTCAAAGTGAGCGAACCATCCAGACACTTGAAGACATGCTGCGAGCGTGCGTGATTGATTTTGGCAAGGGTTGGGAGAAACATTTGCCTTTGATAGAGTTTTCTTATAACAATAGCTACCATACTAGTATCCAGGCAGCTCCATTCGAAGCATTGTACGGACGAAAATGTCGTTCACCTCTTTGTTGGGCTGAGGTGGGTGACAGCCAGATCACAGGTCCGGAGCTTGTACATGAAACTTCTGAAAAGATTGTTCAGATCAGGAATCGTATGGCGGCAGCGCGTGATCATCAGAAAAGCTACGCCGATAAGCGTAGGAAACCTTTAGAGTTCGCTGTTGGTGATCGTGTCATGCTGAAAGTTTCACCCTGGAAGGGTGTGGTACGGTTTGGGAAACGCGGTAAGCTTAATCCTCGTTATGTAAGGCCTTTCAAAATTCTGGAACAAATCGGTAAGGTTGCCTACAGGCTAGAGTTACCTGCTGAGTTGGGTAATGTTCATGATGTCTTCCACGTATCGCAACTAAAGAAGTGTTTGTCCGATGAAACACTTGTAGTATCGTTTCAAGAGCTGAAGATTGACGACAAGTTGTAGTTTGTCGAAGAGCTAATAGAAATTATGGACCGGGAAGTCAAGGTCCGTAAGCATAGTCGAATCCCTATCGTGAGAGTTCGTTGGAACTTAAGACGTGGACCGGAGTTCACGTGGGAACGCGAAGATCAGATGAAGCTCAAGTATCCTCACCTTTTCCCAACTGAACAATCTAATCCTGATGCAACCGAGGAATTTCGGGATGAAATTCCCTTTCAAGTTGGGGATGATGTGGCACCCGCGGAAAATATACAGTCATCCTGATCTGACGCCGTGCTATTTTGGATTGCTTATCAAATTTCGGGATGAAATTTCTTTCAAGTTGGGGATGATGTGACAATCCGAGATTTCAAGTTCTTTCATCTACGTATCACTTGTTTCGTAATTCCGTTTTTAACAATTTGTTTGATGTTATGTAATGTGTAATACTTGGTTATTAAATGTGAAATGTTAAATGAAGTTTATTTAATGTTCTTCGCACCTTTAGTCCCGACGAAGAATGGGTTTTTTCGCCGAAGCTCATGCCGACGAAGAAGGGTACTTCGTCATAACTCATTCTTGGCGAAGGAGGGTTCTTCGCCAAGTAATATTTCGTCAAAAAGGGCTCGCGGCCCGTAGCCCAGAATGGGCCCAATAGTTTTTATGTTTGTTTAAGGCTGCGTAAACTGTGAAACATAATCAAACCCTAAACACTCCTCTTCCTCCACCTCTCTATTACGTGCGGCAGCCCCTTTATCACTTCGAAGCTTTTATTTGATTTCCGAGTATCCTCCGTTGCATCCTAAGGTTAGTATGTTTACCCTTGTTACGATGCGTGATTCCTGATTCCCTTCGGTTATGATTTACTCGTTGATTCATGATTTTGTGTACAAACTAAATTGGCCATGGACATGTATGTGTATGTGTACTGATATGTTTTATGATGATATAGTGTTGTTTATATGTGAACCTTTAATAGCTTTTGAATATAAACGAGTTGTCACTGTGTTGATGCTACATAAGAAATTAGGGTTTGCATGTTAAAGCTGTAATCATGGTGTAAATGATTCGGTCAGAATGTTTAGATGATGAATGATCAGATTGACTGTTGTTTAGGAAGTTGACTTCGTGGATGAATGTAACTGTTATAAAGGATGATTGATTGATCCGATAATCATGCCAATGTTTTGTTAACTGCTACAAGGATATGGTAACCGTCTGATGTTGACGACGACGAAGGAGAACCCCGACGAAGGACCAGTGGGCGACGAAGAATGATTCTTCGTCGACAGATCCTTGACGAACCATCCGGGGACTTTCGTCGTAACCACTTTTGACGAAGATAGGTTCTTCTCCAAGGGAGGTTCTTCGCCAAACGTGGTCCTTCGTCGTGAAGGAAATAAACAGAACAGTGTTGTATGTAGATGTGTTCACATAACAAAGAGTTTCGAATACTTCATGATGCTTGTATTGTTGAATATTTTGGTTGCACGATTACGTTGGTTGCATGTAACAACATTAATTAGAATCAAGGAACTTGTATTGACTAATGTGATTCAACTGTGGGAATGCTATTGCATGATATGCACATAGAGTGTGGACATTAGATGAGAATTGAATGCATACTACGTGCTGTACACTGACCCTGTGATGAATGCAAACTGTGTAATATATGTGACTTGGTTAATTATGAAACTGATCTTGATTGGTAACCACGGTAGGGTTGGTTGATTAATCGGAACGGGTAACTTGTTAAATACCGAGCAAATCTAAGGTGAGTTCACTACTCTTTTTCCAAGCATGCGTCCCGGGGAGGGACATCTGGTAAACGTTCCGGGGAGGAATGTCGGGTAATTGGTTTTGACTGGAATGTTAAACCTGGGATGTTGGTTATTACACTCATTTTTATCATTAAGTCCCATCATATACCGATTGGTTGCCGCGGAGGCAACATGCTTATTAGTTGATAGCGCTATTAGGTTTGGCACCCTCACACCGTAACAGGGAGGACGGTCGTGAACTAATTACCTTAACCACTTGACCAATGTTTGATAGAGCATTGGGGTTTGGGCAAATAATCTGGAGCCATCTGCGGTAATCGAGTTAATAACAACATCAAATCTCTGAAATGTTTTATACTTATATCTGATAACTAAAACGTGTTAACAAACTTTAAACTCACCAGCGTCGTCTGACACACTTGTCTGCATGATTGCAGGTCGTTAGATTCACGGATGGAACTTGCTATCTGGGAGTGCTAGAGTGGTCATGGGTCGTAGCTCTTGGATACTTGTTTATTGATCTTGCACATTTGTTTTGAATTACTTGAATAACTATTTACATTATGCTTCCGCTGAACGAATTTGGTTTAAGTTGTGTTTTGGAATTTCTTATGAAATAAATGGAAACTTTTTATTTATTAAAATGTTGTGGTTCAATGTGATTGGTGGCTGAATCCTGGTACGTCACACGCCCCGCGGTGTTTCCTCATGTGGTATTTTGGGAGTGTGACAGACCTAATGTACAGTAAATATAAGTATGTGTGTATGTAGGGTTATGCGATACCCTAATGTCAAAACAACCAAGTAGGGCTGTAAACGAACCGAACGAACACGAACAAGGCTATGTTCGTGTTCGTTCGTTAAGGAAATTTGGATGTTCATGAACTGTTCGCGAACACATGACGAACAGAAGTTTGTGTTCGTGTTCGTTCGTTAAGGAATTTTGGTTGTTCGCGAACAGTTCATGAACACTAACCATGAACGCAAACGAACACAAACGAACACAAATAAACATTAATTTTGAAAATTAAAAAAATGTACCGTTAATCTTAAACATTGTACACAACGAAAGTAGTAAAATATAACCATTAAACGATTATCAAGAATTCAAGACACAAAAGTAGCAACATATGACAAATCAAGTTTATCTTAAGACATAATCATCCAAAATACATATCCCAAAAAAGTCTTCAATGTCCAGCTTCTTCATACAAACTTCAAAATAAATGTCTTAACTCTTGAATATCTAGCTTCCACATGGGTTAGTAGTTTTTACTAATGTTTTAATATAATTAGTGTACTGAAGTGTAGGAATTAGTCGAGAAAGTAAAAAAAGGTGGGAAAGGTAAACAAAAAGAGAGGGAAATAATACATATGGGAGAAAGTAAAAAATCAATAAAACATTAAAAATTTTGAGAAAAATAAACATAAAAAACCGAACACGAACGGACATAAACGAACGAACACGAACGAACATAAACGAACATATTACCGAACGTTCACGAACGCATTTGAACGAACGAGACCTTTGTTCGTGTTCGTTCGTTAAGCTTATCGAACGAATTTTTTTGTTCATGTTCGTTTGTTAAGCTTATCGAACGAACATAAACGAACTTCCCGCCAAACGGTTCACGAACTGTTCGCTGAACGTTCGGTTCGTTTACAGCCCTACAACCAAGTGTTTAGATGTGATCACATATTGACAAGTTGACGTACAGTAACACACAATCTTCATAACTGAGGTAACTCAGATAGTTATAATAAACTCGGATTAATTATACACTACTAGAAAATAGACTACTCTTGACACGCGAACAATGACACGCGCATATTTTATGACATTCAAAAGCGTATGTCAAGAAATTAGTGTCATGGTTTACAAAATTTAACAAATCTATGACATTCTTTTTTGTGTGTCATGTTTTTAGCGTCATAAAAAAAACAAGATTTATCTTGACACACAAACAATGACACACGCTCATTTTATGACATTCGAAAGTGACTGTCAAGAAAAAAAATGTCATGGTTTTACAAAATTCAATATATTTATGACACACTTTTTTTTGTGTCATCCTTTTAGCGTCATAAAAAACAATGTCTATCTTGACACGCGAATAATGACACACGATTATTTTATGACATTTGAATGCATGTCAAGAAAAAATGTCATGCACTACTAGAAAATAAGGCTAATGCAACCTTTTAGATGCAACTTTTTTCAATTGTGTTGCATTTGAATCTAATGCAACTTAGTTCACCATAAAGGTTGCATTAGAAGATCTACTACAATCTTTTTCATAAAAAGTTGCTTTATTTTTATTGAAACCGTAATCTTTTTATTTAAAGGCTGTAAATTTTACTAAATGTTGCAACCTTTTTTTTGAAGTGTTGCAAATTTTATTGAAATTTACAACTTTTGTTAAAAAGGTTACATTGTTAAAACTTATATACTAACTCTTATTTTAAAAGGTTGCGTAATTCAGTGAAAACGACGAATCTGTATAAAAAGTTTCGATATATAGATTGTAACTAGCTTCCATAATTGTTTTAGTGATATTTGATATTTAAATATTATTCTTTTATAATATAATAATTAATTGTTTGCGTATATCAAGAAATAAAAAAAAACAACTCTTTATTCCTTTTAGAAAAAAATAACAAACGCATGCCTTGAAATCCTAAAAAGATTATTTTAAAAATTGTTATTTTATAACTTTGTTAGAAACACTTGAGACGAAAGCCGCATGCTCACCACACAAAAAAAAAAAAAAAAAAAAAAAAGGAAAGATTGCGGTCATAAATCTAGTTTTTGTTTTCAAGCATTACATAACTTTATTTCATATTTCATAAACATTTCATAAGTTTATCATGTAACTTATTTTCATTTATAAAAAGTTTATATATATATATTATACCTAAACTTTATACTTTTCTTATAAAGTTTCCTCCTAAAACTTATGGCGGTAATAAATTTCTAATTTTCTTTTATGAAGTAGGAGGGAAATAGAAATTGAAGGAAAATTTGGAGAGAGGAGTTAGTTTTAAGAGATATCGTTTATTTTTATTTAAAGTATATTAAACTATATGACAATAAAAAAAAATCTTACATTAATCAATTACATAAGTTTATTATAAAAAAACTTAAATTTAATATTTTATTTTATTTTACGTGTATGTCAATATCAAACTAATGAATTTAATATGTACCAAAAAGTGTTATAAATTAATATGTGAACATTAAGGGGCTGTTTGGCAACATCTGAACCAATAAGTGCTGAATGAATAAGAGGTCTGAATGGGTAAGAGGGTCTGAACCAGTAAGTGCTGAACCAGTAAAGTGCTGTTTGGTTGCACCTCTGAATGACTGTGTAAAATGACATTTTTACCCCTCTCAACAAAACTAAATACCAACTGTGGCAACACCAAAAATTCATCAACACAACTCTCAATACAGATTACAAAAGCATAAAATCAACAATCAACAACCTAAATAAAGAACAATAAACCCCGATTTGGAGAAAGAAAACCACATCAAAAGAAATTACAAGCTTCAATTCACTCAAACCGATGCCATTCACCTAGTACAACAACCGGTGGTTGTGGAGGTTCGATTGAGGAGGAGGGCGCCGGCTGTGGAAGGTCCGGAGTGGAGGAGGGCAGCGGCGGTGGAGCTTCGATTGAGGGGGAGGGCGGCTGCTGTGGAGGTCGGGAGTGGAGGAGGGCGGCGGCTGTCGAGGTGTGGAGTGGAGGAGGCCGGCGACTATGGAGGTGTGGAGTGGAGGAGCGCCGCCTGGTGTGAAGATGGAGGATGCGGCTGTGGTGTGAAGATGGAGGGGGAGAAGAGATATGCGTGTGTTGTTAGGGCATAAGGGTCATAAGTTTCATTCAGTTTCATTCAGAGCTCACAATATGCTGAACCATTCAGAGAACCATAGTTTCATTCAGAGGTTGTAAAACGATGAACCAAACACTCCATGTCTGACCGATTCAGACATAAAGCCTCTGAATGGATCCATTAAGTGGCAACTAAACAGGCCCTAACTGATCAAGTTATACTTATATATCGATATAGCTTGTAACGGGTCCATAAAGAGTCATGATAACTATTAAGGTCTAAACGTAACACATTTATGTATGATTTATTATTGCACATTATTATGATTTAGTATGATTCACTACAACTCAATATAGCGTTTTAAGACCTAGTTGACCTGTTAAAGCCCACCACGGTCCAAAAGAGAATCAACATATTAAGGCCCAATGCAGTCCATTAATATATGTAATAATTAAGACCCGACCAATACAGTCCATTGTTATATGTATCATCTATTATTGCCTGATATAATCAAGTAATATTAAACTCACTATAATCTGTTAGAACCCTTCCGACCTAGTGTGACTTAATAAAGTGCACCATGGCCCATAAAGATATCTATGTTTTTTAATGCTCATTATGGTTTAGTATGACTCACTATAACCCGATATAACCCTTAAGACCTAATAGATCCCATGATGCCTTGTCAAGAGCTATCATGACATGTAAGGCCCAAAATAATGTATTAAGACCTGTATAATCTTTTATTGTCTGTTATATATGACTCACAACAATCCATTATAACAAGTTAATATCTAGGAAGATATAATAAAACTTATCATGGTCCATCAAGACATTTATGGTTTAAGAAATTTATGATTTGCTATTATCCATTTCGGTACATTATGAGTAACAACAACCCAATTTGACCTATTAAACTACATCATGGTTCATTGAGGGCCATTAAGTTATCAAGGCCCAATACGATCCATTATGACATGCATGATATATTATTGTCCATTATGATCTAATATGACCCATTGCAACTCAATATAACCATATAAGATACAATATAACCTAATAAAGCTTACAATGGTCAACTAAAACTAGCCTAAAAGTCATCATCACTATTAAGGCATGATATGGTCCATCAAGAAACATATAATTTATTATTTCCCATCATTGTCTAATACAACTCAATCGAACTTTTTGAGACATAATGTGACCTAATAAAGGCCATCATGATAATTAAGACCCACTATAATCTATTAAAACATATAGGATTTATTATTGTCCGCTATTAATCTACTATGACTCACTCTAAGAGGTGCACAAATTGGGTATCTTTAATACCCGATTTCGAGTATGGAACCGATTTCGTTTTTTTTTGTGCATAAAGCTTCCGGCTCATAACTCGCTCAAAAAAGCTAGCTAAAAAAATTCGATTTGAAACGATCTAAGCCAAGCCAACTCATGTTGTAATTAAGCCAAGCTGCGTTACTCTCGGAGTACTCCATTTGGTTTAGTGGGTGCCCCGAGAGTGCTCAGGATTGATTCAATTGACCGTTAAAAAATAAAAAAAAATGAATATTAATCTCTAATAAGGCTCGTTGCGACATGTGTAGTCCAATACAACTTGTTAGTCTGCCCGTAGTGGGGCGTTTTTTTTAAAAAAAATTCAAAAAAAACGCCTAGAAACGCCCCCACCCCCATTACATGGGGCGTTTTTTAAAAAAAAAAATCAAAAACTTGAAGTTGGCGTGTTTATTATAACGCTGAATGGGGTGTTTATCATCTGACATGTTAATTAATGCAGCCCACATTTGCAAAAGTAAAAGCATCTTTTTCTTTGTCCCACCAATGAGAAAGTAGCATGTTTTTTTTTTTTTTTTTTTTTTTTTTTTTTTTTTTTTAATGATTGGAAGGGGTATTGGGCATTATTGGAATAATGCCCCACTACACCTCTTTTGCTATAATGCCCAACGATGACTAGGATGCCACGTGTCGGATAATGCCCCATGATGGGGGCATTATATTTGTTCACCACTACGGGTGGTCTTACACCTAATTCTAGATTAGATAAGTTGTGCCTTTAACTTAATCTTATAAACCATTGTTTTATACATATAATTTTCATATAATTTTTTTAAATTACTCGATGTATATTACTTGGTTTGTACACAATTTTTGTGATGCAATTATATATATATGATATGTTTTATTTGTTAAAAGTAAAAATTTGTAACTAACTATCTTTTATATTTTCATAAAAGAACAGAGAACATTATAGATTTTACAAGTTTTTATTCTATTCTTATTTTTATTTTTTAGTTTTTCTCCTATTTTTTTTTCTCTTCGATCACTGTTTCCCCCAAATTTCTAGTGGAGAAAAGTTTAAAACTTCCTTGTAAATTTCGTTTCCCTCCCAAAATCCATGAATTTCCCTCACCAAATTAGAAGTTCTCTCCACATCTTCACCACTCTGCTCTCTCTAGTTGTGTTGTCCCTCCACCAAATCGACCATCTTATGCATCAATGTGACCTACCGATTCAGACCACCTCCATTTAATCTATCACTTGGCGACGAATCACACGCGCCACCAGACGGGCAACCTCCTTTGTTCAACGATACCTACACCACTTGTCTACACCATCGACATACGGTTGGGTAACTTATTTAGTCATGGTATATTTCTCTTTTGATGTATAATTATTTTATGTCGAAGCCTTGAAGGTAATTGATTATGATTTTCTCATATAATTTCTATTTTAGGGGTAATGTTTAATAGTTGTGTTGTTCAAAACTTGAAGGTTTGAAGATGCACACCAACTGTTCGTTGAAATGCTTCAACCAAATTACAGAACTATTTTAAGGTTTTTTTGCATCTTGTTTATAAATAAAAGCAAATTTCTTGTTGTTATTAGCTTGGAAAATGCTTGTTCGAGTTTTCTTGATTAAAAAGCTGCTTTATGAATTGCTGAAGAAACTGAATTTTGAATCGAAGCATGAGGTTTGTCATTGGGCCACATATTACGTAAGTTCCTTGTTGATTTACTGGCACTGTGGATACGGTTCTGGATCTCACCGCTTGAAGGGGAGGTAATGACAACTATATACGCGAAATTGGGATTCTAGGGTTCATATTTGGGATTCTGGTAATGTTGATACTGACGCTTGGGATTCTGATTGAATTGTAATTGTAATTTTCAGGGTTCCGTAACCACCCCTCTCAATGATGATTCATCGTTTTGGAAAGCACTTTTCAAGGTTTCTTTTAAAACAAAACTGTTTTGGTTTTGTTACTATTAGATAGATCATAACTACTAATTTATTTTTTGTAATAGGCTGGATGATGGATGTTTTATAAGAATCTTGGAATGTTTTTTAATATTATACAAATAAATAAAATATGTAGATAGAAATTCACCCCAGCCACAGGCAGCACAGGTCCTTTTTTTTGTCTTGAAGCATTGCTTTAGGCCTACAAGTCTTTCGATTCTCAAATCACCCATTGAAGATAATTTATGTTGTTGCAGACCCACAAGATTGGCTTCTCATGGGAGCTAAAATCACACTCAGGATACCAAGCCATAGTGTCACTCCCACAAAATGTTAAGGCCCCTAAAGTTGCAGTTTCACCCTTGGATCTTGAAGATGCAAAAGAACCTCCACTCAACTTATATAAGCCAAAGGACCCATACACTGCAACCATTCTCTCTGTTGAAAGGCTTGTAGGCCCCAAAGCACCTGGAGAGACTTGTCATATTGTAATTGATCATGGTGGCAATGTTCCCTATTGGGAAGGACAAAGTTACGGTGTAATTCCACCGGTAAGTCACTCGTTACCTTCTTGTTTTATTTAGAATTAGAATTAGAATTAGAATGCTTATTATTACAAAACATCCTTTGCTCTTAAAAAAATACACAACTTTTGAAATGTATTGTTTTTTTATACGGGGTGCAAACGAGCCGAGCCCGAGCTCGACCAGGCTCGAGCTCGATTAACCTATGAGAGCTCGAGCTCGGCCCGATTCGAGCTTTGTTTTCAAAGCTCGAGCTCGGCTCGTTTGTATTTTCTCAAGCTTGAGCTCGGCCCGTTTATTATCTATTAATTAATAAATTAAATAAAAATAATACAAATAATAGACTTTTTAGATTCGCGAGCTCGATAAGTGAAGCTCGGGTTCGGCCTCGTTTACTGAATAATCTTATTTTTAGGTTCGAGGTCGGCTTGTAAACAACTTTAAATAAGCTCAGCTCGACTCGGCTCGTTTACACTAAGGCTCGACGAGCCTAACGAGCTTCACATGCGAGGCTCGAGCTCGGGCTCGATAAACAAACGAGCTTTATTTTAGGCTCATACTCGGCTCGGACTCGATAAGGCTCGGCTCGTTTCGAACTTTTTCTCGAGCCGATCTCGAGTAGCTTGCGAGCCGCTCGGCTTGTTTGCACCCCTAGGTACAGTAGGTTAAGAATTTTGGCGTTCCTAATTTTCATGAGATTATGTTGATAACTATGGCTAGATTACACTAGTGTTTTAACAAAAAATAAAATATAAAAATAAACGTACTTGGAACAGAAGATTGTTATCACTAGTGGTATACACCATGATTTATGTTATCAAACAAATTAATTATCAATAGAATCATAGTTTATGTGTCTTTGCATGCTACTTCAAGTCAGGAAGTGTCTCTAATTGATTTCAGTAAAAAATTTATCGTAGTACAATTGTACAAATGGCGTTATTAACTTGAAGTAGATGAAAATGGATTGGGTTCCATAGATTCCTTTAGGAAAACAGTAGTCATTTTGGTAACTTTGCAACTACAGTTCCAAGTTTGTTTCTTAAATCAAATCTAGATTACTTTTGTCGGCTAACATTAATGATTTCAACTTATTTCGGGTTAGTTTTTGAACCTTTTTTTTATAAACATGCACAGTTTTTCCTTTTATTTGTTCAATGGTCAGACTACCACCTTGTAGGTGCTCTCGGACTGTTCAGGATTTTGATATTCTCATGTCAAAAATTCAAACCTGTTAGCGTATTTTCGTTTCTAGGTTTATAACTTATAACCATAAACATAGTGAGGGTGAGTCTACTAAACCAAATTTAAATGTTTGTTTTGAAGACTTTGGTGAAGGTGGTTACCATCATAGTTTTATACCCGTATGGTGCAGGGACTTTGAATATGCTCAGGTGTCATGGATTACCAATGAAGGCGGTTAGCTTGGTATTTCACTCAATTCATGAAAGAGCGTTTGTTATAGCTTTGTTAAGTCAGGTGCATCTTGGACATTAATTTGTCTTAAATCCTAAAATTTAATGGCCACTGTTTAAGAAAGTAACCATCGTTTAATGTTTTGTTGCAGATGTATCCCAAAGGAACTCGTATTACCTTCTTTAATTACAAGCCTCTAATTGGTTGACTACATTGTGTTGAGACGGTTTCCTTTAAATATGCAGGTCAGCATTAGTTTCTATTTGTACAGAAAGAAATGTGCTTCTCCTTGACACAGTTCTTGGTACAGCTGCTCATCCATCTGCTAGAGCTCATTATGGCAGTCAATATGCTTCTGTGATGGTTTAGTGGCACTCAGCAGTGCTCTACAGGTCAGTCAGCATATGATATGATATGTAGGATACTTTTTCATCTCTTACGACGGTAAATGATAAAGGATTTTCGTATATTGAAATGTCAGCTTAAGTTCTATTTGATGTCCAGCTTTTTAAAGGTTGATTCACATCAGAAACTAAACAATTGCTTAGGGATCTTAAACATCAGGTTAGTACAGCAGTGCTCATCCATCTGCTGGAGCTCATTAATATACCCTGTCCACCAAACGGGTATAGAACTAGTTGTATATGTTATTGAATTTCATGATTTAATTTATTTGTTGTAAGTTGTAACCATATATTTAAGTACTAGATTTGTCTACAATTTTTTGCCTGTCTAATTATGTTTTGTTTTAGGTTTGGAGTTTTAAAGGACATAAACTGAAAGTTGGTTGCAACATGGTTAAATGATTTATAACCATTCTAATGGTATGCTTACTATAGTTTCTACTTGTCTGTTTTTTTATGTCATACATATACATTAGTAGAAGCGGAAATATGACGATGTCAGTCCGGTTCGGTTACAGGTCAAAGTGGGTCCTTGCCCAAATAGGTAGCTTTTAGTACGGATTCACATGCAATTGAGCGGTTCGTTATGTGCAGAAAATACGGGTCATGCCTTTGATACCGGACAAAATATGAGAATGAGATCCTTAGCGGGTCAACTAAACTTCTAACTGAAGATCTCGTCTTTGGAAGAAAGAACAAACAATTTTTGTGTATTGAGGTATGTGGTTCTATTTTGCTAACTCTTGTTATACGTCAAGTTTTGGGACCCAAGGGATATGGCATACTTATTGAATTTTAAATAGTTTGAGTCACAAAACTTGATATATGAACTTATGGGACATGATATGCTTATCGAGTACTAAATAGTTTAGGGACATGAAATTTTATGCATGTTGTTATATATCCAAACAAATGCTTAAATTCATATATTAGAATTAAATTCTGATTTTTAAGATTTATTTTATTTAATTGTTGTCTCAGGTTGGGAAAGGAGTAGAAGAATACTCGGCTGCGGATATGGATGGCATTCGTGAAGATTGGTCGACTTATGCGGTTAACTCTATTTTTAAGTTATAAATCGTATTTTAGGTGATGATAATGTATTGACAAACAATTCTTTTTTTGTTAACGTTAAAATATTTGTAGTATACTTGACAAATGATTATGTAATGGATTGTTTTGGTATATATATATATATATATATATATATATATTTGTATATGTTTTATGAAAAAGATGTATTGTTTTTGTTATTATACATGTATCCAGGGCAAATTAGTAATTTTATAAAAAAAATTTATACAATTAAAAGCATGACACGCGTAAATGAATGTCATACGTATGTGTCATAAATGCTTGTCATGAACGTGTGTCATTAAAAAGTGTCATAAAATGAGTGTCATGAATGTGTGTCATTAAAATGTGTCATAAAATGAGTGTCATAAAACGAGTGTCATGAATGTGTGTCATGAATACGTGTCATTAAATGTGTGTCATGAATGCGTGTTATTAAATGTGTGTCATGAATGCGTGTCATTAAATGTGTGTCATAAAAACATGACACACAAATGCATGTCATGTTAATTTTATGACTCCTCAATCAACGACTCGCATTTGCGTGTCATAAAGACCCTTTTATGACATGCAATGCATGTCAAGAAAGGTGTTTTTTCTAGTAGTGATACTGAATACTCAAACAAACATCCAAACTCGAAAACTAGTATAAATTCGGAACACATTAATAAGCTCGGCCACATGTTGTTTAATATTGAATTCAGAATGCTTGTTCAATATAATTACCTCGGGCTACTCGTTTTATATAATAATTGTCGTATAAAATAACTTTAGACTACATTAATAAACTCGGTCCCATGCACTCTCATGTAAAGCGCGGAATTACACTTGTAAATTTGGACCATATAATGATTAATTCAATGAATTCAGAATTCATCACATAGCTATTCGGACCCTACTGTGCAAATAAAACCTTGGACATCGAGACCATTCCAAAACCCGTATCCCTCCATATACAATATTAAACTCAAAAATTTCAACACTAATAAATTCAGACCCACACTATTAAACCACACAAGTTCAGACCCATCCTTACATGTGCATATATATTATTATTACTACATATGATATACAATCTCAAGTTGAGGGAATAGTGTCAGGCAGCTTGCCTGACACTTCCTATTGGACCAACCCATTTTTAATATAATTTTATTTTCAGTTTAAAATTATGATTTCGTCCTTCGTTTAAAATTACGTTTTTGCCCTCAGCTTAAATTAAAATTATATTTTTGCCTCTAGCTTCAAATTACGCTTTTGCCCTCAGTTCAAAAACCATTTTTTAATTTTATTCCCAGTTTAAAACTACGGCTTTGCTCTCCGTTTAAAATTACGTTTTTACACCCAGTTCAAAATAAAATTATGTTCTTCCCTTAGCTAAAAATTACGATTTTGCCCTCAGCTCAAAATAACGTTTTTTCCCTCAGCTCAAAATAACGTTTTTGCCCACAGTTCAAAATAAAATTATGTTCCCCCCCCCCCCCAGCTCAAAATTATTATTTTGCCCTTAGTTTAAAATTATAATGCCGCGCCCAGTTCAAAATATATTTACGCTTTTGCCCTCTGTTCAAAATTATGATTTTGTTCCCATTTCAAAAATTACGATTTTGTTCCCACAGCTGCCTAGCACTTCCCTATTGGTCCAGCGAAATTACGATTTTCCCCCGTTTAAATTTACAGTTTTGCCATTTGTTTTGTTTTTCCCGTCCATCCTAATTACGATTTTCCCTCGGTTTCAAATTTATAAGTTTGCCATTGTTTTGTTTTTCCTGTCAAATTACGATTTTGCCCCCAGTGTAAAATTACAGTCATGCTATCGTTTTAGTTTTTTTTTTCTTGACAAATCTGTGTTAGTGTTTTGTTTTAATTCTTGACTCGGTATAATTTTTATTCGTGTCAGGCGGTTGCGTGACACACGCTCATTTGTCCTAAAAAATTACAATTTTGCCCCAGTTAAAAATTATAGTTTTTCAATCGTTTTATTTTTTTTAGCAAAAGTATTGATAGTGTTTTGTTTTAATTGGTTTTCTCGATGTAATGTTTTTTGAGATCGTGTTATAAGTAGTACAAGTAACCGAAACACAAACGTATATAAACGAGAAATATTTGGCTTAGTGTCCCGCAACGCGGACGGGGCAAAACCTAGTACCTATAACATTTACCAAATTTCATGAAGAGTTATTTATTATTATTATATTTTTTTTCCTTTTTCACTTTTTAGCCAAACCAATTTACGATTTTGCCCCGCTTTAAAATTATTATTTTGTCATCAGTTTAAAATTACGTTTTTACCTCCTGCTCAAAATAAATTTACACTTTTGCCTCCGGTGAAAAATTACAATTTTGCCCTCGGTTCAGAATTACGATTTTGCCCCGTTTAAATTTACAGTTTCGCCATTAGTTTTGTTTTCTTCCTTCCAGGTAAATTACGATTTTGCACTCAATTTAAATTTACATTTTTGTTATCGTTTTTTTTTTGCTTTCACAGTTAAATTACGGTTTTGCCCCCAATGTATAACTACAGCCACAAGATGGAGTAGAGCCAGGCAGCTGCCTGGAACTCCCCCATTTGCCCAATCAATTTACGATTTTATCACCGCTTTAAAATTACGATTTTGCCATCAGTTCAAAATTACGTTTTTACCCCCAATTCAAAATTAAATTATGCTTTTGGCCACAACAAAAAATTACAATTTTTCCCTCCGTTAAAAATTATGATTTCTACCCCTTTAAATTTACGTTTTTTGTTCTTTTCCGCTTTACATATATATTATAGTTATTATTGCACGAAACTATTAAGAAAAACTTTAGCAATTTAGTTGATTGTATGAACATTCAAATATAGTGAGTATCTCAGGTTCGAAGCCCTTCATGGGAAAGAAATTTTTTTATTACCTGCTGTCAAATCTTTTAAAATAAAAACCTTTGTAACATACATTCTTCTTCGTACAGTGTAGCGCAAATTAGGGATGAACATTTGGTACCGGGTACCGAATCGTACCGGGTATATTCGGTACCGGTACCGGTTCCCGTTTTCCCCGTTTTTTGGTACTGGTACGGTACCGGTATTTACAGGTAAAACACCGGTAAGTACCTATACCGTATCAGTACCGGTACCGAACCGGTGTATTCGGTACCGGTACCACTTTTCCCCCTTTTTCGATACCGATACTTTCGGTACCGAACAGGTACCGTGCTCATCTCGTTACATAACAAAACGAATCGATAACGTTCGAATTCCCTGACACTTAGCTCAGGGAATTAATTTTTATAACCAACCGATACGGTACCGGTATTTACGGCAAAAACACCGGTAAGTACCGATACTGTTTCGGTACCGGTACCGAACCAGTGTATTCGCTACCGGTACCACTTTTCCCCGTACCGAACAGGTACCGTGCTCATCCCGTTACAAAACGAAACGAATAGATAGCGTTCGAATCCTCGCCGCGTAGCGCGGGAATTTTCACTAGTTCGGATACATTTAATAAAAGTCTGGACCCATTAACTCATGTAAACCCGGCCCCATCTAACAACATAAGTTCGGAACTGCTTGTTATGCGCTACCGTTAATCCTACATGAGCTGGGAATTATTATTGGACTTGCAATATTCAGGATTATTAACCCTTATAAATTCGGATAACCCCCTTTGTATCTTATAAACCCTGAAGTCTCCACTAGTATCTATATAAGTTCTGAAATTTATAAAATTCGGACATCTGTCACAAATAAACTGTTAGGATCTGAGTTTCCTTTGATTGTGTTGTTTGATAAAAATGAAGATGAAACAGAGTAAATTGCAGCGGAAATAAATGAACAAACTTTCACACACAATCAATGGAAGAAATAGTTTTCAGCAAACATGTTTATCTCATAATCGAATGATTGTATTTATTACAATAATCAACTATGCATGCATGCACTAATCTCCCCCTCAGCCTGAGCTCACTATGATTGTTCATACAGAATGACTTGGTGATGAAGAGAGCTAATAGAACATTACAGGGTACTGTTCTATTTATAGTACAGAACAAACCACTGAGCATCTTTGGCTGACGTCACCATGAAAGTGACATCTAACCTCCTAACAACCTCTAACCACTGACTATTACAAACACTGCTGTCTAACTACTGATTACAAATACAATACAATACAATGAATAAAGTAAACTACTGCTTCTACATTCCACTGTTATAGCTCCAGCAGTGCTTTGTGTCTTCAGCAGTACTTGACCCATATCAGCAGATTGAGCATCAGTGCTTTATCTTCAACAGTCTTTAGACATCAGCAGTTGTTGTGAAGGGCAGTACTTAGAGGTCATCAGATGTTAGTGCCACATTCAAGGGGAAAGATCTGATGCAAACAACTACTTATGATGAATCCACTGATCTGATCCAGTTTTAGCTTTATCAACTGTTCCTTTAGTAGGGTTCAATCCCAACAATCTCCCCCTGGAACAGATGATGCCAAAACTCTTCATTATTCTGGATTTTTATTGCCTCATCAGGAGTTCCCTAACTTGCCCTTTGAATTGTAATTCAAAGTTCATGGAATCGACATCATCCTCATCCCTGCACAGTGTAAGCTTAAGGAGATCTTGTAAATCTTCAACACCCAGGCCAAGTGCTTCTTCCCTTGATATGTGCTTCACCTCACCATTGGATTTGAGCAGAGTCAATACGTGGGTCTTTTGATCAGACTTCCACTTTGGTATTTTGAATCCAACGGGTTTCTTGGGAGAGTTTTTATTGTAAATGAGTTTGGAGATGGAGGCCTGGTGATGACAACTTTGGCAGGGTCTTGAGATTGTGCTAAGTCTTGTTTTTCTGCCAACAGTGTCTGAAGAACCATTTTCATGATGTATTCCTCTTGAGCTTTGTCTTCTTTAGTTTCTGCATCCATCTGCTTTTGTTTCCTTCTTTGATAAAGGATGGCAGCAGGTGGAGCAGTGGATCTTCTAATGGGCAACTTTTGTTTGACGGGAACCACTGCTTCTGGAACTGTTTCTGGATAATCAGGCTTTTTGGGAGCAGTGGGATCTTTCTTCCTTAACTCTTCCAACCTTTTGAAGGTATCTAGCACTTTTATCTCTGACCATCTTGTGCCCTGGTTCCTTGACCCATAATCAGCAGCTATGAGCTCTTCTTTCATTCTTTTCAGTCTCAAGGTCCTTTCTGGTACATTCTTTTTGTAATTGGCCCAGACTGGAGGAGTTTACTTTACTTAGTCTTCAATCATCTTCTGAATTCTGGCAATCTCCTCCTTAAGTTCACTGATGGTCCATTCTTTATACTGATGCTTTTCTGCCCTGTACTTCTTGTATGCCATGATGTATTTTATGTAGTCATGTCTCATACTTTCATCATCCTTTTCTGATAATTTCTGATAAAGATCTTTTGAGAACTGCTCTAAGGTTCTGACTTTGGTGAGCAGATATTGCAGATTCCTTTGAATTTCTTTATCAGTCTTTCCTTTTGTGTCTCTTTGTGATATATCCTCTGCTTGTTTGACCTTTAATTTCAAGTATTCTTCTATGTTTCTAGGCAAAGGATAACCTTGGAGAGATGGGAGTTTCCTTTTTGCAGGGTCATCTTCTGAGTAGAAGGATTTGATCTCCTCTCTGACTGCTGGAAGAACTAAAGGATATTGTACTCCCACAGGGACAAGGGCAGTGTTTGGATTCTGGGCTTGAACTAAAGAATTTGGAACAGGGTTTGGAAATGGCTAAGGTCAAAGATTGTGAATGTGACAACTGGCACAAAACCGGTAATTTCCGTACAATTTAATTATTATTTAATATCTGCAATTAGGTGCTTAAATGTCAACATTGTCTGATTTCATGCTATACATGTGAATTCATGCACGTTTTATACTTCAAATATGGCTTTATGCATTAATGTTAGCGTTGCGTCAAAAAGACTAGTAAACTCACCGGTAAGACACATTGTGTCAGCAATTCTGCAGAAAGCAGTCAGACAATAGAATTGGGGCCTAGGAGTAGGTCCAACATCTAAAATACATTAAAACCCAAGTATGGATGCAAAGGGTTAACATATAGACTTTCCGGAAGCTAAAATATGCACCAAAAAGCACCCGAAACACACAATAAATGCTGAATTTCATATATTTCAGCAAAATTCAGCATTGTAACAAGTTAGTAACATGTAAAAACATGACTAAATGGTCCTGAGTGTTTTCCTAGGGTACTTAAAGATCACTAAACGGAATAGTTTGACACTTTAACGAACCAGTATCTAACCGAACAACCGGACACTACCCAAAACATCAAAATTATACTAGAAGCATTGTTTTAATATTTCTGAGCTAGTTATGATCCCCGAACACCCTAACACACTATATAACACCATATATGCATAACACCTAAACATCACACTTGAAATCTAACCATTTAACTTAACTACCCATTAAACTTACACTTTACCCCCCCCCCCCCCTTTGTTGTGGACGGTCACAGGGGTGTGGACCCACCCTTGATTTCCAAAGATCTCCCTTGATCCTTCTTGATCTTGCTTGATTCACTTAAAGATCTTGTTATGTACTTAAGAGACATAATGACCTATGGACAAAACTAAAACATGGTTATAAGTAAACTTGAGCTCTCATTCACCACCCACACTTCATCCTCCATCTTTCTCCCTCTCCTCTCCCTACTTACGGCCGTAGCCAACCACCAACACCAACACCATCTTCAATTCAAGTTCAACCAATCTCAAGTGTACACAAGGTGCAATAAGGGTTACAAGCAAGCTTGGTGGTCTTGGATCTTGAAGGACCTCTCCCATTTGCTTTTATCCAACCCATTTGTCATCTTCAACCTCTTGGTTCTTCCCTAGCTATAGAGCTAGTAGTAAGACCCTTATGATCTCTTGTTACTTCATATTTTGATGGTTAAAAGATGATAAACATTGTTAATCTAGAAGAACACTAAAGAACATGATCATGATACTTTAACATAAACTTAATAACATAAGAATACATGTTGATTGTGTTGATTTGCATCTTGATGATTGATGGTTTGTGTTAGTGATGCTAGACATCATAAGAAACCTACTAGTTTGTGATTAAACACATGATCTAGTAAGTTGAGGTGGTGATCTTTTGAAAGACCAAGATCATTATGCTTTATGTCTTCATGAACTTGAATGATGAAATTGATTTTCATATGTAAAGATGATTTAAACAAAATACAAATCTTGTAAATAGACGATTACAAAAATAATTTTCTCAAGAAACCAAGTTTATTTAAAAGATTTACAAAGTCATGGTTTCTAAGTAAACTAATCATATTTTTAGTGTTAAATCGAGACTAGAAACATGTGTGTAACAAGAAAAATACAAAAGAAATATTTTTAGAAAAGTCATCTTACAAGTTGTAAATGACCAAATCTTTTAATAATGTGATCTACAAACAAATAAATATGTTTTAAAGGGTAACTAAACCTACTAAATGACATGGTAAGTTACTACAAGTTTTTACAAAAACTTCAACTTCATCATGTAGTGTAATTTACATGATCTTGGCTCATGGTAAGTGTTGAATGAGTTGTTGATTGTTGTTAATTGGTTTTTATGATTGAAAAGAAAATAAACACATGTTTTGAAAACATGGGAAATCTCCATTTTTAGGGGAAACTATGTCAAAATTTCTATAGAATTTTGACACTTAGAAAAATATAAGTTTTGATGAAACTTATTCCCTAAAAATTTACCTAAAAATATTTACCAAGGTTTCCCTAATTTTTGTAAATTTCAAGTTAAGAAATGATGATTTCTTCAAGATAAAAAGTGATATTAAGTATGTATATTTTTGAGGAAAATATATATATTTATTGGTCACCAAATTTTGTGCTAAGTGTATGTAATATGTATTGTATGTAATAGTGTATTAGGACTTGAAAATACACTAAATACTCCCAAGGAGTAGAAATGCAAAAATACACATACAACATGCATAGACAAATACAAGAAAATATATTTATGAAAATATATTTCTTAATAGATTAAATAACTTGGACAAGTTATGAACTTAAAATGAAGTTTTGGACAAAAATACATAACTCGGGTGAAAAATACAAGATACTTATATTTATTTTTGAGAAAATAATATAAGTAAGATACATAGTTAAAAATATAAATTATTTTTAACAACCAAGAATACATACATAAAAGATGGTGACTTGTACTTGTGCGATACAAGTCTAGTGACTGACGTTAATAAAACACGTATAGGTCACGACGCTATATAAGCAAACCCGGTGAAGTTTACGGCGCAGGAAACGCAAAGTTGTGAGATCATGTCCCCACTTTTAAACTTTTACATACTTTCTAAACTTGGGGAAAATACATGTGTTATGGTATGATGGATACAAAAACTAAGGAATGATACTTTAGATCATGTCACGAATAGGGTACCAGAAGCACCATTAATCGTGTACATACTAAGACCGCGGAACAAAAGGTTAGATCTAATGGTTTTCAGGCAGCCACACTCTTGGTGAAAACTAGTACCAAGTAGTGCTTTTGTGTCTCTAGTCGTGAATCGACAACGAAAAATGCCTATGGTTTGGATGCTTCCTATGTCGTGTCACATGTTAATGGCCTTGCAAACCATTAGCGATCTCGATTTCCTTACATTTACAGAAATACTTGTTTCATACAAATTACATACCATGTTTTCATTCAAAGTATACAAACGTTCGATACAAAAACTGCATGAATTCACACCAACATTATGTTGACGTTTTTCCAAAAACTCACATGTATTTCAGGTAACTAAAGTGGATGTGCGCGCAGTCATACTCTTGCTCTTGGATGTTGTTTATGTTTTTAAGCCATCTTGTGTCAAGACTCCTATGCCGTTTTGCTGGGTTTGGTTGGTATGTCCCACCCCGTGTGGTGATATAAGGACCAAAACCTTTATGTTCGTCTTTTAAATGAAGTTGTAAACTTTTTAGACAAAATGCTGTCTTGTGATGTAAACACTTAACCTATGTTTTTAGTTATGTAATGTTATGGCATTGGAGTTATTTTACGAGCATGTAGTATGTTTACCTTTCTTATGCAATGAGACCTTTCAAGATCACACCTCGTGCTTCCACCTAAGAAAGGGGTGTGACAGATTGGTATCAGAGCTGCGATTGTAGTGAATCAGGATTCCTTCTCGAGTCTAGACTACAATCTTTAGGATCCTTTCACGAAAACAATTTTTTTCAAAAAGTTTTCATTGCATAAAACTTTTCGCGACATCCACTACCTGAAACTATTTTCAAAGAGTCAAGAAAAGACACTACGAGACTTAGGGCGCACTGGAGTAGCACTTGTCTTTGACTAAGAATTACTTGTGATTATGTGTGATAATTAATATATACATATACTAGAAATAGAATATCTCAGGTATACGTGTCTTTGCCTGAAGGCAGTGGCCTATCTGAAGGAAGCGATCCGACGATGGGACGAACTGTGCGGACTGTGCAAGGAATTACGTAATTATGGATGCATACATAATTATGGAATTCAGTGCACAAAAACCACAACAAGTCTTGTCGCGTATCATAAGAGATTCTTTCAGTATAAGAAAAGGGTCAACGTGAACACCCTCACCCCTCCCCCAGCCTATTAAATACTCTTTTGGAGTAATGATTTAGGGTATAAAGACAAGAACCGCCAATGTGAAGAAAGATATTTTGTCCTTTACATATGTTAAACTTGTACTATGGGGTGATGTAACCCTTATGCATTTTGTTTACCTCGCAAACAATGATGTAACAAGTTGTCCTGATGTGTGTAAAGGCTCGGTGAAAATCTTATGACACAACAGTATTTATTTATTTATGCATGCTTGTTGCTGTATGAATTGATTTATACGTTTGGCGGATTGTTTGATGTCACTTATGTGGGTATATGTCTGTGTATATATACTACTACTGCCTTATATGACGATATCAAACAAATGTCTAACCCTGTGCATTGTGTTCTGACAGAACATGGCACCTAGGAGAGCTGTGAACAACCAAGATTCCGATCAACCCCCTCCTCCTCTTCTGCCAAGGACTGCTGAAGAACTGAACGCCTTACTAAAGGAAAGGATCTCCGCAGCTATCGCCCAATACGAGGCGAACCGCACCGAACAAAGTGGAGAACCAAGCAATGCCAGGCGTAATGGACAGGGAGACTCATCTGGAGGAAACACAACTCAAGGCTGCACCTTCAAGCAGTTTCTCGACTGCAAGCCACTGAACTATGACGGCACTGGAGGTGCAGTGGATTTTGTACGATGGATGGAAAAGACGGATTCCACTATCCGTATGAGCAAGTGTTCTGCGGATCAGCAAGTCACTTTTGTTACAGGGTTATTTGTTGATGAAGGTTTGACTTGGTGGAATTTGCAAGTCCAGACTCTGGGTGATGATGCTGCGTACGACATGACGTGGGATGAGCTAAAGGAATGAATGAGAGAGAAGTATTGCTCTCGTGCTGAACTCCAAAGGTTGGAGACTGAGTTCTGGCACTTGACCATGGAAGGTGCAGACATTACTGGTTATACCCGAAGGTTCCACGATTTGTCAAGAGTGATCCCCTACATGGTGACTCCTGAATTTAAGCGCGTTGAGCGCTACATCTGGGGATTGGCTCCAGAGTTTCGCAGCATGATAACTTCGGCCAAACCTGAAACGATCACACAGGCTGTAACTCTGGCTGTCAGCCTTACTGAGGATGCTGTTCGTGTGAAGAAGTTATCACTAAACCCAACTGAAAAGACCGAGACGCATGCTGAGTCATCGGGTGACAAGAAAAGGAAGCATTCAAATCTGAATCAAGCAACCCGCAGCAACAACAAGGGTTCAAACAACAAGAAGCGTGATACTAACCCACCTAAGGAGGCGAACACCTTTGCAGTGGTACTGTAGCCAAAGGATACCAAGGCACCCTGCCTAAATGCCAAAAATGTAGGTATCATCATGAAGGAGCTTATCGCATTCCAAGATGCGACAAATGTTGTAGGTTGGGTCATCAAACAGAAGATTGTTAGGGAAGAGGAAACGGAGGCACTAATAGGAATGGAGGTGGTAATAGGAACGGGAATGGAAATCATAACGGTGCCGGTAATGGAAATGGTGGTGGAAATAGCAATGGCAATGGTAACCGGTATGGTAATGGAGCTGGGCAGAACCAAGGATGCTTTGGTTGTGGAAGCAAGGACCACTTCAAGAAAGATTGCCCAAGGGAGAATAATGCTCAGGCTCGAGCATTCGTGATTGGAGCAAGGAACACACGCGAGGACCCTAATGTGGTTACCGGTACGTTTCTCGTTAACAATCACTTTGCATCCATATTTTTTGACACTGGTGCCGATTATAGCTTCATGTCTGTGGAATTTAAACGTATGCTTGGAATAGAATCTAGTAGATTAGATATTCCTTATTCCATAGAACTAGCCAATGGTAAACTTGTTGAATCGGGCGAAGTTGTTAGGGGTTGCACATTAGAACTTGGTGAGCGAAGATTTATCATCGATCTCTTACCTATTCAATTGGGTAGCTTCGATATAGTGGTCGGAATGGACTGGTTGTTCAAGAACAAGGCTGAAGTTGTTTGTCACGAGAAAATCATTCGCATCCCTCTGGCGAATGATGAAACTCTCATCGTGCATGGAGAAAAACGAGACGCGCCCCTGCGAATCATCAGTTGTATGAAGGCGCAGAAGTGCTTAAGGAAAGGATGTGTTGCTTTCCTGGCACATGTTGTAGATAAGAAAGCTGAGGAGCCGAAACTCGAAGACATTCCTGTGGTGAAGGAATTCCCTGATGTTTTTCCCGAAGATCTGCCAGGACTACCTCCGCAACGACAAGTCGAATTCCATATAGACTTGGTTCCAGGAGCCACTCCTGTAGCCAAGGCACCCTATCGGCTTCCACCATCCGAGATGCAGGAATTATCTACACAACTCCAGGAGTTGTTGGATAAAGGTTTCATAAGGCCAAGCTTCTCGCCTTGGGGAGCTCCAGTATTGTTCGTGAAGAAGAAGGATGGAACCTTGCGGATGTGTATCGACTATAGAGAGTTGAACAAGCTCACTGTCAAGAATCGGTACCCACTACCGAGGATTGATGACTTATTTGATCAATTGCAAGGATCGAGCTACTATTCCAAGATCGACCTTCGATCTGGATACCATCAGTTAAGGATCCAAGAGGAGAGCATGCCAAAGACTGCATTCAGAACGCGTTATGGGCATTACGAATTCCTGGTGATGCCATTTGGACTGACGAACGCGCCAACGGTATTTATGGATCTGATGAACCGCGTTTGCAAACCATATCTTGATAAATTCGTGATTGTATTTATCGATGATATCCTGATTTACTCGCGAACCAGAGAAGGGCACGAGCAACACCTTAGAACCATTTTGGAACTACTGAAGAAAGAGAAACTTTATGCGAAATTCTCCAAGTGCGAATTCTGGATTCGCGAAGTACAGTTTCTTGGTCACGTTGTGAACAAGAAGGGCATTCATGTAGACCCATCCAAGATAGAAGCAATAAAGAATTGGGAAGCCCCCAAAACCCCAACTGAAGTTCGACAATTTTTGGGCTTAGCGGGCTATTAGCGACGATTTATAGAGAAATTTCTCCAAGATAGCTCAACCGCTGACTACCCTTAAACAGAAAGACAAGAAGTACGACTGGGGTGACAAGCAGGAAGAAGCCTTCCAACTGCTCAAAAATAAGCTATGCGATGCACCGATACTATCCTTACCCGAAGGCACATAAGACTTCGTGGTATACTGCGACGCTTCGCGTCAAGGTTTGGGTTGCGTGCTCATGCAACGTCAAAAAGTCATCGCTTACGCTTCAAGGCAGCTAAAAGTGCACGAAAGGAATTACACCACGCACGACTTGGAGCTAGGCGCGGTGGTATTCGCTTTGAAAATCTGGCGACATTATTTATATGGTACTCGATGCACATTCTTCACAGATCACAAAAGCCTGCAACACATATTCGATCAGAAGGAATTAAACATGCGTCAGCGACGATGGGTTGAGTTGCTGAACGATTATGACTGTGAGATTAAGTACCATCCTGGAAAGGCAAACGTTGTAGCTGACGCGTTAAGTCGAAAAGAAAGGGTTAAGAACCTAAGAGTTCAAGCATTAGAAATGACTATTCGAACGAACCTCACTGCACGCATTCATGACGCACAACAAGAAGCCCTTAAGATGGAGAATCGTAGAGCTAAATATCTCCGAGGTATGCATAAGAATTTGGTGCCAAACAAAGAGGGAACCTTGTACTTTAAGGGGCGTATTTGGGTTCCGCTCGATGGCGGTATTCGAGAAGTCATCCTTAATGAAGCTCACAAGTCAAGATACTCGATCCATCCAGGATCGGACAAAATGTATCAAGACTTGAAGGACTACTATTGGTGGCCGAGACTTAAAAGTGATGTTGCTATCTATGTTGGAAAGTGCCTAACCTGTGCTAAGGTTAAGGCAGAATATCAGAAACCGTCCGGACTACTGCAACAACCAGAGATACCCATGTGGAAATTGGAGCAAATCTCGATGGACTTCATAACAAAATTACCCAGGACCCTTAGGGGGCACGATATGATATGGGTGATAGTCGATCGGTTAACAAAATCTGCGCATTTCCTACCGATTCGAGAAAAGGATAGCACTGGAAAGCTTGCTGAGTTGTACTTGAAAGAAATCGTGGCACGTCATGGAGTGCCTATCTCAATTATTTCTGACAGAGATGGATGTTTTGTCTCAAGGATCTGGCAATCCTTTCAGGAAGCCTTTGGATCTCAACTAGATCTAAGCACGACCTTCCATCCGCAAACAGACGGCCAGAGTGAACGAACCATACAAACGCTGGAAGATATGCTTCGCGCATGTGTTATGGACCTAGGCGGCAGTTGGGATGCCCACCTACCTTTAGTTGAGTTTTCCTACAATAACAGCTATCATACGAGCATAAAAGCCACACCGTTCGAAACTCTATATGGCCGCAAGTGCCGCTCGCCGTTATGTTGGGCAGACGCTGGAGACAAACGAATGGTTGGTCCTGAACTTGTTCAAGAGACAACTGACAAAATCATGCAGATCCGAGAGCGCATTAAGGCGGCTCGAGATCGACAAAAGAGCTACGCTGATCGAAGACGGAAACCCTTAGAATTCGAGGTGGGAGACAAAGTTTTGTTGAAGGTCTCACCTTGGAAGGGCGTAGTAAGATTTGGAAAACGTGGAAAGCTAAATCCACGATACATCGGACCATTCAAGATCTTGGAAAGAATTGGTACCGTGGCTTACAAGTTGGAATTACCGGAAGAACTTAACGGAGTACATGATACGTTTCATGTGTCCAATCTCAAGAAGAGTCCAACCCAAGAAACGGTGATCATCCCTGCGGATGAAGTGCATATTGACGACACACTCCGATTTACAGAACAACCCGTTAAGGTTACAGACTGGAAAGTCAACAAGACCCGGAGGAGTAGTGTCAAACTTGTCAAAGTACGTTGGAACTCTAAGCACGGACCCGAGTACACGTGGGAATGTGAAGACGAATTTAAAGAAAAGTACCCCCACCTGTTCAAGAAAACTCCTGTGAGAGATAGCTCAGTCTGAATTTCGGGACGAAATTCTTTTAACGGGGGGAGACTGTGATAACTGGCACAAAACCGGTAATTTCCGTACAATTTAATTATTATTTAATATCTGCAATTAGGTGCTTAAATGTCAACATTGTCTGATTTCATGCTATACATGTGAATTCATGTATGTTTTATACTTCAAATATGGCTTTATGCATTAATGATAGCGTTGCGTCAGAAAGACTAGTAAACTCACCGGTAAGACACATTGTGTCAGCAATTCTGCAGAAAGCAGTCAGACAATAGAATTGGGGCCTAGGAGTAGGTCCAACATCTAAAATACATTAAAACCCAAGTATGGATGCAAAGGGTTAACATATAGACTTTCCGGAAGCTAAAATATGCACCAAAAAGCACCCGAAACACACAATAAATGCTGAATTTCATATATTTCAGCATTGTAAGAAGTTAGTAACATGTAAAAACATGACTAAATGGTCCTGAATGTTTTCCTAAGTGTCGGGAATTAGAAGTGTCACAAAAGGGTACTTAAAGATCACTAAACGGAATAGTTTGACACTTTAACGAACCGATATCTAACCGAACAACCGGACACTACCCGAAACATCAAAATTATACTAGAAGCATTGTTTTAATATTTCTGAGCTAGTTATGATCCCCGAACACCCTAACACACTATATAACACCATATATGCATAACACCTAAACATCACACTTGAAATCTAACCATTTAACTTAACTACCCATTAAACTTACACTTTATCCCCCCCCCCCTTTGTTGTGGACGGTCACAGGGGTGTGGACCCACCCTTGATTTCCAAAGATCTCCCTTGATCCTTCTTGATCTTGCTTGATTCACTTAAAGATCTTGTTATGTACTTAAGAGACATAATGACCTATGGACAAAACTAAAACATGGTTATAAGTAAATTTGAGCTCTCATTCACCACCCACACTTCATCCTCCATCTTTCTCCCTCTCCTCTCCCCACTTACGACCGTAGCCAACCACCAACACCACCACCATCTTCAATTCAAGTTCAACCAATCTCAAGTGTACACAAGGTGCAATAAGGGTTACAAGCAAGCTTGGTGGTCTTGGATCTTGAAGGACCTCTCCCATTTGCTTTTATCCAACCCATTTGTCATCTTCAACCTCTTGTGTTCTTCCCTAGCCATAGAGCTAGTAGTAAGACCCTTATGATCTCTTGTTACTTCATATTTTGATGGTTAAAAGATGATAAACATTGTTAATCTTGAAGAACAATAAAGAACATGATCATGATACTTTAACATAAACTTAATAACATAAGAATACATGTTGATTGTGTTGATTTGCTTCTTGATGATTGATGGTTTGTGTTAGTGATGCTAGACATCATAAGAAACCTACTAGATTGTGATTAAACACATGATCTAGTAAGTTGAGGTGGTGATCTTGTGAAAGACCAAGATCATCATGCTTTATGTCTTCATGAACTTGAATGATGAAATTGATTTTCATATGTAAAGATGATTTAAACAAAATACAAATCTTGTAAATAGATGATTACAAAAACAATTTTCTCAAGAAACCAAGTTTATTTAAAAGATTTACAAAGTCATGGTTTCTAAGTATACTAATCATATTTTTAGTGTTAAATCGAGACTAGAAACATGTGTGTAACAAGAAAGATACAAAAGAAATATTTTTAGAAAAGTCATCTTACAAGTTGAAAATGACCAAATCTTTTAATAATGTGATTTACAAACAAATAAATATGTTTTAAAGGGTAACTAAACCTACTAAATGATATGGTAAGTTACTATAAGTTTTTACAAAAACTTCAAGTTCATCATGTAGTGTAATTTACATGATCTTGGCTCATGGTAAGTGTTGAATGAGTTGTTGATTGTTGTTAATTGGTTTTTATGATTGAAAAGAAAATAAACACATGTTTTGAAAACATGGGAAACCTCCATTTTTAGGGGAAATTATGTCAAAATTTCTATAGAATTTTGACACTTAGAAAAATATAAGTTTTGATGAAACTTATTCCCTAAAAATTTACCTAAAAATATTTACCAAGGTTTCCCTAATTTTTGTAAATTTCAAGTTAAGAAATGATGATTTCTTCAAGATAAAAAGTGATATTAAGTATGTATATTTTTGAGGAAAATATATATATTTATTGGTCACCAAATTTTATGCTAAGTGTATGTAATATGTATTGTATGTAATAGTGTATTAGGACTTGAAAATACACTAAATACTCCCAATGAGTAGAAATGCAAAAATACACATACAACATGCATAGACAAATACAAGAAAATATATTTATGAAAATATATTTCTTAATAGATTAAATAACTTGGACAAGTTATGAACTTACAATGAAGTTTTGGACAAAAATACATAACTCGGGTGAAAAATACAAGACACTTATATTTATTTTTGAGAAAATAATATAAGTAAGATACATAGTTAAAAATATAAATTATTTTTAACAACCAAGAATACATACATAAAAGATGGTGACTTGTACTTGTGCGATACAAGTCTAGTGACTGACGTTAATAAAACACGTATAGGTCACGACGCTATATAAGCAAACCCGGTGAAGTTTACGGCGCAGGAAACGCAAAGTTGTGAGTTCATATCCCCACTTTTAAATACTTTCTAAACTTGGGGAAAATACATGTGTTATGGTATGATGGATACAAAAACTAAGGAATGATACTTTAGATCATGTCACGAATAGGGTACCAGAAGCACCATTAATCGTGTACATACTAAGACCGCGGAACAAAAGGTTAGATCTAATGGGTTTCAGGCAGCCACACTCTTGGTGAAAACTAGTACCAAGTAGTGCTTTTGTGTCTCTAGTCGTGAATCGACAACGAAAAATGCCTATGGTTTGGATGCTTCCTATGTCGTGTCACATGTTAATAGCCTTGCAAACCATTAGCGATCTCGATTTCCTTACATTTACAGAATTACTTGTTTCATACAAATTACATACCATGTTTTCATTCAAAGTATACAAACGTTCGATACAAAAACTGCATGAATTCACACCAACATTATGTTGACGTTTTTCCAAAAACTCACATGTATTTCAGGTAACTAAAGTGGATGTGCGCGCAGTCATACTCTTGCTCTTGGATGTTGTTTATGTTTTTAAGCCATCTTGTGTCAAGACTCCTATGCCGTTTTGCTGGGTTTGGTTGTTATGTCCCACCCCGTGTGGTGATATAAGGACCAAAACCTTTATGTTCGTCTTTTAAATGAAGTTGTAAACTTTTCAGACAAAATGTTGTCTTGTGATGTAAACACTTAACCTATGTTTTTAGTTATGTAATGTTATGGCATTGGAGTTATTTTACGAGCATGTAGTATGTTTACCTTTCTTATGCAATGAGACCTTTCAAGATCACACCTCGTGCTTCCGCTTAAGAAAGGGGTGTGACAGTGAAGATGTTGGAGGTGGGGAAGTGTCATCTTCCAGTACAATGTTTGTAACCCTTCTCCTTTTGTGCTTTGGAGAGGTTGGTGGTGTGTTTTGTGGTTTGAGTGGTGGTGTTTGAGTAATGGGTGACTGACTAATAGCTGTTGAAACAACTGGTGTTTCAACCACCGTTGTCACTACAACTGTTGATGTATCAGCAGTTGTCTTCTGCTTTTTGGCAGGAGGTTTTTGTGATGGTGGTGATGTTTTAGGTATGGCAGTGGTTGATGAAGTGGTGGTGGCAGTGGTTGGGATAACATTTGTTGAAACCACCGAAGTACCAACAATTATTGATACAACAGGTGTCTTAACATCTATTGGTTTGATGGTTTGATGTGAGGAACTTTTGGGGATTTGAGGAGTATGTTTGGTGGTTTTGGAAGGTGTGGTGGTTCTGGGTTGGCTAACCTTTCTGGTAGGTCTTCTTCTTCTGGTTGTAGAAGTACCCTGCTCTTCCTTTTCCATCATAACTTTCTTCTCCTGTTCAAACCTTTTTTACCCTTTTATTTCCATAGACTCTTTCATGTTTGCTTTTAGTTTAGCAAAAGCATTTTGAGTCACATCAACCTTCTTGGAACCATCTGGCCTTGGGATTTCTACCACAAGTTTAGACATGGGATCTGGTTTAATATATAGGCCTTCTTTTCCCTTTTTACCTTTCTCCCCCTTTTTGGCATCATCAGGGTTTTCAAAAAAGATGATTGAAGGAGGAGTAGTGCCAGTGGTTTGAAGCAAATGGGCCTTGATTGCCTTGATATCAGCTTGTGTATCTTTGTACCTAGCTTCCATTGCATTTCTGATCATTTGGAGCTGAATTTCATGCTGTTGATCAGCATATTGCCTTTGTTGATGAAGCATAGGTTGAAATAAGTTCCAAAGCTCAGTGGTAGAGTGAGCAGATGTTGCAGCAGGGGGTGTAACCTTTTGAGATTGTAACAACTGTAGCAGCATATTTTTGATTTCTGCAACAGATGTGTCAATTTTATCAACCCTCTCCGTTAATTCTTTGTATTTTAAACCATCACCCAACTTAATGGGATCATCTGATTTCCTACTGGCAGTGGTTGTATCAGTAGTTGACTTAGGGAAAGTTTCCCTAAAGTCATCCACTGATGCCCCTTGTTCTTGGTACTGGGGACTTCTCTTCTCAGCAGAGGTTACCTTAGTAAACACACCAGTGGGTAATGGAAACACACTAGTGGTCACTTTGGTTCCCAAAGAGGAAATTGCCTTCAAGGGAGTCTTACTAATGAAACTACTATCCAAGTGTAAATCAGTGGATTCAACACCTGTAGTAGCTGCTCCACTTGAACTACTGACAGGAATTACTGGTAATTCCTGCAGGGTAACCTCCTCAGCTGTTGATGGGTTAGCAGAGATAGAGGGACCAGACTCAGTCACTTTTTTAGGTATATTCTCATTGACAGGTGGTTGTGAAGAACTGATTTGTGTCTGGTCTATATCAAGTGCATCCAACAGAGGTATCATTGATGGTGGGAGTTGTGCAGTGAGAATGGGGGTAGAAAGAGAATTTGCCCCGGGAGCAGGGCTGTGGAAGATAGATTCAAGTGAATCCATTGCTTCATAATGTGGTGTCCCTATGGATATAACCAGATCCTTTTGAGAGGATCCAGGAGGAGTTTTAGGCTCAGGTTGAGATCTTTCTTCCATCTGCTGTGAGGAAGTAGCAGCAGTGGTTATTGGTGACTTTTGTGATTTCACAGGTATAACCTCTGGGTTCTCATCTTCCAGAGTTACCTTTTTGGAGGGTTTGCGGGGCTTTTTGGTAATTTTCTTTTTGGCTTGTTTGGTGATTTTAGGTGTGGGTTTCACAGCAGTGGGTCTGCTACTGTGATCTCCTGGAGCAGTGGGCTCAACAGCAAGGACCTGAGGAGCAGTTGTTGCTGCTAAATTCTGCTCAGGTTCCTCTGTTTGTGTTTTGGAAGGTTTTGACAGCCTTGTAAAAGTTTCAGAAGAGAGGCTGTTTAATTGAATAGGATTTCCTTGGATAAGCACATGTGCACTATCTTTTGGAATTTTCTTTTGTAAATAAAAACTTAAAAACCTTGGAAACAATAGAAATGGTTTTTTATTTTCTTTGATATTATTAACATTTTTGACCATATCATTGAAAATCTCCTGGGAATAGTTAAAAGTAACATTTTCAGCCATTATAGCATAGCCCAGGTATTGGATTTTCAATGGTATCTCATTGAAGGCTGTTGTTTTATTTGAAACACACATGAGGAGGGTATGGAATAAAAACCTCATGGCAGGTGGAAAACTGCCCTTTTGTAAAGTATCTTTTTTCATTTCTTCTTCATACCCTCTCTCAATGAAATCAGTTTGATAATCAACCTTTGGGAAAGAGGTTTTACCTGTAAGATCATTGATTTCTAAAACCTCAGAAATGTCTTTAGGTGTGACAGCAACCTGAATCCCTTTTATCATTGAAGTAATAGCCCAGGGCTTTTTGTCCTGAACTTCAAGTTTTACATTTTTCCAGAAATCACGAAGGGTTTCAATGTAGATAGGCGGATTACAAGTCAACAAAGTTTTGTACTTTGAAGATTGAGTGCATCAATGATGGAGTGAAAGGTTGTGTTTTGACTTGGTTTTTCAAGTATACACAGGTAGTTATGAGGGGTTTTGAATGGGATAGCCATAGTGAATCGATGGTAATTGCGAGAGGAAGAAAACGACGAATGATTTGAAGGATTTTGGTGGTAACTGCTTTAGAAAGGAATTTTGAATTCGATTCGACAGTGAAAACCCTGTTTGGGGTTTTGATCAGGGTTTTATAAAGTGAAAAAGTAAATGTTGACGTGGCAGCGGTTACAAAGATCTGATGGCTAAGTACTGTCCACGTGACAACCTCTAATGAATAATGGATGACAGTTGTCGCAACCCCCGATCCCTAATCCCTGGGAATGGGCGGCCGCGAGCCAGTTTCGGTGGTATCGCGTATTGTCTAATTTGGCAGCGGAATTTTTCATCAGGACCGTAGTTAGGAAATATTTGATCAGAGTAAAATACCACATTTCCATAATATTAAACATATGGGATAAACCCAAGTTCATAGTACACACGTTTTCATAGGAATAAATCCTATTTTATTTAATAAAAACATCTATTTTATTTTAGGTAACTTTATTGCCACTTTTCCAAGTCTTCAGTGCTGTCCAGCTGGCTTCTATTTGGCTTTCACAATTTGTTACCTGAAACACGTTTTAAAAACATTTGTCAGTGGGAAATACTGGTGAGTGAATCCTAGTTTAATCAAGTTTAAATAAAAACCCAGTGTACAGTATTGAGGGCGATCTCGCAATTACATTTGTTTCCAAGTTATAACAATTAACATCCATGGTACTGTCGAACCCGACTTGTGGAAATGTTACTCCTTGACCAGGTGGTAACAAATTTTGTATACAAAACCCCAACATACTCATGATAATTGTATTCTTACAAATACTCAATAACTGCTATTCGCATGGAAAAATATTTAAGGTTTTGTATAAACAGTTCACAAAATAGGTTTACAAAAAGTGGATCAACTCACATTGCTGTTTTAGATTTTCTGTAAGGGTTTCCTGGTGACAATCTATAATTTACACAAATGCACACGCGTTAGTATAATAACCCATTTTAACATTAGTAATACCCTCCCCGAAACGGTATTACAACGACTACGTCGGGCAGAACCACGACAGCCGTTACGGAACCCTAGATCAATCGGGCAGCGTATCTAATACGTATCCAGGGGTTATGATACTTACAACGGAGCAGAACTTTGCTATTTAGGGGGTATAATACCCGAGTATTATGCCTACAATTCAGAATTTAGAGAAAGAAAGAAAGTTTGAATGATTCTCGACTGAAGGCCGATGCCCTTCTTATATAGGGCCTGATCTTGACCTTGTCGCGGCCCGCGTAAAACAAGACCAGGGCTTACGCGGCCCGCGTCAAACCCGGTCAAACGTGTAGCAGATCCGGGTCAGCAACTAGACTCGCCACGATGATGACACGTGTCATCACCGGGCTGCGCCACCTTTATGATCTCACGCGGCCCGCGTAAGAGTTGGGGTGAGGCTTACGCGGCCCGCCTCAACTCAAAAAATTAGATTTTTAATTATTTTTGTTAATATTTAAGGTATTCGGGGCCCGTTTTCACGTATGGGGTGTATTTTAGGACGTATTGGGATAATTTAAAATATATTAGGGTGTCGGAAAATATTCAGGGGTGTCGGTTTTCTTGAGGATTGTTATATCCTCCCACCTTGTTTTAGAGCTCGTCTTCGAGATCTACTGGAATAAGTGCGGATATTTCATTTGAATTTCAGATTCAAGCTCCCATGTGTACTCAGGTCCTCTTTTGGAGTCCCACTTTACTTTGATCAGAACTAGTCTCTTGTGCTTGAGATTCTTAACTTTCCTATCTTCAATCTGTAGAGGCCTTTCTACAAACTTGAGTTGTTCATTTACCTCTATATCCTTAAGAGGTACCATCAGCGATTCATCGGCTAAGCATTTCTTGAGATTTGATACATGAAATACATCATGTATTCCTGCCATTTCCTCTGGCAGTTGTAGCTGATAGGCTACAGGTCCTATTCTTCTAATAATCTCAAAAGGTCCAACATACCTGGGACTTAGCTTTCCTCTTTTGATGAATCTTACTACTCCTTTCCAAGGAGAGACCTTTAACAATACTTTATCTCCTACTTGAAATTCCAATGGTTTGCGTCGGTTATCTGCATAGCTCTTTTGTCGATCACGTGCTGTTTTCAGTCGTTCCTTGACTTGAATAATCTTGTTAGCGGTTTCTTGTACTATCTCAGGTCCAGATAGTTGCTTTTCCCCAATTTCTGCCCAACAGACTGGGGTTCGGCACTTTCGTCCATAAAGTGCTTCGAATGGTGCAGCATTGATACTTGTGTGATAACTATTATTATAAGAAAATTCTATTAAAGGTAAGTGATCGTCCCAATTACCTCCGAAATCAATTACACAAGCTCTAAGCATGTCCTCCATTGTCTGAATCGTCCTTTCACTTTGTCCTTCTGTTTGAGGATGATAAGCTGTGCTTAGATTTAACTTGGTTCCCATTGCCTTTTGGAAACTTGACCAAAAATGAGAGGTAAAGCGGCTATCCCTATCAGAAACAATTGATAAAGGAATTCCATGTAACGAAACTATTTCATTTACATATAATTTAGCTAGCTGTTCCATACTGAAAGTTTCTTTCATTGGTAGGAAATGAGCTGACTTGGTTAGCCTATCTACAATCACCCAGATTGTATCATTACCTTTCTTTGTTTTGGGTAATTTGGTAACAAAATCCATTGTTATTAATTTCCATTTCAATACTGGCATTTCTAACTGTTGCAACAGACCTGAGGGTTTCTGGTGTTCAGCTTTTACTTGTGAACAGGTTAAACATTTAGAAACATAGGCTGTTATGTCCTTTTTCATTTCTATCCACCAGAAATTCTTTCTTAAATCTTGATACATTTTATCACTTCCAGGATGCATCGTATACTTAGACTTATGGGCTTCTTCTAATATACAATGACGTAAGTTTCCTAATTTAGGTATCCACATTCTCTTTTTATGGAATCTCCAAATTCCATCTGTTCCTTGTTCTAATTCCTTAATCATATCTTTTAATTTTTCAGTATCGTCCTTGATTACTGATTCTTGTGCTTTTCTAATTTGATCATTTAAATCTACTTGTAGATTTAATTTAAGAGAACATACCCTTTTTGGCTTTTCGTGATACTTTCGGCTTAAAGCATCTGCCACTACATTTGCTTTTCCTTCATGATACTGGATATCACAATCATAATCACTAAGCATCTCCATCCAGCGTCTTTGTCTCACATTCAACTCCTTTTGCCTGAAAACATACCTTAAACTCTTATGATCAGTGAATATGGTAAACTTACTACCATAAAGGTAATGTCTCCAAATTTTCATGGCAAAAATTATTGCTCCTAATTCTAGATCATGGGTTGAATAATTCTCTTCATGATTCTTAAGTTGTCTAGATGCATATGCTATAACCTTTTGGCGTTGCATTAATACACATCCATAACCTAATTTAGAAGCATCACAATATACTACAAAATCTTCAGTTCCTTTTGGTAATGCTAATATGGGTGCATGGGTTAATCTTTGCTTAAGAATTCTAAATGCTTCTTCCTGTTTTGGTCCCCATTCAAACTTAATGGATTTACAGGTTAACTTAGTTAAAGGAATGGCTATTCTAGAAAAATCTTGAATAAATCTTCTATAATAACCGGCCAATCCTAAGAAACTTCTAACCTCGGTTGGTGACTCAGGGGTTTTCCATTTAGTTATTGCCTCGATCTTTGTTGGATCCACATGAATTCCTTCATGATTAACTAAGTGTCCAAGAAACTGTACATGCTCTAACCAAAATTCGCACTTTGAAAACTTAGCATAAAGCTTTTCCTTTCTTAATAGACTTAAAAGTGCGTGCAAATGATTTGCATGTTCCTCTTTATTCTTAGAGTAAATTAGAATATCATCTATAAAAACAATTATGAATTTATCCAAATATGGCTTACATATTCGGTTCATCATGTCCATAAATGCGGCTGGGGCATTGGTTAAACCAAATGGCATGACAGTAAATTCATAATGGCCATACCTCGTTCTAAAGGCGGTCTTAGGAATATCCTCTTCCTGTACCTTTAATTGATGATATCCTGACCTTAAATCGATTTTAGAGAAAAATCGAGCTCCTTGCAGTTTATCGAACAGATCATCGATTCTCGGTAATGGGTACCGATTCTTAATCGTGACCTTGTTCAATTCACGATAGTCAATGCACATACGCATTGATATGTCCTTCTTTTTAACGAATAATATTGGTGCTCCCCATGGCGATGAACTTGGCTGTATGAATCCTTTTTCCAACAATTCGTCTAATTGTTTCTTTAGTTCCTGCATTTCTGCGGGTGCCAATCGATAGGGTGCTTTGGCAATCGGTGCTGTTCCTGGTAATAGATGAATTCTGAATTCAACTTCTCTGTTTGACGGTAGTCCTGGTAATTCTTCCGGAAATACATCTGAAAAATGGGACACTACTGGAATGTCCTTTAGTTCTTTTCCTTTAGTGTTAGTGATTACAGAAATCAAATATACTATAGATCCTTTTCTTATATAACTTGCAGTTTTCATCACAGAGATGAATTTCGTGGATCTAGAGGGTTTATCTCCTTTAATTGTGATCTTTTCACCCTTTGGTGAATTTACTTGAATTGAATTTTGATCACATAGAATACTGGCTTTATTGGCTATTAACCAATCCATTCCTAACACAACATCAAATCCTGCCAGATTCATAGGATAAAGGTTTGCCATAAACTTTTGATTTAAAATTTCTATTCTTGCTCCCTGCAAGATTTCATAAATCTTAACAGTTTCTCCATTAGCTGTCTCTACTAGACATTCTTGTGGTAGTTTAGTTAATGACTGGTTTAGAAGTTTGCAAAATGAAGTATTAATAAAACTTTGGTTTGCACCAGAGTCAAATAATACCTTAGCAAAGACATCATTAACTAAAAACGTACCGGCTATGACATCTGGAATCATCTTGGCTTCATCTGTAGTTAGAATGAATGCTCTAGCATTTTTAGTGTTCCTGTTGTTCACAGCTGGAGCCAATTTCGGACAATTCGGCTTGATATGGCCTTTTTCTCCACAGTTGTAGCATAGTCCATTACTAGATTTTCTCCTGCAATCTTCTTCCTTGTGTCCGGGCATCTTGCAGAAATTGCAAAGAGTAGAGCATTTTCCCGAATGCTTTTTCTTGCAGACCTTGCAGAATGGTGCAGAGGTAGAACCTATATTCCTACGGTTGTAATTCCCAGAACGGAATTCTTGGGTAAGCCTTTGGGTTAGGTTTCTCCTCTGGTCTTCCTCTCTAGTATGGATTAATTCATCTGTCAAGGTGTTTGCTAGTTCTACAGCTTCTTCTATAGTTTGAGGTCTAGCTGCCTTGACTACATATCTAATCTCTCCAATTAATCCCCATATGTAGCGTGAGATTAATACCGACTCAGGTGATGCAAGGGTTGGTACTATTCTAGCATATTCAAAGAATGTGGTAGTATAGCCCTTACTATCTACCCCGGTCATTCTTAAGTTAAGAAACTTATTTGCTATCTGTTCCTTTTCATTGGGAGGGCAGAATTTCCTTTCTACCATATTCTTAAATTCCTCCCATTCCATATTGTATACCCTATCATTTCCTCTTGATTGGAGGATAGTGTTCCACCATTCTAAGGCTGAATTCTTAAATAGATTGGAAGCAAACATTATCTTGTCCTCTTCCGCACATTTACTTATTTTTAAAACAGCCTCAGTCTTTTCTATCCAACGTAGAGCTGCAATGGGTCCTTCATTGCCCGAGAATTCTATTGGCTTGCAGGACCAGAATTCTTTGTAAGAACAACCATAAGGCATGGTCCTTCTTTTGGGAATGGGCGCTTGAAGTACTGGTCCATTGTTTACGTTGTGTTCTGGTTCAATTGGTCGCTTACTGCTATGTTTACTTTTATTATTCGCTTCCTGAACCGTTTGAATAATAAATGGCATTGCATCTATAATTCCTTGTGCCACTATGTGTTGAACGACACTATTATCCATTTGATTTCCATTGTTATTGATGCTCGGATTCTCATTAACCAAGTTAATGTTACTCTGATTATCATTATTCAGATTATCTTGATTTCCTTCGTTGGCCATCTGAATTTTAAACATTTACCAGACATTAATATCACAAAATAATATTTAATATAGTCAATCACATGACACGCATTTTGGTCAAAAGCGTCGATCATTGCGACTTACTCTATTTTCATATACTATGCATCTATTACACACTAGTACTGAAATTAAAATTACAATACCAACTGAAATAAAATTACACTAATAGTAGTAGGCATCCGTACACACATATTTTATTTTATTATTTATTTTATTATTATTATTATTACTATTACCGTCTCTACCATCACATCTACGGATATGGATTCATCCAGAAATCCATATTGCGCTCGTCATACTTCCAGACGAGTCGCTCTCCCACCTGTCTCATTCGTTCACTACTTTCTAGAATTTCCTCACCAAATGTCCTAAGTTCTTGTACGTTTTCTGCACTCATTGGGGGTGCAAGTTCTAGGACTGGGTTCGGAATCTGGGGTGCGGGTTCCTGGTATGGGGGTGTAGGTGCCTGGAATCGGTAAGGATCTTCTAAAATCTCCCTAACGTATTCATCGTGATAATAGGGATCTAAAGGGTCCAAACCTGGGTAGGCTCCTAAGTTCTGCATAGGTGTATCTTCATGTATCGGGTAGCGTTGCACATAGTCCCTAACGTCATCCCACCAGGGGTCGTAATTTGGGTCTAAGGGATTTGGTGCTGGTACCCTAGGTATTTCTTCCGGATTGAAGTCATTCATTTCTACTTGATTTTCAGGGTTTTCTATTTCCATCGGTTGGTCAGGAATTGGTGGTTGTGGTTGGGGTGCTATTATTTGTTCCAGATTAGGGTCAGCTATAGTGGTGGCTAGGATGTGGATGTTGGCTATACCCCTATTTATCATATCCTGGGCATAGGCATCTGTCTCTCTCTTGGCTGCTGCTAGTGCTCTTTGGTCTTGTAACTTTTTCATACGTTTTCTACGCTCGCGTGCCCCTCGACTGAACCATCCCCTCTTTTTATGAGGAAATGGCTCCTCGGACTGAGCCTTAATCACAAAGATTCCTTCTTCCGTATCAGCAGAGTACCCTGAGAGGGCAGGCTGAGAAGAGGAGGTGCCTTCGCTTCTAGGCGAACCAGACAATTGACGATACGCGTCAGATGGTCCTTGGTCGCTCATACTGTAAACTAACAAATAGTCAAATAACACATAACAATAAATACAGTTATGCTCGTATTTCCATAATTTATTTCCTAACAGATTGAATTTTGATGTCAGCAGAACACTTCTGTGGTTGAATCAGTGGCTTAGCTCTGATACCACCTTCTGTCGCAACCCCCGATCCCTAATCCCTGAGAACGGGCGGCCGCGTGCCAGTTTCGGTGGTATCGCGTATTGTCTAATTTGGCAGCGGAATTTTTCATCAGGACCATAGTTAGCAAATATTTGATCAGAGTAAAATACCACATTTCCATAATATTAAACATATGGGATAAACCCAAGTTCATAGTACACACGTTTTCATAGGAATAAATCCTATTTTATTTAATAAAAACATCTATTTTATTTTAGGTAACTTTATTGCCACTTTTCCAAGCCTTCAGTGCTGTCCGGCTGGCTTCTATTTGGCTTTCACAATTTGTTACCTGAAACGCGTTTTAAAAACATTTGTCAGTTGGAAATATTGGTGAGTGAATCCTAGATTAATCAAGTTTAAATAAAAACCCAGTGTACAGTATTGAGGGCGATCTCGCAATTACATTTGTTTCCAAGTTATAACAATTAACATCCATGGTACTGTCGAACCCGACTTGTGGAAATGTTACTCCTTGACCAGGTGGTAACAAATTTTGTATACAAAACCCCAACTTACTCATGATAATTGTATTCTTACAAATACTCAATAACTGCTATTCGCATGGAAAAATATTTAAGGTTTTGTATAAACAGTTCACAAAATAGGTTTACAAAAAGTGGATCAACTCACATTGATGTCTTAGATTTTCTGTAAGGGTTTCCTGGTGACAATCTATAATTTACACAAATGCACACGTGTTAGTATAATAACCCATTTTAACATTAGTAATACCCTCCTCGAGACGACATTCCAACGACTACGTCGGGCAGAACCACGACAGCCGTTACGGAACCCTAGATCAATCGGGCAGCGTATCTAATACGTATCCAGGGGTTATGATACTTACAACGGAGCAGAACTTAGGAGCCTACCCACGATGATGACACGTGTCATCACCAGGCTGCGCCACCTTTATGATCTCACGCGGCCCGTGTAAGAGTTGGGGTGAGGCTTACGCGGCCCGCCTCAACTCAAAAAATCAGATTTTTAATTATTTTTGTTAATATTTAAGGTATTCGGGGCCCGTTTTCACGTATGGGGTGTATTTTAGGACATATTGGGATAATTTAAAATATATTAGGGTCTCAGAAAATATTCGGGGGTGTCGGTTTTCTTGAGGATTGTTATAACAGTTGTTTGGAAACCACTGATGATCAATATCAGTGGTTTGCAGTGGTGAAAATGAAAATAGTGGCTGACTTTTAGCTATCAGTGGATAGCCATCAGTGGGTTAAAACACTGATGTTTGACAACAGTTTTTAACAAGGATAATGAAGGAACAGAGGTTGACTTTCAGCAGTGGATAATATCAACAAATCAGATGTTTGAACCAAAACAGTGGTTGTGGCAGACTTTTAAGGATTAATGAAAATTTTCATTATTAGCTATTTTTAAGGATGAGTTTTTGATTTTCTGAAAACATTTTAATGCTTTTATACATAGAAAACAGGATTTTGCCTGTTATTCCATGTTCAGCTGGCCAATCCTAGAGATCAAGCTTTCAAAGGTGGATGTGTCTAATGCTTTTGTTAGCACATCTGCCAGCTGATCTTTAGTTGGAACATGGTGCAGAGAAATCAAACCTTTTTCATAGCAATCCCTCACAAAGTGATGTCTGATATCAATGTGCTTGGTGGTTGAATGTGAAACTGGATTTTTGATATATTTTCTGTTGCCTGACTGTCCAACATGAGAGGTGTCTTTAAGGCAGTGATACCAAAATCCAGCAGTTGATTTTGAAGCCACAGCAGTTGGGCTGTACAACTTGCAGTAGCTATATACTCTGCCTCAGTAGTGGATGTTGAAACAGCTTCTTACTTTTTGCTTTTTGCTTTGCCAAGACACTAAGCAACTGCCTAGGAATTGGCACCCTCCTGAAGTGGACTTCCTTGTTGTATTGCATCCAGCAAAGTCACTGTCTGAGAAACCTGAAAGCTTGATATTTCCATCAGCTGGATACCAGATACCAAGTGTGGGAGCACCTTTTAGGTATCTGAATATCCTTTTTACAGCAATAAGATTTGACTTTCTATGGGCTGATTGGGATCTTACACAAACACATGTTGCAAACATGATGTATGGCCTAGATGCAGTTAGGTACAGTAAAGACCCAATCATGCTTCTATAAAGAGTTTGATCAACCAAATAATCCTTCTCGTCAGACATGACTATCTTTGTGGTTGCTATGGGTGTACTACATGGTTTGCAATCATCCATCTCAAATTTCTTTAAAAGTTCTTTGGCATATTTGCCTTGAAGGATGAAAGTACCATTTTGCAGTTGCTTGACCTGTAGTTCACCCATTGCACTCATCTCAAACTCAGCTGTCATGAGTTGTCTGAACTCTTCACACATTCTGGAACATGTGCTTCCAAAAATGATGTCATCCACATAAATCTGGACAATCATCAAGTCTTTCCCTCTCCATTTTAAAAACAATGTTTTGTCTATTTTGCCTATTGTGAAACCAATAGAGAGAAGAAAGGTGGAAAGAGTTTCATACCAGGCTCTAGGTGCTTGTTTCAAGCCATACAAAGCTTTATTTAGCTTGTAGACATGATTTGGATTAAATGGATCCTCAAAACCTGGAGGTTGACAAACATATACCTCTTCTTGAATCTTACCATAGAGGAATGCACATTTAATATCCATTTGAAACACCTTTATGTTGTGGTTGACAGCAAAGGCCTGGAATAATCTGATAGCTTCCAATCTTGCAACAGGGGCAAAAGTTTCATCATAGTCAATGCCCTCTTCCTGTCTGAACCCTTGAACCATAAGCCTTGCTTTATTTTTAACAACAATGCCCCTTTCATCAGTTTTATTTTTGAAGACCCACTTTGTGCAAATAGGACTCACACCCTCTGGAAGTGGTACAAGCTCCCATACTTGTTGTCTTTTAAACTGTTGGAGCTCCTCTTGCATGGCTTCTACCCAGCTATTGTCTTTTAGTGCCTTTTGGTACTTGACTGGCTGATGGAGTGATAGAAAACCAGCAAAAAGACAGATGTTTTGGGATTGGCTTCTTGTGAGCACCCCTTCACTGATGTTGCCAATGATTTGGTCAGGTGGATGAGACTTCAAGAAGATTAAATCTCCTTTGTATGGAACAATGGCATTTAAGGGTGAAGACTGCAGATGTGAATCATCTGAGCTAACCACTGTTGGTGACTTTGATGATCCAACAGGGTCTTGAAATGGAGGTGGAGGAATAGGTGAATCATCTGAGCTAACCACTGTTGGTGACTTTGATGATCCAACAGGGTCTTGAAATGGAGGTGGAGGAATAGGAGGAAGTGGTGTGGAAACATGTTGATTTTTATCCACTGTTTGAGAATTTTTATCAACAGTGTTTGAGGATGTGGAAGCAGGGGTTAAAGGGCTACTTTGGTCAACAATTGTTAAGGTAGCAGTGGTTGAGCTTTGACAGCTGTTTTGAACATCTGCTGCTCTAGAAATGGATGCAGACTTTTGTTGTGGAATGATGATTTCATATCCATTGTCTGATGGAGGATTTTGAGATGGACCTGCACTATTAGTCTTGACAGAAACATTTTCAAAAGTAAATTTATCAAGATCAAATAATTCTACAGGATTTGCAGGGATTTTCACTGAAGAGAGTTCATTGAACTTCACATTCAAAGTCTCTTCCACTGTCTTAGTTCTAGTATTGAACACTTTGTAGGCCTTAGCAGTGGTTGAGTATCCCAAATGATAACCACAATCAATTTTGGCTGCAAACTTTGAAATGAAATCTTTTAAGTTTAAAATGAAGCATGGGCAGCCAAAACCTTTGAAATATGAGATCAGTGGTTGGATTCTATACAGAATTTCATAGGCAGTCTTTTGATGCCTGGGGTTTATTAAAACTCTGTTCTGGACATAGCTGCAGTGTTTATAGCCTCTACCTAGAAAGTTAATGGCAAACCTAAATCAGCAAGCATGGTCCTGGCAACCTCAATCAATGTTCTGTTCTTTCTTTCAACAACCCCATTTTGTTCTGGTGTCCTTGGAATGCTGTACTGCCTTACAATTCCTTTTGACACACAAAACTCATCCAACTCCCTGTTTCTGAATTCTGTGCCAATGTCACTCCTGAAGATTTTTACTGGCAAGTCAAACTGCTTTTCAACCTGTTTGACAAAGTCTTGCAGAATGCCTGCAGTCTCATCTTTGGAATGTAAGAAATAAGTCCATGTAAACCTAGAAAAGTCATCTACAATTACCAAACAATATCATTTCTTTTTAAGACTCATGACTTTTACTGGGCCAAACAGATCCATGTGAAGCATTTGCAAGCACTTTGTTGTTTTGGACTCTTCAATGGACTTAAATGAGCTTTTATGTTGTTTTCCTTTTAAGCAGGAAACACAATGCTCAGGACAGGTGAACAGTTTTTGAGGAAGACCTCTTACAAGTCCCTGTTTTGATAAAGCAGTGATTGTCTTGAGATTTGTGTGCCCCAATCTCCTGTGCCAAAGTTCTGTCTCTTTGTTAGAGGCAGCTGAGAACAGACAGGCATCAGTCCTGAGGCTCTCTTTTGACAAATCAACTACATAAACATTGCCACTTCTTTGAGCAACAAGTTGGGTTTTTCCATTTTTTTTTTATTATTTCTTCAATCTTTTTAACCATTTCTGGTCCAACAATCCTACAACACTCCTTAGTAAAAAATGATCCATAACCTTTGTCACTCATTTGAGAGACACTAAGGAGGTTGAATTTTAGATTGTCTATCAGATTGACATTTTCAAACCTAACATTTCCAGACTGTACTGTACCAGAACCCATAACCTTCCCTTTACTATTATTACCAAAAGATATATCACCCCTTCCATGAGTTTTGAATTCTTTGAGTAGGGCTCTACATCCAGTCATGTGCCTGAAGCCTCCATTATCTACATACCAAAGACTATCTAAGCATGCAGAAGCTCCCTACACATCAATTAAATAATTAGTTCAGGAGGGTCTCCAAAGCCAATAAGGCTTTGGATGGTGTCTCAACAGTGTCTATGTTAAGGTCAGGAAGATGGACAGTGGTTAGATCAAGGGATTGAGCAATTTTTGAAACTTGTTTCTCTAACCACTGTTGGGAGCCATTTCCTATCAACTCTTGATATCCAAAGGGATGCCTATTCACTCTTGGTTTAGAAGGCCTTTTGTAGGCTTCATAAACGTGTGGGACCCTTGAATATGGTGGTTGGCCTTTACCTCTTCTATATTGGTTGGCAGGGGGTGCATCTGTCACACCCCCAAAATACCACAGGCGGAATCACCGCAGGGCGTGTGACGTACCAGGATTCCAAGCCACTAATCACATTGAACTACGCCTTATAAATAGATAAAACATTCCATTACTTTCAAAACATAAATCCAAAACAATAGTTAAACCAAAGTAGTTGTTCAGCGGAAGCAATAATGTAAACTACAAGTCAAATGTTCCAAAACATGTGTTCATAACCAATGAAGCAAATATCGACGAGTCTCGACCCATGACTACTCCAACACTCCCAGATAGCAAGTCCACATCAAGTACCTAACGACCTGCAAGCATGCAGACAAGTGTGTCAGACGACGCTGGTGAGTTCAAAGTTTTGTTAACGCGTTTAGTTACCAGTTGTGTGAATAAGACAGTTCTACAGTTTGATTTGATGATGTTATTAACTCGATTACCGCAAATGGCTACAAGATATGTTTGCCCAAACCCCAATGCCTCTATCAAAGCATTGGTCAAGTGGTCAAGGTAATTAGTTCACGCCCGTCCTTCCGGCCCGGTGTGAGGGTGCCAATCCTAATAGCGCTATCAACTAAATACCTCGTTGCCTTCCCGGCAACAACGGTAGATGTAAGTGGTCTTATATGATAGAAACTAAGTAATAACAAACATCCCATTATCCCGACGTCCCTCCCCGGAACAATTACCAGATATCCCTCCCCGTGATGCATGCTTGGAAAAGAGCAGTGAACTCACCTTGGTTTACTCGGTTTGATTAGTTACTTGTTCACACTTAGACAGTTACACCCTACGATATGCATGTGTACATAATCAGTTTTCATTCGCATGGTTTACGTATAATTCATAGTCACAGTGTGCATTCAAACAACACAATACTTATTCAAGTTCATACGATTCTACACTTCTCATGTATGTTTCACAACATGTTAACAGTTAAGTGTTATATTCATGCCATCTACACCATATTTCCTTAGTCAATAACTTTATCCTTGTCAGACTATGATAGATTATCATCAACAAAGCCCCACATATTTCTACAAGCACAATCCACAGTCTACTGTGAAACATCGACTGATGCTAAGGGTTTCGTCGGCTAGAGGATGACGAAACATCAAGAGTTTCGCCAACATAGTAAGTGACGAAACCTCAAAGGTTTCGCCAACCAGAGGTTATGCCGCATTTCCAGCTTGCACCCACAGAAACCCTAACTGCTACTATTCTATTCTTTGTCAACACGATCAGTTATAGTCATCGCTTAATCATTACAATTCCTCAATTAATTGTGCATACTATAATACCAAATCATCACCATGAACGAATCCAATCACATATTCTCTTATCATACATAAACAACCGATGACACAATGCATATATCAAACTCCCCCTAACACGCAACCGTCAACAGCCAAACAACAAAACTGTTCCATCGAACCAAACCAATTTTTATATAATACATTCCTATGTCACATCAAGTCATAAATTCAGTTTACATTGAAACCCTAAACATTTGACTAATGAGAGCACTAAGCATAATATATATATGTAAGGCATTTACAAGTGATTCTCATATAACAACCACATGCCTACTGACAGTTTCCATGCACATGAACAATATGGCCGACAGTTTATGAAGTGATCCTTATCAGTTTGGCTGCACTCTCAAGGCTTTTCACATGCAAGACTATAGGATATTGACTAACATAATAAAACAATTAGTGATCACACTGACCAAGATGTGTTGTGACCGGAGCAAAGGATCCAAATGATTCAATGATGATGATAATTGCGGTCGGTTTGCAGAGAGAGATCTAGGGTTTTGGGCGTTTCACGTAATGGTTTATAAATCACTACGATATGGGCCGCAACCCATCATGGGCCGAAACCCCTTTAACGACGAATCCCCAAGGTTTCGTCGGCCCAAATTGTGACGAAACTCAATTATTTTTCCAAGTGTTTCGTCGAGGCGGGACAGTGGTGAAAGCCTAGAGTTTCGTCTATGAGTTTCTTTACGTAGGTCATTGTTCCATACTTATGAGTGTGTGTTTAATTGTGATGAGTGCTACATATCTAGGTGTAATGATTATAGGATAATTGAGGGGTTGCATGAGTAATAAATGAGATGGTATTCTAATAATTAGATTATTATGTGGTAATCATATTGAACATGTGTTTGTGATTGCCAACTGTCACTACATTAATCAACCAGGTGGATGCAAAGTACCAACATATACCACATATATCAAACAAGTTATAATGCACACGAGTTAAGAAAACACTTTGCGAAACAAGTAACGTGTCAAGTAAGAACCTCGAAACTCGGGTTGTCACAGCATCTGTTACTTGAACCTCTCTTTTAAAAGAGTTTTGGTTCAGCTATTTTGTAACAGCTGTTTAGACAGGCACAAAGGATGGTTGTTTCTTGACTTGTGAACTTGATGAACTCATGGGTTTTTTTTGAAGTGTACTCATTCTTTTTTACATCAAAGGATTTAAGATACACACACTCCTGAGTGAGATGGTTTAATTTACCACAGATGGTGCAACTCTTTGAAGGCACAATGATGCTTGTTTGTTAATATCATATGCTTTTAGATGAAAACAATCTTTGGTCAAATGATTTTTCTTTTCACAGAAATCACAAAACAAGTTTTTAACCTTTTCTTTTCTTTTCTTCTTTTCGGACTCCCTTGCAACAGAGTTTTGAACCACTGTTGGGATGTCCTTAAGAGGAATGATCTTGGCCTTTGGAGCTTTGACACCATCCACAGTTGTGAAATCCATGGGTTTAAAATTTTCAAGGATGTCACACTCATCAGACCATGTGGGTTTAAATTGGTATTTCTCAATCTCCTCAAAAGTTGAGGACCCCACAGATCTTTCCAGAGTGATTTTGTTGCTAAGTTTATCAGTTATTTTAACTTCTTGACCATCCTTGTTGGTGGGTATGATTTCAACAGAACCAGATTGATTTGCAGCAGTGTTTTCAACTTGGTCATTTTTCCTAAACCCTATGCCAAATTTTACATTGCTTTTAATATGTTTTTCAAGCATAATCTCATAACCTTTGTAGTATTCCACCCATTTTTCACATGTGATTTGGGTGGATTCCAACTCCTTTTTGCAGACCTGATATTTTTCTATCATTGTCTGAAGTTGGTCCTTGGTTATGCTTTGCTCTTGTTTGAGGCTTCAAATCTCATTTTCCTTTTCTGACAATTTGTTTTTCAATTCTTTTAAAGATTTTTCCAATTGTACTTCACCATTTAACAATCTATCTCTAAGGTTTTCATTCACCTTCTTAATGTTTGCAAATGCTATGATGCAGTTGTCTGAACAAAGGTTTTTAAGAACCTGGGGTGATACCTTAGTTGCAGCCATCATGGCACAATCACAGATATGTTCACTTTCTTTTTACACTTTCTCTTCTTTTTCACCTTGTTTCTTCTCTTCTTCTTCTTCTTCTTCTTCTTCTTCTTCTTCTTCAGACCAGGGGTCAGACAGTGGTTCCAACAGGGGTTCTGAATTTTCTCCCAACAGTATTTCACCAGCAACAGCATTAACCACTGTTCAGCAATTGTATCCACTGTTTCTTCACTTGACTGTCCTTCTTCAGCTTCCAGCCCTTTTGGTATAGACTTCAATGCTACAAAACAAAAATCATCACTAGAAGCATTATTTTTAGCATAGAGTGCAAAATTTTCATCACCTAGCTCTTCAGGTAAGCTACTCCAGTCAACAAAGCCTTGGGTGAAAAAGCTTTGCTGGTCTAGTTGAACCACTGCTGGTGCAGCTTGTTGAGGTGCAACTTGTTGCACCTGAACCTGAGGAGCTGGGGCCTGGACATACTGTATCTGAGGAACAGTGGTTTGGACATAGTGAACAGGAACAAGGGTTACAGGATGTGCATAATGAGCAGTGTTTACATGAGCAGCAAGGGTATATTGGGTATAATGCACAGTGTTTTGGTTATTTTGTGGTCTAAGGTTAGAGCCAGGATGTGTGATGATTGGTCCACTGGTTTGACTCCTGCACTCTCTAGCAAAATGACCTAACCTGTTACACTTGTAGCATTTTATCTTTGATTTATCCAACCCTACTTTTAAGTTCCCATGTAACCCTGGAAATTTTCTCCCTGTCCTTTTGTAAAACTTGCTGGTTCTAACACTCAGAAGTGCAAGTTGGTGTAATATGTCCATTTCCTCTAAATCAGTTGGATCAAAATGCTACAGATCATTTAGTTCAAAGCACAGATTTTCAGAATTATGGTTTTCTCTATTAGCTGTAAAAGCATAACTGGATGAGTAAGAATCAGAGTTGTTAAAAGCTCCACCAGCTGTTATGTCAATGTAATGATCATAACCTTGATCCTTACTACTACTAGATTCTTCCTGACCCAAAAGAGTTGTGTTACCAAATGAATAGTCATCTGCAACCTTCCCAGACTCTTGTAACTTCTTTTTCTGGTTCAACTCCCTTTCATAGGTCAGGAGTCTACCATGAAGCAGGGTTAGGGTCAGATCTTTGAACCCAACTGAATTCCTGGTTACAAAAGCAATTGTGTCCCATTTTTCAGGAAGTGATCTGAGAAACCTACTATTTTGTGTTGCATTAGCAAATTCAACCTTAACAAGTTTCAGTTCACTTATGAGACAACTAAATCGCTCAAACTGTTGTGTTAATGATTCACCCTTAATGTGACAAAAGGTTTCATACTGTTGATTCAGAATTTCCCTGTTCTTTTCAATTACTTCTTCAGTCCCCCCAAATTGGTCCTTAAGTGCATCCCACAATTCCTTGGCACTGTTACAGTGTAACAACCCAGCATAAATTTCATTTGGGAGTGCAGATGCAACGATGCTAAATGCCTTGGCATCCGGTTCAATTTTCTGAAAATCCTGATCAGTATAGTTTTCAACTTTCTTAGGTTCAAAAACTTTTGGATCCTCAGCACTCGGCACCATTGGAACATGTGGTCCAAAGATAACCAACTTCCAACATCCGGTATTCTGTTGAGCTAGGATGTGTCCCATCCTTCTCTCCTAGATGTTGTATTCAGATCTAACCAACATAGGTGGTTTGAAGAGAGAACCAATGTTATTAGTGTTATTCTGTGATTGTGACGTCATTCTGGTTGTTTTTCAGGCACTGAATAATCAACTTTGTACGTGATTATACCTTACTCTGTTTTACAACTAAAACCGAACAATCTAAAGTATCAACGAAATTGAGCTGAACTTTTACGTCAAAATGATTGTTAGATCAAATTTGACTGTCCAAGCTCTGATACCAATTGTTAGGATCTGAGTTTCCTTTGATTGTGTTTGTTTGATAAAAATGAAGATGAAACAGAGTAAATTGCAGCGGAAATAAATGAAACAAACTTTCACACACAATCAATGGAAGAAATAGTTTTCAGCAAACATGTTTATCTCATAATGGAATGATTGTATTTATTACAATAATCAACTATGCATGCATGCACTAATCTCCCCCTCAGCCTGAGCTCGCTATGGTTGTTCGTACAGAATGACTTGGTGATGAAGAGAGCTAATAGAACAGTACATGGTACTGTTCTATTTATAGTACAGAACAAACCACTGAGCATCTTTGGCTGACGTCACCATGAAAGTGACATCTAACCTCCTAACAACCTCTAACCACTGACTATTATAAACACTACTATCTAACTACTGATTACAAATACAATACAATGAATAAAGTAAACTACTGCTTCTACATTCCACTGTTATAGCTCCAGCAGTACATTGTGTCTTCAGCAGTACTTGACCCGTATTAGCAGATTGAGCATCAGTGCTTTATCTTCAACAGTCTTTAGACGTCAGCAGTTGTTGTGAAGGGCAGTACTTAAAGGTCATCAGATGTTAGGGCCACATTCAAGGGGAAAGATCTGATGCAAACAACTGCTTATGATGAATCCACTGATCTGATCCAGTTTTGGCTTTATCAACTGTTCCTTTAGAAGGGGTTCAACCCCAACATAAACTCTGAAGCCACTAGTCATTAGTTCTGAATCCCTTATAACACATAAACTCTGACCCCTTCTTTCTTTTAATAAACTCGGACAAGACAAGAGCCTAACTAAACCCTCGGCCCATTGACAGTAAATCTGGACTCCTTCGTTACACTCTTAACTCGGAAATTTTTATGTGTTTTCTTTAAAAACCCAGACCCTATGAGTCATTCTAATAAACTCAGTAATTGTGCATTATATATGATAAACTCTGACAAGCATGATATACATATAAGTTCGGACAAACCTACATATATGTAAACTCAGACTCGTACACAAACGAGTAACCCGGACCATAAACTCGGATCCTTTTATACATTAATTTCGGACAAGTGAAGTATGTATAAACTCGGATCATGTGATTAAATTCGGAATATACAATACCCTTAAGTAAATCCGGACAACAAACATACTCGAATCAACACATCAATCAAAGTTCGATCGAAGCAACAGTTATAACTCATAGATTAACCCTAATCAATAGTTCTACACAACAAAACGACCCATTGTCAATTCTAATATATTAGCAACATTTCTAGCATCTCACAAACAATACACATCCATTTACGAACACATATTCATTTATTCAAGCATGATCATCTAAACACAGGACTTGTTTGGATATCTAGGGTTTGCTTGAAATCAAAAGAACACATTATCAACATATAACATAAACACTTACCTCGGATCAAATCTAGATGGATTGAAAGATCAAAGATTGATGATTGTGTGTGAAACTTGTGCAGCTAGGAATGAATAGAGATGATGATTAGAGATGATCAGAGAGATGAAAGAAACTGCCGTACAGTAGGATTGTGAGGAATGACTAGGGTTGTAGGAGTCTTATTCTATTTTCAAAATTAACTCTAAACAACCCTAACTATGTAACTTTCACACAAAGCACATAACAACTCGTAATTTACAATTAAAGCATAAATTCACGTATTTGTAACACAACTCATAAGTTTCGTATAAACTGACCATTTATAATTATTATTCGTCGTGTAAGTCATCAATGTTCGAGAGTTAACTTGTATGTGTGTTGATGTGCGTAAAATATAAATTATATCAAATACGGCGTAAAATCAACGATTTTTCGGTACTAATGTTGGAAAAAGCTTGTTTCTTTGTTCCTTTTTAATTTACAGCATCAAAAGAGCTTAAACGCACAAAAGGAGCAAAATAACAGCAAAAACCAACATAAATACAATGAAGGAGGATTGATGCAACTCCCTAAGCCCCCCATCCACATCCAAAGCAAGAAAATGGCAAGATCATAAGCTCTGACACGGGGCCGTGCCCAAGACAAGATTCTCTGCAAAAGAAAAGACAACAGCAAAGGACAAACCAGACAACCAACACGAGGCCATGCTAAGGCAACACGGGGTGTGGTCAACTCAAAAGATTCGCAGAATCTAAGATAGTAGAGCAAGTACATTGGCCACGGGCCGTGCCGTTGACACACGAGGTCGTCTTAGTACAAGACCTGACACTTCAGTTAATGAGGAAGTGAGAGAAAGATGGCCACGAGGTCGTGCCAGGCAGGCACGGGCCGTGTTGATCGTCTTTCTTCAGCTACAAATAGGGGTGCTTGGTTCCATTCTAATCCATCCCTTGGCAAACCACTTCTCTCACACTTACCACCACTCCACCACCACTACAACACCATCATCCACCACCATCATCCATCTTCCATCATTTAGAGTGTGTAGTAGTCTCGGGATCTAAGATCGATCGTAAGAGTTCTTGTTAAACAAAGGCCATGCTTGGCTAAACTCTTACATCACTTGGTGAAAACAAATCTTTTATGTATTTCTTTTTTATTTCCAATCTTTTGCTCCTTTTTATTTGACTATGTATTAATGACTTTAATAACTAGTTTTTTGTATTGAATGCGAATTTATCTAACCATTCTTCATATGTTGTTGATTCACATATTCGTGTCTTTACGGTCTATATAAAGCACATTAACTACTTGGAAGGGGGTTAGAAGGGTGGTTGGGTAATTCTATGTCTCATTCAGTGTATAGATCCTGCGAGAACCTTGTTCAAGCTTAGTACTACTTCACGGTTTGGGCGGTAGTGTTCGCCCCAGAAGAAAGTAGGAAACCGCTTGAATCCCTTATCTATAAACTACAATTAAAACTTAAAACCAACTTTGCGAGGACTGTATATCTGTTGACTCAGACCAAAGGGTTCAGGGTAACACTGCCTGGAAAGTGGCCTACCACTTTTCGCATTAATAACTTACTTAATTATCTTTCAATAATCCGACCTTGCAGGAATGTATCCCTGCTGAATCAGACCAATAGGTTGAGGGTAACGCTGTCTGGAAGGGAGGCTACTACTATAACTTAAAGATAATCTCTTAAAATGCCCAAAATGCGGAAATCATTAAAGGATACATAAAAGAGGAGTTCGAACCAAGTGATTCCTTCTTGTCTATCTGTTTTTCCTTATATTTAAATTTTTTTGCTTTTTAGTTTATCTTTTTATAACTTTAAAACATTTTCATCAAAGTTTGGTTAGATTAGACGTTAACGATAAGCCCGTATTAAAAGCTCTTATGTCATTGGACGACCTCGGTATCTTGTCATCACTATACTACATCCCCGATGGGTGCACTTGCCCTAACGTGTGTGTAGAGTGATAGTATTAGATCGTGTTTTATAAATTTAAAACTTGAATTTGTGAGTAAAAAGAGCTAAAATATATCTAAAAAATGTTTACACACCGCACCACGTCAGTGTGCCGGTAATTCCCCGAATTACCAATGTAGACTCATTTAACTAACCATGGTCAAATGTTGTGCGTTACGGTAATTTCTCGAATTACCAAAGTAGACTCATTTAACTAACCATAGTTAAATGTAGTGCTATGAATGTATGACTACGTTAACCGTGGTTAGGTTAAAGTAACAACCTGAAATTGCGGGTTGTCACAAATTAAGCAGTTAAAAATAGAAGAATGGTAAAATAGTCATTCGCTAATTTATCTTTAATAAAACGAGTATATTTGTTATTTTTAGCTTTTAAAAATTCGTTTCCGTACATTTTAAATTTATAAAAAGAACCAATACTTCCGTTCTATAAATACAATATTTAATTTGTAGAAAGAACCAATACCCTTGTGGGATGACTAAAAAACCCGAACCTGACGTGTATACCCGAAACCCGAAACATTCAGGACGGGTATATCTGAAGCCCGACGGGTATGGGACTGAGTATGTGATTACCAATATCTAGCCCATTGCCATCCCTATACCCTTGTTTTGTATATGACATGTGACGAGTTTAAGTTATAAAATATATAACTTATAAAAAGAACCAATACCCTTGTGTTGCTAAGTTATAAAATATTTAACTTGTAAAAAGAACCAATACCCTTGTTTTGTATATGACATTAGACGAATTTAAGTGGTTGAAGACAAATTGTGCAAGGTATACGGTTGGTGCACAGGTGTATATACTTGTGCACCAGATACACACTCACAACCCCTCATTCGATGTCTTGGACGTACAAGTTCAAAGAATTGTGAGCCACCGGGTGGCGGCTTACATGGTGGTACAACATATCTCAGTGTTTTCGTTGGCTGAAACCGTTTGATAGAAAAAAGTTAACGTGCATTTTCACAACAATGATTGTCAATGGAGCTATTTTGATTATTTTTCTTTATATTTTTGTCGCCTAACTCAAAATAATATATTGAATCTACAAGGACGGTAACTTTAGTGGTTTATATGTGCAAATTTTACTTAAATTTTGTTATAGAGCCATGTGTACTACGTACTTTGGTCCTATATAGCTGATAAAGACATGTTTGATGTAGGGCATCAGATGTTAGACTTCTATATAATTGTGGCCTTTATTGATCATCTAAATACAATTAACCATATGACATTATTATCCTAAATGTTAATTATAAGTCATTATTTGATGGAAATAATGACATTAGGAAGAATGTGTAGGGTTACCCTTTGAGTGTCCATAACATGAGAATAAAAGGAGAATAAACTACACCAAATAAACACACTCCATTTTTTTACTTTTCTCTAAATCTTGATCCATCCCAAGAGGACACTCTAAAGTGGAACCAAGAACATCTTGACGGGAAGCATGGCTTCGTCATCATCCGCAAAGATAACCATACCATCAAGTACGTATCTTCATTTGGTGTTTATGTTTATATGTATGATATGATTGAATAACATGATTATATTCTTTAGTTTTTTATACATGTTTAAAGATATAATCAACATGTGGTATCAGAGCCCTATGTTGATTATATCAATTCAATCATAATAGGAATTGATTCGATGGTATGTGATCTTCATGATAAATTTGCAATTTTTTTAAGAATTGTATAAAGTGTTCTTCTACAAATTTCAGAAATCCGAATCTCATAATTTACAAATAGATAATCGGATCATGTGATATTAATTAGAAGATAATGAACTGTCCTATTTTTTTCAATTTATGATATCACATATATTTTATTGAATTAATTTAGTAAGATCACCAAATCTTTTTATACTTGATTGATGATATTATTAATATAAATTTAATTTTATAATCTTTAGTTTGACGCTATACATTCCATCAAAAACAAATTCATTGTATCATGTCCATGCATTTGTTTATTTTAATTGGATAACTTTTGCTGAATAAATTTCACAACTTTAATTGTTTAATGATATCATATGATTGAAATCTCTATTGCATAATAATGTCTTTTATAATATTTGACTAAGGGTATGAAGGCATGTTAATATGTATATAGATTGCATAAATAGAATTTGAAGATATATTCTGTTTGTATTCGTCCAAACAAATTAGTTTAAATTAATGTTTTTTTTATGCATGCCAATATCCTACTGTATGGTTTTGTTTTACTAATTTTTAAGCCTAGTTACATAAATATGAATCTTATGGTTTCTTCATATTCATATATATTGGTTATTTTAGATTAAGGATGAAATAATTTTATTAATGTGATTAGAATTAATGCACTTGAATTGTTTAATGTGATTAAATGATGTACTTGATAAGACCCTTGGTATTTGCAATTTAAGTTCAATCTTATCGTTTACTCCACAAATAAATATAACTTAATTCATGCATTATTAAATATGCTCATTATGAAATTTATGTGACCTTTGATGGACTAGGAAACAGATTGTATTTTAGTATTATTTATAGTTTTCTAGAACAAATAATTATTGTTTCCTTTTAGTTTCTTACAAAGTAAATGATGCTATTCCATTTTATGTAATTACATGTATTGTTTTACAATGAACCTAAAGCCAAATGGTTTGATGATACATATAATAAATTATAAGCCTAATTACATGGATATATCATTTCTTGCCCAAAGGTGTTATGATATAGTTGTGTGCGTAATTTTATCATATATACGCACGTTCATAATTCATGAATTTTGGTCAAAGCCAAAGCGAAGCCAAAATTCAAGAAGAACATTAAGTCGGTTTATTGTGTTCATAATGCATGAACTTTGGTCAAAGCCAAAGCGAAGCCAAAGTTCATTCCGAACAATAAGTTAGTATATTATGGTATGTTTATAATGCATAAATTTTGGTCAAAGCCAAAGCGAAGCCAAAGTTTATGTAAAACATCAAGACAATATATTTTTTTTTATGTATGTTCATAATGTCTGAATTTTGGTCAAAGCCAAAGCGAAGCCAAAATTCAGATAGAATCTTAATTAATCTATTATTTTGGTGTTATAATAGAATTTATCTTCAATGTACTTATCTTTGTCTGCCTTGCTTGATTACCCCTAAATAGATTACTCCAACTCTTCTGTTTGTATTGATCTAGCATCCACTTTTAGCCCTAGCCTTGGAATTGAATTATTGACTGGGGCAAACTTTGCCACATGGAGGGATACGGTTAAACTTACTCTTGGTATGGTGGATCTTGATTATGCCCTGAGGCATGACCCTCCTGCTGCTCTGACTGCTGAAAGCACTACAGATCAGAAAATAGAGCATGAAAAGTGGGAAAGGTCTAACAGAATGTCTCTTATGGTTATTAAGAATTCCATCTCAACTGCCATTAGGGGAGCTATACCTGATTCAGAGAATGCCAAAGAATATATGAATTCAGTTGAGGAGCAATTCAAGGGATCTTCTAAAGCACATGCGAGTTCTCTAATTTTGAAGATGCTTACCACAAAATATGAAGGGACTAGTGGTGTGCGTGAGCACATAATGATGATGAGCGACATGGCCCATAAGTTAAATGGATTAGACATGGAAATAAGCGCCGGTTTTTTAGTACACTTCATCATGACTTCTCTTCCTGCACGTTTTAATGCTTTTAAGATCAACTATAACACTCAGAAAGACAAATGGTCAATGAGTGAGTTGATAGCAATGTGTGTGCAGGAGGAGGAACGTTTGAAACTAGAACAACCAGAAGTTGCTTATATCGCTACCACTAAGTCAGTGAAAAGGAAGGGAAATTTTAAAGGGGAAAGTTCAAAAGTCCAGAAAGTTAATTCAAATACTGTTTCCAGCCCTAATGTCTCCAAGGGACAGTCTCGTTGCAAGTTCTGCCATAACAAAGGGCACTTGCAACGAGATTGCTCAAAATTCAAGGAATGGCTGGCTAAGAAAGGTACTGATGCATTTATGATAATTGAATCCTTTAATATTAATGTACCAATTAACACATGGTGGGTTGACTCTGGTTCAATGGTTCATGTTACCAATTCCACACAGGGATTCCTTACAATCCAGAGGCTGGAAAGAAACCAAAGAACGCTTAAAACAGGAGGAGGGGAAGAACTTGAAGTTGAGGCCATAGGAACCATGCAACTTATTATGAAAAATGGTCATTGTATTAAACTTTATGATACATTATATGTACCGAAAATTACTCGGAATTTAGTATCAGTATCAAAGTTAGACAATAATGGTTTTGAAGTTTTACATGGGCATGGAAAGGTCACTATTAGTTTAAACTCCCAAGTTCTTGGTTGTGGTTATCTGGATGGAAATCTCTATAAGTTAGAACTAGATGATAGTTTTTCGAAATCTTTGTTTTCATATAACGTAAAGGAGAAAATCAACAAACGAAAACGAAAACGAAAACATGATTTGGAAACATAATCTAAATTGTGGCATCGACGTTTAGGCCACATCTCACGAGACAGAATGATAAGACTCGTGAAGGATGGTGAATTACCTGATCTTGATTTTAGCGACTTTGGAACATGTGTTGAATGCATTAAAGGGAAAAAGACAAATAAAAATAAAAAGGGTGCCACAAGGAGTTCTGGATTATTAGAACTCATACACACTGATATTTGTGGACCTTTTCCACCTGGCATTACTGGCCATACGTCTTTCATTACTTTCATAGATGATTATTCTCGGTACATGTTCCTGTATTTGATTAAAGAAAAATCTGAATCACTTGAAATGTTTAAAACTTTTAAGGCTGAAGTTGAAAACCAACTTAGCCGTAAGATAAAGGTAGTGAGATCAGATAGAGGGGGTGAGTATTATGGTCGACATACAGACATTGGTCAAGCTCCCGGTCCATTCTTTAATTTTTGTAAAGAACACGGGATAGTGAACCAATTTACCATGCCGGGTACACCTCAGCAGAATGGTGTTGCTGAGAGAAGAAATAGAACCCTTATGGACATGATAAGAAGTATGTTAGCAAACTCGAATTTGCCTAAATTTTTATGGACTGAGGCATTGAAGAAGGCCGTTCTAATACTAAATAGGGTTCCTTCTAAATCTGTCCCAAAAACTCCTTATGAAATTTGGACAGGAAAGAAACCAAGCTTAGAGTATATGAAAGTATGGGGTTGTCCTGCCGAAGCTACGCTTTATGATCCTTTGAAAAAGAAAATTGACATGAGGACAGTCAGTTGCTACTTCATAGGATATCCTGAACGATCAAAGGGATATAGATTTTACTGCCCTTCACACGTTACTCGTATTGTGGAAAGTCGAATTGTTGATTTTATAGAGGATTTTAAGGTCAGTGGGAGCAGTGAAAGTGGAGTCTTTGATTTCCAAGAAGTGCAAGAGGAGGGGGGGGGGATGGGCTTTTCAAATTTATCTCCTATTACACCTCTTGTACATAACACTGCACCACCCCATGTTTCCGCTGAAATTAATGCTCCTAACATCCCTAATAATGAAGGCACATCAAACTCACAATTGTATAACCAAATCCCTGAACCAGTTAATGAACTTGTTGAACCTGAAAATCAGCTTAGGAGGTCATCAAGGCCAAGAAGGCCCACTAACTTTGATGATTATGTAACCTACCTTAATGAAGCTGATTTGGATTTAGGAAAGTATAATGACCCAACCTCTTACAGTGAAGTGTAACACCTCGAAATTTCACGTCCAATAATGTAGTGACACGTGTTATAAGTTTTGAACGTGTGAAAGAATACTCTAGAGGGACTAAAGTTGACAAACAAGGAAAGTATGGAAATATAAGGGTTAAAAGTGTCAACAATGGATAAATATACTTTACAATAACCCTACATGATGTTTATACCCTTAAACGAATGAATCATGGATCATACGAAGCTAATTGTGAAAGAAAGTGAGAGATTACAAACTACAGGGGTTAAATGTGTCAACATGTTTAAGTTATACCTCTGAGTGACCTTTTAGTAAACCCGAAGCTTTGTAACGATTAATTATGCTCACTAGAATGCATGGTAAAAATTTCACCCAGTTTCGTTATCGTATGAGAAAGTTATGACAATATTCGTATACGAGGGATTAAAAGCGTTGACATGTTAATACGTACCTCTAAGTGTGAATTTTGGCTGCGTGAAGTCCAATTTCTCGGACATGTAGTTAGTGAACGCGGAATCCAGGTAGATCCCGCTAAGGTTGAAGCTGTCATGAATTGGCAAGAGCCGAAGATGCCCACAGAGATTCGCAGTTTCTTGGGATTAGCGGGATATTACAGGCGTTTTATTGAGAATTTTTCAAGGATTGCTGCACCCCTAACTTCTTTGACTAGGAAGAATATTAAGTTCAACTGGGGACCAAAACAACAAGAATCCTTTGATATCCTTAAGCAGAAGCTGAGCAATGCACCAGTGTTGACATTACCTGAAGGGATTGAAGAATTTGTGGAATACTGTGATGCATCACACCGGTATGGGGTGTGTGCTTATGCAGAAAGGCAAGGTTATTGCCTATGCTTCTCGACAGTTAAAGGTGCACGAAAAGAACTACACCACCCATGACTTGGAGTTGGGTGCCGTTGTCTTTGCACTAAAACTGTGGAGGCATTATTTGTACGGAACCAAATGCGTGATCTATTCTGATCACAAGCGCCTTCAACATTTGTTTAATCAGAAGGACCTAAACATGAGGCAACGACGTTGGATGGAAACTTTGAATGATTATGATTGTGAGATAAGATACCATCCGGGCAAGGCGAATGTAGTCGCCGATGCCTTGAGTCGAAAGGAAAGAATGATACCTATAAGAATCAATGCCAAGAGCATTGAGATAAAGAACGGTTTGAATGAAAGGTTGTTGGCTGCGCAGAAGGAAGCTGTGTTGGAAGCTAACTATCCTGGTGAAAAGCTAGGAGTAACCGAAGAACAGTTATCCTATGGCAAGGACGGAATTCTAAGATTAAATGGACGAATATGGGTTCCAGTTTATGGAGGACTTCGAGATGTTATCCTCTAGGAAGCCTACAGTTCTAAATACTCCGTTCATCCTGGAGCTGACAAGATGTACCAGGATTTGAAAGCAAACTTTTGCTGGATAGGCTTGAAAAAGTCTATAGCTACCTATGTAGCTAAATGTTTGACGTGCGCGCAGGTCAAAGCTGAACATCAGAAGCCGTCAGGTTTGCTACAACAGCCCGAGCTTCCCACATGGAAGTGGGAAATGGTGACAATGGATTTCATCACCAAGTTGCCAAAGACAAAGAAAGGAAATAATACCATATGGGTGATAGTAGATAGACTGACTAAGTCAGCACATTTCCTACCCATTAAGGAGACCTATAACTCCGACATGTTAGCCCAATTGTACGTAGATAAGATTGTATCTCTACATGGCGTACCAGTTTCTATTATCTCTGACAGGGATACTAGATACACGTCACATTTTTGGAAAAGTTTCCAACAATCTTTGGGCACGCGCTTGAATTTCAATACGGCTTACCACCCCCAGACGGACGGGCAAAGTGAGCGTACAGTCCAAACTTTGGAAGACATGCTTCGAGCATGTGTGATTGACTTAGGTGGTAGTTGGGATAACCACCTGCCATTAGTCGAGTTCTCCTACAACAATAGCTATCATACCAGCATTAAGGCTGCGCCTTTCGAGGCCTTGTACGGTAGGAAGTGCAGAACGCCCGTATGTTGGGCAGAAGTTGGAGATGTCCAACTAACAGGACCTGAAATAGTCCTGGAGACGACAGATAAGATTGTGCAGATACGCGATCGTCTCAAAGCTGCCAGGGATAGGCAGAAAAGCTACGCAGATTTAAGGCGTAAACCTCTGAAATTCGAGGTAGGTGACAAAGTGTTGCTTAAAGTATCACCCTGGAAGGGAGTGATGCGATTTGGCAAGAAAGGCAAGTTAAGCCCAAGATACATAGGACCATTCGAGATCATCGAATGTGTCGGATCAGTGGCTTATAAGTTAAATTTTCCTGAAGAGCTCAGTGGTATTCATAATGTATTCCACGTCTGCAACCTGAAGAAGTGTCTCGCTGATGAATCACTAGTCATACCACATACAGATGTGCACATCGATGAGAGCTTGAAGTTTGTTGAAAAACCTGTGTCGATCGAGGATCGACAGGTTAAGAAGCTTCGAAGGAAGCATGTACCGATCGTAAAAGTAAAGTGGGATGCCCGAAGAGGTCCCGAATACACGTGGGAGGTAGAGTCCACAATGAAAGAGAAGTACCCTCATTTGTTTCAGTAAATCTCGAGGTCGAGATTTCTTTTAAGGGGGTGAGGATGTAACACCTCGAAATTTCACGTCCAATAATGTAGTGACACGTGTCATAAGTTTTGAACGTGTGAAAGAATACTCTAGAGGGACTAAAGTTGACAAACAAGGAAAGTATGCAAATATAAGGGTTAAAATTGTCAACAATGGATAAATATACTTTACAATAACCCTACATGATGTTTATACCCTTAAACGAATGAATCATGGATCATACGAAGCTAATTGTGAAAGAAAGTGAGAGATTACAAACTACAGGGGTTAAATGTGTCAACATGTTTAAGTTATACCTCTAAGTGACCTTTTAGCAAACCCGAAGCTTTGTAACGATTAATTATGCTCACTAGAATGCATGGTAAAAATTTCACCAAGTTTCGTTATCGTATGAGAAAGTTATGACAATATTCGTATACGAGGGATTAAAAGCGTCGACATGTTAATACCTACCTCTGAGCGACCTATGTATAAATCCCAACCCTTAACCTATGTTATAAACATCTGGTAAACATCCTAATCCGGTTAATGCTAACAATGATTGGTCCAAATTGAAAGAATGGGATCCTATGAGGATGTGAACGACAACCTTCGTTTATGGCCTTTCAAAAGAATCCAAGTCAACTCTAAAACATATCAAAGTGGTCTAAACTGTTCAAGGCATGATCAAGTGGCCCATACTGATAATAGAGGCCCAAAATTCGTAATATCTAGTTGCATGTTCGATGCTTGAAAGGTCACAAATTTTTGCCTTCTGGTAAAGGCTTACGGACCGTAAGACCCTCACCTTTACGGTCCGTAAGAGGTCTTACGGACCGTAAGACCCTCACCTTTACGGTCCGTAAGGCATCCCCAGTAACAAAAAGATTGACAGCTGCCTGTTAAAACGAGTTAACCGACTTATATTGCCATTTTTCACTTCCATGTGCAACACAAACTAGTTCTTAGGCACTAGGGACACTTGTTATTGATCATGGATCAATCCTAGAGTTGTTTGTCATGATCACAAGCAATCAAGATCACTATATAAAGACCACATTGTTGCAACTTTGATCATTCATTCCAAACTCAGCTTCTGATCATTTCTGGAGCTCAAGGCCATTCCCTAAGCATCACTAGTCGTGCATAGGACCTTGGTAAGTATCATTAACCTTCCTTAATCGTATTTTACTTAGTTAATTAGCTTAAAGTCAAACCGTCGTAATTAAGGTTTGACTTAACGATTAATCGCTAATGGTCCAGTGATTAGTTAACCTAAAGGTAGTTATAAGTTGGTAATTATGTGGGCAATAAACCCTTAAAAGGGCACCCTCTGATTCCCGCTCTAACTAGGTCAAATGTCGGGTCAAACTTAATCCGAAAAAGTCAACAGAAACTTAATTTTCAAATTAACGCATAATTAACAATGTAGAAGGCGTGTAACCTGTTTTATCACTCATAAAACTTAGTAATGAATGTAAGAACATGTCTAAGCATGTCCGACCCGACAATTTTCTGTTAAGACTCGGTTCTGAACCGAAAGTCGCAAAACTTTGACTTTTGCTTTGAGTTCAGTTCTGACCCGTATTAGCATGTATTAGAAATGCCTTATAGCTTCATTAAGACCGGGTTATATGATAGAATAACCCTCTGTGATTGGTTCATGGTTTGTCCGATTCGTTAATACGTTTCCGTTAATTGCTAAATGTTTACCATAATGCCCTTTTGACCATAAAACGAGAATTTTGGAAATGTGAGAGGACAATAATCTTTGTTACTGATTTATAAATATGTCCCTAAATTTTCACATCAGTTGGAGGTCTAGATTAGGAGTTATGCTCAATGGCGTAATTAGAACGCTTTTTATTAATTAAACGGCGTCATTAGCGTAAAGCCTATCTAAACCCAATTTTTGACACCAAACCTTTTACCCACTGATGTAATATAATATTTTGGGATTTTTGAAGATTTTTAATTAATTTTAAACTGATCATAACCTAAGGTTATTGCCTTGATTCGGTAAATACCAATTATACCCTTTTTACTTATAAAATGAGTTTTTCATAACATTTAGACACCAAACCTTTGGTTACTGATTTTATATGATAAATGAAGTGTTTTGAACTTTATAACCTGATCAGAAAACTCAGATTTCCTGTTAAACCCAGAAATCGCTTAAAACGTCTTTTTACGCGTATTAAACACATAGTATAGGTTTAAAACCATTTTGTCATATAAGACTTATCACCAACTGATGTAACCTATTAAATTAAGTTGTTTTACTGATTATTTCAGACCCGAGTCTCAAAATTATAATTAATCTCTTTTATAATCTTTAAAATGACCAAAATACTCATACGGGGCTTAAATTGAGATTAAACTCGTTTTGGGCATAATGGAAGGTATCCTACTGATATCACAACATATTTAAAGCATATTAACTTAGGAAACCTGTTCGTGACTCATTCGGTTACCCGTTATGCGTTATTCGCGTTCGGTTCGGTTTATGTAACTAGTTTGCATAAATTAGCCGAAACGGGTCGAACCTTATCATTTTTATCTCAAAATCCAGAATGTGTTTAGTTTACCTATATTACACAAGTCTTCAAACTTGTCGGGTTTAAATCACATTCTATTCCGGTCTTCGCTTAATCATGCGTTCGAACCGTATCTTCCTTTAAAACTAACCGGTCTAAGTTTAGGCTTAATTAAAGACCCGTTAGGATTCTAATAGGTTATTATAAACCTTCGTTCCAAAATAGGAGACCCGGTAAAAGCTACGTGCACTTGCTTGTTGTGATTATTACTTGTGAAGGTAAATACTTTTAACTTATTTTCCCTTATACGGGCTTGGGGTACGGTATCTAAAATACTGCTTGGTCGGGCATTCGACCTTAATCGATTGGTGGTTAAGTATTATCGAGATGACCCGTTTAAATTGTTTTTTTGCTTAAAGCCTTTGGGGGGTTAATGATCATGTCCCGGATATCCTTGGCATCATTTTACGAAATGGCCACGACCTAAGCACGGGGTGTAGGTGTACACCTGTCAGTACCTAAATAAATAATGTGGTGTGTCTATTGATCTTTAACCCGGAACGAACCGGGCTACTGAATGCATAAGAAACATGTAATTCTTTTACAAGTATTATATTCAAATAATTATCCCAAGTTACAAAATATTTTGTGCCACGTGCATTCAAATCAATTTTATTAAACTCTTTTCGAAATGAGTCGGTTGATTGTATTTACCAGTGTAAACTGACGTATTTTCTCAAAAAGATTAAGTGCAGGTACTACTCGAAATAGGCTGGCTTTCTCCTTAGCATCAATAAGAGTCTCGCAAGCTTGGATGCATTTCAGTCTGTTGAACAATGTTTCTTTTCTATTTGATCCGCCTGTGGATCTGTTTCAAATATCTTGTGATACTTAATATTACAATTTATTCGGTTAATATAAATCTATCTTTTGCTTCCGCTGTGCATTTATATATTGTGTTGTTTGACTATAACGATATCAACTACGTCACGATACTCCCCCACCGGGCCCACCGATAATACGTGGAAATATCGCGGTGTGACAGGTTGGTATCAGAGCCAACACTGAGTGAATTAAACACTAGCCTTTTGTGTTTAATCTCAGTTACACAATTGCACATTCCTAAATTTTCGAGTCTAGACAAAGAACTTAGGACTAATCCAAATTGTTTTAGTTTTAACTTGGTCCTTTATATTTCTTTGTTGTATCTTTTAATTGTTGACAGGAAATATGCCACCGAGATTCAGAAGAGGAGGAAGAGGCAAGGGGCCAATCCACGCGCCCAACGATCACGAGGCCGGGCCTTCACACCGGCGAACTCCTTCTACTACTATGAGTGCCGATCCTCAAGGAAACCGGAGGACCTATGTGGAGCCCGCTAGATGATCTGTCTCGCATAGCTCAACGCCTCCTTATCGTCACTCCTTTGGGCCGCAATCAGAGAACGAGCCCGAAGACTCACGCCACTCCTACTTGCCGTTGCAGCGATCCATGTCGCACCATGCCTTTGGCGACCCCACTCCTGTCTTTCAGGGCTGGTTTAACCCGGCAAACTATATTCAAGAACCAGTGGGTTTTAACCCATTGGGACCAGAGGATCATTTTTCCGGCGATCACGCCATGGATATGGATGAGGACACCGACCCTGTTGAACCACCGAATGGAACCCCCAAGCACCCTATTGAAGTCTCTGATGGATCATCTTTTCATGGATCACCTTACCGTGGTCCAGACAGTTACCAAGCAAGGTTTAACCAGTATGAGTGGTATTTTACACCCTCACATAACCCACAGCAGCAGCAGCAGGATCCCTCCGAGGATTCACGTTTCGTGGCAGTCACGCCACCCCCTCCACCGCCGCCAGTTCATCAAGCACCTCCAGAACCACCAAGGCATAGGAGAACAGGCGCACGAATATCCGCGCGAGGAGGGGATTTTCACTTTAGCACCCCCCATCACTCAAGTGGCAGTCACTATCCGCCACTGCATGAAGACCCACAAATGGGTGGGCCTTCAAACCCAGTTGCAGAGGTGAATTCTACACCAGTTGCACCACCACAGCCACCATTGGGATTTGGTAATCCAATTCCTACATACGCCGGTTCAACGGCGTATAATCCATTTGAGCAACCGGCTCACACTCATTATAACTATGCTGAAGCCGACCTATACCTTGTAGCGGCAAACTACAACGCCCTTCATCCCGAAGGACCATATGGAGCTCCTTGGGGAGTGGGATATCCAGCTCATGGGTATCAAATACCTGCTCGACCTCCGATTCGGCAGCAGTCGCAACCACCAGGATTTTCCCCACCTGAACAGGAGGAAATCCTCCAAAGACTAAGTCAGGTGGAACATGAATTTCAAGAAGAACGTAGGAACAACCGGGGATTCCTCAAGGGCCTAGCAAGCTTGTTAAAAGGAAAGAAGAAGAGGGATCATTAAATCCCTATATGTATTGTTGTATTTATTTATTTCAATCAAGTCCCTGCGTGGACATTTATCTATGTAATCAGTCCCAGCGAGGACTTGTTTGTACAGTTTAGCCCCTGCGTGGGCAAGTTATTTCTGTTAAAAGTCCCGTTTAGGGCAATGTGTACTCCTTTAATGTTTAATGGAATGTTAAGTTTTAAAATTTTCATTTTATCATTATATGCATAATATATTATACATGAAATAAATAAATTAAAAACCATTCCTTTTAAAAATAATCTGCCTATTAAATATTGAATAAGAATCTTAAAGGTATAACCTAGCCCGTATGTCGTTATAAGACTTGGCCAAGATGGTAAGACCTGTTTAAAAAGATTCAAATCCCTGTTAATATCTGAAAACATGTTAACGCTCCTGGCAGACATGATTCGTCATTCTTATAATAGGATTCTTCAAAAGATTCATATCCTAACCTGATGATCTATAAATCATAGGTTTAAATCATAAATTAAGATGATCCTATATTAAACATCCATTACTGATGTAGTGCCTACGGGCCATACCCATTGTCATATAAGACAAAAGACAGTAGTAGTCTACGACTCCCTGTCAGAAAAAGGTAAAGAACTATGTACAAACCTTCATGCCTCGATTCTCTGAAATCATGGCTTATAATTTAAAATGTCCATGTGACTAGGCCTTTTGTACCATTAATAATACTGTTATTGTTTTATAATTAGGATACATTATAATAAAAATCCTAAATAAATATGATTAACAAATTAAACAAATATGGTCTATGTTTACCGTGGTTAATGAATTGCCATAAAAGACAATTCCATAATGAACTCCCAAATAAATTATTGTCAATATCTTAGGTAACAGTTCAAACTACATGGCTGACTCGGATGAGATCAACAGTCACCCAAGGGAGAATCATGATAATACCCGAATTAACGTAGCGGGTGCAGAACTGCAGGCAATGATAGACAATGCCGTTACTCGAGCTTTGGATAGACAGTTCCATGAATCCAGTGGTACCCATACGAGGACCCAGACTGCACCACACTCTAAAACACCCTCTAAAACTCACACTGCTCACAACAGTAATTCCCATCACTCATCAAACCAAAGGAGTGCTCCATCTCAAAGGATAGTACCGAATCAGGAACCCCGTGATAAGGGTTGCTCCTATAAGTATTTTGTTTCATGCAAACCCAGGGATTTCACTGGGGAAAAAGGAGCTATAGACTGCATGACATGGTTGGATGAAATGGACACTGTAGTAGATATCAGTGGTTGCGCTAACAAGGATGTGGTGAAATTCGTGTCTCAGTCTTTCAAGGGTGAGGCATTAGCTTGGTGGAGGTCTTTGATCCAAGCTACAGGGAAAATCCCATTGTACAATATGACTTGGGAACAGTTTGTGTCATTGATCAAGGAGAACTACTGCCCTCAGCATGAGGTTGAGAAGATTGAAGCTGATTTCTTGTCTCTGGTTATGAAAAACCTGGATTGTCAAGCCTACCTTACAAGCTTCAACACATGTCAAGGTTGGTTCCTTATCTTGTGACACCGGAACCCAAGAGGATAGCTCGATTCATCGGGGGTTTAGCCCCAGAAGTTAAGGCCAGCGTGAAAGCCTCTAGACCAGCTACCTTTCGGTCTGCAGCTGATATAGCATTATCTCTTACTCTGGACGCGGTCAGGCAGAGATCGCTGAGAAACACTGATGCTGAGAAAAGGAAGCGTGAGGATGATAGCTCACGACGATCGGATAAGAGACATAAGGGAAACAATGACCACAAGAAGGGTTCTGGATCTAAGAAAGATGGTCGTCAATCGGGTGTGTCCATGCTCAAGGCATCCAGGTGTTTGACGAAGGGTTGTGTTATTTACATGGCGCAAGTAACCATTGATGAACCAAAGCCTAAGATCGAAGACATACCCATTATCTCTGAATATCCAGAAGTTTTTCCTGAAGAACTACCTGGTTTACCCCCAGATAGGCGAGTGGATTTCAGGATTGACATCATTCCAGGTGCGGCACCAGTGGCAAGAGCACCATATAGATTGGTACCAACGGAGATGAAAGAATTGAGAACTCAACTGGATGACTTGTTAAGCAAAGGATTTATTAGACCTAGCTCATCTCCTTGGGGAGCACCAATCTTATTTGTGAAGAAAAAGGATGGGTCGATGCGTCTGTGCATCGATTATCGAGAGCTTAACAAAGTTACTATCAAGAATCGGTATCCATTGCCCAGGTTCGACGACTTGTTCGATCAACTTCAAGGAGCGAGTTATTTTTCCAAGATCGACTTAAGGTCAGGATATCATCAACTAAAAGTCAAGGATGAGGATGTACATAAGACTGCATTTAGGACTCGTTATGGTCATTACGAGTTCTTAGTGATGCCTTTTGGACTCACTAATGCACCAGCCGCATTCATGGATCTCATGAACCGCGTCTGCAAGCCCTACATGGATAAATTTGTCATCGTCTTCATCGATGATATTCTTATTTACTCCAAGAATCAAGCTGACCATGAGAAGCACCTCTATTGCAATCTGAAACTGCTTCATCGAGAAAAGCTCTACGCCAAATTCTCTAAGTGTGAATTTTGGCTGCGTGAAGTCCAATTTCTCGGACATGTAGTTAGAGAACGCGGAATCCAGGTAGATCCCGCTAAGGTTGAAGCTGTCATGAATTGGCAAGAGCCGAAGATGCCCACAGAGATTCGCAGTTTCTTGGGATTGGCGGGATATTACAGGCGTTTTATTGAGAATTTTTCAAGGATTGTTGCACCCCTAACTTCTTTGACTAGGAAGAATATTAAGTTCAACTGGGGACCAAAAAAACAAGAATCCTTTGATATCCTTAAGCAGAAGCTGAGCAATGCACCATTGTTGACATTACCTGAAGGGATTGAAGAATTTGTGGAATACTGTGATGCATTACACACCGGTATAGGGTGTGTGCTTACGCAGAAAGGCAAGGTTATTGCCTATGCTTCTCGACAGTTAAAGGTGCACGAAAAGAACTACACCACCCATGACTTGGAGTTGGGTGCCGTTGTCTTTGCACTAAAACTGTGGAGGCATTATTTGTACGGAACCAAATGCATGATCTATTCTGATCACAAGAGCCTTCAACATTTGTTTAATCAGAAGGACCTAAACATGAGGCAACGACGTTGGATGGAAACTTTGAATGATTATGATTGTGAGATAAGATACCATCTGGGCAAGGCGAATGTAGTCGCCGATGCCTTGAGTCGAAAGGAAAGAATGAAACCTATAAGAATCAATGCCAAGAGCATTGAGATAAAGAACGGTTTGAATGAAAGGTTGTTGGCTGCGCAGAAGGAAGCTGTGCTGGAAGCTAACTATCCTGGTGAAAAGCTAGGAGTAACCGAAGAACAGTTATCCTATGGCAAGGACGGAATTCTAAGATTAAATGGACGAATATGGGTTCCAGTTTATGGAGGACTTCGAGATGTTATCCTCCAGGAAGCCCACAGTTCTAAATACTCCGTTCATCCTGGAGCTGACAAGATGTACCAGGATTTGAAAGCAAACTTTTGGTGGATAGGCTTGAAAAAGTCTATAGCTACCTATGTAGCTAAATGTTTGACGTGTGTGCAGGTCAAAGCTGAACATCAGAAGCCGTCAGGTTTGCTACAACAGCCCGAGCTTCCCACATGGAAGTGGGAAATGGTGACAATAGATTTCATCACCAAGTTGCCAAAGACAAAGAAAGGAAATAATACCATATGGGTGATAGTAGATAGACTGACTAAGTCAACACATTTCCTACCCATTAAGGAGACCTATAACTCCGACATGTTAGCCCAATTGTACGTAGATAAGATTGTATCTCTACATGGCGTACCAGTTTCTATTATCTCTGACAGGGATACTAGATACACGTCACATTTTTGGAAAAGTTTCCAACATTCTTTGGGCACGCGCTTGAATTTCAGTACGGCTTACCACCCCCAGACGGACGGGCAAAGTGAGCGTACAATCCAAACTTTGGAAGACATGCTTCGAGCATGTGTGATTGACTTAGGTGGTAGTTGGGATAACCACCTGCCATTAGTCGAGTTCTCCTACAACAATAGCTATCATACCAGCATTAAGGCTGCGCCTTTCGAGGCCTTGTACGGTAGGAAGTGCAGAACGCCCGTATGTTGGGCAGAAGTTGGAGATGTCCAACTAACAGGACCTGAAATAGTCCTGGAGACGACAGATAAGATTGTGCAGATACGCGATCGTCTCAAAGCTGCCAGGGATAGGCAGAAAAGCTACGCAGATTTAAGGCGTAAACCTCTGAAATTCGAGGTAGGTGACAAAGTGTTGCTTAAAGTATCACCCTGGAAGGGAGTGATGCGATTTGGCAAGAAAGGCAAGTTAAGCCCCAGATACATAGGACCATTCGAGATCATCGAATGTGTCGGATCAGTGGCTTATAAGTTAAATTTGCCTGAAGAGCTCAGTGGTATTCATAATGTATTCCACGTCTGCAACCTAAAGAAGTGTCTCGCTGATGAATCACTAGTCATACCACATACAGATGTGCACATCGATGAGAGCTTGAAGTTTGTTGAAAAACCTGTGTTGATCGAGGATCGACAGGTTAAGAAGCTTCGAAGGAAGCATGTACCGATCGTAAAAGTAAAGTGGGATGCCCGAAGAGGTCCCGAATACACGTGGGAGGTAGAGTCCACAATGAAAGAGAAGTACCCTCATTTGTTTCAGTAAATCTCGAGGTCAAGATTTCTTTTAAGGGGGTGAGGATGTAACACCTCGAAATTTCACGTCCAATAATGTAGTGACACGTGTCATAAGTTTTGAACGTGTGAAAGAATACTCTAGAGGGACTAAAGTTGACAAACAAGGAAAGTATGCAAATATAAGGGTTAAAATTTTCAACAATGGATAAATATACTTTACAATAACCCTACATGATGTTTATACCCTTAAACGAATGAATCATGGATCATACGAAGCTAATTGTGAAAGAAAGTGAGAGATTACAAACTACAGGGGTTAAATGTGTCAACATGTTTAAGTTATACCTCTGAGTGACCTTTTAGCAAACCCGAAGCTTTGTAACGATTAATTATGCTCACTAGAATGCATGGTAAAAATTTCACCAAGTTTCGTTATCGTATGAGAAAGTTATGACAATATTCGTATACGAGGGATTAAAAGCGTCGACATGTTAATACCTACCTCTGAGCGACCTATGTATAAATCCCAACCCTTAACCTGTGTTATAAACATCTGGTAAACATCCTAATCCGGTTAATGCTAACAATGATTGGTCCAAATTGAAAGAATGGGATCCTATGAGGATGTGCACGACAACCTTCGTTTATGGCCTTTCAAAAGAATCCAAGTCAACTCTAAAACATATCAAAGTGGTCTAAACTGTTCAAGGCATGATCAAGTGGCCCATACTGATAATAGAGGCCCAAAATTCGTAATATCTAGTTGCATGTTCGAAGCTTGAAAGGTCACAAATTTTTGCCTTCTGGTAAAGGCTTACGGACTGTAAGACCCTCACCTTTACGGTCCGTAAGGCATCCCCAGTAACAAAAAGATTGACAGCTGCCTGTTAAAATGAGTTAACCGACTTATATTGCCATTTTTCACTTCCATGTGCAACACAAACTAGTTCTTAGGCACTAGGGACACTTGTTATTGATCAGGGATCAATCCTAGAGTTGTTTGTCATGATCACAAGCAATCAAGATCACTATATAAAGACCACATTGTTGCAACTTTGATCATTCATTCCAAACTTAGCTTCTGATAATTTCTGGAGCTCAAGGCCATTCCCTAAGCATCACTAGTCGTGCATAGGACCTTGGTAAGTATCCTTAACCTTCCTTAATCGTATTTTACTTAGTTAATTAGCTTAAAGTCAAACCGTCGTAATTAAGGTTTGACTTAACGATTAATCGCTAATGGTCCAGTGATTAGTAAACCTAAAGGTAGTTATAAGTTGGTAATTATGTGGGCAATAAACCCTTAAAAGGGCACCCTCTGATTCCCGCTCTAACTAGGTCAAATGTCGGGTCAAACTTAATCCGAAAAAGTCAACAGAAACTTAATTTTCAAATTAATGCATAATTAACAATGTAGAAGGCGTGTAACCTATTTTATCACTCATATAACTTAGTAATGAATGTAAGAACATGTCTAAGCATGTCCGACCCGACAATTTTCTGTTAAGACTCGGTTCTGAACCGAAAGTCGCAAAACTTTGACTTTTGCTTTGACTTCAGTTCTGACCCGTATTAGCATGTATTAGAAATGCCTTATAGCTTCATTAAGACCGGGTTATATGATAGAATAACCCTCTGTGATTGGTTCATGGTTTGTCCGATTCGTTAATACGTTCCCGTTAATTGCTAAATGTTGACCATAATGCCCTTTTGACCATAAAACAAGAATTTTGGAAATGTGAGAGGACAATAATCTTTGTTACTGATTTATAAACATGTCCCTAAATTTTCACATCAGTTGGAGGTCTAGATTAGGAGTTATGCTCAATGGCGTAATTAGAACGCTTTTTATTAATTAAACGGCGTCATTAGCGTAAAGCCTATCTAAACCCAATTTTTGACACCAAACCTTTTACCCACTGATGTAATATAATATTTTGGGATTTTTGAAGATTTTTAATTAATTTTAAACTGATCATAACCTAAGGTTATTGCCTTGATTCGGTAAATACCAATTATACCCTTTTTACTTATAAAATGAGTTTTTCATAACATTTAGACACCAAACCTTTGGCTACTGATTTTATATGATAAATGAAGTGTTTTGAACTTTATAACCTGATCAGAAAACTCAGATTTCCTGTTAAACCCAGAAATCGCTTAAAACGTCTTTTTACGCGTATTAAACACATAGTATAGGTTTAAAACCATTTTGTCATATAAGACTTATCACCAACTGATGTAACCTATTAAATTAAGTTGTTTTACTGATTATTTCAGACCCGAGTCTCAGAATTATAATTAATCTCTTTTATAATCTTTAAAATGACCAAAATACTCATACGGGGCTTAAATTGAGATTAAACTCGTTTTGGGCATAATGGAAGGTATCCTACTGATATCACAACATATTTAAAGCATATTAACTTAGGAAACCTATTCGTGACTCATTCGGTTACACGTTATGCGTTATTCGCGTTCGGTTCGGTTTATGTAACTAGTTTGCATAAATTAGCCGAAACGGGTCGAACCTTATCATTTTTATCTCAAAATCCAGAATGTCTTTAGTTTACCCATATTACACAAGTCTTCAAACTTGTCGGGTCTAAATCACATTCTATTCCGGTCTTCGCTTAATCATGCGTTCGAACCGTATCTTCCTTTAAAACTAACCGGTCTAAGTTTAGGCTTAATTAAAGACCTGTTAGGATTCTAATAGGTTATTATAAACCTTCGTTCCAGAATAGGAGACTCGGTAAAAGCTACGTGCACTTGCTTGTTGTGATTATTACTTGCGAAGGTAAATACTTTTAACTTATTTTCCCTTATACGGGCTTGGGGTACGGTATCTAAAATACCGCTTGGTCGGGCATTCGACCTTAATCGATTGGTGGTTAAGTATTATCGAGATGACCCGTTTAAATTGTTTTGTCGCTTAAAGCCTTTGGGGGGTTAATGACCATGTCCCGGATATCCTTGGCATCATTTTACGAAATGGCCACGACCTAAGCACGGGGTGTAGGCGTACACCCGTCAGTGCCTAAATAAATGATGTGGTGTGTCTATTGATCTTTAACCCAGCACGAACCGGGCTACTGAACGCATAAGAAACATGTAATTCTTTTACAAGTATTATATTCAAATAATTATCCCAAGTTACAAAATATTTTGTGCCACGTGCATTCAAATCAATTTTATTAAACTCTTTTCGAAATGAGTCGGTTGATTGTATTTACCAGTGTAAACTGACGTATTTTCTCAAAAAGATTAAGTGCAGGTACTACTCGAAATAGGCTGGCTTTCTCCTTAGCATCAATAAGAGTCTCGCAAGCTTGGATGCATTTCAGTCTGTTGAACAATGTTTCTTTTCTATTTGATCCGCATGTGGATCTGTTTCGAATATCTTGTGATACTTAATATTACAATTTATTCGGTTAATATAAATCTATCTTTTGCTTCCGCTGTGCATTTATATATTGTGTTGTTTGACTATAACGATATCAACTACGTCACGATACTCCCCCACCGGGCCCACCGGTAATACGTGGAAATATCAGGGTGTGACATGAAGCCATTGGTAGTGATAAATCTTCTGAGTGGAATAAAGCTATGATTAATGAGCTTGATTCCATGAAAAAGAATGGCGTTTGGGAATTGGTTGAATTGCCCAAGGGGGTAAAACCCGTAGGATGTAAATGGGTATTTAAAACCAAAATAGACCCAAATGGAAACGTCGAACGCTACAAAGCACGATTGGTTGCTAAAGGCTATACTAAAAAAGAGGGAATCGATTATCAAGAAACCTTCTCACCTGTCTCACGGAAGGATTCTTTGAGAATCGTTATGGCATTGGTAGCTCATTTTGATTTAGAGTTACATCAGATGGATGTCAAAACTGCCTTCCTTAATGATGACTTACATGAAGATGTGTTTATGACTCAACCTGAAGGCTTTAAACCTAAAGGTCAGGAACACTTAGTCTGTAAGTTACAGAAATCCATATATGGGTTAAAACAAGCATCACGTCAGTGGTACTTAAAATTTGATGAAATTATGAAAAAACAAGGCTTTATCAAGAATCAAGTGGATCAATGCACCTACCTCAAAATGAGTGGGAGCAACTTTGCTATACTTGTCCTTTATGTGGATGATATCCTTTTGGTGAGTGATAGTTTAGATTTGTTGCATGAGTCAAAGCGATTACTTTCGCAAAATTTTGACATGAAGGATCTCGGAGAAGCCTCTTACGTAATTGGCATCGAAATACACCGAGATCGTACAAATGGGATATTAGGTCTATCCCAGAAGGCTTATATTGATCGTGTTCTTACACGTTATAACATGCAACAATGCTCTCCATCAGTGGCTCCAGTAGTTAAGGGAGATGTTTTCGGCTCTTTTCAGTGTCCAAAAACAGAGGTTGAAAAGGAGCAAATGAGATTGATACCTTATGCTTCAGTAGTAGGAAGTTTGATGTATGCTTAAGTCTGTACTCGTCCCGATATTGCATATATTGCTGGAATGCTAGGCCGATATCAATCTAATCCCGGCCTAGATCATTGGAAAGCAGCAAAGAAAGTGTTGCGATATCTTCAAGGAACGAAAGACTATAAATTGACATATAGAAGAACTGACAACTTGGAAGTAGTAGGCTATTCCGATTCTGACTTTGCTAAATGCAAAGATGATAAGAAATCGACTTCGGGGTACATCTTTATGCTTGCAGGCGGACCAATTTCATGGAGGAGTCATAAGCAACAGTTAACAACAACCTCAACGATGATGGCAGAATATGTTGCAGTGTACAATGCAACATGCCATGGGATGTTGTTAAGAAATCTCATCACTGGACTCAAATTCATTAACTCCATATCACGACCATTGAAGATTTACTGTGACAACTCAGCTGCTGTTAGTTTCTCGAACAGCAACAGTTCGAGCGGAGCTGGTTTATACCTCGATACAAAGTTTTTGTTCGTTCGAGAACACGTAGAGGCAAATAATCTTTGTATCGAGCACATAAGCACTAAAGATATGCTAGCGGATCCGATGACTAAAGGTCTACCACCCAGAACTTTCCAAGATCTTGTAATGAGAATGGGTTTTAGTAAAGACCTTGTATGAAAGCATGCACTGTGTATGAACGATTATTATTTCCTTGAATGTTTTATTTTGTCTATACTAATGTTCGTGCGCACCTTAAGATTTATAGACAAAACTTATGTAAGGTAATTACTTACCCTAAGGATTTTATTTCAGTCATTTTGGTTTTATGATTAAGTGTTTTATATTGAGACTTTAGTATGACTTGTCACACCCCAACCGATGGCGAAAACATCGGAGTGAGACGAAATAGATTGCTCGAGACATCATAACACTAATAATTGTGACAAGTATTTAAATAGTAAATTTCATTTCATTTCTAAAGAATCAATTACAAGAATTTGAAGTAAATACAACATCATGAATATTGAAATACAATGCAATAAGAATACAAATTAAAGTGTGTATCTAAGCATCCTACTAGATTCCATGCATCACCAACATCATCGCTAAACCTGCAACATGTTTTAAAAAGCATAGTTCAATACAAAGGTATTGGCGAGTACACAAGTTTTAGACTCGTGTCATGTGTATAAAAAGTAATTTCAATCCAATATAGCATTTAGTATACAAGGTCAAACTATCATGCATAACAATATGTCAACTCTAGTGTCCACTAGTATTTAGCATCCCTCGTCACAAAAGCAACTAGACCGTTATAGAATAAAGACTTAACAAAACCCCGTCGGGTGGTGTGCTACTCCTATAGCGCTATAATTGTTTAAGCCGAGTTAACAAGTAGTATGTATTCTAGCATAAACCTAAACACAACAAAGCATGTATACGGATCGAATGAATAAAAACATGTTAGTGAATTGTGTGGTTTAATAAGTAAAACATGTTGCACCCAAAGTGTATTAAAAGGAAAATGGGTCAAGTGTACTCACATAATTGCTAAGTCTTCCGATTATCCAAGTGTTGACGAGTGTACGAATTTAGGAGGATGGAACACCGAGGTCACCCTATATGGGCAAATGAAGGTGTAAGAGGAATCGGGTTTACGACGAAGGATTTGAAGTGGAATATAAAGTCTATCTAGTTGATAAATACGTATATATATATATATATATATATATATATATATATATATATATATATATATATATATTTTACATAGTTTAAGTAAATATTCTAAATTAAATCCATCAGGATTATTATAGAAGTGTAGTCAAAATAAATATACATTTATTTTTGTAAAACTACTTAAATCCGTTAAGTTTCGTTTAACTTAACATGTTTCGTTTTTACGGATTTTCACAGAAAAACGGGCAGAGTTTCCTCTATTTTTGGATGATCCCGACAACCAAAGTGTCGATTATTATTTCAAAACTCAATAATTTAATCAATATTATCACAATATATATAATTCTTATCGTATGCTGAAACGAAATTAATCAATAAGTGTAACGGTTTTTAACTTAGTATAAATAAGTTCTCTCTTCTTTTTTTGACATAATAAATGAACAAGTCATTAAAATTTATAGTCGTGTCGGTTCAAGCTCGGTTTTGAAACAGTTTATATATATCTAAATAACATAAACAAAATTTGTGTCGTTAAGATTTTACCCCATCTCGAGTTTGACCCGTGTTGACCAGTTGACGAGTTTGACCGAAGCTGACCCGGTTTGACCCGAACACCGAACCGAACATCAAATCTGACCGGTGTTGACTCGACTCGGAACCGAACCAAAGCTGAGACTCGTAACTGAACCGACGTGCACCCGAGACTGTCGACTTGAATCAACTTGAATCCGAGCTGTCGAAACCAACCCAAACCCGAGACTGGACCGAGACCTCAGCTGACCGGCTTTGACCAAGTTTGACCCGACAGTTGACCGAGTCGTCTACTGGACCAGTTTTGACCTGAACCGAAAAGCACTCAAATTAAACACGACACAATGCTGATTAACCTTGACTGGTCCACCCGAACTGAGACCAAATCGAGACTCGAACCGGAAATAAACAACATGTATCCAAACCAACATGAAACAAACAAAAACTCGAAATCCTTACCTGAACCGAATCGAGACGAAACCAAAACTCGAAACTCGACTGAACCACCGCCGCTGCAAGCGGCGCTACTGCTGCCGGAACACCACCATTGTCCAGTAACCTCGTCGTCGTTCTCAGCTTATTCACCGACATTATCTCTGTCACCGAACCCAACACCTCCGCCACGCCACCGGGACCTCCACTGCCGCCGTCACGATCTCCATCCCGGTCTCTCCTCTCTCTCTCCTTCTGCTTCGTGGTGCCATCGCCGCCGCCACCAGCATTAGTGGTGGTCGGCCGTCCAGTGGCTCGAGGGAAGAAGGGGGTGTGGTTGTCGGGCTACAGGGGATCCGAGAGGGGGGGTGTTGCAGGTGGGTTGTGGGTTTGAAGGAGCTCTAGATGAAGAAAGAGACCCGGCTCCCTTTGTCTGCGAGTATAAGATTGTAGAAGAAGAAGTTAGGGTTTGGGAGTGTGTGGTGACTGCTCATATAAACGAGAGGGGTGAAGGGTTTTGTTGCATTCTAGTTTTAGGAAATACCATTCCAGACCCTTAACTTGGAAAGATTTAAATAAATTAGCTAAATCAACTTGGTTTAAGTTATATAACATAGTTGACCAAACTAACTAGGTTATACGTATTTTCTAAAAGAACTAATATTTACAATTAAATTAACCGGGTTAGTTTGTATACTTTCCTAACTTTAAAATTTAACGAGACTAACTAGATTATTATAAAAATAAACTTTTAAATAGTAAAATCAATTAATTTAATTAATTAAACCATGAATAAATACCCATTTTTATAACGAATTAGATAAAAGGTCAAGATTTTTCGACGATTAAAACGAAACGTCGAATACTAGGATACAAAGTTTCCAAAAATAGGAATATGAACAATGGTTTCTAAATATGGAAATGTATGAAAACGCGGAGCGTTACAGTCTCCCCTCCTTTAGGAAATTTCGTCTCGAAATTTATTCAGGAGGAAGACTTGAAAGGGTTTTGGCAAACAGAAGATGATTGTTTAAAATTGAGGCTTTGAAGTTTGAGACGTTTTGAAAGTATGAAATTTGAGGACCAAAAAGATAGGTTTTTAAAAGAGTCCTTTTGTCGAAAATGATTGAGATATAAAAAAAAAACGCGTACGTATGTGTGTAAGACAAAGTGACTTTAAACAGCTTTGAATAAATCAAAGTGGAGATGTACATAATAATAGAAGGTAGTTTTAAAAGTAATGTGGTAGATTAGGATTCGAACGTTTAAACAGAGTATGTTGTAAACGGGGTTCGTATAAAGACAAAGAATAATGGAGAATAATGGGAGGTAAAAAGTGAGCGGCTGACATTTAATAAACGAATACAAGTATAAGAATAACAGAAGCATCGGATAGACGAACGTAGTGTTAGGGATGAGGTCTCGTCGTGGATAATCGGATATAACGCGTTTAGCAATGCGTTTGTGAGTTGTTAAAGTTTATGTATTAGGTCTAAATAGGTCTGCAAAACACCGAATTTCTCATGGCACGTTTTACGAAAGTTTCGTAACATGGTGAAAACACTTATATATAGGAAGTACCAACGGCGTATCCACCATGTTTTGACCACGTTACGTCCGTTTCGCATTCGGTGTCATGTTACGTTCCGTGTCTTACCATAGACAGTAGTACACTCTATGGTTCTCATACGCCTATCACTATAATCCCGTGTGCACCCGCGATTATATTGATCGTCGCATGATCCGCATAGCTTGTACTAGTTGTGTATGAATTAGGGTATACATAATTTAAAAAAATTAAGAATGTGTACGTGTAAGAATGTAGTATGTAAGCAAGTCCATGCTTAAGTATGTATGGGACCCACGTAAGCAAATCCTTCGGATTACGCTCGCGTACGGGTACGAATGTATGAATCATGAGTATGAATGAAAGTATGAGCATAAGTTTAAGTATGAATACGCATGTATGTATGAGCACAAACATAAAACGTATAAGTAGTATGTGTATAAGCATAAGCATAAAACGTATGAATATAAGTGTAGGTACGAATAATAAAAATTACGTATATAGGGTATGTTGGGACATCACGGATTTAAGTGTATAAAAGCGTTCAAAAGGTTGAGTATGTAAATACGAACGATATAAATGATGTTATTGCGAGATATCGACCAAAATGTGTGATGATATGCATGTATAGTTGTTTAAATGAAACATTGAGTTTATCGAATCAAAAATTTGGTTGAGCTTGATTTGAAGGGTAGAATGTAGTTTGTATATGTAAGAGGATATAAAGTACTCATTGGTTAAGCATAATGTATTTTGTAATGAGTGGGAATGCTACTTTTGTTTTAAAAGAGTTTACAAAATCCGAAGATGGTTGGTCCTCATGAAGTCTTCTTGCCTACGTGTTCTGAAAATTGGTGTCGAATTAAGCGGTGTAGAAAAGGTTTTTGAAAGTAACGGGTTTGTTTCGTTTGCATTAAAACAAGAAATTTTGAATTTTGGAGGTTCTTATGAAAACGGTGGTCCTTAGAAAAAAAAAAGAAGGGATTTAGCAAAAAGGGCTTAGTGTTCATTGTAAAGGGTTTTGACAAATGATTCGTTGATGTTGAAAAGAGTCTTTGGTAAAATGATTTTATGATATCTATAAGATCTTATAAGTTATTGAGAAATGTTGGTTTTATTTCGATTAAAAATGGAAGTCTCTAGTATGATGATATAACGTGAGCGTGTGTTTTAGTGATTAAGTCGAATATGAATTTCATGGGCAAGAGATTCACTGGAACGATTAAATTGATAGGTAGCATTTCGCAAGATTTTGAAATTCGAGTGATAAAACGTTTTAAGGCATGATTAAGAATTTTTTGTGTATATGAGTTAAGTGAAAATAGATTGTAAGATAAGAATTACATTTGATAAAACAATGTATTTTGAAATTGATAGAAGTAGGTATGTTGATAAACGATAAATGATCTAAGTATATAACGCGATCGTGTTTGCATAATAAAATATTTGAAGGAAAGTTTTGGTAACGATCACCTAGGTAAGGGAATCACCCCTAACTCGTTGGTGAGGTCGTCTTAAGAAAAGAAGGAGTGGAGTTAATCGTCAATGTAAGGAAATCATTCCTATCTCGATGGTATGTCTCCATTCGTTGTTACAAGGAATATGAATAAAATTATATGAAATCATGCAAATGTATAAATGTAGAGAAAAAAAAGGATTTGGTATAAGATAAATAATAGATACACATGTTTGATTAACATTTGGATGGTTCCAAAACGGAACTTTGACTAACCAAAGTGGTCGAAAAGTCTTTCGAATTTGAGGAGCATGCTTTGGCCTAATAGGTGAAATACTCTCGCCGACAAGTCGGTTAACGGTATTTATCCTTCCGGTTACTACATGTCCCAAATCGATTGAAATCTCGAGACTTGGCGGGATTTATGAAAAATCAAGGGTGGAACTAGTCGACAAGGTGCGGGTTTCACCCCTAACTTGACGATTTCGTATCCTAAGTGTGGTTGGTACTTATCGGGTCAAAATTTAATTTCAACACTTTGACGAGGGTCCACTAGAATTTGAAAGCGGAAATTCTCCATCAAGGTGAGGATCTCACTCCTAACTTGATGGCGAATTTCATGTAAAGAGAATAGATGGATTGAGAGTCTTTCACCAAATTGTGGGTTTCACGCCTATTTTGGTGAAGTCATCTCGTTGGTATGATATGAATGATTTTGATTTTTAGTACAAACGAGTAAAGACGTATGTTCAAAATAAGAATAAGCATAAACACATAAAGCATCTCAAGAAAATAACACGTAAAAGACATTTCAATAATAGCACATAAAGAATGGGTCAATACAACAAGTATTAATAAATAATAAAGCAAGTATTAACACAAAAGTGACATATATGTTTAAAAGGTCGAAAGAAAATAAATAAGGAGCAAATAAAGTATCATGCAAGTGGTTCAAGCAAAACATAAGAATAAAGCTCTAGAACTATAGACTAGGTTAAAAGCATGGCAATTTTTCCTAATTCCCTATAGTTATGGCTCTGATACCATTCTGTCACACCCCAACTGATGGCGGAAACATCGGAGTCAGACGAAATAGATTGCTCAAGACATCATAACACTAATAATTGTGACAAGTATTTAAATAGTAAATTTCATTTCATTTCTAAAGAATCAATTACAAGAATTTGAAGTAAATACAACATCATGAATATTGAAATACAATGCAATAAGAATACAAATTAAAGTGTGTATCTAAGCATCCTACTAGATTCCATGCATCACCAACATCATCGCTAAACCTGCAACATGTTTTAAAAAGCATAGTTCAATACAAAGGTATTGGCGAGTACACAAGTTTTAGACTCGTGTCATGTGTATAAAAAGTAATTTCAATCCAATATAGCATTTAGTATACAAGGTCAAACTATCATGCATAACAATATGTCAACTCTAGTGTCCACTAGTATTTAGCATCCCTCGTCACAAAAGCAACGAGACCGTTATAGAATAAAGACTTAACAAAACCCCGTCGTCCTATAGCGCTATAATTGTTTAAGCCGAGTTAACAAGTAGTATGTATTCTAGCATAAACCTAAGCATAACAAAGCATGTATACGGAGAGAATGAATAAAAGCATGTTTGTGAATTGTGTGGTTTAATAAGTAAAACATGTTGCACCCAAAGTGTATTAAAAGGAAAATGGGTAAAGTGTACTCACATAATTGCTAAGTCTTCCGATTATCCAAGTGTTGACGAGTGTACGAATTTAGGAGGATGGAACACCGAGGTCACCCTATATGGGCAAATGAAGGTGTAAGAGGAATCGGGTTTACGACGAAGGATTTGAAGTGGAATATAAAGTCTATCTAGTTGATAAATACGTATATATATATTTTACATAGTTTAAGTAAATATTCTAAATTAAATCCATCAGGATTATTATAGAAGTGTAGTCAAAAGAAATATGCATTTATTTTTGTAAAACTACTTATATCCGTTAAGTTTCGTTTAACTTAACATGTTTCGTTTTTACGGATTTTCACGGAAAAACGGGTAGAGTTTCCTCTATTTTTGGATGATCCCGACAACCAAAGTGTCGATTATTATTTCAAAACTCAATAATTTAATCAATATTATCACAATATATATAATTCTTATCGTATGCTGAAACGAAATTAATCAATAAGTGTAACGGTTTTTAACTTAGTATAAATAAGTTCTCTCTTCTTTTTTTGACATAATAAATGAACAAGTCATTAAAATTTATAGTCGTGTCGGTTCAAGCTCGGTTTTGAAACAGTTTATATATATCTAAATAACATAAACAAAATTTGTGTCGTTAAGATTTTACCCCATCTCGAGTTTGACCCGTGTTGACCAGTTGACGAGTTTCACCGAAGCTGACCCGGTTTGACCCGAACACCGAACCGAACATCAAATCTGACCGGTGTTGACTCGACTCGGAACCGAACCAAAGCTGAGACTCGTAACTGAACCGACGTGCACCCGAGACTGTCGACTTGAATCAACTTGAATCCGAGCTGTCGAAACCAACCCAAACCCGAGACTGGACCGAGACCTCAGCTGACCGGCTTTGACCAAGTTTGACCCGACAGTTGACCGAGTCGTCTACTGGACCAGTTTTGACCTGAACCGAAAAGCACTCAAATTAAACACGACACAATGCTGATTAACCTTGACTGGTTCACCCGAACTGAGACCAAATCGAGACTCGAACCGGACAGAAACAACATGTATCCTAACCAACATGAAACAAACAAAAACTCGAAATCCTTACCTGAACCGAATCGAGACGAAACCAAAACTCGAAACTCGACTGAACCACCGCCGCTGCAAGCGGCGCTACTGCTGCCGGAACACCACCACTGTCTAGTAACCTCGTCGTCGTTCTCAGCTTATTCACCGACATTATCTCTGTCACCGAACCCAAAACCTCCGCCACGCCGCCGGGACCTCCACTGCCGCTGTCACGATCTCCATCCCGGTCTCTCCTCTCTCTCTTGTATTCTCTCTCTCCTTCTGCTTCGTGGTGCCATCGCCGCCGCCACCAGCAGTGGTGGTGGTCGGCTGTCCAGTGGCTCGAGGGAAGAAGGGGGTGTGGTTGTCGGGCTACAGGGGATCCGAGAGGGGGGTGTTGCAGGTGGGTTGTGGGTTTGAAGGAGCTCTAGATGAAGAAAGAGACCCGGCTCCCTTTGTCTGTGAGTATAAGACTGTAGAAGAAGAAGTTAGGGTTTGGGAGTGTGTGGTGACTGCTCATATAAACGAGAGGGGTGAAGGGTTTTGTTGCATTCTAGTTTTAGGAAATACCATTCCAGCCCCTTAACTTGGAAAGATTTAAATAAATTAGCTAAATCAACTTGGTTTAAGTTATATAACATAGTTGACCAAACTAACTAGGTTATACGTATTTTCTAAAAGAACTAATATTTACAATTAAATTAACCGGGTTAGTTTGTATACTTTCCTAACTTTAAAATTTAACGAGACTAACTAGATTATTATAAAAATAAACTTTTAAATAGTAAAATCAATTAATTTAATTAATTAAACCATGAATAAATACCCATTTTTATAACGAATTAGATAAAAGGTCAAGATTTTTCGATGATTAAAACGAAACGTCGAATACTAGGATACAAAGTTTCCAAAAATAGGAATATGAACGATGGTTTCTAAATATGAAAATGTATGAAAACGCGGAGCGTTACATGACTGTTGGGGGTCTCGAATTGACTTCAATTCGAATGACTGTAACTCTCTGCTATGGTTTCAACATGAGACTTGATGAGTATTTTAAACTTGGCCAACATACTTAATACTCATCGTTAATGATCACTCGGCCAAGTGGGAGAATGTTAGACTTCTATATAATTGTGGCCTTTATTGATCATCTAAATACAATTAACCATATGACATTATTATCCTAAATGTTAATTATAAGTCATTATTTGATGGAAATAATGACATTAGGAAGAATGTGTAGGGTTACCCTTTGAGTGTCCATAACATGAGAATAAAAGGAGAATAAACTACATCAAATAAACACACTCCATTTTTTTACTTTTCTCTAAATCTTGATCCATCCCAAGAGGACACTCTAAAGTGGAACCAAGAACATCTTGACGGGAAGCATGGCTTCGTCATCATCCGCAAAGATAACCATACCATCAAGTACGTATCTTCATTTGGTGTTTATGTTTATATGTATGATATGATTGAATAACATGATTATATTCTTTAGTTTTTTATACATGTTTAAAGATATAATCAACCGCATGTTTGAGAAAACTTCGTTGGTCGGGTTATGTGCTATAATAGAGTTTTAATTGGTTTAATATACAGTACTTGATATAATTATTTATAATAGACTCAAATTTCACACATTTTCATACCTCAATGGACAACTCAATGACAGTAGTATTCCATTATGATCTTGAAATCTTTCAAACGACTCGAACCTAATTCAATCTAGGAGCTTTATTCATGCTCTATCATCAGGAAAGACTGAAAGAGTCGATTTCATCCCAGGAAAATTTACATTATGATCACGACTCAAGTTTGTCATGTTTCTTTTGCTTTTTCTCTTGGAGCTTTTCGATTCTTTTGTGAAAACCTGGTTCATAATACACCCACATGCGCAGGGGCTGGGAGTTGTTTCAACCTCTCGAACCCATGACCTCCAGGATATATGGCAACAAACTCATATGGTGCTTTCCGATCTACTATTATATATAGCGTCTAGGCCCTAAATATACTACACATATGTATTAGCTAGCACGTCGCTTTAAACTTGTTTGAATTATTTCTAAAATTATTATTTTGGATTAAAAGTAATGGACTGTGAAGCTAAATCAAGCATTCTACTCCTCGATCCCTTGGTCCTAAGTTATAGTCCATATCAGTGATTAATTTTATTTGTCCAATATGTCTGTCCACTTTCTAAAATGAATAATTGTAATTTACTGAATTTTCTATTTACCCTTTACTAAATCTTGTAAGTTTTCTGACTCGGCATCTTAAGTTGCACTATTTGGGAATTTTTGTTACGAAAATTTCGGATGGGTAAGAAAGCGTCATAAATTCCTACGCATTTCCGAGAAAATATTTACACAACAAAAACCAAAATGTTGTGACACATTTCAGACTATTTTCCTACAGAGTTATTATATTATTATATATTTAATTTTCTAATCTAGATTCAGTCTTTTTTTTTGCCAATTTTTTTATTAGTTCTATATATCTAAAATCATTCGGAAAGATGTCAGAATTTCCAACACATTTCTAACAGAGAAAATCTATTAATTTAAGTTCTGATCCTTTTTATAATGAAATGTTTTATTATTGTTTTTCTCATTAATTATCATTATTATTCTCTTTATATATTTTAGTAGTTTTGTTTTTTATATAAGTTAACTTTACCATTTTTATTGTTGCTTTTATTTTTAGGCAAATTGGATTTAAATAATCTCAACTTGCTCAATTTGGCCGATAATAATCCCAACTCAGTTATTGGCCGATAATAATCCGAACTGGTCCACTTTTGGCCAATAATAGTCCGCCGTTAAAAATAGCTTAACGGAGTGAAGCTTTTTTCCGAATTACAAACCGATGTTTTATGGATTTTGATCAGAACGAGGATACGATTCGATTTATGTAAAACTTACCTCGAAACGGTGCTTCAAACGACTTGATTTTTTTAATTGGAAGTTTAAACACCCGAATTGAAGCACCGTTTTCGTCGTTTGGGGCAGTATTTCGAGTTAAATTTTATATCAATCAACTCGTATCCTCGTTCTGATCAAAATCCATAAAACATCAGTTTGTAATTTGGAAAAAAGCTTAACTCCGTTAAGCTATTTTTAACGACGGACTATTATCGGCCAAAAGTGGACCAGTTCGGATTATTATCGGCCAATAACTGAGTTGGGATTATTATCGGCCAAATTGAGCAAGTTGGGATTATTTAAATCCAATTTGCCTTATTTTTATATAGTCTATTTTTTATATATGAGTTAACACTATGTGAATGTGCATCTCCATGTTATTTGGATGTATATGTGTAATAGTATATATGTGTATGTGTATCCTGTGTGTTTGTAGAAAAAATAGAACCAATTATTGTGTAGGAAATGCGTAAGAAAATACTGTGTAGGAAATGTGTAAGAAAATAATGTGTAGAAAATAAGTAGCTAAATATTGTGTATGAAAAGAAAATGCCGGAAATGTATTGGAATTTGTTAGAAAAACTTTCCCATGAAGGTTTATTTGACGAAATAATTTTTATCAGTAAATTTTCGCTAGTTGGTGTTTCCTACATATTTCCGACGAGTACTGTGGTGAGAAACGACTCAGTTTTCTAGTATTGTAGATGCACTATATAGAGTTATAGTTATTAGTATTCTGCTAATCTAGATCTGCATTGAATACACATATCCTAGTTTTTTTTTTCTTTTTGCTTTCCATATATAATAAGTTACTACCACCTGAACATTGCAAGACATAGAAATTACATCTGAGAGATAGCACATACATGGTATATATAAATAGATCGAAGAGGCTATGTATCAATGCAAACCACAACCCTCATTTCACCTTAGAAAAACATGCAAGTTTCAAAAAACAAAAGTGTCCAACGGTGGCTTGGTGGTTTCCATCTCTTCAACAGACTCACTCCACATGTGCTTCCATACGCATGTAACCCAGTTTACCATATCCATACCAGCCATATATTATTTGTCTTCTACAGTTCTAATATCAGGTCTGCACACAAAATAGTAGCAATGAGTTAGAAATCAATCGGTACTTTAGCCTTTAGGACAATGGTTGAATGTAAAATGCAGTACGTATTTTGTAGTAATGGTTCGTTAAATCTCTTAAATTACTATATCCTCTCAGTAGTTGACTTAATTTTATAGATAATTTCTTTTAAAATTACAAAATCTATATATCTCGATCATATTATATCAAGAACTACGAGAACCAAATAATACACTTGTACACACTGCTTAACTTTCTCTCTCACATTAAGTCAGGAAAGCAGGTGTTTTATCCTGTTCTTACCGTTTCTGAAAATACATTTCTCTTATGTGTCTAAAAATAACAGGTTGAAATAAGAATTTGTTATCTAGTAGGAAATTAATTAATGAATTAAGTTATGTCTGTCTTAGATGGTGTAACCCTACATTATACTTACATTCTTCATCTGATTTTATCCAGCGTTCTCTTTTCCGGGTGGTATCAGCTGCGTATGTGGGATGGGACACCTTGCTCTTTGTAGGGTTTGCCGAAATAGACCGGTAAGGAAATATAATAATATCTTCGGATAGCAATTTATGTCGGTTTCTATATCCCTCCACCTCTTCATTGCTTTTCTTCACACACTTTCTCATGTTTTGCGAACTAGCCAATGCTTCAAGATGAACCATTCGGAGAATCTGCATGCGTACGAATGAACCAAACATTACATTACATTACATCAAGGGGTTGGCTAAATGTACGACCTACCCACCCCGTGAATACATCAAATCAGGGGGGTCTTTTTTTTCCTTCTAGATGAGGAATATTAATGATTTGAGAATTTGAAGGAGGGTACGACAAGTAAAAATGAAGGGGAGCGCTTAGCACAACCTCTACAGGTCATATGAAGATGTATAAATTCGACGACATACCTTGAGCAGTTTATCATCAGGTAAAGCAGAGTCATTGCTTCTTACAGAATGTGTTGTAGAGCTTCCTCTTTTCAGTATCTTTTTCATTAAATGGTTACTTTTAGTTTCGGTTATTTCCTCTGCCATTTTTGTTTTCTGGAAAAGCTCGGAAAGTGTTATTCTATTGTGTTTTAATTTCGTTGGTTCTTGTAGAGTACATGCCTTATGATCAGAACTCAGCACCCTCTCTAACTTCTTATTGGCAAGCTTCAATACATATTCTGTTCTAGACTCATATTTCATCATATTTTCAACATAAGTGGCGAACTCTGGCGTCGCTAGACCAGCGATGTATTGGTCTCTTTCAACGCCCTTAATCGTTTGAAACCCATGAAAGAGTTCAGCACTTGGCTTCTCTTCCAAACGCTCATTTGAATGGTTGACATAATGCTGTAGGAGATTTAATTAGCATAGCATACTTGATTGTTTATTAGATGGTGCCCACCAGTAATATATATACACACATAAATAAATTCAATAAAATGTATGTTCAACTAACAACCTTTAAACTTTTAATATAATTATAAAGTTGCATTCATAGAAATAGAAGCACACCTTTACCTTCATCTTCATCGTTAGGGGGGAGAAATCTGCTATTTGATATGGAGAATTAAAAATAACGGTTTTGTTATGTGAATCTGATGAGTTTTTTACGGCTCTTTATAGAAGCTTTTGAAGGTCTAATTATTGGCAGGTGATAGCAACTTTTAGGAAATAAAATCTCCAGATATTTGTGTAAAAGTGCAAGTTGAAAGTGATATTTGTGAAAAGGTACACGTTCTTGTAAATCGTTATAAAAGTTCAAAATTATATGTTAAAGTCATGTAAAAACCTTTCACACATTTTACTAGTTTCTTTTTTTTTTTTAAGTAAACTTCATAAAAACACACTTCCGACCCAACTGGGTAAAAGGCCAAACAGCAAACAACACCCCTGACCCAAACGACCAAAGGGCAGACAATTACAGAATATATACATCGGGTATATACACCAATCCCTCCAACTAATATATTTACAGTAAGATCTATTTCTAACCCACCCGTAACCCCTCAATTTTACATCCCCTAAAATATCTTGCGGACTTCGACTAACTAGCTTGAAAACCAATTCATTTCTTCCTTTACAGTTACACCAACACGAAATAATCACCAGATCTTGAATGAGACTCTTAGCTTTCTTACCTAGTTGCGTGAAATTGTGTATCTCCATAATGTCTTTGAAATCGAACGCATATATCTGAGGCAATTTACACTAAGCACCGAAAGCTGACCAAACCTTCTTCACCACTGGACATGCAGTAAATAAGTGCTCCACCGTTTCCTCGGATTCTTTGCAATAAGGGCACATAACCGAAGTAATATTCACATTCCTTCTTCTTAACTTAACTCTAGAAGCTAATCTATCCAAATTACCTCTCCACGCCATAATATTACATTTGAGCGGAACCCATTTACACCATTCAAAGTTAGGGGGTGTCTATCTCCTCTATCCTCAATGAGAGCCAATTTGACGGTCTTCACCAAGAATCCTTCATGTTTGTCACCATTCCACATCCAAATTTCCTCATTATTTGAAAATGACGTCTTACTAAGAACCTCCTGACATTCCTGCCATTCCTTTAGTTCAGCATCCGACTCTGGCTACCTAGACCAATTCCACGCAAATCCGCTATTTCCTTGTTTCACATCCCTTCTTTCTGCAACCCTGCACAATTTAAACAATTCCAAACCGAACAAGTGTCGCCATCTTTCCACAAAAGGCATATCACCCATCCAAGTGTCCAACAAAAAACGAATCACCTCCCCGTTCCCAACCTTACCCAATATCAACCGGTTTATACCCTTCCCGTTAGTTTTCAATTTGGAAATAGAATTCACAATATTTTTCCAACAACCCGTAATTTTACCATTAAGCGGCAGGAAGTTCCTTTGGTTGTTTTTACCATGACATGTTTCTACCACCTTTCTCCATAAATTTTGATTTTCGACTCTGTACCTACATCCCTATTTAAAAAGGAAAGCCAAGTTGATCTCTTTGAGTCACTTAATACCCCCCCCCCCCCTTTTGATTTGGGCCATGTGATCCAATCCCAAGCCACCCAGTTTATTTTGTTATTTTCATTTATTCTCGCCCAAAAAAAATTCCTCATTTTTGCTTCAAGAATCTTAATAATACCCACCAGAGCCTTATATAACGAGAAGTAATAGACAGGGAGACTTTCCAACACCGAATTAATCAGAGTGTGTCTCCCCCCTATCAAAATAGATTTAGCTTTCCACACCGATAATCTTTTGTCGAAAACCTCAATAATCGGAGTCCAATTATTGATTCTCTTCATGTTAGCTCGACAGTGGAATATTATCACAATTACACCTCACCACCTTAGCCATATCCCTTATCTCACAATCTTCCACTCCCAACCCATATAAGTTAGATTTATGGAGATAAATTTTTAAACCCGAACACAAATAAAATATTCTCAAGCATCTAGTCACATTTAACACATTATCCCAATCCCAATCCCCCATCAAAAGAGCATCATCCACATAGAACAAATGAGAGATTTTCGGACCATTATTAGGAGTTTGAATTCCTTTGAATAGACCCTCAACCCCAGCTTTGCAAAAAATGCCGGATATAGCTTCCATAACCAGAAGGAATAGAAACGGAGACAATGGATCTCCTTGCCTAACTCCTTTGGAACAACTAAATTCAAAGGTAAGAGACTCGTTCACAAGAACCAAAGACCTAGCAGAAACCAAAACCCTTTCTACCCATTTACACTATAACCTAGGGAAACCTATTTGACCCATGATGTCTAAAAGAAACTTCCAATTTACATTATCATAAGCCTTTTCAAAATCAACTTTTTAAAGGAAAGCCTTTTTGTTCTCTTTTTTAATCCAAGCAATAAGTTCATTTAACATTAAAGGGCTATCAAGAATATACCTTCCTTTAATAAATGCCGTTTGATTTCCGAAATAGTGCCCCCGATCTCCTTTTTTAACCGATTTTCCATAATCTTGGATATAGTTTTGCTAATCACTTAAATCAAATTTATCGGTCTGTAATCCTTTAACCCCACCGGATCCTTGTTTTTCGGAACAAGAGTAATGAAGGATGAACTACATTCCGTCGCTATCGACCCTTTACTGTAAAAAGAAGTTAACAATTCAGAAAAATCTTTTTCAAAGAAATGCCAATACCTTTTGATGAATTTGACGTTAAAACCGTCTGGCCCCGGAGTTTTGTCCGACCCGCATTCAAAAACCGCAATCTTAATCTCTTCACTTTTGAACGGAACAATCAGTGTAGACGCATCCTCCTCTGACAACCGCTTAGTATTATGCCAAGTAAGCTTAGGTTTGTCCTTGATACTTTCATTGAAAGCCTTTTTGAAGAACCCCATAATCTCCTTTTTGATCAGCGAAGGCTTAGATGTCCACACTCCATCTATCATAAGCCCAGGAATATTATTATTCGCACGCCTATTATTGATGTACCCATGAAAGAAAGCCGAGTTTTCATCTTCTTTCAAATCCCATCTTATCCTAGCTCTTTGTTTGAGATCTTTCATTTTGTATCCTTCCAATTCCTTTAGATCTTTCAGACATTCCGACTTGGTCCATTCCTCCTCTTCAGATAACTCTCTACTTTCAAGCAATTCATGCAGTTTTTCCAGGTCATCTTTTAAATTCCTTTCCGTTTCACCTTCCTTAGCTAACACCTCCTTTTTCCATATTTTAATATCCTCCCTGATAGCCTTGAATTTCTGCATTAAAACACATCTGCCTCCCCACCACCGTTAAAATTTTCCATAGCCTTGTTAACCACCTCCTCAAAATCCGTTCTCTCCAACAAGGATAAAAGGTTTGGGCCCAAAGTTTTTATCCGAACGTTTGCTAGTAATTTACTAATTTTGCTCACTATGCAATGTGCTATAATTTTTTTAAGGTGTTGGTTTTTTTATTTTTTTTTCACATGCATGGTCGTTTCTTTTGTCATCACACTCACACATTGAGTTAGGGGTACTGCTATGTACAATGTTTTAAAAACTGAATCAGTCAATGAGCTGCCCATTCTAGCGCTTCACTAGTCAAATTGTACTAGAAGAAATATGGGCAATACCTATAGACGGGATCCATCTGTAATTGAAATGAGATACCTGCAGACGGGATCCACAGTAATTGTTGATGGATCATGGATGAACCTAATAAAACCCCCAAAAGTTAAAAAAAAAGTAAATAAAAATCTTTAAAAATCTGTTGCTAATTACCGCCAGACATTATTACCCCGTTGGAGGTACAGTGTATGACCAAGTTAGATGGCTTGATTAGAGCGTGCCCAGTTGATATACACGGTGATTGGGAATTCATTACCTTTTTCCTACACTAAATGTATTATGTTGTGCATGATTTTGTGGTGGTGATCCCTACCTTGGGTGTGTAGTTCGTCATGGAATGAGCTGTAGAGATAACTATTTAGAAACTACAGATCACTGGACTCAAACATTCAATAAGAATAAAAGATGAAGAAAAACAATTGGGGTGAAAACCTAAAAACAAATTATATTGATGAATTCTAATTTTTTAGAATCTAATCGGCTTTATAGTCGTTGACTTTGTTCTTCCTATCGACGTGATAGTTCAATCGAACTATTACAACCTACGGTATACATATAATACGAAAACATCACTTGGACAGTTTCATTCCATGTTTATAATTTGACACACAAACCCTTAGACTATTTACAATTACAAACATATAAATGGCACCTAACTATTTTTTTAACCTGTATGTTTCAATAAAACTTGATAATACAATTAAAGCCAACAATCGCCCTCCTAATTATTGATCCAATTTCTTACTTTTGACTTAAGGTTCCATCTTGATTTGATTCAACTTCCTTTGATTCAATCTCAACATGACCCTTCAATTTGGATGCAATTTGACCAAGATCAAAGCGGATTAGCATCAACTTCCTTTGATATAATCTCGACATGACTCTTCAATTTTGATAATGATCTTGCTGGTTGCCACACCACAATGAAGTACACAACAGGAGGGTGCTAATTTCGTGGTAATGCCTTGGTCTCATGGCAAAGCAATAAGTAACTAGCAATATCAAACTCCACAATAGAAGAAGAGTACATTGTTGTTGCAAGTTGCACAACTCAACTTTGGTGGCTTCAAAATCAACTTGTTCATTTTGTTATAACTGTTTTAAAGACACCATTAAAACTTGATAGTTAAGCAGCTGAAAACAATACCAAGAATCATGTGTCACACTAAAAAACAAAGAATATTGATATTCATCATCACTTTGTTCCCACCGAAGCATATTGATATTCATCATCATTTTTATGAAAAAGGTTTGATTTATCTCAACCATGTTCCTACCGAAGATCAGCTAGCAGATGTTTGAACAAAAGCATTGGATACATCTACCTTTGAAAGCTTGATTTCTGTGATAGGGATGTTAAACATGGATTAAAACAGAAAAAAGTGTTCTCGTAATAAAAACATTAACATGTTATTTTAGAAAATACCAAAATTTTGGTTAAACACATTAAAATGTTGTTTTGAAAAGACAATAAAAACCCTTCTCCATCAGCATCACTTTTATTTTAAAAATCCATTAACATGTTGTTTCAGAAAATACCAAAATTTTGGTAAAACTTCAGCGTCACTTTTTCAAAACCCTATAAAAACCCTTATCCATTAGCGTTTTCATTCATCGCTTTCAAAATCACAGACTCACAAATTCACACAACCAATCTCTTTTCATATCAAATCATCATTTCCAATCATTCATCATGGCATTAACACTTAAATATCCTTACAACTATCTTCCATATTTAGTCAAACATGACACCAACCTTGAGTTCCATCCCAAATTGACATTCTATAATCATCAAAATATCAAACCATTTTAACTGCAGATGCACCCATTTACATCGATACCTACAAAAGTTTTGGGCAAACTCTAGTTTTCTACTTCGAGATAAAAAGTCCTTCACTATCATATCTAAAACTAATGGAGTAGACATCCAAATCATCCCGAAATGCTTTCCACTAAATTTATAGAAAGTTGGTATGATGCACAAATGGTAGGAGCGACAATTTTTAAACCACACTTCCCACCAGTAATGAAGTTTTTCTTCCATGCCCTGTTGAGATGTCTCTCGACAAAAACCACTTCCTTTAATGAAATTCCCTTAAAAACTCAGTACTCGGGATATGCTATTGTATCAAACTTAAACTACAAGCTATCCTAGACTCTATTTATGGATTTGGTGGAAAATGTTAAAGCTAGGGCTGTAAATGAACCGAACGTTCAACGAACAGTTCGTGAACCGTTCGGCAGGAAGTTCGTTTATGTTCGTTTGATTAGCTTAACTGTAACATTTCGTATTCCTGTACTTTCCATTTATAGCAAGCCTTGTTGTACTTTCCAGTTTTGGAAGCTTTCTATTTCCGGAAACTTGTAATCGTATCGTACTTTCGTTTCAATTGTAATCCGAGACACCGACCATAATGGAAACCTTGTTTATACACTTAATATGTTCAATTTATACTTATCATACTTGAAAACGCATATTGGAAACCCTAATTCAAAACTATGTCGCAATGCGCGTAAACAACCGATTTAAACGCATTTACGTGCAATACATGTCGAATACCGACAATTAACGATTCCAATACTTAATTTACACTAATTTATATTTGTAAACACTTTTGATATGCTATGGATACTTTCAAACATGATTTATTAGTCAAAACGTGCTCATACTTGCATTTTGTGCTTTAACCGACAACTTTGTGTACAACCGGCATTCTCGATACTTGTTAATACATGAATACGCATACCCGAACATACTTGACATCAATTTTATGTTTATGATACTTTCATACTTGTTACATGCTTAAAACTACACAAAAAGCACTTTAAAAAAGAACATCCAAAAAAACCTGACCTTGAGCCCTGATTGCATATTTATCAAACTTGAGGGACCTTTTGTGACAAAAATCCAAACTCCCCCCTAAACCCGCGAATTCTAATCTGTATTTTAGGCTCCAAACTTCACCCTAAAATTAAAATTTTGAATTTTGGTATTATTACTCCAACCCCCACCTCCATTCTCCAACAATAGCTTTCTAACTACCATTAAACACCCTCCCAACCACCTAGCACTATAAATACAAGTCCTACACTTCTTCTAACACTTTGTTCATCATCTAATCTCTCCAAAAACACCAACAATCTGCTGAGAATTGAAGATTTGGACAGAATCATTCAAGTCCAAAAGGTGACCTCGGCTCCCGGCTCAACCCTCCTTAAACTCAAGACTTACGGAACGCTAAAACGCAAACCGTGAGTATTCATGCCCCTTTTTGATTTCCCACTTTTGGGGTGCAACTTATGAACTTATTAACAAACACATTCTCACATAAAACACTTTATGCTTGAAAACGAATCCTTTATACATGCTAAACTTATGCTAGGAATACATGCATGCTAGATTCTTGTATGATACTTGTCATTTACTTAGTGACACCCCCTTAACATGTATAGCGCTATAGGATATGCACACCGCCCATAGCTACGGGTCATTGTTAAGCTATGTTTATTCTTGATGTAAAAACGGTTGTATTCATAGTTATGAATGCGGGATGATTGTATGCATGTGCGATACTTAGGTTTGACAATGTAGGATTACATGCTAGTGATGCCATGATATGCCTTATAAATATGTTTTCACATGTGGATTTCATTAAACTTGTTTGTATACGTATGCTATCACATAAACCATGAATGCTTGCCAATACTTTTGTATTGAATTGTATTTTATCATAATGTTGTAGGATGATGATTATCGAAGAGACGTAATCTATTAGGATGGCTAGATACTCGCTTAAATTTAGTTATGATAGTTTGTTATGTCATATTTGTTTCCATGTATCGTACACTTTGTCATTTTCAAACATGTTGTATTCCGTTTCCAATCTTTGTATTAAACCATTATCAATGAAATGAAATTTAATTACTTGAATACTTGTTGTATATTATTTATTTCAAACTTGTGGTATTTCTAGTTCAAACAATGTAAAATAAATTATTAAATACTTGTCACCAATAGTCTTATGAAGTCTCTTGCAATCATGTTTTCGTCTCACTCCGATGTTTCCGCCATCGGTTGGGGTGTGACATTAACGAACGAACACGAACAAAAATTTTTGTTTGATTAGCTTAGCGAACGAACACGAACACAGGTCTCGTTCGTTCGACTGCGTTCGTGAACGTTCGTTAATATGTTCGGTTACATTCGTTTACGTTCGTTTGTGTTGGTTTGATTATATTAAAAAATAATAAATAATAAACCTTTTATATAAAAATACTGAAAACTTGAAACCCCTTTTTTCTGAGTTAGCTAAACTTTGGACATTCTAAGACATTTTTTCGGGATAATTATGTCTAAGTTAGTTAAACATAATTCATTGTTTGGTAGTGTAGTAGACTTCTTATGTTTTAATTTATCATTTAATGGTTGTATTAAACTACTTATAGCCAATGTTTAGAGATAAAAATGTTTTTTTATTTTTTATCTTCAAATTAAATGTTCGTTTGCGTTCTTTTTTATTTGTTTGCGTTCGTTTGTGTTCGAGACCAGTGTTCAAGAACTGTTCGTGAACAACTGAATTTCCTTAACGAACGAACACGAACATAAACTTATGTTCATTATGCGTTTGTGAATAGTTCGTGAACATGTTAATTTCCTTAACGAATGAACACGAACAATATGGCCTTGTTCGTGTTCGTTCGGTTCGTTTACAGCCCTATTTAAAGCCATTAGGAAAACCTCTACCAAAGCCTTTCTCATGTATCCAAGGGTTCTAAGCTATTATCTACAAAAGATTTTCGCACAAAATGTCTTTGAACATGGTGAAGCCTTTCAAATGAAACATTTACTCGCATTATGATGACTAAAAGGAGATGTTGAAGAAGAAAATGTTATAGAAAATGAGGCAACACCTGGTGTCTCAACATATGTTGTTGAGCCCACTACTCCTGGTGACCATATTCTACAACCCAACATTGTGGAACACACACCAACCATCCCCACAGAAACCATTCCCATCCCAAAAGCCAAACGCACCAAAAGAATGGTATCTCGTGAGGATGAGATGCCAATTGGACTTGCTGTAACACAAATGCAACTTGAAACATCTGTTGATACTTCCTCTCAATAGATGCAAACATCTCAACCCATCTAAACTCCTCAAAATCCTCACAAAAAGATAGTGTTGTAAGCACAGAGGAACTAAACATTGAGTTTGATGATTCAATCGAACATTTATACTTAACTCCTTCTTTTGGGACTGATTCTCTTTCTACATCACCACCCACAATATTCCCATCAATTAAACAATTGCTTGATGCAATTAAAGCATCTAACTTGCACAAACCTTGTTCCTCTCAATCACCTATCACTAAGAGTATGCCTCTACAAGTGACTGGGGCAAGTTCAGAAATCATTGTTATCCCACAAGCAGGGGAGGGTACACCTCTTGAGTCACAAGTGACACTTATAGGTTTTTCAAGTGAAGCAACCACTACAATTGTAAGGACAACAGTCTCACAGTTTGACAGAGGTTACATCTCTAAGACTTCCTTGAAGGCAACAACTGTAGAGTCTACAATAGTACACTCAGTGACAGTTGGAGGTCCCCAGAACCAAGAACAAGGGGCATTTAGTTCAAAAGCAAATACAACCACTTCGGGTGGGAAATCAGATGATCCTATTAACTTAGGCGATGGATTAAGATGCAAGGAATTGACGGATAAAGTAACCAAGATGGAATCCTCAATTGATGAAGTTATGGATATGCTGAAACTGATGGTTTAAAACTCAAAAACTCCACTAAAAATGCAGAACTTTCCAAAGAGATATGGTCCCATGCTCAACTATATCTTTAACTTCAAAAGTAATCTACAGATACCACTTACAACATGTACACGCAACTGATCAGAAACATGGTTGATGTCGGGTACAAAGATAACCAAGTAGAGATAAAAGCCATCAAAGATCATCTTATCAAGGTTATAGGCTCTGTTCCTAACCCTAGGTATCTTGATGATGATACTAAAAGGGGGGAAAATGAAGATGGAATGAAATATCCTTGGTTTAAGAAAGCTCAAAAGAGGCCTGATCTGTCTACAGCCAAAAAGGCAAAGGAGGATGCCTTATAAAAAGAGAAGAGAAGAGATACAAGAGAGGCTAAAATGCCCTAGCAGTGCAAGAAAAGCTTGGAAGGTAAAGAAATGAACAAAAATTGGGTACTTCAACAGAAATACTTACAAGAAGATAACCTGCAAGATAAGTCAAAACTTCTCAAAGCACTGTTACAACTACCATCGTTCCATCAACTCCAACCACTGCTCCCTCAAGAAATACAACTACTCAAACCACTACCACTACCTCTTCCATCCAAACCACCGTTGGGACTAAAAAGTGCAAACAGATGTTATAACCACAACAACACTTGTCACCATTCCAGAACTTGTCAAACCCATTACACAAAGGCTGCAAGTATTCTAAAAAGAAAACCATCACCTCACACTCCCACTCCTCTACCAAAAGCACTAACACCATATACCAGAAGTAGAAGACAAAAATTCATTATCCAAGAAGATGATGAAGAAACTCCTTAAGGCTCACCAATCAATACTACATCATTACTTCCACAAACCTTATTAGAACAAAACACCACTACCACTTCAATATCCATTCCCACATCACTACCAACATCAATCTCATCAACCACCACAACCTTAATCACCATAGAGCATCCCTTAGAGTTATCCATTGTATCATCATAAATACAATCCTTTTACTCCACAGATGATTGAAGTAAACTCACCTTCCTATCTCTACACAACTTTCCACAGCCTACCAATGTCAAAGATTATTTGGATCTAAAGTTAAAACAGGCTGAAAGAATAGCGGCTGAGGGAAGTAAAGGAAAGGATGACAAACAGGCACAGGTAATCTTATTTAAATAATTCAAGAAAGTGAACAACCTTGTAGATTATGTTAAAGGTGTCTGCAACAAACTCTCTTATGCACAAGTTATAGACCCTGATCTGCAAATGTCACACCCCAAAAACGTCGCAGCGGAATATAAAACATAGTGGTGACGGAAGCTGGTGCCCATTTGTATCTTGCTGAACGATGCATCGTAATGTTGGACATTTTAACTCAATTAAAACATAGATTTTAAAACACAAAGTCTTAAAGTCCGTCACAATCACACCATAGTTAAATTGTTTTGATCCTTATGGATCTTATTACATTGGTCCCAAATAATTTTAAAAGTTTGTCCAAAACATTACCAAACCAAACATGCATCATCAACCACAAGAAGGTGAACTCAAGTACCTGTAGAACACGTTAAAATCAAGTGTCAACACAAAAGAAGGTGAGTTCACATATTCACATACAAACAATTCATTCCAAAGGAAAACTTTCCGATTATGTGTTTATTTGAAAATATCCATATAATTTTTAGAGAGTCCAATTTACTTCCTTAATAAAATCCATGGGTCCTCCGTCGCGGTTCAATAACCCGACAATAATACTCTTACCCAGGTTTTGTATATTAAATTCATAGCGTCAATTTTCAAACTCGTATGTTAGCTCGACGATACGAACTATATATTTACCATGCAGGGATAATCAAAGCTAGACAATAAACATAATATCAATTCGTCGTTTGACTTGACTCGGAGCGACTGGTCACGACGGGGTTGTCAACCCGATAGATCTACCAACAATTCCTCACGTGCAATACTTAACTGATTAAATGACATCATGGGCGCGGGGTCCACTCGAGACCAATATGATGTCTGCCTCATGTACAACATATATATCCTACTAATATGACGAATTTAATGCCCGAAGTTGTACGAATCCCCTGAATCTCTATCCCTCGAGATTAGGCCAGCATCTGTCCCAACTTTACGGTCTGTTTCGCCTCGGAAACACCATACCAATCCCCGTTTCATCCCGAAACATATATATATTCAACCAAACCGTTTCATCCCGAAACAAATATATTCAACCAAACCGTTTCATCCCCGAAACATATATTCAACAAAAACCGTTTCATCCCCGAAACATATATTTTCACAAATCCATATATTTTCAACGAAAATATATAATTTATATCAAAAAGGTATGTTTTATTCCAAAAACATTTTTAAACCCTTTTATTGGTGTGTTCTACCCCCAAAATATATACAAAGCAGTAAAAAGAGGGGTTTAGTGACATTCACCTTTGGGTGCGTATTTTTAAATAGCGCAATCCCATAGTTTGATTTCTACACGTCCTTTGTATGTAGGAACGAGTTTTAAATCAATATACATATATACATCACAAAAATCCTAAGTTTCTCTGTTTCTTAGAATTTTCACATAACTTTGAGATTTTCTCGAAAAGTTATTATTTTTTATTATGTTGGCGCGTTAATATATATACGAGTTCATATATATATATATATATATATATATTATATATATATATATATATATATATATTAATATTTTTGCGACTTGAGCGATTTTATTGGTGACCATTATTGTGTAAATCTGTTAACACTCCCGTTTATACGCAATATATCTACCATTTGCGCGTCGTAATATATATACATAAACGTTCACATAATTTATCATCGAATCACGTGAAATCTTGTTAACTTATCTATTTTGTCATTTTAAAGAAAATATACACAAAATATCTCATATGTATCAAATTTCAGGCTCGGCAAACAAGTTACACTTTTAATGCGATTTTTACCGTTTCTACCGCACAAAACGCACTAGTATACATGCATAATCCAAATCTTTAAAATCGTGTTAAAACTTAACATATTTTCACATTCTCATGTTTAAATCACATAACACATCTTAACACATAAGGTTCACCCAAAATTTACCCATACTAGTGTTCATTGAAAAATGCGTATTTTAGCGATTCGGTAACGTTTTCGGGCGTCGGAAGTCACGTATGACTAACCAAACACCAAGTAAACTTAAAATTAGTTAAAATACTTATTTTTAAACTAAAAATATCAGTTTACTTACTGATCTAAACCAGTTTCATAAAAATCCTCCGAAAAGCCGATTTTTAACCGTTTTACCGCATAGTTTTGCATCCAACGTTACCACAATCATCCCAAGTCGTAATGACTTGATATTTTAACACAATACATTTTATTTACTGATTAAAATGATGGTTATAATCAGATTAGTGCAGGTCTCACATAAACCACATAAATCATGCAATTTCACATATTTTACATCACCTAAAGCACAAAGTACAACATGCAAAGCTAGTAAACTTTATGACAAAGTTTTATACCATTTAACACTTCAAATATTCATATTTTTAGTGTTTAGATTCTGATCATACTTTATTTTTATCAAATCATCATTTCATGTTCATCTTTCATCATGCATGCTTGTATACAAGTATCTAAAGCACATATATCATATTATCATCATTTCATATGAAATTATATGCATCAAACCTGAAGTTAATTCATGCAAATCCAAGACATGTTCATCATCAAATCATCTAGACATAATTTCATACAATAATCTTTCATAAATGAACATATGACAAAACCTACATGCATGTCATTTTAGAAGAATTAACCAAACAAGTATCCATCATAAATCAAACTCAATCTCATATATATACACACATATACATATACGATTATGTATACATACATATATATGTCCATTTTTATTTTGCATAAAAACTCATTTCTTATTAGTTTCAAGTTTGTGAATTATCCAAGAACTTTGAGAAACTTCTATCATCATCAACATCATCAAGAATCAAGAATATGGTTTTTAAAGTAAATTTTATACCTACAAGATTTTGATGGGTTTCTTGACAAAGTGTGATGATATGGAGCTTGGTTCTTGCTTGAAACACCTTCAAACCACCTTTGGATCTTAAAAAAAATGCTTGGGACAAGCTTGGAATGATTTGAATCTTCAAAAAGGGGGTTAAAATTTTCGAAAATGAAGAAGATAAAGGCTGTTTTCAGCTATGAATTAGAGGGGGAGAGAGAGAGAAGATTGTTGTGATATAATTCTTGTATTTGTAAAAGAGTTGGAGTGTTTATAAAGTGATAATCATCACTTGTATTTCCTAGGCACCACACTTGGCAATTTGAAGAGAGAGATGGGCACATGGGCCGCCACCTATACCCCCATGTCATGCATTACTCACACCATTTATATATACATACACATATATATCATATATAGAGTAAAAACAGGTGTTTTACTGGATACCGGGTATTTTATGTAGCGTTTTAATCCCGTTTTAGTGCGTTTTAAATTATTTTTAACGCTCTATAAAAATAAACTCACCAAAATATTACTTAACAATATTTTGTTTGCCTGGACTGGCTGCGTTGCCGGTATTTGGAAGTATGCGCGCTGTGCTGCGCGGTACGCGCTTAAAATCGCAAAAATAGGGATTTAAGCGTTTTTTATTTATTTTTATCCTTCTATAGTAATAAACCCATCAAATTGTTACTAAAATGATTATCAGTTGCATTGACAGGCGGTGTTGACAGTATTTTGTCGGTATACGCGCTGCATCGCGCGGTACGCGCTTAAACTCGAAAACTAGAGTTTCTTAGCGTTTTAATTTATTTTTCCTCACGAATAAGATTAAAATTATTATTCAGATCATAATAGAATGTTTTTAGGATTTTAACACTGATCGGGTGGTCACCGATGTTCGTTTCGCATTTTAACCGTTACGCGATAAGCGTTTATCTTATCGTTGCCAACATAATTTTTACCAAGGTTTAAATTTACCAACTTGTTAAATTCCACATATAAACATCATAATTAGTCAAATACAACCTTTTATCTATTCACAACACCTGTTACAATTGTACGGTACGGCCTGAAAAGCCGGGTGTCACAGTCTCCCCCTGTTTAGGAAATTTCGTCCCCGAAATTTTACTCTACTGGTTTTGTTTTCGCATTAGGTGGGAACAGTAAAAACAAGCTTGATGAATATGGTCTTGTAGTTTCTGTGAGAAACTTTGATTCATACGAAGAATCTTCGTAGACCTATATTACACACATCCTCAATTCCTAATCTCACGTCTCAACGCTCTCCGCCCTTTCCAAGGTTCAACACTTACAAGCACCTAATCAAGAAGATTAAGTCAAAGTTCCACCATTACGGGTTTAACATACGTATATTTACATATGCATTACCCTGTTCCTGAGGTAGTCTGAGTTTACACGCGATTGATCCAACTCGAGATGGGCTCTCTAAAGCATCAAATCTCATGAACTCGTTTTCTTTCCTCCTTGCGTTCATTTCAGATATCCACGGATTGTACAATCAATAATTCACATATACTACTAGAATTGTGTAATCGTCTCTCGGGTTATCAATACAATTCTTCTAGCTATACGTACTGCTTCTACGGTACTTCGATTAACTTCCGTTTATCTTCTAAATAAATCTCTACAAAGAACAAAATCAGTGTATTATCCCTTATACACTTTCTCAAACTGGACACATGCAACACATCATGTACACCACTCAATCCTTAATGGTAGCTTGAGCCTATAAGCGACTGATCCAACTCAAGATGGGCTCTTGAAAGGACCTAATCATTGTGGCTCAGCTTTTCCTTCTCTGCTAACCTATTAACATCCTTTTAAGGTAACTCATTCAATAGAACCAAATCTTCAATCTGAAACCGAAATGATTTCCTTCAATTGTCCATGTAGTCCTTCTGTTGATCAGTTGGCGACTTTTAACCTTCCCTTGATCTAGGCAAATCCTGTCGCTAGTTTCCCAAATAAACTAGGGTCTGGTTAATCGTCTCCTGCAACTTTAGCTTAACAAAGTGGCGATCAACACTTCCAACCATACAAGGCTTCAAACTGAGCAACCTGAATACTAGCGTGATAACTATTATTGTAGGATAACTCTGCCAAGGACATGTGAGTATTCTATCTTTCTTCGAAATCCATCGTACATGCTCTCAACATTTCCTCCAAAGATTTGAAAAGCTTCCTCCTACTTTTCTGTCCAATAAATTTCCCTTTTCCTTTTGGGGTTATTAGTGTCGAAGGCTGGACTAATTTAGAGAAATTCTTAATAAATCTCTGGTAGCACCTAGCTAGTCTTATGAATCGTCGTACTTCCGACGGGGTCTTTGGCGCTTCTCATCATTTGATCGCTCTAATCTTAGACTAATCTACATGCATACCTTCCTTATTCCTCGACAACTCCATGGTCAACTTCAAATGTTACTCATGATTCTCTTTGGTTCGCAGATATGCAACTATATTGCCGAAGAATATTATCACGAACTTATCCGATTAGGGTTTCCATACCCTGTTCATGAGATCCATGAATATAAATGGTGCATTAATTTAGTTAAAAGGCATGACTAGTAACTCGTAACGGCCACATCGTGTTCAAAGAGCAGTCCTCGGAATATCTTCGTCAGCAATCCTTCAACTGATGATATCCTGATCGTAGATCGATCTTCGTGTAGCAGCTGGATCCCTGTAGCTTGGTCGAACAAATCGTCAATCCTCGGTAAAGGCTACCGATTCTTGATAGTCAACTCGTTCAGCTCTCTGAAATCATCACACATCCTGAAGGGTCCATCCTTCTTCCTCACAACAAAACAGATGCACCTCAAAGCGAGAAGCTTGATCGAATGAAACCCTTGTCTAGTAGCTCTTGAAGCTGATTCGACATTTCTTCCATTTCTAACGGCGCTTAATCTATAAGGAGATTGTGTAATTGGGTACAGCACCGGGTGCCAGATTGATTCGGAATTCGATCTGTCTCGTAGGGGGCAATCCAGGTAAGTCTTTTTAGGAAAACTTCTGGATAATTGCGATCAATAGGAATCTCTCCGATATTCCTACATTTGGCCTTCATATCCACCACGTTAACAAAGAACGCAGGATAGCCTTTTCCTAACAGCTTGAACATCTTCGTAACACTGGCGACACTCAACACTCGACACTCGACTCGGTTGGTCTCCGTGAACAACTACCGTCTCTCTACCGTCATCAGGACGAGATATCCTAGCTAGCTTCTTCAAGCGATAGTCCCTACTTCGTTCTCGGGTAATCAAACCATCCTCACATCTATGTCAAAGCTCCTCAGCTCCACTGGAAATAAACCAACAGTAGAACTACGATCACCTAACTAAATACTACAACCGCAAACGACCTCACTAGTTTCAATCAATTTACCAATTGCTAGTTCTATTGGGCACTTTATACCCAGCTTACTTACTGGTGAACACAAAAATGGTACAAAGTTTTTCGAAACAAAACTCAAGTCAGCTTTGGTATTAAAAGTAAGAACATTGATTGGTCTTTGATTCGAAACATACCAGTAACAGTAGCAGGATTCTCACGTGCCTTCCCAGCATTCATCTTAAAAACTCTGCCCTTTGCATTCTGACCCCTCATTTTCAGACAATCTCTCTTGAAATGTCCTTGCTCACCACACTCGTAGCATCCCTCGAGTGTATCTCCCTCCGATGTACTCTTAGCATAGCACTCGCGAGTCATATGTCTAGTCTGACCACATCTAGCGCACTTTCTCCGCTCATCCTCGTGAGTCTTCTTCTCAAAACTACTCCTGTCATCCCTGACATTATCCTTTCTAGAACGGCTAGAACTGGCTACATACGCCTTCCTCGGAGTGCGTTTCCTGTCACGCTTCTCATCGGTTTCCTTCCTCGAACTCTCAGACTTTCGCTTTCGCTAATCCCCAGATCTAGGCTCGGAATGCGGAATTATTTGAATGGTCGATCCGCTATGACGGCCCGACATCACGCATACCGTTGCCACGTCATTGCATAGGGTACCAGTAAATGATCTTGGGTTACAACCCTGGATTGTTTTATGTGTACATCCATGTACTGTTCACAAAGTTAATGAAAAATCAGAATTACGCTCCAATTATATCATAACACAGGAACTACTAAAACTTTCCGATCATTATATTACTTGAAGGGTTTCTGATCTGTGTCCCACCAAACCATGCCCGTGAGCACCACATCCACGTTCCCTGCCATCATTTTGGTTAGCATCACGCTATTCCATGGAAGTATTAACGTGTTGGGCTATGAGTTGTGCCAACTCTTCCGGGGTAATAGGTAGTCCAGAACCCTGTCTCGCTTTTCGTGGCATTTCGTCGTTTCTATTATTACAACATAATATCAACATAAGACGATATCCAAAATAATTCAATCATTAAATGATAGTGGACCAAACATTGCGCATGTATAATATCCACATATTAATGAGAACAATTCTTAAACCAAAAGAAACCCATTTGATTTATACCAGAAATTTACAAAACTTGTTTTTAGTACAAAGACTAATCAGAATTCGGCGTGTCTACATCAACACCCGCAACAAGTCTATATGAAATTTCCTCCTAAATATCTGAAAATTTGGCATGCAAGCCGTAAATAGGGTTTTATCAATGAGACATATAAAACAAACAACAGAAACAACCAACAACTAACGCTTCAATCCCTGGAAGTCCAACATCCTCCTAACAAGCTCTTCTAGCTCATCATAACAGTCCATCTGTCCCTCTCAGTCTTTCATCTTGCTCTTCGTCATCTCCAAGTCTCCGCATAACGTGGCGAACTGACGATCACAGTGAGAGCGATTGACCTAAATCACCTTCTGCTTCTTCAAAGCGGACACTGCCTCAGCTCTCGAAGTCGATGTGATCTCTCCAACGGGTCGAGTCCTCTTCCTACGTCGAGTGTAGACTAAAAGAGGCGTAGAAAAACACGTGACTCGAATAGCAGAACAAATGATTCTATAACGACGGGTGAAAGAATATCAAGTGTAGGCTCGACAGTATCAGTGAGCAGGTCTACTAATGGCTCTATAGGCCGAGACGTGATATATCGTAACCGTACAAATTAAGTGTGTGGTCAAATGAATAATAACACATAAGGCCCAAATAAACAGAAAATCGCGTATGCACATAAACACATAATGGTTTTCATACATGATAAAATTTTCCATGTTTATTTAAAAATCTTGGCTTCGAGAATTTTGGACTTTACATCTCAAAATTCTTCGGTGGAAGTCTAGTGTTTTCCTCCGAAAACATCTAGTTCGCTAACAACCATTGGCTCTGATACCAACTTCTGTCACACCTCAAAAACGTCGCAGCGGAATATAAAACGTAGTGGTGACAGAAGCTGGTGCCCATTTGTATCTTGCTGAACGATGCATCGTAATGTTGGACATTTCAACTCAATTAAAACATAGATTTTAAAACACAAAGTCTTAAAGTCCGTCACAATCACACCATAATTAAATTGTTTTGATCCTTATGGATCTTATTACATTGGTCCCAAATAGTTTTAAAAGTTTGTCCAAAACATTATCAAACCAAACATGCATCAACAACCACAAGATACGCCATAATTCCTGAAGCCGAACTCAAGTACCTGTAGAACACGTTAAAATCAAGTGTCAACACAAAGGAAGGTGAGTTCACATATTCACATACAAACAATTCATTCCAAAGGAAAACTTTCTGATTATGTGTTGATTTGAAAATATCCATATAATTTTTAGAAAGTCCAATTTATTTCCTTAATAAAATCCATGGGTCCTCCGTCACGGTTCAACAACCCGACAATAATACTCTTACCCAGGTTTTGTATATTAAATTCATAGCGTCAATTTTCAGACTCGTATGTTAGCTAGACGATACGAACTATATATTTACCATGCAGGGATAATCAAAGCTAGACAATAAACAGAATATCAATTCGTCGTTTGACTTGACTCGGAGCGACCGGTCACGACGGGGTTGTCAACCCGATAGATCTACCAACAATTCCTCGCGTGCAATACTTAACTGATTAAACGACATCATGGGCGCGGGGTCCACTCGAGACCAATATGATGTCTGCCTCACGTACAATATATATATCCTACTAATATGACAAATTTAATACACGAAGTTGTGTTGGATCGGTTCTGTGACCCTAAACAGCCAGTAAAGGCAGTTCATCATCATTTACTAAGGCGGAATTAAAGTAAACAACGTCACACAGCTTGTTCCTTTTAACTTTCTTTCTATTACTGCTTATCCGAGCCTTTTACAATGATTCTGACACAATTTTGGCAGCACCTCGACTCACACACAAGATCAGGTCCGCTTCAAATGAGATTACACAACTCCTATTTATAGACCTAGGTATTTCGTTTGAGGGTGACAAGACCCTGTTCAAACGAAATTACTTGGGTGATTTCGTTTGAACTTGTCCAAGTCTCCTTCAAACGAAATTACCTCCTGAAACATAAACAAACCCTAAATCAATCCCTGTTGTGCACTCATTTAACCTATCTAGACATAAGACTCGATTAAGACGTAGTTAACAGACATTAGATGCACCAACAGACTCCCCCTTGGATGTTGACGAAGTCTTCGGCTTCGAGTCTTTAGTCTTTGTCTCTTTCCAAATTTTGTCTTGACATTGTAAAAGCTTTCTTCAATCTTTATCTTCAAACTTTAATCTTCAATCTCCCCTTTGAGTGTTGATCCAGAATCTTGACTCCCCCTTTCGCAGACTCCCCCTCTCGATAAGCTAGGGCTTTAAATTCTGGTTCAAACTTTGACATTTTGTTGCCATGGGGAACTTGATTCCTATACAATCTCTACCGAAATATAAGATATATGACAATAATAATTTCAATTCAAAACTTACCATACACCTTTCAGTATTAAGAAATCCACTTAAGTATTCAGGTCCAAACTAATAACCCTGATTACTCAATTAATCTACCAAGTCCAACTTAATGACCTTGGTTGATCTAAGACAATTCACACTGACATTTTGTTAAAACATTTTCTGAAAATTTACAAGTTTCAAATTAATGAACTTGCTTTAACTTTCCAATTTTCACAAACTTATTATGTTTTAGCTCCAAACTCATCATCCAGCTCAGAAACTTCCTGCATCTGCTTCAATTCGAATCAGAAGATCAGCATTCCACTTTGGTTTGTCAAAAATAAAGTAGAAATATAAAATCTTTTTGAATTTTTTAATAAAGTTTCTAAACTAGAAATGAAATACAGAAATAGAATGCAGTAAAAGTAAACTATTTACAAACATATTTTTGGTGAGCGTGTTAGGGAATCATATCAGCTATTCGACAAGTCACAAGTACCGTTAAGCTTTAATTTCATACTCAAAATTAAACAATTCACTTAGATTGTCGATATACTGATCCACTTAAATTCTTACACACATTTCAATCTGTCCAGGATACGGATTTAGATGTTTTAGAGACTTAAACTTATACATGTGTCCCACCTCTTGAATATACTCCCGTATCCAAATCCCAATATTCAGTCTTACAGGTGAGTATACCACAGATGATATCTGTAAGGGGTTAAATTGAGAAGAACCGTGAGAGCTCAGGTCAGAACTTCCGTTCAGCAGAGAGATGACGGTTCGACTTTAGGTGTGTCCCCTTTAGAGGATCTTTTTTACAACAGCAATGATTATCAATTTTATTGTTTCATCATTTTTGCTGAGGGCGGCGCTATATTTCAAGCAATGCAGAAAGTATTATTCGGGGACTAGGCCATTGCTTCCGCATTATCAGAAATCCCGGAATAATACCCCAGATATCACTGAGTATAAAGACCTAGTATCTCAGAAAAAGGGATCCTTCAAACAAGATTTCAGGGGTTACCTATATATCCAAGTAGTGTTCCCCACGAAATAAGTAAGTAAAGATTTAGGTTTATATCCCGAACAAACCTACTAAATGTGTAAAAACCTATCGGCACATCATCAGCGAGACTGTTTAACCTTTTAAACTTTTCAATTCTTTAGCATACTGTAACTGTCAAGCCGATGTACTATCATTTTCCCTTTTTACACAAGCTCTTTTTCATTTTCTATTGTTTTTGGATTTTGAAAATATCTCATGTTTTTGGATTTTTGAAATTTTTTACTGTTTTTGTATTTTCTGAAAATATTACCCTACTCTCCCCCTAAATACCAAAACAAGTAAAAAATCGACAAACCATTGCAGATTGCTTCTCAACATCATCTACAACAGTACCTTCATCAACGCCAATAATCTCTTCCAACACCGATAAAAGCTTCATACCGTTCAATTTTAGCAAGTATTGAAAACGTGTTTTGTCAAATGCTTTGGTATGTAAATCAGCTTTTTGTTCGTCAGTGTGGATTTTCTCAATTCGAATCAACTTCTTCTCAAAACAATCTCGGATGAAGTGATGACGAATTTCAATATGTTTCGTTTTAGCGTGATGAACTGGATTTTTTGTAATGTTAATCGCTGCCTCATTATCAACAAAGATAGGGGTGTTTAGAAATTGCAAACCGTAGTCGCGCATCTGTTGCTGGTTCCACAAGATCTGAGAGCAGCAACTGCTAGCAGATACATACTCCGCTTCACATGTGGATAAAGCCACATAGGTTTGCTTTTTGCATTGCCAGGTAACCAATCTTGGTCTGAAAAACTGGCACCCTGCTGTTGTTGATTTAGCGTTAACTTTGCAGCTTCCGAAATCAGAATCGGAATACCCTTCGAGCATGAAATCTCCTTCTCTTGGATACCACAACCCCAATGATGGAGTTCCTTTCAGGTAGCGTAATATCCTTTTGACTATAATCATGTGCGATGCTCTCGGAATAGATTGAAATCTTGCTGCGAGGCAGGTTGGATACATAATATCGGGTCTTGAAGCTGTCAAATACATCAGCGATCCGATCATGGGACGATACATTGTTTCATCTACCTTCTCTCCGGTGAGATCAGGGTTTATCCCATGATTCGTTGCTAATGGGGTGGAGGCTGGAGTAGAACCTGACATCCCGAATTTCTCCAAGATATCATGAACGTACTTCGTTTGATGTATGAAAATTCCTTTGGGTAATTGATCAACCTGTAGTCCCAAAAAGAATTTCATCTCACCCATCGATGACATTTCGAATTTCTGCTTCATAACTTGTTCAAAATCTTTGCACAAATTTTCATTTGTTGACCCGAATATGATGTCATCCACGTATATCTGAACTATCAGAAGATGTCCGTCGACCTCTTTGGTGAAGAGAGTGGCATCCACTTTTCCACGAATGAAGCTGTTGGCTAGCAGGTGTTGAGACAATGTCTCATACCAAGCTCTCGGGGCTTGGTGTAAACCATACAGTGCTTTATCTAGCAAGTAGACCTTGTCTTTGTGGATTGGATCGGTGAAGCCCGGTGGCTGTCCGACATATACCTCCTCTTTTACCTTCCCATAGAGAAACGCAGATTTAACATCTAACTGATATACTTTGAAGTTTTTCCAAGATGCAAATGCCAGGAAGATTCTGATTGCTTCTAGTCGAGCAACCGGAGCATACACTTCAGTGAAATCTATACCCTCCTGCTGACTGAAACCCTGGACTACGAGTCGAGCTTTGTTATGAACCACAACTCCTCTATCGTCTCTCTTACACTTGAACACCCACTTGGTGTTTATCTTCCTCTGACCGTCAGGCAAGTCTGCTAACTTCCACACTCCCAACTTCTCAAACTGACTCAACTCTTCTTGCATAGCATTGACCCAAGAATCTTCAGTTAGCGCCTCTTTGTATGTTCGCGGTTCGATCTGCGAAATAAAACAACTTAGTGAAAATTCAGTTTGTAAAGGTGCTACTGTAGAATAAAAACAAGTAAGGCCTTGGTCAATTTGACGTCTAGTGCGAACGCCTGTTTGCAATTCTCCAATGATCAGCTCCTCTGGATGGTATGAAAGAGTTCTTGGCATCACCTCGCCTGGAACATCTACCTCGCCTTCCAGATTAGTAACATTCTGATTTGCACCTTGTTCACTGACTGGGTTTGTTTGACTTGAAATCTGAATTTGCTCCCCCTCAGAATCTGAATCACCATGATCAAATACTGGCATGTTCTTAGATTCTTGATTATCATTCTGTGCCGTCTGATTATCATGAGCAACTTCATTTTGTTGAATATCATCATGTTCTCCAGCATTACTTGGACCTGCTTCATCGTCATTCGAAGCTTGTCGCGGTCGTCTTGAATACTCAGCTGGGAACCTTTCCTGCGATTCTTCATACTCTCTTAGAATATCCAACTCGTCAAAGAAGTCTTCTTCTTCTTCCTTTTCTTCTTCCATGTCAAACGAATCCCACAAAGTGTCATAATGAAAACGCCATGAATCTCCAGGATTCTGCGGTGGCATTGTGTGACCTTGACACTCAATATTGTGTGCTTCAATAATCCGCTTCAAGCTTGGAACAAAAACTCTTTTCAATGGACTTTGATATCCCACGAAAATTCCTTCAATGCTCTTTGGACCAAATTTACCAAAAGGCTCTAGAACGGTACAAGGTGACCCAAACGGTTCTAAATACTTCAGATTCGGTTTGCGGTTATTGATCAGCTCGAAACACGTCTTATTGAATTTCTTTACAGTGAGAACTCTGTTGAGCGTATAACATGCGGCGGAAACAGCTTCTGCCCAAAAATTTATTGGTAACTTTGAATCAGCAAGCATTGTTCTGGCCGTTTCGATTAGCGTCCTGTTCTTTCGTTCTGCTACTCCATTCTGCTGCGAAGTGTAAGGAGCACTAAATTCATGCAATATACCTCTTTCATCACAATTTTCTTCCATCTTGTTGTTCTTGAACTCAGTACCATTATCACTTCTGATTCTTTTGATACGCCTTTGGTACAAGTTTTCAATTTTTCTGAACAATGCCATCAAACTACAAACGTCTCATCTTTCGTCTTCAGAAATGAAACCCATGAAAACCTTGAAAAATCATCCGTGACAACCAAACAATAGTAATCACCAGTGATGCTTTTGACATTCACTGGACCAAAAAGATCCATATGAAGTCTCTCTAAAGGTTTTGATACTGAGTTGACTTTCTTTTGAGGATGTGATTTCTTTTTCTGCTTGCCTTTGATACAGTTAATGCACTCCCCCTCAAGATGAAAACCTTTCACATGAACACCAATAACCAAATCGTTATGTACCAGGTGATTCATTTTTCTCAGGTGAATATGCCCCATCTTTCTATGCCATAACCTCGACTCCTTCTCCGTTGCTTTTGACATAAAACAATGTGCCTGACCCGTTGTAGTAGTTGCTACACTCATGTCCAATACATACAAATCATTCACTCTGGGCGCTCTCATGATAATCCATTCTTCAGGAACAACAAATCCTGGTTTCAAGATCAAACATTCTTTGTCAGTAAAGTGAGTGGTATACATCCTGTCACAGATCTGCGAGATACTCAGCAAATTATTCTCCAGCTCAGCAATGTAGTTAACTCTTTCAAACGTAACAATCCCATTAGATAACGTTCCTTCACCAACAATTCTACCACCTTGGTTTCCTGCGAATCCTACATATCCTCCATTGAAATTTCTAACATCATACAACAATGCAGTCTTCCCTGTCATATGTCGAGACGCTCCACTATCCATAATCCATCGTGAAACAGCTCTCGGAAGTTCCTGCACATATCACAAATTGATTTAAAAACACATTTCAATAAAGATGCCGATTCATGCTTCACGATTACCAACTAGGAAGCTCCGGCATATTTCAAAAACATTTAGTGAGATTTTGTTGCCACCCAAGCCTCTTTTGATTCGGGTAACTTGACATTAATGTGAGATTTTCCAATGTAAAGTGGTGGAAAGTTTTTATCATTCATCTTAAAGCTTTCTTTTGATCCAACCTCAACCTTTTTGTATAGAACAAACTCATCTTTCTTAGGTTGACCAGTTGGTTGATTTTTCTTTTGAACATTCTTCTTCTCTGGTGGAGTAGAAGATTGTTTCTCCAATTGTTCATAAAAATCCAAAGGAACATCCATCTTTACCGAAGTGGTAGAAGACGGTTGTTTTTCTGACTCTGAAACCTTTGGTTTTTCAACAACTTTTGGCTTCCATGTTTGTTGAGATGAAGCAACCCGTTTATAAAATTTGTCATTTTTAGTTTCCAATTTCTTAACAGGTTCAATTTTGACTTTTGTTTTTTCTTTTTTCAAAATTTTCTCAACAACCATTTGAGCTTTTCCTTTTGCATCAACCTTCTTCTTTTGACTCTCAACAACTTCAGTCTTAGGCTTGAAGTTAGTGCAATTTCTTGCAATGTGACCAACTTTGTTGCATCTAAAGCATGTACGAGTATCAACTACCCGACTTATGCCTTCAGACTGAGATCGTGAGGCCCTCTCCTCAAAGAACTCTTTGTTTGATTTTGAAAAATTCTCAGATTCTTCATCAGAAAGTGAACTCGAACTGTTCACAAACACCTTTTTCTCAGAAAACCTTCTGTTTTGAGCATTTTTCCTTTGATAATTCTTACCACCCTGATAACCACCCGACCATCTGTTTTGATTGTTGTTATAAAAACACGGTGGAACAACAGGTTTCTTGTAGTAAGCTTTATCTTTTTCAAAATTCATTTGCCTCTTTGTTTGATTTAATCCTTTTACTTCAGACAAATCAATTTCAATCAATTTGAACACATTTGTCAACTTAGCAACATTAACATTCTCAAGTGGAAACTCAGAATCCGAATACAACTTATCCGATCCCGACATCTTGTACATGACAAGAGTAGGTTCTTCATTTAAGTTGTTTTTGGACTTTGGTTTCGGAATGTATTTGTCCAGAAAACATTCATCATCATCAGCTGAATCACTTTCAGGCTTCAAAACACTTTCAGCCATGCTTTTAACAATATCAGTTTGAACACTATCATCAAATGATGATGAAGAAAATGTCACATCAATTGACCCTGGAAGTTTAACCTCTTTTTCATCTTCATCATTAACCAACCCAGACTTTTTCTTTGAATAATTGTTTAAAACTGGTGGCGGAACCTGATGAAACCCAACCCCAGTTCCATCCGAGTAAACATCTTCGCCTGCTTTGTTTTTCCCAATAGGTTTAGGAACAATGTGTTGTAAAACAAAACTTGCGGAGCTGTAACTATTCAGCTTCAGCTGGATGCGTTCATTTTCAATTTTAACTTCTTGAAATTGAAGTTTCAACTTAGCAATCTCATCCAGTTGTTGGTTGATTAATTCTTCTTTAACCCTCAAAACACCTTGCAAATGACAATTTTCTTTGTATGTTTTACCATTTCTATCATCAGAATCTTTCACTGTGCGTTTTAGCTTCTCAAAACTTTCAGAAATTTGACGATTTTCAAGAATTAGTTTTTCATTTTCTTTCCTAAGTCTTTCTACGTCAATTTTATCAGTTTTGATTTTTTCATTCAGTTCTTTTATTCTATCAGTTGAAGCTTTCAGCATTTTGTCACGGTTCAAAATCTGATCCTCAACACTTCTGACTCTATCAGTCAGATCATCCACTTTCTTACCATTGAGATAGGTGATTGTACTACAAACTTTGCATTCTTTGATGCAATTTTTACAGTCAACATCACCATTGACTTTCTTACCTGACTCAGTCGTTAACTCATTTGTACTGACCTGGCTTTTAGACTCAGATACAGACTTAGAGTCTACCTCAAGTGCCTTAGCAGCCAGCACCTTGTCAGCCATCTTTCCCATGTTTTCAGCATTCAACTCTTGAATCATGTCAATGATCCCATTATCAACCTTCTTTGGCTCTTCTTCTTTCTCTTTCTCTTTCTCTTTCTCTTTCTCTTCTCCACTTCCCCACCATTTTCTTTGCCAATACTCATCTTCATCAGCCATTTCTTTAATTATGGTTTCAAGATCAAGAGTGTTATGGTCAATAGCAATGTTTCCCTCGGGGTCAAGATAACATTCTCTGTCTAGATCCCATCTCCTCGCTCTTTTTGCTTCAAGATAGATACCAGATATTTTGATCATTCTTTGCTGAGCTATCATCTTTCTGTAACCATACTTCTGTTCTTCAGTTCTGTTGTCATTCCAAGGAACAGGTTCAGTAGATTTTGTCATGAAAGCATATCCAACCGCATCCTCCTCAGGTAACAACTCGCTCCAGTCGAAACCTTCATCGTCGTGAATCACAGCAAGACCTCTAGATTTCTCTTTGTTATCCTCAAGCTGCTTCATTCTTGGCGGTTCTGATTTATTCTGATGATAAATTGCTTTCTTGTAGTAATCTTCTCTGAATGGGTTTTCAGACTCATCAGCATAAGCATTTCGGCATTCACGCTTAAAGTGGCCTTTCTGTTTACACTTGAAGCATGTCACTTTAGACTTGTCAAAGCCCAACTTGGTAGATGGTCCACCAATAGACTTTCTTCCAGTTATCTCCATGAAACGCTGTGCCCGACGAACTGCACTGGCCATGCACCACCATATGTCAATCAATTCCATCTCCTCAGGATCTATCTGATCGTAATCTTCTTTTGTCAGGTTGGTGTTGCCAATCTTCCCTGCCACTAGGCTTTCATACGATTCTAGCACAGAAGCTAGGAAAACCATATGTTGCTTTGCCGACTCCTCGCTGAAGTTTTGAGCGTTCTTTAAGTCTACAGTGATATTGCATTGAAATAGGTTCTTTGCATCTGATTGGCTTGAATGTAACGAAGAACCACTGTGAAATCCACTGCTTTGACTCTCTTTGCTAGAAGTGTTGGAATTCTCAGCAGAAAAAGCTGTCTTGGGAGGTGTATTCTTTGGCATCATGCTTTTTGGATAATATAAATCCAAGTTCTGTTGATATGACGAGTGATTGACTTTGTGTGTTTTCTTTATCTCCAGCTCGTGACTCTCTAGTCTTTCAATCAACAAATCCACTGTAAGCTCCTCAGACTTGATCGTATTATTCAACATCAAAGCATAATATTGCCAGTCCATCTCATCTGGCAATGAATCAAACAATTTGTCGATTAGCTCTTCTTGAGAATAGAAAATTTCATGTCTTGCCAGTTCCAGCTTCAGATGCCCAAACCTCTCAATCATTTTACAAACTGATTCATTCTTTAAACACCCAAATAAATCAAACTCTTTTCTTAGTAATTTCTTTTTGTTTTTCACTATTTCTGCACTTCCCAAACACTTAACTTTCAACTTTTGCCAGAGATCTGTAGAATTTTTGTACTCGATCAAAGATATAATATCTTCTCGAACAGACTGAAACAGCAGTGCAATGCATTTTTGCTCAGCAACAAACGTTTCTATTTCTTCAGATGATGTCAAGCTTTCACCAGTTTTGCCTCCATCAATATATCCGTTCTTTAGACTCTTCCAGCTAGGATATGCAAAGGCCTTCAACCATTCGTCAAACTTCTTGGCCCACCGACTGTACTCTTCGATAGCCATTAACTTCGGGGGTTTGTTATATGTTCCAAAAGCACTTTCAACTCCCAAAGCATCCGATAAGCTTTTCTTTGTACTTGACGTGTTCTCATTGATGTTGCTAGGAGAAGTATCGTCTCCAGAATTTCCAGCAAAGGCAAAGGCATCATAAAACGGATTGAAATCATCCATCTTCACGTACCTGAAAAATCAGCAAACACTTAGAAAATTTTTAAGTTTTTGAAAAGTTGCTGTTTCAAACGAAATAGCTATCTTAAACAATATTCCCAATTTCGTTTGAGATAACACCTAGTTCAAACGAAATCAATGAACTTGTATACCTTTCAAACAAAATAACAATAATATCCACTCTCAAACGAAATCACACAAAACTTTCAAACGAGATACTTGTTTAGGTGTGAACTTCAAACGAAATCAATTATGTGCACACTCAAACGAAATTAGTCCAACACTTTCAAACGAAATCAGGTCAAATGTATGTTTTCTCAAACGAAATTATCAATAATCTTCAAACGAAATAGCATGACATTAGCATTTTCGAACAATTTTCAAACGGAATTAATGGTTTTTATCAGTTTTAAGTCGAATTTTGGTCTCAAACTTTCAAGGATTAGTTAACACTATGTTTCGCTTGATATATGAGAGTTTTAGGCCATTTCAACCGTGAAAACTTGTTCAAATCAGAAAAGAAAGGTAGAAGTGTGAGAATCCGGTAAAATCAAGCTGAATTTGGTATGAACTCCTCGTCCTGAGCTCTGATACCACTTGTTGGATCGGTTCCGTGACCCTAAACAGTCAGTAAAGGCAGTTCATCATCATTTACTAAGGCGGAATCAAAGTAAACAACGTCACACAACTTGTTCCTTTTAACTTTCTTTCTATTATTGCTTATCCGAGCCTTTTACAATGATTCTGACACAATTTTGGCAGCACCTCGACTCACACACAAGATCAGGTCCGCTTCAAATGAGATTACACAACTCCTATTTATAGACCTAGGTATTTCGTTTGAGGGTGACAAGACCCTGTTCAAACGAAATTACTTGGGTGATTTCGTTTGAACTTGTCCAAGTCACCTTCAAACGAAATTACCTCCTGAAACATAAACAAACCCTAAATCAATCCCTGTTGTGCACTCGTTTAACCTATCTAGACATAAGAATCGATTAAGACGTAGTTAACAGACATTAGATGCACCAACAAGTTGTACGAATCCCGTGAATCTCCATCCCTCGAGATCAGGCCGGCATCTGTCCCAACTTTACGGTCTGTTTCGCCTCGGAAACACCGTACCAATCCCCGTTTCATCCCGAAACATATATATATTCAACCAAACCGTTTCATCCCGAAACAAATATATTCAACCAAACCGTTTCATCCCCGAAACATGTATTCAACAAAAACTGTTTCATCCCCGAAAAATATATTCAACAAAAACCGTTTCATCCCCGAAACATATATTTTCACAAATCCATATATTTTCAACGAAAATATGTAATTTATATAAAAAAGGTATGTTTTATTCCAAAAACATTATTAAACCCTTTTATTGGCGTGTTCTACCCCCAAAATATATATACAAAGCAGTAAAAAGAGGGGTTTAGTGACACTCACCTTTGGGTGCGTATTTTTAAATAGCGCAATCCCACAGTTTGATTTCTACACGTCCTATTATATGTAGGAACGAGTTTTAAATCAATATACATATATACATCACAAAAATCCTAAGTTTCTCTGTTTCTTAGAATTTTCACATAACTTTGAGATTTTCTCGAAAAGTTATTATTTTTTATTATGTTGGCGCGTTAATATATATATATGAGTTCATATATATATATATATATATTAATATTTTTGTGACTTGAACGATTTTATTGGTGACCATTATTGTGTAAATCCGTTAACACTCCCGTTTATACGCAATATATCTATGATTTGCGCGTCGTAATATATATACATAAACGTTCACATAATTAATCATCGAATCACGCGAAATCTTGTTAACTTATCTATTTTTTTATTTTTAAAACAAATATACATAAAATATATCATATGTATCAAATTTCATGCTCGACAAACAAGTTACACTTTTAATGCGATTTTTACCGTTTCTACCGCACAAAACGCACAAGTATACATGCATAATCCAAATCTTTAAAATCATGTTAAAACTTAACTTATTTTCACATTCTCATGTTTAAATCATATAACACATCTTAACACATAAGGTTCACCCAAATTTTACCCATACTAGGGTTCATTGAAAAATGCGTATTTTAGCGATTCGGTAACGTTTTCGGGCGTCGGAAGTCACGTATGACTAACCAAACACCAAGTAAACTTAAAATTAGTTAAAATACTTATTTTTAAACTAAAAAAATCAGTTTACTTACTGATCTAAACCAGTTTCATAAAAATCCTCCGAAAAGCCGATTTTTAATCGTTTTACCGCATAGTTTTGCATCCAACGTTACCACAATCATCCCAAGTCGTAATGACTTGATATTTTAACACAATACATTTTATTTACTGATTAAAATGATGGTTATAATCAGATTAGTGCAGGTCTCACATAAACCACATAAATCATGCAATTTCACATATTTTACAACACCTAAAGCGCAAAGTACAACATGCAAAGCTAGTAAAATTTATGACAAAGTTTTATACCATTTAACACTTCAAATATTCATATTTTTAGTGTTTTGATTCTGATCATACTTTATTTTTATCAAATCATATTCAAATCATCATTTCATGTTCATCTTTCATCATGCATGCTTGTGTACAAGTATCTAAAGCACATATATCATATTATCATCAATTCATATGAAATTATATGCATCAAACCTGAAGTTAATTCATGCAAATCCAAGACATGTTCATCATCAAGTCATCTAGACATAATTTCATACAATAATCTTTCATAAATGAACATATGACAAAACCTACATGCATGTCATTTTAGAAGAATTAACCAAACAAGTATCCATCATAAATCAAACTCAATCTCATATATATACACACATACACATATACGATTTTGTATACATACATATATATGTCCATTTTTATTTTGCATAAAAACCCATTTCTTATTAGTTTCAAGTTTGTGAATTATCCAAGAACTTTGAGAAACTTCTATCATCATCAACATCATCAAGAATCAAGAATATGGTTTTTAAAGAAAATTTTATACCTACAAGATTTTGATGGGTTTCTTGACAAAGTGTGATGATATGGAGCTTGGTTCTTGCTTGAAACACCTTCAAACCACCTTTGGATCTTCACAAATGCTTGGGACAAGCTTAGAATGACTTGAATCTTCAAGAAGGGGGTTAAAATTTTCGAAAATGAAGAAGATAAAGGCTGTTTTCAGCCATGAATTAGAGGGAGAGAGAGAGAGAGAAGATTGTTGTGATATAATTCTTGGATTTGTAAAAGAGTTTCTTAGCGTTTTAATTTATTTTTTCCCACGAAAAAGATTAAATTTATTATTCAAATCATAACAGTCTATTTTTAGGATTTTAACACTGATCGAATGGTCACCGACGTTCGTTTCGCATGTTAACCGTTACGCGATAAGCGTTTATCTTATCGTTGCCAACATAATTTTTACCAAGGTTTAAATTTACCAACTTATTAAATTCCACATATAAACATCATAATTAGTCAAATACAACCTTTTATCTATTCACAACACGTGTTACAATTGTACGGTACGACCTGAAAAGCCGGGTGTCACAGCAAAGAACTCTAAGAGAAGACTACTTGAATCACATCATGAAGACAAAGACATACAAAGCAACTAATGCTCAATTCTCAAGCTGGACAACAGAAGCCTTATTAGATGAAATATTAAGGATTTAAAAGTTGCTCCTTAATCTAGAGCTCAAACCTACATCTCCAACCTAGAAAGCAGGCAAAAGGATAAATGACAAAAAGGCCCTGTTGTTAAAGATGATGAAGGAAAAAATGTATGCTGTAGATTTTGGGACCCTTAGATCAATGGCAAAATGGGATGAGTCTACTATTATTGAAAACTACAAAAAGTTGGAGATGCTTGGACAAAAAGATCCTTCCATCCCTATAAAGCTTGTATATGATTAAGTTGATTTCCCTATTAAAACTCTTGTTGATCCTTCTAAACTTCCCTCTGCAAAGAACATCTCCTCAGCTAGAAGAAGCTATCTAAAAAGACAAAAGAAGATGTCTAAGAAAGATATAAAGATGTATCAAGACTATTACAAAAAGGAAGGAATCAGATATGAGCTCACATATGCTCATCTAGATACAAACCATGCCAATCTAATTGGTAAAAATCTTGGGTAGACCACCCTCCCAAAACTCATCCAAAATAACTTTTGCCCCAGCAAATCCAGAAAGCTCCAAAATTCTAAATTGGAAATATGACAGGATTACCCATGAATTGACTCTGCTTAGAGCTAATCGAGAAGTTGAAAAGATCTCAATGAATAGTGCCTTTGGCCTAAAGAAAGAAGATTTGTAAGACCTACTGGGTCTTGAACATGAAAGGGATGCAGAAGATCACCTCTCTATGAAATTTGAATTACAATTCCAGGGTCAAATAAGAGAGATGATGATGATGAATAAAGATTGATCTCAATAAAGCTTAGTTTTGGCATCATCTGTTCTAAGGGGAGTTTGTTGAACCTGTAGAAGAACAGATGATTGCAAAAGCCAAAATATACTTATCTGGTCAAGAATTAAACAAGTTATGAAGTTCATCTTCCCCCAAAGATAGTGAATCTTAAACACTAACTGAAGATTTGTTTGAACACTTAAAGATTTGTTTGAAGACATAAATGCTCTATTGATGAAGTGCCAATGTATGTTCAAGGCCAAAGCCCTATTGAAGGTTAAAGCACTGATGAAGAAGACTAAACATCTATTCAAGCCTGAACAGATGTTTAGAAAAAACAAACAGAGGTTTAAAGAACAAATGGTACCAATAGAACAATGTCTGTAAATCAGAGTTTATGAGTCTTAGAACAGTGGATAAGATTCATCAGATGTTAGAATCTAACATCTGATGAGGTAATGTTCGATGTCATTATCAGGGTGACGCCAGCCTTGTTTGCTAATAGATGTTTGTACTTTGTATATATAGATCTCACATGTTAGAGATCTATTTCATCACTTGACATTCCTTTTATACGAACCAAGTTGTGTGATGTTAGGCCGTTTTCGCAGGATCTGTTCGAGTAGAACGTGGCTGGATCGATCAGAATCAAGGTACGGAATCCCTTGATAATGTCAAAGAATCAACAACGACAAGTTCAACGTTTAACGCGTCTGATTTCTATTGAAAGATAGTGAAAATACAGAGGTTCCGGTAGAAAGTCAGACAAGCTGAGCTTCCTTACAAGAATCAACAAAAAGTTCTAGACACAATGCACTAGCCTACTATTTATAGGCAACCAGGGTGGAAATAAGTGTCATCCGGACGGATGGTGGTCCGATCGGATGGTCATCCGATCGGATGACAAACGTCGTCCGACGGATTTCACTTTTACATTTACGCACCATTCCCTGAATTGTCTAGACATAAACAAACATATACATACATATACAAACTTACATACATAGCACAAAATACACAAGACTCGATGCAGACGGAAGCTACAGACATATGCACTAACAGACTCCACCTTGGATGTAGCTGTAGTTCCTTCCTGCATAGTCTTCATTCAGTCTTCCTGCTGCGTCTTCGCTCCTTTGCTTTCTGACGTCTCTTTTCCTCTCTCTCTCTTCAAGCATCTTTCGCCTAAGAGGCCTTCCAACTTCATTCCAGTACTTTCTATACACGGGATCACCGTCGCGCTTTCTATCCCAGGGTGGGATCTTGTTCTCTTCTTTTTCGATCGGTGTCTGGTCAGTTAGAGGAGGTCTCATCAACTTATACCTTCCAAGCCTTGCAGCTTTGTCAGCAATTTCCTTGAATCTTTGACTTTGTTTGTACTTTTTCAAGAATTCATCAATCTCTAAATCTCTCCATTTCGACTTCCAGTATCTGCCAGAGTTGATATCTTTCGCATAGCACAAGTCCACTAATTTCTGATACTGCATAGCTTGGACTTTGTCTGGCCTTTCATAAACAATCTTGTTGTAGAATAGGCATTTGATATCCTTCTTGGAGCAATTCACTAACCACATCGGGTCTAGCACACAAATCCTCCTCGACTCTCCAGTCTTCTTATCAAAAAAAGATATCACCGCTTCCGCTATGCTTTGGTTGTACATCCAACCCTGAAAGTCTTCATAGAAATCCTGCTCCATAGCACGTAGCGGCATATTTTTCAGACAACGCGGCGGCTTTATATTCAGCGTAATATCATTTTCTCCATGTTGGTGCATCCGTCTGTCATCTACGTCTCGTATCGAGTCTTGTATAGAATAGGTTAGATCAGGGCACGAGATTCGAGAATATGAGTTTTAGTGCTGATTCCGCTCGAAATGACATCTTGTCATTTGGAGCGAAATCACATAATATTCTAATTCCGCTCGTAATGTAATATCCTGATTCCGCTCCAAATTAACATGTTGATTCCGCTCCAAATGACACCATGTCATTTGGAGCTAAATCAGAAACTCTATAAATAGGGGTCTTAGGAGCGAAATCAGTAGAGAAGTCTTCCGGTTTGCAACGGAGTGCTGCCGAAGTGTCATCAGGTTGTAAACGTCATTCTTTCAATATAAATCGACAGTTTAAAGTGTATATTTGCTGAATTGACCTCGGTTTGTCTGTTTCCGCCGTTCAAACTGAGTAAAACTCTTCTGATAGACTCGTTTAGGTCCGAATTCGATCCTACAAGTGGTATCAGAGCTCAGGAAGAAGAGTTCTATACAATTCAGCTGCCAATTCTGTTTTTCTACACCTTCTACATCTGTTTTTAAAAAATTCACATATTTTCACGGTTAAAATTGGTTCAATTTTTCACAGTGTGCTCGGAATTACATATTAACAAAGCCTTCAAAGTTTCATGTCCAAATTCGAAGTAAAACTCGTCATTTTTGTGATTCAGCTCGAAAATGTTCGAGAGAAATATGACGTCACAGTTGATTCCGCTCGAAAATAGGTCTTGATTCTGCTCCTGATTGGTTTCATTGGTCTGATTCCGCTAGAGATTCTGTTCGAAAAATCAGATTCCGCTCCAAATACTTTAATTGGTTGATTCCGCTCCTAAGAATGTTTCTGATTTCGCTCCAGAGGATTGTGTGATTCCGCTCCTAAGTGTTGTCGTGATTCCGCTCCTAAGTATTGTCGTGTTTCCGCTCCTAAAAACTAGTGTGATTCAGATCCAAAAGTGTGTCAGTTGGTTTAATTCAAGAATTGCATGTGATCATTAAATAGTAGTGATTACAATTGTCGATTTAATGGATATATCGGCCCAATCAAATTTAATTGGGTAATAGAGTTTGTCGGCTAAGTGGAATTGTGTCAGCCCATGTGAACAATATTCGGTCCAATTGTTTTTAAGATAAATCAGCCCACTACATTTGAGGTCCAATGGGAATTGAGTAGTAATCAAGATTGTCGGACATTGTGTTCAAAATTCAAATATCGATAAAGTCCATGTGATATTGTATTTGTTCAAAGAATTGACAGAATTCATGTGACTTCAAGCTATCGGCCCAATCATAGAATTTTGAAAGATAATATTGTTGGCTTCATATATCAACAACAGTCACAATATTGATAAGCATACATTTCGGCCCAAATCTTTCTAAGCCCAAGTGAACTTCATTGTTTGCGTCCCATTGGAAGCCCATATTTCGTGGTTCATTTGATCTATTTCATTCATTCAGTTTGCGGAATTCATTTAATCGAGTCCACAAATCTTCGACACGAGTCCTAGATTGATTCAATCATCACACATTTTTACGTATTAAGTCCATTTAAACTGATTGTTTGTTTGTTTGTTTGTCATCAGGTATTTTTACAAGGTGATATAGCTCAATCTGAAACATGGATGAGGATTTTTACAATGCATTCGCTACACCGGTTACCCCGATGAGTATTGCATAGAACACGATGTTGGAAAATGAAACGGGCATGATGCAAAAGCCGCCTAAACTCATGAACATCGAAGAGTACAAAAGTTGGGAAGAAAAGTTCGAAAACTGGGTACAAGCAAATTATCTTGATGTGTGGGAATGTGTCGAGACAAAATGCATTCGACCAATGAATGATGATGAAGAGGTTGTTCCAATTAAAGATCTAAGTGCTGATGCTAGAAAGAAATACAAAGATGAGAAAATGATGCTAAGTCTTCTACAACAAGCTGTAAAGGAAGATATCTTGGTGTTATTGCAACATAATGGAACTTCTTATTCTATCTGGAAAGCCTTAAAATCGAAGTTTCATGGAAGTCAAGAGATGGTTAAGAACAAGAAATCACTTTTGAAGAAAGAGTTCGATCTGTTTCGTGGATTGAAAAATGAGAGCACAAGGCAAATCATTGAAAGATACTGCAATCTGCTAGCAAACATGAAGAGATTGAGCATCGAGAAAGATAATGAAGAGTTGATCGAAAAGCTTGCTGATGCTTTGCCACACGAGACTTGGGGTACATATCTGATGATGCTCAGAAACAAGAAGGGTTTCAATACACTCACTTTGAGTAAGTTCATTGAGAAGTTGGAAGCTCAAGAGATGGAGCAAAGGAAGATTGTTCGAATGAAAGACTTCGATGGTGAACAAGACATCGGACTTTATTACAAAGCTGGGGTGATTGAGAAAACCACAAATTTTTCGCCAAAAGTGGAAACTGCTTACAATGCTAAGAATTCATCCGGAAGTTCATCAAAAGGATCAAGAAGCAACACAAGTTTCTCATCATTTCCATCATTTGATCCGAACATTTCAGCAACAAAGAATGGGAGAAAACTTCAATGCAACATTGTTTTAAATCTTGAGAATGATCAAGATTACTCCGAGGAAGTTGCTAAAAATCAAATGTCTTTGTTAGGAATGGTGTTAGAATCTTACAGTAGTTTTGTGGCCGGAAAGATCGGGAATCCTATGCTTACAAAAGAGGATTACGATCAGATCGATGCTGAGGAGATGGAGCTTATGGATATTAAGTGGTGTTTGGCTAGCGTGTTGAGGAGAGCTGAGAAATTCAAGCAAATCACTGGAAGAGATGATCTTCATGAGGCTGGTATTTCTACTTTAGGTTTTGATAAATCTAAAGTCACTTGTTTTCGATGCAGGGAGAAAGGACACTTCAAGAGAGAGTGCAAAAACCGCGAAGCAAGTGGAGCTCAGAATCCTTTCAACAACAACAATGATTACTATCGAAAAGCCATCTACCATCAAGTTGCTCAACAACCACCTCAACAACAACAACATCAGGCACAAACTGCACATGGAAGGAATGTGATTGAAGATTCTGGAAAAAGAGCTTGTGCGGTTAATCAAGAAGAAAATAAGTCATCAACAGGGTTCAACTGGGATAAATATATTCCATCTGATGTTAAAGCCTGTGTGATTGATCAAGATGATGAAAAGATGCCTGAAGGTTTTAGCTGGGAAAATTTTACATGGGATGATTATATTCCAGATCAAACTCCAGCTCACACAGCTTTTGTTGCACGAGTTGAAGAGGATAGTGATGATGATAGTGAATATTGGTCAAGAAGTTTGACAGCTCATTTCAAAACGATGGCTGAGAGTGACAGTGAAGATGAGAAAGCAAAGAAGAAAAAGAAAAAGGTAAAGACACCAGTTAGTAGTGACGATGAAAAAGTTCCAGTGATCAAAAGGAAAGGAAAGTAAAGATAGAAGTACCAAATTTCAAAGTTGGTGGAGACATTGATGCTAAAAAGATTCCAGTAAAGTGTGACAATTGTGAAGCCATAAAGAAGCAGAATAGCACACTGATTTATAACTTGAACAGTTTGAAGGAATCTTATGATGTCCTGAATAAAGCCAAGAATCAATACAATCATACAAGTGAAGAGCAAGCAACTGCAATGAAGACACTTCAGGGTGCATTCATGATCAAGCAGAAAGTGGTGAACAACTATATTGAGAAGTGTGCTGCTCTTGAACAGAAACTGGAACTGCAAAGAATTGAAACTGAAAGAGTTAATCGTTTGTTGAAAAGTTACTCATGTACTTCTTATGTCATTGACAGGATTTATCCAACTGTTGAAGGCATGAAGGCATTTGAAGAGGATGAAGTAACTGAAGAAAAGAATGATGTTGGAAAAGTTGCTGAAGGAAAGACTCCTGAAAAGAAGAATGAAAGGAAGAAGGATACTAAAGAGAAGACATCTGGTAAGAAACAAGGTGTCAGTTACAACAAGTGTCCACCCCCGCTTGAAAATACATTTTCTCCAAGAAATCCAAATTCGGAAAGAGTTGAAAAAGCAACAAATTTACAGTGGGAGTCGGAGTCTAAAGTTAACTTGCCAGAAAATATTGATGTTATGTTTACATCATCTGACACTGATCATGAGTCCGAGTTAATAAAGAAAGTCGTCGATCAGGTGTTGGATAAAGATGAAACTGAGGAATCAAAGTTGGAGTCAAACTCAGAGTCAAAGTCAGAGTTAGAGTCAAAGTCTGGTTCTGAAAGTTCGAGTTCGACAGTCAACAGTCCAAAGTCTTCAGTTAAAAGGGTTTACAACAAAGAATTCCGGTTATCAAAGTCTAATTTGAATGACGAAACGTTTAAAGTTGCATATACTTTGAATGATTCTGACAAATTATATTTTAATGAGGAATTTCCAATAAGAGGTGTCAAAACTGAATTGATAAAAAAGGTTTTCAAACTAACAGAAATTAATATTTCTGAAATAAAATATTTAAATCTTAACGGTAAACCTAAACCTTACACCTCAAGAGTACAACAAAGATTAAACAAGAAAAAGGGTTACAATTCTGGTTCTGGTTGGCAAAAGAAACCAAACCAAAACCGTAATTTCAAAAAGAAAGGTCTTGGATTTACTCCAACAGAAAAATGAAAAATATGTTCGTGATTTTAAAGCAAATATGACATTTGTTTCAGGTACCTCAGCAGATGAGGAAGAAAAGAAAGAATTCTGGAGACAATCGAACAAATAATTCCTTGCAAAGAAGCAAGAAGAAATGAAGAATGCTAATCAGAGAAAGAAAACTCAAACCTGTTTCAATTGTGGTAGAATTGGACATCTTGCGGTGAACTGTTCGCAACCAATTCAAACCAAACAGGGAGTTTCTAAACTCAAAGAGAAAGTGATTGAGTTTGAACCACCAATTGACAGAACAAAGTTTTTCAAAAATTCTACATTTGAAATTGGTGAATGTTCAAACAAGTTTTACAAAAAGAGAGCTAAAAATGAAAATAAAAAATGGGTGGTTAAGAAGTCTGGAGGTAGTTCTAGCGATGATTCTGATAGGTCAAAATCAGAGGAGCTATCTTCTGGCGATGAGTCTGATTCCATAAAATCAGAGGAGCCACAGGTTGTTTCAAAAGGAGAAAAATCAGTTTCGACTGTGGATAATGAGAATTTTCCACCACTTCGGGCTGAAAATTTTAAAAAGAAAATTGGTAAAGTTGAGATATCAAACCAATTTTATGATGATAAAAAGGTTTTTGATGTTGAAAAAGCTTTTAACCCCATTGTAAAACATATTTTTGGAAAAATAATTGATCGAAAAGTCAAAGGGGTTAAAGAGTTTTACGAGAAGAAGACGAAGAAAGATAAAGTTGAACCATCCCTGGTTTGTGACTGGGATGGTACATATTACGAAAAGTAAGTCTGTGGACTTGCCGGAGATCCCAGGTTGGTAATCGTGGATCAGGAATCGGCATCATTCATAAAATTGTTGTTTGTGAAATTTAAAAAAAAATGTTTAAATGTATACAGGTGATGGACTATGCCGGAACTCCCAGGTTGGTAAGTGTGGAGTAGGTATCGGCATTTATCTTGAAATTTACTTTGATAAGTTCATTGTACAAGTGGTACATAGGTTTGTTCTGATATAGTGATTACTCAAGGTCATTAATTTGAACTTGATGTAATTTTCATACAAGTGGTTGAAAGACAATATGATGAACCGTGCCCCTACAAGTGGTAAAAACAAACTTATTTTCCGGAAAAATCATTTTCATTAAAACAAACTTAAGTGTTTTGAAATCTAAATGAGAAAATAGTTTGTTGTAAAGGGGAGTTCTGATTGTTTATGCCAAGTGGATGGCGATTTGAAGCAATTTGATATCAGTTGTCACGTTGTTTGTACAGTTTATTTTCAAATTTCCTAAAATGTGTTTGCATTTTAGGGGGAGTAGAAATTTCAGAAAATCCAAAAACATTTGAAAATTTGAAAAATACAAAAACATGATAAAAGGAAAAATGAGTTTTGTTGTATAAAAGAGGAAATGATAGTACATCAGTGGACGATCACAACATGCTAAAGATTTGGAAAGTTAAAATGTGATAAACAATCTCACTGCGGATATGTCAGTAGGTTTTTGCACATTTAGTAGATTGTGACGAGATATAAACCTAAAATCAAACTTGCTTATATCGTGGGGAACAACTTCTTGGATATATGGGTAACCCCCGAAATCTTGTTTGAAAGGTCCCTCTTTCTGAGATACTAGGTCTTTATACTCAGTGATATCTGGGGTATTATCCCGGGACTTCTGATTTTGCGGAAGCAGTGGCCTAGTCCCCGGAGAATACTTTCTGCTTGCTTGAAATATAGCACCGCCCTCAGCAAATTGATGAAACAATAAAATTGATAGTCATTGCTGTTGTAAAAAAGATCCTCTAAAGGGGACACACCCAAAAGTTGAGTCATGATCTCTCTGCTGAACGGTAGTTCTGACCTGAGCTCTCATGATTCTTCATAATTTATAACCCCTTACAGATATCATCTGTGGTATACTCACCTGTAAGACTGAATATTGGGATCTGGATACGGGAGTATATTCAAGTGGTGGGACACGCGATTAAGTTTAAGTGCTTAAGACATTAATATCGTATCTCAAAACAGTTGAACTTTGTGTGAGAATTTAAGTGGACCAGTATACTGTCAATCTAAGTGAATAGTTTAGAACTTAAAATGTTTAAAGCTTAACGGTGTTGGTGATTTGTCTCAAAAACTGATATGATCTTCTTACACAAACTCACAAAAATATTGTTTGTAAATATTTCTTTGCTACATTTCTTTTAATTTCAAAAATCCCAAAAAGATTTTAGTGTGTTTTAGCATAAATTTTGAAAAATCCAAAAAGATTTTCGACAACTGGTGTTGGAGAGTTGATTTTCAAAATTCCAAGTGCTAAACATGATGACGATTGGGTTGGAAGTGTTATGTGTGAAAGATTTTAAAATCTTGTTACAAGTGATCATCGAAAGTAAAGAAAATGATATTTTTTCAAGTGGTTCATCAAAGACTATAAATGTTAGATCATTTTTGTGATATTTACAAGTGGTGTCTGAGTGTGTTAAAGTTTAATTTTAGAAAACTTATGTTTGTGGTAGAGAATGTACAGGTTTGAGGAAGAGTTAGGTTCCAATACCTGAGGACTCTGTGAGTTTAACAAGCCAGGCTGCGATCCCAGCATATCAAAAGGGGGAGTCTGAAGATACTTAAAGGAAGGAGTATATTGGTGATGAAAAGAGAAATGAAGATAGAGATTAAGGATACTTACAGCGTCAGATACTTCAAAGAGAAGCCCAAAGGCTGATAAAGACTGAAGATGCGAAGACTCGACACTAAAGACTCCGTCAACATCCGAGGGGGAGTTTGTTGGTGCATCCGTCTGTCATCTACGTCTTGTATTGAGTCTTGTATAGAATAGGTTAGATCAGGGCACGAGATTCGAGAATATGAGTTTTAGTGTTGATTCCGCTCGAAATGACATCTTGTCATTTGGAGCGAAATCACATAATATTCTAATTCCGCTCGTAATGTAATATCCTGATTCCGCTCCAAATTAACATGCTGATTCCGCTCCAAATGACACCATGTCATTTGGAGCTAAATCAGAAACTCTACAAATAGGGGTCTTAGGAGCGAAATCAGTAGAGAAGTCTTCCGGTTTGCAACAAAGTGCTGCCGAAGTGTCATCAGGTTGTAAACGTCATTCTTTCAATATAAATCGACAGTTTAAAGTGTATATTTGCTGAATTGACCTCGGTTTGTCTGTTTCTGCCGTTCAAACTGAGTAAAACTCTTCTGATAGACTCGTTTAGGTCCGAATTCGATCCTACACTCCAGATTCTAAGATTTTAACAATTTGCTCTGGGAACTGCGGCTTCCAATCTGGAAATCTATGCTTTGCTTGCAACTTTATGTAATTCCAAAATCGTTGATCATGTTGCTTCACGTCAAGACCATGATAGAATTGTTTTATGTTCTTTGTTTGCACCAATTCTTCAACATCCCATCATGGGAGGGTCTTTATATCTGATAAATACTCAAAGTATTGAACCCCCATCTCCTGTCTAATGGCATACACTTGTAGATCCTCCAGATAACCCCATGAAAAGATGTCTCCCAAAGATATATCAGCATTATGTGTAAAGTACTGAAGAGGTCTTATGAACTTCCTCTCCTTGGGCATGACTTTGAACCATCTTTTTCTTTCTTCAACCAATGTTTCTTTCGGAATAGTTTGAGGAATGCCTTCAGTAGTTATCCTTTCGACCACTTTTCTTCGCAACTCATCTTCATTTTGTTCCTTAAACATCTCGGTAAGAGTTGGAAATGATTCATCGATTCCAGAATAATGAAACTGAATATCTTCTTCAGAACTGTCTGACCATTCTTCAACTTCAATATGATGAAAATTATCAGCTTCATGAGCATATTTGAACTCATATTCCTTATCAGGCGAAGAAGGGATTTCATCTTCTATATCAAACTTAAATCTTCCATCGTCTAATCCCAACTCTTCCAACATATCAGCTCTAGACCTAGGTGCCTCTAACTCCCCCTCAACTGGAGCATTCAAATATATAACAGTAGGTTGTGTGAGGAATACCTGGTCTGCATGTTGTTTCCCAGAAGAAGACTCCTGGTGCTGATCCTCCTGCTGTTCATTAAGCTCGTCGTTCAGAAAGTCATCAATCTTTTGTTGAACAGAGGGATTTACAATCAACAATCCCGTAGATCCTTGATCTTTATCATCATCTTTGTCTATCAAATCATCCCATGAAGGATCATAGTTCTCAACCGCATCAAGAACATCTTCTAACTCTTCATCTTCTTTCTCTTCCTCTTCTTTCCATCTTAGTAACAACACCTCAGGTTCTTTCGCCTTTCTTTTACGTTGTTCTACTCTCACTAGACGAATAATATCATCAAAGTTGTAAGAGAGTGGAGTAGACTCACCAACAAGTACGAAGCTTTGAGCTTGAACATCTTCAACATCTACCATCTCAACATCATCTTGAATTTGTTGACTTGAAGTTCCAAGAGTTTCTTCTGTATCAACAACCAAACTTTTCTTTTTCTGAGTTGCTTCCTGAGCCAACTCTTTCTCTCTCTGAGCCCTACGCTCTTCAACTCTTTTGATCTCTATGTTGTTGTAAATGGATTATACGTTGATGCCCAGATGACTTTCCATCACTGTATACAACATGTTGAGCTGCTCATCTTTCACTGTCTTGTCAGCTCTAAGTGCTTCCATCTCTAGCTTCATCGCTTTCATTTCATTCGAGGATGCTTCATGAAGTTCACTTAACAATTGATTCAGCGTCTGATTTATCTCATTCAATTTCTTCATCTTCAAATGCAGATCAGAAATCTTTGCTGATAGAACCTCAAATAGATTTGCATTATCTTCAACATCTCCTTCCATATTCTTTATCTTCTTTGCATGTTTGATCATGACACTCTTTATCTCTTCATCACCTTTTTCAATTCCTCAAGCTGTTGTTTCAATTCGTTACGTTCAGCTTCAGCTTTCTCTTTCTCTTTTTCTAGAAGACTCATTTTCTTTTTCAGATCTTTGACAGATGCATCATGAAACATATCAAACTCTTCATTAGGAAGAATGTCGTCTTTAAGTTCACCGTGAATATTAGGAAAGCCTTCAAACATATCTGGAAGAACAGTTTTCTTTGGTTGTGAAGATTCACCACTTTCTGGAATAGGCTGACTTTCTGGTGGTGGTGGTGTAGCAACCCTTACTTCAACATAGTCATCATCACCAACTTTCTTACCTTCTTCCTGAACCTGCTCAACCTCAGGAACTTCAACACTTTTGTCTTTAACAGCTTCAGGACCTTTTGAAATTTCAACATGCTTCTCACTTTTGCCGCTTTAATCCTCTGGAGCTGTTGCAGATCCTTTCTTTGCCCTGACGCTTCTTGGAAGTACTCCTGTTTGAATAGCTTTACGCTTTATACGAAGTTTCTTTTTCTCTTCAACTGTTGGAGTATAAGTAGAATCATCATCATCAGATCCTTTCTTCTTCTTTTGAGGTTTCTTCTTTAGGGTAACATTTCCAACGCCTATCTTTGATACATCAATCTCAGGCTCCGTTTCAATCGATTCATCGTCAGCATCATCTAAATCATCATGAGCAACACCTTCAGGTTCTTTATCTTTAACACTTTCAGGTTGAACACTTGAACCTTGATCTTTTTGAATAGATGCTTCCTCGTTCTTCTTTAGAAAACCTTCAAGAGTTTCCTTTAAAAGACAAACCCCTTGCTGAAGAACTTCTGATGGTTCAAGCACTGACTCATCAACCAATTTTGGTGGTGTTTCCTTTGAAGGCCCTGTAAAACAAGTTATTAGAACATTCATTAGAAAGATATATCATTTAATAATTCTAACGTTTCTTATGACTCCCCCTTTCAACTATACCCTTAACAACGATCTTCGGTGTCACTTTCTTTGGTGTGGATACAGCTGGGGAGACCTTTGGTGTTCTCTTCCTTTTTCCTTCCCTCACGAACCAGTATCTAAGCTTCTTTTCAACCATATCTCTTAGATTATCTGTTTCATCTTCAGAATTGCTATTATCATGTCTCCACGCATCATTTTCAGGTGCAATGTATGCTGGATTTCCAATCTTGCATATCATTCTCTTGGCCCTTGGTAGAGCTTCATCTTTCTTTAAACCTTTGTAAGAAATTAATCTGCTCAAAGTATCTGCTGTCATATGACATAGACCTAAAACATCAGCAGGATCCTTTGGAAGATCATTCACTTGATCGTCTATCATCATCATCATGAACCTTGGATACATTATGTATTTGTCATTCCTGATATTGTCCACTAAATGATCAAATATCACTTGAGAGATATTGTAACGTCTATTAAGCACTAAACACGTGATAATGTTCATGATATAGTCAGACGTCTCATCATAAGCTCCCTTCTGATGTGACAAAGCATGCACAACGCAATGAATCAAGAACTTATATGGAGAGCTAAACATAGACTTAAGGTATTTCCCGTTCACATGCCCTGTAAAGCCCATTCTATACCACAAACCTTTGCATAACTTCTCAGGAATTATTGTAGAATCATCATCATTGTCTGCTAATTCCAGAACTCTCCTTAAATCACCAACGTTAAACTTAATCTCTATATCTATATCCTGATCATTCTCGTCCTTCTTCCTAATAGCTGAACAGATCATTTTCTCATCCTCATCATACCTTACCGAACTCCAAAACCTTCTCACATGCGATTCATACACTATAGTTCTATCGGTTGGCCTTAGCTATTCTGCTTTCTCTCAAAAACTTTGCCATGTCTTTGTATGGTGTTGTATCCGTATAGTGTGCGTCCAACAGACAATATATATTGTGAGATTTATCCCAGTCCGATGCTCTTGCTTGCAAAAATAATTGACATTTAGCATTTTCATGTAGTTCAAGACATAAAGTGATAAGATATGAAAATTTTGAAAAACTCAAAATTTTTCTAACTCTGGAAATCACACTCTATGCAGTACTGAGGATCGGATGGTCATCCGATCGGATTGTCATCCGATCCATGTGACAGAACAAAACATCTCCTTTGACAAGTCAACTCAATAGGTAAGTGAAGTGGATCGGATGGTCATCCGATCGGATTGCCATTCGATCATTGACAAGATAAAGCCAACAAAGAATGTGTGCTACGGATCGGATGGCCATCCGATCGAGATGCCATCTTTTCAAAACAACTGATTAAACATGAAGGCACATATATCTAGGCAAACACTTAGAAAAATTATTAAACAAACATGAAGTGTATTGGATCGGATGGCCATCCGATCGGATTGCCAATCGAGCCAATGACACTTGAAGAACACTTTGAATGAATTATGAACACCGTAAACTTTCTAAGCTAGGCAGAAAATTGAACACAGATCCACGTAGAGATTTCACCGATGATCAAAACCCTATATTCAAAATTTTCTAACACTCAGCCATTTGAGTTTAATTTAACAAAAACAGGTCCGAATGCCGACACCTACTAAACATCAATTCTCTAGATTTAACAAGTTTTTGCACAAATTGAGATGGTAAACCTATAGATCTAAGGCTCGTGAACAAAACCCTATGCTTAGATTCTATCAAAAATCAATATCAAAGCCTAGATCTAAGAAACTTGGTCCGAACAGTCGTCATACTCACAAATCTTATTAAAAACATCAAATTAACAGTTAAGATTAGTAAACTTACCTTTCCCATTGTGAAGGTTGAGCGTACCAACAATCCAACATAGTGTGGAAAGCAAGAATGAAGAATCAAGATCAAGAAAGTGAGAGAGTTTGAGAGAGTATCGAGTGGTCAATCGAACGAGTAAAGGTTTGACTAAAGATTTTGACCACTATATATAGACAATGTGCAAGTGTCGGATGGCCATCCGATCGGACCGCCATTCGATCCAAACAACTCTCTTTGACTTGAAGTGTTGATCTTTTGACGTTATATCATATTTGGTTAGTTTTAGAAATCCACTTAAGTATCTAGGTCCAAGTTAATGACCCTAGGCACTTAATTTGTCCACCAAGTCCAAGTAAATGACCTTGGTTGACCCGAAACGAAACAACTGACAATTTGTTTAAACTTTTCAAACACAATTTCATGAAAATTTTACAAGTGTCAACTTAATGAACTTGATTTTGACTTTGAATTTGAATTATCAAACCTTTCAAGATTAGCTCCCAACCCTATTGTCCAGTTCAAAAACTTCCTGCTTTGCTCCATGACTGCGAGTATGAAGATCAGCTTTCTACCTTGGTTTGTCGAAAAACTAAAGCAGAAATGTAAAATCTTTTTGGGTTTTGAACTAACTATGAAATGAAATGCAGTAAAAGTAACCTATTTACAAACATATTTTTGGTGAGTGTGTCAGAGGATCATATCAGCTGCTTGACAAGTTACAAGTACCGTTGAGCTTGATTACACACTAAGTATTAAACAATTCACTTAGATTACCGATATACTGATCCTTTTAAATTTTCACACAATTTTCAACTTATTCAGGATATGAATTAAAGTTTTTAGAACTTAACTTATCCGCGTATCCCACCTCAGAATATACTCTCGTATCCAGATCTCTATATTCAGTCTTACAGGTGAATGTACAATAATGATATCTGTAAAGGGTAGTGCGAGGCCATGAGAGCTCAGGTTAGAACTTCCGTTCAGACAGAGAGACGATGGCTCGACTTTCGGTGTGTCCCGTTTGGGGATCTTTTCTTCAACAGCACATGATTAGCATTTTGCAATGTTTCATCATTTTTTATGCCGAGGGTAGGCTTTAAAGATTAAAGCAGTGCAGAGTATTATACGAGGACTAGGCTATTGCTTCCGCAAAATCAGAAGTCCAGGTATAATACCCCAGATATCATCACGCACATAGACCTAGTATGTCAGAAATATAAAATCTTTCAAACAAGATTTCAGGGGTTACCTATATATCCGAGAGATGTTCCCCACGAAATAAGCAAGAAATGATTTTATGTTTATATCACGAATTAGTCTACTAAATGTGTAAAAACCTATCGGCATATCATCAGCGAGACTGCTTAACACCTTTTAACCATTACACATCTTTAGCATACTGTAACTGTCTAGCTGATGTATTATCATTTCCTCTTTATACACAAACTCTTTTTTTTTTTTGGTTTTCTATTGTTTTTGGATTTTGAAAATATCTCATATTTTTGGATTTTAGCATTTTTTATTGTTTTTTGTATTTTCTGAAAATATATCTATCTCCCTCTAAATATCAAAACAACTAAAAATACGACAAACCAGTGCAGTCGGCTTCTCAACATCATATGCAGTGGTTTTCTCATCAACGTCAACTATCTCTTCCGCATCCGACAACAGTTTCATACCATTTAGTTTTAAAAGATATTGAAAACGAGCTTTATCGAAAGCTTTGGTATGTAAATTTGCCTTTTGTTCGTCGGTGTGGATTTTGTCTATTCGTATCAACTTCTTTTCATAACAATCACGTATGAAGTGATGACGAATTTCTATATGTTTAGTTTTAGCGTGATGTACCGAATTTTTCGTTATGTTGATTGCAGCCTCATTATCAACAAAAATAGGTGAAGTAAGAAATTACAAACCGTAATCGCGCATCTGTTGCTAAATCCACAGGATCTGAGAGCAGCAGCTGCTGGCAGATACGTACTTTGCTTCACATGTTGATATAGCAACAGAGGTTTGCTTCTTACATTGTCACGTGACCAATCGGGGTCCGAAAAATTGGCAACCTGCAGTTGTTGATTTTGCATTGACTTTGCAGCAACCGAAATCAGAATCTGAGTATCCTTCGAGCGTGAAATCACCATCCTTTGGATACACCACAACCCCAGTGTTGGAGTTCCTTTCAGGTAGTGTAGTATCCTCTTGACTATAGCCATATGTGAAGCTCTAGGACTTGACTGATATCGGGCCGCGAGGCATGTTGGGTACATAATATCGCGTTTGGATGCTGTCAAGTACATCAGCGAACCTATCATTGAGCGGTATAGTGTTTCGTCCACCTTCTATCCGGTGAGATCAGGGTTGATACCATGATTGGTTGCTAGTGGGGTGGATATTGGAGCTGTCTCAGACATCCCGAACTTCTCCAGAACGCCGTAAACATACTTCGTTTGATGAATGAAGGTTCCTTCAGGCATTTGGTCGACTTGCAGCCCCAGGAAGAACTTCATCTCACCCATTGACAACATCTCGAACTTCTGCTTCATTACTTTTTCAAAATCTTTGAAGAGTTCTTCGTTTGTTGACCCAAAGATTATATCATCAACATAAATCTGTACGATCAGTAAGTGCCCATCGACTTCTTTTGTGAAGAGGGTAGCGTCCACTTTTCCTCGAATAATACCGTTGGCAAGCAAGTGTTGAGAGAGCGTCTCGTACCAGGCTCTCGGGGCCTGATGCAAACCATACAACGCTTTGTCTAGCAGGTAGACCTTATCTTTGTGGATTGGGTCAGTAAAGCCCGGTGGCTAACCGACATATACTTCCTGTTTCACCTTTCCGTATAAAAATGTCGATTTGACATCTAACTGGTACACTTTGAATCCTTTCCATGAAGCAAAAGCTAGGAAAATTCTGATAGCTTCAAGTCGAGCAATCGGAGCATAAACCTCAGTGAAGTCTATCCCCTCTTGCTGACTGAAACCCTGGACTACGAGTCGAGCTTTGTTACGGAAAATAACTCCTCGGTCATCCCTTTTGCACTTGAACACCCATTTTGTGTTTATTTTTCGGTGTCCGGCAGGCAGATCCACAAGCTTCCATACACCAAGCTTTTCAAACTGACTCAGCTCCTCCTGCATTGCATTGACCCATGAATCTTCTGTCAGTGCTTCCTTGTAGGTTCTCGGCTCTATCTGCGAAATGAAACAACTGAGTGAAAATTCAGTTTGTAAAGGAGCAATTTTAGTATAAAAGCAAGTAAGGCCATGATCAATCTGGCTTCTGGTACGAACGCCTGACTGCAACTCTCCTATTATCAACTCTTCTGGATGGTATGAAAGAGTCCTCGGCATAACTTCGCCAGGAACATCCACCTCGCCTTCCAAATTAGTAACGTTCTGATCCGTAACTTTTTCACTTTCAAAAACTGTCTGATCTGAAGATTGAATTTGCTCCCCCTCAGACTCTGAATCACCACGATCAAAAGTAGGTCTATCATCAGATTCTGATTCATCATTGACTTCCGTCTGATTTTCAGGAGTAGACTCGCGTTCAGAAGTAGTCGGAGTTTGCTGAGCTTCATCATTCACTCCAGCATAACTGGGACCAGCTTCATCATCATTGGAAGTTTGTTATCGGCGTTTAGAAGAACTTGCTGGAAATCTTCCCTGAGATGCTTCATATTCTCGTAAAATATCCAAATCATCAAAGAACTCTAGCTCTTCTTCTATCTCGAATGAATCCCATAAGGTATCGTAGTTGAATCGCCATGAGTCTGCGGGCTTCTGTGGAGGCATAATATAGCCTTGACATTCAACGTACTGTGCTTCGATGATCCGCTTGAGACTTGGAATAAAGACTCTTCTTAGTGGACTGGCATATCCCACAAAAATACCTTCAATACTCTTTGAACCAAATTTTCCATCGGGATCTAGAACTGTGCAGGGTGACCCAAACGGCTCTAAATACTCGAGATTAGGCTTGCGATTGTTGATCAACTCAAAACATCTCGTGTTATGCTTCTTCACAGTAAGTACCCTATTGAGTGTATAGCAAGCGGCTGAAACTGCTTCTGCCCAGAAATTAACCAGTAACTTGGAATCAGCAAGCATCGTTCTCGCCGTTTCAATCAGCGTTCTGTTCTTTCTTTCTGTGACACCATTTTGTTGCGGAGTATATGGTGCGCAGAATTCTTGCAAAATACCTCTTCGATCACAGAATTCCTCCATTCTGTTGTTCTTGAATTCCGTACCGTTGTCGCTTCTTAGTCTGCGAATTCGTGCTCGGTACAAATTCTCAATCTTCCTGAATAACCTCAGCAAACTCTCAAATGTTTCGTCTTTTGACTTCAGGAACGTCACCCACAAGAATCTCGAATAGTCATCAGTGACTACTAGACAATAGAGATCGCCTGTAATGCTCTTGACATTTACATGACCAAAGAGATCCATGTGAAGTCTCTCTAGTGGCTTCGAGACAGAGTTCATCTTTTTGCCAGGATGGGATTTCTTTCGTTGTTTCCCCTTTTTACAACTAATACACTCCCCCTCAAGATGAAAACTCTTCAAGTGAACACCTTTCACTAAATCATTATGCACCAGGTAGTTCATCTTGCGTAGGTAAATGTGGCCCATCTTCCGATGCCACAACTCTGACTCCTTTTGAGTGGCTCTTGACATGAAGCAATGAGTTTGACCCATGGTAGTCATAGCGACGCTCATATCCAACACGTACAGATCATTAACTCGTGGTGCTCGCATGATGATCCACTCCTCGGGGATGACAAACCCTGGCTTCATGATCAGACATTCTTTGTCAGTGAAATGTGTCGAATACATTTTATCACAAATTTGAGAAATGCTAAGTAAGTTATTCTCCAGCTCGGCTATGTAATTGACTCTTTCAAACGTGATTACACCATTTGATAATGTTCCTTCACCAATAATACGTCCTCCTTGATTACCAACAAAATAGACGTATCCACCGTTGAACCCTCTAACATCATATAACAGTGTCTTTCTCCCTGTCATGTGCCGAGAAGCTCCGTTATCCATAATCCACCGTGAGATAGATCTCGGGAGCTCCTGCACATTTCACAAAAACTTAGTTAGATGTTGAAGTAACCCAAGCCTCCTTCGACTCGGGTAGCTTGACGTTAAGGTGAGTTGTTGTGGTGTATAATGGTGGGAAATTCTTGTCATTCATTTCAAGACTTTCTTTAGATCCAACCTCAACTTCTTTATACAAAAAGAAATCATTTTTCGGAGGTTGACCAGATGGTTGGTCTTTCTTTGGGACATACTTCTTCCCTGGTGGGGTCGAAGTTTGTTTTTCTAACTTCTCGTAATAATCCAAAGGTACATTCATCTTAACCGGTTTGGTTGAAGATGATTTTTTTTTCAGTAACAGAAACCTTTGGTTTTGGAACACTTGATGTCTTAACCTCAGATTTTGGCTTCCAAGTTTGCTGGGGAGAAGCAACCCGTTTGTAAAATTTATCAGTTTTCTTTACCGACTGTTTTACGGATTCAGTTTTGACTTTGATGTTATCATTTTTCAAAATCTTCTTCTCAACAAACATTGGAGCTTTTCCTTTGACATCATTCTTCTTTCTTGGATTCTCAACAACCACAGACTTAGGTTTTAAGTTGGTGCACTTTCGTGCAATGTGTTCAACTTCGTTGCATTTAAAGCATGTGCGGGTGTCAACAACCCGACTTTTTCCTTTAGTCTGAGGCTGTGAGGCCCTTTTCTCAAAGAACTCTTCATTTGTTTTCGAAAAGATTTCCGATTCTTGTTCGGAAAGTGAGCTTGAGCTCTTAACAAACACTTTCTTTTCGAAAAACCTTTTGTTTTGAAAATGTTGGTGCACAATGTCTATCGCCTTCGTCATCAGTCTTGGTGGTGTCGTTTATATGTAATTGTGTAAAAAGTTAAAGTTTATATTTGTTTTAGGCCAGTTCGCACGAACTGATATAATATGTAGTCCGGTCGCACGAACTGGATATGTCAGTTCGTGCGAACTGGAGTAGCCATCTCGTGCGAACTGGCTTGCCTATAAATAGGCTCAATGTGTTTTTCATTTAGAACTTCTGGAGATTTCTGACACGAAGTGCTGCCAAAAATCTCTCTGTACGAAAACGTTTATAATCAATGGAAAACGTGTTTAAAGTGTATTTCTGCTCTTCTACTCCTATTCTAACACTGATTCACGGTTACTAGTATGTTTCTACCTTTCTAGCAACTCAGACTCGTATTTGATCGAATCTCGATCCTACAAGTGGTATCAGAGCACAGGATGAGTCAAATCAGTTGATATCAGTGTTTTGAATGGTGTAGAATCATCTACTTCTACTCTTTCTTGGATTTTCAGACGATTTCACGGACAAAATGGACTGAATTTTAGATGTTGTGTGTAAAACATCATTTTAAACAATCATACAAAGTTTCAGATCATAAATCAACCTAAAACTGATCCAAAAATGTCAAAAAGTTTGAAAACTTGTCAGGTCGCACGAAAAATTGTCCAGGTCGCACGAAAAGTATCCAGGTCGCACGAAAAGTCTCCAGGTCGCACGAACTGATCTCCAGGTCTCACGAAAAGTATCCAGGTCACACGAAAAGTATCCAGGTCGCACGAACTGATCTCCAGGTTGCACGAGTTGACTCCAGGTCGCACGAAAAGTAGTCAGGTCACACGAACTGAACAGTCAAGTCGTACGAACTGGTCCAGGTCATTTGAAATTGTTCCAGGTCGTTTGAAGTGAAGTCCAGATCGTTTGAAAGTCAGGTCGCTTGAAATTGTGATTTCTCAAAACTTAGAAATTTTTCGAAACATTTTTCAAAGTATAAAATGGGCAATCAAGAGTTTTACAATGCATTTTTCGGAGATGGTATGCCTGTTCAAACTCCAGCAAGTATAGCCCAGAATGTGAATATGAAGAACGAGTTTTACAATGCGTTTTTCGTCGACGATTATTACCGACAGGCTATCCATCATAAAAATAGTCAACAATCATTCAATCCACAATCTCAAATCGAAAACAGTCAATCCAAACAAACAGAAAAAACTCTTTTGATGAATCAAGATGACGAAAAGATTCAAGAATACGTTCCAGGAAGTGGTCTTGCAATGATAGCTGAAATTATTGAAGAGCCGGAACAGGAAATTGAGGAATGTGTTCCTGAAATTGAGGAAGTCAGTGAAGTAGTGAATAAAGAAAGTTTTGCAGATCTAGAAGAGGAGGCAGCAGCGGTCTATTATTATCAGTCTGAACAGGAGGTTATTGTTAATTCATTTAAATCAATAATGCCACCTAATGTGTTTAATTCTTTTGCAGGATTCTTTGGAGAACCAACTACGGGTTTTTGCCTACAATATGAAGTTGAAAAAACTCAGGTTCAAGAGATCATTGATGTTTCAAAAGAAATGAATGAAGAGACTTTGAAAGAAATCGCAGACAAAGCTCTTATGGTCAAGCTGCAAGAGGTAGAACAAACTAAAACATCTTCTGATAACAATGAGACCAAAGATGCAACTCAAGAGTCAGTGTCTGTCGAAAAGGAGTCAAATGAGAAGTCTGAGTCCGATGAAAAATCAGAAAATGTGAAGTCCGTGTCTGATGGCAAATCAGAAAATGTGAAATCCGAATCCGGGGAGAAGTCTGAGTCCGGAGAATTTGGTAAATCAGAAAGTAAAAATGACAAACAAGAAAAGGTTTTTGAAAAAGTTGATCCAATTCCTGAAACGTCATGCAAAAATTGTTTAAAACCATGCATGGATTGTCTTGAAAAAGACAAACAGTTTCAAGAGTTGAAAAAGTTTCATGACAAATTAAAATTTGATTTTAATGATGTTAAAGAAGCTTATGACACTCTGTCATGATCAGTTAAAGCAATTCACAAAGAAAGTATAGAAAATGATAAAATTGTTAATCTGCTCAAAGCTACGGTCATGGATAAGCAAATGTCGATTAACATTCATTTGGACACAATTGCATCTCTAAAGAAGGAACTTGAATTGATGCGCATTGAGACAGAAAGAGTCGACAAAAAGTTGATCAGCTATCTTTCATCTTCATATGTGATTGATCAGATTGTTCCTCAACAAGCTGAAAAACTAGTTTTCAAAAATGTTCCACCCCTAATGTGGAATCATTATTCTCAGAAATATCCAGACGGGGTGGAAGAGGCATTGAATCTCAAACTGAGAACAGAGGAGAATGAATTACCGGAGAACATAGATGTTACATTCTCTCCGTCTGACACTGACAACGAGTCACAACTGGTCAAAACAGTTGTAGACCAAGTGTTGGATGAAGAGAGTGATAACACTACTTTCGAAACGGTTAAAACTCATTTTGAGAATTCCAGTTCAGATTCTGAAGATGACGGAAACTTTCTTGACAAGTTTATCCCAAAATCCAATAAAGTTTTGGATGACGATTCGATCATTGTGGTTTACACGATGACCGGAACTGACAAACTATATACTGATTTTGAGTATCCGATTCAGAATGCAAACATGGAAAATGTTGAAAAAAATTTTAAACTTGTGGAAATTGATATTTCAGAAGTCAATAACAACTCGTTTCTTTCAAAACCGAAAAAGTCTTTTGTTAATCAACAACCGACAAACAACCCGGGAAAGAAAAAGGAATGTGTGGGTAACAATGGTAACAAGAGACATGGCAATAATTTCAAAAAGAACGGTGTTGGTTTTGATAAGAAAATGGCTAAGAAAAAAGTTAAGCCAAAAGAAAATTTGAGTGAAGTATTTGTTGCTGGTAACAACACAGAAGTCAAAAAAGATTACATTTTTAGTCAGAAAGCAATTGATGATTTTATTGCAGCCAAAAAGATAAGAGATGAGACCAACAGATCTACTTTTGTTGAATATGACAAAAGAGTCTATTATCGATGCAATGAAATTGGTCACATGGCCAAACAATGTGTCAAAAAGATGATAAAACCAGTTTTCCATAAACCAAAATCAAAAGTTTCAAATGATGTTAAGGGAAAATCACCTATGGTATCCCCCGTGCGTATTCTTAAACGCGGTGAATCATTGAAGTCCGAGGACAAACCAAAATCAACTTTTGAAATTGGTGAATCTTCAAAATCACAAAAGACTTCAAAGGTTTATCTTAAAACAAAGACTTCCCAAAGTCAAACATGGGTGGAGAAACCTAAACATTCCTTTGAAGAATAGAAAATGGAAAAGGTTTTAAAATTTGAACCGAAAATCTGTGCAACCAACAATGAGAAAATTGAATTTGAGTTAGATAAATTGATTAAAGAATTCCCACCTATCAAGGAAGGAATTCTAAAATCAAATTCAGAAACTGATGTTCCAAATGTTGTTTTTGACATTCCAAAGGTTGACAAAGTAGCTCATGATATTGTCTTTGGTAGTATACCAAATGTTGAAAAATCTTGGGCTTCATTGTTTAAGTAAATGTATTTTGACATGTGCAGGGGCTTCCAAGGTCTATAATTTCAAAGTGGATCATGGATAGCGGTGCCTCACGGCACATGACAGGGATGTTAGCACTGCTATACTACGTCAAGAAAATCAATGGAGGCTATGTAGGGTTTGCTGGAACTCAAGGTGCTCAAGAAATCAGATGATCATCAAGTTGGAAAGGGAGCAGCCTGGCACGAGGAGAGGAGGCTGCTGGTCCCTGCATCTGAAACCAGGGAGTTTATTCATTTCCATAGATAAATAAACCATATTTTAAAACCCTAAAAATTGAAAAATTTAAAAATTTACAAAAATATGTTGAGTGAATACGCCGAAACCCTCACGGCTGAACAAACATGATTAATTTCACAAGATTGAAAAACGGTTTTCAAACTGTAAAATATCAATGTGTTGTAAATCATGGGGGTAATTTCTGCTTCACATGTTATATTTTCTACAATTCAGTGCATGAAAAGCAGAAAATGGATGGCGAGACAAAGCTATCTGTATCAGGTTATCAAATTTTCTTTAAATGATTTTGCATTTTAGGGGGAGTAAGTATATTTCAGAAAATCCAAAAATATTAGAAAATTTGAAAAAGCCAAAAACATGATAAAAGTCAAAAAGAGTTTTGTGTAAAAAGAGGAAATGATAGTACATCAGTGGACTATCGGTCCACGCTAGGGAAATGAGAAGTTTTATAAAGTTTTAAACAGTCTCACTAGGGATGTGTCGATAGGCTCAGCTAAGACTAGTAGTTTTGCGAAAACGATACATACATAACGCAAAATGCCTAAGTCTGGTGGGAAACACGGTCAAACGCATAGTACTTAGTTTTGTCCTTCTTGACTGTGTGCCTGCTCGGTAATTGCTGATTGTCTAAAGACATAAAACTGGTTAAGATTGTGAGCTTTCACAACTTTGCTGAAAAATCTCTGTGATTCTGTGTTTTCTTTTTGAAAGATTTAAACTTGTTTGATTTCTTTATTTTGTTTAAGCATTGGACATCCTCTGCGTATATGTGAATATCGAACTGGATGTTAATGCCTAAACGTTATGCTTTATTTTCTTTGGTGTTTCGTTTAAGCTTTGGACCACCTCTGCGTATACGTGAGTATCGAACTGGTGGTTAAAGCCTAAACACTTTCAACTTGCTTTATTTCTTATTTTACTTAAACATTGGACGATCTCTGCGTATACGTGGGTATCGACCTGAGCGTTAATGTCTAAGTGTTCAGAGTTATTTTTACACAAATCACAGTTGATGAAAGTTTAAAAGTGTTATTCGGGTCAGTGCATTACATGATGAGGGGATATGCTAAGATCGTGGGGCCCATAGGACTTTAGTGCTATCTAAGATACCCTAATCGTATCGGTAAGCATTACGAACATCTTAGAGGAGTTTAAGTGGATCACAATATCGATGATCTAGGGTGAATTGTTTAAAAGCTTTAAGTGGTAAAATTTAGATCAACGGTGCAGCTGATATGTCTCCCTAAACTGATATGATCCTCTGACGCAAAATCAAACAAAAATATTGTCTGTAAATATGTTTGTAAATATTTCTTTACTGCTTTTATGTTTCAGAAAAATATAAAAAGATTTTGATTTCTATTTTTTTTCGACAACCTATGTCCGAAAGCTGAGTTTCAAAATCTGAGTATGCTGATCGTGTTTCTGAAAATAAACAAGTTTATTAATTTGAAACTTGAAGTTTTTATTCAAAAATCAAAAACAGTTTGTGAAGTCTCCAAGGTCATTAAGTTGGACTTGGATGATTGACTATGAGGGATTTGGATGCTCAAATTGGTAAAATCTGATTGTAAAGAGTTAGGTTTAGTTGTTGGATTCTTAATATCGTCAAATCTTTATAGTATGTTGAAAGAGCTAGGTCATCAATCCTGGACATTCAAAATGATTTTTCTCATAAATGTTTGAGATTTGCAGATGAAAGTTCCAGATTACGATCCCGATAGCTGAGTCTAAGGGGGAGTCTGAAAACGAGCTCGACGCAAGGGGGAGCTTGTAACCAGAAAGCCAGGTGTCGATCCCAAAAGCACGGAAGCTTAACGAAAGGGTGAGCCTGAAGAAAGAGTCTCTGAAAGCAAAGAAGAGAAAAGAAGAGCGTGAAGAAAAAGACAAAATCGCTCGAGCTACATGGACGCAAAAGCTAGCTGAAGATGAGCAGAGAGCTGACTGAAGAATGTTTTATGAAGAAAAGTTCAAGTCTTTGTGAAGAAGTTTTGAAGACAGGCTGACTGAAGACTGCGGCAATATCCAAGGGGGAGTTTGTTGGTGCACAATGTCTATCGCCTTCGTCATCAGTCTTGGTCGTGTCGTTTATATGTAATTGTGTAAAAAGTTAAAGTTTATATTTGTTTTAGGCCAGTTCGCACGAACTGATATGATATGTAGTCAGGTCGCACGAAATGGATATGTCAGTTCGTGCGAACTGGAGTAGCCATCTCGTGCGAACTGGCTTGCCTATAAATAGGCTCAGTGTGTTTTTCATTTAGAACTTCTGGAGATTTCTGACACAAAGTGCTGCCAAAATTCTCTCTGTACGAAAACGTTTATAATCAATGGAAAACGTGTTTAAAGTGTATTTCTGCTCTTCTACTCCTATTCTAACACTGATTCACGGTTACTAGTCTGTTTCCGCCTTTCTAGCAACTCAGATTTGACTCTGACCGACTCGTATTTGATCGAATCTCGATCCTACAGAAAATTTCTCTTTTGATAGTTCTTATCACCCTGATAACTACCCGACCATCTGTTTTGATTGTTATTGTTAAAACGTGGCGGTACAACAGGTTTCTTATAGTAAGATTTATCTTTTTCAAAGTTCAAAAACCTCCTAGAACTCTTTAAACCCTCAATTTCAGAAACATCAATTTCGACCAATTTGAAAACTTTCTTCAACTTGTCAACATTCACATTCTCAAGTGGAAATTCAATATCTGAATACAACTTATCAGATCCCGACATCTTGTACATGACAAGAGTAGGTTCGTCATTTGAGTTGTTTTGGGATTTTGATTTCGGAATGTAGTTATTCAGAAAGCACTCTTCATCTTCAGTCGAATCACTGTCCGATTTTAAAACATTTTCAACTACATTCTTTACGACTTCAGACTGAACACTATCTTCATCAGATGATGTAGTGAATGTGACATCGATTGTTTCTGGAAGTTTTTCAACGTCTGATTTCTCATTTGTTTCAGAAATTTTATCCAACCCGGATTGTTTCTTTGAAAAATTGTTTAACACAGGCGGTGGAACTTGATGATAACCCACCCCTGTTCCATCCGAGTACACATCTTCACCAGCTTTGTTCTTCCCAATTGGTTTGGGAACTATGTGTTGAAGAACAAAGCTCGTGGAGCTGTAACTGTTCAATTTCAGATTAATTCTTTCATTTTCTATCATAGCTTCCTAGAACTGAAGCTTAAGACTTGCGATCTCATCTAATTGCTGGTTGATTTGTCTTTCTTTTGCCTGAAGAACTCCAGACAATTGAAGATTTTCTTTATAAGTTTTACCATTTCGCTCATCAGAATCTTTCACTGTTCTTTTCAACTTCTCATAATTTTCAGAAATTTGTCTGTTTTCATGAATTAACTTCTTATTTTCTTTCTTAAAGCGCTCAACATCAGTTTTATCTTTTTCAATCTTTTATGTTAATTCATCAATTCTTTTATTTGAAGCTCTAAGAAGTTGATCTCGATTTAAAAATCCTTTTTCAGTCATTTTGACTTTCTCAACCAGTTCTTGGGTCTTTTTCATTGTGAGATACGCATGTGTGCTGCAAACTTTGCATTCTTTCATGCAATTTTTGCAGTCACTTTCTGTTTTGGCGCAATCAGTCTTACCTGATTCATTTATTGAACCGCTACTACTGACCTTGCTTGTTGACTCAGACGCAGATTTGGAATCTACCTCTAATTCCTTTTCCATAAGCACTTTATCAGCCATTTTCTTCAGATTCTCTGCTGTCATTTCCTTCGTGGTGTCGATGATTCCCTCATCTACCTTCTTTGACTTTAGCTCTTCTTCTTCGGCTTTCTTTGCAAGATCTCTCTCTCTCTCTCTCTTTGTTCATCTTGTTGCTTTAAAGATTCTATAAGAGTTTCAAGATTGAGTGATGACGGTTCTGCAATTATGTTGCCTTTTGGATCCAAATAGCATTCACGATCAGGATCCTATCTGTTTGCCTTTTTGGCTTCTTTCCAAGCTCGATAGTTTTTATCTTTCACATTTTGTGCTACCATCTTTCGATAGGTGTATTTTTGCTCTTCAGTTCGTGTATCTTTATATGGTTGAGTTTGTGCCATGAACGCAAAACCAACAACATCATCTTCTGGTAAGAACTCACTCCAGTCAAAACCTTCGTCATCTTGAATCACAGCTAAGGCTCTCGACTTCTCCTTCGGAGTGTCCTCGGTTTGCTTCATTCTGGGTGGCTCTTCGCGGATTCCCGCTTGAAGTGCCCTTTTTGTTTACATTTGAAGCAAGTAACTTTGGATTTATCGAATCCCAACTTTGTTGAGGTCCTCCGATGGAATTTCTTCCCGCTATCTCAATAAAACGTTGTGCTCTCCTGATTACACTGGCCATGCACCAACGTATGTTGATTAATTCCATCTCTCCGTGATCAATCTGGTCATAATCTTCTTTTGTCAGATTCGTGTTTCCGATTTTCCTGGCAACCAGACTTTCATATGATTCTAAGATCGAAGCGAGAAACACCATTTGTTGTTTCGCTGTTTCTTCATTAAAGTTTTGAGCATTGTTCAGGTTCACATCTATATTGCATTGAAAGACGTTTTTGGGAACATTTTGCTGTTGCTGATTCCCTGAAACAAATGAAGAAGAACCTCCATGATAACCACTGCTGGGCGATGAACTGCTGCTTTACTTTTCTTGATTCATCGTTTTTGAACTTTCGGCAGAGAATGCAGTTCTCGGTGAAGTGGTTTTCGGAATCATACTACCCCTGTAGTAAAGATCTACATTTTGTTGATATGTGGTGTTGTTGACTTTGTTCATTTTCTTAATTTCTAGCTCATGACTCTCAAATCTTTCGATTAACCAGTCAACAGTCATTTCTGATAATGCCTTGGTATTTCTCAGAACCAGGCCATAATACTACCAGTCTTTCTCCTCTGGTAAAGATTCAAACAGTTTCTCCACCATCTCTTATTCAGTAACTGCGATGCCATGTCTAGTAAGTTCTATCTTCAAATGGCAGAATCGTTCAATCATCTTTAAAACATTCTCATTCTTCATGCATGCAAACAAGTCAAACTCTTTCTTCAGCAGACGTTTCTTGTTTTTCACGATCTCTTCCCCTCCAATACACTTCTTCTCAAGCTTGGCCCACAAATCTTTTGAATTTTTGTAGTTAATCAAAGAAATAATATCATCTCTAACAGATTGATGTAACAAGGCTACACATTTCTGTTCAGCAACAAATGTCTCTTGTTCAGTATCACTCAAATTTTCATAATCTTTTCTTCCAATATCGTAACCGTTCTTTAAACACTTCCAACTCATGTAAGAAAAAGCTCTCAACCATCCCTCAAATCTGTCTGCCCAATGGTTGTAGTCTTCAATCGCCATTAGCTTCGGCGGCTTGTTATACATACCATAGGCGTTGTCGACGCTGAGAGAATCTGCGATCGCCTTTTTCGGATTTGGATTGGTGTTAGTGTTTGTATTTGATGATTCATCTCCGGTGTTGTATGCGAAGATGTCGCTGAATGGGTTTAAGAAATCGTCTCCCATCTTGAAAGCACCTGAAACAGTCAAACACTTAGAAAAATTTCACAACTTTCAAAAATCTCAAACAACTGCGCTCGGATCGAATGGTGATCCGATCGAATGGTGATTCAGTCAGATTACACAAATGATCTACCAAAGAAGTCACAAGTGACGGATGAGCTCAAGTGTCGAATGGCTATCCGATCGGATAGCGATCCGATCGGATGGTGATTCAAGCGAGTGAAACTTGAACTTTTAAAACTCTTAAACCACACAGTCTATCTGATCAGTTGGTAATCCGATCGAACGAGCAGTGACGTCAGCAATGAATATCAAGAACAAACTAGTCTAATCCGATCGGATTGCAATCCGATCGGGTGGATGACGTCATCTTGTGCGAAGAACTCGACATAGTTTTTGATTGATTTGATTAAGTTTTAGTCCGAATTTTTCAATGAAACTTTGTAGGATTGTTCTATGTTCAATTCCGATTCGAATGATATCAATTTTACTGAAATTCGACCGTGAAATCTTGTTTAATTTTGAGTTTTTCTCGTTTTAAGGTGTGAAAATGTAAAAACTGCAAGAAATAAAGAAGAAGATGAAGAATTTGTCAAAATTTCCGGTGAAATTTGACAGAAATCTGCAGAAAATCGCTGAAAAACTCGGTGAATTTGCTGTTGTCGTCTCCGATTCAACCTCCTGTGGCTCTGATACCACTTGTTAGGACGTTTTCGCAGGATCTGTTCGAGTAAAACGGGGTTGGATCGATCAGAATCAAGGTGCGGAATCCCTTGATAATGTCAAAGAATCAACAATGACAAGTTCAACGTTCAACGCGTCTGATTTCTATTGAAAGATAGTGAAAAATACAGAGGTTCTGGTAGAAAGTCAGAAAAGCAAAGCTTCCTTACAAGAATCAGCAAAAAGTTCTAGACACAATGCACTAGCTTCCTTACATGAATGCATAAACGGGTCAAAATTTGGTGAAAAGGTAATGAGTCGAAGGATTAGAAGTCTCAAAATTTATTATGCCGGATGTTGGATTTTAACTCCATAAGATGGAGAATTAAATTACGAACGCGTAGGAAAAAGAATCGCGCAAAACGGACATCTAGATCAAAAGTTATGAAGCTTTGAAGTTAAAATTTTGATCAAAAATGGAGCTGGGCAAATGCAGCAATTAATAAAGGAACTTGCTGTCAAAAAAGGGGCTAGGTGTGGCGTCTAGCCCCTAGGTGGGGCGTCTAGCCCCCCCTGAATTCGAAAATTGTTTAATTTTGTTTGTTTGACCCACATAACTTGTTTAAACTTGTTATTTAACTATCAAAACTAACTTTTAAGTTGGTTTTGATCATAGGTGAATGTCAAGAGTGCCCGGATGAAGATTAAGTGGCGAGCAAGAACCGAACACACGTTAAATGAAGCTTCCGCGTCAAATCTTGAGTTGTTTGCTAAAAGTGAATTATGTAAACATTTATAAACATGTTTTTTTGAAATGTTGTAAACTATGGGAATGTTAGTATGACAAGTTTTTGTAAAGTCACATTTTAGCATATAAAATGTGTATCTTATTAATATAATCTTGATATATAAGACGGGCGTTACACACCTTCACAAAAGACCTTTTTCTTGTGGGTTAGTTGTTCGTTGGTCTAGTCAACGAAGAACCTGGTTCTTCGTTGTCACACCCCAACCGATGGCGGAATCATTGGGGCGCGGCACTGAGCGAAACAGATTGTTCAAGAGAATCCACAACAACTATTAAATTACCAAATTTTTAATGTTAATATCCCATACTACTAACAGATAAAGAAACCATAGTTATTACAGATAATTGTCTCAAAAACAAGCAAACTATTCCGACAAATCAGATTTTATTTAGTTTGTTTCTAGACTCCATCCTAGCTCGGTTTCATCAAACAGCATTCAAACATCCTAAGCACTTATCACATATGTTAAAATAGAGGTCAATACACATAGTGTAAAGGTGAGCATACAAGTTTAATAGTATAATAGAGTTCGAAAGCGTTTACGCATAACCAGCATGTACAACGTATAATGTGAAGCATGTAAGTTATCGACAAAGATCCTATCAATAGCAATGACTGCGAGTAGCGAGTGCGCATCACATGTTTACCACTGCGAACACGTGAAGTATTGTCCTTAACAACCCCTAAGTGAACAGGTGCTGAGTCCAAACTATAGTACTATCGTTGCTATGGCAGGTAGACAGCAATCAATGTGTAAACATAACAAACAGGCATTCATCAAGTCACGTATAACATGCAATAATGGTCAGCGTATAAATAGTGTTTGCGTTGTGTGTTCGATGTGATTTAGAATAAGTAACGTATGTAACACCCAAAAGTGCATAAAGCAAAAAGGGATCGAGTATACTCACAGCGATGGAAGTTAATGGATTGAAGGGAGCGCCAGAGTCAGATTAGCCTGATTAGAATGATAGCATAAGATGAGCGGCGCGTAAAACGATGCAAGTGAAACAAGGTGACGAGTGGTCATCCGGCCGGATGGCAATCCGAACGGATGGCCATTCGATTGGATGTCAATCCGTTCGGATGGTCATCCGTTCGGATGGCAATTCGGTCGGATTGACACCTCGTTTAGGATGGATGTGTTTGTGTATGATGGCTTTGAAGTTTTCGTTGTAGTATTATGAAAACAGAGAAGTATCTCTACCTTTCAGGTCGTTCGATCGAACGGCGGTTCAATCGGATGGCGATCCGTCCGGTGAGGTATTTCCCAGAGAACCAGTTCACAGTAGGATTATCATCCAATCGGATGGTCTACCAATCGGGTGGCAACCCGATAGAACTGATTATGCCTTGTACATGTTGAAAATTGTTTATGTAATGAACCTCAAATGTAATCCGATCGGATTGCGGTTCGATCGGATGGTAATCCGATCGGATGGAAATCCGATCGGACGGTGATCCATCCCACGATCTGATCTTTTGCAACTTGAAGATTTGTTAAGCTTGGTAAGTCTTGCGGTTTGATCGAGACGGTATGACAACATGCTAAACAACAGAAACCCCATCATGACCCAAGTTATCCGATTGAACAGGAATCACCCTAGTCCGATCAGTTTACTGGTTCGTGACGGTTGTTCATGTTTAACCCGGAATCGGTTTTCCCTTAGATAGAAATCAGATCTTGAACCAACACTTCACTAAGAATGAGTAGAAGATCAGAACGAGCTCCGATTCTATCGGTTTCGAGTGCATTGAGTGTAAAAGAGTTGAAAGAAAGTTGGATAAGTATCTTTCAATCCTTTTATCCTTGAAAATGTTCAGATCTTTGCAAGATCTTTGTTTATTTATGTGGAAATCTCTCAGATCTAAGTTGTTCTTGGTGGAATGAGGCCAAAACTTGAAGTTCATAAGAACTCCATGATGACATCACCCTACAACACCTCAAATCCACCGATTTCACGGTTAAAAGTTAAGATCCAAAGGTGAAAATGATGAAGAAATGCGTGTAGATCAAGGAAGTACAAGATTTGAGTTGAAAACTTACAAGAATCGCGAGAAATCGAGAGAAAGAAGGTCTGGAACGCGGCTGGTCGAGTGGAGGAGCTGTCACATCACAAATGATGTGACAGAGGGGTATTTATAGGGTTTCCAAAAGAGGTAAGGAAGTGCAGACCACGGATCAGATGGCCATCCGATCGAATGGTCATTCGATCGAAGTGGCTCGGGGATTTGAGTTTTCGCGTTTTCTTTCGTGTGTTGAGCATTGCGATGCGATTCTAGTGAGCGGTGCGATAGTATTACCAATTAATTACACAAATAACCTAACTATTATATCTAACATACAATCACTGTAAATAACTTGCGTTTAGCGTTTGCGATTAGATTGCGATGCGATAGAATTGCGATTGCGATTAACACCTCAACATAAACATAACATGCACAAGAAACACATAATAAGCACACACACGTAAAACAATATCCATAACCTATAATTCGGGTTGCGAATGCGATTGCGATAAGATTAGCGATAAGTCGATTAGCGATTAATATGCGATTAAGTAGCGATTTATTAACATGTACTCCAAATAATACTACTAAAGAGATTTAAATACAAAACCGGTTATAAGTCAAGGTGGTCAAATCCGTAGTTAAGCAAGGAGTGACAGATCGCAATTAGCAATCTTTTCTTCCTTTGACTTTGACTTTGACCTTGACTTTGACTTCCGTAACACGGGTTGTTACAGTCTCCCCTACTTAAGGAAACTTCGTCCCGAAATTTAAGAAGTAGGCGCAACGAACAGTTGTGGGTACTTCGCCTTCATGTCACTTTCGAGTTCCCAGGTAAACTCGATGCCGCATTTGCCTTCCCAGCGAACCTTCACAATGGGAATGCGTGAGCGTCTGAGTACCTTGGTCTCTCGGCCCATGATCTCGACAGGCTTTTCCATGAAGTGTAATGTTTCGTCCACTTGTAAATCCTCGAGAGGGACATGTAATTCCTGTTCGGCTAAGCACTTTCTGAGGTTCGAAACGTGGAAAGTCGGGTGGACGTTACTCAGTTCCTCCGGTAGTTCGAGTCTGTAGGCCACTTTGCCAATTCTTTCCAGAATTTTAATGGGTCCAACATATCGAGGCGCGAGCTTGCCTTTCTTGCCGAATCTGATCACCCCCTTCCAAGGTGCAACCTTTAGGAGTACGTGATCGCCAACGTCAAATTCAAGGGGCTTGCGGCGTCTATCGGCGTAACTTTTCTGACGACTCCGAGCTTTCAGTAGATTGTCTCGAATTTGGAGGATTTTTTCGGTCGTTTCATGCAACAGCTCGGGACCGGTAAGTTGCGCGTCTCCGATCCCGTGCCATACAATTGGCGATCGACATTTCCTTCCATATAATTCCTCAAATGGTGCCATTTGGATGCTAGAGTGATAACTGTTATTATACGAGAATTCGACTAAAGGTAAGTGTGTGTCCCAATTACCACCGAAGTCTATGACACACGAGCGAAGCATATCTTCAAAGGTATGAATCGTGCGTTCAGTCTGACCGTCGGTCTGGGGATGAAAAGCGGTACTAAGATTAAGGGTAGTACCGAGAGCAGATTGAAACGTTTCCCAAAGACGCGAAGTGAATCGACCATCGCGGTCAGAGATGATATCACGAGGAGTCCCGTGTCGACAAATAACCTCGTCTGTGTAGATTCGTGCTAATCGTTCTACCTTATAGTCTTCTCGTATTGGTAGAAAGTGAGCGGATTTAGTGAGACGGTCAACGATAACCCAGATGCTGTCGTGACCTGATGGCGTGCGCGAGAGTTTCATTATGAAGTCCATAGCTATACTCTCCCATTTCCACATGGGGATCTCGGGTTGAACGAGTAAGCCAGAGGGTCTTTGATGTTCAGCCTTGACCTTTGAACAGGTTAGGCACTTCGAAACATAGATTGCGATATCCTTCTTCATGCCCGGCCACCAGTACTTGTAGCGCATGTCCTGGTACATCTTTTCGGCACCGAGATGAATGGAGTATCGGGATTTGTGGGCTTCGTCCATCAGAAGTTGTCGTAAATTGGTGCGTTTGGGAATCCAAATTCGGTCTAGATAATGAAAGATACCGTTCGATTTATTCTCGAGTTGAGCGCCATCATTTAGAATTCTTTCCTTCTTCAGTGTTCGTTCGGTAAAACAAGCATGTTGAGCGTCACGGATGAGAGTTTCGAGATTATGCTGGGCTTGGACATTACGAACGCTATGCAAATAGCTTTGTCGACTGAGAGCATCGGCGACGGCGTTTGCTTTGCCTGGGTGGTAACGGATCTCACAGTCGTAATCGTTGAGGAGCTCTACCCACCGGCGTTGGCGCATGTTCAGTTCTTTCTGGTCAAAGATGTGTTCCAGGCTCCTATGATCAGTAAAGATCGTACACTTAGTACCGTAAAGGTAGTGTCGCCAAATCTTTAACGCAAAAACAACTGCACCAAGCTCGAGGTCGTGTGTGGTGTAGTTCTTCTCGTGGATCTTGAGCTGTCGAGAGGCGTACGCGATAACCTTGTCTCGTTGCATGAGGACACAACCAAGACCAAGGTTAGAGGCATCGCAGTATACTACGAAGTCATCGTTTCCGTCGGGAAGTGAGAGCACGGGAGCATTGCAAAGCATAGCTTTAAGCGTTTGGAAGGCCTCCTCCTGTTTGGTTCCCCAAACAAAAGGTTTGTCCTTATGCGTAAGTTAGGTAAGCGGTACGGCAATTCTAGAGAAACCTTCGATAAATCGGCGATAATAGCCTGCTAGTCCGAGAAAAGAGCGGACTTCAGACGGATTCTTGGGTGTAACCCAGCTCTTAACTGCTTCAATCTTCGCAGGATCGACGTGAATACCTTGACTATTAACAATGTGACCCAGGAATTGGACCTCCTCCAGCCAGAATTCACACTTGGAGAACTTGGCATAGAGACGGTTTCCCTGGAGTAACTCAAGAACCAAACATAGATGCTGTGAGTGTTTGGCTTTTGACTTGGAATAGATCAGGATATCATCGATGAACACGATGACGAAGCAGTTAAGGAAGGGTTTGCACACTCGATTCATTAGATCCATAAAGACTGCGGGACCGTTAGTCAAACCAAAAGGCATGACAACAAACTCGTAGTGACCGTATCGGGTTCGAAAAGCGGTTTTGGGTATATCTTCCTCTTGAATTCGCAGTTGATGATAGCCTGAGCGTAGATCGATCTTCGAGAAACACGTAGCACCTTGTAATTGGTCAAACAAATCATCGATTCGGGGTAAGGGATATCGATTCTTGATGGTGAGCTTATTCAATTCCCTGTAGTCGATGCGCATACGGAACGATCCATCCTTCTTTTTGACGAAAAGGACAGGTGCGCCCCAAGGAGAGGTGCTAGGGCGAATGAAGCCTTTATCAAGTAATTCCTGGAGCTGACTTGAGAGTTCGCGCATTTCAGAAGGAGCGAGATGATAAGGCTATTTAGCAACAGGATTTGCTCCAGGAATGAGGTCGATTCGAAAATCGATATCACGAGCGGGAGGTAAACCGGGTAATTCGTCAGGAAATACAGCAGGAAAATCACGAACCACAGGTACTTCTCCTATCGTCTTTCCTTTCTTTTCCTCCGCTACTACGATGTGTGCCAAGAAAGTTTGCTATTCCTTGCGGAGATACTTGCTGGCTTGGACACACGACATGAGTTGTAACTTCTTCGGAGCGACTTCGCCATAAACACACAATTGATCCCCATTCACGAGAGAAAAACGAATCATTTTATCGAAGCAAACAATTTCAGCATGATTCTCCCAAAGGAAATCCATACCTACTATGACATCAAAGCTACTGAGTTGCATCGGAATGAGATTAATAGGGAAAACATGACCGTTGAGATTGAGAGTACGGTCACGTAGGACAGAACTGACGGTGACGGTTCTTCCAGTGGCAACTTCTACGTCGAAGGTTGATGGGAGGTTAACGCGTTTATGATTTAGGAGCCTTTCGAATTTGAATGATACAAAACAGTTATCGGCTCCAGTATCAAATAAACACGAAGCATATATACCATTTACGAGAAACGTACCATTAACCACGTTGTTGTCTGCCTGAGCCTGGCGGGCGTTGATGTTGAAGACGCGCCCGCGGGCTGCTTGCTGCTGCTGCTGTTGTTGTTGCGGCTGCTGCTGGGGCTCTTGTTTCACTGCCCTGTTGGGGCACATGTTTGCAAAGTGGTTGGGATCACCACATGCAAAGCAAGCTCGAGCGTTAGCTACTGGTGCAGGAACTGCTTGATAGCCTTGAGGAGCAGGGAGTAGAGCTTGCGGTGCTGGAGCTTGACCTTGAGCTGGAGCTGGAGCTGGAGCTTGTCGAGAACCAGTACGGCAGTTTGCGGTGAAGTGGCCGTACATGTTGCAGTGAATGCAAAACCGGCATGCGATACCAACCGGGTGATGATAGGTACAAGTAGGGCAGAGCGGAAGTGGCCCAATGTATGCACGCTTTGCTGGCTGTGCATTGGCCACAGGAGCCGCTACTTGGGGGTGTTGAGGTTGCGGTTAGGCTGGTACAGCTTGAAGTGGTGCGGCAGTAACTGTACAGTTCTTGTTGCTGGAACTGTTGTTGTTCTTCATCTTGCGACGTGAGAGCTTTGAAGATTGCGGTGCGGTGGCGGTAGTTTCAGCGGGTGTAGCAGTTGTGACTTGATGTAGACTCTTTGTAGCTTTATCAAAGTAACCCGCCTTGACTCGCTTGTCGTTTATCTCCGCAGTGAGTAGGAAAGTTTCCTCCATAGTTTTCGTTTTTGCAGCGTGAACGAAATCAGCAACGCAATCCGGAAGAGTACGGATATACTTCTTGATCGTGATTTCGTGGGTAGTAACTTGACCAGGGAAGATGATACTCAACTGCTTGAAGCGAGCAGTTAAACTAGCGTTATCTCCACTATCCTGCTTGATGTGCCAGAATTCATCCTCGAGCTTTTGGAGTTCATGAGGAGGACAGAACTCTTGCATCATGATGTTCTTCAACTCATCCCAAGACAATCCGAAAGCTGCACCGTTTCCTCGTTTGTTCCTCTCGGCCGTCCACCAATCAAGAGCGCGGGATTGGAAGCCGCCGGTAGCATTGACAGTGCGGAGGTCTTCTGGACAGCCACTCTGGCACAGGGTGACTTTGATAGAATCAAACCATTGAAACATGGCCATAGGCCCATCTTCGCCGGTAAATTCTTTCGGGCCGCAGGCTTTGAACTGCTTGAAGCTAAATGTAGCTTTAGGAGATTCTGTCCTGGATTCTTCCGAGGACTTGCTAGCGTTTTCATTCAACTCGTTGACAATTTGTGGGATTACTTTAACAATTTGACTAGCGACGAGACAGGCGAGTCGCTTGTCAGCTTGCTTGCGTCTAGCAGCGCGGGAGTGAAGTGATCCAGATGACGACATTGTCTGCAACAGACATCGCCATAGGACTCAAACTCAATTTCGATTAATCCTAGTATAGTCTAGTGATTTACCATAAAGCTCAGGAACACGGTCATTCACAAAGTTCACGTAGGCACATAATCACAGAATCACGTAAGCACAGAATCATAAAAGCGCATAAGCACATGAGCACATAAGCTAACCTAAACATGTATTTTGCACTTATTCACCTATCCTTCACAACAGCGTATAGCGATTTAAGTATAGCGATTACGATTAGCGAGTAGCGATTGCGAATAATGACTAGCGATTTGTTGGCGTGTTGTGAGTTGTGCGCGGTTTGGCGAAGCGAGAAATGTGAAATCTAAACCATCAGTACCACCGTACTGTTTATCTCAAAACACTAACAAATAGGCATATAAAACACATAAAATTCCACATAAAAGCGATAAATCACAGAGTCGGCGGCGGCAAATCCAGAATCGAAACACATAAAATCGATAATAGATTGTCTGCGGCTCGATAGACATCGACTATCCAAAGTGGTTCGACTATTCACAAGGACTCTGAGTGCACACTTAGACCCCTTTTAGACTGTGCTCTTGCCTCAATCCGGGCAATCGGCACACATCCTTTCAGATATAGTGTGACTTTAAGTCGTTGGAGTCCGTCGAGACTTTGGTGAGAGTTTTGCAAAACCACAATAAAGAGCGGAATAAGTCGTCAAGATTCAGGTTTCACCCCTAACTTAACGACTATATTCCCTGTTTTGATGAAGTAGATGGAAAATTTCCGTCGAAGTATGGATTTCACTCATGATTCAACGCAAATCCTCGTGTCTATAGTAAAAATAGCGATCTGAACGAGTGATCTGGTCGAGAGTTTGCGGTTTTCACACCTAATCTTAACCAAATCATTCGCTTATGTGTGTATCCAGCCTTAGGAAAGGCTGGCCTCGCACGGAACTGTAGTATGTGATGTTTGCACAAGAGTGTAATGTACAACGAGTTCGAGTGAGAAATAGTGTATAAGCTAATACAAAACCCATACTGGGTATGCACAAGTTGGTCTGTTGGTGCTTAGACTATAGACTAGGTCGTTTCTAAGACATCGCCCCGAACTAGGTCGAGTCTTGCCTAATTCCCTATAGTTATGGCTCTGATACCAATCTGTCACACCCCAACCGATGGCGGAATCATCGGGGCGCGGCACTGAGCGAAACAGATTGTTCATGAGAATCCACAACAACTATTAAATTACCAAATCTTTAATGTTAATATCCCATACTACTAACAGATAAAGCAACCATAGTTATTACAGATAATTGTCTCAAAAACAAGCAAACTGTTCCGACAACTCAGATTTTATTTAGTTTGTTTCTAGACTCCATCCTAGCTCGGTTTCATCAAACAGCATGCAAACATCCTAAGCACCTGTCACATACGTTAAAATAGAGGTCAATACACATAGTGTAAAGGTGAGCATACAAGTTTAATAGTATAATAGAGTTCGAAAGCGTTTACGCATAACCAGCATGTACAACGTATAATGTGAAGCATGTAAGTTATCGACAAAGATCCTATCAATACCAATGACTGCGATTTGACTGCGAGTAGCGAGTGCGCATCACATGTTCACCACTGCGAACACGTGAAGTATTGTCCTTAACAAACCCTGAGTGAACAGGTACTGAGTCCAAACTATAGTACTATCGTTGCTAAGGCAGGTAGACAGCAATCAATGTGTAAACATAACAAACAGGCATTCATCGAGTCACGTATAACATGCAATAATGGTCAGCGTATAAATAGTGTTTGTGTTGTGTGTTCGATGTGATTTAGAATAAGTAACGTATGTAACACCCAAAAGTTCATAAAGCAAAAAGGGATCGAGTATACTCACAGCGATGGAAGTTAATGGATTGAAGGGAGCGCTATAGTGAGTTTAGCCTGATCAGAACGATAGCATAAGCGATGAGCGGCGCGTAAAATGATGCAAGTGAAACAAGGTGACGAGTGGTCATCCGGCCGGATGGCAATCCGAATGGATGGCCATTCGATCGGATGTTAATCCGTTCGGATGGCCATTCGGTCGGATTGACACCTCGTTTGGGATGGATGTGTTTGTGCATGATGACTTTGAAGTTTTCGTTGTAGTATTTGGAAAACAGAGAAGTATCTCTACCTTTCAGGTCGTTCGATCGAATGGCGGTTCGATCGGATGGTGATCCGTCCGGTGATGTATTTCCCAGAGAACCAGTTCATAGCAGGATTATCATCCAATCGGATGGTCTACCGATCAGGTGGCAATCCGTTAGAACTGATTATGCCTTGTACATGTTGAAAATTGTTTAAGTAATGAACCTCAAGTGTAATCCGATCGGATTGCGGTTTGATCGGATGGTAATCCGATCGGATGGCAATCCGATCGGACAGCGATCCGTCCCGCGATCTGATCTTTTGCAACTTGAAGATTTGTTAAGCTTGGAAAGTCTTGCGGTTTGATTGAGACGGTATGACAACGTGCTAAACAACAGAAACCCCATCATGTCCCAAGTTATCCGATCGAACAGGAATCACCCTAGTCCGATCAGTTTACTGGTTCGTGACGGTTGTTCATGTTTAACCCGGAATCGGATTTCCCTTAGATAGAAATCAGATCTTGAACCAACACTTCACTAAGAATGAGTAGAAGATCAGAACGAGCTCCGATTCTATCGGTTTCGAGTGCATTGAGTGTAAAAGAGTTGAAAGAAAGTTGGATAAGTATCTTTCAATCCTTTTATCCTTGAAAATGTTCAGATCTATGCAAGATCTTTGTTTATTCATGTGGAAATCTCTCAGATCTAAGTTGTTCATGGTGGAATGAGGCCAAAACTTGAAGTTCATAAGAACTCCATGATGACATCACCCTACAACACCTCAAATCCACCGATTTCACAGTTAAAAGTTAAGATCCAAAGGTGAAAATGATGAAGAAATGTGTGTAGATCAAGGAAGTATAAGATTTGAGTTGAAAACTTACAAGAATCGCGAGAAATCGAGAGAAAGAAGGTCTGGAACGCGGCTGGTCGAGTGGAGGAGCTGTCACATCAAATGATGTGACAGAGGGGTATTTATAGGGTTTCCAAAAGAGGAAAGGAAGTGCAGACCACGGATCGGATGCTATCCGATCGGATGGCCATCCGATCGAATGGTCATTCGATCGAAGTGGCTCGGGGATTTGAGTTTTCGCGTTTCGTTTCGTGTGTTGAACATTGCGATGCGATTCTAGTGAGCGGTGCGATAGTATTACCCATTAATTACACAAATAACCTAACTACTATAACTAACATACAATCACTGTAAATAACTTGCGTTTAGCGTTTGCGATTAGATTCCGATGCGATAGAATTGCGATTGCGATTAACACCTCAACATAAACATAACATGCACAAGTAACACATAATAAGCACACACACGTAAAACAATATCCATAACCTATAATTCGGGTTGCGAATGCGATTGCGATGCGATTAGCGATAAGTCGATTAGCGATTAATATGTGATTAAGTAGCGATTTATTAACATGTACTCCACATAATACAACTAAAGCGATTTAAATACAAAACCGGTTATAAGTCGAGGTGGTCAAATCCGTAGTTAAGCAAGGAGTGACAGATCACAATTAGCAATCTTTTCTTCCTTTGACTTTGACTTCCGTAATACGGGTTGTTACATTCGTGGGCCAGGGTCTTTCGAGAACCCAGTAACATTCTTCGTAATGTTACTGGGCATGGGCCTATATATAGTCAGCAAATGTTTCACAGAACAGTTAAGAGAGCAGTGAGAGTTTGTCCAAACATTGTGTGTATGTGTTTGTACTTGTTCTCTTCAGATTAATCAAGATAGTGAATCTTTGGTTACGTGTGTTTGTTTACTTTGCTTCGGTTTGCATTCTTACATGGATTCTGCACTCGTAAGTGTGTTCTAACAACAAGGAAGTAGGTTTCTTGATCCTCCAAGTGGACCTACAGTTTGGTTTTCTAAACAAATGCTTTATTTTCAAATCACGTTTGTTAACATTATCATTTGCTCGATTTCCCCGCAACGCGCGACGTCAAAAAAAGCTAGTTGTGATAATATGTTTTGAATGTTTAAAGTATAATGAGTCTTTTAAAGTAGGAATGTTTTTTTTTCACAACCGACTTGCATTCACAACAAAACAACAGGAGCTAGTTAGAGCCTAAATTCAACAACAAACAACAAATTTACAAGATTACATCACGAATATTAAGTTCACATCATCTCGATCTCCTAATATAAAAACAAAACTTGGACAGCGTCAAGCATTTACCTAGCCGGAATGAATTTATTGTTATAAACTATTTCGTTTCTAGCCTTCCAAATCCTCCACATAGTTGTCAAAATGATAGTTGTGTTGATATGCTTTTAGAGCGTATTGTGTCCTTGTTATTGATACTCTAATCATGAACTAGTCGACTTGCTAGAGAGAAAATGTTCAAACTTAGACAAATAAAATAAATGGTGGAAAGTGAAGTAGAAATAACACCTTTAAAAAATTATGGATCATATTATATTAAAGTGACGTATGTACGTTAAGTACGTGGCGCGCATAACTCATAGAGAAAAGCTTTAGTGAATGTTGGTTAGTGCTTTAAGATATTTGTAGAGAAAAGCTTGAGTGACATAATAATATTTATATACGTAGATCGCTCATTGAATCCTAGGCCACAACATGAAAACTGTTCCCAGATAATATATTATTGTTGGCCCTCCAACTTTGGAGGAGTGGTCAACTAGACGCCACCTAGGCATTAGGGTGTCCCCTCTTATTTCACAAGTATATGTCAGTGGCGGATCTAGGATTCCGACCAAACGGTAACGTTTTATAAATAAGCGGTAACGAAATCGAAAAAACGTCAAATTTTTCCAAAATTTACACTAATTTTTCCAATTTTTTTCCGACCAAGGAGTAGCGGACGCCACCCCTTAACTACCTATAGGTCTGCCCCTGGTATATGTTATGGAGTGGTCGGATTCACATGACACTCACACTCATTCATAGCTCACTGGTCACGGCCACTAAGGTGCGGTACAGTGTTTATGTGATAGTAATGCATACGTGACTCTGAGCATGGCGCTACTTAACAACCATTGAACATTATTATTTTTTACAAAAAAGCCGGATTTTTTAAATTAAAAATTGACGGAGAAAATTACCATTTTCATAACAATTTCAAAAACACGTTCATGACTTAAGTCAGGGTCGAATTGTTGATTACTATGATGTATCCTTAAACATTAGGTGACGTGTAAAATTCATCCTTTCCCTCCCTTTATTATATCGTCGACATCTTGTTTCTAAATATGAACACAAAGTGAACCTGAAAAGAAAAAAAAAACAATATACATGTTTATTCACTATTGGTGATTCTCCTAACGTTATAAACATATGCCCCCGCCAACGTTACGGGGTGCTAAGTCGAATATTTCTTAATTTCATAACATGTACGACTGTATTTCAGTTACTTGTACATACTACTAATAACATAATCTCAATAAAAATTACATCGACTCAACCAACTAAAACAAAACACTACCATAGTTTTGTTAAAATAGTAAAGCTAAAACGATAATAACACTGTAATTTTGAACTGAGGGCAAAGTTGTAACTTGGCAGAACCAATGAGAAGTGGCAGATAGCTGCCCGACACTGTTCTTACTCAAAACTTAAAAAAACAATGGCAAAACTATAATTTTAAACTGTGTCCAATATCTTAATTTGCCATGAGTAATGGGGAAATGTCAGGCAGATGATAGTTGCTCCGCCTGGGCACTATTCCCGTCATCCCTTTTTTATGTATAAATAATAATAATTTTCTTGAGAACACTAAATATTACCAGAAACGTGAGAACAAATGGAAAGACAAATCCAAACCAATTTTTTAATACAACCCTCATTGTAAATAAAATACAACATCGAAAAAAGAATTTACAACATCAAATAATTCATTTGTCCTCTCAAAATCACTCTTATTAGATTTTTTACATATGTGTAAATATCACAAATTTACACATGGGTAAATGGAAAACTTACACGTGTAAATTTTCTTTATTTACGAATTCGTGTACATTTAAATGTGTAATTTAAATTTCTAATATTGTAATTTAATAATAATAAGATGTGTAAAAAGAATTTGAATTTGTATTGTTGTTAACCAAGTTTTAGCGTTTTTTCTTTTATTCTCACGGTTCTCACAATATTTAGCGTTCTCGTTTAAACTTTTCCCTGCTATTATATATGTATATATAGATATGTATATATATATATATAGGGGAAGGTTCATTTGAGAAGAAAATTAAATTAAGAAGAAAAAGAACAAATGGTACAAATGTAAAACATTAAATAGTTTTTCTATCAACTCAATTATTATTATCTTTGACTAATTAATTAGTAATAAACACTATCATCCTCCACACTCAAGTTTTTGTTTACACACATCAAAATTTATCCTACACATTTTGAAATTTATCCTCCACATATTGAAATTTATCCTACACAGCTCGTAATTCTTCCTACATACCTCGTAATTTATGCTACACTTTAATTATATATATATATTTTTTTTTTGAAAAAATATGTTATTTTGAAAATAAGTTACAAATTTAATAGTTAGCTATTAAAAAGGAAGACTACCAATTAATGATCCATCTAAATTTACCAATATACCCTTACACTAATATTAAATACAAAAATTAAATGAAGTAAAATAAAGCATTCTTATTGGTTGAATTTTTTTTTATTCTTACAAAAAATTCTTCTCATTTGAACTCTCCACTATATATATATATATATATATATATAGGGGATGGATCATGAGAAAACCAAAAAACTAACTAAAAAAACCTAAAAAACATACCAAATTTTTTTTTAATTTTTATAAAAAAAATCGCAGGTTTTTATGCATGGAAAAAAAATTTCAAAAAAAAAATTAAAAAAACATTTTTTTAGTATTGCACATGTGCACTATTACGGATATAGTGCACATGTGTAGTACACATATAATGCACATACAATGCACATGTGCAGTACAACAAATTTTTTTTTTTTTTTTTTTTTGAAAATCTTTTTTTATATGTAAAAACAACCGATTTTTTTATAAAAAATTGTAAAAAAAAAATAAAAAATTTGGTATGTTATTTAGCTTTTTTTTATGTTTTTTTAGTTAGTTTTCTAGTTTTCTCCTTTATATGTAGTTTTCTCATGATCCTCTCCCTATATATATATATATATATATATGGAAAGAGATAGAGAGAGAGAAGATCACGAGAACACTACTTAAGTGTGAGAAAAATAAAAAAAAACTTTCAAAAAACTTAAAAACACACCAATTTTGTTTTAAACATTTTTTTGGCTTTAAGTTTAGCAATTTTAAGATAAAAAAAATAATTTAAATTAAAAAAAAACATATTAGTATTACACATGTGCCAAATATGTTATGTTGCACTTGCAAGCCTTAAGTTTAGGTTTTCAATTTAGTTTAGATTTTAGGGTTATGTCTTTGGGGAATTTAAGATTACGGTTTAGTTATTAGTTGGGAAGGTTAGTTTTTAAGGGGTTTAGGTTTTGGGGGATTTTAAGTTCAGGGTTTAGTTTTTAGGTTTTGAAGGGAGGGGTGTTTAGGTTTCTCGGCGTTTGCCTTGGCAACGTTTGTTGTAGTCGTATTGTGCCTCTAAGCATTGATTTGCCAAGGCAAACGCCGAGAAACCTAAACACCCCTGCCTTCAAAACCTAAAAACTAAACCCTGAACTTAAAATCCCCCAAAACCTAAACCCCTTAAAAACTAACCTTCCCAACTAATAACTAAACCGTAATCTTAAATTCCCCAAAAACATAACCCTAAAATCTAAACTAAATTGAAAACCTAAACTTAAGGCTTGCAAGTGCAACATAACATATTTGGCACATGTGTAATACTAATATGTTTTTTTTTTTAATTTAAATTATATTTTTATCTTAAAATTGCTAAACTTAAAGCCAAAAAAATGTTTAAAACAAAATTGGTGTGTTTTTAATTTTTTGAAAGTTTTTTTTATTTTTCTCACATTTAAGTAGTGTTCTCGTGATCTTCTCTCCCTCTATCTCTTTCCATATATTATATATATGGTAGGGTTCATGCGAGAACCACCTTTATTGCGATAACCGCGAGAACTAATATGAACAAAAAAAATAAACCCACTACACCACAAAAAACCTACCCCCCACGCCAAAAAAAAAAAAAAAAAAAAACTAACCCCCACCCCGACCCAAGCTAAATTCTAAAAACTAAACCCCCAAAAAAACCTTAAAAATCTAAAAAACAAATAATTTATTTATTTAAATCGCTACTTTTAGTAGCCAAAAAAAATTTTAAAAAAGAAAAATTTTTGTAAATTTTTTTTTAATAACTAAAAGTAGCAAATTTCCCATAAAAATATTAAAAAAAATTGTGTATACTTTACATTTTTTTTAGATATTTTTGGTTGTATTCACATTGGTTCTCGCTCGCAATAACGGGTGGTTCCTAAATGATCCTTCTGCTATATATATATATATATAGGGAGATGATCTTGAGAAAAATACGTCTAAATGAGAAAACTAGAAAACTAACTAAAAAGCCTAAAAAAAAGCTAAAAACATACTTTTTTACAATTTTTTATAAAAAAAATCGCTATTTTTTATGTATGGAAAAAAAAATTCAAAAAAGTTTTTTTTTTTGTTGTACTGCACATGCGCATTATATGTGTACTACACATGTGCATTATATCCGTATTAGTGCACATGTGCAGTACAACAAATTTTTTTTTAATTTTTTTCCATACATAAAAAATAGCGATTTTTTTATAAAAAAATTGTAAAAAAAGTTAGTATGTTTTTTAGGCTTTTTTAGTTTGTTTTTTGGTTTTCTCATTTAAACTAGTTTTCTTATGATCCATCCCATATATATGTATATATATATATAGGTGGTAATCGTGGTATTGATGTATAACGTGTAAATAGGCTATGATGTTTAATATCTGGGTTTTCTCAACTTAGAAGGCTTAAACAAGCAACCGCTTAAATCCGGATTTTTGAGCCTACAAGATCGAATTTACAAACACGTTAAATGCATTAAAATTATGTTGAAACATTTTGGCCCGTTTTGGTGTATATTGTATTGTTTGTTGTGGTTTATTATTTATGTTCAGGGCCACTTTAATGGCGACAACAAATCAATTATTGTGGTTTTTTGTGACTGAATTTTCATAAAAAAGGTAAGGCTGCAATGATGTAAACGAACCTCTTTCTATTAGGGGTGAGCAAGTTTAGGTCCGGATCGAAAATAACCGAGAACCGAATCGAAAATATACCCAACCTGACCCGACCCGAACCCAAGTACCTTGGTATTTAGATCGGTTCCAATTTTTCATATAAAATAGGGTCGGGTCGGGTCGGTTCTCGGTTCTTTCTATGGTGAAACCCGACTTGGACCTATGGACCGGAACTGACCATATATTTAGGGTAGTGAATCGGTTCTGTATTTTATGTTTGATCGGTTCTTGGTTCGGGTCAGGTAATGGTCGGGTAGGGTCGGGTTTTTCCTTTTGCTCACCCCTACTTTCTATCACCTAGAGTTTAGCTTGCGGTCCTATTCATTGTCATTATTTGCTAAAATATAGACTCTAATTTGTATGTAAATATATAGGTTTATCTTGTCATCGTCCAACGACGACATAAGCGTTTTTGAAGAACTAAGGCGTGTTCTTGAGGATGAGGTGGTGATGCGGGTCCAAGTGTGGAGGAGCGAGGGCCATCTTGTACTTGGAGGCCCAAGATCGTGTGATAAAACGGGCTTCACTAAAATGGCTCTAACTTGGGCTACGGGGGTCCGTTTTGGGCGTGCGACCAGGCGAAACGAAAGTGAGAACGAACTCCATCTTGCTGCAAACGGCCTACGGCGGTTTGGGTCATCGTCCGGGCAAAAAAAACGCTTATTTCTATTAGTTATTTATCTTTTTATGTTTTTTGAAGTGTTTTGGGCATTTTGTTTTTGGGCTTTTGTTTGGCCCATGGCCCTTTGGTGGCCCATTTCGAATTTCTATCCTTATTTACGTGTTTCTCTTGTAAATTGGATGGTCAGAATTGAATTTTGAAATTACTCAATTTTCACTTCAATTTTGTGTCATTTGGGTTGAATTTTGGGGGTTTGGGGAAGATCAACACAGGTATTCGCAGAATCAACGTGTTTTGCTCTTCGTTATTGTAACACGCGCTACATCAGGTGGAGTCGAACCGTAGGATAGCCACCAAGCTCAATGAGCTAACCAAATGAGTTAGCATAATTTGTGAAAAAAAAGGCGGGGTTATCGGTTGTGATCAACAGGTTTTACGCAAGCCACGTACAACCTAATAATGTAAAATAAAAGTTAGTTGGGTTAGATATATTACTAATAAACAATATTGGTTGTAAAATTTATATATTTTTTTATTATCAATCAATGTTATAATATATTCTCTTTGGTTTGATTTTTTTTACTTTGTCATTAAATTACCGTATTTGCCAACAAAAAAACGTCACAACGCGGCATGGCTTTCATCTAAGGTAAGTTCCATCTCTATTCATATGGGGTGGTGTCCTTGACTTCCTTCATGGAGGTACGCGTGTGATTGGAATAGAATCGAACAAGAAGAATTGTAAGAGAGGAAAAGCTCAATTCATTATCCAGATGATGATTACAACTGACTCAACTATCTCATATACCGACTCAACATCCCTAACCAACTATTTACAAACAAGTCCCTGAACTATGACAACTCTACATACAATCCCTCTACTTATTTGAGCACAATTACTATTATACCCCTGACTATTTTTAACCTGTAACAATACTCCCTTCTTTTAAAAATTCTTGTCCTCAAGAATTAACGTCAAACTCTGGAAATCTAGTCACAAACTCTGAAGCAACTACCCAAGTAGCATCATGTAGGGGTAAATCCTTCCACTGAACCAAGAATTTAACCACCAGTCTTTGCCCTTGTCTTGCCAGCTTTCTCTCTAAAATTGCAAAAGGCTGCAACCCTGTTGGTTCTGCATTAGGCAACTGTATTTGTTGTGCATGTGGACCATAGGCCTGCTTTAACAAAGAAACATGAAAGGTAGGGTGAATTTGGGAACCAGCTGGAAGATCCAATGTATAAGCAGCTGCACCATTCTTCTTTATTATTAAAAAAGATTGCACATGTGGCTGCAGCTTTAAGTAGACCCAGTCTCCCACCTTGAAACTTCTTTCACTTCTTTTCAAATCTGCAAATTGCTTCATACGATTTCTTGCTTTCTCCAATGCATGTTTAAGAGTTGTGATCATTAACTCTCTATTTGAAAACCAAACCTCCAAATCTTCAACTTGAGTATCACAAGGAATGTGTGGCAAGTGCATTGGAGCTTCAATACCATACAGAGCCTTAAAAGGAGACATACGGATGGCAGAATGCCATGTGGTATTATACCACCATTCAGCAAGAGAAAGCCATTTTGACCATGAAGTTGGTTCAGTTATCACCATGCATCTAAGATAGGTCTCTAAACATCTGTTTAAGACCTCCGTTTGCCCGTCAGACTGCGGATGATAAGCAGTGGAAAGAGCCTGATCTATACCTTGCAATCTCAGAAATTCTTTCCAAAACAAACTCAAAAACAAGGGATCTCTATCTAAAACAATAGTCTGAGGACAACCGTGTAGTTTGAAGACATTGTCCATTACTACTTGAGCCACATGTACTGCTGTGAAAGGATGCTTAAGTGCCATGAAATGCCCATACTTAGTAAACCTATCAATTACCACCAAAATGACATCTTTACCCCCGGACTTAGGTAGGCCACTTATAAAATCCATAGAAACGTCTGTAAATATGGATTTAGGAATAGGTAATGGTTGTAGCAGTCCCGGAGTGGCTACTGTTTCATATTTAGCCTTCAAACATACATCACCCTTCTTTATTAGAGACTTAATATCTTTAGAGGCTCCTCTCCAATAAAACATGTCTTTGAATCTTTGAATAGTTGGTTGTACACCTGAGTGCCCCCCTAAAGGTGAAGCATGACACAGTAACAAAATCTCTTTTCTTAGACTATCATCTTGCCCAATCCATAATTTCTTCTTTCTGGTTAACAAACTGCCATTCCATTCCATATTCTGAATGGCTTCACCTTGTGACAATTTTTTAATCAATTGCTGGGCACTAATATCAGTATCCCAATGAGCTTTAATCTTTTGAGGGAGTAGAGGATCATAAGAGGAAACTGCCAACTGAAAAAGTGTGACCCCATGAACTCTTGATAAAGCATCAGCAACATTGTTCTCCACCCCTTTTTTATACACAATATCATAATAATAGCCCATTAACTTACATAGCCAAGTATGCTGTAATGGAGTGGTAATTTTTTGTTCTAGCAAGTGTTTCAAACTCTTCTGATCGGTCTTAATAGTAAAGTGCTTCATAATGAGGTATTGATGCCAATGTTTAACAGCTAGCAAAATGGCTAAAAGTTCTTTTTTATAGACAGATAAAGTGCATTGTCTAGCAGACAGGGCTTTACTTACAAATGCAATGGGGTGTTTATCTTGCATAACGACTGCTCCCAATCCTTTTGAGCTTGCATCTGTTTCAACTACAAATTCTTTTGACCAATCCGGTAGAGCTAAGACGGGTGCACTAATCAAAGCTTCTTTTAATCTTTCAAAAGCCAGTTGTGCTTCGTGTGACCACTTAAAGACATCTTTTTGTAGTAATTGAGTGAGTGGTTTAGCCATAGAACCATAGGAAGCAATGAACCTCCTATAGTACCAGTAAGGCCCAAAAACCCTCTTAACTGCTTAACATTTGTAGAGTTAGGCCAGCTCTTTATAGATTCTACTTTTGATGGGTCAGTGGCCACCCCTTCTTTAGAAATTACATGCCCCAAATATTCAATTTGGGACCCACCAAAACTGCATTTAGACTCTTTAGCAAAAAGCTGATTATCTCTGAATTATTGCAAAACTTCTCTTAGATCTTGCACATGCTGCTTCATAGACTTGCTATAGACTAGCACATCATCAAAGAATATGAGCACAGATTTCCTTAATAATTTTTAGAACACAGCATTCATAAGACCTTGAAAGGTTGCTGGAGCATTTGTTAACCCAAAAGGAAGAACCAAAAATTCAAATAGACCTTGGTGGGTTCTGAATGCAGTTTTATGGATATCATCTTCATGCATTCTAATTTGATGGTATCCTGATCTTAGATCCAACTTTGAAAATACTTCTGCTCCGCCCAATTCTTCCAACAATTCCTCAATGAGAGGAATAGGAAATCTATTTTTTATAGTTTGATCATTCAACCTTCTATAATCAACACAAAGTCTCCAAGTTCCATCTTTTTTTTTACTAAAACCACTGGAGAAGCAAAAGAGCTGACACTATGCCTTATAACACCCATATCTAGCATCTCTTGCACCATCTTTTCTATTACATCCTTCTGGCCCACATGATATCGATATGCTCTCTGATTAATGGTGACCTTCTCATCTATCAACTGGATTATGTGGTTACAACTCCTGTCAGGAGGCAAAGTCTTTGGAGTTTGGAAAGCATCCTTGAACTCTTGCAACAAGGCCTTTATTTCATCATTAGGTTGACAACCAACTACTGATGATTGATGTTGGAAGGTCCCATTTTCCAGTTGCATACTATATAGTTGCACCTGTACCATAGGGTTATCCTTCTCCAACATATTTTTTAACCTCTCCACTGAACACAAGGATACCTCATTACTATTAGATCCCTTTAACATGATTACCTTTGAATCCACCTTAAATTGCATGGTTAATGCCTTGAAGTTCCAGACTATATCATCAAGGGATTGTAGCCATTGAACCCCAAGAACCATATCATAATTGTCTAGTGGTAGGAGTAAAACATCTGTTTTAAACCACACACCTTGCATAAGCCACTGAAAGTCTTGACATAACTGGCTGCAATCTAAATTCTTCCCATTTGCCACTCTTACTTTCATGACTGGCACTCCTTTTGTAAAGCATTGCAGTTTGGATGCAAGCTTAGAATCAAGGAAATTATGAGTGGAGCCCGAGTCAATCAAAATCTGAATTTGCCTAGTACCAATAGTCCCCACAATTCTCATAGTTGAAAAAGAATTAACTCCCATTATTGCATGAATGGAAATTTGAGGATCTAAATTCATAGCTTCCAATTCTCCAGATGTATCTTCATTTTCATCTTCCATATCGTCATCTCCATGAATTTCTAACACATATAAGTGTTTGAACTTACACTTATGTGTTGGTGTATATTTTTCATCACACCAAAAACACTCATTTCTGGCCCTTTTTTCTTCAGCCACTTTTGCAGGTACCTTTTTAACATTTTTAAGCATCTTATTGGCAGGGGGTGTAGGTAACAGTGCTAATGTATTGACAGGGTTTCCCCCTATCTTGGCATTAGTACTATTAGTGTGATTGCTTACATTAATAGAACTGACCTTATTATTTTCTTTATCCCCAAATAGTGTTGCATAGACTACACTATGCTGCTTAGCCATAGTTATAGCATCTCTCATGGATCTTGGCCTAAAATTTTTGACAAAACAATGAATTTCCGGTTTTAACCCCCCCACAAACAAACTAGCAGCATATTCATCTGTTAGTTTGACTCTATTAAGCAATGAGTCAAACTCTTTAGTGTAATCTTGTAACGAACCTGTTTAATGGAGATTTTTCAACTCTTCCATAGGATCTTGTGAAAGTCTCTCTGAAAACCGATTTATAATGGATCTTAAGTACTCATCCCAAGTAATGTCTTCAATTTCTCGATCTTGACGATCAACATAACCTTGATGCCAATCTAGGGCTGCACCTTCCAAATTGATAACTGCATAATGTACTTTCGCAAATTCAGGAGTCTTGTCTACTGCAAAGTAATGGTTGCAGCGTATCACCCAGCCTTCCACTTCATTACCATTGAATTTTGGAAAATCTACCTTCCCGGGCCGTATCAACCGATCTTGGTGACCCCCACTTCGATCATGGCTCATCTTGTTGTTAATTTCTGTCATTTGAGTCACCAATGTTGTCATACTGATCTGTAACAACCGAATAGCCTCTGAATTCTGGTCTAAAATTGCTTGCTGAGACTCAGTCAAGCTAGCATTACCCTGCGCTAACTTTTCTAACCTTTCCATTTCTTGTTGCCTGGTTGCCATTGATGATTATCAAAAATTGATTGAAGAATTATCAAGAAGATTGAAACTGGAACAATCAGTTTCAACGAATTGAAATGAAATCGAAGGAAAATTGCTCGATCAATCGAAGCAATTCAAACGAAATTGAAGGAATGAACGAATTAGGATTTGCAATTCGAGCGTGTCCAAAGGATTGTACAGCTCTGATACCAATGATAGGAATAGAATCGAACAAGAAGAATCGTAAGAGAGGAAAAGCTCAATTCATTATCCAGATGATGATTACAACTGACTCAACTATCTCATATACCGACTCAACATCCCTAACCAACTATTTACAAACAAGTCCCTGAACTATGACAACTCTACATACAATCCCTCTACTTATTTAAGCACAATTACTATTATACCCCTGACTATTTTTAACATGTAACAGCGTGCCTAACCAACCAGGCTGATTTGATTTTAGAAAGAGATGGCAACAAAGGAATGGGACATATTTTGATGATACATCCCACATAATTATTTGTCGCAATTCAGTTCGCACCATGGATAACCTCTAGCTAGCGATGCATATATATTTTTATTTTTTATCTTCATATATTTACAATCGGTTTGAGTTTGGTATTTTTAATTTAACTTTGATTAAACACCAACTAGCTAGGCCAGATTGATCTAGTCCATGTAATATTGGAAGTTTTGGGTGTATGAATGAAAGTCTCAAAAGGTGGTAAATATTTTGTCCTACATTGGTGTGGGAACAAAGTGAGTGGTTGTTTATAAGGTAAAGACTTTACTACTCCCTTGTAGCTTTATGACATGTTTTACCACAAGTACTACCCGCGCTTAAGGGTGCAAAAAATGAGTTTCTGAACTAGAATTTGGTTGAACTCGTGCGTGCTCGCACGTCCCGCGGACACAAATGTAGCTTCGAAAACCTGGGCCCGCGTGAGGCAGTTTTTGCATTCAGGACTCATAACTGTTATGCGTTTTAATGATCATTTATTTTTCAGTTTTAAATTGTTATGATTATTCATTTTTAATGCTCATTACTTTTCTTTTCAGTTTTAAACTGATGCACTAATGACCTAAACTTTTAAGAAGTTTATTATTAAACCAGGAGTTTCACTGTTTTGCCTCAAAAACTCTACTCAAGTATATCTTGAGTAATCATCTACAATCACAAGAATGTATTTCTTACTTGAGAAACTTTATGTTCTTAAGGAACCACAAAGGTTCGTTCATATGGATAGGTTCTGTTTTCTATTTTTGAGAAACAATGAAGCTGGGATTTTAGGAGTTTCATCCGTGGTTGGAAATTCATGTAATTAAGACATGGTATGTGTGGTCCACGCACAATGTATCCATATAAGGATTGATCATGTCCATTAAGGAAGTTAATCATTTTTATTTTCCATTGGAGGTATTTCTCTCTCACAAACGTGGGAGCTAGACTTCAACATTGATCTCATGTAAAATGCCCTATTTTACGTATTTTACAATTGAAATTTGTCATGTTTGTTAAAGTTTAAACTTTTAAGAACAACTTTTTGGATTTTCTTCAAGAAAAATTTTCACAAAAATGATTTCCCGATTTGGATTAACTCATGTTTTACCTCGATGCCATTTACCAAAATTAATTTAATAAAAAATGATTTATCGAATTTTGGAAAATTGAGTTGGCATGTCGGTAATCGGTGTGGACCAAAACAACATTGACGAGTTTCATATTGAAACAATCATGTGTGAGGTAATATTCAAGATCAATGTGTTTGGTCAAGGAGTGTTGTACGAGATGTTAGAAATTCATAAAGTAGCTTAAATATCGACAAGGATAGGAGAGATTAGAAATTCAAAACCGTAATCCTGCTACTACTTCGTGCATTAGCAGGAATCTGAGTGCTCTCCCAAACTGGATATCCACCCGGTGTGGATTTCAAGGCCGATTTTGCAGCTGCCTCAGTTAACTCAAAAATCTCTTCACTACAATAAGATCAGAAACCTCCGTGTCCGGCTGGTAAGAAACAAGGGAGCATGTGGGAAAACTTGTACACATCATCATTGGTCGGTCCATACACGATGTCTTCCAAATACTTTTGCACCAGCAAAGGTCTTCGTCTTTCTCCTTTAGAAGTAGTGTGCGGTTGTTCAGTCCATTCCAAGGTATCTGCACACCCGGTTGGTTTTTAACATCTGATTTAACAGACTGTGTTTGGAAAACCTCTTGTTTCAAAACCTTTTAAACTTCTTTACTTTGTTTCTTTTTCTGTTTCATTTCTCGTTGTTTTACAAGACGAGGGTCCTGTTTTGGTGCAATAGATCTTGTATGGTAAATGTTACCACGGGGGTCATCAACTTTTGCCTTTCCTTTCGTGAGATATGGACAGTTTCTGACAATGTGCCCATATTCACCACATTCAAAACATGATCTCCGCTCAACAAATCTTGGAGTATCGTGTAACACCCCGAAAACAGGTTTGGTAATCAAACCATGTTAATACTAAAAGACGGGTAAATTACCGTTAGTGGTAAAATTAATCCGGTGAATATTAGGATTTTAAATAAATAAATCTAATATTAAATAAAAGTTATATAAAGGATTTTGTGGAAATAAAGTTTATAGAAGGCCCGAGTTAACAGGACTTAAAATAAACTTAGTCATAGATTCCCCGAACCCACTAATTTAACAAGGAATGTTTAACCTTGTTAATAAGTGGGAATATTGTTAGAAATAAGTTGGTTGTGCCCTACTTAATAAACTAACCAAACAAGAGGGGCCAAAGTGGATAAACTTGAAAGTTTAATTATAAAAAGAAATTTAAAAACCTAAAACACACATTGAGTGTGTGTTGAAGGTGTTCTGGATCGATCAGAACAAGCTCTCATGAGCTAAAACCCTAGTTCACAATAAATCATCAAATTGAAGGTCAAATTGATGCTCAAATTCACAATTGAACGTGAATTAACGATCACCCAAGCTAGGGGATCATAAGGTATGTCAAATTTTGATGATTTGTGAAGTTGTGAAATTTAGATAATCATCATAATCGCGAATTATGAATGAATTATTGAAGTTATGATTAAATTAGTGATGTATACATGCTTAGGAACCAAACCCTAAGTGAAAATCATACATAACATGCTATGAATTGAATGATTAAATGATTTACCACACTAGGTTAAGTGGGTTTTAATCATATGATGAAATTGATGATATGTTCATGTTAATGATGTTTAATATCATCAAGCATTAAGTCGGTAACTTATAGTTACAAGAACTTGGTAAGTAAGTGAATAAAACGGTAACATAGGAATGATGTTTACCGGATGATTGGCTAATTAATTAAACGAGTAGTTGAGCTACTTCGTGTAATTAATTATGTCAATAGGCAGTTGACTTTCAAAAGTCAAACTGACCTTCTATATGATCGAATGATAATTTCGACATAAAGATCGTAGGATGGAACAGTTGTGAATGATTATGACTAGTCTAACCATCTTACAACCTACCCTGATAATTTGACGCTTGACAAGCTAGGTGAAAGCTTGGGAGGGAAGCAGGTCAAACAAATCAAGAATGAAGTAAAAGCATAATCTGGATGCTAGGTAAGTACAACTTACACTCTTTGTATTAAATACCTATTGGTTTTATAGGTTATGAATAATATAGAGCCTTGTTTGAATTATGATGTTCTGACACGACATGTGCGGTTTGGAACAAAATACAATGATAATGAACCATGTTTAATGGTTAAAAAGAGCTAATACGGTTATTTAGTCATGAAATGACTAAAAGATTACGAGTTTTTAATTATTACCTTATAAGGTAAACCAATGCAAATAATAAGAGTAAAACGGTAAATTGGTCTCTCGTTGACTAGAACCGCTAGTTTTGAAAGACACTTTATGGCGTAAGTCATAATGGGTCAAAAGAGTTAAGAAAAATTGTTTATAAGTAAATTGACCATACGGTGTAAACCGGTGTGAGTTATGTAGATGAGATTATAATAAATCCATCTCGCAAAGATATACGGTCATTTAGACCAAACGGGTCAAAAGGTGAAATTATCACCCTTTGACAATATCGACTAATGGTTTTTCGAGTTGTATAATTATAGGAATAAATATCACATGGATGTTTACATCGCTATTACTTAGCGGCCACTAAGGCAAAGTATCGAAACGGGTCAATATATTGATCCGAGACAGGTATGTATAATGGTTCAACTCATCATGTAGAACTTGAGGTTCTGTAAGAGTTAGACAAGGTTAAAAATAGATATTCGGTTATCTTTTAGGTAAACCGAATAAATTGAGTTATAATTATGGTGTTTTAGAAACATATTGGTTTCTAAACAAGATTATAGTTAAAAGGTCGGATTTTTGGGTCAAACAAGTATTTAAAAGTCCTTCGTCGTAAAAGAAGGATGAAAATTTACCAAAATGCCCTTGTAACCTAAATCGAGCGAACGACCCTTAAAGGTGGTTCGAAAACGAGTTTTATGATTAAATAAATACTTAGAATAAGTCTCAAAAGCGAAAGATGACAAATCTTGGGTAAATTGAGTTATAAGAGTCTTTGCCGTAAAATAATGATCCGAGGGGTAAAACTCGGAATTTATAAATTACCACATTAAATCCGACACAAATACAGTTGTGGTGGAAATTTTTATGATAAGAAATGTGGTAATGCAATGCTAGAAGTAATTGAAAGCGATTTTACGCTTGAAAACGCTTAAATACCCTTAACAGGTCAAAATAAGCACTTGAGCGTAAACTGGTTTAAATACGTAAGAAGCCTGTGACTTGAACCTAATATGATAGGAGATATTGAAATTATGAATTTCTTGAGTTTATGAAACAAACAAACCTGCTTTGTTTGATAAAAACATGAACGGATCAAAAACTTTGAAAAGGGATATTAAGCCGAAGGCTTAAAAGTATAAAAATTTGTTAATCCGGATATCGGATGTTAACTCCATGTGATGGAGAATTAAATTATGATCACGTAGGAAGAAACGGATCAATAACGACCAAGTTATGGCCGTTTTCGTAAAACTGAGTTTGGCTGGGAATTATGCAGACCTGAACTAAACTCGCTGTTGAAATACCACCCTCGAGCTACGCGACGGGTAACACCAAATGGTGTCGGGGCCCGTGACGGGGCTCGCGTCGCGCGACAGATCAGAACTCATCCCGTCGCGCTACGCGACGGGTCATAATGCTGCATAATTGTTGCTGAAACTTGTGGGTTGCATGTTTTTGACTCGCGAACTTGTTTAGACACGTTTTAAACGCTATATGACTAACTCATTTCATGTTTATATGAAATGTAGGTACCATTTGAACTACCGGAGACGATCAAGCTTGATGAGGAACCGAACACATAAAGATTAAAGCTTCCGCTAAGAGTTTCGTCGTCACTTTTAAACGACGAATTTATACATGTTATGTTAAAATGTTTTAAAGTTTAAAATGCTTTTAACAAACTAGTATTTTTAAGTGTATGATTAATCTTAAATACACTATTATAATCAAAATATATATGATAATCGTATGAAATGGACTAGGGGTCTGACAAGTTGGTATCAGAGCCCTGGTTTAAGAGATTCAAGTGTGGTGGAAAAAAAACTATGCTTGAACTTAAACCTTATGCTCTTGATAAAGATTGGTGTTCGGTTCGAGACTTGATCGCAAAATCCGGTAAGTTATTCTATATATTAATGGTCTAGCAAATAAAGTGTTGAAAACAACACATAGGGTTATCGTGTAAAACACGTTACCCCAAAGAAAGCGATAAAAGATCGAGATAGTTAAATGAATTACGTGTGTTAACACGTGTCGTAGAAAGCCTTGTATTATAATACGGGCGCTTATAAAGATCAAAGTTACTAATATTTGTAAATGTTTTAAGTTGAAGGAACCTCGCATTGGAAGATGACGAAAGTTTAAAGAATTATCGATACGATAAAGAAAAAGTCTGAAGTATGACAAGTAAGTCGTACACGCTAAAGATTGGAATGGAGAAACGGTCTCGAATGAGAGATCGAACAACAAGGAAAGTTTATCAGGGCAAGTATCTACAAGGTACACGTCTTAAACTTATAATATAAATAGAAATATGCAACAAATACACAGTGAATGACAAGTTGCATATAGAATATAAAACTTGGAAAATCTGGATAGGTTACCTATCCAGGATGATGTTTCCAAGAGAAATTCAGTAGAGATACGTATTATTCACAGTTGTGAATAATGAGACAATAATTGAATTTAGTTTAAATATAAACTTGGACTAAAGTAATCATCCAAGAAAGTATTCTCAATAAAGATTAAATTGAGAAAGGTAATGATCACATCAACGAATGTGATTGTATAAATGATTATAAAAAGGAACATTGCATATGTTCAAAGATAAAACGGGTAAAACTAATAGTTGTTAATAGGCAATTAAATAAAGTTGTACCAATTTAAATAAATCGAGAGATTATTTACATGGGACGTGAGGTGGTAATTATAATAAGGTCATGTGTACCATGTGTTGATCGCTTACTCTAGCCAAGTAAGTAGTGAACACATGATACCATGAGCTTCTTATAATGAACACAGTTATGTCTGATGTGGTATGGTAAAAAAGAATGAAAAAAGTTAAAAGAACCTTGGGGTCAAGAAATTTTATGGGCATACTCGTATTAATGGTTTTCGAGGGAACCATAAAAACGATGTATGGCGCGCATAGAAATAATTGATCCAAGGGAATACGTGAAATAAGTCATTTTGGACGAAAGAGCCATGGTTGACAACAAGGGGCATATAAAGCCAAAGTATAAATGAACTGTAGGGTTATAAAAACGAAGGTATTACCGATACAAAAAGATGATTGAAGTCATTGACTTGGTCGTAGTAAAGGAAGGATGATGAATATGATCATCATTCAGAAATTATAAGACCGTCAAGGATGGTCAGATAAAGAATAAATTTTTGGTTAAAGAAAGCGATGGATTTCGCTAAGATAACCAAACAAATCAAAACAAAGCTTTAATGCATACCAAAATGGTTGCATTAATAAAGACTTCAGTAAAATACCTGGTTGATGGGTAAGGATCTAAACACGTGCGTAGACTAAGAAATGGGAACGCAGGTTGAAAGTCAAAAGACTCGGATTATGAGTTATGACTAGACGACTATAAAATTTCGTAAACCGAAATTGTGATAATTATGTTCAATTATTTTGAGGTTGAACGGAATCAATAAAGAACAAAGCTTGACTGTTCACAAGTGATGGACTTCACATGAATAAGTCAAACGGGTTGAATACAAAGAAATGCCGAATGGAATAAGAAAACGATTGTAGATACAGACTACAGTCAAACTTAACGGATTTCAAATGTGAAAACAAATGATTTTCAAACATAAAAAGAAGAATCTATGGGATCATCATAACCTTTGGGTTATGAATAGTGTAAAGGTCTGTGGGACCCAAAATTTACTCTTAGAGTCATCAATGTAAAGAAATGAGTTATAAGGACCTTGTTTCAACAAGGTAAAAATCTAAAGAAATAGCCCACGAGGCTAAGTGATAAAATCAATGGGTTAATTAGACAAAGCGAGGGAACTAGTTGAGAATCCCTGCATAAAACAAAGACTGTAAAAAGAATAAATTCTTAATTGTCAATATCCTGGTATGGATAATTGACAAAAGTTAAAGAAAAGATGCTAAACTAAAATTTCAGTTTTAGTAAGAGATAACGTTTTTATAAATATGAACTCTGATAGGAATTTAAATATTAAGTATTAAAGATACAGGTCTTGACACTGATAGGTGCAAGACAATATATTCGAAAGGAGATATTTCGAAAATGAAAGGTTGAAATAAACTTAAAACTGACGTGACACGATCACGTTCAAGAAAAGTAATGTGAAGTATAATCACATTATAGCCCGAGTGATGGGTATAAAGTAACTGGACTAATAAGTCTAGTTAGTAAGACCGGTAAAGGTCGAAATTCAAATTGAGAATGTGGATAATACGCTATTTATTATAAGAATAGCATGGAAAAAAAAAAGAAAAATCAATAGATTTACATGATTAAGTGGCCAGATTGGCGACTCGGTCAAGTAAACAATAAAAGTATGTAGATACAAGCTAAAAGTGACGGCCCATGAAACCTCACTAACCGAAAATACTGATCACCTATTTTGAGGGATCATAAGGCTACAAGTTCACAAACAAAGGAGTTTGTTTGTTCAAAATGAACGATTTCACTAAAGACCTCTGAACAGGTTAAAATAACGGATTAATGAAGAGTCCGAAAGTATAAAAGCGATAGATTTCGCTAAGTTAACCAAATCGGTTGAAATAACGAGATTACGTTATTTTGATTTACATTATTTCGTATAAAATATGTATATGCTTAGTAACCAAAAAGATATTACCATATTTTTCTGGTAATACTAACAATTGGTTAAAGTATGAGTAATGCTTAAAAGATTACTCGGTTCAAATGCATTGAGTTTAAAACTCAATGAACTATATAAGAAAGGTTTCGAGGACGAAACCTCTTTAAGGGGGATAGACTTGTAACACCCCAAAAACGGGTTTGGTAATCAAACCATGTTAATACTAAAAGACCGGTAAATTACCGTTAGTGGTAAAATTAATCCGGTGAATATTAGGATTTTAAATAAATAAACCTAATATTAAATAAAAGTTATATAAAGGCTTTTGTGGAAATAAAGTTTATAGAATGCCCGAGTTAACGGGACTTAAAATAAACTTAGTCATAGATTCCCCGAACCCACTAATTTAACTAGGAATGTTTAACCTAGTTAATAAGTGGGAATATTGTTAGAAATAAGTAGGTTGTGCCCTACTTAATAAACTAACCAAACAAGAGGGGCCAAAGTGGATAAACTTGAAAGTTTAATTATAAAAAGAAATTTAAAAACCTAAAACACACATTGAGTGTGTGTTGAAGGTGTTCTGGATCGATCAGAACAAGCTCTCATGAGCTAAAACCCTAGTTCACAATAAATCATCAAATTGAAGGTCAAATTGATGCTCAAATTCACAATTGAACGTGAATTAACGATCACCCAAGCTAGGGGATCATAAGGTATGTCAAATTTTGATGATTTGTGAAGTTATGAAATTTAGATAATCATCATAATCGTGAATTATGAATGAATTATTGAAGTTATGATTAAATTAGTGATGTATACATGCTTAGGAACCAAACCCTAAGAGAAAATCATACATAACATGCTATGAATTGAATGATTGAATGATTTACCACACTAGGTTAAGTGGGTTTTAATCATATGACGAAATTGATGATATGTTCATGTTAATGATGTTTAATATCATCAAGCATTAAGTCGGTAACTTATAGTTACAAGAACTTGGTAAGTAAGTGAATAAAACGGTAACATAGGAATGATGTTCACCGGATGATTGGCTAATTAATTAAACGATTAGTTGAGCTACTTCGTGTAATTAATTATGTTAATAGGCAGTTGACTTTCAAAAGTCAAACTGACCTTCTATATGATCGAATGATAATTTCGACATAAAGATCATAGGATGTAATAGTCGTGAATGATTATGACTAGTCTAACCATCTTACAACTTACCCTGATAATTTGTCGCTTGACAAGCTAGGTGAAAGCTTGGGAAGGAAGCAGGTCAAACAAATCAAGAATGAAGGAAAAGCATAATCCGGATGCTAGGTAAGTACAGCTTACACTCTTTGTATTAAATACCTATTGGTTTTATAGGTTATGAATAATATAAAGTCTTGTTTGAATTATGATGTTCCGACACGACATGTGCGGTTCGGAACAAAATACAATGATAATGAACCATGTTTAATGGTTAAAAAGAGCTAATACGGTTATTTAGTCATGAAATTACTAAAAGATAACGAGTTTTCAATGATTACCTTATAAGGTAAACCAATGCAAATAATAAGAGTAAAACGGTAAATTGGTCACTCGTTGACTAGAACAGTTAGTTTTGAAAGACACTTTATGGCGTAAGTTTTAATGGGTCAAAAGAGTTAAGAAAAATTGTTAATAAGTAAATTGACCGTACGGTGTAAACCGGTGTGAGTTATGTAGACGAGATTATAATAAATCTATCTCGCAAAGATATACGGTCATTTAGACCAAACGGGTCAAAAGGTGAAATTAATACCCTTTGACAATATCGACTAATGGTTTGTCGAGTTGTATGATTATAGGAATGAATATCACATGGATGTTTACATCGCTATTACATAGCGGCCACTAAGGCAAAGTATCGGAACGGGTCAATATATTGATCCGAGCCAGGTATGTATAATGGTTCAACTCATCATGTAGAACTTGAGGTTCTATAAGAGTTAGACAAGGTTAAAAATAGATATTCGGTTATCTTTTAGGTAAACCAAATAAATTGAGTTATAATTATGGTGTTTTAGAAACAAATTGGTTTCTAAACATGATTATAGTTAAAAGGTCGGATTTTTGGGTCAAACAAGTATTTAAAAGTCCTTCGTCATAAAGGAAGGATGAAAATTTACCAAAATGCCCTTGTAAGCTAAATCGAGCAAACGACCCTTAAAGGTGGTTCGGAAATGAGTTTTATGATTAAATAAATACTTAGAATAAGTTTCAAAAGCGAAAGATGACAAATCTTGGGTAAATTGAGTTATAAGAGTCTTTGCCGTAAAATAATGATTCGAGGGGTAAAACTCGGAATTTATAAATTACTACATTAAATCCGACACAAATACAATTGTGGTGGAAAAATTTATTATAAGAAATGTGGTAATGCAATGCTAGAAGTAATTGAAAGCGATTTTACGATTGAAAGCGCTTAAATACCCTTAACGGGTCAAAATAAGCACTTGAGCGTAAACGGGTTTTAAATACGTAAGAAGCCCGTGACTTGAACCTAATATGATAGGAGATATTGAATTTATGAATTTCATGAGTTTAGGAAGCAAACAAACCTGCTTTGTTTGATAAAAACATGAATGGGTCAAAACTTTGAAAAGGGATATTAAGCCGAAGGCTTAAAAGTATAAAAATTTGTTAATCTGGATGTTGGATGTTAACTCCATGTGATGGAGAATTAAATTACGATCACGTAGGATGAAACGGATCGTAAAACGGATCAATAACGACCAAGTTATGGTCGTTTTCGTAAAACTGAGTTTGGCTGGGAATTATGCAGACCTGAACTAAACTCGCTGTTGAAATACCACCCTCGCGCTACGCGACGGGTAACACCAAATGGTGTCTCGGCCCGCAACAGGGCTCGCGCTACGCGACGGGTCATAATGCTGCATAATTGTTGCTGAAACTTGTGGGTTGCATGTTTTTGACTCGCGAACTTGTTTAGACACATTTTAAACGCTATATGGCTAACTCATTTCATGTTTATATGAAATGTAGGTACCATTTGAACTACCGGAGACGATCAAGCTCGATGAGGAACCGAACACATAAAGATTAAAGCTTCCGCTAAGAGTTTCGTCGTCACTTTTAAACGACGAATTTATACATGTTATGTTAAAATGTTTTAAAGTTTAAAATGATTTTAACAAACTAGTATTTTTAAGTGTATGATTAATCTTAAATACACTATTATAATCAAAATATATATGATAATCTTATGAAACGGACTAAGGGTCTGACATATCATAATTGTAAGAGCTTGATGACAAATCTCAGACACACTTTTCTTAAGAGTTTCAATTACATATTTGAATTCTTATTCATTTCGAGTTAAAGCCATATTTGCCTCCTTGCACTTAGAAAGATCAGCTACCAACCCTTGATTGTGACTATTAACTATTTCAAGCTTATGTTTTAAATCTACACAATCATTGCATATACTAGGGGTGTCTGTTTGTACCTGACTTGTTGAAGCCGCAACATTTGCCATAAAGGCAGTTTGAACAGATTTCTGGCTTTTCAGCTCCTCAGCTTCTTTCAGCAAACTGCCAATCTCAGCATCAATTCCTTCCTTTACATCCGAATCCGAACCATAATCACCTGCACTTGAGCTTTCCTCATCAGAACTACCGCTATACCCGAAACTATTAACATCTTCAGAAAATTCCTATCTGTGGACATGTTTGATGTGATTAATGATCTTAGCATAACAAGTAGTTCCTCCATTTCACAGTTGAGAGGCTGGTTGAGAAGCTTGTTGTTGGGTTTGTTGTGGAACAGCTTATGGGAAAGGAAGATAGGCTTTTGGATCAAATGGTTCGCCATAAGGGTTTGTAAGAGAACCAAACGATTGAGCTGGCTTGGGTGGTGGCAGAAAGGCTTTTGGATCAAATGGTTGTCCATAAGGATTTGTATTCGACATAAATGCAGTTTGAAGCTTCGGTTGCTGATTGGTACTAACAGCGGTTTTAATTCCTCCAAAGTACATCTTAGAGTTTTGTGGAACTGGAATTCGTTTTTCCTTCCGAATTTCTTCTCCATCCTTGTTCTCAAGCTTTTGAACGAATTCATAAATACTGAGTGTATCTAAAACACCGGTATGCTTTAGCAACTCAATGAATTGACTCCACTTAGATGGTAAAGCATCAGCAAAACGCATGACCATCTATTGTTGTGAAGCATTAACCCTGTATGAATGCATCTCACTAAGCAAATGATAGAACCGAGTAGCCATGTCGTTTAGTGTTTCATTTTCCATGAACACAAATCCTTCAAACTCCTTCTTTAAAAGATCATGGCGGATCTTTCATGTTGCAGCATTTCCTTCTCCTCTAGCTTCCAAGACGCCCGACAAATTCTTTGTTGTGGTACAATACGCGAATTGATGATAAATATCCTTATGAAGTGCTTGAGTAAGGATAGCAAAGGACTTTTTCTCAAGATCATAAGCCTTCTTATCACTTTCGCCCATTCCTGGCAAGGTAAGTGGATTGGAACCTGCTTCTACGAGAGCTTCATTGTATGGTGTAGTAAAGCATGTCCACAACTCGGTATTTTGACCTAGAACATACGTATGAAAGCGACTTTCCATGATGGATAATCGTTCATATGATTTAACTTTGGTGGATGATTGTTGCTTCCAGTTTCACTCTCGCTCATGAGAAGACTTTGAATACTCTGATTTTGATTAACAACACGTGCCCATTGACTAGCGGTAATCGATTGTTTAGGCATTAACCCCTTGATCCATTGTGAAGGATCTTGGCTTGTGCTCGAGCTATCACTCCAATTCCAAGGATTTGTACCCAATTGTGTTGTTTAATCAAAAGTGTTTGCTTAAAAACCACAAATTAAACGGTTTATAAATGCTTCAAAACCTTTATGTGAAAGAATAAATAGCCACGAAAAAATAAGTCCACGAATTAAACATCTCCACAAATTAAATTGTTTGCTTTAACACCACAAATTAAACATGTCCACAAAATATTATACTTAGCCCACAAACTACTATTTTTGTTGACTTTTATATGAAGAACCTAGGCCCAGTATGTGACAACTGGCACAAACCGGTAATTTCCGTACACTTTAATTATTATTTAATGACTGTAATTATGTGCTTAAATGTCAATATTGTATGATTACATACTATACAAGTGAATTCATGCACGTTTTATACTACAAAATATTGCTTTATGCATTAACAAGAGCGGTGCGTCAGAAATACTAGTAAACTCACCGGTAAGACACATTGTGTCAACAGAACTGCAGAAAGCAGTCAGACATTAGAATTGAGGCCTAGGTGTAGGTCCAACGACAAGAATGCATTAAAACCCAAGAGTACATACAAGGGTTAACATATAGACATTCCGAAAGCTAAAATACGCACTAAAAAGCACCCGAAACGCACTTTAAGTGCAGAATTTTATTAAATTCAGCTATAACCAGCTTTTAAACATATAAATATCATGCAGAAATTACGTTTTATTGTCCAGAATATTTCCCTAAGTGTCGGGAATTGAAAGGGGTGCAAAAGGGTACATAAAAGCAACTAAACAGTGCAATTTAACACTTAACGAACCGGTGTTTAACCGGATAACCGGACATTACCCGGGACACTAAATTTTTACCACATACATTGTGTATTTATTTCTTGGCTAGTCGTGATCCCCGAACACCCTAACACCCACTACATATCAAATAAATACCCTATGTAAGTAACACTTGGAAACTAACTAACTATTACACTCTAGTTGCAAAATGTTACACAACCCCCCCCCCCCCTAAACCAAATTCGCTCCCCCTTGTGGACCCACCATATCTTCACACCATGTCTTCTTGATTTGTTGTATATTATAAGAGATTGGTTGCTTGCCAATCTAAACAAAATATGATGGAAAATCCATATAAGTATGGAACCAAAGATCACAACCATCACTCCATCATTTCACAAGATTTACCCTCTCTCCTCACTCTCTTCTTCCTCTCTCTCGGCCTCCCCAAACCGCCACCATCACCACCACATAATCACCATATTCATCCATCTTTGAGCATCATTCAAGTGTAGAAGAAGGGTTATGGGAGCTTGCAACTTGTGAAGCTTCAAAAGGGCTTGTTTCTTGCTTGTTCTTCATCTTTTTCTCATCATCTTCATCACTAGATCCTACCCTAGCCTTGTGCTAGTAGTAAGTTACTTGTACACCCTTGATCATCTTGTTTTTGTAGTTACAAGTTGTAGTATGATGTATGAACACTAGAAGAATTTAAACAAGAAACTTGAACATAAAAGATTTAAACATAAATCTCTACATAAAAATCATGAGATAAGAGATGATGATACATGATAAATCTAAGTTAAATAAGAAACAACCTGCTGTAAAGGACTTATGATATGATATAAATCGTTATTAGACGGAATGGTGATCGTATGGGTACCTTTTAGTGGCGTTTAAACTATAAAGAAGCATACTGAATTGCATTTTCAGCCAACTTCAACGGGCTTTAAACCGATCATTATAATTCGAAAAACTGATTTTCTGAAGTCTAAATTATGTATTTTCGAAAAACGAAGCAAATGGCCCTAGAATCGTATTTTTTTGAGGTCGTTTACTATTTTTAAAGACCCGTTTTGTAACAGCAGCTAAAGCTGAGTTTTTACTACAGTAAATAAGTGATATGTTTTTAGTCATAACTTGAAACCCATGTTGAATCAGCTCATGAAAATTGTACCGTAGATGACCACTGATGTCGTAGTAATTCTCACACTGGAACTTCGGCAATCGGACTCACGAAAAATTTTAGTCGAATTAATCCGTAAACTGCAATCAGAAAGCGACAAATCTGATTGCAGTCTGGGAAATAAATTTTTATAAAATATTGTTAATGAACTGGACCCCGAAACTTTTACACAATAATATTTGGACCGTATAAGACATTCTGTAAAAATTTGGGAATTTTTGGAATAAGATAACCATTTTATTAAAATGTCCGAAAACAGTCCAGTTTTATATATATTAAAACTGAAACGACAAAAGTAGTATCTTGCATGTCAGAATGTCGGGTTGATTATTTGAGAACGACCTAACGAGTATATGTTAAAGAAAATGATATGCTACTTAGCATGGACACCTCCATTTACAAAGGAGACTATGGCGAAATTTTCTAAAAATCCTAACACTTAGTAAATATTTTCTAGACAAATGTTTGCTAGTGTGTTCTAAACTATGCTTTTCGAATATAAACCTCGCCATAATTTTTGTAACAAAAATACACATACAACATACAAGATACATAATTCGGGTGCAAAATACAAGAAACTTATATTTATTTTTGAGAAAATAATATAAGTAAGACACATAGTTAAGAATATAAATTATTTTTAACACAAGAATACGTACACAAAAGACAGTGACTTGTACTTGTACGATACAAGTCTAGTGACTAACGTTAAGAAAACACGTATAGGTCACGACGTTAATTAAGCAAATCCGGTGAAGTTTACGACGCAAGGAACGCAAAGTTGTGAGTTCATGCTCCCCCTTTTCTCTTAACTGTTTTCAGTTTTATAACTTCGGGGGTGAAATACATGTTACAAATATTACAATGTTTATAAATGGCATGATACATAAACAAGAAGCACTCTTGGTGATAACTAGTACCAAGTATGACGCGTTTTGAGAAATGATACAAGAAATGATACGAGAAATTCGTGTCACGAATAGGGTACCATAAGCACCATTAATCATGTACATACTTAGACCGCATAACAAAAGGTTAGATCTAATAGGTTTCAGGGCAGCCCCACTCTCGGTGACAACTAGTACTGAGCAGTGTTTTTGTGGCTCCGTCGTGAATCGACAACTAGAAAAATGCCTATGGTTTGGATGCTTCCTATGTCGTGTCACATGTTAATGGCTTTGCAACCCATTAACAACCTTAATACATACATGATTACTTGATTTATACAGGAATACTTGAGTTGTACAAGATACAGACATACTTGACTTACATGAGATACAATACGTGATTTATACGAAATACATACCATGTTTTCATACAAAGTATACAAACGTGAAATACAAATACTGCATGAATTCACACCAACATTATGTTGACGTTTTTCCAAAAACTCACATGTATTTCAGGTAACTAGGATGGATGTGTGCGCGGTCTTACTCATGCTCTTGGATGTCGCTTTTGTTTATCTTTGAATAAAGTTGTAAACTTATCAGACAAAATGTTGTCTTATGATGTAAACACTTAAGCCATGTTTTCAGTTATGTAATGTTTGGCATTTTGAAACTAATTTATGAGCATGTAGTATGTTTACCTTTCGTATGCAATGATAACCTTTCATGATCACACCTCGTGCTTCCGCCGCAGAAAGGGGTGTGACAGATTGGTATCAGAGCTGCGATTGTAGTGAACTAGGATTCCTTCTCGAGTCTAGTCTACAATCTCTAGGATCCTTTCACGAAAACAATTTTTCAAAGAGTTTTCATTGCATAAAATGTCCCGCGACATCCACTACCTGAAACTGTATACAAAGAGTCAAGAAAAGACACTACGAGACTTAGGGTGCACTGGAGTGGCACTTGCCTGTGACTGAGAAATTACTTGCAATTATGTGTGATAATTAGCAAATACATATACTAGAAGTAGAATACCACTAGTATACGTGACTTTACCTGAAAACAATGGCCTATCTGAAGGAAGAGATACGAGGATGAAACGAACTGTGCGGACTGTGCAAGGAGTTACATAATTATGGATGCATACATAATTATGGAATTCAGTGCACAGAAATCACAGCAAGTCTTGTCACGTATAAGATTCCCTCAAGTGCAAGAAAAGGGTCAAATGTGAACACCGGCCTAATAAATACTCTGCTAGAGTAATAATTGTTTGATGTCACTTATGTGGTATATGCCTGTGTATATATATACTACTACTGCTAGTATGACGATATCAAACAAATGTCTAACCCTGTTGTGTTATGTTCTGTCAGAACATGGCACTCAGGAAAGCTGTGAACGCTCGTGATCAACCTCCTCCTCCCCCACTGCCAAAGACTGCTGAAGAGCTGAACGCTCTACTGGAGGAAAGAATCTCCGCAGCTATCGCCCACTACGAGGCAACCCGCACTGTAGACAGTGGTGGACCAAGCAATGCCAGACGTAATGGGAATGGAGATTCATCTGGAGGAAACGCAGTTCAGGGCTGCACTTTCAAGCAGTTTCTCGACTGTAAACCAATGAACTATGACGGCACAGGAGGTGCAGTAGCGTTCGTATGCTGGATGGAGAAAACTGAAGCCACTATCCGTATGAGCAAGTGTACCGCGGATCAGCAAGTCACTTTTACTACTGGGTTGTTTTTCGATGAAGCTTTGACCTGGTGGAACTTGCAGGTCCAAACCTTGGGTGATGATGCCGCTTATGGCCTGACTTGGGATGAACTAAAGGAAAGAATGAGAGAAAAGTATTGCTCTCGTGCTGAACTCCAAAGACTGGAAACGGAGTTCTGGCACTTGACCATGGAAGGTGCTGACATTAATGGGTATACTCAAAGGTTCCACGATCTGTCTAGAGTGCTTCCCTACATGGTGACTCCCGAATTTAAGCGCGTTGAACGCTACATTTGGGGACTGGCCCTAGAGTTTCGCGGCATGGTAACTTCGGCCAAACCTCAAACAATCACTGAGGCTGTAACTCTGGCTGTCATCCTTACTGAAGATTGTGTTCGCATGAAGAAGCTATCACTTAACCCAACAGAAAATACCGAGACGCATGCTGAGTCATCCGGTGACAAGAAAAGGAAACATGCAAACCTGAATCAAGCAACTCGTAACAACAAGGGTGCCAACAAGAAGCGTGACACTAACCCGCCTCAGGGGGCGAAATCTCTTGCAGCCATGAATGACACTCCAGCTAAGGGATACCTGGGCACTCTGCCCAAATGCAATCATTGCAAGCGTCATCACGACGGGGTTTGTCGCGTTCCGAAGTGTGATAAGTGTGGAAAGTTGGGTCACCGCACTGAAGACTGTTGGGGAAAAGGAAGTAACGGAAATGGAAATCGCAACGGTGCTGGTAATGCGAATGGTGGGAATGGAAATGGTAATGGCAACCGGATTGGGAATGGAGCTGGGAGAAATCAAGGATGCTTCAGTTGTGGAAGCAATGATCATTTCATGAAAGACTGCCCAAAGGGAAACAATGCTCAAGCTCGAGCATTTTTTATTGGAGCAAAGAACGCACGCGAGGACCCTAATGTGGTCACCGGTACGTTTCTCATTAACAATCACTTTGTATCCATATTATTTGACACTGGTGCCGATTATAGCTTCATGTCTGTGGAATTTAAACGTATGCTTGGAATAGAATCTAGTAGATTAGATATTCCTTATTCTATAGAGCTAGCCAATGGTAAACTTGTTGAATCGGGCGAAGTTGTTAGAGGCTGCACGTTAGAACTCGGCGAACGAAGATTTAGCATCGATCTCTTACCTATTCAATTGGGTAGCTTCGATGTAGTGGTCGGAATGGACTGGTTGTCCAAGAACAAAGCTGAAGTTATTTGTCATTAGAAAATCATTCGCATCCCTTTAGCGAATGATGAAACTCTCATTGTGCATGGAGAAAAATGAGACACGCCTCTGCGGATCATCAGTTGTATGAAGGCGCAGAAGTGCTTAAGGAAAGGATGTGTTGCTTTCCTGGCGCACGTTGTAGATAAGAAGGCTGTGGAGCCAAAACTCGAAGACATTCCTATGGTAAAGGAATTCCCTGATGTTTTTCCCGAAGATCTGCCAGGACTACCTCCGCAACGACAAGTCGAATTCCGTATAGACTTGGTTCCAGGAGCCGCTCCTGTAGCCAAGGCACCCTATCGGCTTGCACCATCCGAAATGCAAGAATTATCTACACAACTCCAGGAGTTGTTGGATAAAGGATTCATAAGGCCAAGCTTCTCACCCTGGGAAGCTCCAGTACTGTTCGTGAAGAAGAAGGATGGAACATTGCGGATGTGTATCGACTACAGAGAACTAAACAAGCTCACAATCAAGAATCGGTACCCGCTACCGAGGATTGATGACTTATTTGATCAATTACAAGGATCAAGCTACTATTCCAAGATCGACCTACGATCTGGATACCATCAGTTAAGAATCCAAGAGGAAAGCGTACCAAAGACTGCATTCAGAACACGCTATGGGCATTATGAGTTTCTTGTTATGCCATTCGGACTGACGAACGCGCCAGCGGTGTTTATGGATCTGATGAACCGCGTATGCAAACCACATCTCGATAAATTCGTAATTGTATTTATCGATGATATCCTGATTTACTCGCGAACAAAAGAAGAACACGAGCAACACCTCAGAACCATTTTGGAGTTACTGATGAAAGAGAAACTTTATGCAAAGTTCTCAAAATGCGAATTTTGGATTCGCGAAGTACAATTTCTTGGTCACGTTGTAAACGAGAAGGGCATTCAAGTGGACCCATCGAAGATAGAAGCCATAAAGAATTGGGAAGCCCCCAAAACCCCGACTAAAGTTCGACAATTCTTGGGTTTAGCGGGCTATTACCGACGTTTCATCAAGAACTTCTCAAAGATAGCTCAACCGCTAACTACCCTTACACAGAAAGACAAGAAGTACGACTGGGGTGACAAGCAGGAAGAAGCCTTCCAGCTACTTAAAAACAAGCTATGCGATGCACCGATACTATCATTACCCGAAGGCACTGAAGACTTCGTGGTATACTGTGACGCCTCACGACAAGGGTTGGGTTGCATGCTCATGCAACGCCAAAAAGTCATCGCTTACGCTTCAAGACAATTGAAGGTGCATGAAAGAAACTATACCACTCATGACCTGGAGCTGGGCGCAGTGGTATTCGCCTTGAAGATTTGGCGACACTATTTATATGGTACTCGATGTACAATCTTCACAGATCACAAAAGCCTACAACACATATTTGATCAAAAGGAATTAAACATGCGCCAGCGGCGATGGGTCGAGTTGCTAAACGATTACGACTGTGAGATTAAGTACCATCCTGGAAAGGCAAACGTTGTAGCAGACGCATTAAGCTGAAAAGAAAGGGTTAAGACCCTAAGGGTTCAAGCACTGGAAATGACGATCCAAACGAACCTCACTGCACGTATTCGTGACGCACAACAAGAAGCCCTTAAGATGGGAAACCGTAAAGCTGAATACCTCCGGGGTATGTTGAAATACATGGTGCCAAATGAAGAGGGAGCCTTATACTTTAAGAAGCGTATTTGGGTTCCGCTCTATGGCGGTATACGAGAAGTCATTCTTGACGAAGCACATAAATCGAGATACTCGATCCATCCAGGATCGGACAAGATGTATCAAGACTTAAAAGAATACTATTGGTGGCCGAGACTCAAAAGCGATGTTGCTGTTTACGTAGGAAGGTGCCTAACCTGTGCTAAGGTTAAGGCCAAATATCAGAAACCGTCTGGCCTACTACAACAACCAGAGATACCCATGTGGAAGTGGGAGCAAATCTCGATGGACTTCATAACAAAATTACCCAGGACCCCGAGAGGGCACGATATGATATGGGTAATAGTAGATCGGTTAACAAAGTCTGCGCACTTCCTACCGATCTGAGAAAAAGACAGCACTGGAAAGCTTGCTGAGATATACTTAAAGGAAATTGTGGCACGTCATGGAGTGCCAATTTCAATCATTTCAGACAGAGATGGATGCTTTGTCTCAAGAATCTGGCAATCCTTTCAGGAAGCCTTTGGATCTCAGCTAGATCTAAGCACGGCATTCCACCCACAAACAGACGGCCAGAGCGAACGGACTATACAAACGTTAGAAGATATGCTTCGCGCATGTGTCATGGATCTAGGCGGCAGCTGGGATACTCATCTACCTTTAGTTGAGTTCTCCTATAACAACAGTTATCATACAAGCATAAAGGCCGCACCGTTCGAAGCTCTGTATGGCCGCAAGTGCCGATCGCCCTTATGTTGGGCAGACGCAGGAGATAAACGTATGGTTGGTCCTGAACTTATACAAGAGACAACTGACAAAATCATGCAGATCCGAGAACGCATTAAGGCGGCTCGAGATCGACAGAAAAGCTACGCTGATCGAAGACGAAAAGCATTAGAGTTCGAGGTGGGAGACAAAGTTTTGCTAAAGGTCTCACCTTGGAAGGGGGTAGTGAGATTCGGAAAACATGGGAAGCTGAATCCCCGATACATCGGACCATTCAGGGTTTTAGAAAGAATTGGTACCGTGGCATACAAGTTGGAATTACCGGAAGAACTTAATGGAGTACATGATACGTTCCATGTATCCAACCTCAAGAAGAGTCCAACACAAGAAAACATGATCATCCCGGTGGATGAAGTGCATATTGATGACGCCCTCCGATTTACAGAACAACCCGTTGAGGTTACCGAATGGAAAGTCAACAAGACCAGGAGGAGCAGTGTGAAACTTGTCAAAGTACGTTGGAACTCTAAGCACGGACCCGAGTACACGTGGGAACGTGAAGACCAGTTCAAAGAAAAGTATCCCCACCTGTTCAAGAAGACTCCTGCGAGAGTTAGTTCAGCCTGAATTTCGGGACGAAATTCTTTTAACGGGGGGAGACTGTGACAACTGACACAAACCGGTAATTTCCGTACACTTTAATTATTATTTAATGACTGCAATTATGTGCTTAAATGTCAACATTGTATGATTACATACTATACAAGTGAATTCATGCACGTTTTATACTACAAAATATTGCTTTATGCATTAACAAGAGCGTTGCGTCAGAAATACTAGTAAACTCACCGGTAAGACACATTGTGTCAACAGAACTGCAGAAAGCAGTCAGACATTAGAATTGAGGCCTAGGTGTAGGTCCAACGACAAGAATGCATTAAAACCCAAGAGTACATACAAGGGTTAACATATAGACATTCCGAAAGCTAAAATACGCACTAAAAAGCACCCGAAACGCACTTTAAGTGCAGAATTTTATTAAATTCAGCTATAACCAGCTTTTAAACATATAAATATCATGCAGAATATACGTTTTATCGTCCAGAATATTTCCCTAAGTGTCGGGAATTGAAAGGGGTGCAAAAGGGTACATAAAAGCAACTAAACAGTGCAATTTAACACTTAACGAACCGGTGTTTAACCGGATAACCGGACATTACCCGGGACACTAAATTTTTGCCACATACATTGTGTATTTATTTCTTAGCTAGTTGTGATCCCCGAACACCCTAACACCCACTACATATCAAATAAATACCCTATGTGAGTAACACTTGGAAACTAACTAACTATTACACTCTAGTTGCAAAATGTTACACAAACCCCCCCCCCCTAAACCGAATTCGGTCCCCCTTGTGGACCCACCATATCTTCACACCATGTCTTCTTGATTTGTTGTATATTATAAGAGATTGGTTGCTTGCCAATCTAAACAAAATATGATGGAAGATCCATATAAGTATGGAACCAAAGATCACAACCATCACTCCATCATTTCACAAGATTTACCCTCTCTCCTCACTCTCTTCTTCCTCTCTCTCGGCCTCCCCAAACCGCCACCATCACCACCATATTCATCCATCTTTGAGCATCATTCAAGTGTAGAAGAAGGGTTGTGGGAGCTTGCAACTTGTGGAGCTTCAAAAGGGCTTGTTTCTTGCTTGTTCTTCATCTTTTTCTCATCATCTTCATCACTAGATCCTACCCTAGCCTTGTGCTAGTAGTAAGTTACTTGTACACCCTTGATCATCTTGTTTTTGTAGTTACAAGTTGTAGTATGATGTATGAACACTAGAAGAATTTAAACAAGAAACTTGAACATAAAAGATTTAAACATAAATCTCTACATAAAAATCATGAGATAAGAGATGATGATGATACATGATAAATCTAAGTTAAATAAGCAACAACCTGCTGTAAAGGACTTATGATATGATATAAATCGTTATTAGACGGAATGGTGATCGTATGGGTACCTTTTAGTGGCGTTTAAACTATAAAGAAGCATGCTGAATTGCATTTTCAGCCAACTTCAACGGGCTGTAAACCGATCATTATAATTCGAAAAACTGATTTTCTGAAGTCTAAATTATGTATTTTCGAAAAACGAAGTAAATGGCCTTGGAATCGTATTTTTTTGAGGTCGTTTACTATTTTTAAAGACCCGTTTTGTAACAGCAGCTAAAGCTGAGTTTTTACTACAGTAAATAAGTGATATGTTTTTAGTCATAACTTGAAACCCATGTTGAATCAGCTCATGAAAATTGTACCGTAGATGACCACTGATGTCGTAGTAATTCTCACACTGGAACTTCGGCAATCGGACTCACGAAAAATTTTAGTCGAATTAATCCGTAAACTGCAATCAGAAAGCGACAAATCTGATTGCAGTCTGGGAAATAAATTTTTATAAAATATTGTTAATGAACTGGACCCCGAAACTTTTACACAATAATATTTGGACCGTATAAGACATTCTGTAAAAATTTGGGAATTTTTGGAATAAGATAACCATTTTATTAAAATGTCCGAAAACAGTCCAGTTTTATATATATTAAAACTGAAACGACAAAAGTAGTATCTTGCATGTCAGAATGTCGGGTTGATTATTTGAGAACGACCTAACGAGTATATGTTAAAGAAAATGATATGCTACTTAGCATGGACACCTCCATTTACAAAGGAGACTATGGCGAAATTTTCTAAAAATCCTAACACTTAGTAAATATTTTCTAGACAAATGTTTGCTAGTGTGTTCTAAACTATGCTTTTCGAATATAAACCTCGCCATAATTTTTGTAACAAAAATACACATACAACATACAAAATACATAATTCGGGTGCAAAATACAAGAAACTTATATTTATTTTTGAGAAAATAATATAAGTAAGACACATAGTTAAGAATATAAATTATTTTTAACACAAGAATACGTACACAAAAGACAGTGACTTGTACTTGTACGATACAAGTCTAGTGACTAACGTTAAGAAAACACGTATAGGTCACGACGTTAATTAAGCAAATCCGGTGAAGTTTACGACGCAAGGAACGCAAAGTTGTGAGTTCATGCTCCCCCTTTTCTCTTAACTGTTTTCAGTTTTATAACTTCGGGGGTGAAATACATGTTACAAATATTACAATGTTTATAAATGGCATGATACATAAACAAGAAGCACTCTTGGTGATAACTAGTACCAAGTATGACGCGTTTTGAGAAATGATACAAGAAATGATACGAGAAATTCGTGTCACGAATAGGGTACCATAAGCACCATTAATCATGTACATACTTAGACCGCATAACAAAAGGTTAGATCTAATGGGTTTCAGGGCAGCCCCACTCTCGGTGACAACTAGTACTGAGCAGTGTTTTTGTGGCTCCGTCGTGAATCGACAACTAGAAAAATGCCTATGGTTTGGATGCTTCCTATGTCGTGTCACATGTTAATGGCTTTGCAACCCATTAACAACCTTAATACATACATGATTACTTGATTTATACAGGAATACTTGAGTTGTACAAGATACAGACATACTTGACTTACATGAGATACAATACGTGATTTATACGAAATACATACCATGTTTTCATACAAAGTATACAAACGTGAAATACAAATACTGCATGAATTCACACCAACATTATGTTGACGTTTTTCCAAAAACTCACATGTATTTCAGGTAACTAGGATGGATGTGTGCGCGGTCTTACTCATGCTCTTGGATGTCGCTTTTGTTTATCTTTGAATAAAGTTGTAAACTTATCAGACAAAATGTTGTCTTATGATGTAAACACTTAAGCCATGTTTTCAGTTATGTAATGTTTGGCATTTTGAAACTAATTTATGAGCATGTAGTATGTTTACCTTTCGTATGCAATGAGAACCTTTCATGATCACACCTCGTGCTTCCGCCGCAGAAAGGGGTGTGACACAGTAGTAACACCCACGAAGGATTTCTAAATCCACAAACTATTTTTCCACCCACGAAAGATTTCTGAACTATTTTTCGTTGACTTTCAAATTAAAGTTTTCTAAATCCATGAAAGATGGTGGTTTTTCGTAAAAAAAATGATGAGTTTTTTAATGTTCACAAAAAATTGTGGTTTTTCGTTGATGAACTTTGTGAAAAAGGTTTTCGTAAATAAGTAGGTGAAAAGTTTCCTTTTTAAACAGAATCTGGTCTCTGACTTATGAAAGATGGTTAGTGATTATTCAGATTTGGTTAAGCAATAAAAATTCGAAAATCAATCTTTCAGAGAAAGTACAAGAATACCCTTCAACACAAAGAATATTCCGGTGAGTTTTCCAGTGAGCTTGTTCGCCAAATGGTGAGATGAGATAATAACGTTAAAATTCAAAACAACTTGTACTTTCGATTGTCTCCAACGTTTTTAAACAAGTTTTAAACAAAAAAACGACACCAAACAACAACGATTTTCGAGTTTTAGTTTTTATTTTCAGCCAACAAAAACTGGGTTTTCAATTTTTGTCCAAGAAAAGCTCAAAACCCACTCGAAAATCGCACCGGAAACTCGGTTTTCAACAAGGAAGAGATCCAAAGCTCCGATACCACTTGTAGGTCCACTAGGAGGATCAAGTTTTCCTACTTCCTTGTTGTCGAAACACACCCGCAAGTGCGGAATCCAAGCGGGTATGCAACCAAGCAAAGAACACACAAATACACAAAAGATTTCAAAGTTAAAAGCTCATGTATTCAACCAGAAGAGTTTGTTTACAGAAGATAATACAATAATTTTCTCTCAAACCTAACTGATATGCTCTCCATCCTGTTCTGTATGGTACAAGCTGTTTATATAAGCAAAACACCTGTAACTCCATGAAGGATTTATTGGGCCCAATAAAGGAGGCCCACGAAAAACCTACACCCACGAAGCATTAATGGGTTCTTCATCTAGACTAAAAACAGCGAATAACTAAAGGCTGAACAAGGTTCTTCGTGAGAGTTTATATGCATGGAAGGATAAGACATTCACATGACATCATCATGGTGATGTCATGGTGATGTGGCGGCTGATGACGGTTCGCGGCTCTTCGTGCTTCGTGTGTCGATCTCTGGGGCGCACGACGAAGGAATGTCGCGACGTCGGTCTTGAGCCGAACCGAACCGAGCCACATCCACACAATACTTTGGCTTTCTTTGGATGTAGGGATCTTTGGGGCTTAAAGCATCAAGCTTCTTGTAAGTTGCCCTGATTGTTGGCTCATCCCATTTAGCTATTGATTGCATAGTGCCATATTTGGCAGCTACCATCTCTTCCTTCATTCTTGTGAGATCAACTTCTTTTATGCCAACAGGTTTTCTACCTGCAACCCAGTTGGGAAGAGTGGGCTTGATATCCGGATTGAGTTTTAACAACTCAATTCTTGTTATTTCTTCTAGAAGATCCACAACAGACCATCCAGTAAATTGAGCTCTTGAAGCTCTGTAGGGCTTATTCTTCATGATAAAATCCAGATAGTCTTCCCTTAGTTCCTTTTTGAGACTAGGGTTGCTAAGTGGTCTATGAGATGCCTTCTGACTGACATTTTTGCAAAATCTTCAAGTCTATTCACTTTGGTGAATTTTGCAGACATGATTTGATGTGCCTCTTTATCAATCTTTCCCTTGCTTTTGATAGCAATGATATTTTCAGCCTGTTTGAGCTTTAAATCCAGGTACTCTTGTACATTATTAGGCTTTTTATAGATTTTGAAAGAAAGAAAGGTCACTTTCCTTATGCCAGTTATGGAGTAGAATGACTCTATCTCTTTTGAGACATGCCAGTTATGGGTCAAGTATGTTAGGTGGAAGTGTGGTAGGTGAAGGAGTGGTAAGTGCAGTAGTAGTGGTGGTGGAAATGTGAGGTGTAGTGGTGGTGGTGGTTGTTTGGATAGGAGATGCATTAAGAGTTTCTTCATCATAATCTTGGATAATGAACTTAGTTCTCCTAGTTCTAGGGTCACACCCCCAAAATCCACAAGCGGAGTATCACCGCAGAAGGCGTGACTGACCAGGATCCAGCCACCAATCATATTGAACATTGTAATTAAATAAATAAAAGTCCAACCACACAATATAATTGGTGTTCAAAACAAGTTAATCAAATTCAAGTTATCAGCGGAAGCATAAAGTTTAAAACCAAAGTATAAGTTTAAACGTTCATAAATTTTAACATGGCACACAACGGTCCATGTCCCACAACGACTCCTGCTCCCCTGCAAGCTCCAGCTAAACCTCTAACGACCTGCAAGGCATGTAACAACGAGTCAACAACAAAGTTGAGCGAGTTCACAGTTGGTTGTCAACTTTAAAGTTGTTCCAAAAACCATAAGTTCGTTTGAAAATCAGTAGTTAATCAGTTCCTTGTTTCCCAAACCATAAGCAGTGGGGGCTACCCCATGTTATCCACTAGACCCGTTACCATATCGACCACTAACTGAGGTAAGTTGGTGCCCTAACGTCAATGTTTATCATCATTGACTAGTGCCCAGATCCATTAGTTCACGCCCGTCCTCTGCGGCACGGTGTGAGGCTTGTCAAACCTAAATAGCGCTATCTAACTAATGACCCGCTCGCCATTGGCCCGGCGATTAAGTCGATATAAAAATGAGGGACTTCATGATAGAGATTTTGGTCTAGTATCAATGTTATGACCCTTCAATAGAGAGGATGTGGTACGTGTCCCCAAACCAGGAGATCACGCAGGTTCCGATTAAATCCTTAGTACATGTTATCACCCTTCAATAAAGAGGATGTGGTACGTGTTCCAAACCAGGAGGTCACGCAGTTTCCGATTAAATCCTTTACCCATTCCCAACCACCGGGAATCCCATGCCTTGTAGAAAGTGTGAACTCACCTTGGTTAGCTCGGCAGATAAACAGAAGGGTCTCTTGAGCTAAGGGTGGTCAACCACGTCCTAACATGGTTACCGTACAAGTCAGGTCTTTGTTCATGTAATACACGTACGTTTCACATATAACCAGCCGTTCACATTCACAAGTTGATCATGGCATATACGCAACATCATGGCAGTTAATAAATACCACATAACATACTTATCAGTATCATTCACACACACACATAAGCGACAGTGTGCATTTCAAACCAAGGGCACATAACAGTTAAACAAGCTCATTCAACTCCCTAGTATACATGCATAAGTTCGTAACAGTGCCAAACAGTTGGATGTGCAATACATGAAAACTAAGTCATGTCTCTTTGATCACGGTTAGTCATCATTAACAGTAATTATTATGATCTCATCAATATAATCATCCATCAACAGAATCAACTTAGTTCACTGTGTTGTTTACCCTCTTGACGAAACTCCCCAGTTTCGTCGTGATTCCTTATTGACAAAACCCCCAGGTTTCGTCGGGATTCCCTTAGACGAAACTCTCAGGTTTCGTCGTGATCTCTCGTTGACGAAACTCCCAAGTTTCGTCGTCCTGTGTGTTTCGTCAACATGCATGAGTTTCGTTGAGATAGAAGTTTCGTCATGTGCATATCAGTTACACTATTTCCCCAATAACTAACACCCGTGATTTCAGTAAACAAATTTATCAATTCCAGTAAGATCAAACGTTATGTTTTCAGCAGTTGTTATATTCTGTAATGCACCAAATTTCAATCATCATCTAATCGTTAACCCTAATCATCTTAAACAATCAGTTACATGTCATTCGAATCTTATAGACATCAAACATCCATTATCATATCAAGATCATCCATAAATTCAATTATTACTTAACACCCTATTCACATACAACAAGTCTAGGGTATCAACAAGTCGTTTATGATTACATGAACACCAAGATTAATCCAAGCATTAACACAAAATCTCTAGTACCAAGATATGTCTACCAAAGAATGTAATCACGTCACAAAGATCTGTCATAAAACACGAAATCATATCAATCCACATACACAATACTCATCTATAACCAAATCTAGTTTGTGCATCAAATCATGAATCAACAGGTAATTCATATGCATTACAACAAGGATAAACAAACTAACCAATTAATTGTGCATACTTGGAGATATGCTAATACGAACGAGAGAGGGAACTTCACAAAAGCTGCCGTAAGCTTTAGAGAGGGGAGATAGGGTTGCCGATGTTTACAATTGAGAATAGGGGTCTAGGGTTAAGCAGGTTACGTTAAATAACGAAGGCAGCTTGTTTGGGTTTTGTTTGGGCCAAAGCCCATTACGGCGAAACACCTTCTCACGAAACTCCCAGGTTTCGTCGAGATGAGTTGTGGCGAAACTCCTAGGTTTCGTCGAGCTTGCTAGTGGCGAAACACTATGTTTCATCAAGTAGGGTCTTTAACTTTCAAACAGTTCACAAGTTTATAAAACTAACACATTAAACATAAACTAAACATATACACGTTATAACGCAGTACAATTTATAAAAACACCGGTGCGAAACAAGTATCACGCAGAGGAAAGACCTTGAAAACTCGAGTTGTCACATCATCCCCAACTTGAAAGAAATTTCATACCGAAATTTAGCACGTGGTTACTGAGGAAGATAGTTAGGTTGCGTGGTTTTCCTGATTTTCCTAGGGTGTCACATCATCCCCCCGTTGGGTTGGAATTTCGTCCCGAAATTCCGCAGTAGCTTCAGCCTCAGCAGTGGTTGCACTTTTCTCGAACAACTGGGGATACTTGTGTTTCATTTGGTCTTCTCGTTCCCAGGTGAACTCTGGGCCACGACGGGAGTTCCAACGAACTCGAACAAGGGGTATCCTGGTACGCTTGAGAATCTTAACGTCTCGGTCTATAATCTCTACTGGTTCCTCAACGAATCACAGCTGATCGTCGATAGTGAGCTTCTTGAGAGGAACTATGATCTGACAGACACTTCTTCAGATTCGACACATGGAATACGTTGTGAACTCCACTGAGTTCTTCGGGTAGGTTCAGTTTATAAGCCACTTTTCCAATCTTATCAGTGATTTCGAAAGGTCCGACATATCGCGGGTTGAGTTTGCCTCGTTTACCAAAACGAACTAACCCTTTCCAAGGTGAGACTTTAAGTAATACTCGATCCCCAACCTGGAACTCGAGTGGTTTCCTTCGCTTATCAGCGTAGCTTTTCTGACGGTCACGAGCTGCCGCCATTCGTTGTCGTATCTGAGCAATCTTCTCTGTTGTGTCTACGACGAGTTCTGGGCCAGTGATTTGGCTGTTGCCAACCTCTGCCCGACAAAGAGGTGATCGACACTTCCGTCCGTACAATGCCTCGAATGGAGCAGCCTGGATACTGGTGTGGTAACTGTTGTTATACGAAAAGTCCACTAACGGGAGGTGTCTTTCCCAGTCGTTACCAAAATCGATTACACATGCTCGAAGCATGTCTTCAAGGGTTTAGATGGTGCGTTCAGACTGTCCATCCGTCTGCGGGTGATATGCTGTACTCATGTCTAGACGAGAACCAAAAGATTTGTGCATCGCTTGCCACAACTCCGAAGTAAAACGCGCGTCACGATCAGAGATAATGGAGGTTGGCACCCCGTGCCTCGAGACTACTTCCTTCAAATAGATGTCTGCTAGAGTAGAAAACTTATATGTTTCCTTGATAGCCAGAAAGTGTGCAGACTTTGTCAGTCGATCCACTATCACCCAAATGGTATCATTTCCTCGTTGAGATCTAGGTAAGCCAGTAACGAAATCCATGGAAATCTGCTCCCATTTCCCTGTCGGTATCTCTGGTTGTTGAAGTAGGCCTGATGGCTTCTGGTATTCAATCTTGACCCTAGCACAGGTCAAACATTTACTAACATAGGTCGCTATGTTAGCTTTCATATGGGGCCACCAGTACGTAGCTTTGAGATCGTGGTACATCTTATCCGAACTAGGATGTACCGAGTAACGAGACTTGTGTGCTTCATCCATCACAAGCTCGCGCAGGTTACCATAAAGTGGAACCCAGATGCACCCTGTTACATAGTAAGCGCCATCTTCCTTTTGTTCTAACCGTTTCTTCGATCCTCGCAAGGACTCAGCCCTGATGTTCTCTGCTTTCAATGCTTCAACCTGAGCGTCACGAATTTGAGCGGGAAGACTAGAGTGGATGGTAAGCTGTAACGCACGTACACGCTTAGGTTTAGTCTCCTTTCACTGAGGGTGTCGGCCACAACATTGGCTTTGCCCGGCTGGTACTTGATCGCGCATACATAATCATTCAGAAGTTCGACCCACCGACACTGTCGCATGTTCAACTCCTTCTGTTCGAAGATATGCTGGAGACTCCTGTGATCGGTGTAAATGGTGCACTTGGTACCGTACAGGTAATGCCTCCATATCTTGAGTGCGAAAACAACAGCTCCCAGCTCCAGATCATGGGTAGTGTAGTTCCTTTCGTGAACCTTAAGTTGGCGCAATGCATAAGTAATGACTTTATCCCATTGCATCAACACACAACCAAGTCCTTGGATTGACGCGTCGCAATAAACCACGAAATCGTCTGTGCCTTCTGGTAATGAGAGAATAAGTGCGCTACAAAGTCTCTCCTTTAAGTGTTGAAACGCGGATTCCTGTGCATCACCCCAACGATAGGTGACGCCCTTCTGAGTTAGTGAAGTGAGAGGTTGCGCAATCTTTGAGAAATCCTTGATAAACCTTCTGTAGTAACCCGCCAAACCCAAGAATTGGCGGATTTCAGTTGGCGTACGAGGTGCAGGCCAGTTCTTGATCGAGTCAACCTTGGATGGATCCACATGAATCCCATCCCCGTTTACCACGTGGCCTAGGAAATGGACTTCACGAAGCCAAAAGTCACATTTCAAAAACTTAGCATAAAGCTGCTCTGCTCGAAGAAGTTCCAAAACAAGTCGCAGATGATGCTCGTGTTCCTCCTGACCCTTAGAATAGATCCGGATGTCGTCGATAAAAACAATAACGAACTTATCCAAGTAAGGTTTGCACACTCGGTTCATGAGATCCATGAAGACCGCAGGTGCGTTTGTCAATCCAAAAGGCATAACTAGAAACTCGTAGTGCCCGTAACGAGTTCTGAATGCTGTCTTGGAGATGTCCTCATCTCTGACTCTCAGCTGATGATAGCCCGATCTCAGATCAATCTTAGAGTAGAAGCTCGACCCTTGCAACTGGTCGAATAGATCATCTATACGCGGAAGAGGATAACGATTCTTCACGGTCACCTTGTTGAGTTCACGATAGTCAATACACATTCTGAAGGTACTATCTTTCTTCTTCACAAACAAGACTGGAGCTCCCCAGGGCGAAGAGCTAGGACGAATAAAATCCTTGTCCAAGAGCTCCTGTAGTTGCGCGGACAGTTCTTCTAGTTCTGATGGAGCTAAACGATAAGGCGCACGAGCTATGGGCGCTGCTCCAGGAGTTAGATCGATTTGAAACTCGACTTGACGATGAGGCGGAAGACCAGGTAATTCCTCAGGAAATACCTCAGGGAAGTCGCGTACAATAGGAATGTCTTCTATCTTCTTCTCTTTTGTTGAGGTGTCAGTAACAAGGGCTAGAATGGCTGTGTGGCCCTTTTGTAAACACTTCTGGGCCTTAAGGAAAGAGATGATACCCACTACCGCACCACTCTTGTCACCACGAATCACAAGAGGATCTTCACCAGAACGAGGAATACGGACGATTTTCTCCTTGCAAAGAATTTCCGCTTGATGTTGAGATAACCAGTCCATTCCAATGACGACGTCGAAGCTACCAAGAACGACGGGGATAAGGTCGATCGAGAAGGTCTGGCCAGCTAAGACGAGATTACAACCCTTAACTATGTGTGTAGCCTCAAGATTTTTACCGTTCGCTAGTTCTACGACATGCTTAGTGTTCAAAAGTGTTGGGGTACCCTTAAGCATCTGACTAACTTTTAAGGACACGTAACTAGTATCGGCACCCGAATAAAATAATACAGTAACAAAGAAGTCATCCAGTAGGAACTTACCCGTCACAACGTTGGGATCATTCCTCGCTTCACCCTGACCAATCACGAAAACACGTCCCCTAGCACCATTGCCATCATTGTTACCCCCATTGTTTCCATTTCCCTGGTTGTTGTTGTGGTTGTTCTGATTCTGGTTCAGCTGAGGACAGTCTCTCTTGAAGTGGCCTTCAGCACCACACTGAAAACATCCTTTGTTGTTATCCCTCTGTTGTTGTTGCTGCTGCTGCTAGTTCTGTGGAGTCTGCTGCTGTTGCTGTCGTCGCTGATTCGCAGGATAGAGGCCCCTGCAATCCTTGGCCGCATGGCCATGTTTGTTACATCTCTGACAGTTGCCCTTAGCGCATGGTCCGCTGTGGTGAAAACCACAATGATTGCATTTGGGGTGATTCCCCTTGTATCCACTCTGACCTTGACTCTGATTTCCTGAGGATTGCTGACCAGGGCTCTTGTAGTCGTCAGTCCTTCACTGCTGGGACTGAGACTGGACAGAAGTCGAACCCTTTCTTGAATTTCCATCCCACTTGCGCTTGTTGTCGCTAGGAGCATCAGAAGTGGTAGTAGCACTAACACGCTTAGGCAGCTTGTTCTGTTCAACTACCTGATCAGTGAGGCGATGGGATAGTTGAATGACTTGCTGGATGGTACCAAGGTTAGCCGCAGTCACATGGCTCTGAATCTCTGGCACTAGACCTTTGAGGTACAGCTCAATACGTTTGATAGGAGGATCCACCATAGTAGGGCACAATATAGCCAATTCGTTCGATCTCTTCGTATACGCTTCGATTTCAGACCCCGTCATCTTCAAATTGTAAAACTCCACCTCTAGCTTGTGAATGTCGTCGCGATGACAGTACTCCTCCTTGATCAGATCTTTGAAGTCGTTCCATGGGGTGGCATTAGCAGCTGCCAACCCTAGCATTTGAACCTTTTCTTTCCACCAAGTTAACGCAGCACCTTCGAGTGTTCCAGTAGAAAATTTCACCCTACGAGCTTCAGGGCATGCACACATCTCAAAAACGGATTCGATCTTCTCCAACCAGTTGAGAAGACCTACAGCTCCTTCCGTACCACTGAAGGTACTAGGTCGATAGTCCATAAAGGTCTTGAACGTACATACGAGAGGTTGAGAATTCTGACCTGTCGCGCGAGAAAGAAAAGACAAGGTTAAGCACAAGAGTTGGTTCGCGAGGGTAGGATCTAAACATCCTAAGATAGGTCAGAATGGCAGGTTATACCTCCTGCAGGGGCTGCTGCGAGTGCCTCAGCAACTCATTCGTTGATTAGAGCCGTCAGCTGGGCTTGGGTCAAGTTCAAACGTCCACTCATGATCTTCATATCAAAGGAAACACAAGTGAGAGAAGTGTCACGAAAATGCATAAGTGTGGGATGACAGAAGAGAGTAAGCACACAGGGTTTCAAACAACAATCGTTACGCTAACTAAGCACACCATAATCAATGCACTATGTAAACTAACAGATAGGCAATATAAACATAAACCATATCACCTATAGTGTTGAGTCTTGCACGTGGAGCGAAGCGTCGTTGTGGATCGTTGAGCACTATACAGGTTATAGTATGGTTTTGTCAAAAAGCTTTTCCCTTTTTAAAACCAAGTTCACTATAACCAATGGCTCTGATACCAATCTGTCACACCCCCAAAATCCACAAGCAGAGTATCACCGCAGGAGGCGTGACTGACCAGGATCCAGCCACCAATCATATTGAACATTGCAATTAAATAAATAAAAGTCCAACCACACAATATAATTGGTGTTCAAAACAAGTTAATCAAATTCAAGTTATCAGCGGAAGCATAAAGTTTAAAACCAAAGTATAAGTTTAAACGTTCATAAAGTTTAACATGGCACACAACGGTCCATGTCCCACAACGACTCCTGCTCCCCTGCAAGCTCCAGCTAAACCTCTAACGACCTGCAAGGCATGTAACAACGAGTCAACAACAAAGTTGAGCGAGTTCACAGTTGGTTGTCCATTTTAAAGTTGTTCCAAAAACCATAAGTTCGTTTGAAAATCAGTAGTTAATCAGTTCCTTGTTTCCCAAACCATAAGCAGTGGGGGCTACCCCATGTTATCCACTAGACCCGTTACCATATCGACCACTAACTGAAGTAAGTTGGTGCCCTAACGTCAATGTCTATCATCATTGACTAGTGCCCAGATCCATTAGTTCACGCCCGTCCTCTGCGGCACGGTGTGAGGCTTGTCAAACCTAAATAGCGTTATCTAACTAATGACCCGCTCGCCATTGGCCCGGCGATTAAGTCGATATAAAAATGAGGGACTTCATGATAGAGATTTTGGTCTAGTATCAATGTTATGACCCTTCAATAGAGAGGATGTGGTACGTGTCCCCAAACCAGGAGATCACGCAGGTTCCGATTAAATCCTTAGTACATGTTATCACCCTTCAATAAAGAGGATGTGGTACGTGTTCCAAACCAGGAGGTCACGCAATTTCCGATTAAATCCTTTACCCATTCCCAACCACCGGGAATCCCATGCCTTGTAGAAAGTGTGAACTCACCTTGGTTAGCTCGGCAGATAAATAGAAGGGTCTCTTGAGCTAAGGGTGGTCAACCACGTCCTGACATGGTTACCGTACAAGTCAGGTCTTTGTTCAAGTAATACACGTACGTTTCACATATAACCAGCCGTTCACATTCACATGTTGATCATGGCATATACGCACCATCATGGTAGTTAATAAATACCACATAACATACTTATCAGTATCATTCGCACACACACATAAGCGACAGTGTGCATTTCAAACCAAGGGCACATAACAATTAAACAAGCTCATTCAACTCCCTAGTATACATGCATAAGTTCGTAACAGTGCCAAACAGTTGGATGTGCAATACATGAAAACTAAGTCATGTCTCTTTGATCACGGTTAGTCATCATTAACAGTAATTATTATGATCTCATCAATATAATCATCCATCAACAGAATCAACTTAGTTCACTGTGTTGTTTACCCTCTTGACGAAACTCCCCAGTTTCGTCGTGATTCCTTATTGACAAAACCCCCAGGTTTCGTCGGGATTCCCTTAGACGAAACTCTCAGGTTTCGTCGTGATCTCTCGTTGACGAAACTCCCAAGTTTCGTCGTCCTGTGTGTTTCGTCAACATGCATGAGTTTCGTCGAGATAGAAGTTTCGTCATGTGCATATCAGTTACACTATTTCCCCAATAACTAACACCCGTGATTTCAGCAAACAAATTTATCAATTCTAGTAAGATCAAACGTTATGTTTTCAGTAGTTGTTATATTCTGTAATGCACCAAATTTCAATCATCATCTAATCGTTAACCCTAATCATCTTAAACAATCAGTCACATGTCATTCGAATCTTATAGACATCAAACATCCATTATCATATCAAGATCATCCATGAATTCAATTATTACTTAGCACCCTATTCACATACAGCAAGTCTAGGGTATCAACAAGTCGTTTATGATTACATGGACACCAAGATTAATCCAAGCATTAACACAAAATCTCTAGTACCAAGATACGTCTACCAAAGAATGTAATCATGTCACAAAGATCAGTCATAAAACACGAAATCATATCAATCCACATACACAATACTCATCTATAACCAAATCTAGTTTGTGCATCAAATCATGAATCAACAGGTAATTCATATGCATTACAACAAGGATAAATAAACTAACCAATTAATTGTATATACTTGGAGATATGCTAATACGAACGAGAGAGGGAACTTCACAAAAGCTGTCGTAAGCTTTAGAGAGGGGAGATAGGGCTGCCGACGTTTACAATTGAGAATGGGGGTCTAGGGTTAAGCAGGTTACGTTAAATAACGAAGGCAGCTTATTTGGGTTTTATTTGGGCCAAAGCCCATTACGGCGAAACACCTTCTCACGAAACTCCCAGGTTTCATCGAGATGAGTAGTGGCGAAACTCCTAGGTTTCGTCAAGCTTGCTAGTGGCGAAACACTATGTTTCATCAAGTAGGGTCTTTAACTTTCAAACAGTTCACAAGTTTATAAAACTAACACATTAAACATAAACTAAACATATACACGTTATAACGCAGTACAATTTATAAAAACACCGGTGCGAAACAAGTATCACGCAGAGGAAAGACCTTGAAAACTCGAGTTGTCACATCTGGTATGTACTTTTTGTATTTTTAGTGGTGGTTGTGGGGGTAGTGATGTAGTTTTTCTTTTGAGAAGTCCATTGGGGGACATAGATAGTAATGGTGAAGGTGGTATTTGTGTAGTTGTAACCTCTGTTGTCACTTTTTAAGTGGCAACAGATGCTTTGGCAGTGGAAGTGGTGGTGATTTGAGTAGTGAAGGTGGGAACAGTGGTTTGGGTTGTGATAGATGGAACAATGGGTGTGATAGGTGCAGCGGTGCTTTGACTAACCTCTGTTAAAGAACCTTGGTTATCTTGGATTTCTTTTCTTTTGATGATCTCCTGCACTGTGATCTGCATGTTGCATTCTCTTGTATCTCTTCTCTTTTGCTTCTCAATTTCTTTATTAATTTCTTCTTTTATATCCTTTTTGAGTGCAGCAGTGTCAGGACTTTTTCTAGCCTTTTTGACATGGGGTTGAAGCTTTCTCATGTATTCTTCAAACTCCCCCATTTTGGCAACATCGTATTTAAGGAAAGTGAGAGCTTCACCAGTGTTTTCAAAGATACACTCTTTCATGGCTTTAACTTCTGCCTGTGTATCTTGGTACCTAGTATCCACTATTTTTCTTATAAGCTCTGCTTGCATGAAAAATTTCTCTTCTACAACCTGCTTTTGAAGATGTTGATATGGTTCAACATGAGCCCATATTTCTTTTGCAATTTCTGCATTTGAAGGATGAGGTCTAGAGTTTTGAATCAGGATTTTCGGCATATCCTTGATCTCTCGAACAGATGTTTCTTAGTTTGTGACCCTCTCTGTCAATTCTTGATAGTTTAATCCGTCACCTGAGTTAACAGGATCATCTGAATTCCCACCAGAGGTGGTTAAACAAGGTTTTATACCAAGTGCCTCTTGTTCTTGGTACTGGGGACTTCCAATTAGTGAAGAGACTATTGTCTTGACAGTTGTTGCCTTCATGGGGGTCTTAATGATGTAACCACTTACCAACTATGAGATTGTTATCTCAACAATTGTAGTAATTGCCCCACTTGAAATACCAACCTGTATCTCTTTGGATACAGAAAGTGTAGCTTCCTCTACTTGTGGGATAGCAATGATCTCTGAACTTGCCCTATTCACTTGTTGAAGTGAACTCTTTTTGATTTGTTGTTGAGAGGGACTAGGTATATGCAAGTCAGATGTATCAATTGCATCAAGAAATTTTTGTAAGGGTGAATGGACTGTTGAAGTGGGTGGAGGTGTACAAGGAGAAGCGGCCTTCGGAGAGGGGCTTGAGAAGAGATAATCAAGTGATATATCTCCCCCTTGATGTGTGTCCCCTGTGCTTATAGCACTTTCCTTTGTGAGGAAGGATGAGGAGTTTGGATGGGTGAAGATGTTTGCATCTGTTATGAGAAAGTAACAACAGATGTTTGGGTTTGTTGCTTTTGTGCTGCAACAGGGATCTCTGGCATCTCAACCCCCAGAGATATCCTTTTTGTGGTTTTTCTTTTGGATTTTGGGATAGGAGTGGAAGTGGTTTTTATGGAAGTGTCTGGTGTGGGTTCCACAGTGTTGGGATGGGCACCAAGGTCACCAGGAGCAGTGGGCTCAGCAATAGATGTTGTAACATCTGTTACTTGGTTTTCTAAAACGTTTTCATTCAACACGTTTTCTTAGCTTTTGGCCATCATGCGCATAAAAGTTTCATTTGAAAGACTGTTAGTTTGTAATGCTTCACCTTTTTCAAAACTTTCTTTCTTAAAATGTTTTCAGGTAAAAGCTTAATTAATAGCCTTGGATAGATAAGAAAAGGATTACCAATACCTCTCCTGATTCCCTCAAGTTTGCTACCAAATCTAGACATAGTGTTTGAGATAGCTTATGATTTGAATTCTCAAAAGAGCATACTCCAGATACTGAGTTTTTAGGGGTATCTCATTAAAAGCAGTGGTTTTAGCAGAAAGGCAAACCAAGAGAGTATGGAAAAAGAATTTCATTTTAGGTGGGAACTTTGGTTTAAAAAGTGTTGCTTCCACCATCTGACCTTCATAGCCCCTTTCTATGAACTCATCATGTATGTCATTTTTAGGGTAAGTTTCCATACATGTCATATTCTCTAATTGGAACATAGTGGAGATGGATTCCGTGGTGATTTCTACATGTTCTTTGTTAACGGTGGAGGTAATGAGAAAGGGCTTTTTGTTTTGCAAAGATAACTTTGCATTTACCCAGAATTCTCTGAGTGTGGAAAGATAGATGGGTGCGTCGGTGGTGAGGATGTAGAGATATTTGATGAATTGATGATGTCAATGATGGAATGGAAGTCCATATTCTTGTTATACTTCACAAGATATGGTAGGTAATTGTGCGGGGTTTTGATTTTGAGAGCCATGATGAACTATTGTTCAAACCTTTTGAAAATCTTTTGAGAAATTATTTTGATTGAAAACAGAGTTTGATGGAAGCAAATTCGAAGTTTTTCACTTTTGAAATGCTTTTGAAAATTTTCAAAATGGAGAACAGAAGTACTGTTTCTCATTGGTTTTTATAGGGTTAATGGAACAGGGATGCCAGCATGGACAACGGTTACCTTTTAGTCCACGTGGTCAGTTCCTATTTGTTAGCAAACCTCTGTTCAAAAATTGGGTCCTACTGAAGAAACCCTATGATGAAGATATCAAAGATATGTTTTCAAAATGTCTGTTTAACCTCTGTTGTGCTAAAAAAAACCTTTGAACAATATGATCAGTGTTTTGAAACATCTGTTTGATTCTTGGTCAATAGAATTTTGAAAAGCCTCTGTTTGAAACCTTTATTGGGTTAAACAGAATTTTAGATGGAAACAGTTACTCTGTTTGACTTTTAAAAGTTAAACACTGGTTTTGAAAAACAGTGGTTCTTTTGCCTTAAACAGTGGTTATTACACTTGAAATGACTTTTGAACCATTTAAACAGTTGTTTTTAGTGATTTTGTTAATCTTTTCTTCATTTTTAAATAATGATTTTGGTTTTTCTAATTTTTAAGACATGAATTAAAATAGAAGATAAGAATAATTTGGATTTTTCAGAACAGTCTTTCTTGCTATTATTGGGATAGAAGATAGATGCACATGTAAACTTTGTTGGTACTTTCAAATTACCAACAGTGGTTTCCTACAGATGATGGTGAATGGGTCAATCTTGGAGATGTTCCAAAGCATTATTTGCTTTGGATTTGGTGTTATCAACCACTGCAATGGCTTCTTGGTATTGTTCTTTAGTCATTATGAGTTTTTGTACAATCTCCCGTAAGTGTTTTTGACCCTCTACAAGTGCTTGCACACTTGGGTCAATGGATGTTGACCATTCCTAACAAGATGTTGATACCTATGAGGATGCATGTTTACCCTTGGCTTTTGAGGCTGTGGTACAGGTTCTATATACCTGTAGGGAATTTTATTGTAAGGTGGTTTCCCATAGCCTCTGGGTTGTGCATTTTGTGATGCAACAGAGGTTTGACTTGACCTCTGTGCAGGATGTTGGTTTGACTTTTGTGAATAAACAATGTGGTTATGCTTGACTCTATTGGAAACAAATTGGGTATTCCGGTTACTAGGCCTATCTTTCCTTTTGAAGTTAATTTTCTTTCTAGACCTATTTAGATTTACATCAAATGGTTTGAGAAAAGAACAATGTTGAGTCAAATGGTTAAGTTTTCCACAAATGGTACACCCAGGAGTGGATACACAAACACTGTTTGTTCTTTTAATATCATATGCTTTTATCTTAAAACAGTCTTTTGTTATATGATTTAATCATCCACATAAATCACACTTCAGTGCTGGATCCTTATCTTTCTTTTTACCCTTATTTCTCTTTTCATGTACAGATGTTTTAATATATGTTTGAGAGTTGGTAAGAGGAATTATTTTTTATCTTGGGTGGGTCAATACCATTTGGGTTTGTAAAATCAATGGGTTTGAAATTCTTCTGAACGTCACATTCGTCTGACCAAGTAGGTTTAAGTTCATACCTAAGTGTTTAAGCTTGAATGGAGCTTAGTGCGTTTTCAAGAATTATTTTCTTCCCACTAAGTTTAGTGATTTTCATTTCTTCCCCAGTTGATGTAGTTGGTATAATCTCAACCATTTCAGAGTCAATGGACGCTTGGATTTCTTGTTCTTGGTCATATTTTCTAAAACCAACCCCAAACTTCACAATGCTACTGATCTGTTTATCTAGAAGCATCTCATAACCATGACAAGATTCTACCCATTTTTCACAGGTGATGTGTGTGGATTCCAACTCCTTTTTATGGTTTTGATATTTTTCTATCATAGACTAGAGTTGATCCTTGGTAATGGATGCTTCATGCTTCAAACTGCTTAACTCAAGGTCTTTCTCAGCTATTCTTGTTTTAAAATCTTTTTTTAAATTTTAAGAATGAGTTCACTGATTTGTACCTTTTCTCTAAGATTCTCATTCACCTTTTTTATGTTAGCAAATGCTATTTATGCATTTGTCTGAATACAACTCTTTAAGAGTTTGAGATGGTACCTTATATGCAACCATTTCGATCTGATCAGCACCGATAAAATTAGTAGAACTTTTGGAATGCTTCTCATCCATTTTCTCTGCAAGCTCAGAGTCAACAAGTATTTGACCTGAGCTTTCAGCAGGTTTACCAACAATCTCCTCTTCACCAATAGTTTGAACTCGTCTGCTTTACCTGAATCATGCTAAATAGCCATAAAACAAAAGTTTTCATGTTCATCACATTCATTTGAAATTAAAGCAAAATTTTCATTAGTTAATTTTTCTGGCAAGCTACTCTAGTCAAAATAGCCATGTGAAAAGAAGCTCTATTGACCAAGCTCTGCTGTTGTAGGAACATAAGTAGCATGTGATGCTTGAACATGTGCCATTGGCATTTGGACATACTGAACCTTAGGAATTTGAGGTGCATGAACATAGTGTACAGGTACATGAGTCATGGTTTGTGCAAAATGAGTTGTGTTTTGCACATTTGGTCTAAGGGTAGTTTAGGTATACATCTGTTGTCATGTGATAGATTGGGTCCTTTGACTAGGACATGTAATCATTGGTGCAGAGTTGTTTGTTTGACTCTTGCATTCTCTAGCAAAGTTTCCTAGCCTATTACACCTAAAAGATTTAAGTTTGGATTTATCCAACCCCACTTTGGACATACCATTTAATCCTGGATAAGTCCTACCAGTCCTTTTGTTAAAATTATTAGCTCTTAGACTGAGTATGGCTACCTAATGCAGTATATCCATTTCCTCAAGATCAATTGGATCTATATGCTTTAGATCATCGAGGATAAACAATAGATTATCAGTGACATGAGTTTCATCATTTGAAAAAAGTATAGCAAATGGAATGTTGATCAGAGTTGATACCCGTTGATATATCAATAAAATGATAAATACTCTGATGACTTCCCATTCCAGATGATGAACCTTCCTGACTCAAAAGTGTTGTTACCAAAAACGTAACTATCAGACACTTTTCCAGTTTCCTGGAGCTTTTTCTTTTGGAAAAACTCCCTCTCAAAGGTTAGGAGCTTTCCATGTAGCTGGGTCAAACTCATGTCCTTGAAATCAGGGGATGTTCTCATCACTATTGTAATAGTGTCCCATTTTTTAGGCTGAGATCTTAGGAATTGGTGACTTAAAGTGGCTTTTGAAAATTCTTTATTGACCAACTTTAGTTCACTAATTAAACAAGAAAAACGTTCAAACTGTTGTGTCAGGGTCTCCCCTTTGACATGTGTGAAGGTTTTATATTGCTGGTTAAGGATTTCTCGAGTGTTCTCGATAACATCCTCCATCACACCTAATTATTCTTTTAGTGCATCCCATAACTCCTTGGCACTGTTACATTGCAACAAGCCAAAACAGATATCATTGAGCAGTGGCATGGCCATAATACTAAAGGCCTTAGCATCTAACTCCAATTTCTGATAGTCTTGCTCGGAATAATTCTCAGGCTTCTTTGGCTCATATACATTTGGATTCTCGGTACTTGGTACCATTGGTACATGTGGTCCGAAAACCACAGATCTCCAATACCCTGTATTTTGTTGAGATAGCATATGCCCCATCCTACGTTGTCAGATATTATATTCAAATCTGACAAGCATAGGTGGTTTATTGCTGAAGCTTGTGTTGTGGGGATTATTCTGTGCCATTTTCTCAAGTTCTTTTAAAGAAAAAAACATAGTCTTTGAGAGAGACTTTATCAGTTCTTCACTAAACAACTCTGAGCTACGAACTAAAATTGGATCTTTGAAGTGATGATCTTTTTGTGTTAAACTGATTGTGAAATCAAGTTTAAACGCGACCAAGCTCTGATACCAATTGTTAGAAACTGAGTTTCTTTGTTTGCCAACAAGTATTGATTATCACAATAATATTCACAAACTGGAAGTCATCATCAACGATTGTTTTTTATTAATCATCAAGGATTCAAATGTTTTACAAATCGATTAACTCTATAGACTCCCCCTCAGCTGATCACACAAACAAATCAGTTTGTAAAAGAGAAAATGTGATGTGTATGATAAATAGATCATTAACATGTGTGATCTATTTATACTAAGTATGAAAGCTCTGTCCATTGATTGGCTGACGTCACCCTGATAGTGCCATCTAACATTCCTAACAAAAAGATTCTAAAGATCTGATCAAATCTTATCATCTGATCTAAGCTATACTAAACACTCATGAGATAAATACTATTACATTGAGAAACCACTGTCTAAGATATCCTCTATTGTAGTTATCCAAACATCTGTTTGGCCTAACAGATGTTTGGTCTTCTTCATCAGACCTTTGGCTTAATAAGGGCTTTGGTCTTCAACAGATGCTAGCATTCAACAACTGTTGGTGCTCTTGAACAGCGGTTCCAAGTCTTCATCAGATGGTAGCCATACTCTTGAACATATGTTCTAAATAGGTGTTCAAGACTCACTATCTTTGGGGAGAGACTGGCTCAATCTTTTGCTTATTTCTTGATCAATGGATCATGCTTTGGCTTTTGGATATCATCTGTTTTTTACGGTTGATGTATACAAAATGCAACATATAAATTACATCAATAAAGGCATAAAACTAACCCTTTTTAGTACTAATGTTGGAAAAAGTGCGTTTATTTCTTCCTTTTGAATTTACAGGACCAAATGAGCTTAAAAGAACAAAAGGAACAAATAAGTTGCCAAAAACCAACATAAATACAAGAAGAAGGAATAACGTGACATGCTCGACCCCTCGGTAACATCTCCCAAGACAAAAAAAAAGAAAACAGAAGCTGATCATGCAGCCGTGCCCAGCCAGGCATGGGGAGTGGTCAACCCTGACACAAGAAGACAAAGACTTCAGAAGCTTCTACACCCACCACGGCGCCGTAACCAGCTCACAATGGGGCGTGGTCAACTCTTATATTTGCAGAATCTTGATAGTACAGCAAAGAGTTGACCATGGGGCCGTGTCCAGAGGCCACGGGGTCATTTGGGGCCCCCTGCTGACAGCTGCAATAAATGAAGGAAGAGAAGAAGTTGGCCACGGGCCATGCCCAGTGGACATGGGGCCGTGGCCGGGGCACTGTTCTGGCTATAAATAAGGGAGCTTGGTTCACTTCAAAGGCATCCATTGGCAAACCAATTCTCTCTCACTTTGCCACCAGTCCACCACCACTACAACACCAACATCCACCATCATCATCCATCTTTCATCTTTAGAGTGTGTAGTAGTCTCGGGATCCAAGATTGAGGGTACAATCATGACAGTTAGATAACAGTTATCACAATATAATATTATGCAACGAAAGTATTGGATTTAAATTATTAAAATAAAGCTTGAATATATAAAAGTATTACAAGCATTCGATACAAGCCCGTAGGCAGGATCCAAATAAACAGAGCTTTAGACATCATAGGCCTTAAGCATCAGGAGTGCAAATTCCTTAGCCTTCCTTCTAGCCGACCCGTATTCCCAGACTATTATAAGGTTTGGTACCTGCTGTTCAATCTTTTGAAAATACGTCAGCCAAAGCTGGTAAATACACTTAACTGACTCTTTGGAAAAATAGTTTCTCGAAAAGAGTTTTATACATATAGATAACCCGTAGGTGATCCTTTAAAAAAATATCTTGGGATTATTCTTGTAACGAGATTATATACTTGATTAACCCATTGGGTTGTCCGAACATGGTATCATTAACCCCCAATTATGATAATTATCAAGTAAACGGATTAAACCGTATTCATACATTTTCTCGCAATCATAGGCGACTTACTTATGTAATAACCATCCCAAGAGGCATATTTGCCATCCCAAGTTTACACTAAAATAAGTCAAGAGTATTTACCTTTTTGCTAGCTTCCAATCAATAAGACTATATTTGGCAAAGAGCCACAAGTCTAAGTATTATTGACCCAAGTCCAATTATCTGGGGGGGTACTATAGTCTGGAATGAACAGATTTATTATCTGTTAGAGTGTATACGGGCCAAAGGTAGTTCCTTTAGATATGACCCGATACTTAAGAATACGTTCGCTAGATTAAGCGTATACAGAATAGAATGTGGTTTAAACCCAACAAGTACTAGGACTTGTATAATATGGGTAAACATTGTACATTCTATATTTTGAGATCAAAATGATAAGGTTAAACCCTTTTCGGTAAACTTATGTAAACTAGTTACGTAAGTCTAACCGTACGTGTATAAGCGATAACGGGTAACCGGATGAGTCATGAACAAGTTCCATATGCCAATACACTTTAACCAAGTTATAATATCAGTAGGATATCAACTTATATGCCCGTTAAGGTTTTAAAATCAAACTATGCCTCATAAGGGCGTTTTGGTAATTTTACAACTTATAAAAGGAGCTTGCAAATAAACTGTTGTCATGGTCATAAACATTCTGTAAAAATGTTTAATTTATGATATCATATCAGTAGTATATCAAATATATGTGTGGTTTATGTTTTATGACCAAATTATGCACCGTAGGGGCATTTTGGTCATTTCACACATAGTTTTGAGACTTTATTTGGGATTCTGAGTTCATGACTTATACCTACTTTAAAAACATTTAAAATGGTTTATAAAATCAGTAGGTAACAAGTCTTGGTTCATACCTATGGTATAAAACCAAACTACGCGCTTAACCGGCGTTAATGTCGTTAAATGACGATTTATGCGAAGATTTATGAAATCTGATGTTATGACCAGCTTTGAATAGTTAAAATATTTTATTTGTCATAACATATCAGTAAGTTAAAGGTTTGGTTTGAATATTATGCTTAAAACGCATTTTATGTGCCATAAGGGCATTATCGTCATTTATTGGCATTATATACGAAACTGGAATTAAACTCAGTTTACAAGCTGACTTAGCATCCCAAATAACCCTATTTATCATATCATATCATTCTGTAATGAGTTTTATGCTAAAATTATGTTTAAAACTCATTTTAGACTTAAAAGGGCGTTTTAGTCCTTTTAAAAGCATAGTTTACGCTTATAAGCGTAAACTCAGTTTATGACCAGGTTATACACATCAAAATATTCTAAACATGTTTACTTATCAGTACATAACTCATTTTCATGCTCATTTACTTTTAAAACCTTATTTTTTTAAACAAAAGGGCATTATAGTCAAAGTATGGCATAATAACGGAACATTCGCATAAACTCAGATTCCTAGTCCAATCATGTAATATAACCTTATGGGGCTATACTACATTATATTACGATCATAATGGAACCTAAAATCAGTATCATACTAGTCTAATTCGGTTTATAACCAAAAGTCAATGTAGAAGTCAAACTACGCGACTTTCGGTTGCGAACCGACCCTAAAACGGGAATTGACGAGCCAAACATGTTTACACATGTTCTAATAATTATTACCGAGTTGTTTAAGTGATAAAACATATTTTAGAACACTTCTAAACTCATATCGCAATGATTTAAAAACTGACCCGTTGACTTTTTAAATTAATATTACTTTAACTCGTCAATTGACCAAACAAACATGATTCTTAGGAGGTGCCCTTTTGAGGGATTAACACCTACCTAATTACAATCACGTAGCCATGTTCGTTGCGAACAATGGCTTGACCGTTTAAGGTCTAGCTAAAAGTCAAAGCGTTTTATCGTAAACGCTTAACTTTTCAGCTTTTAAAGCCAAATAAAATAACTAGCCACGAAAGGAACACTTACAAGTGTCCTAAGGACTGAAGAGAACTTAATGGTATGCTCCTAATGCTCAGGAGCTCCCAAAATAGAATGATAGAAAGAAATGAATGGTGCAAGGTTTGAGGATGGATGAACACTCCTTTATATAGTGTTTGAGAGTTTAATGGATGAATGCCAAGTGTTTAGAGGGTTCATAGGATGTTAACAAGTGTATTACCAGGTTTTAAAACCATCTAAGAGTCCCTAGAATCGAATTATGTGAGTATGGAGGTTTGTGTGGTGAACAAGGTGAGGAAACCTGCAGCTGCCAAAGGATTCTGTGCAGATGACGCTGTCGCGTCGCGCGACCGAAAAGGGGAGGGGCTGTCGCGCAGCGCGACCCCCTATGGTTTCAGCAAATCAAGTTTAAAACTTGACATCTTTGGCCCATTAACCTCCTAACTTGAAATAACTTTCATTATTAGCACATATGACCCTTCAAGTTAGATTTTAGGTGTTCATGGAAATATAACAAACACTGTTAAGCTTCGGGTTCGTTAAAAGGTCACTCAGAGGTGAGAATTCACATGTTGACGCTTTTAACCCCTTTAACTCGCAACTTGTGCATATTATCGTTTAACGGCATTAAAGCCCTAAATGGCCAACATAGGCATTCACGAGAGTATGAACGAATATCATAATGTTCCAGATTCATTAAAAGGTCACTCAGAGGTAAGATTTAACATGTTGACGCTTTTAACCCTCTGTTACCAAAACTTTTTGAGTTTATCGCAATTGTTTCAATTATCCAACAAGTGGCTTAATATGAGAACACGAATACCGTATAATGTCACTCAAAGGCTTAGTTTAAGCATGTTGACACATTCAGTCCTTTCATATTCAAAGTTTTAACTGTTTGGCGATAATAGTCCCTCCTAGTCAACGTTTGACATAATTAGGATTAGGGACACGTGTCGATACATTATTCAACATGACTTTACGAGGTGTTACAATTGATCATAAGAGTTCTTGTCAATCAAAGGCCATGTTTGGCTAATCTCTTACATCACTTGGTGAAGACAAGTTTTTATGTATTACTTTTGATTTTTAATCTTTCGGCACTTTTTAATTGGATATGTATTAATAACTTTAATAACAAGTTTCTTATGTTGAAAGTGAATTTCCTTTACCATTTCTTCATGATGTCATTGATTTGCTCATTCATGTCTTTACGGTCTATATAAAGCGCGTTAACTACCTGGAAGGGGGTTAGGAGGGTGGTTTGGTAAAGTTCTTTTCTCGTTCAGTGTATAGATCCTGCGAGGACTTGGTTCAAGCTTACTAGGACCTCCTTCAATGCCCCAAGGGTATTGGATGGCGGGGGTGCAAATAGCTTGAACCCCTCATATGTAAACTACTATTAAAACATTAAACCGGCTTCTTGGAATTGTGTCCTTGCCGAGGGTAACGTCACCTTCAAAAGAGGGGCCTACCACTTTTCGCATTAATAACTTATTTAATTATCTTTCAATATTCTGACCCTTTGGGATTGTATCCTTGCTAATTCAAACCACTGGGTTAAGGGTAACGTCACCTTCAAAAGAGGGGCCTGCTACTATAACTAAGACAATCTTTTAAAAAGTCTGAAAGTGGGAAAATCATCAAAGGGTACATTAAAGATGAGTTGGATCCAAGTGATTCTATCTTGTCTTTTTGTTTTTCCTTTTATTTATCTTTCAATTTTTAGATTTACTTTCATGTTTAAAAACTTTTCTCAAAAAAATTTAGATCGATTAGACGTTGACGATAAACCGGTATTAGAAGCTCTTGTGTCCTTGGACGACCTCGGTATCTTACCAACACTATACTACGCTCGTGATGGGTGTACTTGCCCAAGTGTGTGTTTAGTGTTAGTATAATATCGTGTTTTATAAATTTAAAACTTGACTAATGTGTAAAACGAACTTAAAATATTTATAAAATCATATCACGCTTAACGCACACCAAGTTTTTGGCGACGTTCCCGGGGACACAAGGATTTTAAGAAAGTTTAAAATCAACGGCCTAGTTATTTTTAGCATTTTTTCTTTTTTTAAGATTTTTTTTAATTTTTTAAAATCTGCAGAACTCAGCACGGGTCGTGCCTGGTCAAACACGGGGCCGTGTCCATCATCCTTACTGGAAGTTTCTGTTTTAAGTTAGACAGTAGCTGACCATGGGGCCGTGTCCATCCAACACGCCCCCGTGTCCAATCACCAGTTACTAAAAACAGGACTTAAGATCCCAACGGTTGGTAAAATCTGACAAAAGCATGGATGATATTGATTATTTTTACTTTTGCCACTCTTACGGTGAGTGGTGTCAACTATGTGGTGGATTCCATCATGATTTAGAATGCTATATTCTAAATTCCGATCCCCACTATTTAGACCCATCGTTTTCCTATAATCACCTTAAGATGGGCGAAAGTAAAATCGATCACTATTACCTGCCCGAATACTCTCAACCATCCCTTCCAACCAGCATAACTTCCAATGAATAATGTCAAATGGAAGAAAGAATTCTCCAAAAATTAAATGAAATAGAACTTATGGTGAAAATGAGGTATTCATCACAAGACAAAAATCAAGGAGAAATGTTGGGACCACATTCGGAATCTATCAACATCGACGACACCAAAAGTACCTCAACCTCTTGTGAAAGCATTAGCGATAGTCGTCTCTGTGTCGATTGTGCCATGAAGGACTCTCCATCGGCCCCCACCGATGCGCTCATAGACCTGGGCGATTCGACATACACGTTCTTTAACAAGAGCCCAGATATGGGGAATAAAGGTTGGTTTTGCCCACCGGTAAGTAGTTTAGGTTTTACCCTTTCCAATAACCTCTAGTGTTCTTGCATAAACCAAGGGCAATTGAGGTACCTTAGGCACTTCGGTGTTGTTCCATCCAGCAAGGAACCACCCGATCCGAATAGAAAAAACCTTAAAAATAACTTAGACATTACTTCATAAAACTCTAGCCATAGGGCCGTGCTCAGGTCAACACGCCCCGTGTCCACCAAAAAACCCACCACGGGGTCGTGTTCAGGCCACCACGCCATGTGTCTCTAATATGGAAAAAAGTGTCAGAACCTTGTCTGACCACGGGGCTGTGCTCAGCGGGCACGCGGCCGTGGTCAGTGTGTTGTCGTTTTCTACAAATTCAGCATTGGTGTTGCATGTTTGGACGCATTCCAAAGACAAAGATATGCCCTTATTTGCACACATACCGAAAAAGGTATAATCTTAAAAAAGGTTTCACTCAAACCATCTTGTCTTTGCCACTTTTGTCACTTTCCTTCTTCTCCAAAACTCTCCCACCTCCATTAAAGCTTGAAGCTTCATAACTTCAAGCTTTATCTAAGTGATTGCAAGGTTTTTAACCAAGAAGTCTTAATAAACATAAGCTTTACAACACAGTTTTGAGTTATTTATGTTCAGAAATGTTTTAAAACACAGAAAAATAATTTAAAACAATGATGTTTCTGGGTACAAAATCTTGCAGAGGTGTCACCACGGGGTCGTGCCTGTAACGCTCCGTAGTTTCACACTTTCTTATTTTAGCAAGTCGTGTTGTGCTTTCCATATTTAGACACTTGTACTCTCTTTGTAAGCTACTTTCATTTCAAATGTAATTCGAGACTATTGATCATAATGAAAACGAAGTTATTTTTAATCATGTTCGTGTATAATTAGTCTTATGTGCAACCGATGAACGATTCACGTTTGAACGATGTATTATCCAAGACTCTTGGTTTGTTATTACACAATGAAACTCGATGCTCGTTAAACTAATTTAACACTCTTATTATAATGAAAGTCGAATCCTAATCCTTGAAACTTGGAAGTTTCGCGAAATGGTTAATCGTTGAAAAATCTTGCATCTTTAATTCGGTATGAATATGGTTATTTATCCATTGTTTCAATTAATTAAATTAATGTTACTAATTAAAAGTTTCAGTTTTTATAATAATCTAGTTAGTCTCGTTAGATTTTTAAGTTAGAAAATACAAACTAACCTAGTTAGTTAATGGTAAAGTTAGTTTCTTTTAAAAACAACATAACATGAGTTAGTTGATTTAAAATCCAGGGACTATTTGAGTATTTGCTGAATTTTAAACTTACAGGGACCATTTGCGCTTATAACTGAAAGTGTTAAGCTTTAAAACAAAAAAAAATAAACTGATGACCACGGGACTCGAACTCGGGTCAACAGCTTCACCAAACGTGCGCCCAGCCACTCGGCTGGAGTCTTCACATCGAATAAACCCAGCAGTGAATATCATTTATGATCTCGTTAAAACGGCCTGGATCCGCAACCAGCGCGACCAGACTCGTTTTGGGCGGGTTTTTGTGAGTTATTTGAGTTTTAAACTCGAATTTAGCATTAATTATCCAACTACAACCTAACCTAACTCTTCCCTATAAAACCCAAGCATAATCCAAACATTCTACACTTTGCAAATCATCCACAACACTCTCAAATCTTCCTCTAATCAGCTGTTAATCACAAGTTCGAGCAGAATCATACCAAGTTACAAAAGTATGCATAACTCTCTCATTTCTTAACCTTTTCACTTGATTCCTTTTCCACTTGCTTGGAACAACCTTAGGAACATTTTCCAGAGATTTTCCATGGAAAACCAAGCTCTGGAATGTCCCCAAAAAGGCTCCAAAGTGGACTGTTCGTTTCTGTTTTCATCTAAACTTGTTAATCTTAGTTGAACTTGAGTCTAACTCATCTCAAACCTATGTCCTAATGCTTATAATCAATTGAATGGTTAGTTAGGCTTAAAAATAAGGCTGAGAAATGTTAAATCAGAGGCTAAAACCTCATAAACATTCTATTTTAATAGGGTTTTACCCACTAGAAGTGTTCAAGCTTGAAGCTTGATATATGTGTGATTGTTAGACTAGCTTGGGCTATCTTTCATAAAAATCCACTCACTCTTGATGTTTTCCATAGATTAGATGTTCATAATTCATTATTTCTTGTAAGTTCATGACCCTCCTTGTTGTTTATAACAAGTGTAGTGGTGAACAATTGAGGTACCTAAATGGAAGCTTGTTCTTCCTACCTCATGTATGATTTCTATGATACTTAGAGGTGCCTAAATGAAGAATTTAATCTTCTACCTCATGCTTGACATATATGATATAGTATACTCTATGTAATACTTATGTAACATTCAAACAAACCAAACTCTGGATGATGAACAAGTGGACATTGTCAAGTTAGTAAGTATATAATTTAAGCATCATATGTGATGGATGATTATTTTCCTATGTCTATGTTCATGTATTTTTTCTGAATCTATAATCTTCCGTTATTCCCCAAACTCACATACTTATGTTTTCTTCGTGTAGAAGGATAAGGTGCTCCAAACTAACCCATCCACCAACAACACTCGCGGGATATCAAGTAGGAAAGCTAGCAAAACCGTGAGTATACTCAATCCCTTTTTACTCTTTAACACTTTGGGATGCAACATGTATATTATCCAAAATTACACAACATTTAAACTATTTTAAACATACTATATCCATGCTTAACATGATACTATGTGTGATGCTTGTTATTCTCATATGCTATGAAAACTATTTGGTCGATATATGCTCATTAACTTTGCTAGCCTACCTTAACAAATATAGCGCTATAGGATTAACGCACCGCTCATTAGTCTTGGCGTATTGTTAAGTTAAACGTATTACCTCCCGCTACTCTATTTGGGATAGGCTCTTTTAACGCATTGTATACTTGGGTTTGAACATATTGTACGCCATTTTAGCATACTAGTATTGCATATTATGAATCATGTTGGATATGAGCACTTTTTATACTATATTATACTATGTAACAAAACTTGTATACTCGCTAACTTTTTGTTGATTATTTTAATACATGTTGCAGGTTGATAAACTCGATGATGCTATGAAGAATCCAATTTAGGTGGACTTAGATACACACCTAGATTAATTATGTTATTTTGATGTATTGTTGAAACAATGTTGTCTTTTGTTTGAATTTTGTATGACATGTTAGTCTTGAAATGAAATTGGATTTAAATTATATTGTCACATAGTGTTATGACTTATGAAGTCTCTTGCAATCATGTTTTCGTCTCATCCCGATGTTTCCACCATCGGTTGGGGTGTGACAGTGCCCAGCAGGCACGGGGCCGTGGCCGGGAGTTTCATCTTCATCATTTTGAGATTTTTGTCTTGTTTTCTTAGTATGTCGAGCCAAAACAGTAGAACACATCAACCAACTTAAGAAACAGTCGAAGGGGAAAAAAACCATCAATCGAAGCTACCCTTGTCCGATATGTGTATGCATTAACGGAAGCCATTGACGAAATGACATCGGTGGAGGAGATCCTCATCGACCGTATCAACTACTTGACGGTGGGACTAGAGAATAGCTTCCAAGAAATCAACCTTTTGCACTAAGGGTTGAACATTCTTGCTATGCCACCCATGGAACCAATCTTTCCACAAGAGGATTGGAACCTAGCCAAGAAGTTGTTAACCCAACCGGATGGGATGACCTTCCTCCAGAACCTCCTCTAGATGCATTACACAAGGTTCCGGTGGTCGTCCCACCTCCCCCGTAAGAAAATACGGAAGATGAGCCCTTCCTCTTCCTCCCTAGGGAGATCAAGGAAATGCTCAATGACTTTTGAGAGGTACACCCTCCAGATTGAAGTTCTAAGAGCCCTTATTCTTCGGAAAAATCATTTTCGGGTTTTTGTTGTTTTTAACATGTAAACCTCTAGTGTAGAACTTCATTATGGTTTAAATTTTTTGCATATTAGGACCTATCTATCTAATTCTAGGACTTTTGTAATTTTTAACTTTTAGGACCGTTTATATCTCGCACTCTAATATATGATGGTTTAAGTTATTGTGTGGTGTTTTGATCTTATATAACGGCTTAACAAATAAGAAAGATGAAAACTGCCAAAGGGGCATTAAAACCGCACCCCATGCACGTAAGCAGTGCCTTCCGACAACTTTTACAGCATTCCAGCATGTGCAGCACGGGGCCGTGCCCAGCCCAACACGACCCGTGCCCAGACTCTGCAGAAAACAATTCCTGGTCAGGTAACTGACCACGGTCCATGCCTAGTGGGCACGCCCCATGGTCAACCTTCTGTTCAATTTTGTTACTGGCACTCTGACCACGGGGTCGTGCCCGGACGACACGGGTCCGTGGCCAGGTGCCCAGTAACACAAAAACTTGTTTTTAACACGCTTTTACTCATTCGAATCAACATAAAAACATATTTTTGGGACACATTGAGGACAAAGTATAATTTAAGTGTGGGGGGAAGCTAAAACCTTGAATCTTGCAAGTCCTAATAACAAGCCTTACACAAAAGTCGTATTGGAACTGCTAATCACCCTAAATCTTTTCAAAAAAATTTCATTTTTTTTACTTGTCTTTGTTTAATTTGGGAATAACAAGTTCTAAAAATGTTATGTTTTTACGAATTTACAACCGATAGCGTCGTGATAAAAAGAACCAAATAAGAAAATTATAAAAAAGCATGACAAATCTTTTTAAAATTTGATTATATATACTTGTTCACACTATAAATCCATTCCCACAATAAGTGAGTTTTGAGCCTTTATTGAGCATACATGCATATATCTTTAAACTAAATGTTCATTTTCATTTCTTCTGTGAATAGCCGCATGGTTCTTACGACTTTAGAACTTGCCAAGACGATACATTCCCGGTCCTTACCGACTTAAACCCAAATAAGTAAATGATGGAGGCATTAGGACTAACATTTTTCTTTCAAAACCATTGTTTTCATCCTTTTTTACATCACTGCCTAAAATCCCCCTAGTTAACCCCTTTGAGCCTAAACATTTTCATTTCAGAAACCCGTAAAACAAACACCCATTACCCACCAAAACCTTTTTCCTTTCAAACCCATTTGCTTTAGTAAAAAGCACGGTTATCTGACATGAAAAAGTTAATAATAATAGAATTTTGCAATAACCAAACAAGTTCCTCAAAAATCTTGTTTGAAAACGCTTATTACTGAATAAATGTCGCAAAAATAAAAAGTTTTACGAAAACCGACGCTTTTTACACTTTTCGCCATTTTACTAACCACTAACCCAAAAACCACCTACCCTTAGCCTAAGCCTAACCCTTTCCAAAGTCCTCTTGATATTTACCAAAGTTTATAGTTAAAAAGAAGGAGGTTTGATCGCTTGGCAAGCATATGCTAGAAGTAAGTTCCATGCCGGAATCGAGTGTTTCACAAAAATACACCATCGGCTGAGTGTTGAGTGATCTCCCGTGACGTACGTGAACTTGTATATAAATAGAATTTTAAAGAGGCATGTTATGCCCAAATAAATAATTTTTCTTAACAAGTTGTTCTAAATAAATCATGACGAATAGGATTGTAAATAAAATAAAAACAAAATTAAATAAGGATCTTGGATTCCCGACACTCAAGATGAGCCGCAAAACTTCTTCTATACCTATTCCATTTGGGCGTGTAAGCCACATTTAAAGAGTTTTGCTTGAGGACAAGCAAAAGTTCAAGTGTGGGGGTATTTGATGTATACAAAATGCAACATATAAATTACATCAATAAATGCATAAAACTAACGTTTTTTAGTACTAATGTTGGAAAAAGAGCGTTTCTTTCTTCCTTTTGAATTTACAGGACCAAATGAGCTTAAAAGAACAAAAGGAACAAATAAGGTGCCAAAAAACCAACATAAATACAAGAAGAAGGAATATCGTAACATGCCCGACCCCTCGGCAGCATCTCCCAAGACAAAAACAAGAAAACAGAAGCTGACCACGTGGCCGTGCCCAGCCAGACATGGGGCGTGGATAGCCTTGACACAAGAAGACAAAGACTGTAGAAGCTTCTACGCCCACCACGGGGCCATGCCCAGCTCACCATGGGGCGTGGTCAACTCTTAGATTTGCAGAATCTTGATAGTACAGCAAAGAGTTGACCACGTGGCTGTGTCCAGAGGCCACGGGGTCGTGTGGGGCCCCCTGCTGACAGCTGCAATAAATGAAGGAAGAGCAGAAGTTGGCCACGGGGCTGTGGCCGGGGCACTGTTCTGGCTATAAATAGGGGAGCTTGGTTCACTTCAAAGGCATCCCTTGGCAAACCACTTCTCTCTCACTTTGCCACCACTCCACTACCACTACAACACCAACACCCACCACCATCATCCATCTTTCATCATTAGAGTGTGTAGTGGTCTAGGGATCCAAGATTGATAGTAAGAGTTCTTGTCAATCAAAGGCCATGTTTGGCTAATCTCTTACATCACTTGGTGAAGACAAGTCTTTAATGTATTACTTTTGATTTTTAATCTTTCGGCACTTTTTAATTGGATATGTATTAATGACTTTAATAACTAGTTTCTTATGTTGAAAGTGAATTTTCTTTACCATTTCTTTATGATGTCATTGATTTGCTCATTCGTGTCTTTACGGTCTATATAAAGCGCGTTAACTACCTGGAAGGGGGTTAGGAGGGTGGTTTGGTAAAGTTCTTGTCTCGTTCAGTGTATAGATCCTGCGAGGACTTGGTTCAAGCTTACTAGGATGGTGGTTTGGTAAAGTTCTTGTCTCGTTCAGTGTATAGTTCCTGCGAGGACTTGGTTCAAGCTTACTAGGACCTCCTTCAATGCCCCAAGGGTATTGGATGGCGGGGGTGCGAATAGCTTGAACCCTTCATATGTAAACTACTATTAAAACATTAAACCGGCTTCTTGAGATTGTATCCTTGCTGACTCAAACCACTTAGCCGAGGGTAATGTCACCTTCGAAAGAGGGGCCTACCACTTTTCGTATTAATAACTTATTTAATTATCTTTCAATATTCCGACCATTTTGGATTATATCCTTTCTGACTCAAACCACTGGGTTGAGGGTAACGTCACCTTCAAAAGAGAGGCCTACTACTATAACTAAGATAATTTCTTAAAATGTCTGAAAGTGAGAAAATCATCAAAGGGTATATTAAAGATGAGTTGGATTCAAGTGATTCTATCTTGTCTATTTGTTTTTGATTTTATTTATCTTTCAATTTTTAGATTTACTTTCATTTAGATCGATTAGAAGTTGACGATAAACCAGCATTAAAAGCTCTTGTGTCCTTGGACGACCTCGGTATCTTACCAACACTCTACTACGCTCGTGATGGGTGCACTTGCCCAAGTGTGTGTTTAGTGTTAGTATAATATCGTGTTTTATAAATTTAAAACTTGACTAATGCGTAAAACGAACTTAAAATAACAATAAAATCATATCACGCTTAACGCACACCACCGGTTCAACATTAAGCTTGACGAATTAAATGCTTTATGATATTGTTTTCTATAGAGATATTGGTGAATACTTGTTTATTCCTACTTGACCTTTGGATGTTAACTTTTGGAAGGTCTATCTAGTGCACCAACTTGTCAACTTGGGTTTACTTGCATGTTGACTTGTCAAATTTCAGCTGATCAGATTTCTGATGTGGCTTTCTAGAAGTTCAGTTTCCAGATTTTCTGATGAGTTTGAGAATCGTAAAAAGAAGAAATCTGGTTAACTCTTGTCTCTAAGAATCAATCATTTTCATTTTATCAAGTCTTCACCCGGTTTCTTTTTATATATAGGTCCTAACAGTATGATGGTATCCCATCATACGAGTTTCATATCCATGGTTTTGTGGATTAACTCAATTCTTTAAAGGTGATATTAATGCATGTATTTTTTTAACAGCAATGTATGTTGTGTTAATTCTCAATGAAAATCGAAACTTGCACGACACATAAAATTCATTTCTAGAACCACAGAAATTTGTTCCATGGCCCATAATAATCAATCATTCGATCAATTATATTATATACTTTTGGTTCGGGTAGCATTACCAATAGTGATCATTTCTTCACAAAAAGTCAGACAAGAAGTTTGGACTTTTGCAAAGTATATATCATGTATATACACCCCTCCGGGCCCAGGCGCCTAACCTTTTCAAAAATATATATTTGTCTATTTATTATATTAAATAGTACAAAAGCAAGAATAAACTGATTGGTTATTAAAAACAAATTTAAAATTAAGGAGGTAATAATTTGGGAATGTTTTAGGCGTTTCAAGTCTTTGCTACTTGTAGAGAATAACCAATTTTTGAAAACACCTATGAAAATTTGATGTTGTAACCGTCTGCCTATGTTTTAGACGTTTTTGTACCTCCATAGAGTGGAATATGTGGTTACCTCCTTAACCCAAAAAACCTACACAAATTGCCGCTAAAAAGGTGCCATGCACCTCAAATTAATCCAAAAACCTCCTTGAACCCAATTTTGGTAGGGGTAGTTACTTCCTTGATTTTGGAACTCGATTCCTCCCTAACGGAGTAACGGTCAAAAGGACGTTCCCAACAGCCTCTCTAAATCAACGCGAGTTTCCCAACCAATCCCCAGCGGCTGATACCTCTCCACATGCATGTGAGTTTCCCAAAACAATTTTGGAACCCACGTTGGTAGCCTGGGAGGGACGGTATACCCCTTACACTAGCACAAGCTCGTAGGTTCGCGAGTTGCGCGCCCCGTCCTGCCTTATAATGGTTGCTTTAATCATGAGGAGAAGACACATCATATTCTTTTCTCTCTCACCTACTCCAGAATACTATATTTTTGTATATATTATATTGACGTACTACGTTAAGTAGGATTTCTTTGTGCAAGTTATATACTAGCTGGCTCACTTGCCACTACTCGAAGAAAAAAGCTTGGGTGGATGCTGATGAGTGTTTAAAGCTATATGTGAAATAATATTTACATATGTCAATCGCTCAAGAAATAATAGACCATTCAGTGGGAGGGACGTTAGCCACTACCCGTGATGACCAACCATTACTCGTCATCTCTCACCTCTTCACGGGCGCTCTCCTCTTCTCTCTCCTCCCCTCTTTAGTTTGATGTACCCTTGAAGAAGTGTCGTGTAATACTCATCCTCTCTCCCTTTATTAATTCGTCGGCTTCTAGGTTGTTTGTAAACTATATATGAAAGATGATTAAAAAGGGAAAAAAGACAATAGAAATTATGTCACTTTCTCCAACAAACAAAAATGATAAACACAGGACAAGCTGTTTATTCACTATTAATGATTTTTCTAAATGGCAACAAATTAAAATTGAATTATGGACCCCGCAAAGATAGCAGTTGGGACTCGCATTAATTTCAACCAATAAATTTTAAACACGTATGGAATTCAAAGATAGCGGCTACATAGCCTCCATGTGGGGTTGTGTTTGCCCCCTAGCATATACCCTTGAAACGGCCAGGATAAGACTGAAAGCTAGAGTTAGCTGAAAGGCTGAGCTCTAGCCGGTTCCTAAGGTTAAACAACATCACTTTCTTAGCCCATTTCCCTCTAGCCTCTAACCTTTATGTTTAAGTTTTTATAGTTTTCTTAAGGGTGTAGGGAGTGGTTAGACACTTGAGAGTGGTAAACTTCAAAATCAACCAATGAGAGGGTGCCACGCAGTGGCGGACCCAGGATTTTTTTTTCAATGGGGTCCTCTTTTTTCAGTGTTCAAATTTTTCATAACAAAAGGTTAGAATTTTCAGGTCGGGGCGGGGCGACTAAGTAGTTCTTAAACCCATATACCATTAGAAGTGCCTTAATGATTCAAATAAGTTGGATTTTTAAAATTTATATTTCACGACTTTGTTGTTGATGGTGTTTAGATTTATTAGTGAATTCAGAAGATTTGGAGTAACGTCAACACTATTGTAGACATTGGATTCATAGACAATAAACAACATTAGCAATAATTAATATGAAAGAATACATTATTTTCACATTTACAGCTAAGAAACAGAAACCCTTGGACTTTTACTTAATGATTTGTACAGAGAAGCTAGGAAGACACTTACAATTGCATTTGCATAGAATAACTAAAAAAACTTCCTGTGGAAAAATTAATAAAGACACTTAAAATTGCATTTGCATAGAATAACTAAAACAAACAACTTGCTGGTGGGAAAATTAATAAAAACAGATGGCAAGGAGTCTCGAACTTGAGACCTTTAGCTTAAGATGGAAGGGGTCTGCCACTCCAACAAGCTTGAATTTGATACTATGGGGTCCTTTATAATATTATTATGGGGTCCTTTAAAAAATTTATATATCGTTTCTATTACTTTTTAAAAAAAGATTGGGGTCCGTGGACCCCGACCCACTAAGTGTGGGTCCGCCCCTGGTGCCACGTCATTCAGTCATAAGTGTTTAAACTATGTTGAAAAGTGTTGGCAATGGTTAGACACTTGTGAAGTGGTAAACTTTTTATTTTCTTTTTAATTTAAGATAAAATGGAAGTGGGAGGTGTTGACTTATTGCCTCTTGCATGTGCTTCACCGCTCGGTAACCAAACCCCAATCGACAACCCTTACCGCGCGGTAACCTTGTTGGCTCCGGTGTTCCCGAACGGCAAACTTCTTTGCCGCACATGTTTGCCGCCCCACTCCGTATGCCCTAATGACTCCACTCTCTAGTTGTTTCCTTGGCTGGAGTCTACTGGTAGCCCTTTCCTCTAGAGGATTGTAAAATTTTGGCCTTAGGTGTTATTTTCTCTAAAAATTTTATTCCTTACTAGATTATTAGACCCGTGTACTACACCGGTTTAAAGATATAAAATTATAAGTTATTTAATTTTCTGTTGTCTTCATAAATTTATATAAGTGAATTTTTTTTTACCATAGATGAAGCAAGAGTTGGTAATGTGTAAAAACTTATTCTTTTAAAAACAAACCAACTTTACATAGAAATTGCCAGGTACTTTTATTTATCGTCATGGCAAAACATAGGACGAGAAGAAACTGTCTTCTTTTCAATTTAAACGTAATCCTTCTGTTTGGCAGTATTAAACGAAATCTAGGGATAAACATTCGAGTGCCAGTATTACTTCCAGATAATATGAGTGTTTTGGTCAAAAAATCTGTTGAGGATATTGCAACCAAACTCTTTGTTTCGGGGAATGATGCTTAAAATGTGTAACAGCGATGAGGATCACTTCAATGTAATTTGCACAAATGACACAAAGATTTATACGGGGAAAAAGCCCTTGATCAAGAGTTGATCTCCGGCACAAAAAACCCCGGGTGATGGAAACTACCGATCACCAAGCTCAAATATATGAATAAATGTTTACAACTTCGGATAGTAACGAGCTAGGTACAAGGATCACTATCGTGAAATGTGTATATGGTGTATGAAATCGCTAAGTGTTTGAACGAGAGCTGGTATAAACGTTTGTATGAGTGTGTGTGTAACTCAGAAATGACTAAGTGTTACTAACTAGCTCGTTACCCCTTTAAAATAAGAAAACAACTAGCTAACAAACTCTCCGACTTTCGTGCCATGCCTCCACGTTCTCCACAACGTCTATTTTTGGCCAAGCACGTGCGAGATAGTCAAGGAATATTCTCCAGGAATGTCGCTAAGACTAAGTCCAACTTGTTACTCCTGCAAAACAATACGAAACACAAGTGAACAATTGTTAGTATGAGGATCCTTAAGGTGATCCATGATCCTGATCCTGAAACTCTTCTGAGGATCACTATCTGTCACAGAAGTAAGGATCACTAAAGAGGATAATAGCTAAGGATCACGGGTCATTTAGAAATCCACCCCTAACAATTGCCCCCAAAATATAAGGAGTAATTTGTAAAATTAGCGAGTTATATTTTCTTGATCTTATCCGTAACTAACTAACGGATATATAGCCGTTAAAATAGAACTAGCCGTTGCGATCATGACGTCACAGAAGTGACAATCCTGCAGAATCATAATTATAAATAGAGATATAGATAGGATCATCATGCATTCAAATTCGAAAGAAACTCCCTTTAAATTCTCAGTCGACGATCAATCAGGTATTTCTTTCTCCTCTTTCTCCCTTTCTTACTCTGTTTTTCTTTTTTTATCATCACCGCTTTGAGAATGTTGCTCCGAAGCTCACCGGGCAAGGATCACAAAAAAGATAGCCCTTTGAAGAGTCAAAAGATCATCAAAGACTCGGTGAACGAGAGGTGTTGCTTTAACGATGCACAAGTAGACAACATCCGTCATCGTTTTCCGGTGAATGCCTTTTTCAAACCCTTCGATCCTACTGTCCTAAGCGACTATGTTTCAGAAACATGGGTTGCCTTTCCAGTTACTCCATTCGCCATAGGATACACCTATCCTTTCCCGGAATTTACACAATCCTTCTTTTCCCTTACCGGCATCTCGTACATCCAAGCCATGCCGATGATTTGGAGGGTTTTGTATACCCTGGAGAGGATCATCGAGCAGGAGGGTATTGATTTAGGCATGTCAGAGCTGACACAATTGTATGATGTTACCACCTTTGGATCCCACCGTTATTTGTTCAAACGAAAACCCGGTGCAGAACATCCCCTTCTTAAAGTCACCAAGAATGACAAAGATTGGAAACGTCGCTTCTTCTTTGTAAGAAGGGATACCATTTCAGACGGAAAGCATTTACCGAGAACATGGTCCACCCATGGTAGGCCGGAGGATCCTGAGAAGGATCACCAGGTAGTCTTATTTTTGTATAAGGATTACTGACCCTTTTTGTCTTGTGTCATGCAGCTATTTCTGTCTCACACATCATCACATCACCTGAAACCAAGGATAGGCTCGCTGCTTTTTGGAAGCTTGATCCTGAAACAAGGACATTCAAGATAGACACCCAAGACTCACAAGAAGTATCCTCAGGTTCCATTACCATGTCAAGTAAGTATCCTGCCTTTTACATAGTTTGAATATTAAAATAAATAAATAAATTGAAATAGGATAAGGATACTCATCTTGCTTTGAATGTGTAGGCGCTGGAAAATCTGCCAAGCCTGTATCCCAGTTCAACACGGCTGACCTTGATGTCGTACGATCCAGGAAGAAGAGGTCCACTACCAGTCCTAGCATCTCCATTCCAAAGGCACCCACTAAAGGAAAGGGTGTCAAGAAGAGGAAAACTTCTGATGCTGAGGATCTTCAAGGCCTACCACTGATCCGCCACCAGTTCCTTGAATACTTTAATGATGTAAGGATCCTTAATTCTGCCTAGGTATCCTACTCGCATGAGGATCACTTGATCTTGAACTGCTTTATCCTTTTCTTTGCAGAAATTTGCTGAGATTGAGGATTACGTGGGGAATGTTGAGGAGCAGGACAAGAAAATTGCTGACCTCCAACAGGTTGCCGTGCTCAAGGACCTTGCACTTGCTGATCTTCGGAAGGAACTCCAAGATGAGAAGACCAAGACGGCTAAGCTTCTGATTGACCTTGACTATGAGAAACATGATCTCATAGAAAATGCTAAGGTCTCCGCCGCCATCACGATGTATCAGACAAAAATGAAGATGGCCCAGGAAGCTCAAGATCCTAGTTTTGACAAAAGCAGCTGGGATGTTGAGGGCTGGAAGGCAAGGTTGGCTGATCTTGAGGATGATGAGGAGGAGGCTACTGAGGTCTTGGCGATTGAGGCAAGTGGCAGTGGGAAGGATCTGATAAAGGATACCGCAGCTGGAGGGGAAGAGGATGCAGCGAAGGCATAGGCTGCATGGATGGGCGATGAAGGACATTTCTAGACGTAGCCGGAGCCCATTTTTTAAGTTTGATAGTTTGTTTTGGTTATGGTGTTTTTTGCTGAACAATGATGGGTTGTACTTGAACAATAGATTTTAGGATCAAGGATCATGTATGATCCTTTGGACAATAGGCAGGATTGCAATTGGTGGAGGGATCCTCTGTTTGGGGGATGAAGCCATTGTGATCCTGCCGCCTTTATATTCCTGCACTATTTTCGAACTTGTTATCATGGACACCCTTTACCTACCCCAGCGGACGGGCCACGTTTTGCTGGTAGATGCTCGGGTAGGTAATTTTGACAACCTTTCAAGGGTTACTACTTTGTTAATAAAAACTTAACCTTTTGTCGCTTATCTTGTGTTGCTATCCTTGTGTTTCCCTTTGTTTTGATGCATATTTATTGAACAAATAATTTAGGATAAGTCAAATTGAAAATATTTAGGATATGATCCATGATCAGATATCCTTTAGTTAAAGAATCTCAGAAAGCAATATGTTTTAAGGATCACAAGTTTAGTTGTCAAACTTTAAGGGTTATTCAAATAAATAATGAATAGAATTAAAAATAGTTAAGGATCATACCTGAGGATCCAAGTTAGGATCCTAACCATAATAAGGATAACTACAAGATAAACCTTAGAATAAAGTAAGGATCAAGGATCCCTAGTTGCCTATCTTCAAGAACCTGAAATAGAGCATAACTTGGGACTAAGCCAATATAAGATAAGAGTTAGCAACTGGGGACAAGCCCAAGGATAACTGGGGACAAGCCCAAGGATAACTGGGGACAAGCCCAAGGATAACTGGGGACAAGCCCAAGGATCGTATGTAAACTGGAGTATGGCCCTAACTGGCGACTATCCAAACTTAGTGGCATGAAAATGCCAAAACCTTAGCTAACGTGAAAACGTTAGAAACCTTAGCTAACGTGAAAACGTTAGAAACCTTGTGAACGGATGTATGGTACGTCTACCATTATACGTAGGATCCTAAGCATAGCCAGAACAATGGAATTATCAGCCCCTAAAACGAGTACTGGTCCCAATGCCTTGAACTATACCTGGATCATCGTGCGCTACATGCGGAACTGGGGTCAAGCCCAAATAACTGGGGTTAAACCCAAGGAACGGATTGCTTCAGTGGATAACCAATGTTATGCTAAGGATACCTGAACTTTCAAAACTTAAACTCACGTGAGAGATGGATAAAGGATACATGATCCTTATCCTTATATGAGAAAATAAAGAAATGAAATAGTTTAAGTTTAGGATATTACCTAAGTAAGGATCACCGATACTTTGAGGATCCTTTAAGGATATCCCTTTCGTGAGGATCATCTGTGTCATGAGGATCCTACTCACATGAAATATTTCTTCAAGTGGACAGCATTCCAAGCTCTTGGTAGCAAATCACCTTCCATAGTTAGCAATCTATATGCCCCCTTTCCTGCTTCAGCTTCAATCAAATAAGGGTCTTCCCATTTTGGAGCCAATTTTCCATCAGCAGGATTGGTGGTATTCTGAAATGCTTTCCTTAATACCATATCTCCAACTTGAAACCTCCTGATCCTGACATTTTTGTTGTAAGCACCAGCCATCCTTTGCTGATAACTGGCCATCCTTATCCTAGCCATATCCCTGATTTCTTCAATAGTATCCAGGTCTTGAACCAAGTTTTCATTATTTTCCTCAGGATCACGAGTACTTGTTCTAGCAGTTGGAACCACCATTTCTGTTGGGATCACCGATTCTGCCCCAAACACCAAAGAGAATGGTGTTTGACCAGTAGCATTCTTAGGGGTTGTCCTGTCAGCCCAAAGCACATAAGGTAGTTCTTCTGCCCATTTCCCTTTCTTGGATCCAAGCTTCTTCTTCAAATTGTTGATGATGATCTTGTTGGATGACTCTGCCTGACCATTAGCTTGTGGGTGGACTGGTGTTGATGTTATCATCTTAATCCCCCAGCTGTCACAAAAGTTAGTGGTTCTGCCCCCAATAAATTGGGAACCATTATCACATATAATCTCGGAAGGAATTCCAAATCTAGTTATAATATTTCTTTTAATGAAGGATATAACTTCCTTTTCTCTGACTTGGGCAAAAGCTTCAGCCTCTATCCACTTGGAGAAGTAATCAGTCATAGCTAGCATGAATACTTTTCCCCCAGGTGCCTTAGGGAGCTTACCAACTATATCCATACCCCATCTCATAAATGGCCAAGATGAGGATATAGGATGCAATAATTCAGCTGGTTGATGAAGGATATTGCTGTGCCTCTGACAAGGATCACATCTTTTAGCATACTCCACAGCATCTTTCTTCATGGTTGGCCAGTAGTATCCTGTCCTCAGGATCCTTGAGAATAATGCCCTGCCCCCAGTGTGGTTTCCACAATCTCCTTCATGGAAGTCTTTTAAAACTTCTTGGATTTCAGGATCCTCAATGCATCTCAAGTATGGTCCTGCAAGAGATCGTCTATACAACATATTATTTAAAATTGTGAACTGAGATACCTTAGATTTGAAAGCCCTAGGGTTTTCTCCTGTAGGAATCTCTCCATGTTGTAAGTATCTCATAATTGGTGAGATCCATGATTCTGATCCTGAATGGGATCGAGTATCCTCACTAGGGATTATTGCAGAATCATTTCCTATTTCCATAACCACATGATCCTCAATGGCCGGGGTCAGGATATGGATAATAGGGATCTTGATATCCTCCGGGATCTTCAAGGATGATCCTAAATTAGCCAATGCATCCGCTTCTGTATTTTCTTCCCTTGGTACCTGTGACAAACTAAAGGAAACAAAAGAGAGTGCCAAACTTTTGACTATCTCCAAATACTTGGTTAGCTTTTCACCTTTAACAGCATATGATCCATTAAAGTGGTTTGTAATCAACAAAGAATCTACGTGTACCTCAAGATACCTGATTCCCATATGCTTAGCAATTTGCAAACCAGCAATTAAGGCTTCATATTCAGCCTCATTGTTAGTGGTTTGGAACTCACAAGCTATGGAGTGGGGTATTATGTCCCCCTGTGGCGATTTTAGTAGTATTCCAAGCCCTGTGCCTTTGACATTTGAGGATCCATCAGTATAGAGTATCCAAGGATCCTTGGTCTCTTCTAGCTGCTGGACTTCTAGCTCAGCTTCTTCTTGTAAATCACTACTGAAATCAGCCACAAAGTCAGCTAATGCTTGGGATTTGATGGCTGTCCTAGGCTCATATCTTATATCATATGCACTCAGCTTCACTGCCCACTTAGCCATCCTTCCTGACATCTCTGGTTTCCTGAGGACATTCTTAATTGGAAAATTAGTTTTAACAATGATAATATGAGTTTCAAAATAATGTCTTAACTTAGTAGATGCCATAATTAATGCAAGAATAAGCTTTTCAAGGTGTGAGTACCTGGATTCGGCATCAAGTAAACTTTTACTTACATAATAGACAGGATGTTGTGTACCTTGATGATCCTTAACAAGGACCGCACTTACTGCTTTTGAGGATACTGCAAGATACAAGGATAACACATCGCCTTTTTCTGGTTTCATCAAAGCCGGGGCCGAGGATAGGTAATCTTTGAGGGCTTTTAAAGCATTTTCATGCTTCTCCGTCCACTCAAATTTCTTGTTCTTCCTTAGGATATCATAGAATTCTTTACACTTCTCAGAGGACTTGGATATAAATCTGTTTAAGGCTGCTATCCTTCCTGTTAGCCTTTGAACATCCTTAGCATTGGCCGGAGATTTGATGTTCACTATTGCTTTGATTTGTTCCGGGCTAGCTTCAATGCCTCTCTTTGTCACCATATATCCTAAGAATTTACCTGCTTTAACACCAAAGTGACATTTTGAAGGATTAAGTTTCATGTTATATTTGTCAAGGATATCGAATGCTTCCTCCAAGTCTCTTAGGTGATCCTCAGCTTTTAAGGATTTTACCACCATATCATCTATGTAAACCTCCATAGTTTGTCCAATCTGGTCCTTGAACATCATATTCACCAGCCTTTGATATGTTGCACCTGCATTTCTTAATCCGAACGGCATAGCAATATAGCAGTATATACCAGTTGGAGTCATGAAGGCTGTATCCTCTTGGTCGGATGGTTCCATTTGGATTTGTTGGAATCCAGATGAAGCATCCATAAAAGTTAACAGTTCATGACCCGCAGTTGCATCCACCATGGAGTCAATGTGGGGTAAAGGGAAAGGATCCTTGGGACATGCCTTATTTAAATCGGTAAAATCGACACATACCCTCCACTTTCCGTTTTTCTTTTGAACAACAACCACATTGGCCAACCATCTTGGATACTTGACCTCTCTAATCATACCTGCCCGGAGCAATTTCTCTACCTCTTCTTGGATAATGGCATTCCTTTCCGGTGCAAACTTTCTTCTCCTTTGATGGATTGGTTTGAAGGATCTGTCAATGCCGAGTTTATGAGTGATAACATCTTTGGATATACCAGTCATGTCTTCGTGTTTCCATGCAAAGGTAGTCTTTCTCCTTTTGAGGAAGGATACGAGGTCTTCTTTCATTTCGCCAAGGATCCCTGATCCGATATAGATTTTGGATTCAGGATCATCAGGATCCATGAGGATTTCTACCACATCCTGCTCTCTGGCCTCCAAGACATTCCTTGGAGGATACCTTGATTGCTATTGCTCCCTTGACTTCGAAGCTGGTTTCATCGATGAAGTGTAGCAATTCTTAGCCTCCTGCTGATCACTATCAATCTTTACTATTCCCCAAGGACTAGGGAGCTTCACACATTGATGGTAAGTAGATGGGACTGCTTTCATATCGTGTATCCAGGGCCTGCCAAGGATAACATTACAACAAGATAAACAGTCAATAACACAAAATTTTTTATAAGAGTGTAAGCCTTCAATATATATTGGGAGTTTAATGTCCCCCAGGGTGTTCTTAGTTTCGCCACTAAATCCCACGAGCACGGAGGATCTTGGTATGATCTCTGATTCAGGGATACCCATCTTCTTTAGAACATCAAGCTGGATAATGTTCACTGAACTTCCTCCGTCTATAAGGATTCTGCGGACAAAATGGTTAGATATGAAAAGAGTAATAACTAAACCATCGTGATGAGGATCCTGGATATCAACACGATCCTCTTCATCAAAGGTTATGACTTTTCCTTCGGAGACACTTGATGTTCGAACTGGTCTTTCTCCATTATCCATTTTAGTTTCATTTGCATGCCTTTTAGCTGCTGAGAAGGATGTGCCGCAAATGTCTGATCCTCCAGAAATAAAGTTTATCACTTGTGCATCTGCTGGAGGGGCTGGAGCCTTCTCAGGGATCCTTTCAGGATCCTGAGTCCTTGACTTTTTTCTTCCCAACAACTCTTTTAGATGCCCCTTGCTCAACAAGTATCCAATTTCCTTTCTTAATGCAATGCATTCTTCTGTGAGGTGCCCAAAATCTTCATGATATGCACACCACTTTGATTTATCCTTAGTTGCAGCTGGCCTATCATTCTTTCTCGGCCATCTAGCTTTATCACCTAGGTTCTGCATAGCAAGGATTAGTTCATTGTTATCAACACTAAAACAATATTCAGAAATTGGAGGATAATCCTCATCATCCTCTTCTTGATCAACAGAGTGCACGTTCTGATTATCAGATCTGTTGTAAGATCTGAATTTGTTGTTCCTGAATGAGGATCCTTGCTTATCCTGCTTTGAGGATCCTGCTAACCTCTCCTGGATCCTCTTGTCATCCTCTAGCCGAATGAACCTAAGTGCTCGGGTTCTTACCTCTTCTAAGTTCCTGCATGGTGTCATAACAAGATCATCATAGAAAGACGAATCCCTAAGCAATCCCATTTTAAAGGCCTCAACAGCCGTAGCTATATCTAAGTTGGGAATGTCTAAGGATTCTTTACTGAATTTGGTAATGTAATCCCTTAATGATTCATTATGACCCTGGGTTATCCTATATAAATCACTAGTTAATCGTTCAAATTTCCTACTACAAGAAAACTGATTATTAAATAGATTAACTAGATTAGCAAATGAGGTAATAGAGTAGGGGGGAAGACTTAGCAGCCATTTGAGAGCTGATCCAGTAAGAGTGGATCCGAATCCTTTGCACAGGCATGCTTCCTTTAACCTTTCTGGGATTGGATTGATCTCCATCCTCTCTCTGTATTGTGCTATGTGTTCCTTGGGATCTGTCGAACCATCATACAGTTTCATTGTAGGCACATGGAACCTCTTGGGTATCTCAGCATCACAGATTGGTGGTGCAAAACGAGATATCCTGTGGCTCCCATCTGCAATCTCTGGGATGGGTTTGACTACTCCCGGAACACTTGATATCATATCCTTTAACTTTTGCAATTCTTTGGCCATGGCATGATTGATACCTGGATCCTGCATAAGACCATGGTTAGTAGTATAAGAATTATTAAAAGTGTTACCTCCCATTGGATTCAAGTTAGGAAGAATGGATGTTAATCCATATTGTTGTGGCTCTGGAATGATCGAGGGACCAGTAGAGGCATTGGTCTGCATTGGAATAAAATCTCCCTGATGAACATCTGAACTTCCTGTTTGCAAACTCCTCAAGGATCCTGGCATCTGGAAGGATCCCTGAAATTGGGACGATCCTGGAACAAAGGAGGATCCTTGAACCTGGGATGATCCTGGAACAAAGGAGGATCCTTGAACCTGGGATGATCCTGGAACAAAGGAGGATCCTTGAACCTGGGATGATCCTGGAACAAAGGAGGATCCTTGAACCTGGGATGATCCTGGAACGAAGGAGGATCCTTGAACCTGCTGCATTCCTGAATATCCTCCTGAGCTCGTGAGGGATCCCATATGCTGAGGATAGGATCCCGCTGGCCGGAAATATGAACCTGACGCCTGAGTCATTGTTGTCGTTCCGTAGTGCACTCCCTTCGGTCCACCCACATATTGAACGTCTGGAGCCAATGATGGCTGAGAAGTAATCACCGGAGTATCAAAATTCAAGGATTTCGGCACCAGTGGGGAATGATCCTCTGCCGTTGTCTTTTGCTTCTTGAGATCTCCGATTTCTTTGAGAATCCTCTCATTGGTCTTATCCTGTTGCCGTATCTGATCCTTCATCTGCAAAATCAAAGTAAACATGTCACTAGTAGAGGGAGTGTAAGAAGCAGAAGAAGTTGGAGGTTTTGAGAAAATGGGAGTTGGTTTCTTCGCAGCATTCTCGGTATTCTTCTGGGATCCAGAAGGTGGTGGAGGCAAAGGAGGGACGCCTTGTGAAGAAGTGAATGAAGGCATCAAATTTGAAGCATTCTTCGCTGAGGAAGCCATTTGCTTGGTTGTAGTGAACCGAAATGAGCACAGAAATGCGTATTTTTCTAAGGACGAAGCACCAATTGCCCCACGGTGGGCGCCAAACTGTTTTGGTCAAAAAATCTGTTGAGGATATTGCAACCAAACTCTTTGTTTCGGGGAATGATGCTTAAAATGTGTAACAGCGATGAGGATCATTTCAATGTAATTTGCACAAATGACACAAGGATTTATACGGGGAAAAAGCCCTTGATCAAGAGTTGATCTCCGACACAAAAAACCCCGGGTGATGGAAACTACCGATCACCAAGCTCAAATATATGAATAAATGTTTACAACTTCGGATAGTAACGAGCTAGGTACAAGGATCACTATCGTGAAATGTGTATATGGTGTATGAAATCGCTAAGTGTTTGAACGAGAGCTGGTATGAACGTTTGTATGAGTGTGTGTGTAACTCAGAAATGACTAAGTGTTACTAACTAGCTCGTTACCCCTTTAAAATAAGAAAACAACTAGCTAACAAACTCTCCGACTTTCGTGTCATGCCTCCACGTTCTCCACAACGTCTATTTTTGGCCAAGCACGTGCGAGATAGTCAAGGAATATTCTCCAGGAATGTCGCTAAGACTAAGTCCAACTTGTTACTCCTGCAAAACAATACGAAACACAAGTGAACAATTGTTAGTATGAGGATCCTTAAGGTGATCCATGATCCTGATCCTGAAACTCTTCTGAGGATCACTATCTGTCACAGAAGTAAGGATCACTAAAGAGGATAATAGCTAAGGATCACGGGTCATTTAGAAATCCACCCCTAACAATGAGTGCCTCAGATCACCCAGTGATAGGACATGTAGTAGAGTTCCATTACGTAAACTATTCTTTCGATTAATATAACTCCGTTTAGGACATCCGGTGAGTATAGACTTGGTAATGTGTAAAAACTTATTCTTTTAAAAACAAACCAACTTTACATAGAAATTGTCTTGTACTTTTATTTATCGTCATGGCAAAACATAGGACGAGAGGAAACTGTCTTCTTTTCGATTAAAACCTAATTCTTCTGTTTGGCAGTATTAAACGAAATCTAGGGATAAACATTCGAGTGCCAGTATTACTTCCGGATAATATGAGTGCCTCAGATCACCCAGTGATAGGACATGTAGTAGAGTTCCATTACGTAAACTATTCTTTCAATCAATTTAGGACATCCGGTGAGTATAGACTTGCATCAAAATTATTATGAAGATATTCTATCCTTAAACACGTGTATTACACGAGTCTAATAACATTAAAAGATTTTTTAAAGCATGGAAGTAAACCGGTTTTCAAGTATCGGATTGACCTATTCTTTACCATTTTTATTATTATAATATAAAATACGCCCCGTTTGCGGTATGCGCATATAATGTATATGTGTTTAGGCACGCGCGCGCGCGGGGGGGGGTTAAAATGAAAGTGGACTAATTTTAACATTATTTTACTAATTTCGTGAAAATAACGTTAAAAGGGGGGATGGTTAATCATGCATCATGTGGTAGCGTTGATAGCTAGAAGACAAGGGAGTACATGCACTAATCGACCTTTGTCTTAATTGCTATTGAGTGTAATGTGCCTTATGTACAAGGCTTGATGCAAAACTACTATCGAGCCAAGGGTCTCACTAGAAGCAGCCTATCTATTCCTACGGGGTAGAGGTGAGGCTGTCTACATCTTACCTTACTCAGACCCTACCTTAGCTTTGTTATTGGTGGGATTTACTAAGTATGATGATGATGATTATTATAATATAAAATAATAATTTAATTAATAGATGTTTTAAACATGTAGTAAAAGAATCCTTTTAAAGAATAATAAGGTGTTGTCACATTGAAGGTGTTGTCACATTGACATTGCTTGCAGGTCGTTAGATACATCATTGCATTGGAACTTGCAGCCTGGGGAACTGGAAGTGTCATGGGGCGTGCTACTTGATGAGAACATTTGAAGTTATACATTTTAAAACGATTTGGTTTTGATTGTTTTGAAACGATTACATTTGCTTCTGCTCAACACATACTTTGTTTGAAACGTTTAATTTGGCATACATTATTCAGGTTGGACATGATGTTTGTGTTTAATGTTATTTTCTGTTAGTTCGACATGATTAGTGGCTAGATCCTGGTATGTCACACGCCTCACGGTGAAATCCGCATTTGGTAATTTGGGGGTGTGACACATAATGAAAGAAATATTCGTTCCCATAAGCAATTGACGATCATAGACGACGGCGGTACACAAACGCATCATGGACAGTGGCGGCCAACAAAAGCGAAGTCGACAGAAGTAGAAAATCAGGAGAGATGGGTTAGGGATTTAAATGGGCATACATAAGGAGAAGAAGGTGAAGGTAAAGGGTTTGTGGTCACTGTGTAAAAAATAAATTGTTGTGTCCAATTTCGAAAACATGTAAACTTGACTGGCTCTCTAATTTGTTATTTAATAATAATAGATAATAGATAATAGATAATTAGACTCAAACCTCAACTAAAAACATTTAGCATAACAAATACGAACAACATGTAAATAAATCCTCAATCTCCAATTTGGAGCCACAGTTAATAATCTAATTAATTGGCTCATGGTATGTACTAGACGTCGCGGTTTTGTGAAAATTGTAATATAAAATCTCATGGACAAAGCGAAAGGTACACACAGAGTCGAAACAACACACATATACACAAATGATTAAACACGCAATACATAAAATTAATAAACGACACAAGATTTTTTACCACATTGAATCCTAGTGAGAATGTAACACCTAAAATTTTGAAACATTGATAAATAATATTGAAGTATTACATTTTTTATATATTTTAAAGGCTCTAACTATTTGCACACCTTGGCAGGCTATCTACACACTTAGGGTTTACATACGCTGCGTAGAGACCTATACGCAGCGTATAGGGTTACCTCTATACGCTGCGTATAGGTCTCTACGCAACGTATGTAAAGGGCAGGTACACGACCAGACAGTCAAACCTAGTACCATGTCAAATCTGTCTGACATACGCTGCGTATAGGTCTATACGCAGCGTATTTACATAAAGTAAGACGCTGCGTATAGACCTATACGCAGCGTATGTCAGACTGATTTGACACCGATACGATGTTGTCTAGGCACGTGAATAAAGCTATACGCAGAGTATAAAGCTATACGCTGCGTATGATGGTAAATTCAAAAGTCTATTTAGCCATGCATATCCTCTGCCTTCGACTTCAATAATCTCATTTCATCATCTGTATATCTTCATTTGTTCTATCATCTCATCAAGTTTGTTCAATTCATTTGTTTTGTATATCTTCATTTCCTCGTAGTGCCGCAAATATTGTTAAAATGTCATCATTTTGGAATGAGAATTATTTCGGTAATCGCTATTCTAACGACACATGGGGAGCAAATGATGCCAATGAGGAGGAGGAGGTTGTGTCTGGAGTCCCTGTTGATCAAAAAACATAGTTGCCAGACTTGAACAAGACTCCCACTCCACCTGTTGATGAACCAAATTACCCGGCGCATCAAGTGTATCCGGATTACGGATACGGGTATGAATCTCTGTACGTGCAACAAAGTGGATACGGTGCTGAGAATGCACATGTTGATGAACCATATTACCCGACGCAGCAATCGTATCCGGGTTACGGATACGGCGGTGAAGGTGGATACGGAGGTTACGGTGGATAAAGGGGTGAAGGTGGATACGGTGGATACGTGGGTGAAGGTGGATACAGTGGATACGATAGATATGGGGGTGAAGGTGGATACGGTGAATACGGAGGCTACGGTGGATACGAAGAATACGGTGGATACGGTTATGAGCCCCGTAACACACCACTGTATGATGATAATGAACCATCTACCCCGGACAATCCGTTTCAAATAAAGGAGGTATCACATTAATATTTGTATTATTTTTATAATAATTATTATTATTGTTAGAATTATATTGTTATTGTTATTATTATTATTATTGTTAAAAATATTATAATTATAATAATTATTATTATTATTATTATTATTGTTGTTGTTGTTGTTATTATTATTTTATTATTATTATTATTAATTATTATTATTATTATTGTTATTATTATTATTGTTGTTGTTGTTGTTATTATTATTATTGTTGTTGTTATTATTATTATTATTTTTATTATTATTTTATTATTATTATTATTGTTAAAAATTATATAACTATTGACAACATTATAATTATTATAATAAAAATAATAATAATAATTATTATTATTGTTGTTGTTGTTAAAAATATTATAATTATAATTATTATTATTTTGTTATTATTATTACTATTATTATTGTTAAAAATTATATAACTATTGACAACATTATAATTATTATAATAAAAATAATAATAATAATTATTATTATTATTATTATTACTATTATTATTATTATTGTTATTATTATTGTTTGTAACATCCGTCAAAATCGGACCTCCGAAATCCGACCCGGATTGTAAAACCGGACCTTTATCAATAAAATAAAAAATAAGAATTTATATTATTCTATTTATTATGTAATTAATCGTCACATGTTGCATCGGATTAAAACCGAAATAAAAACAATAGTTTATAAGCGAATCCCAGTTAGATCGGTTAAAAATTATAAATGAAATAATTAATTACGTTAAAATGGTAGTTAAAAAGACTTCTGAACTTTAAACGGGTAAAACTGTCAAAATGACAAAGTTACAAGTTAGGGGGGGGGGGGGGGGGGGTTGTTTTTGTAATTAGTGGAAACTATATATTAAGAAACAAGTTAACTAGGTTAGTAAACCTAGTTAAGTTAGTATTTATTATTTAGTGTTAATTAATGTTAATTAACTTAGTTAGTTAGTTTTATATAAGAAACAGGTTAACAAGGTTACTTTATATCGTTAAGCTCAGTTAGCAAGCAGTTAGAAAGTATAATGGGTGTTTGTGAATATACTGAAACAGTTAATTAATAATTAATAAAAGAAAAAAAATATGTGCATGACGGGATTCGAACCCCCGACCTGCTCCTCAAAAAGAACCCACAAACCAACTGAACTGCATATTTACTTGTGAAAAAAAAGGATCCTTGATTATTATAACCACAGCTTATGTTTAGTTATAAGGGAAAAAAAATATAAAAGGGAATCGTATGGGACGGGTTTCGAACCCGGACTCCCCAATATCCAGATGATAACCTCAAACCACTAAGGCACAAGCTGTGGTTATTAACAATGTCACTGCACCATTCCATTTGAACACTACCTGAAACGTGAAACTGAATCATCTTCTTCCTTATCCTTTCAAACATGCACGACCCTTGAACAACCAATCAAAACCCGGATATTTTATTGTCGTTTCAGTTACATTTTGGTTTCAATTGATTAGCATTAATGGAGTCTATTGAATGGGCCAATGAATCGTCGATTAAACAACCTAAACAAGTGAAATTAAAACTAAACTTGATCACCATTAAAGTACCTTCAAGCACACAATTGGGTTTTGTATCAATCCGTCAAATTAGGTCACGAAATTTTTACCATTCGTTCTCATGATCAAACCATGCAAAACCCCACTGAAATTTCTTCATATCATCAACTACATCTCGGGAATTTAATCGAAGAATAATCTAGGGCTCGTATCTTCCACGGACGATATCTCCTTCAATTCTCAACCTTTTCAGGTGATTCCAAAGCCTAATATTATTTATTTTTCATGCGCTACAAAAGCCCTCTATCAATTTCAGTGATAAAAGGGCTAATTTATCCGAATCTAATTTTAGTTGAAATTAGGGTTCTTCGTTCATACAATTTGGGGCTTTTAGATATAAACTTGTGTTTTGATGAAATTGAAAGAATAATATTGTTATATATCATATTACTTTATTGTGTGTAAATTTTGGGAATTTTTAGATATCAATTTGAATTTTGGTGAATTATTTATGTTTTAATCATTAGATAAATCAAATAAACATACAAGATAATCTCAAAAAAATTAAATAAATATTTTCAGATTATATAAACACCAGGGAATTTTAATAGAATTGTTCCTTAATTTTTGGAGAATTCATGATTATAACTTGGATATATATATATATATATATATATATACTAGTCGTTTACCCGCGCGATGCGGCGGGAGACATATCACTTAGGTTGGTGAGTTTAGGGTTATGTACGGGGATGTAGTTTCCGATGTAGCGTGCGACGACGATAGTGGCAGTGTAGCAGAACGTGAGGGTCGGTTGCGGCCTTTTTCAGCGGCGGAGAATCAGCGGTGTGCGACGATTGTTGGTTTTGTGATAGCGTTTGGTGGTTATTGTGCGACGGCCGGTTACTGGCCAGTTACAATGAGGCCTTCGGCAGTTTTTGTCCGGTTTCGGGTATTAATAGGGTACAATTGTTACCAGTTCCGAGTATTGAGTTCAAAATGCATACCCTATCTATACCCTACGGGTAGAGTCGGTTTCGTTTTCGGGTATAGAAAAACCAATTCCGATTTTTTTAGCAGGTACGGTTATTTTATGCACCTCTACGCATAAGACTAACAAAGAAACACAAATTGGCACATTCTATTTATTTGGGTAAAAATTATTTCTTCCAAAGATTTAATTAAGATCATAGACTTTGATCTTTTTGTAGAATCCTTTAATATTTACAAAAATTAATATTACAACTCACGTCAATTATGAAGAAATAGTTGCACCACTGGAACAGTACATTTTTACTTTTAGACACAAATGTTGGGAGCCTGCTGCTAAAATGTGTAGTAATTAACTATAATTTTTTTACTTTAAAAATATACATCAATTGCATCACGAAAGCAATGCCAAAGGAAATCCGGTCTAGGTCGTCCAGTGACATCTTTTATAGCATGTCCATAACGCCAGTTATATGTAGATAAAATAAAAGACCTACAAAACCAATCATAGAGAACTCGAATAAAGCTATGTATGTGTTAAAGTCAAAATTAAAATACAAACCCATTTCACTTTAAGTAACTTTAAACCCATATCACTTGTTTGATTCATAGATATAAAACAACCCAACATAAATCCTGTAATTTATGTGTCCATATCGATTGAGTCCATTTAGGCCATATCACTTCTGTTTTGAGATAAAAACATATGCAAATTGACTTGTATGCAAGTAAATGAGTTTTAGAGTGAGAAAGGTGGATTGGTGTGTGAGTGTGTTTGTGAGACCCTAATCCATCTGCGTGGTGCAGCTCGTCTTTGATTTTCCTCAATTGACAGCAAAGTAATCTATTCTGGATAGATCAGTGGTGATTTTGAATTTCTATCCGATTAACGGAACCATAGTTAAAGATGACGTTGAAGGCCATGGAATGCCGATATTGTCACTTAAAGAATACACATAATGTTCCATTCATGAACTTTGTGAAAATTAAGATTTTACGGCTTGGCAAATCCTGAGGCGCCAGAGAATCTGGCCGGGTCATAAACCAACCGAATTTCACTTACCAATGAATGAACTAAGTGGTCTTCGTACCATTAGTACAATCATGATACTGATTCATGCAAAAAAACGTGAAACTGACTGGATTTGATACCGTTGTCATCAAAAAATGTTTTGTACCATTTTGTGGGTTATTTTGTTGATACCTTCATCGTAAGTGTTGTGATGGTAAAAGTGTTCGTACTTGAAACGCTAGCCGCTGTAAAAAGCGGGTCATGACAGAGTCCCAGTTAACGAATTGCCTCGCAAGCCGCTGTAAAAATAAAGTTACATAACACTTTAGATAAAACCGTAAAAAAATAAAATAATTCAAGTGAACAAGTACTCACAGATACTGCAATACTTCATTCCAGTATATTAATCTGGGTATCTCACCGGTCAGCTGATTTTGTGCCAAATCACTACTCAAATCAAAGTAACAAAAACAAAATTTTATAAAGATAATCAGATTATCGAGAAAAAGACGATCTTTATAGGAAAGTGAAAAGAACGAATACAACTTAGAGTGTCTTAAGGTTGGGAATTTGAGTCAGTGTTGAAGGGATGGGGCCTGTGATTTGGTTGTTCTTCATATTCCTATTTCCATGGAGATTGTTATTAATAGACTGTTGATCCGTCAATGGCGTTCATCGTTCGGTTTTGGCGAAATTCTGGGCCAAACTGGTAACTACTTGACAAAATACAGTAAAACGAAGGCGATCGCTGTTGAAATTACAATTGAATAATCAGAAACATCTACAATTACATAGTTAACAAAATCCACTAAACGAAATAACTGGTTAATTACCTTATACCAGATCTGCAGCACGTGAGAACACGTTACGGAAACTTGGCTGTTCAACGCTTTCTTGTATACCGTAACTGTCAAACACTTTTTTTACAGATTCTCCGAGATTGTGGCAGCAAGCATAAGACTTTAGCTCATCTTTCAATAGCTAAACATTCTACAATACAAAATTTTGATACAATTATAAAACCATTTTACACTTTTAAACAAAAAACACAACTTTCTTGATAAAAATAGTGTTTTGTTACCTCACACCCTACATTGAGGGCAAGCTTGAAAAACCCGAGTAACAACTGATGTTTTCCAGCAGCTTCAGACAGTTTAATGTGAGAGAGCCAGTATGAAGCTCAAGATAAAACAGCGAACTTTCTTTGACTGGGTGATCTTGAAACATCTGCACCTGGTGTGACGCTTTTACCCTTGATGTTGCTGATCCTTTTTGCTCTGGCTTATGATATTGGAGTGATGTAGCCAACTGATTTAGTGGTAGGACTGGCAATTGGCTTGCTGGGGATGGACAACCTCCTAGGAGGTTTAGCATATTTCTCTTTAGCAAACGTTCCATGCAAATCGACACTTTGACTCACACTTTAAAATCACCTTACTCAGGAAAAAGACGGTTGTAAATTAGACTAATAGTCTATCAAATTAGGATATAATGAAGATATAAACAATTTTATTTAGCGCTTATATCAGCAATTACTTTATAGCTCATAGGAAACTCATTATTTAATGGTAAAATAATCAGATAAAAAAAATAGCTTATTTAAACATGTAATTAACATGTATTCAACACAAATTGAATAACATCTGTTTGATCCTATGCAGATGGATCAAGTAACTGAGTCATCTCGTGACATAGATATCCTAAGTTAGAATGAAGTGAGCACTTTCAATTCGCATGTACCCACCAGGTGATATCTCAAAAATGAATCCAAAGTTAATGTTAACAAGCCTCCCCTCACTGCACCAACAAAATAATTAGTAAACAGGTCAGAATTAGCTACTAACATAAATGATGACACTTATCATTGTTAATAAATGGGTCAAGGTTACCATTTAAAATAAAGGGGTCAGAGTGAGCTACTTTAATAAATGGGTTACACTCATCTCTTATAATAAGCGGGTCAAACTCATCAATTTTAGTGAACGGGTCAAACAAAAAAGTAACCAATTTCAATAACTTCAAAAACCAATTGTTTACTCTTTTCATATGCCTCCTTTTACTATTTAAAAAGCCTAAAATGATGAAAAAACTAACTAACTTCTTTAATTTAAAAATCTAACTGTTAACCCTTTTCATATGGCTCCTTTTGTAATTTAAATAAGGCATGTTATTGTGACCAATGCAATGAAAAATACTGCTTATATGAAAAATTATATGTTATTTTGGCTGATATGCCTTTTTCTGTAGTTTAAATATATGCCTATTTCTATAACTTAAAGAAATCCCTATTAACTTGGCCTCTTTTATAGTTTTAAAAAGCCTACTAATCGAGAGCAATGCAATGAAAAAATGAACACAGTTATAAAAATATGGCCAATGTGCTTTTTTAATACATTTGTCTTCTACCGAAATATATATTTTTTCATCTGCATATGTTAAAATGCATATGAAAATAGAGGCCTATTCTTGTGGTATGCATATTTAAAAACATTTTATAAAAACATCAATACCCCATGAATCTTATCAAAATACACACTAGGGGTGTGCAGAATTCGTTTCGAATTCGAAAAATTCGAAATTCGTTTAAATTCGATTCGATTATCAAGAATTCGATTCGATTATCAAGAATTCGTTTCGATTATAAGAATTCGAATTCGATTCAATTCTTGTCAAATAAATCGAATACAAATCGAATACGAATTTATAATTTCAAATTCGATTCGATTCGAAATTCGAATAAAAATTATACATTTTTATTTATTATTTTTATATATAATACATATATAACTTTTACTGGGCTATACAATAAATTTTTTTCTAAGCATTAAAATTACCCATTACCAAACCCACTACATGGCCCATAACTAAAACTTAAGTAACAAATATGTCAATAGATTTATAAGCGTAAAAATATTAACTTGTAATGTGGAGTGGTTATTCCCGACTTCTCGTTTTGAATTTTAGACTTGTGGTACTTTATTTGGAACTTTTTAGTGTGATATTGTGCTTTATGGCTGCTTTAAAATGTATGTTTCATTTTGAAAGTTTTTTACATGTTTTTAAAGAATCTGAATTAAATCGGATTTATTCGAATTCGATTCGAATTCGAATTTTTAATCGAATACGAATTGAGTTTTTTATTCGAATACCAATTCAAATCGAATTCGGTAGGTTTTAATCGAATTCGAATCGAATACGAATTCAAGGAAAAATAAAAATTATTCGAACAATTCGATTCGAATAATTCGAAAATTCGATATTCGATTCGATGAACACCCCTAATACACACAATGATCTGCATATCAGAGGGGGGAAAAGCCATGAAAAAACTAACCCATGTTTGAGTCAAACTGCTGATACATTATTTGCAGGTTCCAAATTGCCTACGCATACAAGAATTAACAAAAACACATAAATATCCAAAGATCAAAATAATAAGATTACAACTTTATAACAAAATGAACACCTCTTTTACCTTTACCAACTCCCATTGCTCACCCTACGTATATCCCTTCTAATACGCTCTGGATGTGCTCGATTTCACCGGTGAAGGATAAAAAAGTCGTGAAAAATACTGGTCAACCGCTAGATCTGAACTCTGTTCTTCATCCATATGGCGCCACCAGACATGGTTGTGCTGTGGTAAACAACCGTGATACATCAGCCACCATGAAATTAAAGGATTAGGTAAAAAGAAAACATATCTGGTTCTTTGTTTTTCACTCTTTACCTAAAACCCTAGAACCGCTATTGAGAGCAAAATCGGAACGGATCTGGGAGAAATCTTCTGAATCACTTGGATCGCCTGGATCGCAAGAGAGAGGGACAGAGCGGCGGATAAGAATGAGAGGAGATGTGAAACCCTAATCTGATTTGTGTACCCCGTGTTTTTTTCAGTGAGGGTATAATTGGAAAGTGAATTTTTTATATGCTTTAAACACTTGTACATCATGCTTTAAAGGTGTTTTAAGTAAAGTGACAAGAACCTTAAGTCGTCCTTCGGATATGCTTTTATATATACTAGCCGGAACCCGCGCGATGCGGTGGCAACAATTTAAAACGCGGTAGTCGTTTTGTGTATGGTACACTGGTTTTCTTATCGGTAGGTGGAACATTCTTCTTATGATTGTATTCTTACGAATCAAAGAAGCCATACTCCCTGGCTAAAAAGTTTAAAGTTAAAACACTTTTTTGAAGTGCTTAATAGCACACGCCTAATTTAATTTACAGCTGTAGCAATAGTAGAAATGGTTTGAAAAAGTGAGGCTAAAGGTGGGAATTAATTTTCTAAATAATCGATAGCTATATATATACCATCCATGTTACCGGCTTATAATCCAAAAAACACCCGAGTTCCTTGATTAATGTGTTGACCAGCTTAGACATGCATTGACTGCTCATGACCGACTTTGATTGAAACCATAACATTTGGTCAACTAATAATAATATATTTGAGCAAAATACCAAATTATATGGAGTATTTATACTCGTTAATCTTAAGAACGTCTTTTGACGATAAAAGTTGACGCCAGTTTAATGGCCCATTGATTAGAAGTTTGCATATGCTTAATTGTCTTTTTTAATCAAAAAATCGTACTATGGGAATTTTGACAATTCGGGTTGTGTGGTTCTGTGTTGGATCAAGAATAGCCAAAGAAAGTGTATGGCACTTGGCACTTTGGTAGGCCTAATGTAAACACTAATTTGATTTCCAAACAGGATATAAAGATTAAATTAAACTTAAATATTAATAAAAATGTTTTAAAACTTTTCATAAGCTGTAAGAACATGCTAAGAAATATAATAGAACACACAAGTTTGCGTGTCACATGTCTTAGTTTAGCTAGTCACATGCTTGTAATACAACCGATCCAGTAAGAAACAGACCAAGACAGGACTCGAGGTTATACCAAAAAAAAGGTCTATCTATCATTATATATAGAACAAACCTTCACATGTATATCAGCCTTTCTATCAAGTAACATAATTTCTTCATCCTTTTGGTTGTTATTACATATTGTCCTCTTACAAACCACAACTTTGACCAGAATTGACCTAAATCGCCTTGCGCCTCAGGAACAACACCTAAAACTATGGTCAACAAGTTCCTTACATGACGATATCGAGACTTTAAAACATGGGATATTTTCATTAGATGATAACCACATGAGGAAGGTCTCAAGAGTTGCTTATACTCTTCAACCAAAAGCTTGTACATGTTTATGAATAACTCAAACTGACCCTCTACTGTCTTTTTTTTACCTGAAACAGAAATAAAAAATAAAATAATAGAAAACTTGAGGATGAAATAACGCAAGGGATGGGCTTAGTCGACAACTCCAGGTCAAGATCTCGAGTAACTCACTCAAATTATATAATCATTCTAAGGTTGTTGTTAAGTTTGCAGAAGTTGTGGTAGCACTTAAAAGCAGCTGGAAAACGCTATTTTTCATAAAATGAACCATTTCCTAGGTGAGACGTTAAAAGAAATAAAAAAAAAAACCGAAGAACTGAATTTCTTTAACTATTTCCTAGTGCTAGATGATAACACTTTATGAAAGTGAGGAAAAGTCAAGCTCTAATGTATTTAGTTAACCAATGATACGAATAAAAATGTACATAACAAATAAAGAACATACTTAGAAGTGAGACTTAATTTGTTTCGCCATTTCACAGCTGTACTCCCATTAGTAATAAGATGCTGCTGTAAAAAAACACTTTAATCAAATAAAATAGAACACAAAAGCCAAATTTTAGATCATTTAACCCAACCAGTAGTTCCAGCTTAATTTCAGATCCAGAGCACTTTTCATTCAAGTAGTGTTATGCAATTGAGATGTTTAATTTTAAATTTTCTTTTTATTTCAACTGAGTCGTGTTAACCAGCCAACACTTTCTATCCATTTTTAAAAGTCTTCTACAAACAATTCATACCCTAAATGTGATTTAAGTTATACAATTTAGGAGATTGGATGCATTAATAAATTGTGGGGGACTGTCATCTCGTTTGAGGATGAAAAGCAAACAAAATCGACTCGCCATAAGTAATGGGTCAAAACAGCCACCTCCCGTAACAAGAATAATGTTAGATGATATATCGTAAAATTAATACCACTGAATACTTGAAAAGAGGAGTGTGATAACTTATAGCAGATTGAGAGATGATATGTACAAGACGGGTGGGTAGAAAGGTGGAGTTATGAATCAATATGGGATTTGGTTGAGCAGAGTAACATTTTAATTGGTCGGTTTAACTTGTAAAAGCTTATTTGTACACTTTTAAATATTTTCTATGTTGATTATGATTATGAAAAAAAAAACTAACATGATAATAATCAATATCTTGAATAAAACGCTCTGGGAAATTTGTGCGCGTAAATAATAGACTTTGAAAGGCTTTAAAAACTCATTCTCTATTTAAATTAGTTGTGTTTTAACCTATTTAAATGGGTTGAGATAAAAAGACGACCCAAAGTGACCCATTCATAGGTAAAATGGTTGAACTTACCCCCACAAGAAGTAAAAAATGAAATTTGCAGTTTAAAAAAAGTTATGGCTGACTTTTATATCATCATTTAATGACCAGGTAGCGATAACTATGACCCACATTGACCATTTTCACATATACCTATATTAGAGCAATGTCTTAGAGCACGGCTAACTTTCACAAAATTTCTCCAAGGATACCTTTGAAAGCCGCCCAGGTACATAAGCACTGTCTGAAAGAACAAAACACAATATCAGTAATTTGATATGAATACATAAATGACTAAATGAATACATAATTGCGGCTGCGCTCGCCGCGCCGTTGCGGTTGCGCTTGCCACGTCGTTTGTGTTCGTTTGTTTTCATTTGTGTTCATGAACGCTTGTTTGTGTTCATAAATGGTCGTTTGTGTTCGATTCCTATAATTAACAAACAACACACACGAACATGAACATGTTCATTTCCTTAACAAATGAACACGATAAGAAAATCTCGTTCGGTAGGTGCTCATGAATAGTTCATGAACACACGCATTTCCTTAACAAACGAACACGAACAAGGCCTTGCTCATGTTGTTCGGTTCATTTGCAGCCTTAAATTGGATGACCATGGTTGTAAGCGTTGTGTAACAATAGTAATACCTGAATAAAAAGTGTTACATCAGGGTAATCGACTCCACATGCAGAACCATCAGAAGTTACCAGAATAAGACCCTTTGATTTTCGGAATTCATCAGAAACCTGAGTCAGGTAACTTTGGGACTTCCTCGAATGTATTTCGCGAACATTTAACCTCATTTGACCAAGTAGGTCTGCCACCAATTTTGTGACCATCGCAGTTGTACAAAACACGAGAACCTACAAAACATACCATCAACTAATCACTAAAAGAAAAAAATATATGTTGTAAGCTAGAGAACATGAAAACAGACCTTGTAATCAGCATCATTAGCGATATGATCTTTCAGAAGCGTATAGATCAGGGAAAATTGTGTGTCTAATGGAGAAATCATATGCTTTTGTTGGACCTTAAAAACCATTAACAAATACAAGTTTTAGTAAATTAGACGGATTAATTAGATTTCCATAAGTGTGATAAAGGATCTTACCTGTGTGTGTCTCTTCGCTTCCTTCTTCAACCATGTTAATACATTCATGATCTCTTTTCAAAGCAATATGACAAATTTGACGAACCTTCACATCCGAAGAAACTTTCATAAGATTTACTTGAACAGAAAGAAACAGTGTCGTAACCATAATGATAGCACTTAAGAAAGAAAGAAACCTCAGGTGGGACAGTGGCTGAAAATAAAAGCGTCTATCGTTGTTTCGAGACAGCTGCTATTATAATCTCGATATCTTTACGGAATCCCATGTCCAGTAAGTGATCAGCTTCGTCAAGAACCAAAACCTTGACCCCTTTGACCCGAGTGGCAAAAACCTTGACCCCTCGCAGCGCCATTGCGGCTGCGCTCGCTGCGGCTGTGCTCGATGAGCCGATGCGGCTGCGTTTGTTGCGGCTGCGCTGGCTGCGTCGTTGCTCAATGGCATGAATCGACTCCAAACTGATATAAACCTAGAATAATAATCAAAAGTAACATGACAAATTGCAACATTAGAAAAGGGATAGAATATAAAAAAGTTTAACATCAGCTTGCATAGACGAATTAGTCGAAACTTCCATTAAAAATTTAAATTTACTTGCATATAGATACATTCGTGTGTTGACTTCCATATAACTGAACCTGATGGATTATTATAAGTATGTCATTGTGTTTTTTTTTTCAAATGCATTAAAAATGGTGTTTTCAATGCAGGTTATCAAGTAAAATAATTCCAGCAGCAGCAAAAAATTCACAGCAACAGAATAAGATCATAATTTGAACATCAATAATAACAAATTTCACAGCAACAGAATAAGATCATAAAATAACTCCAGCAGCAGCAAAAAATTCCTCAACAAAACGCGTTAAATCAATCTAGATATACTTACCAAAACATCATTACTCATCAAATCAAAATAAAAACAATATAACCATAACAATAATTCCTCTAATTCACATAACAACTTAAAACTATAAAACGCACAGAAACAACTTAAACTAACACCAGAACATCACAATAACACAGATCTCGTAAACCTAAACAATAACATTCATAACATAGTGCAGATTTACCAAAAACAGAAGCCAATAAACAGATTTCTGAGTATCCACAACCGTCTAAACCATCAAACCGAAGATCTGTGCCACCGGAGCACCGGAAACGACGTCGTAGAGCCTCTCAACCTCCATTCTCGGTTTCCATCAGAAAAACAGTAAAAAGGTAAAAAAGTTAGGGCTCGTAGACTACAAAGTTTTGTCAACCAAAATCGTCAAAAATGACCTTAGATATGAGAAAAAGAAAAGAAAAGATAAACCTACCTTGCTTACTACGCAGATCTGAAGAAGAACAAGAAGAAACAAACACATATCTGAAGAGGAATCGTAGACTTGAAGAGAAACAAACTCTTATGTGAGGAGAAACAAACCCTACGCATCGTATTTTTGTAAATTGTAGAAAATTTTTAATTTATAAAGTTTGTATTTATCATTATATTTGTATTTATCGTTAAATAATATTGTTTTCTATAAATAAACAAAGGAAAACACAAAAAAATAAAAAAATTGGAGCTTTAAATGCGCATTGTAGGGATCCCTACGCATCGTATTAAACCAAAATGACAAAACAACCCCTGTGTTTGGCTTCGTATAGCCTCAGCACAAGGGTAAAAAGGTAAAATGACAAGTATAATACGCATCGTATAGAGCAATACGATGCGTTTGTAAAAGGCGGACAATTTCCCCCCAAAATCAAAGTTTCAAAATATAAAAATGTTAAATTACCATTTTGCCCTTGTGTTGGGGCTATACGGAGCTGAATTCAAGGGTAAAAAGGTCATTGTCGGACCTTTATAATCGCTGCGTATGGGTCTCTACGAAGCGTATATAAAGGTCAAGAGAATGACCTTTATACCCTTGTATCAATGCTTCGTAAACGGGCGTAAGGCGCATAGGTGACTAACGAGCGTTGAAACTAAGTTCGTCGTTAAAATATTTTTTTGTTTATTTAGTCGAAGTCGAACCGTATGGCGCGTAGGTCCCTAACGAGTGTCGACGCTCGTTAGAGACCTACGCGCCTTACAGTTCGACTTCGACTAAATAATAAAAAAAATATTTTTTTTAAACTTAAATTGTTTTTTTTTAAACATAAAATATTTTTTTTGGTTTTCAGGACGAGAAAGATGGAGGTTGAAATGGATATAGAACAATTTAATCCGGAGCAGCCGCAGCCGCAGGAGCGTCAACTGCCGGATCCTCTCGAGAATCACCCGTACTTGGAGTTTCCTTCGGAGTCCAACGCTGCTCGCCGTTGCGAGAAGCTTCGGAAGATGCATATCGGTGCCCATTTTGCGGTTTCTTGGAAAACCCTCCGGGCGCTCGCGGTTGAAGATTGGGCGCGGGAGTTTGTTCCCCGTGATTCACCGTGGGATCGCTTGTTTGAGCTATCGTTTATGCCGAGCTACAGGGAGATACTGATCGAGTTTCTGTCGTCGTTCGAGTTTCATCCTCGTCGGCCAGATCAGGTTGTGGACCCCGCGCAGCCCCCTCCCCCGCCCCGAGGTTTCTTATCACATGGCCGGCCAGACGCATTCTATGTCGCTTGTAGACTTTGTGGTGCATAGCGGTTTGTATACGGAGGCTGAGATCGCTACGGATCTATATACGACGGTACGTTTAACACAAATTTTGTATTGTTATTATTATTATTTTAATATATAACATTTAAGATTTAATATTAATTTAACGTTTAATAAACATTCGTGTAAACAGGGGTTGGTAATGGTTGATAAACCCACGCTTTTAGGGTTTTGGGCTGTGATTGCGGACATCAGTCATTGGGACCACCAACAATCCAAGGGGAGGGTCACGCTGATTAAGGATCCGCTCTTCAGGTACGTTAGTTATTATTATTTTAATAATATATTTTTTATAAACCTAAATTATTTTTTTTTAACAGAAAACTGTTTTTTTTTAACAGAAAATATTTTTTTTAATCAGATTTTTTTTTAAACAGAAAACTGTTTTATTTTAAAATACAGTAAACTGTTTAAAAAAAACAGAAAAACAGTTTGTTAAAATACAGCGATTTCCCAGCCGTTTGCGGCCGCGTTTGCAGCCGTAAACGGGCGTTAAAGCTGCCGTTTGGGGTTGCGTTTGCAGCCGTTTAAACGACGAACTTTATATTTAAAAAAACAGTTTTTATATACGCGCCTAACGAGCGTCGGGCCTAACGAGCGTCGAAACTAAGTTCGTCGTTAAAATATATATTTTTTTTATTATTTAGTTGAAGTCGAACCGTAAGGCGCGTAGGTCCCTAACGAGCGTCGACACTAAGATCGTCGTTTTATATTTTAACGACTAAGTTAGTGTCGACGCTCGTTAGGGACCTACGCGCCTTACGGTTCGAATTCGACTAAATAATAAAAAAAAAATTTAACGATGAACTTAGTTTCGACGCTCGTTAGGCCCGTACGCGTCTTACGGACGACGTCGACTAAATAATAAAAAAATATATTATTTAACGACGATCTTAGTTTCGACGCTCGTAAGACGCGTAGGTCCGTTACGTGCGTCGAAACTAAGTTCGTCGTTAAAATATATTTTTATTATTATTTAATCGAAGTCGAACCCTAAGGCGCGTAGGTCCCTAACGAGCATCGACACTAAGATAGTCGTTTTATATTTTAACGACGAAGTTAGTATCGACGCTCGTTAGGGACCTACGCGCCTTACGGTTCGACTTCGACTAAATAATAAAAAAAAAATATTTTAACGACGAACTTAGTTTCGACGCTCGTTAGGCCCGTACGCGCCTTACGGACGACGTCGAATATATAATAAAAAAATATTATTTAACGACAATCTTAGTTTCGACGCTCGTAAGGTGCGTACGGGCCTAACGAGCGTCGAAACTAAGTTCGTCGTTAAAATATTTTTTTTTAATTATTTAGTCGAAGTCGAACCGTAAGGCGCGTAAGTCCCTAACGAGCGTCGACACTAAGATCGTCGTTTTATATTTTAACGACGAAGTTAGTATCGACGCTCGTTAGGGACCTACGCGCCTTACGGTTCGACTTCGACTAAATAATAAAAAAAAATATTTTAACGACGAACTTAGTTTCGACGCTCGTTAGGCCCGTACGCGCCTTACGGACGACGTCGACTAAATAATAAAAAAAAATTATTTAACGACGATCTTAGTTTCGACGCTCGTAAGGCGCGTAGGTCCGTTACGCGCGTCGAAATCCGTAACGAGTCAAAAATATATTGTTTTTGTTTGTCCTCATTTAGTCGATGTCGTCTCATTATTATTTACTGACTGGTTTCCTTTTGTGCAGGTATTTGCACAAGATGATTTCCACTTCAATCACCGCTCGAAACAAGAGCCAGGACTGGTGTACTAGTGGTGACTTGTTTTTTTTATATTGCATCTTATACAAGAGGCCGTGCGCTCTAGCCCACGCGTTGGCGTAGTACTTCGCCTCCGCGCATCATCGACAGGAGCGCGGACTGTTATACGGCGGCGCCTATGTGACTAGGATAGCCCTTTCGTTGGGCTATCACCCGGAGAATGACCGCGACCGTGTAGGCCCAGCGAAACTGCCGAAGCGGATGGGGATGAACATAGTATCCGGATTGCACGTTACCAAATCATTCCCATGCGAGAAGCGGTTTAAGAATTTGGACGGCAGCCAATACCAGCTTACACAGCTGCCGGCACAGTTCGCTCCGGTATTTCCCCCGCCCGATCCGGAGGTGCCGGAGCCGCATGAGCCGGCCGTCGTCATTCCGGAGCCACCACCGCCGCGTGGACCACCCGGGGCGCCTCAGTTCCCACGCCATGTTTGGCCCGGTCCTGACCCATCACATCAGCGGCTACTTCGGTACGTTGAAAGGAACAACTATCTGTTGGAGTGGGTGGCTGCGGAGCTGCAGGAATGCCGACAGCGTGATGGGTTACCTCCACGACCCTTCATTACGGATGCTGAATGGGATCAGCAGCAGCAGGAGCAGCAGCAACCATAGTATTTTATTATTTTATCATTTTGTTATGTATGCACAAACTTTTGCTGTATATATCAAACTTTTGGTGTACATATAAAACTTTTGCTGTAAACGGTTTAACATATTCGAACAGTACCCGGGTATTTCCACTTATTTAAGCTATAATATTTTAACATTATAGTATTCGAACCGTATATACGCTTTTCAAAATTTTAACATTATACGATTTTCGACGACATCGACTAAATAAATTAACGACGACGTCGACTAAATAATAAAAAACATTATATATTTTTAACTCGTTATATATTTTAAGCGAGTTAACGTTGTAACCGGGTGAGAATTTATACCACAAATAGGCCGAATGTTGAAACAAAATTCTGACAGGTTATATACGCTGCGTATAGCTCTATACGCAGCGTATATAACCTAGTAAAAATCTGATGCTTCAAACCTACCAAAATGACCCCAAATTTTCAGATAGTTTATATACGCTGCGTAGAGAGCTCTACGCAACGTATATAAACCTTGTTTTCTGTGCAATGATTGGTTATTAGACACTGAGATTCATGGTTTATCTACGCAGCGTATAGGTCAATACGCAGCGTAGAGGGTTAACCCTATACGCTGCGTATTGACATATACGCTGCGTAGATAAACCCTAATTTTCTTAGGGTTTGGTGTGCCAATAGGCACTTTGGTTTGCCAATAGGCACACCCATTTTAAAATACCTATATTAGTTTTATGAATTGAATACTAATGTTAGGACATATAAGAACTAATATAAATCTAATGGTTCAAAACTATAGGGAGAGATTTATTGAAGGACCATAAAAAAGTGAGGAACCTGTTAACCATTAGTTAATTTACATGTAAAAGACTCATTAAAAAATCGTTGTTATATATATATTTTTTTTCAAGGTTTTTTTTTTCATATAAACACATGTAGAATTCGTTCAATAATTTTTTTAAATTACTTTATATTAAATTGTTTTTGTGCTTTTTTACGGTTTTTTAATATATTTTACATAGAAACAGCTTCTACATGTGTTTATATTTAAAAAATGCTAAAAAAATAATTTTTAACATGTTATAATAAATTTTATGAGTTTTTTTCACATGCTTTATTCATGGTTCCATGTTCCCATTTTTTTATTGATGATTCCGTAATGAACTCAGCCCAAAAATTATGTTTAATTGTTGAGCACAATTAGTAGCCCCAATTCTTTTATGAACTCTCTAACTTTCTGACGTAGACCCACTTCTTTTGTTAACTCATCCCATTTCTTTCGGTAGCCCCATTTTTAAAGTCAACAGAGTGCATGCCTTGGTTACCCATATACGGTTAAACTGGATCTTTTTCTAGGGTCCGAAAGTGTATGTTTCTCTCGGCTTGTTTGGTGAATCAGGAGCGTTAATTATTTGTAATTCCGGGATCATTATTTTGTAATCATCTTTTGGAAAGTTATCATTCAATGGATTTTTTGTTTGTTTTACTCGGTTTTCATTCAGTTCTTACATTTTATATTTTATTTGATTATTCTCATTCAAACACTTGATCAATAGGTGTTTGGATTCGTATTTAATCACTAGAATTGTAGATCTAGTATTCAGGTCATACAAAGGTGGTCGTAGCAGTGGCTCTCACCACGATGTGGAGAATTTGAAAGGGCAGAAATGACAAAGAATTTACCGACAACAATATTCTGATATTGAGAATGGTGGAGACGATCAAGGAGGACTCATATTTCTGGATAAAAATAGATTTAGATTTAGGTGTTGTTTGTTTTTTCAGAGGTAAAACGTCTGTAGTCTGCGGACCACATCTGCAGACATATGTAGCTGAAGAGGTGAACCAAATCTCTGCAGTCTGCAAGAAGAAGACTGTTTGTTTTTTTAACTTCTCCAAGCTGATAAATACCAACCAGATGATTCAACATACAAACTACTCATAAACTTCTGTAGATCAAATAGCCAAGAAAAATGTCAAAATAGTCAAAGATCAACAAACTGGATTCCAACTTTGTGTTGAAAATCAGAAAATACCCAAAATACCACTTAAAATCAAAACCCAAAAGGATCCATAGAAACATCCAAAACATGAATCACTCATACCCTAAAAGATTACCATTTTAGCACAAGATAATTCCCTAGTCTCCTAATTCGTTCAAGTTCACTGAAACCCCAAAACATGAATCACTCCCCAAATTCGTTCAAGTTCAATCCTAATTCCAAATATCTCAAATACAACCGATTAGTTTACACTTATACCAAAGTGATAAAGGGGTTTATGAACTAGGCATAGCAATGAGTTAAAAAAAAAGAACACACAAAAATCTTACAGTTTGCGAAGGGGGTTATCGGAGGTTGAACGGTGGCCGGAGTTGAAGCAAAGCCAGGGGAGAGACGGGGCGGCGATGTGGAGGTGGCGGCTGGGAGGAGGAAGGGTGGAGGAGAAGGTGCTAGGGTTTTTTGTGTGGGAGGAGGAGCATATGTGATTTGTGAGCATGTGCAGACGAGGAGAAGAGGTTAGAAGAGAAAAGTCCACATCTGCACCAAAAAGAAGACGCGCAGACCTTTTTTAATGAAAGGTATTTGAGTAAACAAACAGTCTTCAGATCCAAAGGTCTGCGCGACGCAGACATAATGTGACAACCCGAAATTTCTAGGTCTTTCCTCTATGCATTGCGTGTTCACAATTCTGTTTTCTTAATGTGTTGACGTTGTAACTCGTGCTTGATGTATGAATATTTGAAGTATCGTTTGGATTGACGTTTAGTGAAAACCTAAGTATTGTGTAATGTTATGAAATATTAAATGTAAGTGTAACCTACATGAACTCTACGTGAAAAGTTGATGCATTAAACTATATTGAACGCTCGTGAATTATTTATACGTGACATGTGAAGTATTAAGTGTGAATGTGTTTGCTTAGGAGAACGGGTTGTTTCTATTGGGCCGTATCCTAATGACTTTCAATTTAATGGTTTTGTTTCAACTGGGCCGCATCCTTTGAAGCCCAAAGCAAGCACCGAAGTTCAAGCCCAACCCGCCACCCTTACCCATTATGATGGCAGCCTTGCCATGTATTGCGGCAACCAAAGTCTATGGGCTTAAGCCCATTCGGTCAAAAGAACAACCGTCCCAAAACCTCTATCTCTTATGTACGTATTATAAGATTTCTTATCACATAACTCAAAACAAAACCCTATCTCTCTCAAGTTTACGTGCGGCATAGCAGACCCCCCCCCCTTCGAGGTATTAGCTTTCGGACTGGGTTGACCAACTATGAACGTAAACGAATATCTAGTCTTACCGAGCAAACCAAGGTGAGTTCACACTTTCTATAAGGCATGGGATTCCCGATGGTTGGGAATGGGTAAAGGATTTAATCAGAAACTACGTGATCTCCTGGTTTGGAACACGTACCACATCCTCTTTATTGAAGGGTGATAACACGTATTAAGGATTTAATCGGAACCTGCGTGATCTCCTGGTTTGGGGACACGTACCACATCCTCTTTATTGAAGGGTGAAAACATTGATACTAGACCAAAAACTTTATCATGAAGTCCCTCATTTTATATCGACTTAATCGCCGGGCCAATGGCGAGCGGGTCATTAGTTAGATAGCACTATTTAGGTTTGACAAGCCTCACACCGTGCCGCAGAGGACGGGCGTGAACTAATGGATCTGGGCACGTCAATGATGATAGACATTGACGCTAGGGCACCAACTTACTTCATTCACTGGTCGATATGGTAACGGGTCTAGTGGTTCACATGGGGAAGCCCCCACTGGTTATGGTATGGTATGGGAAACAAGGAATTGGTTAACTCATGGTTCACGAATGAACTTATGGTTTTTGGAACAACTTTAAATGAACACCAACTGTGAACTCTCTCAACTATGTTGTTGACTCGTTGTTACATGCCTTGCAGGCCTTTAGGTAAATGTTGTTGGAACTTGCTGTCTGGGAAGCTGGAGTGGTCATGGGTCAAGTTACAAGGAATCACATGACAAGTCAGATGGTTTATATACACCTGTTTTATGAAACTCATAACAAATTGTAATATGCTTCCGCTGGATAATAACTCTTGTATTGTAACACTTATATTAAATAAATGAAAGTTTTATTTTATCTTTATAAGTTCAATGTGACTGGTGGCTAGATCCTGTTATGTCACACGCCTCGCGGGGGTTTCCGCATGTGGTATTTTGGGGGTGTGACAGATTGGTATCAGAGCCATTGGTTATAGTGAACTTGGTTTTAAAAAGGGGGAAAACGTTTTTATAAAACCAGACTATAACCGAACAGTTCTGAAAACGTGAATACGACCATGACACTCAGCTCCAGATTGCAAGGTTCGTCTTTCTTACTTGTTGCATACATTACGTAACTAGTACACATTTGTTTATGACGAAACATACGAACACACACTCGTCACTCTAGCATGATGGCATGGATTGCTTACTTACCTTACGATGCGTTGATAGTATGCCATAGTCCTTGGATTTTTGTGATCTTATTACTTTGGCGACCTCCGTTTGACATCTGAGTTTGAGGAACCATTTGACATGAGTTAGGAGGAACTGAGATGAGCATGCAAATCACAATATTATTGTGGGTGCACACATAATAATAATGTGGGGTGCATGTGACTCCCAGTGAGGCTTAACAAGTGGAAAAGGGGTTCCGTTCCGTTATTTGATCGATGTGAAACATAACAAACTTATAAGGGTCATAGCAGTGATTGTCCCCTACTCGAACGTGAACTTTTCATTCATCTTTGGATCCTTTCGAATCACGATGCTATCGAGTATTACCTGAACACCCATCTGAACACTTAGCGAACCGTGTAGAATGTTAGGTGCTTATACGAACGTCCCTGAGTTGGATGTCACAGCGTCGAATGATTGATCGATACCTTTCTTACTCCTCTTCGTTTACTGGAACTCATGTATTGACGTCATAGATCCTGAAGTGTGATCACTTCTGCAACACTCTCGCAACATACTGGGTATTACTCAAACAACTTGCAACATCGATGGACAGGAGGTTGAGCGTAGTACTTTACCGACCTCAGTACTTTGACGACCCTGATTACCGGCAACGAGCACCGGCGAATTGGCTTCAATCGAATCCTTAACCCTTGTCAGCGACTCATGGGAGTCAACTCTTACGAATCAATCGGGACATAAGCAATGACAATCGACTATAACGTGGAATGTGTAACTGCCAGCACAGTGAGCAGCGCCTTAGAACGTGGCACGGAATGTGAAAAGATTGACTCTGTTGGTGGAAGATCGTAGGGCTTCGTTTCAAGCAACGACATTAGAGGCAACAGTCACGGCGACACCAATGTACTCATAATCGTAACCTATAGTGTGGAAACGAAGGTGACTTCGACATGGATTGGCTGTTACTAAATCAAGGCGACAACAACCGAGGGAACGACGGCAGTACTGGAAATTCTCCTAGCGAAAACAACAACATGATGCTCATGGAAGGGCACTTGGGGCTGGCATGGGCAACGCCAGGATTACAGCAACATGGTGCCAGCACGTTCTTGGAAGCTAATCGTTTCGTTCCTGTTCTGTTCAACCCTGATGCTTCCTGAGACCAGACCTGTTGCGGAATCGGCTGTTGGCAAGACAATTGAAGCCTCGCATGTTTGTAGAGATGCAAATTCAACCGTGTGGGACAAGTTTTCGACATCGATCTTCCTTCTACTATCCACTATGGTGTTGATGCAGTAGTCAGTAGGGGTTGGTTAACCAGACATCGCGCAGTTATACCCTGTGAGGGGAAAGTTGTCGTCTGTCACAAAGTATCCGAGTGGTGCAGAGGTTAGCATCAATTCAGCAGTGAAGGCCAGAAGTGTCCACGGAAGGATTACCCCGCCATGATAGGACTCGTTACTGATGTTAAGGCTAAGGAAAAAAGGATCAAGGATCCACCAATTGTTCGTGATTTCTCCGTAAGTGCTACAAGAAGAACTATCAGGTTTACCTTCACATCGTCAGATGGAATATCAGATCGGAATCATGTCAGAAGCAACCCTTGTTACTAGTATCCCTTATTGTCTTACACCAGAAAGGTTGCAGGAACTGCCTAATCAACTTCAGGGACTATTGGACATAAGTTTTATCGGATCTAGTTTTTTGCTTTGGGGGAGCCCTAGTTATACCAGTAAAGATAAGCCTTTTCGTATGTGTACCGATTATCGAGAACGTAACAAGGTGACAGTTAGGAGCTGCTTGTCTCGACCATGTATTGGCCACCTGTCAACCAGTTGCGAGGAACAAGCTTCCATTTGAGGATTGGCTAGCGAACGAACTATCATCAGATAGAAGTCCAAGAGGAGAATGCTCTTAGATCAGCATGTCGAACACAATGCAGTCATTTCAACTTTGTACACCATGATCATTGAGTTGATCAACACACCAGCAGCTTCAGGGGATCACATGAATCGACCGTATTTGTTGACAACGTTCTGAATCATGACCAGGAGAAAGGAACACCATGGGTGGCATTTGTATTTTTTTTATTTTAGAACTTCTGAGGGAGGAGCCACTCCGCGCAAAGTCTTGTTAAATGTAATTTCTGAGGTCGAGAGGTACCTTTTGGACATATAATCAACGAAGTGGGAATACACATGGATCTCGCTAAGACTCATTTTGGTTAAAACCGATCGACACCAAAGATATATGCGGGAATACAGCAATTCCTTGGTTTCGCTAAATACTATCGAAGATTCATCGAGGGATTTTCGGAAATTACGCTGCTGCAACCTCTTTAGCACAGCAGGGTGCTGTGTTCGTGGAAGACAAACAGGGGGGCGTCTTCTCAGCTTTCGAATCGCAACTCTGCAATACACTGAGCATCGTCTTCATCCGAAAGTACTGATGATTTAGTGGTATACCATGATGATTTGAATCAGAGTCCCAGTCACACGCCGATGCAACATGAGAAGGTGATGACTTACGTAATGAAATTACGAAGAGGAACTGCACGACACATAACCTGCGGTGGGAACCGTGGTTCTCGATGTAAATTGGAGGCATTACTTGGATGGTACCAAATGCAATACCTAGACCGATCACAAGGGCCTCCCGTGTATCAATGTTCGAAAGAGCTAAGGTATGCAATGACATCGCTGGATGGAACTTCTGAATGTGTACAATTATGAAACTTGAACGTGCACGAGCTTTGCAGCTCACTATCGACTCTAACTTACCTGATCCGACTCGCCCTGTTCAAACTGGAGAACTGAAGGAAGAGGAATTTCATGTTAGGTCCATGCGGGGCATGGAGGAACAACTTCTGGCAAGTCGGATGATATTCGCTACCTCGTGGGACGAGTGTGGATCTCATTGTACAGTAACTGTAGGAAATTTATGTTGAGCAAAGCACCGACCTCGATATTCTAGTCGTCTGGGTTTTGATGAGAGACATTAGGATTTATAAACCTTGTACTGGTAATCGGGCATGAAGGCCCACCTAGCTAGGTATGGGAATGATGTTTGACTTGTGGGAAAGTCAAGGTGAAGTGCTAGCAACCAGAAACACCTATAAGGAAAGCGAAAACAGACTGTCATGGATTTGGTCACTAGTCTACTTATAACTCGAAACGGAAACAATATCACCTGGATGATCGTTGATTGTCTCCCGTAACCAGCACACTTTCTAGCCATCAAGGAAACGGATAAGTTTTTCTACACTTGCAGTCTTCTACTTGAAAGGAGTGGTTGCTAGGCACGGGGTGCCAACCTCCATTATTTCTGATCGCGATCCATGATTTGCATCTGATTTGTGGCAAGCGATGCACAAATCCTTTGGCTTACGTCTAGACATGAGCACAACATATCATCCACAGACAGATGGGCAGACTGAACGCACCATCCAAACTCTTGAAGACATGCTTCGAGCATGTGTAATCGACTTTGGTAATGGCTGGGAGCGGCATCTACCTTTAGTGGAGTTTTCGTATAACAACAGTTACCACACCAACATCCAGGCTGCTCCGTTCGAGGCATTGTACGGACAGAAGTGCCGATCACCTCTTTGTTGGGTAGAAGTTGGAAACAGCCAAATCACTGGCCCAGAACTCGTCGTAGACACAACAGAAAAGATTGCTCAGATACGACAACGAATGGCGGCAGCTCGTGACCGTCAGAAAAGCTACGCTGATAAGCGCAGGAAACCACTCGAGTTCCAGGTTGGGGATCGAGTACTACTTAAAGTCTCACCTTGGAAAGGTGTAGTTCGTTTTGGTAAACGAGGCAAACTTAACCCGCGATATGTTGGACCTTTCGAAATCACAGATTGGCAATATGGCCTACAGATTAAATCTACCCGAAGAACTCAGTGGAGTTCACAACGTATTCCATGTGTCAAATCTGAAGAAGTGTCTGTCAGATGAAACCCTCATAGTTCCTTTCAAGGAGCTCACCATCGACGATCAGTTGCGATTTGTCGAAGAACCAGTGGAAATCTTGGACCGGGAGGTCAAGATTCTCAAACGCACCAGGATACCTATTATTCGAGTTCGTTGGAACTCCCTTCGTGGCCCAGATTTTACCTGGGAACGAGAAGACCAAATGAAACACAAATATCCCCAGTTGTTCGAGAACAATGAAACCACTACTGAGGCTGAAACTACTGCGGAATTTCGGGATGAAATTCCAAACCAACGGGGGGATGATGTGACACCCCAGGAAAACCAGGAAACCACGCAACCTAACTAGCTTCCTCAGTAACTACGTGCTAAATTTCGGGACGAAATTTCTTTCAAGTTGGGGATGATGTGACAACCTGAAATTTCTAGGTCTTTCCTCTATGCATTGCGTGTTCACAATTCTGTTTTCTTAATTCGATGATGTTGTAACTCGTGCTTGATGTATGAATATTTGAAGTATCGTTTGGATTGACGTTTAGTGAAAACCTAAGTATTGTGTAATGTTATGAAATATTAGATGTAAGTGTAACCTACATGAACTCTACGTGACAAGTTGATGCATTAAACTATATTGAACGCTCATGAATTATTTATACGTGACATGTGAAGTATTAAGTGTGAATGTGTTTGCTTAGGAGAACGGGTTGTTTCTATTGGGCCGTATCATAATGACTTTCAATTTAATGGTTTTGTTTCAACTGGGCCGCATCCTTTGAAGCCCAAAGCAAGCACCGAAGTTCAAGCCTAACCCGCCACCCTTACCCATTATGATGGCAGCCTTGCCATGTATTGCGGCAGCCCAAGTCTATGGGCTTAAACCCATTCTGTCAAAAGAACAACCGTCCCAAAACCTCTATCTCTTATGTACGTATTATAAGATTTCTTATCACATAACTCAAAACAAAACCCTATCTCTCTCAAGTTTACGTGCGGCATAGCAGACCCCCCCCCCTCGAGGCATTAGCTTTCGGACTGGGTTGACCAACTGTGAACGTAAACGAATATCTAGTCTTACCGAGCAAACCAAGGTGAGTTCACACTTTCTATAAGGCATGGGATTCCCGGTGGTTGGGAATGGGTAAAGGATTTAATCAGAAACTACGTGATCTCCTGGTTTGGAACACGTACCACATCCTCTTTATTGAAGGGTGATAACACGTATTAAGGATTTAATCGGAACCTGCGTGATCTCCTGATTTGGGGACACGTACCACATCCTCTTTATTGAAGGGTGATAACATTGATACTAGACCAAAAACTCTATCATGAAGTCCCTCATTTTATATCGACTTAATCGCCGGACCAATGGCGAGCAGGTCATTAGTTAGATAGCGCTATTTAGGTTTGACAAGCCTCACACCGTGTCGCAGAGGACGGGCGTGAACTAATGGATCTGGGCACGTCAATGATGATAGACATTGACGCTAGGGCACCAACTTACTTCAGTCAGTGGTCGATATGGTAACGGGTCTAGTGGTTCACATGGGGAAGCCCCCACTGGTTATGGTATGGTATGGGAAACAAGGAATTGGTTAACTCATGGTTTACGAATGAACTTATGGTTTTTGGAACAACTTTAAATGAACACCAACTGTGAACTCGCTCAACTTTGTTGTTGACTCGTTGTTACATGCCTTGCAGGCCTTTAGGTACATGTTGTTGGAACTTGCTGTCTGGGAAGCTGGAGTGGCATGGGTCAAGTTACAAGGAATCACATGACAAGTCAGATGGTTTATATACACCTTTTTTATGAAACTCATAACAAATTGTAATAAGCTTCTGCTGGATAATAACTCTTGTATTGTAGCACTTATATTTAATAAATGAAAGGAAAATGAAAATCTCGAAAGGGCGACTTCATCAATCACTTATCGCTGGACCGTGCTCCCGCCTCAATTTTTCAGTTTAGTTATAGAATATCATGATGCTTTTGGATATGTAAATGGCTCTACGGGAGTATATCCTGCTTTGTGGGATGTGGATATGGTAAAAAAATACTCTTTTTTTCCATACTATAATATTAAACTTAAAAGTTGAACGTTTAACGTTTTTCAGGTACACATACCGGTGTCAAGAGACAAAAAATACCGGACCATTTATATCGGGATATTTGAAATCAGTGCGTCGACATCTAGTAGATGAACCAACACTAGTTTCTTGTACAACATATAATTTAAAAAGTTCATGGGATTGTTTTCTGCATGCTGGAATAAAATAAAAGATCATAATCATTTGTTATATCCATGGGGTTAGTAAAAGTTGACATCTAGTATGATAATCGTGTGATATTTTGAACACCACACATCTCAAAAAGATATCTCAAAAAACGAGGATAGGAAACATTATTGTTTGGAATTTCTAATAGACGTCTGATTGAATCAGATTCTACAACATATTCCATGTTGTTATTAATAACTTTCCAGTTTCCACCAATGTAAACAACAAATCTAACACCCATAATAATTGAGGGAAACTTAACAAAGACCTGAGAAGTATATTGGGAGTAAAAAAAAAATATAACAATTGAAACATGAATTTTATTGGATCCCAACTCTTTTAAAACGTGATGAAGAATGCACAGAATGTTAATGAGTCAATATAGACAGTTAAAGCGTCAACGTGGCCTTTAGATGAGTCGGCCGTACGATTGTATAGTTGAAAGTATGCACTCTAGTGCATCGGGGTGACCCCTAAAATGCGTCGGCCTTATAGTCTAGTGCATCAGCCTGACCACTCGAAGACGTCGGCCTTTACGCTCTAATGCGTCAGCCGGACCAGTCGAAGGCGTCGGTACTTACGCTCTAATGCGTCAACCAGACCACTCAAAGGCGTCGGCCCTTACGCTCTAATGCGTCGAGCTCACACCTTGTTGCGTCAGCCTGGCCTCAGATCCATGACGTCGGCCAGACCACTCCAATGCGTCGGCCTGACATCTCTATTGCGTCAACCATAGTGCGACACAGACGCAAGCCACACAACTTTAGTGTTGTAAAATGTTTGGGCTTATAAAAATTTGGAATTTTAAAGTATCCTATTCTTTAGGGGTATCCCTGTGTTTGTTCATGGGTATCCTTTATATAAAACAAAAAAAAAATTACAATACGAAGACGGGGTTGAGCCGTAGCCAGTGATACCCCTCTTAATACTGTAACTCTGCCATATGTACAACTAATACGTACACGATATACTTGTAAGGTTTGTATATATGTTTACCACTTTCATTGGTGTTGAGCGCATAAAAAAACTTCATGATCAACCACCTTAACAACACTCTCACAGGGATGCATGTTATCTATAACCGTGATAGCTAGGTTTTTGAAATCCTAGCGAACCAAATACAAGTGCCCATGCTCTACGATCGGAAATATGACATTTTCAAATTCATTCAAACTCATTAACTCTTATTTTTCTTCGAAAACCACAAACAAAGTGCTAGTAAATAATTCCAAGCAGCTTAGCATCATCATATGAAGTGTAAGAAAGCATTTCCTCTGTTTGTATAACAGATAAATAAATACACTGAAAATAAAATAAATTTATAACCCGCAATTGTTATATTATAAAAGTTACGCAATTATCCTTATTATATTAAATTTTGAGTGTTTTGAACAGTGGTTTTGAACAGTAACAATATTAAGAAGAGAAGTGAATAGTATCGGGCACCGGTATCAAATTTATCAAACTGAGTGTATTTTCGGTATCCGTTCGGCACCGGTATTCATCGGGTTTTACCCTCAAATACCGGTGTCGTACCAGTACCGACCGTATCAAGCCGTACCGTACCAGGTATATTCGGTACCGGTACCCACTTTTGGGGATTTTGGTAACGGTATTTCGGTACCGGTTGGTACCGAGCTCATCAAATCCTGTAGCAACGTAGCAATGCAAGTAATTGCACAGTTTACATTACTTTTCATACACACAGTAAGTAAACTGTATTTCGTTTGAATGAGGTTTTATATACACAACAACTTATTTTACTTTATTTTTTGTCTTTTTACGTAATGAATGAATTGTAGCATGTAAAATTAACTTGGATATTTAGATTATTGATGAGAAAATCGTATCAAATCCTGTAATCAAACCGGTATCGTATCGGTACCAAATTTACTATACCAAATCATTTTCGGCACCAATTTGGTACCCACCTTTTGGCGTTTTTAAAATCGTTACTTTCGGTTCGACACCAGTCTAGCACCATACCTATATTTATTGATTTTTACCTTCAAATACCATACCATATTGTACCAAGCATTTTCGGTGTCGGTACCTAATTTCGATGATTTTCCGGATCGGTACTTTCGGTGCCGTTAGCACCGTAATAACTGAATTAAAAACAACCGAATTTCCAACGTGTAGGACGTGTGGGTCCTATTATTATATATTAGGTTATTTAAAATCGGTTTTTTTAGGACGGATTGACTATCCTTTTCACGACATTTTTATTTATGTTTTGATATTCGGTATCTGCTTGCCGTTACTGACACGCGTTTTGCAGTCATTTGGTCCCCGCCGCAACGCGCGAGCGAAAATTTAACTAGTTTAATAAATTACAAATTAAATTATTAAATACATATTTTATAATTAGCTGATAGTTACCAAAATACTCACATTTTATATAACCACGTGAAAGGTAAATGATTGCTTATGTGACATTTTTTATTAATATTTTACATTTACCATAACATACATTTTTTAGAATGATTTGAATCAGAACACTGTTTACTTGATTAATATTGTGTGTATTTTTATTTTAAAGTATACACTATGATTTTTGTAATTATTAAAATTTGGTTAACTTTGATGACACGCTCAAGCTAAAAAAAAAAAAAAAAAACTAAAAATTCGAATGCCGACCGGATCCATCCGTGACAATACCTACAATCATTGTATTGCTTGGGATTTCCTTTAGCATGATTTAATATTGTACAATGATATAATATCAAATTGGGTCATGCTAATCACACACGGAGAAAATTATTTTCACATCCCAAAGTGCCGCGCTATGGCCAAAGCGCGGCGCTTTGCTTGACAAAAGTTGATTTGACTGACATAAAGTGATACGATGTTGCAGAGACATAAAGGTGATACGAGGTTGCAGTGTCCCGTGAACCCTAAGCGCCGCGCTATGGCCAAAGCGCGGCGCTTCGACCCCAAATTTTCATTATTTAAACCTGCATAGACAGAACATTTAGCATTCGAGGGTATTCGAGTGTTTTGTTGTTTGTTGATTTCTTTGCTGTATTAGTTACGTGTGTTGAAAAAACGATGTCGTGGTTAAGCAACTATCTTTTCGGTCAATATTCTGACGAGTCAGTTGTTCCTGATTCTTACGAGGGGACCACTATTTCTGACTCGTATGAGAAACCGGTCTCGTCCAACTTGAGGGAGGTAGAGGTTGTATCTGGCATTCGTTATCGTGATAACACGGTGACGCTGGATTTGAATACCCCTGTGGAGGACCCTTACGCACAACAAGGTTATTCGAATTTCGGTTACGGTGGCGAGTACAGCTTTGTACAGCAGGAGTGTTATCCAAACGACAGTTACGGTTGTCAACAGAGCTTACAAGGTTATTCGAATTTCGGTTACGGTGGCGAGCACAGCTTTGTACAGCCGGAGTGTTATCCAAACCACAGTTACGGTTGTCAACCGAGCTTTGAACATCAAGTATATTCGGACCTCGGTGACGATGGTGAGCCGGGTGATGTGTCTGTTGACGAGGAAGGCTGTTACCCGGTTACATTTTCGTTTGATACAACGCAGACCTTTTCGTCACGTAAAGAGTTGGTGCGTTGGGTACAAGACACGGCAAAAGACAATGGTTACCTCATTGTGATTAAGAGGTCGAATAAAAGAGGAGAGAATTACAAGATTTGGTTTCAATGTACTTTTGGTGGGGAGCATAAGAGTATAGCTACACAGAGGAAAACGGGTAGCAAGAAAATAGGCTGCCCGTTCGAGATGATCGGGTTTTCGGAATCATCCGGAAGTGTTTGGAGGATCGAGGTGACGAAGGCGAAGCATAACCACACTCCTATTGAAAACTTAGAGGGTCACGCGTATGCGAGAAGGCTTTCTTCGGAGGATAAAAAACTGGTTAAGGAGCTGGCAGAGCAAGACATTCCCAACCAAAGTATCTGGCGAACGCTGACAAAAAACAATCCGGCTAGAAAGCTTATTCCGAAAGATATACACAACGCTGTTCAGAAGATCAACGCCGAAAAAAATGTCGGTAAGTCTCCGATGCAAAAACTTGAAAACATTCTTCTCGAAAAAGATTACACTTATTACATGCGCACGAATGAGATATCGAACGAAGTTGAAGATGTCTTCTTTGTTCACAAAAGATCATTCACTATGTGGTGTGCCTTCCCGCATGTGCTAATGATTGATGTCACCTACAAAACGAACATGTACAACCTGCCATTTGTTCAGGTCGTAGGCATGACGTCGACAAACAAATCGTTTACGGCTGCTTGTGCGGTAATTTCCGCTGAGAAGTCAGAGAACTACCTATGGGTGTTGCAGAGGATCAAGTCTATGCTGGTAGGATGTATGGAACCGCGCGTGATTTTAACAGACAGAGATTTTGCGCTAATGAACGCGTGTGAACAAGTTTTTCCAAAAGCGCATAAGTATCTTTGTCGGTTCCATATTCAACAAAATATTAATAAGAACAGCAAGAAGAAATTCTCTGACAAGGAGTGGAAAGAATTCGTACGTAGATTTTGGTTATTGTGCGAGTCTACGACCGAGGAAATATACAGGTATAACTTGGAAAACCTTGAAGCACAGCTGAAAGAAGATGACCGTGAACGTGGGTATTTCTTACATAATTATGTTCAAATTTTATATAATAACAAAAACTGACTATTTACGTTTTTTAATTTTAGAGGTTTTTGATTATTTGAAGAAATCCTGGTTGGATCCGTACCGTGAAAAGTTTGTATCTTGCTGGATTAACAAAACTATCAACTTTCACCAAACTACGACCAACAGGGTTGAGGGCATGCATGCAACACTAAAAAGTCACTTTCCAAGTCATCGTAACACACTGGATAAACTTGTACTGTATGTTGATCATGTTGTTGATAGACAATACGTCGAGATTAGTAGTAGCTTTGAAACAAGCCTCCGAAAAGTGATGACGCACCACAAGAATCAGCCCATGCTTACATATATTCTCAGAAAGGTTTCAATATATGCGATTGAGCTTTTGAGTAGGGAACTAAAACGTAAGGAAGACGGGTTGAGAGCCTACGGTGCAAGCTGTGGTTGCCAACTTTTTACCAGCTGTGGTTTGCCATGTGCCTGTCGTTTGGAAAAGTTGGAAAATAACGGTAATTAATATCTTTGACCTTTCTCGTTATGATTTTGCCACCTAATTTGTTTTCATCCACAGGTCAGCAACTCCGGATCACACACATAGACGTGTTCTGGAAGAAGCTTGACTTCAAGCCTGCAAAGAAAAACATAGAGGATATCGATGTAGACGAGGAATTTGAAAAATTGAAACAACAGATCGATCCAACACCCCCTCAAGTGAAAAGGAGCTTCTTTGAAAAGTTTCAGCAAATCCTCAATCCAGGGAACAATAACAAAAAACCTCCTGCTGTTCTGAAGAAAACTCGTGGTCGCCCAACATTGAAAACGCAGGAAGAAAGAAAGGTTGAAGCCGCTAGAAAAAGCTCGTACATTCCGTCGGAAGAAACTTGGGTCGAGGCCTCAGACGATCTTCCCCGTCACAGCTCGTACATATCACCCGAAGATTCTAGAAGACAAAAGAATACCAAACCGATCAACCTACACCCTGATTTCCCGATGATCAAGCTCGGTCCTAAGACGGATATAGCGATCCGCAACTACGCATCTCAGATTCCCAAAGTGATCCATCCGTACATCGTTAGAATAAAGGACGTGAAACCAGATGGTCATTGTGGGTTTCGATCGGTGGCTGTTGGGTTAGGAGTGAAACAAAATTCATATTTGATGATCCGGAAACAACTTATAAAGGAGTTACGTATGAACGAATCGCTTTGGAGGCATGTTTTCGATCCGGAAAACATAGGACATTATGATGCGCTGGTTAGACGGATCGATTTCAAGGGGGTGGGACGAGCAGATATCGAAAATTACATGACGATGCCTGAGACGGGGTTTCTTATTGCCCAACGATACGGTGTGATTGTTCACACCTTCGACATGCGTGGGAGCGATACAATTTTCCCTCTGCTGGGCGGGCCAAACGAAGCTGAGGAACCTCACCTGGTGGTTGCGGTTGTGTTCATCGACCATGGGCATTTCATACATGTAGAGCTTGGAGGTTGTTATCCAATGCCTCCCCCAAACCTACTCTGGACAGCGAACATAACAGAGCGCGCAGCAGCCTGGCATACATTATACAGGGATCAGATCAACGCGTACGAAATGCTTACGTATCGTGCCCCTAACCTTAATGTAACCCCATATGTTCACGATGTATGTTAAATGTGTTTAATAATAATCACGTTTGTGTTTATTCAATATATGCGTTACATCACGTTAAAAACCGAATGTCACCGACACGACCCAATCAGATTCAATACGCACTTGTACGACCCAAAATGACATAACACCTCTTACAGGAGTACTTGTGCTTTCAAACCAAAATGATACGATATAACGGAATAAGACATCACACGTAACCGATTTGATCCGGAACTTGCAGTATAGTCCATATATATTAAAAAATGATGTATAATGGAAAAAACGTAAAATTTAGACTATTATCGACGCGCTTGTGAATTAAAAACAATTTTAAAAAATTTTAAAAAGGCCCAAAGCGCCCCGCTTAGGTCATAACGCAGCGCTTTGGCACCGAAGCGCCCCGCTTAGGCCATAGCGCAGTGCTTTGGCCCCTCGTTAAACCTGAAGCGGGGCAGCCTTCTCCCCCATTTCACCATCAAACAAAACACACACACATACGGTGCGATTACACACACTAGGGCCAACAGCTTCTTTTTCCATATTTCAAACGCTATTAGGTACGATCGAACTTCATTTATTGTTTTTGTTCAAGTTATATGTTTGATTTTGATTTGATTTGGGCGGATTTGATCGACTTGCTGGGCCTGTTCTTCATAACGAAGAACCAAAGCGTCGCGCCGAGGCCATAGCGGGGCGCTTTGGTTCATGTTTATTTTTTTATATTATTTGTTTATTATTATTATTTGTTTATTTAATATTATTTGTTTATTATTATTATTTGTTTATTTAATATTATTTGTTTATTATTATTATTTGTTTATTTAATATTATTTGTTTATTATTATTATTTGTTTATTTAATATTATTTGTTTATTATTATTATTTGTTTATTTAATATTATTTGTTTATTATTATTATTTGTTTATTTAATATTATTTTTATATTATTTGTTTATTATATTATATGTTTAATAATATTATTTGTTTATTATCTTTTATTTAAATTGTTTAATAATATTATTTGTTTAATATTTTATATTTAATATTATTTGTTTATTATTTAAATTGTTTAATAATATTATTTGTTTATTATTTTATATTTAATATTATTTGTTTATTATTTAAATTGTTTAAATAATATTATTTATTTATTATCTTTTCAACGTCCAGGGATGGATTCCTCCGATGACGAGATTGAGCATATGGAGGCTGAGGGAGATGTGGGAGAGGAGGGAGAGCCGGCATGTCCGTACCTGCAGTTTCCGCAGGGGTCACGGGCGAGGGGGAGATGCGCTAGGTTGCGCACCATAGAGATTGGGGGGCATGTAGGGATAGACTGGGACCTGCTGGAGACCGTGGAAGAGGCCGCGCGGGCGCGTGATATAGTTGGGCTAGATACTCCTTGGTCGCGCCTATTTCAGATAGCGATGGAGGACTCGTACCCTGAGCTTACGGTCGAGTTTCTTTCCACGTTTACATACGCGCCGCATCCGGCGGATTACGTGGAGGACCCGGATTTTCCAGTCCACGAGGTTACATTCCGTCTCGCCGGTCAGCAGTTTCAGATGAGTGTGCGGGAGTTTGCTGTCCATACAGGTTTGTTCACAGAGCCCGAGCTTGATACTGATTTATATACGCAGGCGGTTACGGCGATGGACATGCAGACGCTTATCAGTTTCTGGAGGGCTATTTCCAGGGTTCCCTTTGGGAAATCCTGGCAAAAGGCCACCACTATTAGAGACCCCTTGTACCGATACCTGCACCATGTTATCGCGTCATCTATCGTGCCGCGGGGTACCAGCAGGGAGAAGGTCAACCTCAGTGACCTTTTCTTTCTATACTGCCTACTTCGCCGCCAGCCCTGCGATCTAGCAGCCTGCCTGGCAGATTACTTTGCCACAACATACCACCGGCAGCTCCGCGGGTACCTGCACACTGGCTCATACATCACTGCCATTGCACGCTCGCTAGGGATCGTGCCCGAGAGTGATCCGGAGCTGTCTGACCCGATCCCGTCGACTACGTTGGGCCGCGCGTCAGTATCTGCCATGCAGATCACCCGTACCTTTGATGTTGGTCTGAGGTTTAAGGGCCGTGACGGGCTGATTTGGCATCCGGAGGTGATGCCGGAGGTCATCCCGGTTGTTATTTAGTTGAGGGCTGGAGTGTTAGCCCCTCCTGATGTTCAGGAGGCCGCTCGGCAGGCTCAGCTACAGGCTCTGGGCCTCGATCAGTACCCGGGCCAGCCTCAGGCTCAGGCTCAGTCTCAGGCTCAGGCTCAGCCTCAGGCTCAGCCTGTATTCGAGGATCCGGCTCAGGAGGAGCATGTCGAGGAGATCCCGGTACCACCAGTTCAGCCAGCTCCTGAGCCGCCACAGTACCCGCAGCACGTTTACGCTGACCTGCCTCCGGTAGCGCGTGAGGTGGCTCGGGACTTCGACCGGCGCCTCAGACGCCAGGGCGCACGCATTGACTGGATCGTCGAGACGCTCGTTGCTCTACGAGAGCTCGCTGGGTTGCCTCCACTTCCCCTCCCACCGTCCCCACCGCACGAGGATTAGTACCTTAGTTTGTTTGTATAGTGTTTTGTTATGTATTATGTACTCAGTTGTACCTTTTTGTTTTGTATGTACAAACTGATATATATAAATATATATATTGCAGTTAATCTTCTATTTACATCACGTTGGTTTTTGATTGTTTACGTTTAATTCTTATGGCTTTCTGTACATTTTATTTAACGTGTTCGTTTAATTTAACAAAATAAACTAGGTTAATAGTTTATAAACACGCACTTATATTATATACGTTCTATAAAAATAATGACGTAAAAAAACGTAATTATAAAACAACTATGAATTATATGTAACTAATATTTTTTAATAATAATAAAACTCAAATACAATTTTTTCCTCCAAAAAAACACTACCAAACTAACCCACATCCCACCTATTTCAAAAAAAAAAAAACACAAACTCCTGCCCACGCTCTTTGTCTTTTTGCACACTCAAAGCGCCCCGCTATGGCCAAAGCGGGGCGCTTTGAGTGTGCAAAAAGACAAAGAGCGTGTGCGAATAGACCCACCCTATCAAATTATGGTTTACTATCTTACAAAAAATGGCACGTACGGCGTCTACGTCAACTTTTAACAACTCTTAGAAAAACAAATATATATAAATTACTATTTTCAACATATACATTTATAAGTGGCTGACGAAATGGGACAATAGTTTTGTTAAGTGTTTGGCCACTTTTGACTTTTGCTTTTATTTTTTTTTCTTTTTCTTTTTTCATATAATAATAGTTATTTACAGGTGATGCCAAATTACAATTTTATCTCAGATGTAAAATTACGATTTCATCCTCGATTCAAAATAAAATTTTGCTTTTGTCCCTTGCTTAAATTTATGATTTTGCCCTCAGTTAAAAAATACAATTTTGCCCTCAGTTCAAAATAAAATTATGGTTTTGCCCTCAGCTAGAGTCCTGCCAAATTACGATTTGGTTCCCAGTTTAAAATTACGATTTTACCCCTAGCTAAAAATTACGATTTTGGCCGTAGCTAAAATATTACGATTTTGCCCCCATTTCAAAATAAAAAAAAATGGTTTTACCCTCAGTACAAAATATTATTTTACCTCCACTTTAAAATTACGATTTTACCTCCGCTAAAAATTGCAATCTTGCCATCGTTTTTTTTCTTTGGCAAAACCATGGTAGTGTTTTATTTTACTTTGTTGACTTAATTTTGTTTTTATTCATGCCAAACAGCTGCCTAGCACTTGCTAATTGGTCCTGACAAATTATTGTTTTGCCCCCAACTCTAAATTACACGCTTGTCATCGTTTTAGTTATTTTTTTTTTTTATCATAACTATGGTACTGTTTTTCTTTAATTGGTTAACTTGATGTATCTTTTTTGATATCATGTTATAGGTAGCATGTATAACTAACCGACATAAAGGCTTACATGTTATTAACCTAAGAAATACTCGGTTTAGCGCCCCGCAACGCGGGCGGCGCATAACTCTAGCTGCCTAACACTGGCTCATTAGTCCTGAAAAATTATAGTTTTGCCCTGAGCCCAAAATTACGGTCTTATCATCGTTTTTTTTCATAGCAAAATTATAGTAGTCTTTTTTTAATTGATTGAGAATTATTCGGCCATTGCCCCGCAACGCGGACGAAGCATCTACTAGTTGTGATGAAAAATAAAACATATTCTCATCTTACAAACAAATACGACTGTATAACAAAACAGTCGTAGTTGTAAACCTTCTCTCCTCTTTTGCTTGTTCATTGTTAAGCATTGAATTAGCCCAACAGTCACACTCACACACCTTCTCTCCACTAACAAAACAGTCATAGTTGTGAACCTTCTCTCCTCTAACCAGTTGGCTAGCAAATAGATCTAGTAAAGCAAAGTGCATGATCCTAGTCCCATACCTAGTGGAAAATATATGGTTCCTATAAATTTCGTTTAACTCAATTTTTATAAATATATGTATTACTGTCTACTTTTTTGATAACCATTAATATATAGGTAAAGGATCAAATAAAAATAAAATTAACGTACGAATTGGGGGGAAAAAGCAAAAAGTGGCGGTGGTAATCTGGTAATTATCAGCAACTTCAAAATTACTGGGGAAAAAGCAAAAAGTGGCGGTGGCAATCTGGTAATTATCAGCAACTTCAAAATTACTCTAGTAGAGTAATTTTAAGCATCTGTAGAGTAATTTTGGGAAATGTAGGGTAATTATCAAATGACTCTAGTAGAGTAATTTTAACTTCTGTAGAGTAATTTTGGAAAATGTCTTGTAGAGTAATTTTGTTAGCATTTAGTTATGGGGTTTAGCTTTATGGTTCAGTTTTTAGCTTTTAGTTGGGGGGGGGGGGGGGGTTGGTTTTTGGGGGGGTGGGGGGGGGGGGGGTATAGTAGAGTAATTTTGAGCATCTGTGGAGTAATTTTGGGAAATGTAGGGTAATTATCAAATTACTCTAGTAGAGTAATTTTGGGAAATGTCTTGTAGAGTAATTTTGTTAGCATTTAGTTATGGGGTTTAGCTTTATGGTTTAGTTTTTAGCTTTTAGTTGGGGGGGGGGGGGGGGTTAGTTTTTTTTTTAGGTTTTTGGGGGTGGGGGTTTAGTGTAATTTTGATAATTACCCTACAATTTTGATAATTACCCTACACGACCAAAATTACTCTACATGAACATTTACAAAATTACTCTACAGAAGCTCAAAATTACTCTACTAGAGTAATTTTGAAGTTGCTGATAATTACCAAAATGCCACCGCAACTTTTTGTTTTTTCCCCCAATTCGTACGTTTCGTACGTTTATTTTATTTGTACAGAAACTTAACTCCTAATATATAACCACTAACAACATATACTAATGGTAATTAAACAAACACTGACCATACATATGTGTACATATGTGTACAGTTAATGTTTGGGGCTTCAAACAATACAAAAACTAGCACGTACCCCATTATCCTCTCGATCTCTAATTGTTCCTTCTTATCACGTTCTTCCTTCGCCTATGCCACTTTTTCCTTTTCGGTTAACTTTCTACACCACTAACTTATTTAGAAATTAAGGCATACTGCAACGTACATTTTAATTTTGTTGTTTCATTTTATGATATCATTCCTTCCATCCTTACTCATTTTTGTCCCATCGTTTCTTTGGCTTCACTACCCTATAATTATTATTGTATCAATTAGTTAACAAGTCTATTATCACTATGTAAGATTGAATATTTTATTTATATGTATTTAATCTAGTAGCCATCATTATCATTTATATAATACGGATCAAAATATATTAAAACCTATAATAAATTAGTTGGTAATTGTTGATGGGCCAGATTACCCTAATTAACTAATTGGGTTTCCCCTTGGGTGTATATAAGGAGATTACTAGAGAGGGATTAGGGTTAGACTTTCATAACATCACTCTAAAATCTCCTTCTCCTCTCTCTCCATTATTACGAGTTCTTCAACCCTAAAGAACTCGGTACTACCATCAAGAAGATACATCCTAAAGGGGAACCAGACCAATCTGACGAACATGACGTCTACTTCCCTCTCTGGTGTTGTTGTTGGCTTACCAGGTACATATTTATTATTTATTTATTTTCCATTACGTGTGTATTGAATTGATCAACACACTATTGGTAACATATACTAACACTCCAAACACCTACTGCTTTTGGATTGCACCATCCAGCAAGTAGTTCCAAACTGCCTTCTTTCATTCGTAAGAGCCTGCTAGATATTGGTGGCTCTTTCCAACCATTGAAATTTATTATTTTTTTGAAAGTTTTGGAACTCTCTTCCCCTTCCCTACATTAGTCTGGACCTGGTTTTTCTTCATATTTTCCTCCTCAAGAAGTTGTGTACTTGGGAAGTCCTGTGAAATTCCTAACTTGAAGGATGACATGTTGTCTACCTCATTAGGTTGCTTAACATCATTACATTCATGTCTTCTACAACATCAGTATATATGATGTGCCATTATTTCTTATTCTTGCCTCTGTCAATAACATTTTGGAATCCTTACGGTCAAATTGTTTTTGGGGAAGTGCGGCCAATTCTAAAAAAAATCAATGGATTCTATGGGATTTGGTTATGGAAGGAAAACAGGGGGGGGGGGGGTTGGGTCTTGGAAGCTTAAGTGGAGATGGAGATTTGTGCATTCTCAAATGCGCTTTGGGTTAAGATTCTGAGTTCAATTTATGGTGGCAGGGTGGGTGGGGGTTATGGATATTGTTAATTTTCCTAGAGGTAATGGGATTTGGTCAGTGGTGAAGCTTGAGATTTTGAAGAGGTCCGAAAACGTATATATCCAAAAATTTCTATAGAACTAGGGGGTCAAAAACGTATATACCCAAAAATTTCTATAGGAAAACCACATATATTACACTACTGAGCGAAAAGTTCGGGGGGTCCGCCCCCCCGCCCACCCGGGCCCCTTCTAACCTGCACCAATGGGTCCAGAATTGTTAAGTCTTGTGTTAATCTTAACAATAAAGAGATCATTCCTTAAAATTCTTTGAGGAAAAAATGGGGAATTGAGCTTCTACTTCTTTTTGGTTAGATGTGTGGATTGGCCATACATGTTTATAAGATAAATTTCTGACCTGCAAATTCATGTGGATGGTTATGTTCAAGATCATTGGAATAATAGCATATGGCAATGGGTATGTCGTCGACCTATTAGGGGTGGAAGGGAAGAATTACAAGATATGACTATGCTTGTTTGTAACATGTCTTTATTTGGATCCACAGACAAATGGATTTGGTATATGGACATTGAAGAGAGTTCTTGGTGAATGTGGTTAGAAAGCATATTGATAGACTTACTCTCCCAAATGGTATGGTTCAAACTAGATGGAATGGGTTCTTACCAATAAAGGTCAATATTTGCATGTGGCGTTTGTTTTACGATCGGCTGCATACACTATGGAACTTAAGTAACAAAAGTATCAATGTTGCATCTGAAGTTCTTAACATGTCCAGTTTATGTAAATGATTTAGAAACACTTAATCATTTATGTGGGGAATGAGTGTTGGATACAATATGGAATGCTATAGCTTACTGGATTCATCCAGATTTTGCCTATTTCAAAAGTCCCTGTGAACCTGTGCTTGTGGTTAGATTCGGTTCGCATGCACGCATCTAAAAACTTGGTGGTCGAGGCGATATTTGGCATGGTGTGGTGGATGTTAAGGAGATTTAGAAACAATGTTGTTCATGGCAACAACTTGAATCATATGGAGATTTTGATTCGATTGTGTATAACTGGTTTGTTAGTAGAAATAGAAAGTTGAACATTAGTTGGGTTATTAGTTACAGAACCCACTATTAGTCATGTAATATGGTTTTTTGTTTCCTTCTAGCTTCTTGTGTCCATGATAAATATGTCTTTGGAGTTGTGATGAAACACTGGTTAACACCTCAGGTCGTTGCGAAAGGATGGTTATAGCGAGGGTAGGGCTGCAGCTGTTAATAATGAGAAGGACTACCATTTTGAGTTGTACAAAGAGGATTGTGGAAGAAAATATGCTGCCAAGCGACAAGAATTTGCATCTTTGGAATTTGGTGTTGTGAAGGCTGCCCAGAAATTATCTCGGAAACCTGATGGTGTTGCCTTATTGAAGAAGGCCCTTGGGGATGAATGTCACACCGCTGGGGATACTGGAACTAGTCATCCAGAGTGAAGACATCCGGCTTGCATGCCGTGTATGGGCTTTGATAGCCTTGTAACTATCTTGACAATTTCTTGAACAGTTTACCTTTATGTTTCGTGAACAATTTACCTATAGTTGTCGTATCTGCAACACGTTTTGTTATTGTTGACATATTTAATGTTTAATGCGTGCTTTAGTTTCTTGTGAATTTTGTTCATCGTTACAATATGTGCATGTGTAATTACTTTGATTAGGTGTCACGAATGAATGATGACGCTGACAGGTTGTGTTGAGTGAGTTACAACGTTTATTCTGTCGTTTATGTGCGCAGGTTGTTTCGTGAATACGAAGTGATCGAGTTACAGGTTATTGTGTAGACCCGGCTGTGCTCAGCTTTGGGGGTCTTTTACAATGTTTGTTTACCGTGTGTTCGATGCTTTCGTGTTTAAGTGGGCACGAAGTATTTATTTGGCATTGTTTAGGCTTCGGTTGTGTTTTTGACCCGGCTGTGCACTCGTTTGTGACAGGCCTTGGAGGTCTACAACGTTTCCTAAGGTCGAGCCATTGATGTTTTCGTGTATGCCCGAAGTAATATATGCAGTTGTAACAAAAAAAATTCTCGTGCGAAAAGATAGCCAAACACTTCTTGTATTAGTGTTAAATGTGTTGGCGGGCAGCCATTACAAGTATATAGAGAAAACTTCAGCTGTTTACATGTAGCATCTTCTTAACTATTGAGCATTCCAAGTTCTTGGGATTTCTTTGTTATCTAGGGTGCGCAGCTTATATGCCCCTTTTCCCAGAACTTCATCAACAACATAAGGACCCTCCCACTTGGGAGCTAATTTTCCGGGCTTTTCGGCGTTAGACGCCTCATTGTCCCTCAGGACGTAGTCTCCTGGGTTGAAGGTGCAGATTTTGACTTTGGAGTTGTAATACTTCTCCAGCTTTGTTTTGTATTTCGCTGCATTTATTGCTGCCATCTCTCTCCTTTCTTCTAGGAGGTCAAGGTCTAACCTCCTTTCTTCTTCGTTGTTTATCATGTTCATGGAGAGCATTCTTGGTGATGGCAGTCCGATTTCCGCTGGTATCACAGCCTCGGACCCGTAGACTAAACTGAACGGTGTCTCCCCGTTGCTTGTCTTGGGCATCGTCCTATGGGCCCATAATATGCTTGGCAATTCGTCAACCCAGCCTCTTCTTTGCTCTCCCAGTCGTGCTTTGATGCCGTCTACAATGCTCTTGTTAACGACTTCTACTTGACCGTTCCCCTGCGGATGTGCAACCAAGGAGAACGTATGCTCTATGTGTAACTCTTTGAACCATCGTTGGAGATCTTCTGCAGCAAAATTCATCCCGTTATCGGTGATGATTCTCAGAGGCAGCCCAAATCTGCAGATTATCTGTTCCCAGATGAATCGCCGAACTACGGTAGATGTGGTTGACGCGAGTGCCTTCGCCTCCGCCCATTTTGTGAAATAGTCCACCGCGACTATGATGAATTTCACCGCACCCAGGGCTTCAGGGAAGGGGCCAGCCATATCTATTCCCCATTGTTGAAACGGCCATGCCGTTGTTACGGGGACTAATTCGTTCTTGGGGCGCATCGTCTTGGGAGCGTGTCTCTGGCACCCGCTGCATTTTCTCAGAACCTTCACTGCGTCTAGATGCATCCCGGGCCAGTAGTACCCGGCATTCATCACTTTTGCTACCACCATTCGCGGTCCTGCATGAATGCCGCAGATCCCCTCATGCACTTCTCTGATCAAGTAGTTCGCGTCTTCTGGATCGACGCATCTCAACAATGGCCCGAGGTATGATTTTTGGTACAGGATTCCATCAACCATCTGGTAGTGCTCGGCTTTGTATTGAATCTTCCTTGCCTCAGCTTTGTTTTCTGGCAGTATCCCAGACTGAAGATACATGATTATGGGGGTCATCCAGGACGTCGTCCCCAACTGAATAACATTCACTTGCCTCAATGGTACCGATGGGTTGCTCAAGACTTCGATGCGCACATCCTTGGCCAAATGTTGGAAGCTTGTAGATGCTAACTTACTTAGTGCGTCAGCTGGTTTATTCTCACTTCGATTGATATGGTGCACTTTGTAAGAATTGAAGTTCTGTAGCAATGCTTTCGCTTGGTCTAGGTATAACGCCATTATGTCTCCTTTGGCATCATATTGGCCATTAATCTGCCCAGCTACTAACATGGAGTCCACATGCGCCTCTATGTGTTTGACTCCCATCTTGATTGCTAATCTAAGACCGGCGAGAAAGGCTTCGTATTCGGCTTCGTTGTTCGTGCTTTTGAAGTCTAGCCGGATGGCATACGTGAATTCATGTTTTTCTGGGCTTACCAGCCTGAGTCCTGCGCCTGCGCCGTCCTCGTTGGATGCGCCGTCTGTATACAGTAGCCATGGTTCTTCCGAATGCTGCCTTTCAGCTCTTTCCATTGCCTTACACTCTCGGTCCCTATCATCAGGTACTTCTGTCATGAAATCGGCCAACACCTGGCCCTTGATTGCTGGTCTTGGCCTGAAAACAACATTATGGCCTCCCAGTTCTATCACCCACTTTGCTAATCTTCCAGAAATCTCTGGCCTTGCAAGGATGTTGCCAATGTTGTAATTTGTTAGGACATGAATGACGTGATTGGCGAAGTATCTGCGCAGCCGCCTTGATGCATGAATTAGAGCCAACACTAGTTTTTCCATTATAGCATACCTCGTCTCTGGATCATTGAGAGTGCGGGACACATAATAAACCGGTGTCGGTATGCCTTGTCGATCTACGAGCAGAACTGAGCCGACTGCTTTGTCAGAAGCTGATAGGTACATTACTAAAGGTTCTCCTTTTACTGGTGCCGTCAGTGTTGGTAACCTTATGAGGCAATCCTTCATATCCCGGAATGCCTTTTCGGCCTCCGGAGTCCACTGGAACTGATTTTTCTTCATGCAATTTCGGAGTGTCTTGATAAATGGGAGAGATTTGGCTGCGTGATTGGCTAGGAAATGGTTGAGTGCTGCCAACCGTCCTGCCAATTTCTGCATCTCTTTGATAGTCGATGGTGAAGGCATTCTTTCGATTGCTTGTACCTTGTCGGGGTTTACTTTAAAACCATCTTTCGTGACGATGAAACCCAAGAACTTTCCCTCTTCCATGCCGAAGGAACATTTCGCTGGGTTTAGCTTGATGCTTACTCCGCGCAGTGTGTCGAACGTCTTCTGAACGTTTGCCAACATCGTACTTTCCTCTTTGCTCATGATGACTAAGTCATCCATATATATACGTCGATGTATTTGCCGATGGCGTTGCTGAACGTTTCATTCACCAGTCTCTGATAGGTCGCTCCTGCGTTCTTTAGACCGAAAGGCATTTTGGTGTAGCAGTATAGCCCTGTCGGTGTGCGGAATGCGGTTTTGTCCTCGTCTTGGACGGCCATCTGTACCTGGTGGTACCCTTTATAACAGTCAAGGAAACATTTCCATCTGAATGTTGCCAACGAATCAATTTTCTCATCGATATCTGGTAAGGCGTAACAGTCGCGCGGGCATGCCTTGTTTAGATCCTTGTAATCTACACACATCCTCCAACTTCCATTCCCTTTTTGAACCATGACAGGGCTTGCTACCCAAGTTTGGTATCGGACTTCTCTGATGATGCCTGCGTTCAACAGCTCTGTGACTTGTTCTTTCATGGCATCATGCTTTATGTCTCCTAAATGACGTTTGCCGTGTACCACAGGTTTGGCGGCCTCTGAGACGTTAAGTCTGTGCTCTGCTATATGCCGTGGAACACCCACCATATCGGCTGGTGTCCAGGCGAACACGTCCATGTTTTCGAATAACAACTTTTTTAGCGCTGCGCGCGTGAGATCAGACATTTCGGGGCCTAAGGTGACCGGTTGTTCTGGGTATTTGCTGTTTAGCACCCATTTTTCAGCCTCCGCGAGTGGTACAGATTTGCTTGCCTTTGCTGGCCTGATTTCGTCTGTAGCCAAGACTTCTTTGCTTGCATAGATCAGTGCTACCCCTGTCTCTGTTGGGAATCCCACGGCTGAATGTGGGCCAGAGCAAATCATGCTAAAGTCTCCTTGAGATTCTCTTCCCAACAGAATGTCATGCCTTGAATGCGCTGGTAGTACCATGAACGTAACCTCTTCCGTTCTTGAATTTCTTCCATCTGATAACAGCACTGGGAACGATATCTGGCCTAGAGGAAAAACGGCTTCATTGCAGAAACCGGTCAGCGGGTAGTCTACCGGTTCCAAGCGCGCTTTGTCCTCTTGGTCAAATTGATTAAAACATTGTTCGTAGATGATATCTGCAGTGCTCCCTGGATCTATGAAAATGTAATCGGTTTGGTAGTGACCAATTACACCGGATATAACTATGGGCCTTCGCTCTCTCGGACCTCCTCTTACTACAGGGAAAACAACTTGTCTCTCGTGCCAAGAGTCGTCTTGTGTGCGCTTGTTGTAATTTTTCCTTGGCTTTCTTGGACCTCCTTGAACCATGTGAGTTTCTAATTTTCGGAGCTTCTTGTTGTCCGACCCTTCTTCCCTTCGCTGAATTTGTCGGTGATCGCGCTTTCCGCCTTTCACCAGATGAGTGAGTCTTCCATCTCTTAGGGCCCTTTCTATCTCTTGTTTTAAGCTAAAACAATCGTCAGTCAAGTGACCTGTGTCTTTATGAAACTCACAGAAAAGGTTTGGGTCTTGACCCCTTTTGTTTCTCATCTGTAGGGGAGGTTTGAACTGGTGATTCTCGGTTGACAAAACTTCCGAAGGAGTCTTTGTTAAGGGTGTCCACTGCTTTTCTCTGTTTTCCCTTTTAATCTCCTTGCGATGAGCGATTTGGTTGATCGTATTGCGCGCGTCTTCTCTTACCGGGCTTCTTTCTCTATAACTGGATGTTTTCCATGATTGGCCTTTGCCTTTCTTGTTGCGCCGGTCATTGTGGCTATGAATGTACTGACGGTAGTCATCACCGGTCAAGTGTTTGTCGGACAGTGCAATTGTTTTTGCTGCCTCAATGAAGGTCTCCCAGTCTTTGGGGCCTCCGTCTCTGCCCTTCAATCGTTTAATCAGGTCATCGCACTTTACTGCCCTCATGAAATGTGCGCGCATCATCTTTTCGCCCACATCACCGATTTCCAGGCATTCTTTGTTGTACCTGGTGATGAAATCTTCTACGCTTTCATGGTCTTTTCTCCATATATTCAAACAATCGGCCGGATCTCTAGTGTGCCTGCGCAGTTGAGAGAAGTGAGCGAGGAACTTGTCTCGAAAATCGATCCATGACTTGATTTTACCCGCTGGCAGGCTGTCAAACCAGACGCGCGCTGCGCCGACGAAGGTTTGTGCGAAGAGATGACACCAAGTTGGTAGGTTCCAGCTGCCTGTTACTCCTGCGCCGTTGAAGACTTGGAGGTGGTCATCGGGATCCGTTAATCCGTTGTATTTGCCTACATTGTGTGGCAATTTTGTCTTGTCGATATCGGCTGTCGCAATCTCTTTGATGAATTTTGAGTTTTCGGCCATGTCGTCTGGGCAATAGCTCAATGTGTAATCATGCTCTGCCTTTGGATTGTACCCTGCGCGCTTGCGAGGTTTGTACGCCTCGTGTTCGGGTGGTAATCTACTGAACACCGTGCTTTCTTTGTACGTCTCACGTCTTCTTCTTTATAACTGTCCCACTCGTCGTTCATGTTGCGCGGAGCCAAACGACTTTGCACCGGTTTTCTTTGTGGGTGAGAATACTGCACATAATTGCTTTCTGTTTCGCCATAGGTATCGCGCGTGTCGTACGCGCTTGGCCTTCTGATGTTTGGTATAGGTGCTTTTTCAGCGCGTAAGTTCAATGCATTAGCCTGCTGAGGCATGTGAGTGCTCAGAGACCTTTGCGGTGGGGTAACAAATGCGGACTGGTTGGCTTGTGCTTGGAGCAAAGCCTGTTGCGCGCTGAGTTGTGTGTAAACAAGATTTATAGATGCCATCTGTTCGGCATACCAGGAAGCCAGAGTTTTTCCTTCGGGTAGCCCTAAAAGTGCAGAGAAGTTCAGTTGTGTTTGTTCCGATGGAGCTGATGTAACGCCCCAAAAATAAGTAATTTAATTATTGCCTTTGAAATAGGTTATGACATGAAGGTTTGGGCTAAAATAAATAAACGTTAAGACCCGAGGGACTAAACTTGAAAATTAAAAGAACTAACTAGTTAAGTTAAACAACACACACACACTAGACACTTCTAGTGTGTGCGTGAAGTTTATCCAGGAGAAGAGACAAGAACACAATAAACCCTAGTTCACTAATTCCATTGATTGGGAGGTGATTTCAAGCCCGAACGATCGTAGGAACTCAGATTCTCGGTCACCAAGGTGTGACTAACAAAGTGGTAAGTCGAATTTCTTGAAAGTATGAACTTTAGGAAATGGGTTTTTACTAGACCATGAGTAATGTTGTGATATGTGTATCTATGAGTTAAGATTATGGATTAGGACCAGTGATTTAGCGCGTGGTGATAGATGGAACATAGAGGAATGATGTAGGATGAGAGAATCGCATTAACTTGTTTGATTGTTATGAACTTGTAGATTATTATGTAAAGAAACATGTAAATAAATGTCCTACAAATGTGAAGCACGCCAAGTGTTCGATAAAATGTCTAAATGAACAAGTGGGTGAATTTGTTAAATTATGATCAAGATGTTGTATGATAAAAGTGTGTAAAAGGATGGAATGGTAATTGGTCGGGCTAAATGAAAGCATGTTTTGATGTAGGCATAAAAGAAGAAGGTTCAAGCGCTAGGAGGTCGGACAGCCCACAGGATCGAGGTATGTTGTTTAATGCATACAAGCTTTACTTCTTAGTTGTCATAGCTATATTAAAATCGCAACTATGATAGTCGTGTATAACGATTAGTGAATAGCCTAACCCGTGTCGAACGGGTCGTAAGAGAATATAATAATGAAGAAGGTTATGTGATAGTCGGTTGGTTATGATCTAACCGTGTTTTGAGAAGTTATGTATGAATGAAGTCTAACCGTTAAATCCGTCATGATCGGGTTTAGAATGAAGTTTATGATGCGTTATGTTCATTCCGATATCAACGGATTATCGGATGCTAAGTATTATCTCGTTTGGAGATAGTAAGTAATGACCCGTTCAACGGGTGAAGGAAAGTTAGACTGTGATACGGTTATGGGATGATGCGAATGGATGTTAGTTTTTTTTTGTTATAGTGCTAGTAATTTGACTAACTAAGACTTATTGGTGATGTAGGTGAAATGGCTTTGTAGATGGCGTGGCGAGCTTGGAAGCGAACACCAAAGTACACACTTGACATTGCGCTTCCGTAGTAGTAGTCGCCCTTTTGAAACAACACTTTTGTTAAACTTATACTTCTTGAAATATGTCTTTTGGTTATGTAAATTATGGTTTAGAAACTTAGTCGTCTGAAATTAGGAACTTTAAACTTGCGTCTTGACAGGGTAGTTCGGATTAACACTTGTAATCAGGCTAGAGGAGGTGTTGATCACGAACTAGCCACAAGGGCATTTTGGGCAAATGTAAAACTTTATGTTAAAAGTTTTAAATCTTGAAGTTACATGTATTCTTGATCAGTCGAAAATAAGGGCGTTACAAGTTGGTATCAGAGCATAGGTTGAGGGATTCGAGCACTAGTAGTGGTGCTTGAACACAACCGACGGCTCGTTAAAAAGTGTGTTCGCTCCAAGATCGTCAATGAGGTAACATCTAAGTTATAAACAGATTGCAAGTACGTTTATTATATGTTGATGAAAATAACAGATTTGATATGTGGGGAGGTTAAATAAGGAGTTCAGGAGCTGTAGAGTCGAAACGGAATGAAATAAACGAACAAGAATGCTAAATTTTTTTTTTCTGCAGCGTTTTTGTTTAACGACAGCCCGTCGCCGACGGGTTACCCACCCGTCGCCGACGACCACCCCTCAGCCGACGGCTAAACTTCCTGCCTACGGGATTATTTGGCCGACGCCCTTTTTAAGGGCCCGTCGCCGACGAGTACATTAGCCGTCGCCGACGGCTTATATAATATCAGCCGATGAATTTTTTTTATTTTTCATGTGTTTTGTTGCCGGGCTATCCGAACACTTATTTTATGGTTACGTAGTGTCCATATAAGGTTTAATAGGTGTAAGTAATCACAATTAGTGATTACAACAAGAATGGATTCGTAAGAATCAAAAGAGATGAACCGAATGGCATGAGATGGATAAGTAAATGTTGATAAATGAGAAATGATATATTGAAAGTTTGTGATTTGTATTAAACGAAAACATGACATAGTGTAGATGGCGGACCATGTGGATACGAATGATGACGATGTGGCACGGGAAGATGCATTAAACGAAAAGATGGCACAAATGATGGACAATGTTTTCGAAGCCAAACTTCCGCAAATGGTTCAAGAGGTGGAGAGTCGCGTGCTGGAAACGATCGATGCAATAATGACAAGTAAAATGGATGAAATAAAGGAGATGATTGGGGAGTCTAAAAGCAAGAGTAAGATACGAAGATGCACGTATAAGGATTTTATGGCGTGTAGTCCGTCTCCGTATGATGGGAAGATAGATCCAATTGTATGCCAAAGATGGATATCTAATATCGAAGCCGTGTTTATCCGGAGTCGGTGTGATAAGGAAGATCAAGTAATGTTTGCTACGGGTCAACTGCAATCGCAAGCTAAAGATTGGTGGGATGCTCATTGTAAAGAGATAGGTGAAGAGAAACTGCAAGTGATGACGTGGCAGGAATTTAAAGAGCCATTCCTAAAATACCATTGCCCTCAATCCGCAATCGATAGGATTCAGGAGGAATTCTTGCGCCTCCGACAGCATGATGAAACAATCAATGAGATAATAAATATTTTCTTGGATAAGCTGAAGTTTTGCAAGGAGTTCGTGAATTCAGAAAGAATGAAAATCAATCGATACCATGACATGTTAAAGGCGGAGTTTAGGGAGTTTATTACGCCCTCGAAGTGTGAAACTCTTGACGAACTCATAAACTGGGCGCGAGACAGGGAGATTGAACTCAAGAGACAGGTGGAGCGAGGTGAAAAGAGACCGCCAGAGAAGGTGTCTAACCCAACTCCTTTCAAGAAAGGCAAGTTTCAAGAGCAGGCGAATAAAGAGAAGGCAAAGAGTGGAATTCCCCGTTGCAAGAACTGTGGAAAGCTTCACTCTGGAGAGTGCCTGTTAGGCAAGAAGGGGTGCTATAACTGTGGGGAAGAGGGACATCCGCATTACAGGTGCCCAAAGAATGTGAAGACATGTTTTAATTGTTTCCAGAAGGGTCATATCAAGGCGGAGTGTCCCAAGCTCCAACCGGGAATGAAGAAGGAAGGCAAAAAGGAGGAGAACCCTAAGGCAAGAGCAAGAATGTTTCAAATTACGTCTGAAGAGGCTAAAGCTCATCCGAATGTTGTGTCAGGTATTTTCTTGCTAAATTCCTTGCCGATGTATGTGTTATTCGATACCGGGGCTACTATGTCATTTGTTTCGAGTGATGTAATTAATCACCCCTCATTTGAGATTGAAAGAATGCAAATACCATTAGAGGTAGAGATAGCCGATAGCAAGAATTATTTGTTGCAAGAAGTGTGTAGAAACTGTAAGCTCACGATAGAGGATGAGGAATTTGATATTGATCTCATACCTATGGTCTTAGGAGAATTCAAGGTAGTAGTAGGTATGGATTGGATGGCCCGACACCATGCGGAGATTAAATGCGAAAGTAAGACAATACGCGTGCAATCTCCGGGTGGGAGATGGTTAAGTATTCAAGGAGAAAGAAATGTGAAAGCAAAGTTATGCAATATTGTCCAAGCCGTCAAGTACGTGCGTAATGGAAGTAGGGCATTCTTAGCCTATGTAGTAGATGTTCATCAAAGTCTTCCCAAGTTCGAAGACGTTACAGTAGTGAACGAATATCTGGACGTGTTTCCGGAGGAGTTGCCGGGGCTTCCACCCGAACGTGAAATAGAATTTCGTATTGAATTAAATCCGGGTGCGCAACCGGTGGCTAAATCCCCATATAGACTGGCTCCTACCGAAATGAGGGGACTAATGACACAATTACAAGACCTACTTGATAAGGGCTTTATACGTCCGAGTGTATCACCTTGGGGAGCACCTGTTCTTTTCGTAAAGAAGAAAGATGGGTCGATGCGTATGTGCATCGACCACCGGGAGCTGAATAAATTGACCGTGAAGAACCGTTATCCCTTACCCAGAATTGATGATCTTTTTGATCAGTTGCAAGGGGCGAGTTGGTTTTCAAAGATAGATTTACGTTCGGGCTATCATCAAGTAAGGGTGCGAGAGGTGGACGTTGCAAAAACTGCATTTAGAACCCGGTATGGACATTATGAATTCTTGGTCATGTCCTTTGGGTTGACGAATGCTCCAGCCGCGTTTATGGACCTTATGAACCGAGTATGTCGACCTATGTTAGACAAGTCTGTAATTGTGTTCATAGATGACATTTTGGTTTACTCCCGGAATGAGGCCGATCATGCAAGGCACCTACGTGAGGTACTTGAAACCCTCCGTAGAGAAAAACTTTATGCAAAATTCTCAAAGTGTGCCTTTTGGCTCAGGGAGGTGCAGTTTCTAGGTCACGTAATAAATTCGGAAGGTGTCTTAGTAGATCCAGCAAAGATCGAGGCAGTATTAAAGTGGGTTCCTCCGAAAAACCCAACTGAAGTAAGGAGTTTTCTAGGCCTTGCTGGTTATTACAGAAGGTTTATTCAAGAATTCTCAAAGATTGCATTACCACTGACCAAACTGACAAGAAAGGAAGGAAAGAAGGAAGGAAAGTTCGTGTGGGGTAAAGAACAAGAAGAAGCTTTTCAAGTGTTAAAAGAGAAATTATCGAGTTCTCCGGTGTTAACGTTACCCGATGGAACGGAAGATTTGGTCGTATATTCAGACGCGTCACATCAAGGCTTGGGGTGCGTTTTAATGCAAAGGGGAAAGGTTATCGCGCATGCTTCAAGACAACTCAGACCGCATGAAGTGAATTACCCGACCCATGACCTAGAATTGGCAGCGGTGGTTTTTGCCTTAAAAATTTGGAGGCATTACCTGTATGGGGTAAAATGTACGATCTACTCGGATCATAAGAGCCTCAAATATTTCTTCGAACAGAAAGATTTGAATATGAGGCAACGAAGATGGTTGGAACTGATTAAAGACTATGACTGTGATATTTTATATCACCCGGGAAAAGCAAACGTCGTAGCAGATGCGTTGAGTCGAAAAGAATATCCACACTCGATTCAAGTAAAGTCTATGAAGATGACAGTTACGCCTCGTCTCCTTGAAATGATAAAAGATGCTCAAATAAAAGCACTAGAGACAGGGGATCCAAAGAAAGAAAGAACGAAGGGAATAGTAGGAAAATTTGAAGAAAACTCGAGCGGGCTTAAAACGAGATTTGGTCGGATCTGGATACCAAGGTTTTGTGAGGTTAAAACAATGCTACTTGAAGAAGCTCATAAGTCGCGGTATTCCATTCACCCTGGGGCTACAAAAATGTACTACGACCTGAAGACCAACTATTGGTGGCCCGGGATGAAACGCGATATTGCTAAGTATGTTGCGAAATGTCTGACGTGTTCTCAAGTGAAGGCGGAACATCAGAAACCCCATGGAGAGTTACAACCCTTGGAAATTCCAGTATGGAAATGGGAGGAGATAACCATGGATTTGGTGACTAAGCTACCTAGAACGAAAAAGGGGCATGATACGATATGGGTAGTCGTGGACCGACTCACGAAGAGCGCACACTTTTTACCAATTCGAGAGGCCTACTCCTCAGAAAAGATGGCGGAAGTGTATGTGAACGAAATAATATCTCGACACGGGGTACCTGTGTCAATAGTTTCGGATCGGGATACGAGATTTACTTCTCGTTATTGGCTGAAGTTCCATGAAAGTATGGGTACGAAGTTGCACATAAGCACCGCCTACCACCCGCAGACTGACGGTCAATCGGAAAGAACAATTCAGACGCTTATTGATATGTTAAGAGCGTGCGCGTTGGATTTTGGGGGAAATTGGGATGACCATTTACCACTGGTGGAATTTTCTTACAATAATAGTTATCATAGTGGTCTCAAAATGGCACCTTATGAACTGTTATATGGAAGAAAGTGTAGGACTCCCGTATGTTGGGGGGAAGTAGGACAAAGGGAGCTCGCGCCTAACGAACTGATAGCAATGACCAATGAAAAGATTGATCTAATTAGAGCTCGATTAAAGGCGGCTCAAGATAGGCAAAAGGCATATGCGGATAAAAGAAATCGTCCTATCGAATTTCAAGTAGGAGACTATGTTCTATTAAAAGTATCCCCATGGAAAGGTATAATCCGTTTTCGTAAACGGGGTAAATTGGGTCCTCGTTATATAGGGCCATTTAAGATCTTGGCTCGAGTGGGGAAAGTGGCGTATCGGCTAGAATTACCGTCTTCATTAGATGGGATTCATAACACTTTTCTTGTATCACAATTACGAAAGTGCCTTGCGGATGAGTCGGCAATCGTGCCTCTTGACGACATTGAAGTAGATGAGAGTTTAAACTATGTTGAAAGACCGATAGCCATTAAAGATGTTAAGGTAAAGAATCTTCGCAATAAGGCCGTTAGACAAGTATTAGTACAATGGCAACATCGGAAGGGGTCGGAACTTACATGGGAATCGGAAGATGAAATGCGGAAGTATTACCCTTCTTTATTCGGTATGTAACTGTTAAATTAGTATGTATTCAAGTTTCGGGGACGAAACTTTTTCTAAGAGGGGTAGACTTGTAACGCCCCAAAAATAAGTAATTTAATTATTGCCTTTGAAATAGGTTATGACATGAAGGTTTGGGCTAAAATAAATAAACGTTAAGACCCGAGGGACTAAACTTGAAAATTAAAAGAACTAACTAGTTAAGTTAAACAACACACACACACTAGACACTTCTAGTGTGTGCGTGAAGTTTATCCAGGAGAAGAGACAAGAACACAATAAACCCTAGTTCACTAATTCCATTGATTGGGAGGTGATTTCAAGCCCGAACGATCGTAGGAACTCAGATTCTCGGTCACCAAGGTGTGACTAACAAAGTGGTAAGTCGAATTTCTTGAAAGTATGAACTTTAGGAAATGGGTTTTTACTAGACCATGAGTAATGTTGTGATATGTGTATCTATGAGTTAAGATTATGGATTAGGACCAGTGATTTAGCGCGTGGTGATAGATGGAACATAGAGGAATGATGTAGGATGAGAGAATCGCATTAACTTGTTTGATTGTTATGAACTTGTAGATTATTATGTAAAGAAACATGTAAATAAATGTCCTACAAATGTGAAGCACGCCAAGTGTTCGATAAAATGTCTAAATGAACAAGTGGGTGAATTTGTTAAATTATGATCAAGATGTTGTATGATAAAAGTGTGTAAAAGGATGGAATGGTAATTGGTCGGGCTAAATGAAAGCATGTTTTGATGTAGGCATAAAAGAAGAAGGTTCAAGCGCTAGGAGGTCGGACAGCCCACAGGATCGAGGTATGTTGTTTAATGCATACAAGCTTTACTTCTTAGTTGTCATAGCTATATTAAAATCGCAACTATGATAGTCGTGTATAACGATTAGTGAATAGCCTAACCCGTGTCGAACGGGTCGTAAGAGAATATAATAATGAAGAAGGTTATGTGATAGTCGGTTGGTTATGATCTAACCGTGTTTTGAGAAGTTATGTATGAATGAAGTCTAACCGTTAAATCCGTCATGATCGGGTTTAGAATGAAGTTTATGATGCGTTATGTTCATTCCGATATCAACGGATTATCGGATGCTAAGTATTATCTCGTTTGGAGATAGTAAGTAATGACCCGTTCAACGGGTGAAGGAAAGTTAGACTGTGATACGGTTATGGGATGATGCGAATGGATGTTAGTTTTTTTTTGTTATAGTGCTAGTAATTTGACTAACTAAGACTTATTGGTGATGTAGGTGAAATGGCTTTGTAGATGGCGTGGCGAGCTTGGAAGCGAACACCAAAGTACACACTTGACATTGCGCTTCCGTAGTAGTAGTCGCCCTTTTGAAACAACACTTTTGTTAAACTTATACTTCTTGAAATATGTCTTTTGGTTATGTAAATTATGGTTTAGAAACTTAGTCGTCTGAAATTAGGAACTTTAAACTTGCGTCTTGACAGGGTAGTTCGGATTAACACTTGTAATCAGGCTAGAGGAGGTGTTGATCACGAACTAGCCACAAGGGCATTTTGGGCAAATGTAAAACTTTATGTTAAAAGTTTTAAATCTTGAAGTTACATGTATTCTTGATCAGTCGAAAATAAGGGCGTTACAGCTGAGGGGCCAGCTCCATGGATTGGTGTTTGTACTGGTGGGGGTGTTTGTTGGACTACCCCCGGTGGAGGTTGGAAGGTAGCTCCATTTGTAGTTTGGGTGATGATCCTAGGTGAAGGTTGGAAAGTGGCTCCAGTTGTGGTTTGGCTAACAACCCTGGATGCACTTCCAAAGATACTAGGAAAATCGTTGTTCATTTGCCCTTCTTGGATGATTTCGTTCCTCTGGCCCCTCTGGACGTGTGCGGTGTCCGAAATGAGCTCAAAAGAAGAAACTTCTCCGTCCACCTGGTGGGAAGGGTTTGTTTCAGCCATTTTGAAGAGTGTTTTAAACAAAAGGGAGATGAAAAAGGTTTGTAAAAACTACGGTGGGCGCCAATGATGAAACACTGGTTAACACCTGAGGTTGAAACTAGCCTGTTCGTCTCTTATGTGGGGTTCAATCTCCTTTGTTACTCGTCAAATGACGGGACCTGCAAAACAGCAACACCGTTAGGTCGTTAAGAGGGGAATGTGGGGGTTTCCCTCTTAACCGGGCTCCGGCTTGAGAATAAGTTCTATTCTGAGGAGATAAAATAGTGTTTGTTAAGAGTGAGAGTGTAGAGAATAGGATGCTTTAACCTGAATGATGAAGGGCTCTATTTATAGCCGGAGGGTGAAATAGGGGGGAGCAACCTTGCCAGCTGTTATAGGGCGCCAGCTGTCCGACCAAGGGGAATATCCTCTTGGTCTCCTCTGCTGTGGTCAGGATGGTGGTACACGTGGCGCGCCCATATTTGTCCATGCTGGAGACGTCGTACTGGTACTGTCGGTCTGCTCCTTGATTTGCTGCAAGCCTACATGGCGCTTGATGAATGGTGACACGTGTTGTCCTTCCTGTCGGAGGGAGCATCTTCGGTGCCACCTTGACGTCTTCCAGAAGCTTCTAGAAGCTTCTGGATTCGCTTGCTGATGTGGGCGCCATGTAGGATGAAAAAGTGGTGTGGTCCTTGCCATGTGGGCAAGGGATTGAGACCATACCTCTTCAAGTTGCAAATATATTATTATATTTCGCAACGACGCCAACAGGAATGAGACTTGCATTAGGCGCTCACCTACTGCAAATGGTTAAAAAAGCAACTTCACTACAATGAATAAAAAATCAGTTACAGATAGTATATCTCTGATATATTATCATACCACATGTATGTTAGTAACTAATATATACCAAATATATATATATAGTGTGAGTTTCAATGGGGAACGCCAAAAATGTGGGGAACCGGGGAACCATACATTTATAAAAATTCAATTAAAAATGTTTAAAACTATTTTTTTTCAAAATCTTTCGGAGCTTATGCATATGAAGATGTATAGAAACCTAATAAACTTGAAAATTAATACTATGTAAATAACCTAACCTAGCTACATACCCCTACAAAAAATACCAAATATTACTAATTACTACGATTTTGAACAATGTCACCTCAATTCAACTGAAACTATACAAATTACCTCCAAGGCCTTAACATCAGAAGCCTTTTCCGCCTTGCAATTATCCTCCCCGCATATTTCTTCCTCGACAATCTCGTCTTCACTTTGAATATCATAATCACGATCATCTTCAAATAATTCCCCGAACTCACTCAATCTTGTTGAAAGTATCACTACTAGAAAATTGAGGATTTCCAACCAAAATTACAGACTAAAAAAATTCACTCAGAAATTCCAACCACTTACCGACAAACTTCCGACTAGAATAAAAGTCGAATATTACCAACCAATTTCCGACAAAGAAAAAAGTCATCGGAAATTTGAAGGAAAGTTCCGACTAAATTCCGACAAAAAAAAAACTATAAAAAAAGGAAAAGAAAATTGGTTGGAAAGTTGTCTGAAATTTCCGACAATTTTCCAACTAAAACCTTTATTTTTTTATTCAAATATATTGAGCTATATGTATATACGTGAATGTATTTGCATGAGTCTATATGTATGTGTATGTATATGACACGAAGTATAGACATACACACACATATATAATTATAGAATAATAAAAGCCTCGTTTAAGTAATGAGTCCTAATAGCGTACACGTACGTATGAATATGTATAATATGTATAAGTTGGTAAAGTAAAAGCAGTTCATGTATAATAAGGTGTACAAAATACGTAATGAAAAAACCATGTTAGAAGGTTGAGAAACCGAAAAAACAGATATGGGTGTCGGAAAATGGTCGGAAATTTCCGACCACTTACTAACAAAAACATATATTCTTTTCATATTTAATTATGCGGAGGTATATATCTATAAATGTGTTTCTTGTGTCTATATGTATGTGTATGTGTGTATGAGTATGTAGTTGTATCGGTGCATACACACATACATATACATATATACACATTTATACAATAGTAAAAGCCTAGTTTAAGAAATTGGTCCCGATAGCATACATTCACGTATGACTGGGTATAATTACACGTATAAGTTCGTAAAGTAAAAGCATTTCATGTATAATTAAGGTGTATAAAATACGTAATGAAAAAACCATGTTAGAAGGTTGAAAAACTGAAAAAACGGATATGGGTGTTGGAAAATGGTCGGAAATTTCTGACCACTTACAGCTGAAACATATGTTGGTACAGTTTTTGTGTCCGATGTTGTTCGAATAGATTAGATTATTTTTTATGCTGATTATGTAATAGTTAGTGAAACGGTCAAACGAACGTGTATAGACCCGCTCTTTTAAAGTGGTCAAACGAAAGGGTGATTCGTTTGACCGTGTGTGTTTGCAAGTGAAGGTGGTGTGGCTATAAATACCACCCCTTGGTCATTTGCAACATAAGAAGGTTTTAGACTTGGGGGAGAGATCACCACTTGGTCTCTCCCCGGATGTATGCTCCTTTGGTATAGTTTGGCTAGGTTGTAATCGGGCTGGTTTGTAACGTTATGCTACCAAATTTATACAAGAAAGTTGTTTTATCCGTCTCTAATCTCCCGTCTTTGAACTAAATCACACACTAATCACAGGTTTCGGTCCGAAATCACGAACCTATAATTAGTATCAGAGCCATGGTGCCCGGCTTAGTGAATCTAACCATTTGCTAAGTCACATGTGCTCTTGACTTGTGATTTTTGTGGTTTTTGTTCAAGATGTAAAAAAAGGTGTAAACAAGGAAAGCCCAGATCTGGCCAGGTCTGAGATGAATCGGACCATACAAGAGAGTTGGGTTTTATGTTTCACACCTAGAATATCAAGTTTTCATCATTCCTTATCACTTTTGAGGTGTTGTTGGTCAGATCTGTGGATGAACAGTTCGCCATGTTTTTGAGGTGGGTGGCGGCTGTCTTAGAGAAGATAGGGTTTCTTCAGATCTAGACCCAAAAGTGGACTGCCGAACAACCTCTCTCTGGCGTAGAACCCCTGCGAAGAACATTCTTCGTCTTGTTGTTTCTGCTGAAGAACCCTCCATGAAAAACTCACTACGAAAGACCAAGTCTGTCGAAGAACTACCTGCCGAAGAACCATCTGCCGAAGAACCTATCTTTGGCGAAGAACCCCCCCCTGCCGAAGAATATCCCTTAGCCGAAGAACCCCCCTCCCCGCGAAGAACATCAATTCTCATGAAAAACCATTAGTCTTTCGTGATTATAGTCCTTCGTGGGTTGAGTTGTTTGCTGATAATGGTCTTGTGAAGAACATCCTTCGTAGCTTCACCATAAGCAGAATCCGCCGGAGAAGCAGCTGCTCCGATCAGAAGAGTTCACGGTGGTCTTAGGTGGTGGCTGTAATGTTCATGTCGGCTGGTGTATGATTCTTGTCGGCTGAAGTGAAAAGAGGGTAGAAGCAGACTGTGATTGAAGGTGGATGATGACGGATGCTGCTGTTGATCATCGTAGAAGAAGACATGGATGACGTCTGGTGCAAAATTGTTTGCGGCTAGGGTAGTAGAAATGTTAGAATGAAGGTTTGGGTGATTGAAGGTGGAGGATGACAAGGATGATGGTAGATGATGTTGGTGGCTGTAAAGTGTCGCATAGGGTTTGCAAGTTTTAATTTTTTGTTTTGGAAGCTAGGTTTCTCTGGTGGGCCCACTTGGTGTGAGATGAAAATTGTTTTGGAATTGTTGGACCGAACAAAAGGCCCAGTAATGTTGGACCTATTTGATTGGCCAAATTAATTTTGGGCAAATGATTAAAGATGGGATCTATTGGGCCAAATGTTTTAGATGAAACATGGAGTCGTGGACCCATTTCTATTCGTGAATTGCAAAGTGGGGTAGGGTGTTCGCAAAGTTTATCTGAACCGAGCTTTTATTTTTCAACGTCAAATTCGTACAGGTTCGGGAGCGCGAGGGATCACTTTAGGATGATGAAAACAAATGATTTTTTTAGAATGTGTGGTAGTCATGGTTACCGATGCAAATGTCAAAATTGGTGACTTGACTATTATGGGCCAAAAACGATATATTTATTTCCGCACGTGAAAATTTGTTTTGTTATCGGTGTTCGTAAATGCTCGAAAGAATTTTGTTTATTGTCATATTCTCGCATTTGGTAATGATTGAAGGAACCTGGAGAGCCAAGACCGGTCCTAACGAGTTCACAACGTCAAAGAGTTATGCCTATGATGGAAGTTTTCGGATTAGGTGTTAGCAGAACTTTGGGGGGGATACAAGTCGGATCCTACGGGGCTAGGGGACTTTCTTTATCAACTCGAATATGCAAAGAAGAAAGTCGCTTTCGTGATTTTTCAAAAAACCGAGAACATTTGAAAGATTCTGTTCAGTGGAGAGAATTTGTTCAGTGAAGTTGACGACAGTTTCGCTCAGAGAAGGGAATTTGTTAAGGTTTAGAGATTTCACCAAAGAAATGGGGGAATAAAAATTTTCATATGTTTTGGAATTTCTTTGGTAAAATTCTAAACTCAATCACAGGTGGTAAAGTTTGTGATTTTCTGGTGATACCATAGGTTCAGCGTGGAATGTTTTGCACAAACGTATATTTGAGGATTTTAATTAATTCTCCAGCCAGCGTGAAGGGTTTTGCACGGAAACATACAGGTATCTAAAGTCAATAGTAGTTTCAAAGCACTATTCACAAAAGACCTGGGGAATCTTTAGGAGAGCTGATAGTTCAAGGCTGACAAGTGTGGATTCCAACTCTATCAGACGTTATAGTTGAGGGGGAATTTGCAGTATTCGGTTTTGGGTTTGATGTTTCTTTGGGATTTTACAGGGATCTGGATGTAAGTTAATTCGTTGAGTTTGCAAACGATGTACTTGGTCAAGCTGACATCATGAGTACTGATGCTGAAGATCCGTAGTGCATTACGTGGTCAACTTCACAAAGGCGAGACAATGAGATCTGGATGTAGTTCAACTAAGCATGCTGGTTTAGCTTGCAAATGATATACTAGTTCTAGCTGACTTCCTGAGTGTTGATGCTGATGATCAAAGTGCATTACTTGGTCGATTCCACAAAGATGGTTTACAGAAGACAGTTCACCAAAAAACTCTACCAATGTAGTATGTTTGAATGAAATAGAGTTCCTATGACAAGATCAAGACTTGATACAGTTTTTAAAGAATGGAACCCTTATTAAATGCCGGTTGGAGTATTGGAAGATCAGCGGAAGATCGGTCAATTTAGCCTTGCAAGGAGATTGCACAACACCCAACACGGATACTCGTACTTTGAGGGGGAAATATTATACGAGAAGCTCCAAGGGTTTGGTATTGCTATGAAGACTCAAATCAAGATACTACTTACCTGGATCATCGGTCAAACGGGAATTTGTTAACACAGAGAAGATAACATCAACAAATACTTAACTGGAGATCGATTGCAGTTGCATTTTCAGCATTCGACAGCAACGGACAAGGGGTTATTTGTTGGTATAGTTTTTGTGTCCGATGTTGTTCGAATAGATTAGATTTTTTTTATGCTGATTATGTAATAGTTAGTGAAACGCTCAAACGAACGTGTATAGACCCGCTCGTTTGAAGTGGTCAAATGAAAGGGTTATTCGTTTGACCGTTTGTGTTTGCAAGTGAAGGTGGTATGGCTATAAATACCACCCCTTGGTCATTTGCAACATAAGAAGGTTTTAGACTTGGGGGAGAGACCACCACTTGGTCTCTCCCTGGATATATGCTCCTTTGGTATAGTTTGGCTAGCTTGTAATCGGGCCGGTTTGTAACGTTATACTACCAAATTTGTACAAGAAAGTTGTTTTATCCGTCTCTAATCTCCCGTCTTTGAACTAAATCACAAACTAATCACAAGTTTCGGTCCGAAATCACGAACCTACAACATAACATTTTGTCGGAAAGTTGTCAGAAATTTCCGACCATTTATTCTTTTCTTATTTAATTATGCGGAGGTATCTATCTATATATATAAATGTATTTCCTGTCTCTATATGTATGTGTATGTGTGTATTAGTACGTAGTTGTCTTGGCGTATATATACATATACATATATACACACTTATACAATAGTAAAAGACTAGTTAAATAATGGGTCTTGATAGCGTACACGCACGTATAACTGAGTATAATTATACGTATAAGTTGGTAAAGTAAAAGCATTTCATGTATAATTAAGGTGTACAAAATACGTAATGAAAAAACCATGTCAGAAGGTTGAAAAACAGAAAAAAATGGATATGGGTGTCGGAAAATGGTCGGAAAGTTCTGACCACTTTCCGACTAAACATAACATTTCCTCGGAAATTTCCGACCAGTTTCTGACTAAAACATTTATTCTTTTCATATTTAATTATGCGGAGGTATATATATCTATATATATATATATATATATAAATGTATTTCTAGTGTCTATATGTATGTGTATGTGTGTATAAGTATGTAGTTGTATGGGTGCATACACACACATACATATACATATATACACACTTATACAATAGTAAAAGTCTAGTTTAAGTAATAGGTCCCGATAGCGTACATGCACGTATGACTGGGTGTAATTATACGTATAAGTTGGAAAAGTAAAAGCATTTCATGTATAATTAAGGTGTACAAAATACGTAATGAAAAAACCATGGTAGAAGGTTGAGAAACTGAAAAAATAGATATGGGTGTCGGAAAATGGTCGTAAATTTCCGACCACTTACTGACGATACATAACATTTCGTCGGAAAGTTGTCAGAAATTTCTGACAGTTTTGCGACTAAAACATTTATTCTTTTCATACTTCATTAGTTTCCGACTAAAACATTTATTCTTTTCATATTTAATTATGCGGAGGTGCATATTTATATATATAAATATATTTCTTGTGTCTATATGTACGTGTATGCATGTATAACTATGTAGTTGTATCTGTGCATACACACACATACATATACATATATACTCACTTATACAATAGTAAAAGCCTAGTTTAAGTAATGGGTCCCGCCAATGATGTGTAGAGCAATTGGTTTACATGGAGGTGGGAAGGTTTTCCATAGGTCTCAAGTTCGATCCCCGTCGGGGACAATCAACTTGCCCGGCTCGAAAGGGCTTAGACTTGGGGTTTCCTGCCCGGGGAGGTCACGGGTTCGAGTCCCGTAAAACGCATATTTATGCGGGCTGCCAATGTGGGGCTGGAGGGATCGAACTCGCGCGGGTGCGTTAAACTCTAAGGTGTTGCTCCGTTTGACTGGCCAAAAAAAAAAAAAGTAATGGGTCCCAATAGCGTACACGCATATATGTCGGTAAAGTAAAAGTATTTCATGTATAATTAATGACCTACCCCTTGAAAGAATGTAGAGCATGCTACTTTGTTAGTGGTTTCCTAATACCATCTATTGATCTTAGTATAAGCTTTCTATTGTTCTTATTTTATACCTTTATATCTCGAGCCCATGACCTCCAGGATATATGGCAACAAACTTATATGGTGCTTTCCGATCTACTAATAAATAATATAGCGTCTAGGCCCTAAATATACTACACGTATGTATTAGCTAGCACGTCGCTTTAAACTTGTTTGAGTTATTTCTAAAATTAGGGTAAATTACATTTTCGTCCTTTATGTTTGTAGCGGATTGCAATGGATAGCCTTTAACTTCAATAATTACAGTCACAATCCTTTATTTGGAAAACGCATTACACCTTTCGTCCTTTAGCACTAACCAAGTTAAAATTTTCAGTTATGTCTATCCACTTAAGGGTATTATGGTTATTTCATGTTTTTATTTAAAATGTTCATTAATAAATAAACACATTCTTCCCCAATTCCCCAACCCTAACCCTAGAATCTCTCCTCTTCATCTCTCTCCAACCAACCTCTACCACCACCACTCCCACAGTGCCACCACCCATTATCGCCGAACACCTCCACTAACAACAACCATCACGGCGGAAATCGAAATGGATTTCGAGGAAGATGTGAGTACAGTACTGCTACTAAAACGACAGCCCTAATTCCGTCGTTCCGATTGCATACTCTGAATAGTTCACCGACATCATGAGTTTCTTCCGAGCCGTTTATTTAGCCGATGAACGATCTGTTCGAACTCTTCATCTTACTGAAGCAATTAACCTTAACGCCGACAATTACACTGTAAGATTAACAACACCCTTCTACATTTTTACCCCTGTTCTTGTTGTTGTTGTTGTTCAGGGATATTAAGTATAGATGAAGGTTAGTTCACTGCAGATTTGACTTTAATTTATGTTTTTGTGTCTAGTTAGCTTGTGAAATTAGCAAAAAATAGAGGAAATAAGCAATTTAACAAGAAGAATAAATTAATAAGAACCAAAATTCTGGTAACTAACAGAAGTTAGTTAGACATCTTCATCTCTTACAATAGTTACATGATTAACTAACTATTAACTAACTATTTCTTTATTATGGTCAAGTATAATTTTGATGCTATAACATACCTTTTTCCTGATGAAGTTGAACTGATGATATTTGATTCTTTTTTTGAAAACACCTTCTGACCCTAAAAATCTCACCAATCGATTAAAACCAGCTTAACCTCTAATCAGATCATCGATGAACTTCGGCAGTAACAGGTGGGTGGGTTGGTGATGGTGGGTGCAGGTACGGAGAAAGAGATGGTGGTAGTTGGTGATGCCGTCGTGGGGGTTTTAGGGTTCCGATTTGTAGAGAGATGATGGTGGGTTTAGGGTTTCGATTTGTAGTGCGTACAGGGGAGAGGGGAAAGAGATGTAGAGAGAGAGAGAGAGAGTACAGGGAGAGAGAAAAATAAAAGGGTTTTATTTTTATATAAGTTTTCTTGTTTTGAAATGACCGTTTTGCCCTCACATGGGGTGCACATGTTTTCAGTTAACTGAAATTTTTAACTAAGTTAGAATCAAAGGACGTACGGTGTAACAGGTTTTACAAAAAGAAGGCTGTGACTGTAATTATTGAAGGTAAAGGTCATCCATTGCAATACAGTACAAACATAAAGGACGAAAACTGTAATTTACCCCTAAAATTATTATTTTGGATTAAAAGTAATGAACTGTGACGCTGAATCAAGCATCTTACTCCTCGATCCCTTCCCTTGGTCCTAAGTTATTGTCCATATCACTGATTAATTTTATTTGTCCCAATATGTCTGTCTACTTTCTAAAATGAATAATTGTAATTTACTGATTTTTCTATTTACCCTTCCCTAAATCTTGTAAGTTTTCTAACTCACTTGGCATCTTAAGTTGCACTATTTGGGAATTTTTGTTACGAAATTTTCCAGTGGGTAAGAAAGCGTCATAAATTCCTATGCATTTCCGAGAAAATATTTACACAACAAAAAACCAAAATGTGGTGACACATTTCAAACTATTTTCCGACAAAGCTATTATATTTTTATATATTTAATTTTCTAATCTAGATTCAGTCATTTTTTTGCCAAATTTTTTATTAGTTTTATATATCTAAAATTACTCGAAAGATGTCAGAATTTCCAACACTTTTCTAACAAAGTAAATCTATTATTTTATATACATTTAAGTTCTGATCGTTTTTATAATGAAATGTTGTATTATTGTTTTTCTCATTAATCATCATTATTATTCTCTTTATATATTTTAGTAGTTTTGTTTTTATATAAGTTAACTTTACTATTTTTATTGTTGCTTTTATTTTTATATAGTCTATTTTTTATATATAAGTTAACACTATGTGAATGTGCATCTCCATGTTATTTGGATGTATATGTGTAAGTGTATGCTATGTGTTTGTAGGAAAAATAGAACCAATTATTGTGTAGGAAATGCGTAAGAAAATATTGTGTAGGAAATGTGTAAGAAAATAATGTGTAGAAAATAAGTAGGTAAATATTGCGTATGAAAAGAAAATGCCAGAAATGTATTGGAATTTGTTAGAAAAACTTTCCCATAAAGTTTTTTCTGACGAAATAAATTTTGAAATAATTTTTATTAGTAAATTTTCGCTAGTTGGTGTTTCCTACATATTTCCTAGTTTTTTTTTTCTTTTTGCATTCCATAATAAGTTACTACAACATGAACATTGCAAGACATAGAAATTACATCTGAGAGATAGCACATACATGGTATATATAAATAGATCGAAGAGGTTATGTATCAATGCAAACCACAACCCTCATTTCCCCTTAGAAAAACATACAAGTTTCAAAAAATAAAAGTGTCCAGCGGTGGCTTGGTGGTTTCCATCTCTTCAACAGACTCACTCCACATGTGCTTCCATACGCATTTAACCCAGTTTAGCATATCCATACCAGCCATATATTATTTGTCTTCTACAGTTCCAATATCAGGTCTGCACACAAAATAGTAGCAATGAGTTAGAAATCGATCGGTACTTTAGCCTTTAGGACAATGGTTGAATGTAGAATGCAGTATGTATTTTGTAGTAATGGTTCGTTAAATCTCTTAAATTACTATATCCTTTCATGTAGTTGACTTAATTTTAGAGATAATTTCTTTAAAATTACAAAATCTATATATCTTGATCATATTATATCAAGAACTACGAGAACCAAATAATACAATTGTACACACTGCTTAACTTTTTCTCTCACATTAAATCAGGAAAGCAGTATGTACAAGTGTTTTATCGTGTTCTTACCGTTCTTGACATAATATTGGTTCTGAAAATACATTTTTTTTTGAAAGGTGAACTTCAATAACAAAAAAACGGGATATCTCTAAGCTAGAGATAACCACCAAACCAATACATCAAGTAATATCAAAATTACACCAATCTTTCCAAACCAACCCACCCTTCTTCGATCTACTATTGAACCAAAGAAACCCAAAAGATTTAATATCCGCCACTATCCTCGCCACATTAGCATTCTTCTGAGAAAATAAAGCTTCATTCCTAGCTACCCAAATCCTCCAACAAGTTAAAACGAAAATACCAAATAGAACCTCTGCCTTCGAAGTCGAAACCTTCAGATGCTCCACTAGTTCCAAGATATATTTAACAGAAAAAACAAACACCGGGGGAATTCTAACCCAAGACGCAATACCATTCCATACACCATTAGCCAACTGGCACGCCGTAAAAATGTGTTTCGTAGTTTCTTCAACCTCGCCACAAAAAGTACACAAACCTTCACCAACATTGATGTTCCGCTGATTAAGAGCAAGCTTCGTCGGAATCCTATCCAAATTAGCCCTCCACATAAACACATTACATTTACTTGGTAACCATTTACACCATTTATACTTAAATCCCTCCTCAATTGGACCCTTCCTACTCAACCACAACCGAGCCTCCTTTACAGTATAAGGACAATTAACACCAACATTCCATCTCCAAACATCTTTCCTATCCCCAAGCCGAATGGCCGACACCATTCTATGACACTCCAACAGATCTGCTACTTCACTACTAGAGCTAGGATACCTTTTCCATTCCCAATTGATCACCCCTAACTGAGCATCATTACCAACTCTATCACACACTTTACTCCACTTATTTTTTTCTAGTCGAAATAGGTTCAGAAATAAATCTTTCAGCGGTTCATCATTTATCCAAGTATCCAACCAAAATCTAATGTCAAGGCCGTTACCCACTGACCCGCGGATCATATTAACAAAGTTAACTCCCTGAACCTTTAGCGCATAACCCACTTTCACAAGTTTGCTCCAAGGCCCCGTCGATTGTTTGTTCCACGGAAAGACATCCCACCTCATATTCGAGACATGTAGGGCTTCAATGACTCTTTTCCAAAGTGACCCTTCTTCATTCTTGAACCTCCAAAGCCACTTCAGCAGCATCGAACTATTGCAATCAGCCAATCTGTTTAAACCCAAACCTCCTTCTTTTTTTGAATTAGCAACCTTATCCCAAGCCACCCAATGTATTTTACCAATCTCATCATTTCCTCCCCACAAAAATCTTTTTACTAAACCTTCTAGCTTGTTGATCACGGCCACCAGAGCTTTATAAAGAGAAAAATAATAAGTGGGTATACTTTCTAGTACAGATTTAGCAAGCACCAATCCCCCCCCCCCCATGGATAAAATACGTGCTTTCCACGTCGAAAGGCGTTTTTTGAACACTTGAACCACCGGTTCCCAACTATTAATACGATTCATGTTCCCACCCACTTGGATGCCCAAGTACTTAAAAGGAGTCTCACCCGACTTGCACCCCAATCGAATAGCTTGATCCCGAACCACTTCCATGTTCTTCCCAACTCCAAAAAGAGTTGATTTTTGGATATTGATCCTCAAACCCGAACACAAGTGAAATATCCGTAAGATCCTCCTTAAAGCTTTAAAATTAAAGTTCGACCACTCACCCATAACCATAGCATCATCTGCATATAGTAAGTGAGAAATCACCGGACCTCCATTTGGAAGACGAACCCCATCAAACGACCCAATACCACAAGCCTTCCTAAGAATACTAGAGAAAGCTTCCATGACAATAATAAATAAGAACGGAGATATTGGATCACCCTGCTGAATACCTTTACTACATGTAAACTCAAAGGTAGGCGAGCCATTTACTAGAACCGAAGAAGTAGCAGAAGAGAGCACGCCCTGTATCCAGCTACACCACAATTGAGGGAAATTCATTTATCTCATAATAGAGATAAAAAACTCCCAGTTTACGTTATCATAGGCTTTTTCGAAATCTATTTTGAACATAAATAACTCTTTCCCCCTACGCTTCGCCCACGACAAAACTTCACTAATGATCATAGGGCCATCGAGAATATACCTACCCGTCAAAAAGGCCGATTGTGACTCATGAGTAATCGAATCCATCACCGTCTTCAATCTATTAGCTAGAACCTTCGAGATCACCTTACTAACCACTCCTATCAGATTGATTGGACGATACCCGCCTAAACCCACCGGATCATTGACCTTAGGCACCAACGTAATAAAAGAAGACCCAACCCCCCGGTTAATTTTACCCGTCTCTGGAAACTGTTGAAAAATCTTCAAAAAATCCGCTTCAAACAAAGACCAATATTTTTTTATAAACCGAAAATTAAAACCGTCAGGGCTCGGGGCTTTATCACTACCACATTCAAAAACCGCCTGCTTTATTTCTTTCTCCGAAAACGGGGACACTAGATGCTCAGCTTCTACATCTGACAAAGTCTTCAAATCATTGCACTCTATACACGACCGATCCACCAATTCTTCAACAAATTTGTTCCTGAAAAAAGAAAACACTTCACGCTTGACAAAAGAAGGTTTAGAAATCCACACCCCGTTTACCATTAAACCCGGAATGAAGTTCGAAACCCTCCTTTTGTTAACCACCCCATGAAAAAAGCTAGAATTCTCATCGCCTTCTATAGCCCATCTAATCCGCGCCTTTTGTCTTAAATCTTTGTATTTAAACTCCTCCAACTCCTTAATTCGCATTTTTCCTTCGGAAAAAAACCCACTGCTCCTCCTCTAAAAGATCCCGGCTCTCGACCACAGAATCTAAATCATCCAAATCGGCCATAATGGACTTGAATTCTTCCTCCTCCAAACCCGAAACCTCTTTTTTCCACTCCAAAATCTCATTTCTAATAAATTTAAACTTTTGCATCAAGAAAACATCCGGAGGCCCATTACCTTGAAAGTTCGAAACCGCCGCCTTGATCACCTCATCAAAACCTTTACGATCTAACCATGAGTTGAAAAACCGGAACGGTTTAGCACCAAAGTTACGGTATTCAACCTTTAACACCAACGGGCTATGATCCGACTTATCCCTTGCTAACGCCCTATACTCCGCATTCGGCCAGTCGTTCAGAAAGTTCAAGGATACAAAAATCCTATCAATCCTACTACACTTGTTCCCCGAAACATAAGTAAACTTTCTACCTTTTAAACCGAACTCATGCAAACCAACCCCATCTAAGAAATCATTAAATTCAATTGAAGACGCGGCGTTGAAGTTTGTATTCTTCCTCTCACTTCTATCCCGGACACAATTGAAATCACCACCCACTATCCAATACGTCTCGTCTTGCTGCACAAGCCTTTCCAATTCCAGCCACAATAATCTTTTTTCTGTAATTTTTTGAGGAGCGTATACGTTCACCAAACACACCTTCGCACCGTTACCTTTAATATACCCATGCACAGCGAGATAGTATCTATGTTTCTGCACCGAACTCTTCTGAAACAGCTTTTGATCCCTAAGAGATAGAAGACCCCCGGACCGACCCGTGGCATTCACATACTCAGAATCAAATGTACCTCTACCCCAATATTTACCAATATCCACACCTTGCAACGAAGCAAATCGAGTCTCTTGTAACATAACGAAAGATGTAGGATCGTTTGCACGACCAAACGAGTCGTTCAGAAGAATTCTCGGATCAAATCAGAGGCAGAATTCAAAGATTTGATCTTCGTTCAGCTTGTTATACACTTAACAGTCTCTTGTATTGATTAAATGACGTTACAATGGCTGGATACAATTTGGCAGCACCTCGGCTCCAAAATCACACCTTACAAATGAAATGATCAGACCTAGTATTTATAGCCAAGCTATTTCGCACGAAACAGACATTGCTATTTCGCACGAAACAGTCATTTGCTATTTCGCACGAAATGGCTATTTCGTGTGAAATGACTTTTTCAGCCAATTTCCCATTTTCCTCGTACTACGTGTCCTAGATCTATCATTTCTATTACAAGACTCGATACAAGACGAAGTCAACAGACATATGCACTAATAGTCTCCCCCTTGGATGTTGACGGAGTCTTCAGTACGAGACGTCAGTACGTCAAAACTTCAGACTTGATCAGTCTTCTCGCTTTCTCCAAAATATTTGACTCTGAAGCATCCTTCAAACTCTCTCTTTCATACTATTTCCAAAGTATTTGACGCTAAAGTATTCTTCAAATTCTCTCTTTTTCTTTTCTCACCATTATCAGCTATTCTTCCATAATCTGAATCTGGCTCTTTCACTCTTCAATCTCCCCTTTGCTAACAGACTCCCCCTTAAGTTGTTCCGGGATCGTAATCTGATATAGCACTTTCACAGGTTTTGTATCGGAAACCTGGCTTTAACTCTGCACAGACTTCGACACGGGAATCTGCACAAACTCTAACCAACATAAAGATTTAACTTTATGCTTACCACTTGTATTTAAAATGATTAAATTGGTTTCAAATTAATGAGCCATTTAGTCATTTCAAAAACAATTCACATTTCCAACAAACTTTCCCAAACTTCTGTTATTCCTGTTTAGCACTTAGAATTTTGAAACCCACAAGTACCACCTGATACTTGACGAGTAACTACATGTAGTAAATGATAGGTTTTGGGACAATCTTTTATAATTTAATATGAGGTTAAAATTACTCAAACCCATCTCCAACCCAACCCTTTGCCCCCTAGAGCAAGCACCCCCTCTCTTTGTCTCACCATACAAGGTTTTTTTTTTTGTTCATTATTTAGTTTTTTTTTTTTTTTTTTTCCTTTTTTTGTTTTTTTATAATTAAACTTATTATTGTTCTTTTTTTGTTGCATTCTGAAGTCCGATAATCAGCACAACCGAGTTCGAAGAAGATGAAAAAAGCAGCAGCTTTATTTACGTTTTATTAGTCTGTTTAGTGGGTCAAACAATTTAATTACTTACTGTTATGTTGAATTTGGGCCTGAGGCCATGTAGTTAATGGGTCGAACAAGTGTCTAGAGTCCAGTAGGGTTGTTTGTATTTTGGGCTTGTTTGTTGAAACGGCGTGAGTGTAAGGGGATATAACTGTTTTGCAGTTACGAAGGAATCGACACAACTGTTCTGTGATGGACGTATCCTTTAAGTCACACACCTTCAACACTTATAAATAGGGTTTCAACAATCAAGTTTCTGTACTGGAAGTTGATGTTTATCAAGTTTCGATTACAAGTTTCGGTTAGTTCAGTTTCTTTCAAGTTATTGTTTCGATCATGTATTGGTGTGAATTGTGTTGTGATCATGTCGACAACTGTTGGCATCCTTCGACTCCGACATCTCTGTCCCGAGATGCCTGTGACTTCGATACCAATCAGAGCCAAAGGTTCCATCAAGATCAAGGAGGAGAAGGATGAGGAATTCAGAGATTATCTGCGGGTGAACCAGACAAAATCGGTTGGTGCCGGTTTTCGCGACAAGGGCAAGAACATAGGAATGTGCGGCCAGGGCAGCGTAAGGTGGAGTAAGAACGCGCAGGGGAAGCCATCCTCTCGTTCTTGGAAGTCGCCTATTGATAAGTTTCCCAAGAAGATGATTCCGAAAAACTACTTCAGGAAAGTCAACATGAAACGATCCGCACCAGTGGGAAGACCAAGAAAAGTAGGGATCCGGTGTTTTACGTGCAAGCAATTCGGTCATATCACCTCCATTTGCCCAAGTAAGTATGTCAATCTTAGTCCGTTACCGGAGAACGGTGATTATTTGGTAAAAGATACTTGCGGAGGGGAATGGGAATCGATATGGGTTGTGGATCCCACTTTCAAAGATCACATGATGGGAAACCAAAATCTGTTCAAAATACTCAAAAGACACTTTGGGGTCTTAACCAACAAGAAACGGAGGGAATTCTCGTTCATACACGGTATCGGTGAAGTTAAAGTTCCGGTTGACGGAAAGGATAAGAAAATCCCTTGTGTGAATTACGTGCCAAAGATGAAGCGTAATGTTTTTAGTTTAGAACAATTTTTATATCAAGGGACTGAAGTGGTTACTTGGGGTGATGAGTGTACGTTGAAGAATATGTTTGGTGATAGAGCGAAAGGTGTTGATATATTTGAAAACAAGTCTGGAGTGGATCTGGAAGAAGAGTATTTGGATAAGTTTTACGAGAACTTAGACGTTGAGAATGGTTATCTCAACGAAAAAGAAAAACTACAAGAATATGTTGAAGAATATTATGAAAAGGAATTCGAAATAGAGAGAGAGAAAAACAAAGAAAAATTCAAAGAAGGCACTTCTGGAACGGAAAATGTTGATGTTGAATATTCTAAGTGGGCGAAGTTGGGTTTGATAACTTACTTAGAAGGCATGGAAAAGAACCCGCTAGAATCAAGAGAAGAGATGCGACGGAAGGCGGTGTCGAAAGCACAAGACGAAGAAGATGTAATAGAGAAAGATACCATAATCGAAATTTGCCTGGACGTGCTCGATTTGATCGTTCTACACGAAGAAGTGGCGGAACATAAAGGATTCTTCAAGGCTAGTATGAAAGAAATCGTAACATTGTTCATACCATGTTACTTTGGAATTTGTAAGACAAGCGAAATGCCACCTACACTTTTGAACGGTAAACCCGTTGATTTGGTTGCACTCTACGAAGTTGTTAAGGAGTATGGTGGATTCAAGAAGGTTATACAAGATAATGCATGGAACAAAGTGGTTGTACAATGCGGTTTCGATTGTGATGACGATTATGAAGTGAAGGTTGCATATGTTCGTTACATCGAATTGGTGGAATGGTATTTTGAACTCATGAAGACCAAGTGCGAAGAGAATGAAGACAACACGCATGAAGCGGGTACTAGCGGAGCAAAGGTTGATGAAGAAAGCAAGGTGGTCGATTAAAAGAGCAACAGCTGGATCGACGATTCGAACGACAATGATTTGGTGATCATAGTTGAGGTCACCGATAGGAAAGACGAGTAGCATGAAATGGCGAACTACGGCTGCACTGATTAGGAGAGAAAATGAATTCCGATAATCAGCACAACCGAGTTCGAAGAAGAAGAAAAAACGCAACAACTTTATTTACGTTTTACTAGCCTGTTTAGTGGGTCAAACAATTTAATTACTTAATGTTATGTTGAATTTGGGCCTGAGGCCATGTAGTTAATGGGTCGAACAAGTGTCTAGAGTCCAGTAGGGTTGTTTGTATTTTGGGCTTGTTTGTTGAAACGACGTGAGTGTAAGGGGATATAACTGTTTTGCAGTTATGAAGGAATCGACACAACTGTTCTGTGATCGACGTATCCTTCAAGTCGCACCCCTTCAACACTTATAAATAGGGTTTCAACAATCAAATTACTGTACTGGAAGTTGATGTTTATCAAGTTCTGATTTGGTTCAAGTTTCGATTACAAGTTTCGGTTAGTTCAGTTTCTTTCAAGTTATTGTTTCGATCATGTATTGGTGTGAATTGTGTTGTGCTCATGTCGACAACTGTTGGCATCCTTCGACTCCGACATCTCGGTCCCGAGACGCCTGTGACTTCGATACCAACACATTCCATTTATTTCTAAATATTTTGTTCGTTTTATATTTAAATCAACATATAAGAAATTTGGTAATTGTTTTGGAACAAATTTTAGACCAACAAAATCTTTATTCAACAAAGCTAGCAGCGACTAGCATACACCAAACATAGAAACCAGAAGAATTATAGACCAAACATAGAAACCAGAAGAATTAGAAACCAGGTTAAAGTCACAACAAATGTAAGCTTGTTGTTTTGCCCTTGCCTTGACCCACAGTAGAGTAAAAAATAGGGTAAGAATAGAGCTTTTACACTATGCATAAATAACCGTACAACCTCTGTAACAACTCTCACCAAAAATATTATTTCTTATTATATTTAGTCCAATAGGAAACCCTAATTGAGACTCCCAAGTGATCCTGCATAAACCCTAAAATTTTCAAAACAATCAGAATCAGGATCAGGGCCCCTAAAACTTAGGGGGGGTATTCCCTATTGACGATTATCTAAATAACTCGTTGTCAAAATTGAATTTGAACGAACGACCAACTCAACTGAGCTACAAACACACGTGGCTACCCTATGGTAGGGTGGTGCCCTTCGCGTCACGCGACGCACCCACGTAGACCCCTCGCGTCACGCGAGGGGGTCAAATTTTCAGTATAAATAGAGGGCATTGGCACTTATATTTCTGCGTTGGTTCGACGTTAAAATTCGATTCATACACTGAGATATCGTCCAAATACTACAGAAACACACAATCTCGAATTTCTGCCGCGATAACAGGGTAATAACTCGATCGCTGCTACGATTCAATGTCCGATTGATTTAAACTATCCAATGGATGTTTAAGTGCTGCCCAAATTAGGGTTTATACTTTGTCATTCGTCGTGAACTCGATGGATGTTTAAGTATCGCACTTTGTCGTTCATTGTGAAGGTTTAATCTCGTGAGTTATCGTAAATGCTGTATTAGTTACTGACCTAGTTTCGTGTGCATTATTGTTAAATTAGGTTAACAGGCTAATCAGTAGGCTAAACTCTGCCCGTGTAAAGCTGCAAAGTGAGTCATTCTCTTTTTATCAAATTGCTTTCCAAAACCCTATTTATTTCAAAGTTATAATTACAGGGATTAAGTCTTTGTAATCTCCAAATTACAGCCGGTATGTGGGGTTTTGTATACATTACTTGATAACTGTCACCATTAGACAACGGGTTAGCTAATGGGTGATATGACCATAATCACAGACACCATTGGACAACGAGATAGCCAATAGGTGGTCGAGTGATAAATACCGTGGGTATATGGTTGATACGTATAAACATTGTAATCGCTCTTAGTACTGTAAATTATAACAACAAGTCGTTTTTAGTAAAAAGAATGATTCACCAGTATTTCCCCACTGATAAAACCTTTTTCAAACATGTTTCAGGTGATCTGTTGTGATCCAGGAAAAGTGCCGCGAAGCGCTACAAGCTTAAGGAAGTGGCTCAATATAAATAAAGAAACATGTTTTGTAAAATAAAGATTTCCCAGTGAAATCACCTTATTGTAAACTACCGGGGTTTTATCCCGAATTATGAAATTTTAAATTTTAAAAAGATCCTGCTAAAAAAATCTTCCGCTGTCAACTCAATTAAATAAATACCACAGGATTTTCTGTCCCGCGGCTCCTGAACCGGGCCGCGGGCCGTGACAGAAAAAGGTGGTATCAAAGCCACTGATTTAAGCCTATTAAGTATTTAACTATACTTAATTTTCCTGATTGCCATTCTGTGATTATATGTTTTATTAACTGACTACTTGTTAGTTACAGTATGGGTAAGCAAAAGCTTTCGGACATCTATCATCAATTAGATAGTGTACCAAAAGATAAGGGATCCTCATCCCAATCAAATTCCTCAAATTACCCAACAGATACTGAGGAAGGAATATTTGTTCGAAAGGCACAATATGAGGAACCACTTTCTCCTAATAAAAGAAGTTTGATTATTAGGAAAAGTCAGGAGAAAATAAAGAAATCACAACCAAAAGAAATGAGAGTTAATCAGGAAACCCATGAACTAGGCAGTAACCAACCATGGGAAGCCAAGTTAGATGAAAAATGGGCAGATCTCTATATGCTAGCCACTGTAGCAGTAAATACAAATCTTTAAATACCCTGACTCAGTTCTAGCACCCTCATCACCTACAAGCCAGAAATTTTAACCAGTAAATAAATAAGTATACAATAAACCCTAGTATGTTTTAAATTTTTAGTTATTCTTTGTATTAAATTAGTCACACGGTATGCAATAATACTTGAATGTTTATCTGTAAAATTTTATTATAAAATTTTAAAATTTTAACTTAGCATTTTGTGTGCAATTTTGCATATATGCTAAACAGCATGAATGAGTTATCTGAAGCCCTTCAGAATCTCAATCTCTATCCGGTAAAAGTAGAAGTTTCCAAAGACTTTACTGGTTACATACCCGATGTGGAAGAACTTATGGAATTCCACGCTCCATCTCTGGAGAAACCCAAGCCTAAGAAAAGGAGAAGATTCGTAGGCTGGAGGCGTGTACGCAGAAGGAAACCAGCAACTAGAAAGGTTCCCAAAATAGAGAATCCCATAGATAAAGGAAAAGGAATTGCGATCGGGGAAGGTTCTAGGCAAGTAGAAATGGAAATTGGGGAAAGTTCTAAACAAGTCGAAGAGTTGCCATTACAAGAAGAGTTGGATCGCATATTGGCAAGCTGTGATATCATCAGACCTATCAATACCAACCTTTACCCTTATCCTGCTGAAACTCAACTTCCAATAAATTTGGAACCAGCCATTCCAGATCCTCTGATCCACACCCAACCTCTAGGAGAAATAGATGAGTGGTGGACCAATGATTGGCAGTTTCAAAACCTCCTCAATAACCCTTATACCTTTTTCCCTCAGTTCGACCCAGAACCTATACCAAACCCACCAATGAGCAATGAAAATTTAGCTGAACTCCGCCACTTTGGCGAGGAGCTGGTGGATGCAGGGAATATAATTAGAGAGGTAGGAGAACAGATCTCCTGGAAGTACGACGAGAGGGAGTGTCGTTTTTGAAAACGCCAACTGATGGGATAATATGGAATGGTAGAAGCATATGTTTAATAATAATATAATAATCCAAAATAAAACGTGTAAAATAAACAATAAAACTTTGTAAGATAACCAGTTTGTACGGATGCCTAATATATATATAAAAAGATCGACGATTTTGGCTATATTTGTTTACATGATTATGTGCAATTATTTTGTTATATTTGATTAATAGTTTTGTGCTAATTACTTATATAAAATAATTACCAGATGGCAAACGCTGGTAATGAACAAGTTAACGAGGGTAATCAATCCGAGCACAACAATGAGGATCAATTTCTAAATAGGCAAGATATCAAAAATATTGTTGCTCAGGGAATAGCCAATGCTATTCCAGCAATCCTTGCTGCTGCCCAGAAACCTGTTGAACCTCAACAAATTATTCCTAGTAAACGTACTCAAGAAGATAACTTCAGTAATAGTGTAAACGGAGGCGGCAACCATACTAATCACGATAATGATCCACGGCAGGCCCCACTCCCTAAGAAAATGAAAGCTGCAACGCCTGGTTGCACTTACAAAGAATTCCTTGCTTGTAAACCAGCTGAATTTGCAGGAAATGAAGGGCCAACTGCAGCACTGCGTTGGTTGGAGAAGACCGAAGCAGTAATTATGATAAGTAAATGTGCTGAAGAAGACAAGGTTATGTATGCGTCACATCTTTTTAAAGAAGGAACGCTAGACTGGTGGAATACAGTACTTCAAGCCAAAAGAAGAAATGTGGCCTATGCCATGAGTTGGGAGGAATTTAAGCAGCTAATAGAAAGAAAATTCTGTCCCGAATATGAAAAAGAACAAATGGCAAATAAGTTCCTGAACCATCGAATGATGGGTGTAGACTGTCGAGGATATACTTCGACATTCTTCGAATATGCTAGAGTGGTACCAACACTGGCTTCGCCAGAACCGGTACTTATTTCTCGCTATATTTGGGGATTGATTGGTGAAATCCGTAATATCGTTAAAGCTGCGAGACCTCGCACTATTGACGATGCGATAGAATTAGCTAACACCCTAACTGACGAGCTGGTACGCACAAGAGATGAAAATAGGAAAAAGGAACTGGCTCAGAAAATTACCCAAGGATTTTGTGTGGGTAATAATAGCAACTTCAAGAAGAGAGGAACGGGGCAATCCTCAACTCCGCCGTTCTGCAGGAATTGCAGAAAGAAACATTTTGGAAAATGCAATATAACCTGCAACTTTTGCAAAGTTGTAGGACATCGTGAAGAAGATTGTAGAAAGAAAACAAGGGTCTGCTATAACTGTGGAGAAGCTGGGCATTTCAAACCAGAATGTCCTAAGTTGGTCAAATTAGCAGATAATAAAGCCAAACCGACCGACGGAGCTACCAAGAAGAATGTCCGAGCATTCCAATTAACTACTCAGGAGGCAGAACTCATTCCAGATGTGATAGCTGGTACGTTCTTAGTTCACAACGTTTATGCAAAAGTATTATTTGACTCTGGTGCAAACCAAAGTTTTATCAATACTTCATTCTGCCAAGCTCTTAATTTACCTTTGACCAACCGTAGGCAAATTTTTACAGTCGAAACGGCAGATGGGAATTCTGTTAACATAGATAAGGTTTTGCAAAAAGAAAATATAGAACTTTCAGGTCATAAATTTCATGCAAACCTATTACCAATGAATTTAGCTGGATTCGATGTCGTGTTAGGAATGGATTGGTTAGTAGCCAACCATGCTCGAATCCTTTGTGATAAGAATTCTATAGAGATTCGGGCACCCACCGGAGAAGTAATCTTGATTACAGGAGATAAGTCACGTAAACCCATAAAGTTCATTTCAGTAATGAAAGTTGCTAGTTATGAACGAAAGCAAGGAATAGTATATATGATTTCGGTAATCACTAGCACTAAGGGTAAGGAACTCAAAGAAATTTCAGTAGTCTCAGAGTACCCAGATGTATTCCCAGAAGAACTACCTGGATTACCACCTGATAGGGAAGTAGAATTTAGGATTCATCTAATTCCCGGAACTACACCAATAGCCAAGGCACCTTATCGGTTAGCACCCACAGAAATGTTAGAACTGAAAAGGCAATTAGATGAATTACTAAGTAAAGGTTTTATACAACCTAGTTCATCCCCTTGGGGAGCACCAGTGTTGTTTGTAAAGAAAAAGGATGGTTCGATGCGAATGTGTATCGATTATGGGGAACTGAATAAGGTTACAATTAACAATCGATACCCATTACCTAGGATTGATGATCTTTTCGATCAACTTCAAGGAGCTAGATACTTTTCTAAGATCGACTTACGCTCCGGATACCATCAATTAAAGGTACAAGAAGAAGACATACCTAAAACTGCTTTCAGAACTAGGTATGGTCATTACGAGTTTACAGTCATGCCCTTCGGATTAACGAATGCACCTGCAGCATTCATGGATATGATGAATAGAATCTGTAAACCGTACTTGGATAAATTTGTAATTGTCTTCATCGACGATATACTTATTTATTCCAAAAGTCAGGACGAGCATTGTCAGCACTTGCATGCACTCTTAACTTTGTTAAGAAAAGAAAAACTTTACGCCAAATTCTCGAAATGTGAATTTTGGCTACAGGAAGTGCAATTCTTAGGACACATGGTAAATCACGAAGGAATCCATGTAGATCCCTCTAAGATTGAAGCGATCACCAAATGGAAAGTTCCGCAGTCAGCTATGGAAATTAGAAGTTTTCTAGGATTAGTCGGATACTATAGACGGTTTATTAAGGATTTTTCCAAGATAGCTGTACCATTAACTAAGCTAACCTGTAAAACAGTTAAGTTTGAATGGGGACCTAGACAAGAAGAAGCCTTTAGGATTTTGAAGCAAAAGCTAACAAACGCCCCAATTTTAGCCTTGCCAGAAGGAACAGAGGATTTTGAAGTGTATTGTGATGCTTCTAAATTAGGATTAGGATGTGTGCTTATGCAACGCAAGAAGGTAATTGCGTATGCATCAAGACAATTGAAAAAGCATGAGGAAAACTATACGACTCATGACTTAGAATTAGGAGCCATAATTTTTGCCCTTAAGATATGGAGACATTATTTGTACGGAAGTAAGTTTACTGTCTATACAGATCATAAGAGCTTAAGATACATATTTGGGCAAAAAGAATTAAACATGAGGCAAAGGAGATGGATGGAAATACTAAGCGACTACGACTGTGATATTCAGTATCACGAAGGAAAGGCAAACGTAGTTGCAGATGCCTTAAGTCGTAAGTATCATGAAAAGCAAAGACGAGTTCGTGCTCTCAGATTAAATCTACAGTTAGATTTAATGGAGCAACTGAAGAACATTCAAGAAACAGCAATCAAGGACGATGCTGAAGGAATGAAAGGAAGAATAAAAGAATTAGAATAAGGAAATGATGGAATTTGAAGATTCCATAAGAAAAGGATTTGGGTACCTAAACAAGGAGAATTAAGAGATAACATTTTAGAAGAAGCTCATAAATCTAGGTATACCATGCATCCAGGAAATAATAAGATGTACCAAGATTTAAGAAATAATTTCTGGTCGATAGGAATGAAAAAGGACATAGCTAGATATGTTTCTAAGTGTCTTACTTGTTCACAAGTTAAAGCAGAACACCAGAAACCTTCAGGTCTACTACAACAATTAGAAATGCCTGTATGGAAATGGGAACTCATAACAATGGATTTTGTTACTAAGTTACCCAAAACCAGAAAAGGTAATGACGCGATTTGGGTAATCGTGGATCGATTAACCAAGTCAGCTCATTTTCTACCCATAAAAGAAACCTTTAGCATGGAAAGGTTAGCAAAGTTGTACGTAGACGAAGTAGTATCTTTACATGGAGTTCCACTCTCCATTGTATCAGATAGGGATAGTCGTTTCACTTCCCATTTCTGGACAAGTTTCCAGGAAGCAATGGGAACCCGACTAAATCTAAGTACTGCATATCATCCTCAAACAGACGGACAAAGTGAAAGGACGATCCAAACCCTGGAAGACATGCTTAGAGCATGTGTAATAGATTTTGGTGGAAACTGGGACGACCACCTATCTTTAATTGAATTCTCCTATAACAATAGTTATCATGCAAGCATTGAAGCTGCCCCATTCGACGCACTGTACGGACGTAAGTGTAGAACTCCAATTTGCTGGGCAGAAATAGGAGAAAGTCAATTATCAGGTCCGGAAATTATGCAAGAAACTACCGACAAGATCACTCAAATCAAGGAAAGACTAAAAACGGCTCAAGATCGCCAGAAAAGTTACGCAGATAATCGACGTAAGCCGTTAGAGTTCCAAGTTGGAGACAAAGTACTATTGAAAGTTTCTCCTTGGAAAGGAGTAGTATGATTCGGTAAGAGAGGAAAATTGAGTCCAAGGTACGTAGGACCATTTCCAGTGATCCAACGTATAGGACCAGTTGTTTATCGCTTACAATTACCAGAAGAGCTAATTGGAGTACATGACGTATTTCATGTATCCAATCTTAAGAAATGCCTATCTGACGAGTCCCTGGTAGTACCTCTTCAAGATGTAGAGGTGAATGAAAAGCTAAAATTTGTTGAGAAGCCATTACAAATAGAAGACAAAAAGATCAAGTTTCTCAAGCATAAGCGACTTGTTCTGGTCAAAGTCAAGTGGGATTCAAAGAGAGGACCCGAATACACTTGGGAACTGGAATCAGAAATGAAGCGAAAGTACCCCTACTTGTTCCAGTGAATCTCGAGGACGAGATTTTATTAAGGTGGGGAGGATGTAACAACTCTCACCAAAACTATTATTTCTTATTATATTTAGTCCAATAGGAAACCCTAATTGAGACCCCCAAGTGATCCTGCATAAACCCTAAAATTTCCAGAACAATCAGAATCAGGATCAGGGCCCCTAAAACTCAGGGGGGGTATTCCCTATTGACGATTATCTAAATAACTCGTTGTCAAAATTGAATTTGAACGAACGACCAACTCAGCTGAGCTACAAACACACGTGGCTACCCTATGGTAGGGTGGTGCCCTTTGCGTCACGCGACGCACCCACGTAGACCCCTCGCGTCACGCGAGGGGGTCAAATTTTCAGTATAAATAGAGGGCATTGGCACTTAGATTTCTGCGTTGGTTCGACGTTAAAATTCGATTCATACACTGAGATATCGTCCAAATACTACAGAAACACACAATCTCGAATTTCTGCCACGATTACAGGGCAATAACTCGATCGCTGCTACGATTCAATGTCCGATTGATTTAAACTATCCAATGGATGTTTAAGTGCTGCCCAAATTAGGGTTTATACTTTGTTATTCGTCGTGAACTCGATGGATGTTTAAGTATCGCACTTTGTCATTCATTGTGAAGGTTTAATCTCGTGAGTTATCGTAAATGCAGTATTAGTTACTGACCTAGTTTCGTGTGCATTATTGTTAAATTAGGTTAACAGGCTAATCAGTAGGCTAAACTCTGCCCGTGTAAAGCTGCAAAGTGAGTCATTCTCTTTTTATCAAATTGCTTTCCAAAACCCTATTTATTTCAAAGTTATAATTACAGGGATTAAGTCTTTGTAATCTCCAAATTACAGCCGGTATGTGGGGTTTTGTATACATTACTTGATAACCGTCACCATTAGACAACGGGTTAGCTAATGGGTAATATGACCATAATCACAGACACCATTGGACAACGAGATAACCAATAGGTGGTCGAGTGATAAATACCGTGGGTATATGGTTGATACCTATAAACATTGTAATCGCTCTTAATACTGTAAATTATAACAAGAAGTCGTTTTTAGTAAAAAGAATGATTCACCAGTATTTCCCCACTGATAAAACCTTTTTCAAACATGTTTCAGGTGATCTGTTGTGATCCAGGAAAAGTGCCGCGAAGCGCTACAAGCTTAAGGAAGTGGCTCAATGTAAATAAAGAAACATGTTTTGTAAAATAAAGATTTCCCAGTGAAATCACCTTATTGTAAACTACCGGGGTTTTATCCCGAATTATGAAATTTTAAATTTTAAAAAGACCCTGCTAAAAAAATCTTCCGCTGTCAACTCAATTAAATAAATACCACGGGATTTTCTGTCCCGTGGCTCCTGAACCGGGCCGGGGGCCGTGACAACCTCCACAGTAAAAACATCACACAAAGACAACTTGCTTCTTAATATATATTTAATTCACATTAACACCTTTCTACATATCTATATCAATAGTTTATTAAAACTCAACGCTCCGGTATTTTGATAAATATTATTGCAGATAATGAAAGTAAACATTAGCACAATAAAAATATGAAATCAGGTGTATATATAACATTACACATTTGTGTCATTATCTGTTACACATTAGTATGTATGTTACTACTATTCAACGCCTTTGTACATATATAAACAGTTTATTAAAACACAACTCAGCTTTATATTTTGACACATAATAGTATTGTTGATAATCAATGTAAACATTTGCATAATAAAAACATGAAATTAGTTCCATTTGCATCATGGTACTACCAAAATGAAACATAAACATTTCTCTTCCATCAATATTCATACTAGACATTCAATACCGAACTTAATTCAAACACAAAAGTAAATCAAACTCTTCAACATGACTAAAGTACTAATAGCCAAAACACTTGCATCAAAACATCTATTTCTTTTTCTGATACCTGCTAACTGATTTGCTTCTTTAATAACTCGGCCACAGTGTATGTTAGAGTTCAGGCATGTAAGCCTAACAACAAAATTCTTCCTGAGCAAAGTTAGTTTGTTTTTCTTTGGATCTGTTGGGAACCAGTGTCCCATGTCCCTTTAGTAATCCCTGTCCATGTCTCCATATGTCGCTTCACGAAAACTCCACAATTGATGTAATTACCAATAGTCACCCACCCAATTTCCAACCTTGCTGGTCTAACACCATGAAACTCAAAGCATCTTGGATGCGTAACTCTCTTCAGGTACTTTATAAATACATCCTGTTGTACAGTACATATACAGTTTGATTAGAACAATTTCCCCACAATTACTAATACACCTATCGCGGAGCTAGCCCCTTAATTTAGGGATATCCCAATTTTTTTACCGTGCAATCATACAATAATAAAAAAATGGGAAATTACGAAAATGTCAGTTGACCAACTCACATTACCAAAATGTCACCTTCAAGCGTCCATGGAGTGGCGCCTCAACCATGGGAGGCGTCTGTGTCATTTATTGCATCCATTTAAAGGGGTGCTGACACGTGTCCAACAACCTGTTGCGTCGACGGCCGACGCATCAAAGACAAAGGGGTGGCTGAGCGTCGGGCTTAAACCTTGGCTGATGCATCCTTGGTGCTTGTTTTGGTTGGTTTATGTGGCTTGGCTGACTCCTCCTTTTGGCTTTGCTGACTCCTCGTTGTGGCTTGGCTGACTTCTCGTGGTTTGGCTGATTACTTGCAGTGGCTCGTCTGACTCCTCAAATTTTATTTTTTTCCACATATCTTTTTAATTCTATTTAATATAAATACCATATTATTTAAATACCACATTTCTTTAAGGCGATGACGAAAACGAGCTATTTGCACGTTACAAGGCGATGAAGAAAATGCGTCGTTTGCACGTTTGACGAGTTAGATTTGCCCGGTTAAAGTAGGCGGATACTGAATTTTTTTAGACAAAGGTGTGCCACGGGGCTCTCTTTTTGGCTAGGCCCATTAAAGTTGGCTTACAATATAACAAACATTACAATATAACACAAAACTTACAATATATAAAAGAAAATAAAAACATAGCATGCTGTTACAAAAACAAGGCACTTAATAATTAATTCTTCAAAGTTTCAAACACGGAAAGATGTTCAAAGTCCTCCTCGTAAAGGATAGCGTAGTCGAGTAGGGCCTCTTGAATCACCTCTTTTTCATCCATCTCGTTCTTCGGGTTATTCACGTTTTTGTATCTTCCTATAAAACAGACACATTTTAAGCGCAAAGAAGCACAACGAGTCCTCACGACATCTAACGTACGGTTGTCTCTTGTAGGAGAATGCAAAAAAGTGTGAATACCCGCTCACAAAATGAATTATCGTAACTGGTATAGGTACCTAGATCACGAACTGCCACATAGGAGAAGGCAACCGCAATATCTTCTACTTCGGTCAAAGAATCCATTTTCGTTTTCATAGAAGTTTGAAATGAAATACAAATGTGATGTAGTGAAATTGTAGTGAAGTTTGTGTCTATTTATAGGCTTGGATAGTCCTTCTTGCTATTCCATGGGGAATTCACCTCTAGATAAACAATGGTGGGGTGGACTATTAGGTTTCTGTGGAAACGGTTTTATTCAGCAAATGGTAAATTCTAAATTATTTATGTTTTCTATTCAAAACTTAAAATATGAAAATTCTATACAGCATGTCGGAGCATGGTGTAAGAAGCTCATGAAATTAAAGGAAAATGAAAATCCCGAAAGGGCGACTTCATCAATCACTTATCGTTGGACCGTGCTCCCGCCTCAATTTTTCAGTTTAGTTATAGAACATCATGATGCTTTTGGATATGTAAATGGCTCTACGGGAGTATATCCTGCTTTGTGGGATGTAGATATGGTAAAAAATACTTTTTTTTCCATACTATAATATTAAACTTAAAAGTTGAACGTTTAACGTTTTTCAGGTACACATACCGGTGTCAAGAGATGAAGAATACCGAACCATTTATATCGGGATATTTGAAATCAGTGCGTCGACATCTAGTAGATGAACCAACACTAGTTTCTTGTACAACATATAATTTAAAAAGTTCATGGGATTGTTTTCTGCATGCTGGAATAAAATAAAAGATCATAATCATTTGTTATATCCATGGGGTTAGTAAAAGTTGACATCTAGTATGATAATCGTGTGATATTTTGAACACCACACATCTCAAAAAGATATCTCAAAAAACAAGGATAGGAAACATTATTGTTTGGAATTTCTAATAGACGTCTGATTGAATCAGATTCTACAACATATTCCATGTTGTTATTAATAACTTTCCAGTTTCCACCAATGTAAACAACAAATCTAACACCCATAATAATTGAGGGAAACTTAACAAAGACCTGAGAAGTATATTGGGAGTAAAAAAAAATATAACAATTGAAACATGAATTTTATTGGATCCCAACTCTTTTAAAACGTGATGAAGAATGCACAGAATGTTAATGAGTCAATATAGACAGTTAAAGCGTCAACGTGGCCTTTAGATGAGTCGGCCGTACGATTGTATAGTTGAAAGTATGCACTCTAGTGCATCGGGGTGACCCCTAAAATGCGTCGGCCTTATAGTCTAGTGCATCAGCCTGACCACTCGAAGACGTCGGCCTTTACGCTCTAATGCGTCAGCCGGACCAGTCGAAGGCGTCGGTACTTACGCTCTAATGCGTCAACCAGACCACTCGAAGGCGTCGGCCCTTACGCTCTAATGCGTCGAGCTCACACCTTGTTGCGTCAGCCTGGCCTCAGATCCATGACGTCGGCCAGACCACTCCAATGCGTCGGCCTGACATCTCTATTGCGTCAACCATAGTGCGACACAGACGCAAGCCACACAACTTTAGTGTTGTAAAATGTTTGGGCTTATAAAAATTTGGAATTTTAAAGTATCCTATTCTTTAGGGGTATCCCTGTGTTTGTTCATGGGTATCCTTTATATAAAAAAAAAAAAAATTACAATACGAAGACGGGGTTGAGCCGTAGCCAGTGATACCCCTCTTAATACTATAACTCCGCCATATGTACAACTAATACGTACACGATATATTTGTAAGGTTTGTATATATGTTTACCACTTTCATTGGTGTTGAGCGCATAAAAAAACTTCATGATCAACCACCTTAACAACACTCTCACAGGGATGCATGTTATCTATAACCGTGAGTCCGTGATAGCTAGGTTTTTGAAATCCTAGCGAACCAAATACAAGTGCCCATGCTCTACGATCGGAAATATGACATTTTCAAATTCATTCAAACTCATTAACTCTTATTTTTCTTCGAAAACCACAAACAAAGTGCTAGTAAATAATTCCAAGCAGCTTAGCATCATCATATGAAGTGTAAGAAAGCATTTCCTCTGTTTGTATAACAGATAAATAAATACACTGAAAATAAAATAAATTTATAACCCGCAATTGTTATATTATAAAAGTTACGCAATTATCCTTATATTAAATTTTGAGTGTTTTGAACAGTAACAATATTAAGAAGAGAAGTGAATAGTATCGGGCACCGGTACCGGTATCAAATTTATCAAACTGAGTGTATTTTCGGTATCCGTTCGGCACCGGTATTCATCGGGTTTTACCCTCAAATACCGGTGTCGTACCAGTACCGACCGTATCAAGCCGTACCGTACCAGGTATATTCGGTACCGGTACCCACTTTTGGGGATTTTGGTAACGGTATTTCGGTACCGGTTGGTACCGAGCTCATCAAATCCTGTAGCAACGTAGCAATGCAAGTAATTGCACAGTTTACATTACTTTTCATACACACAGTAAGTAAACTGTATTTCGTTTGAATGAGGTTTTATATACACAACAACTTATTTTACTTTATTTTTTGTCTTTTTACGTAATAAATGAATTGTAGCATGTAAAATTAACTTGGATATTTAGATTATTGATGAGAAAATCGTATCAAATCCTGTAATCAAACCGGTATCGTATCGGTACCAAATTTACTATACCAAATCATTTTCGGCACCAATTTGGTACCCACCTTTTGGCGTTTTTAGAATCGTTACTTTCGGTTCGACACCGGTCTAGCACCATACCTATATTTATTGATTTTTACCTTCAAATACCATACCATATTGTACCAAGCATTTTCGGTGTCGGTACCTAATTTCGATGATTTTCCGGATCGGTACTTTCGGTGCCGTTAGCACCGTAATAACTGAATTGAAAACAACCGAATTTCCAACGTGTAGGACGTGTGGGTCCTATTATTATATATTAGGTTATTTAAAATCGTTTTTTTTTTAAGACGGATTGACTATTCTTTTCACGACATTTTTATTTATGTTTTGATATTCGGTATCTGCTTGCCGTTACTGACACGCGTTTTGCAGTCATTTGGTCCCCGCCGCAACGCGCGGGCGGAAATTTAACTAGTTTAATAAATTACAAATTAAATTATTAAATACATATTTTATAATTAGCTGATAGTTACCAAAATACTCACATTTTATATAACCACGTGAAAGGTAAATGATTGCTTATGTGACATTTTTTATTAATATTTTACATTTACCATAACATACATTTTTTAGAATGATTTGAATCAGAACACTGTTTACTTGATTAATATTGTGTGTATTTTTATTTTAAAGTATACACTATGATTTTTGTAATTATTAAAATTTGGTTAACTTTGATGACACGCTCAAGCTAAAAAAAAAAAAAAAACTAAAAATTCGAATGCCGACCGGATCCATCCGTGACAATACCTACAATCATTGTATTGCTTGGGATTTCCTTTAGCATGATTTAATATTGTACAATGATATAATATCAAATTATGGTTTACTATCTTACAAAAAAATGGCACGTACGGCGTCTACGTCAACTTTTAACAACTCTTAGAAAAACAAATATATATAAATTACTATTTTCAACATATACATTTATAAGTGGCTGACGAAATGGGACAATAGTTTTGTTAAGTGTTTGGCCACTTTTGACTTTTGACTTTTGCTTTTTTTTTTTTTTCTTTTTTCATATAATAATAGTTATTTACAGGTGATGCCAAATTACAATTTTATCCCAGATGTAAAATTACGATTTCATCCTCGATTCAAAATAAAATTTTGCTTTTGTCCCTTGCTTAAATTTACGATTTTGCCCTCAGTTAAAAAATACAATTTTGCCCCCAGTTCAAAATAAAATTATGGTTTTGCCCTCAGCTAGAGTCCTGCCAAATTACGATTTGGTTCCCAGTTTAAAATTACGATTTTGCCCCTAGCTAAAAATTACGATTTCGGCCGTAGCTAAAATATTACGATTTTGCCCCCATTTCAAAATAAAAAAATGGTTTTACCCTCAGTTCAAAATATTATTTTACCTCCACTTTAAAATTACGATTTTACCTCCGCTAAAAATTGCAATCTTGCCATCGTTTTTTTTCTTTGGCAAAACCATGGTAGTGTTTTATTTTACTTTGTTGACTTAATTTTGTTTTTATTCATGCCAAACAGCTGCCTACCACTCGCTAATTGGTCTTGACAAATTATTGTTTTGCCCCCAACTCTAAATTACACGCTTATCATCGTTTTAGTTAAATTTTTTTATCATAACTATGGTACTGTTTTTCTTTAATTGGTTAACTTGATGTATCTTTTTTGATATCATGTTATAGGTAGCATGTATAACTAACCGACATAAAGGCTTACATGTTATTAACCTAAGAAATACTCGGTTTAGCGCCCCGCAACGCGGGCGGCGCATAACTCTAGCTGCCTAACACTGGCTCATTAGTCCTGAAAAATTACAGTTTTGCCCTGAGCCCAAAATTACGGTCTTATCATCGTTTTTTTTCATAGCAAAATTATAGTAGTCTTTTTTTAATTGATTGAGAATTATTCGGTCATTGCCCCGCAACGCGGGCGAGGCATCTACTAGTTGTGATGAAAAATAAAACATATTCTCATCTTACAAATACGACTGTATAACAAAACAGTCGTAGTTGTAAACCTTCTCTCCTCTTTGCTTGTTCATTGTTAAGCATTGAATTAGCCCAACAGTCACACACCTTCTCTCCACTAACAAAACAGTCATAGTTGTGAACCTTCTCTCCTCTAACCAGTTGGCTAGCAAATAGATCTAGTAAAGCAAAGTGCATGATCCTAGTCCCATACCTAGTGGAAAATATATGGTTCCTACAAATTTCGTTTAACTCAATTTTTATAAATATATGTATTACTGTCTACTTTTTTGATAACCATTAATATATAGGTAAATGATCAAATAAAAATAAAATTAACGTACGAATTGGGGGAAAAAACAAAAAGTGGCGGTGGCAATCTGGTAATTATCAGCAACTTCAAAATTACTCTAGTAGAGTAATTTTGAGCATCTGTAGAGTAATTTTGGGAAATGTAGGGTAATTATCAAAATTACTCTACAGAAGCTCAAAATTACTCTACTAGAGTAATTTTGAAGTTGCTGATAATTACCAAAATGCCACCGCAACTTTTTGCTTTTTCCCCCAATTCGTACGTTTCGTACGTTTATTTTATTTGTACAGAAACTTAACTCCTAATATATAACCACTAACAACATATACTAATGGTAATTAAACAAACACTGACCATACATATGTGTACAGTTAATGTTTGGGGCTTCAAACAATACAAAAACTAGCACGTACCCCATTATCCTCTCGACCTCTAATTGTTCCTTCTTATCACGTTCTTCCTTCGCCTATGCCACTTTTTCCTTTTCGGTTAACTTCCTACACCACTAACTTATTTAGAAATTAAGGCATACTGCAACGTACATTTTAATTTTGTTGTTTCATTTTATGATATCATTCCTTCCATCCTTACTCATTTTTGTCCCATCGTTTCTTTGGCTTCACTACCCTATAATTATTATTGTATCAATTAGTTAACAAGTCTATTATCACTATGTAAGATTGAATATTTTATTTATATGTATTTAATCTAGTAGCCATCATTATCATTTATATAATACGGATCAAAATATATTAAAACCTATAATAAATTAGTTGGTAATTGTTGATGGGCCAGATTACCCTAATTAACTAATTGGGTTTCCCCTTGGGTGTATATAAGGAGATTACTAGAGAGGGATTAGGGTTAGACTTTCATAACATCACTCTAATATCTCCTCCTCCTCCCTCTCCATTATTACGAGTTCTTCAACCCTAAAGAACTCGGTACTACCATCAAGAAGATACATCCTAAAGGGGAACCAGACCAATCTGACGAACATGACGTCTACTTCCCTCTCTGGTGTTGTTGTTGGCTTACCAGGTACATATTTATTATTTATTTATTTTCCATTACGTGTGTATTGAATTGATCAACACACTATTGGTAACATATACTAACACTCCAAACACCTACTGCTTTTGGATTGCACCATCCAGCAAGTAGTTCCAAACTGCCTTCTTTCATTCGTAAGAGCCTGTTAGATATTGGTGGCTCTTTCCAACCATTGAAATTTATTATTTTTTTGAAAGTTTTGGAACTCTCTTCCCCTTCCCTACATTAGTCTGGACCTGGTTTTTCTTCATATTTTCCTCCTCAAGAAGTTGTGTACTTGGGAAGTCCTGTGAAATTCCTAACTTGAAGGATGACATGTTGTCTACCTCATTAGGTTGCTTAACATCATTACATTCATGTCTTCTACAACATCAGTATATATGATATGCCATTATTTCTTATTCTTGCCTCTGTCAATAACATTTTGGAATCCTTACGGTCAAATTGTTTTTGGGGAAGTGCGGCCAATTCTAAAAAAAAATCAATGGATTCTATGGGATTTGGTTATGGAAGGAAAACAGGGGGGGGGGGGGGGTTGGGTCTTGGAAGCTTAAGTGGAGATGGAGATTTGTGCATTCTCAAATGCGCTTTGGGTTAAGATTCTGAGTTCAATTTATGGTGGCAGGGTGGGTGGGGGTTATGGATATTGTTAATTTTCCTAGAGGTAATGGGATTTGGTCAGTGGCGAAGCTTGAGATTTTGAAGAGGTCCGAAAACGTATATATCCAAAAATTTCTATAGAACTAGGGGGTCAAAAACGTATATACCCAAAAATTTCTATAGGAAAACCACATATATTACACTACTGAGCGAAAAGTTCGGGGGGTCCGCCCCCCCGCCCACCCGGGCCCCTTCTAACCTGCACCAATGGGTCCAGAATTGTTAAGTCTTGTGTTAATCTTAACAATAAAGAGATCATTCCTTAAAATTCTTTGAGGAAAAAATGGGGAATTGAGCTTCTACTTCTTTTTGGTTAGATGTGTGGATTGGCCATACATGTTTATAAGATAAATTTCTGACCTGCAAATTCATGTGGATGGTTATGTTCAAGATCATTGGAATAATAGCATATGGCAATGGGTATGTCGTCGACCTATTAGGGGTGGAAGGGAAGAATTACAAGATATGACTATGCTTGTTTGTAACATGTCTTTATTTGGATCCACAGACAAATGGATTTGGGATATGGACATTGAAGAGAGTTCTTGGTGAATGTGGTTAGAAAGCATATTGATAGACTTACTCTCCCAAATGGTATGGTTCAAACTAGATGGAATGGGTTCTTACCAATAAAGGTCAATATTTGCATGTGGCGTTTGTTTTACGATCGGCTGCATACACTATGGAACTTAAGTAACAAAAGTATCAATGTTGCATCTTAAGTTCTTAACATGTCCAGTTTATGTAAATGATTTAGAAACACTTAATCATTTATGTGGGGAATGAGTGTTGGATACAATATGGAATGCTATAGCTTACTGGATTCATCCAGATTTTGCCTATTTCAAAAGTCCCTGTGAACCTGTGCTTGTGGTTAGATTCGGTTCGCATGCACGCATCTAAAAACTTGGTGGTCGAGGCGATATTTGGCATGGTGTGGTGGATGTTAAGGAGATTTAGAAACAATGTTGTTCATGGCAACAACTTGAATCATATGGAGATTTTGATTCGATTATGTATAATTGGTTTGTTAGTAGAAATAGAAAGTTGAACATTAGTTGGGTTATTAGTTACAGAACCCACTATTAGTCATGTAATATGGTTTTTTGTTTCCTTCTAGCTTCTTGTGTCCATGATAAATATGTCTTTGGAGTTTGGAGTTGCAAATATATTATTATATTTCGCAACGACGCCAACAGGAATGAGACTTGCATTAGGCGCTCACCTACTGCAAATGGTTATAAAAGCAACTTCACTACAATGAATAAAAAATCAGTTACAGATAGTATATCTCTGATATATTATCATACCACATGTATGTTAGTAACTAATATATACCAAATATATATATATAGTGTGAGGTTCAATGGGAAACACCAAAAATGTGGGGAACCGGGGAACCATACATTTATAAAAATTCAATTAAAATGTTTAAAACTATTTTTTTCAAAATCTTTCGGAGCTTATGCATATGAAGATGTATAGAAACCTAATAAACTTGAAAATTAATACTATGTAAATAACCTAACCTAGCTACATACCCCTACAAAAAATACCAAATATTACTAATTACTACGATTTTGAACAATGTCACCTCAATTCAACTGAAACTATACAAATTACCTCCAAGGCCTTAACATCAGAAACCTTTTCCGCCTTGCAATTATCCTCCCCGCATATTTCTTCCTCGACAATCTCGTCTTCACTTTGAATATCATAATCACGATCATCTTCAAATAATTCCCCGAACTCACTCAATCTTGTTGAAAGTATCACTACTAGAAAATTGAGGATTTCCAACCAAAATTACAGACTAAAAAAATTCACTAAGAAATTCCAACCACTTACCGACAAACTTCCGACTAGAATAAAAGTCGAATATTACCAACCAATTTCCGACCATTTGCCGACAAAGAAAAAAGTCGTCGGAAATTTGAAGGAAAGTTCCGACTAAATTCCGACAAAAAAAAACTATAAAAAAAGGAAAAGAAAATTGGTTGGAAAGTTGTCAGAAATTTCCGACAATTTTCCAACTAAAACCTTTATTTTTTTATTCAAATATATTGAGCTATATGTATATACGTGAATGTATTTGCATGAGTCTATATGTATGTGTATGTATATGACACGAAGTATAGACATACACACACATATATACCTATATATAATTATAGAATAATAAAAGCCTCGTTTAAGTAATGAGTCCTAATAGCGTACACGTACGTATGAATATGTATAATATGTATAAGTTGGTAAAGTAAAAGCAGTTCATGTATAATAAGGTGTACAAAATATGTAATGAAAAAACCATGTTAGAAGGTTGAGAAACCGAAAAACCAGATATGGGTGTCGGAAAATGGTCGGAAATTTCCGACCACTTACTAACAAAAACATTTATTCTTTTCATATTTAATTATGCGGATGTATATATCTATAAATGTGTTTCTTGTGTCTATATGTATGTGTATGTGTGTATGAGTATGTAGTTGTATCGGTGCATACACACATACATATACATATATACACATTTATACAATAGTAAAAGCCTAGTTTAAGAGATTGGTCCCGATAGCATACATTCACGTATGACTGGGTATAATTACACGTATAAGTTCGTAAAGTAAAAGCATTTCATGTATAATTAAGGTGTACAAAATACGTAATGAAAAAACCATGTTAGAAGGTTGAAAAAATGAAAAAACGGATATGGGTGTTGGAAAATGGTCGGAAATTTCTGACCACTTACAGCTGAAACATATGTTGGTACAGTTTTTGTGTCCGATGTTGTTCGAATATATTAGATTATTTTTTATGCTGATTATGTAATAGTTAGTGAAACGGTCAAACGAACGTGTATAGACCCGCTCGTTTAAAGTGGTGAAACGAAAGGGTGATTCGTTTGACCGTGTGTGTTTGCAAGTGAAGGTGGTGTGGCTATAAATACCACCCCTTGGTCATTTCCAACATAAGAAGGTTTTAGACTTGGGGGAGAGATCACCACTTGGTCTCTCCCCGGATGTATGCTCCTTTGGTATAGTTTGGCTAGGTTGTAATCGGGCTGGTTTGTAACGTTATGCTACCAAATTTATACAAGAAAGTTGTTTTATCCGTCTCTAATCTCCCGTCTTTGAACTAAATCACACACTAATCACAGGTTTCGGTCCGAAATCACGAACCTATAATTAGTATCGGAGCCATGGTGCCCAGCTTAGTGAATCTAACCATTTGCTAAGTCACACGTGCTCTTGACTTGTGATTTTTGTGGTTTTTGTTCAAGATGTAAAAAAAAAGGTGTAAACAAGAAAAGCCCAGATCTGGCCGGGTCTGAGATGAATCGGACCGTACAAGAGAGTTGTGTTTTATGTTTCACACCTAGAATATCAAGTTTTCATCATTCCTTATCACTTTTGAGGTGTTGTTGGTCAGATCTGTGGATGAACAGTTCGCCATGTTTTTGAGGTGGGTGGCGGCTGTCTTAGAGAAGATAGCGTTTCTTCAGATCTAGACCCAAAAGTGGACTACCGAACAACCTCTCTCTGGCGTAGAACCCCTGCGAAGAACATTCTTCGTCTTATTGCTTCTGCTGAAGAACCCTCCATGAAAAACTCACTACGAAAGACCAAGTCTGCCGAAGAACTACCTGCCGAAGAACCATCTGCCGAAGAACCTATCTTTGGCAAAGACCCCCCCCCCCTGCCGAAGAACCATCTTGGCCGAAGAACCCCCCTGCCGAAGAATATCCCTTAGCCGAAGAACCCCCCCGCGAAGAACATCAATTCTCACGAAAAACCATTAGTCTTTCATGATTATAGTCCTTCGCGGGTTGAGTTGTTTGCTGATAATGGTCTTGTGAAGAACATCCTTCGCAGCTTCACCATAAGCAGAATCCGCCGGAGAAGCAGCTGCTCCGATCAGAAGAGTTCACGGTGGTCTTAGGTGGTGGCTGTAATGTTCATGTCGGCTGGTGTATGATTCTTGTCGGCTGAAGTGAAAAGAGGGTAGAAGCAGACTGTGATTGAAGGTGGATGATGACGTATGCTGCTATTGATCATCGTAGAAGAAGACATGGATGACGTCTGGTGCAAAATTGTTTGCGGCTAGGGTAGTAGGAATGTTATAATGAAGGTTTGGGTGATTGAAGGTGGAGGATGACAAGGATGATGGTAGATGATGTTGGCGGCTGTAAAGTGTCGCATAGGGTTTGCAAGTTTTAATTGTTTGTTTTGGAAGCTAGGTTTCTCTGGTGGGCTCACTTGGTGTGAGATGAAAATTGTTTTGGAATTGTTGGACCGAACAAAAGGCCCAGTAATGTTGGACCTATTTGATTGGCCAAATTAATTTTGGGCAAATGATTAAAGATGGGATCTATTGGGCCAAATGTTTTAGATGAAACATGGAGTCGTGGACCCATTTCTATTCGTGAATTGCAAAGTGGGGTAGGGTGTTCGCAAAGTTTATCTGAACCGAGCTTCTATTTTTCAACGTCAAATTCGTACAGGTTCGGGAGCGCGAGGGATCACTTTAGGATGATGAAAACAAATGATTTTTTTTAGAATGTGGGGTAGTCATGGTTACCGATGCAAATGTCAAAATTGGTGACTTGACTATTATGGGCCAAAAACGATATATTTATTTCCGCACGTGAAAATTTGTTTTGTTATCGGTGTTCGTAAATGCTCGAAAGAATTTTGTTTATTGTCATATTCTCGCATTTGGTAATGATTGACGGAAACTGGAGAGCCAAGACCGGTCCTAACGAGTTCACAACGTCAAAGAGTTATGCCTATGATGGAAGTTTTCGGATTAGGTTTTAGCAGAACTTTGGGGGGATACAAGTCGGATCCTACGGGGCTAGGGGACTTTCTTTATCAACTAGAATATGCAAAGAAGAAAGTCGCTTTCGTGATTTTTTGAAAAACCGAGAACATTTGAACGATTATGCTCAGTGGAGAGAATTTGTTCAATGAAGTTGACGACAGTTCCGCTCAGAGAAGGGAATTTGTTAAGGTTTAGAGATTTCACCAAAGAAATGGGGGGATAAAAATTTTCATATGTTTTGGAATTTCTTCGGTAAAATTCTAAACTCAATCACAGGTGGTAAAGTTTGTGATTTTCTGGTGATACCAAAGGTTCAGCGTGGAATGTTTTGCACAAATATATATTTGAGGATTTTAATTAATTCTCCAGCCAGCGTGAAGGGTTTTGCACGGAAACATACAGGTATCTAAAGTCAATAGTAGTTTCAAAGCACTATTCACAAAAGACCTGGGGAATCTTTAGGAGAGCTGATAGTTCAAGGCTGACAAGTGTGGATTCCAACTCTATCAGATGTTATAGTTGAGGGGGAATTTGCAGTATTCGGTTTTGGGTTTGATGTTTCTTTGGGATTTTACAGGGATCTGGATGTAAGTCAATTCGTTGAGTCTGCAAACGATGTACTTGGTCAAGCTGACATCATGAGTACTGATGCTGAAGATCCGTAGTGCATTACGTGGTCAACTTCACAAAGGCGAGACAATGAGATCTGGATGTAGTTCAACTAAGCGTGCTGGTTTAGCTTGCAAATGATATACTAGTTCTAGCTGACTTCCTGAGTGTTGATGCTGATGATCAAAGTGCATTACTTGGTCGATTCCACAAAGATGGTTTACAGAAGACAGTTCACCAAAAAACTCTACCAATGTAGTATGTTTGAATGAAATAGAGTTCCTATGACAAGATCAAGACTTGATGCAGTTTTTAAAGAATGGAACCCTTATCAAATGCCGGTTGGAGTATTAGAAGATCAGCGGAAGATCGGTCAATTTAGCCTTGCAAGGAGATTGCACAACACCCAACACGAATACGCGTACTTTGAGGGGGAAATATTATACGAGAAGCTCCATGGGTTTGGTATTGCTATGAAGACTCAAATCAAGATACTACTTACCTGGATCATCGGTCAAACGGGAATTTGTTAACACAGAGAAGATAACATCAACAAATACTTAACTGAAGATCGATTGCAGTTGCATTTTTAGCATTCGACAGCAATGGACAAGGGGTAATTTGTTGGTATAGTTTTTGTGTCCGATGTTGTTCGAATAGATTAGATTATTTTTTATGCTGATTATGTAATAGTTAGTGAAACGGTCAAACGAACATGTATAGACCCGCTCGTTTGAAGTGGTCAAACGAAAGGGTTATTCGTTTGACCGTGTGTGTTTGCAAGTGAAGGTGGTATGGCTATAAATACCACCCCTTGGTCATTTGCAACATAAGAAGGTTTTAGACTTGGGGGAGAGATCACCACTTGGTCTCTCCCTGGATATATGCTCCTTTGGTATAGTTTGGCTAGCTTGTAATCGGGCCGGTTTGTAACGTTATACTACCAAATTTATACAAGAAAGTTGTTTTATCCGTCTCTAATCTCCCGTCTTTGAACTAAATCACAAACTAATCACAAGTTTCGGTCCGAAATCACGAACCTACAACATAACATTTTGTCGGAAAGTTGTCAGAAATTTCCGACCATTTATTCTTTTCTTATTTAATTATGCGGAGGTATCTATCTATATATATATAAATGTATTTCCTGTCTCTATATGTATGTGTATGTGTGTATTAGTACATAGTTGTCTTGGCGTATATATACATATACATATATACACACTTATACAATAGTAAAAGACTAGTTTAAGTAATGGGTCTTGATAGCGAACACGCACGTATGACTGAGTATAATTATACATATAAGTTGGTAAAGTAAAAACATTTCATGTATAATTAAGGTGTACAAAATACGTAATGAAAAAACCATGTTAGAAGGTTGAAAAACAGAAAAAAATGGATATGGGTGTCGGAAAATGGTCGGAAAGTTCTTACCACTTGCCGACTAAACATAACATTTCCTCGGAAATTTCCGACCAGTTTCTGACTAAAACATTTATTCTTTTCATATTTAATTATGCGGAGGTATATATCTATATATATATATATAAATGTATTTCTAGTTTCTATATGTATGTGTATGTGTGTATAAGTATGTAGTTGTATGGGTGCATACACACATACATATACATATATACACACTTATACAATAGTAAAAGCCTAGTTTAAGTAATAGGTCCCGATAGCGTACATGCACTTATGACTGGGTGTAATTATACGTATAAGTTGGAAAAGTAAAAGCATTTCATGTATAATTAAGGTGTACAAAATACGTAATGAAAAAACCATGGTAGAAGGTTGAGAAACTGAAAAAACAGATATGGGTGTCGGAAAATGGTCGTAAATTTCCGACCACTTACTGACGATACATAACATTTCGTCGGAAAGTTGTCGGAAATTTCTGACAGTTTTGCGACTAAAACATTTATTCTTTTCATACTTCATTAGTTTCCGACTAAAACATTTATTCTTTTCATATTTAATTATGCGGAGGTGCATATTTATATATATAAATGTATTTCTTGTGTCTATATGTACATGTATGCATGTATAACTATGTAGTTGTATCTGTGCATACACACACATACATATACATATATACTCACTTATACAATAGTAAAAGCCTAGTTTAAGTAATGGGTCCCAATAGCGTACACGCATATATGTCGGTAAAGTAAAAGCATTTCATGTATAATTAATGACCTACCCCTTGAAAGAATGTAGAGCAGGCTACTTTGTTAGTGGTTTCCTAATACCATCCATTGATGCAACTATTGATCTTAGTATAAGCTTTCTATTGTTCTTATTTTATACCTTTATATCTCGAGCCCATGACCTCCAGGATATATGGCAACAAACTTATATGGTGCTTTCCGATCTACTAATAAATAATATAGCGTCTAGGCCCTAAATATACTACACGTATGTATTAGCTAGCACGTCGCTTTAAACTTGTTTTAGTTATTTCTAAAATTAGGGTAAATTACATTTTCGTCCTTTATGTTTGTAGCGGATTGCAATGGATAGCCTTTAACTTCAATAATTACAGTCACAATCCTTTATTTGGAAAACGCATTACACCTTTCGTCCTTTAGCACTAACCAAGTTAAAAATTTCAGTTATGTCTATCCACTTAAGGGTATTATGGTTATTTCATGTTTTTATTTAAAATGTTCATTAATAAATAAACACATTCTTCCCCAATTCCCCAACCCTAACCCTAGAATCTCTCCTCTTCATCTCTCTCCAACCAACCTCTACCACCACCACTCCCACAGTGCCACCACCCATTATCGCCGAACACCTCCACTAACAACAACCATCACGGCGGAAATCTAAATGGATTCCGAGGAAGATGTGAGTACAGTACTGCTACTAAAACGACAGCCCTAATTCCGTCGTTCCGATTGCATACTCTGAATAGTTCACCGACATCATGAGTTTCTTCCGAGCCGTTTATTTAGCCGATGAACGATCTGTTCGAACTCTTCATCTTACTGAAGCAATTAACCTTAACGCCGACAATTACACTGTAAGATTAACAACACCCTTCTACATTTTTACCCCTGTTCTTGTTGTTGTTGTTGTTGTTCAGGGATATTAAGTATAGATGAAGGTTAGTTCACTGCAGATTTGACTTTAATTTATGTTTTTGTGTCTAGTTAGCTTGTGAAATTAGCAAAAAATAGAGGAAATAAGCAATTTAACAAGAAGAATAAATTAATAAGAACCAAAATTCTGGTAACTAACAGAAGTTAGTTAGACATCTTCATCTCTTACAACAGTTACATGATTAACTAACTATTTCTTTATTATGGTCAAGTATAATTTTGATGCTATAACATACCTTTTTCCTGATGAAGTTGAACTGATGATATTTGATTCCTTTTTTGAAATCACCTTCTGACCCTAAAAATCTCACCAATCGATTAAAACCAGCTTAACCTCTAATCAGATCATCGATGAACTTCGGCAGTAACAGGTGGGTGGGTTGGTGATGGTGGGTGCAGGTACGGAGAAAGAGATGGTGGTAGTTGGTGCTGCCGTCGTGGGGGTTTTAGGGTTCCGATTTGTAGAGAGATGATGGTGGGTTTAGGGTTTCGATTTGTAGTGCGTACAGGGGAGAGGGGAAAGAGATGTAGAGAGAGAGAGAGAGAGTACAGGAGAGAGAAAAATAAAAGGGTTTTATTTTTATATAAGTTTTCTTGTTTTGAAATGACCGTTTTGCCCTCACATGGGGTGCACATGTTTTCAGTTAACTGAAATTTTTAACTAAGTTAGAATCAAAGGACGTACGGTGTAACAGGTTTTACAAAAAAAAGGGTTGTGACTGTAATTATTGAAGGTAAAGGTCATCCATTGCAATACAGTACAAACATAAAGGACGAAAACTGTAATTTACCCCTAAAATTATTATTTTGGATTAAAAGTAATGAATTGTGACGCTGAATAAGCATCTTACTCCTCGATCCCTTCCCTTGGTCCTAAGTTATTGTCCATATCACTGATTAATTTTATTTGTCCCAATATGTCTGTCTACTTTCTAAAATGAATAATTGTAATTTACTGATTTTTCTATTTACCCTTCACTAAATCTTGTAAGTTTTCTAACTCACTTGGCATCTTAAGTTGCACTATTTGGGAATTTTTGTTACGAAATTTTCCAGTGGGTAAGAAAGCGTCATAAATTCCTATGCATTTCCGAGAAAATATTTACACAACAAAAAACCAAAATGTGGTGACACATTTCAGACTATTTTCCGACAAAGCTATTATATTTTTATATATTTAATTTTCTAATCTAGATTCAGTCATTTTTTTGCCAAATTTTTTATTAGTTTTATATATCTAAAATTACTCGAAAGATGTCAGAATTTCCAACACTTTTCTAACAAAGTAAATCTATTATTTTATATACATTTAAGTTCTGATCGTTTTTATAATGAAATGTTGTATTATTGTTTTTCTCATTAATCATCATTATTATTCTCTTTATATATTTTAGTAGTTTTGTTTTTATATAAGTTAACTTTACTATTTTTATTGTTGCTTTTATTTTTATATAGTCTATTTTTTATATATAAGTTAACACTATGTGAATGTGCATCTCCATGTTATTTGGATGTATATGTGTAAGTGTATGCTATGTGTTTGTAGGAAAAATAGAACCAATTATTGTGTAGGAAATGCGTAAGAAAATACTGTGTAGGAAATGTGTAAGAAAATAATGTGTAGAAAATAAGTAGGTAAATATTGCGTATGAAAAGAAAATGCCAGAAATGTATTGGAATTTGTTAGAAAAACTTTCCCATAAAGTTTTTTCTGACGAAATAAATTTTGAAATAATTTTTATTAGTAAATTTTCGCTAGCTGGTGTTTCCTACATATTTCCTAGTTTTTTTTTCTTTTTGCATTCCAAAATAAGTTACTACAACATGAACATTGCAAGACATAGAAATTACATCTGAGAGATAGCACATACATGGTATATATAAATAGATCGCAGAGGTTATGTATCAATGCAAACCACAACCCTCATTTCACCTTAGAAAAACATACAAGTTTCAAAAAATAAAAGTGTCCAGCGGTGGCTTGGTGGTTTCCATCTCTTCAACAGACTCACTCACTATTAACCACATGTGCTTCCATACGCATTTAACCCAGTTTAGCATATCCATACCAGCCATATATTATTTGTCTTCTACAGTTCCAATATCAGGTCTGCACACAAAATAGTAGCAATGAGTTAGAAATCGATCGGTACTTTAGCCTTTAGGACAATGGTTGAATGTAGAATGCAGTATGTATTTTGTAGTAATGGTTCGTTAAATCTCTTAAATTACTATATCCTTTCATGTAGTTGACTTAATTTTAGAGATAATTTCTTTAAAATTACAAAATCTATATATCTCGATCATATTATATCAAGAACTACGAGAACCAAATAATACACTTGTACACACTACTTAACTTTCTCTCTCACATTAAGTCAGGAAAGCAGTATGTACAAGTGCTTTATCCTGTTCTTACTGTTCGTTCCTGACATAATATTGGTTCTGAAAATACATGCCTCTTATATGTCTAAATAATAGGTTGAAATAAGAATTTGTTTTCTAGTAGGAAATTAATTAATTAATTAAGCTATGTCTGTCTTAGATGGTGTAATGCTACATTATACTTACATTCTTCATCTGATTTTATCCAGCGTTCTCTTTTCACGGTGCTACCAGCTGCATATGTGGAATGGGACACCTTGCTCTTTGTATGGTTTGCCGAAATAGACCTGTAAGGAAATATAATATCTTCGGCTTGGAATTTATGTCGGTTTCTATATCCCTCCACCTCTTCATTGCTTTTCTTCACACACTTTCTCCTGTTTTGAGAACTAGCCAATGCTTCATGATGAACCATTCGGAGAATCTGCATGCGTACGAATGAACCAAACATTACATTATATTACATCAAGGGGTTGGCTAAATGTACCACCTACCCACCCCGTGAATACATCAAATCAAGGGGGTCTTTTTTGCCTTCTAGATGACGAATATTAATGATTTGAGAATTTGAAGGAGGGTACGACAAGTAAAAATGAAGGGGAGCGCTTAGCACAACCTCTACAGGTCATATGAAGATGTATAAATTCGACGACATACCTTGTGCAGTTTTTCATCAGGTAAAGCAGAGCCATTGCTTCTTACAGAATCTGTTGTAGATCTTCCTCTTTTCAGTATCTTTTTTATTAAATGGTTACTTTTAGTTTCAGTTTTTTCCTCTGCCATTTTTGTTTTCTGGAAAAGCTCGGAAAGTGTTATTCTATTGTGTTTTAATTTCGTTGGTTCATGTAGAGTACATGCCTTATGATCAGAACTCAACACCCTCTCTAACTTCTTATTGGCAAGCTTCAATACATATTCTGTTCTAGACTCATATTTCATCATATTTTCAACATAAGTGGCGAACTCTGGCGTCGCTAGACCAGCAACGTATTGGTCTCTTTCAACGCCCTTAAACGTTTGAAACCCTTGAAAGAGTTCAGCGCTTGGCTTCTCGTCCAAACGCTCATTAGAAAGGTGGACATAATGCTGTAGGAGATTTAATTAGCAAAGCATACTTGATTGTTAATTAGATGGTGCCCACCAGTAATATACACACACACATAAATAAATTCAATAAAATATATGTTCAACTAACAATCTTTAAATTTTTAATATAATTATAAAGCTGCATTCATAAAAATAGAAGCACACCTTTAGCTTCATCTTCATCTTTTGGGGGATCAGAAATCTACTATTTGATATGGAGAATTGAAAATAACGGTTTTGTTATGTGAATCTGATGAGTTTTTTACGGCTCTTTATAGAAGCTTTTGAAGGTCTAATTATTGGCAGGTGATAGCAACTTCGAGGAAAATAAAATCTCTTGATATTTGTGCATAAAGTGCAAGTTGAAAGTGATATTTGTGAAAAGGTACACGTTCTTGTAAATCGTTATAAAAGTTCAAAATTATATGTTAAAGACATGTAAAAACCTTTCACACATTTTACTAGTAATTTACTAATTTTGCTTGCTATGTATGCAATATGCTATAAGGGTGTCCGGAGTGGGGGCGGTAAACCCACTCGGCACCGCATCTCAATCACCGCCAACCTTTTGCTGCTTGAATGCTTACCGAATGGTGGGGAAAATCGGTAAAGGTTCACCGATTCGGTGAGAGAGAGGGAAAGGGGGAGAGTGATGCGTGTGTGGTGGGGTCCATTACTTCTTAACCAATCACACATTTTTTCCTCTTTTTTTTAAATAGTTTACATAAACCCAATTAGGTAAACCATCGCCAACGTTTTTTAGCATTAAGTAAACAAATTAGGTGAATTGACATGGCACTATTTGATTGGGTGAATTGGGAGTTTACCTATTCCAAATGTTTAACCACTCCCTTCACCCTAATGTTTTTAAGGTGATGATTTTTTTTTTATTTTTTTTTTCACATGCATGGTCGTTTCTTTTGTCTTCACACTTTCACACATTGAGTCAGGGGTACTGCTATGTACAATGTTTTAAAAACCGAATCAGTCAATGAGCCGCCCATTCTAGCGCTTCAATGGTCAAATTGTACTAGAAGAAATATGGGTAATACCTATAGACGGGATCCATCAGTAATTGAAATAAGATACCTATAGACGAGAACCACAGTAATTGTTGATGGATCATCGTTGAACCTAATAAAACCCCCAAAAGTTAAAAAAAGTTAATCTTCGGTAATTCGTTGCTGATTACTGACGGAAATCATTACCCCGTTGGAGGTACAGTGTATGACCAAGTTGGAGGCTTGATCAGAGCGTGCCCGGTTGATATACACGTTGATTGGGAATTAATTACCCTTCTTCTTACATTAAATGTATTATGTTGTGCATGATTTTATGGTGGTGATCCCTACCTTGGATGGGTATTTCGTCATGGAATGAGCTGTAGAGATCACTATTTAGAAACTACGGATCACTAAACTCAAACATTCAATAAGAATAAAAGATGAAGAAAAACAATTGGGGTGAAAACCTAAAAACAAATTATATTGATGGATTCTAATTGTTTACAATCTAATCGGCTTTATAGCTGCTGACTTTGTTCTTCCTATCGACGTGATAGTTCAATCGAACTATTACAACATACGGTGTACATATAATACGAAAACATCACTTGGATAGTTTCATTCCATGTTTATAATTTGACACAAAAACCCTTAGACTATTTACAATTACAAACATATAAATGACACCTAACTATATATTTTTAACCTATATGTTTCAATAAAACTTGATAATACAATTAAAGCCAAGAATCGCCCTCCTAATTATTGATCTAATTTCTTACCTTTGACTTATGTTTTCACTACTAGAAGTCATGTAATTTTTTGTTACAAAATGGTAGCAACACTGCAAGAAACAGCTGTCGCCGCTATTGCCTATATATGTCGCCGCTATTGCCCTTTAGCGGCGACATGACGCCGCTAAAGGGTCGTCGGTATTGCTGGGCCGCTATTGCCCTGGTTGTCGCCGGTAATGGTTACTGTCGCCGCTATTGCCCGGCCAGTTTTAGCGGCGACAGGTGGCCGCTAAAGGGTCGTCGGTGTTATCATTGGTCGGTAAAAGTAATAGGCAATAGCGGCGACCAATAGCGGCGACAGCTGGCCTGTCACCGCTAATAGTGTCGCCGCTAAAAGTGGTCTTTTCTTGTAGTGCAATTTCATCGTTGTCACCAGTTTGCCACCGAAAATACGGTGACAAAAACACACGTGTCAATTGCTCTAATGCCACCAAATAGCCACCAATTTTATATTTGCTACCTAATTTTTACCACCACAAAATTGGTCAAAATGATTTGTCACCGCTTCATGTTTGCTACGCTCCTCCTTGTTTGCCACCGAGTTGTTGTGACGCGTTTTCATACCATTTATCCATTGATATTGCCACCATTTAGCCATCGGTTTTGCATGTTTTGATAACATTTAGCCACATATATTGCCACCATTTAGCCACCATTTTTTTACACAATTTGCAACTTTTGATAACATTTAGCCACATATATTACCACCATTTAGGCACCATTTTTAAACAGTTTTGATACCATTTAGCCACCGATATTGCCATCATTTAGCCACAATTTTTACGCAATTTGCAACCATCAATTAGTGGAATATTGATTTGGTTTGGAATATTGGTTTTTAAGTCAGGTTTTTTTCTCTCCTTGCTATTTTCATCAAAATTACATATCAATAAAACTAAAAATAATATTAAAAAGTCCAATAAAATCCTAAAATTATATAAAACATCTCGTTTTCAAAAGCATATAAAAGTACCAACTAAAACATAAAATAACTAAAATTATCCTAATAAGATAAAAATCTAAACATTCAAAACCAAGTGTTTATAGCCTTTCTTCGAACTGTAGATGTTAACATATATATTCAATTTGTAACATCCTATAAGCATAGCGTCTTTATCCACCTTATCTTTTTATTTTTCAGCCAACAACCCCGCAATAATTCCATTGAAACTTTCTTTTTCTTCATCTTTTTCCTTAACGAGCTACTTGATAACTAAGTTCAACTTTTCATTCTACAAAACAACCAATGAATAGAATCAAGAAATCAGAATTGGAAACGACTGCAAGTACAACTATAAACTACCAATGAAACCTATGACACGTAAAAATGAAATTTTTAACATTCAATCTCAACTCATCCATCACTCATTCTTATCTTACAGAATACCAATTAGTTTAGCAAAAGAGTTAATTACACCATTAGTCCTTGTGATTTGTGGAAAGTAACAACCTCATGAGGTACTAATAGTTTAAAATAACAATATGAGGTTTTAGCTTTTGATTTTGTAAGGACTCTGGGTATTAACACTAATTTTTGTTAATTTTGTTGTTAAGATCAAGGGTATTTCAATCTTTTCACATATGTGGGAATTAAATTACTCTTGAATAAACTAAAGGGACCAAATAAAATGTTAGACATTTTAAACTTCACCGTTCAGTCGACACCATCACAGCCTCTATCCTAGTTCCACACTTCCACCCCCACTACCTCACTCGCCGGAAACGACCACGAAAGAAGAGATGATGGCCGGCCAACACCCAATTCCAAACAACAACCACCCTACCACCCGCATCATTCCGACCGCAAATAGGTCCGCAAACATTGCAGCAGAGGTCCCACATGCCACCTTAACAACAAACAGCCATGTCAGCATCAACGCAACAACCTCAAGCATCCTCGTCTTTTCAGTCATAGCCATTCCTCATTGTCGCAGCAGCTGCAAGAGCAGCATTACTCGTTACCACCGTCATTGGTGTCACAAACTTTGACCCATCAACAACAGATGGAGAGGAACCGCGGGTAAGGTAACCAAAGACCGTTCGCTCCTGGTACCATGGTTGGTATCGTAGGAAGATTATCTCTAGTTCGGCTCAGGCTCGGCTCTTTTTTTATGTATTATTTAATTTTTATTAATTGCAATTATATTTTATATAAAAATCAGTTATTTTACATATATATGTAATATATTAATGAATAATTAAATAAACATTGGGTGCGTTTAGGCTCGCGAGTTGGCTCGAGCTCGATAAGTGAAGCTCGGGCTCGGGTTCGCTTACTAAACGAGCTTGTTTTTAGGTTCGAGCTCGGGGTCGAGCTCGTTTAAGCTCGGCCCATTGGAGTTTTTTACAAGTCGAGCTCGAGTATCTCAGCTCATTTGCACCGCTACGTTATTTCAGTTGTTTTCCATAAGTAGTTTGGCATTAGCCCATATGAAAAAGATTATAAAAGCTGTATTCAAATTGCAAGTTTACTTGTAAGGTGATTTTGTAAATTATCTCCTTTCAATGAACTTTTGGTTATTACACCCCTTAGAAGCAGCAGCTAAAAAACACATACAGGGACAAAGGACTACTTTTCTTTTAAAAAAAAACAACTTTCACACATACTTAATCACTCGTTAGACAAAAGCAACTCTCATCCATGTATAATCTCTCTAAACAATAATAACATGACACATGAATACACATCAACTTACCAATATCAAAACCCCTATCTGATCAATCATAATTATAGCTACGGCATTTAGAATTCAGAACTTATTTTTATAATCAACGATTTTTTTCAAATATTTATATATGAACATAAAGAGCATAGTCAGCATTTTTTTTCTTCAGATATTTATATATGAACATAAAGAGCTTTAGACATATATCATTTTTACTAAGTGTGACGTAAATACATCTATACATCGTTTGTTCAGTTAAAGTTAAACGAGCAAACACGAACATGAACATGCCCTGTTCGTGTTTTTGATTCGCATAGAAGCCTAACTTATTCTAATTACAACTAACATGTTTGCGGAAAATGCAATAGATCTTATCTATGTAACAAACACTAACTAGTATATACTATCTAATAACTTAAATGAACTAGAAAATCAACTTACTTATAGCCATTAAGGCGATCCGGTAAGCAAAATCTCTGGTACACGAATTTGAATCTGAAAATATTAGACAACAGAAGAATACCAGTTCCATTGTTGTTCTTGACAGGAGTGACTAGTGAGAAGATAAGCAGCAACACTATCAGATCCCTCACCTATTGAAACCTCAACTCCATTCACAATCTCACACGCCTCCTCATTGGTGTCTTATTCGATCCGGACCTGACTGCAGCACAGCTGACGACATTTATCTCTCCGAATTGATGATCTTAGGCTACTATTTACACTCTGGTTGCAGATTTTCTGTAGAGTAACTGAAGTTTTATCGTCAAGATTCAAATTAACCTCGAACTTTAATTTAAATTCTCTATGGTAATTGCAATCGATCACATTTTCACAATTTATAATCAAATTCAGGATACACAAGAAAGGATCATCACATGTTCAAAGTTTATAAATGATCACATTTTCACCGGTTAATAAAAAACCCCTGTCCATTGAAACTTCTGAAGCAGAGAAACATATTTGAATAAAGTTAAAATCAACAACAAATTGAAAGTTATAATCAACAAATCGAATGTCTACATGAACAAATTGAAAGTTATAATCAACAAATTGAATGTTTAAACGAACCTAAAGGCTGAAGAAAATGAATGAGTGAGGGAAGGGCGAAGAACTGAAGGGGTTGCGACCTGCTCCGGCGAGGGGCTTTGACGGCCGACGGTGGGCTGGTGGCTGGAGAGTGGAGTCGGTGGATGAGTTATTGGTAACCACGCTTGCCTATGGTCGGCCCTAGTTTTCAATCAAAAACCAAAATAATGAGCGGGGTATTAACCCACCTAGTTAAATTTGGGCTTAAAATTTCATTTTGTTACCGCTAAGACTGTAGCAATTAAAAAAATACGCGTATATATGAGATAATCTAGGGAAGTTATTCTTATTTTTCCACGAATCTGTCACCAAAAATAGATGGTGGCAAAATTTTCCAAGCTTTGCTACCAAACGATACTGAGTAAGCTTAATTTACATATCCGTGGGAAATGGGTGGCTAAATTTGCCACTGATTTTTTCGGTAGCAAATTTTGGTGATAAACTGCCAAGTTTTCTAGTAGTGAGGTTCCATCTTGATTTGATTCAACTTCCTTTGATTCAATCTCGGCATGACTATTCAATTTGAATGCAATTTGACCAAGATCAAAGCGGGTTAGCATCAACTTCCTTTGATATAATCTTGACATGACTCTTCAATTATGATAGTGATTTTGCTGGTTGTCACACCACATGGAAGTCCACAGTTGGAGGGTGCCAATTCCGTGGTAATGCCTTGGTCTCATGACAAAGCAATATGTAACCAGCAATGTCAAACTCCACAGTAGAAGAAGAGTATATTGTTGTTGCAAGCTGCACAACTCAACTTTGGTAGCTTCAAAATCAACTTCTTGAATTTGGTATAACTGCTTTAAAGACACCATTAAAACTTGAAAGTTAAGCGGCTGAAAACAATATCAATAATCACGTGTCAGACTAAAAAATAAAGCATATTGATATTCGTCATCACTTTTTGAGATATTGTTATGAAAAAGATTTGATTTATCTCCACCATGTTCCCACTAAAGATCAGCAAGCATTTGTTTGAACAAAAGCATTGGATACATCTACTTTTGAAAGCTTGATTTCCAAGATAGGGATGTTAAAGATGGATTAAAAAAGAAAAAAAATGTTCTCATAATAAAAGCATTAATATGTTATTTTAGAAAATACCAAAATTTTGGTTAAACACATTGAAAAGCCTATAAAAACCCTTCTCCATCAGCATCACTTATATTTTAGAAAACCATTAATATGTTTCAAAAAATACTAAAAATACCAAAATTTTGGTTAAACTTCAGCATCACTTTTTCAAAACCGTATAAAAACCCTTATCCATCAGCGTTTTCATTCACCGCTTTCAAAATCACAGACTCACAAATTCACACAACCAATCTCTCTTCATCTCAAATCATCATTTCCAATCACTCATCATGGCACTAACTTTTAAATCTCCTTACAACCATCTTCCATATTTAGTCAAACATGATACCAACCCTGAGTTCCATCCCACATCGACATTCTGTAATCATCAAAATATCACACAACTTTAACCGCAGACGCACCCATTTACATCAATACCTGCAAAAGTTTTGGGCAAACTCCAGTTTTCTACTTCGAGATAAAAAGCCTTTCACTGTCATATCTAAACTTGATGGAGTAGACATCCACCTCACCCCGAAATGCTTTCCACAACATTCAATCTCATGGATGAGTTAGGTATGGAATCTTTCTTGAAAAATTAACTTCACACTAAATCCATAGAAAGTTGGTATGATGCACAAATGGTAGGAGCCACAATTTTTAAACCACACTTCTCATCAACAATGAAGTTATTCTTCCATACCCAGTTGATATGTCTCTCGACAAGAACCACTTCCTTTAATGAAATTCTCTTAAAAACTCAGAACCTGGGATATGTTATTTTATCAAACTTAAACTACAAGCTATCCCAGATTATATTTGTGGATTTGGTGGAAAATGTGAAAGCCATTAAGAAAAGCTCTACCAAATCCTTTCTCATGTATCCAAGGGTTCTAAGCTTTTATCTACAAAAGATTTTCGCACAAAATCTTTTTGAACATGGTGAAGCCTTTCAAATGAAACATTTACTCTCATTATGACTACTAAAAGAAAGTGTTGAAGAAGAAAATGTTATAGAAAATGAGGCAACATCTAGTATCTCAACATATGTTGTTGAGCTCACTGCTCCAGGTGACCATAGTGTACAACCCAACACTGTGGAACACACACCAGCCATCCCCACAGAAACCATTCCTATCCCAAAAGCCAAATGCACCAAAAGAAGGGTATCTCTAGAGGATGAGATGCCAATGAGACTTGCTGTAACACAAATGCAACTTGAAACATCTGTTGATACTTCCTCTCAATAGATGCAAACATCTCAACCCATATAAACTCCTCACATATCCTCACAAAAAGATAGTGTTGTAAGCATAGGGGAACTAAATTTATACTTAACTCCTTCTTTTGGGGCTGATTCTCTTTCCACACCACCACCCTCAAATTCCCATCAATTAAACCATTGCTTGATGCAATTGAAGCATCTGACTTGCACAAACCTTGTTCCTCTCAATCACCAATCACTAAGAGTATGCCTCTACAAGTGATTGGGGCAAGTTCAGAAATCATTGCTATCCCACAAGTAGGGGAGGGTACACCTCTTGAGTCACAAGTGACTCTTATAGGTTTTTCAAGTGAAGCAACCACTACAATGGTAAGGACCACAGTTTCACAGTTGGGCAGTGGTTACATCTCTAAGATTTCCATGAAGGCAACAACTATAGAGTACACAATAGTACACTCAGTGAAAGTTGGAGGTCCCCAGAACCAAGAACAAGGGGCATTAAGTTCAAAACCAAATACAACCACTTCAGGTGGGAATTCAGATGATCCTATTAACTTAGGTGACAGATTAAGATGCAATGAATTGACGGATAAAGTAACCAAGATGGAATCCTCAATTGATGAAGTTATGGATATATTAAAAATCATGGTTCAAAACTCAAAAACTCCACTAAAAATGCAAAACTTTCCAAAGAGATAAGATCCCATGCTCAACTATATCTTTAACTTCAAAAGCATTATACAGATTCCACTTACAACATGTACATGCAACTGATCAGAAACATGGTTGATGCCAGGTACAAAGATACCCAAGTAGAGATAAAAGCCATCAAAGATCATTTTCTCATGGTTACAGGCTGTGTTCCTAACCCTAGGTATCTTGATGATGATGCCAAAAAGGGGGAGAATGAAGATGGAATGAATAAGCTATCTCCTTAGGTCAAGAAAGCTCAAAAGAGGCTTGATCTATCTACATCCAAAAAGGCAAAGGAGGATGCTAATGTTGGGTCAAAACACATTGTATTTTGTAGCAATTTGTGTTAATTTTTAGTGTGTTAACACGTTAATTCATTTCGGTTTATAAACTTATCACGTGTTGGTGTTTTTGTCTTAACATGTGTTAAAAAGGGTTAAAAAGAGAAACCCAGCTGAAAAACAGGTTTGGCGGGTCAACGCGGGACCTGTAACTGAAAAAGTCAACCTGGGCAGTTCAAGCGACATGCAACAGCACAACCATCCATCTCCGTGACACGCCTAAGACTCAAAGTCAAACCAGTCAACATACACTCCCCCGCGACACGCGGGGGGTTTCTTAGACAATGCCGCGACACGCGAGGATCATCAATTACGGGAAAAGTTATAAATTGGCCCAAATTGTGTTATTAGGTCACCATTCAATTCCCAGCCATTCCAGACGAATAAAAGGGTGATTTTAGGCTATTTTCTCTGTATTCTTCCATCTTTCAAGCTGTTCTTTCATGTCCGATCGATTCTTAATGACCATTGAAGTTGTAATGACTTCCATGCACGGCTAAACACTTGTAACTTCCATTCGGATGAATGATTGTCTCGGTTTACGTTGAAACTTTGTTTTTGGATTCTTTTTAACTGCTAAATCTTGACTCCTTGTGTTGAATTTGTGCAACGTTTATTATATTTGAATTGTTTATCGTTTATTAAGCGTATTGACGATATACTTGCATCGTTAGTGGGTTAATAAATTGGTGGGTAATTGGAATAATTAAATGGGTTATTAGATTGTATGATGAATCTTAAAAAAACTATTTATAATAATTAATCAAATTTATTAACCCCAAGGCCATGTCTATGTGGTGTTATGAATCTGTAAACGAGTTTTTGTGTTAAAATGAGCAATCAGGATTCCGGGTGGGGGTTGCTTTTTCTCATCTTGATTACAACTTTTTTAATTAGTTTTCTTGTTTTTGAAATCAATTAATCAAACCCCAGATTAGATAATTTTAGGTTTATTTAAAATCTCTACACTGACCACAAATTCCCCGTGGCTACGATACCCTACTTACGCTATCTACTTAGTTTAAATAGGTTTTTGCATGACCCGTACGACAATCATCAAAATGGCCCCGTTGTCGGGGAATTCGTGCGCTTAGTGTTAGGTTAATTAGTTATTTTTTTATTGTTTTCTAAAAAATCTAAAACACCCAAAAATATTTATTTTTGTTTATTTTTGTATCCTTTGGTATTACGCGCAGTTTCTTGTTTACTTGTGTGCAAGTGATTTCTAGTTGCATGCATACAAGGTTTTCAGGAAAGTCATCACCACTTCTTTTCGACCCCGAAATCGGAAAGACAGCCAGACAAAACCTACTACTTCGTTCAACTTTGAGAGGAAAAGCACCAGTTTCCACAATGAATCCTTCAGAAAATCAACAAAATCTAAATCAGCAACCGTCACAACAAAAACTACTTCCTGATATGCCACCACCCCCGTTTAAAACTGAGCCACACAATCCAACCCAAACTCAAACTCAACAAACTCCACCCATAGCACCGTAATCGAACACAACCACCCAACTAATACCTGCTCCAACTAGAGAGTTTCGTTTGATCGGTGGACCGTTTTACTCATTAGAAAGACAATTACCACCACAACCCAATCCGTTGCAGGCTGTGAATAAACCGAAAAAATGTACCACACTCGAATCGATCGGGTAATATGTTATAACGGGTATGGAGATGAAGATTGGGGTATAAATGATGGTTACATGGGATATCAAGGTGGTCTGCAAAATATGGCACTGAACCAGAATCATCCAATTAATCAGCAAAGATAGTCGCGTGGTGGAGACGAATACCAAACTCCACGGCAGGTTCATCGGGCACCAGCCATGCCTCGAAAAAGGCAAAGGGATCCAAGGTTTCTGTATCCTAACATTAGAGGAGCGGAGAGCCATTTCCGTTCGCTAATTGCAGAACATTCTTCCCCGATCGTCATGCCAGTTGCACATGGGAATGTGGATAGGTCGTTTGAAGAAAAACCACATATTTTAAACATGTTACTTTTCACGGGAAAGGTAGTGAGGAGTCATATGCACAAATTGTAGCTTTCGAGGCGGTTTGCAATGTGATTGGTGGACACGGGTTTACACCAGATCAGGTGAAATTGGTTTGTTTCAGTTTTTGTTGAAAGATGCTGTTAGAGATTGGTTCACTTCTGTAACACCCCGAAAATGTAAGACCTTTATTTTAAATAAAAGGTCGGTAAATAAATAAGTGAACTGACTAGGATTAAAAAAAATAACCTAGTTAGACAAAAGTCTAGTAGTGACTTATAAATGGGTTAAAAACACTAAAAATACAAACTAATGATAGTAGAGGGGCCAAACTTGTTAAAATTGAAACAAGAAATGTATAAACAAAAATTAAAACTCAAAACACACACTTGTGTGTGTGCTGAGTTCGATCAAACACAGGGGGCGACACAGAGCTCCCCTTCAAACCCTAAATCCTCACAAATCTCACAAATTGAGGTCAAGATCAATTCCAAAACGAAATCCGAGCCTGGATTAGTGATCTCCATTGTAAGGGGGTCTTAAGGTATGTGAAATTTGATAGGAAATCTCTACTTGAAATTCTCATGAACTTAGGGAATTCGAAATTCGTTGATGCATGATTGTTATATGGATAGAATAGGAACTATATAGTGTCTAGGAGTAAACCCTTGACAATAATATGTGAAATCATGTTTAATTTCTGAGAATTTCATGAACACCATTGAAGGTGATTCATGGGTTTTGTGAGAAACTGATAAACACTAGGGTTTTGAGTGTTATTCTAGTGTAATCTGATTCATAGAAAGTAATTTCTGAAATATCGATGTTGAAATTTATATGTGATTGTCCGATTGATGTTAATTTTGGCCACATAACAAGTCACGAACTTGATATGGAATAGTGTAAAATCCTGCCCTTAAAGTGTTTGTAAAAATGCCTCAAAGTAGGCTTAAAACTGAAATTCAAGTTAAAACGCATATGTGTAATGTTTCGGCAAACTATGTGATATATGTCGAGAAAAGAGTTCTAAACATGCTATGATTGAACTCTATAGGAAAGGAAGCCAGAGCATCGAGCGGACAAGTCGGTGTTGACGCACGATTGAAGGGTGTGCTTTGAAGGTATGTAACTTGTTTCGTTACATTAAGTAAATTAGATGTCGAAATCATTCATAGTCATGTTCTAGAGTAAGAAATTGTATTGGTTGAGGTGATAATGATCATGACCAAAATTGAATGAATCAATGAGCATATAGAAACATCTGGTAGTCATTATAAATGGTGGAATTCCATAAATGAGCCAAACGGGCCGAATAATGGTATATTTAGTAGTAAAAGTATGTTTAATTCGTGTTTGGAAAGGATATATCACAAGAGTGCGAAACCATAGGGTTGGTATTGAAACGCCGGTGATCACAAGCCCCGGACGTAGGGGTAAACACGCCTTGTAGTCGTAAAATTGTTAATGGATAAAATTAATGCAAATCTATATGGGTCGAATAACTACATTGGGCACTTATAAACTTTCAGTCCGTACATTCCATTTTTGCCTCAATGATTGTGATAGACCCGTTGGTAATTTTATTATGGATGCATAGGAAAAAGAATCGGCTAAAACGGACACCCGAGTAGTAAGTTATGAATGTTTGAAGTTGTAATGTGCAAATGTTAAGAGCTGGGAGAATTCTGTAGCTCAACAAGAAACATTCTGTGAATAATAAGGTGTCGCGTCACGTGACATCAAAGTAGCAACATCGTCGCGCGACTTGACGGCAGTGGCAGGCCGCGAAGGCTAGGCCAGTATCCGTCGCGGGGCGCGACAACCCTAAATTGCAGAATTTTTATTTGTTTTCATTGTTTAAGCCGTAGAACTTGTATATACGTGATTTTAAGATGTCAAAACTAACAATTGATGTGGTTTTGACCTTAGGTGGTGATGGACTTATTCCGGATGGTGATCAAGCATCTTTTGAAGAACCGAACACAAATTTTTGAAGCTTTCGCGTTAAATCGACTTTGTTTAGACAATGTTTATGATGTAAACAATTAACTAATCATGTTTTGGATGTTTAACTAGTTATTAGTTAACTAGCATGTGATCACTTTAAAACTTCTATTTTGTACTTTTGTTGAAGTGAGGTACTATTTTTATAAAACTATGCACATTTTTATTAAATTCTTATAAAAACAAGACGGGTGTTACAAGTTGGTAATCAGAGCTTAAGGTTGTTAACAAAGTGTGTTCGGTTCAAGCTTGATCAAACATCCGGTAAGAATTAGTTACTTTAGTAGATTTCATTACATGTTAGAAAAAGAGACATGAATTGATGTGCACGGGAAGAGTGTGTTAACACACTCAAACCCGGAAGGTGCACTAAATGAGAACGGTTAAAGCAAGTTATGAACTTGGCTAAACCGAAGCGAATAAAGTATGTGTTATAAATGAAATGTTTAATAATTGGTATAAACATTTCAGTTTCAAGATGACAGAAAAGAGCAACAATGATGCGGTGTCGATAGTCACCGAACAAATGAAAGAGGTGATTGCCGAAGAGGTAGGAAAGGCAATCGAGAATAGTCTATCGGGTTTTATAGACAAAATTCAAAATACGGTGCTTTCGTTGGTTGAAGAACGGGTTAAAAGGATGGAAGACAATGTCAACCTTGTCAAGGAAAAATCTGGAGAACGGAAAGGTTGCTCCTACAAGGAGTTTATGGCTTATAAACCGCCAGTCTACAATGGGGAGGTTGACCCGATAATATGCCAAAGATGGCTAAGTGATGTTGAAGGGGTGTTTGAAAGGACCCACTGTGACGTAAGCGATTTTGTGGCTTACGGAACGGGTCAGTTAAGGGGTCAAGCCAAAGATTGGTGGGATAATAAGAAGAAGGAAATCGGAGCCGAAGCGGCAAGAGTGATGACATGGGGCAAGTTTAAGGCACCATTCCTTAAACACCATAGTCCCAAGGCAGTCATCAACAGAATCAAGGAGGAATTCATCCAGCTAAGGCAAAAAGGTGAATTGATCGATAAGATCACAGGTATTTTCATGGATAAACTAAGATTCTGTGATGAGTTAGTGACCACCGAGGAGCAGAAGATATACCACTATTACAATATGCTGGGCGCTGAATATCGGGAGTTTATGACTCCCTCGAAGTATAAGACCCTTACTGAAATTATTAACACCGCACGGGAGCGGGAGATTGAACTGAAGAAACAAGTGGAAAGGGGTGAACGAAGGGCAAAGGATGTGAATCCAAGCCCGACAAAGAAAGCGAGAACAACGGAGCCGGCAAGAAAACCCGATGTGAAGGGTGGATCGCCAAGTTGTAAGGTGTGTGGAAAGGGGCATAAGGGGGAATCTCGCTTTAAGGACAAACCATGTCCCATATGCGGGAAGACAGGGCACACGACGTCGCTATGCCCGGGAAAGGTCACTGTTTGCTACAAGTGTTACCAACCGGGCCACAAGAAGTCCGAATGCCCGGACTTGGTCGGAAAGAAAGATAGCAAGGAAACGCCTACATAAACTCAAAGGGCCAAAGCTAGATCTTTTCAACTAACAGCAGCCGAAGCAAAGACAGAACCCGGTGTGGTCTCAGGTATATTCGCAATAAACTCGATTCCTGCACGTGTATTATTCGATACGGATGCGAATAAATCCTTTGTCTCACATGGATTTATTCGACATCCTTCATTTGTATTGGCAAAATTATCTGTGCCCTTAGAGGTTGAAATAGGAGATAACAAAAGTTTCATAGTTTGTGACATTTGTCAAGGCTGTAAATTAAGTATCGATGGCGAGGAGTACTTGATAGACCTAATCCCGATGTCGATGGGAGAGTTTCAAGTAGTTGTTGGGATGGATTGGCTATCCCGACACCACGCAAAGGTCGTGTGTTTCCGTAAGGAGATAAATTAACATCTCCGACCGGAAAACACGTTACAATCTATGGCGAGAAAGGAGGCAATCCTGTGATTTGCTCGATGTTGAAAGCTCACAAGCTCATGAGGCATGGATGTAGAGCGTTTATGATATACGCGAATGAACCCGAGAAAGAACTACCAACGATTGGAGGCGTACCGGTAGTACGTGATTTCGAAGATGTGTTTCCGGAAGACTTACCGGGAATACCACCTGAACGAGACGTAGAGTTCGGAATCGAATTGGTTCCGGGCGCGAAACCCGTAGCTAAAGCGCCATACCAACTCGCGCCATCAGAATTACAAGAACTAATGTCGCAAATTCAAGACTTGCTCGATAAAGGATTTATAAAGCCGAGTGTGTCTCATTGGGGCGCACCGGTACTATTCGTGAAAAAGAAAGACGGAAGCATGTGAATGTGTATCGATTACCGGGATTTAAAGAAACTCACGGTAAAGAATCGATACCCGCTTCCGAGAATAGATGATTTATTCGACCAATTACAATGTGCGAATTGGTTTTCAAAAATCGACCTTAGATCGGGGTATCACCAATTAAAGGTCAAGGAAGAGGATGTACCGAAGACGGCCTTCCGCACACGCTACGGACATTACGAGTTCCTCGTGATGTCATTCGGGCTGACGAATGCACCCGCGGCTTTCATGGACCTCATGAACCGGGTCTGCAAGCCAATGTTGGACAAGTTGGTAATCGTGTTTATCGACGACATTCTGGTGTACTCAAAAAGTGAGGTGGATCATGCACATCATCTACAGGAGGTGTTAGAGACACTCAGACGAGAAAGGTTGTATGCGAAATTTTCAAAGTGCGCCTTTTGGTTACGAGAGGTGCAATTCCTTGGCCACATCATAAGTGCCGACGGAATATTGGTAGATCCGTCAAAGATAGAGGCCGTGTCAAAGTGGAGCCCTCTGAAGAACCCTACAGAAATTAGAAGTTTCTTAGGGCTTGCGGGATATTACAGGAGATTCATTCAAGATTTCTCCAAGATTGCTTCGCCGTTGACTAAATTAACTCGGAAAGAGGAGAGATTCATATGGGGTGTTGAACAAGAAAGAGCGTTCCAAACGCTAAAAGAAAAGTTAACACAAGCTCCGGTATTAACGTTGCCGGATGGAGTCGAAGATTTGGTAGTCTATTCGGATGCGTCACTTTCGGGGCTCGGATGTGTTTTAATGCAATGAGGCAAAGTGATAGCTTATGCCTCGAGGCAACTTAAGGTGCATGAAAAGAAATATCCCACGCACGATCTCGAACTGGCGGTGGTGGTGTTTGCGTTAAAAATATGGAGACACTATTTATACGGGGTAAAGTGCACCATATTTACTGACCACAAGAGTTTAAAATACTTCTTCAATCAGAAGGAGTTAAATATGCGACAAAGGCGATGGTTGAAAACGGTAAAAGATTATGACTATGAAATACATTACCACCCCGGAAGGGAAAATGTTGTGGCGGATGCCTTGAGCAGGAAAACGGACTATGTCCCAATACGAGTGCGGTCGATGCAGCTTGTTGTAACCTCGGGTTTACTTGAACGAATCCGAGAAGCACAAGCCGAGGCAATGAAAGAGGAAAACTTGAAAAAGGAAAGGATAGTTGGTCAATTGAAGGATTTGACGGATGGTAACAACGGAATGAAGACTCGATTCGGAAGGGTATGGGTCCCAAATTCATGTGGAGTCAAGACGTTTCTACTTGATGAAGCTCATAAATCCTGTTATTCCATTCATCCGGGTGCAACCAAGATGTATAACGACCTAAAGCAAAACTATTGGTGGCCCGGAATGAAGAGTGATGTTGTAAAGTATGTAGAGAAGTGCTTGAATTGTTTACAAGTTAAGGCAGAACACCAGAAGCCATATGGAAAACTGCAACCCTTAGAAATCCCAGTTTGGAAATGGGAACATATCACTATGGACCTGTTAACCAAACTGCCCAGGACGAACCAAGGATTCGATGCTATATGGGTGGTGGTGGATAAATTGACGAAGATTGCTCACTTTATTCCTATACGTGAGACTTATACTTCGGAAAAGATGTCTGAGGTATATACAAACAAAATAGTGGCACGTCATGGGGTACCGGTATCTATTGTGTCGGACAGGGATACCCGGTTTACTTCACATTTCTGGCGAGAATTCCAAGAACAGGTGGGAACGAAACCTATTATCAACACTTCATACCATCCTCAGACGGATGGACAGAGTGAGAGAACAATACAAACACTAGAAGACATGCTGAGGGCGTGCATTATTGACTTCGGGGGTAGTTGGGATGTGTATTTGCCGTTAGCAGAATTCTCTTATAACAACAGCTATCATGCTAGCATTGGCATGGCCCCGTATGAGATGCTATTTGGTAGGAAATGTAGGACCCCGGTGTGTTGGGGTTAAGTGGGTCCGCGTGAACTGGCCCATAAAGATGTTGTCCAAGCCACTAATGAGAAAATTGATGTGGTCCGAGCTCACTTGAAGGCGGCTCAGGATCGACAAAAGTCGTATGCAGATAAACAAAGGAGACCAATCGAATTTCAAGTCGGTGACAAGGTTATGTTAAAGGTATCTCCATAGAAGGGGATCATTCGGTTTAGAAAAAGAGGAAAGTTAAGCCCAAGGTTTATTGGGCCATTTAAAATCAATGAACGGGTTGGTAAGGTAGCGTACCATCTCGAATTACCCGAGGAATTTAGTGGAATACACAGCACGTTCCACGTATCCCATCTCCGGAAATGTCAGGCTGACGAAACCGCTTATATCCACTACGACGACATCGAGGTGGATAATAGCCTCAACTACCCAGTGAAGCAGATTGCTATTTTAGATCGCAAGGTGAAGGGTTTGCGGAACAAAGAAATTGATCAAGTAAAGGTCAAATGGGAACATAAGAAATGTTGTAGCCCAGCGGTGGAAGGACTTGGGGCTGTACCAGAGGTCGCCGGTTCGATCCCCATGGGCTGCAACGGAGGTGTGAGGGTTTACTTCTTTGAACGTTCCCGCACAGGTGGCTCCGGACTGACCCCAGATCGTCCGGTAGTTGGGAGCCTGGCTAGGCCCAGGGTTGAAAAAGGTCCCGATAGATCGGGCCCCACCTAAAAAAGCCGTTCCAAAAAAAAAAAAAAAAAAAAAAAAAACATAAGAAATGTTCGGATATCACATGGGAATCCGAAGAGGAGATGCGGCGTCTCTAACCGACACTATTCGATACGTATTTTCCGGTTCCGAGGACGAAACCCTTTCAAGGGGGGTGGACTTGTAACACCCCGAAAATGTAAGACCTTTATTTTAAATAAAAGGTCGGTAAATAAATAAGTGAACTGACTAGGATTAAAAAAAAATAACCTAGTTAGACAAAAGTCTAGTAGTGACTTATAAATGGGTTAAAAACACTAAAAATACAAACTAATGATAGTAGAGGGGCCAAACTTCTTAAAATTGAAACAAGAAATGTATAAACAAAAATTAAAACTCAAAGCACACACTTGTGTGTGTGCTGAGTTCGATCAAACACAGGGGGCGACACAGAGCTCCCCTTCAAACCCTAAATCCTCACAAATTGAAGGTCAAGATCAATTCCAAAACGAAATCCGAGCCTGGATTAGTGATCTCCATTGTAAGGGGGTCATAAGGTATGTGAAATTTGATAGGAAATCTCTACTTGAAATTCTCATGAACTTAGGGAATTCGAAATTCGTTGATGCATGATTGTTATATGGATAGAAGAGGAACCATATAGTGTCTAGGAGTAAACCCTAGACAAAAATATGTGAAATCATGTTTAATTTCTGAGAATTTCATGAACACCATTGAAGGTGATTCATGAGTTTTGTGAGAAACTGATAAACACAAGGGTTTTGAGTGTTATTCTAGTGTAATCTGGTTCATAGAAAGTAATTTTTGAAATATCGATGTTGAAATTTATATGTGATTGTCCGATTGATGTTAATTTTGGCCACATAACAAGTCACGAACTTGATATGGAATAGTGTAAAATCCTGCCCTTAAAGTGTTTGTAAAAATGCCTCAAAGAAGGCTTAAAACTGAAATTCAAGTTAAAACGCATATTTGTAATGTTTCGGCAAACTATGCGATATATGTCGAGAAAAGAGTTCTAAACATGCTATGATTGAACTCTATAGGAAAGGAAGTCGGAGCATCGAGCTAACAAGCCTGTGTTGACGCACGATTGAAGGGTGTGCTTTGAAGGTATGTAACTTGTTTCGTTACATTAAGTAAATTAGATGTCGAAATCGTTCATAGTCATGTTCTAGAGTAAGAAATTGTATTGGTTGAGGTGATAATGATCATCACCAAAATTGAATGAATCAATGAGCATATAGAAACGTCTGGTAGTCATTATAAATGGTGGAATTCCATAAATGAGCCAAACGGGTTGAATAATGGTATATTTAGTAGTAAAGGTATGTTTAATTCGCGTTTGGCAAGGATAGATCACAAGAGCGTGAAACCATAGGGTTGGTATTGAAACGCCGGTGATCACAAGCCCCGGACGTAGGGGTAAACGCGCCTTGTAGTCGTAAAATTGTTAATGGATAAAATTAATGCAAATCTATATGGGTCGAATAACTACATTGGGCACTTATAAACTTTCAGTCTGTACATTCCATTTTTGACTCAATGATTGTGATAGAACCGTTGGTAATTTTATTACGGATGCATAGGAAAAAGAATCGGCTAAAACGAACGCCCAAGTAGTAAGTTATGAATGTTTGAAGTTGTAATGTGCAAATTTTAAGAGCTGGGAGAATTCTGTAGCTCAACAAGCAACAGTCTGCGAATAATAAGGTGTCGCGTCACGCGACACCAAAGTAGCAACATCGTCGCGCGACGCGACAGCAGTGGCGGGCCGCGAAGGCTAGGCCAGTATCCGTCGCGGGGCGCGACAACCCTAAATTGCAGAATTTTTATTTGTTTTCATTGTTTAAGCCGTAGAACTTGTATATACGTGATTTTAAGATGTCAAAACTAACAATTGATGTGGTTTTGACCTTAGGTGGTGATGGACTTATTCCTGATGGTGATCAAGCATCTTTTGAAGAACCGAACACAAACTTTTGAAGCTTCCACGTTAAATTTACTTTGTTTAGACAATGTTTATGAGGTAAACAATTAACTAATCATGTTTTGGATGTTTAACTAGTTATTAGTTAACTAGCATGTGATCACTTTAAAACTTCTATTTTGTACTTTTGTTGAAGTGAAGTACTATTTTTATAAAATTATGCACATTTTTATTAAATTCTTATAAAAACAAGACGGGTGTTACAACTTCTTTGCCTTATGCTAGCATTCACACATGGCAAGAATTGCAACAACAATTTTTGGAAGAATATTATACTCCACAAAGAACCAAATCGGGTAGAGCGGCTTTTAGGGAATTTCAGCAAATGCATGGAGAGCTATTATATGAAGCGTGGAAGAGGTTTAATCAATTGATCCTAGACTGTCCTCATCACGGTATTCAAAGATGGGAGTTGATCATGTCATTTCATGATGGTATCTCCAATGAAGATAGGAGAGATATAAAGGTTGTGATGGGAGGTACATTTTTACGAAATCATGTTGATGTTGCAAATTCAAAGAGATAGGCACAGCTGGATAGGAACAAAAAATACCTAGTTATGGCACAAACTGGTATAGGTGCTACCAATGCTAGAGTTGCTCAGTTGAAACGCGAATAAGGAAGCATTGAAGCGGCAATTGGCAAAGTTTAAAGGCATTGCTGGACGGGATGCTTTGCATGCGGCACAAACTTTTCCGGTTTGTGATTCATGTGGCGAGTTGGGTCATACCTTGGATGCATGTATGGGTCAATTTGTTGCGGCTGAGGAGGACCTGAACATGGTGTATGGAGAGCAAAATAATTATGATATGAATTCAAATACATATCACCCAGGTTTGCGTAATCATCCCAATTTTAGGTACAGTAATACTACTAATAAGTTAAATCCAAATTTTCAGGTACCATATCAAGGGAGCCAGCAATATCAGAACCGACAGTCGAGCTATAATCAGAACTACAATCAAGGAAGTTACAACTTGGGAAATCAAAGGAACTATCAGCAAAACCAAGATCAAGGCAAATTCAACAATCAAAACGAAGGATCCAATAGCAAAATGATGGAGATACTAAAGTAAATCAGAAAAGATCAAGAGTTGCAATCAAAGTCTCATCAAGCATTGGAAAAGCAAGTTACTCAGTTGGCGACCGATGTGGCGCAAGTGAGGAAGAAGTCAGGACGATTATCGAGTGATAATACGAAGAACCCACAACATTAGGGAAGTTCATCCAATGCTAGAGTTCTGGTAGTGTATGATAACAAGGTTGGGTCACCTCCACAATATGTTGAGGGTATCAATGAGGAGGTAGATGAGGAAAATGAGTCTGATGTTGAACCGGAACCTGTTAGCCCTAAAAAGAGTAAAAAGGTGATTTTTCAAGAAGAAACTAATAGCGTAATAGAAATCGAACCAGTCAAAACAAAGGAGAAGGGTAATACCGTCCCATTTCCTAAAGCTTTAATTAATCCGGAAACACAAGTTGTCAACAAACGGGGCCCACAACAGGATGAGATGTTGGAAGTCTTTAAACAGGTCAAAATAAATCTCCTGTTACTTGATGCGATGAAATAGGTTCTGGCTTACGCAAAATATTTGAAAGAACTTTGCACCTAGAAACGGCATAATAAATTTCCTAAGAAAATTGCTTTAACTGAAAATGTCAGTGTCGTTTTATCGGGTGTCCTCCCACTAAAGCTCCGAAATCCAGGTGCTCCCCTAATCCCCATTCAAGTGGGTGACTTTAAGATGATCGAGCCTTGCTGGATTTGGGAGCAAGTGTTAGTATTTTTGTTTATACGATCAATACGACTTTGGACCACTAAAACAAGCTGACACCACCGTGGTGTTAGCCGATTTAACGTTAAAGTTACCCTGGGGGATATTGCGTGATGTCATTGTCAAGGTAGAAGAGTTCTATTATCCGGTTGACCATTTGGTTTTAGAATATGTTCAAATTGAAAAAGCTAAACAAGCTAATGTCATACTCGGTATACCGTTTTTGGCAACTACTAATGTACTAATTGATTGTAGAAACGGTACAGTCGACATCACGTTCGGGAATCGTAAGGTAAGATTAAATTCTTTTTCTTGTGCATCTGATTCTCTAGAAAATAATGAGTGCTTTATGGCAGACATTATTGACGAATGCCATCCTCAAGAAAGTGGGGATGACACTATAGAGACGTGTTTTGTTTGTGATAAGGATTTAGCGTAGTTGGATGCGGAATTGGAACATGCGGAAAAGAAGTTGGAGGTGAGGATGGTTAGGGATTTGAAGCCTACTTGGACACACCAAGTGGAGAATCTACCAGATCATATAGATACTCATTTGAAACCGTCACTCGAATCACCTCCGCAAGTTGAGCTGAAAACATTACCTAAGCATTTGAAGTATGCTTTTTTCGGGGACAACACCGGTAATTATTACATCAAATTTATCACCTAAACAGGAAAAAGCATTGATGGGTGTGTTGGTAGCCTATCGGGCTGCGATTGGGTGGACTATTGCTGATCTCAAGGTGCAAAACCGGCTCGAGATGCACAACGAAGATTGAACCCAAACATGAGGGAGATTGTGAAGAAGGAAATCTTGAAGTGGTTGGATGCAGGGATCATCTATCCCATATCAGATAGTATGTGGGTAAGTCCAACACAAACAGTACCCAAGAAAGCGGGCATCCAGATCGTTACAGGTGAAAATGGTAAGGAAGTAGCCACCCGGCCGGTAACCGGGTAGAGAATTTGCATAGATTACAGGATATTGAATGCAGCAACATCAAAAGATCATTTCCCTATTCCCTTTATTGATCAAATTGTGGAAAAGCTCGCAGGTCAGAAGTTTTACTGTTTTTAGATGGTTATTCAGGTTATAATCAGATTGCTATTCATCCTAATGATCAACAAAAAACCACATTTACCCGTCCTTACGGTACTTTCGTATTTAGGCGAATGCCCTTCGGATTGTGTAATGCCCCGTCCACCTTTCAAAGGTGTATGATGAGTATCTTTTCAGATATGGTCGGGGAGTCTATGGAGATCTTCAAGGATGATTTTTTTGATCTTTGGCACATCCTTTGAAGCCTGTTTAGAACAATTATCACAAGTTCTAAAAAGATGTGTCGAAGCAAACTTGGTATTAAGTTGGGAAAAGAGCCATTTTATGGTTCAAGAGGGTATTGTGTTGGGTCACGTTGTTTCGAGTAAGGGGATAGACGTAGATCACGTGAAAATTCAAGTAATTTCAACTTTACCACGACCCACAAGTGTGAAAGGCGTTCGTCCCTTCCTTCGACACACCGCTTGTTACAGACAGTTCATAAAGAATTTTTCAGTTACCACTAAACCGTTGTGTAATCTTTTGTTAAAAGATGTCCCTTTTGTTTTTTATAAGCATTGTTTAAAATCCTTTAAAACATTAAAACAAAAGCTGGTGGAAGCACCCATTTTACAATCACCTGACTGGTCACTTCCTTTTGAAATAATGTGTGATGCTAGTGATTATGCAGTAGGTGCAGTTTTGGGACAGAGAGTGGAAAAGAAGACGGTGGCGATTTATTATGCTAGCAAGACTCTTTTGGATGCTCAGTTGAATTACACCACCACTGAGAAAGAGTTTCTTGCGGTGGTCTATGCTTTAGACAAGTTTAGGCATTATATTTGTGGTAGTAATGTGACTATTTACTCTGACCATTCTGCAATCAGGTATCTTATGGAGAAAAAGGATGCAAAACCAAGGTTAATCTGATGGATCCTCTTACTGCAAGAATTTGATCTTGAGATACGTGATAAGAAGGGAAGTAAGAATGTGGTGGCAGACCATTTGTCACGAGTGGTGCATGAGATTGAAGGGCCTGAACATGATATTATGGAAACCTCTCTATATTAGCAATTATTAACTTTTGATACTCAACCGTCGTTTACTAAGTTTGCTAATTTGTGCATTCAGGTATAATATCGGAACATTGGTCGAGAAGCAGGAAAACACACTTCCTTTCACAAGAAAAGCACTACATCTTGGATGAACCGGATTTCTATAAAGTTGGAGCTGATCAGATTACAAGAAAGTGTATTGAAGATGAAGAAATTCCATCTGTCCTCTCAATGGTGCACGTGGCTGCATGTGGAAGACATTTTAGTGGGCAAAAGATGGCACGTAAAGTGCTAGCGTGCGGATTATATTGGCCTACGGTGTTCAAGGATGCGTTTGAATATGCTAAGAATTGCTTGCGGGGCCAACAAATTGGTAGCATTACGAAGCAGGATGAGATGCCCATGCAACCAATCTTAGTTGTCGATATCTTACCATGTGGGGATTTGACTTTATGGGCCCATTTCCGAACTTGTTTGCTAATATTTACATTTTTGTGGCAGTGGACTACGTGTCTAAATGGGTTGAAGCCATTGCCACCAAAACCAATGACCACAAGGTTGTTTGCAAGTTCGTCCAATCGAACATTTTTTCATGATTTAGTATTCCTCGTGTGATGGGGGTCCCATTTAAAAAAATTTAACTTTGGCAAACTTCTTGAAAGGTATGGTGTTGATCATCGAATTGAAACTCCGTATCATCCTCACACGAGTGGGCAAGCCGAAGTTTCTAATCGGCAAATAAAAGAAATTTTACAAAAAAAACATGCGAGCCGACCGCAAGGATTGGTCCACTAAACTGAATGATGCTTTGTGGGCGTATCGTACGGCTTACAAAATGCTGATTTAAACTGCACCGTATAGATTGGGATGGGAAAGGTTGTCACTTACCGGTAGAAATTGCACACCGTGCACTTTGGGCTGTTAAACAGGTTAACATTGACTATGATACTGTAGGTAAGGAATGAGGCGTATGAGTGTATAACTGCTTATAAGGATAAAATGAAGAAGGTGCATGGCGCGAAGCTTAAGCCGAAAGTGTTTGAAGTTGGTCAGCTTGTCTGGTTATACAATTCCAGACTGAAATTGTTCCCTGGAAAGCTGAAAAGTAAATGGACAGGACCATACCGTGTCACGAAGGTTGGAAAGCATGGAGATGTTGAGATTGAAAACTTTGATGATCATATCCGACACATGGTAAACCGTCACAGACTGAAACCGTACTTGAATGCTCGAGAGATTAATGGACCTAAGAAGAATGTGGAGGTTTCGTATGTGAGCACCTTGCGTGCAGAGACTGAGTAATCGCGCAGGTATGATCAGGCTGAAGATCTAAAACTTAGCGCTCTTAGGAGGCAGCCTAAGGTTCATTTGTGTTTTTTTTTTGTTTTTCGTATTTATTTAGTTTGTTTTTATGTTAGTCTTCGAGTCTAACCATGCCATTGCTCAAGTGTGGAGAAGTCCAAGAAGGTTTGGCTATATTCTGGTGTAGTTGAGGGCAATGCACAGTTTTTTTGGGGTAGGGCAAAGTGATTACATGTTTGCATAAAGAATTTGGCTCAAAATTTTGATTTTTGGAATGTTTTTGGACATTTTTCGGTTGTTTTCGGTATATTTTCATAGTATTTCAGGGATATGAGATGGTTCACAGAAGGAAAATCATGAAAAGAGGAGCCCCATGTATGTTTTTATTGAAAATTTATCATAGAAATACGTTTGGAAGGTTTGGGAGGTGAAAACAAGAAAAACTTGAAAATTTCTCCAAGGCATAAACCCATAATTTTTGGTAAAAGCGCTGGAAAAGTGGTTCCCAAGCGACACGCGGGAGGGTACCCCTCATCCTCCATGACACACCAGGGAGTAAGGTCAAAAAATTCAATATTTTATACCCTCGCACCACGCTGGGGATTCACTAAACTCTGCGGCGACGCGGGGCTATAGTCTCCAGCGACAAAACCATTTTATCGAGATCAGATTTCCTTTTCACCCAACCTTTCTTTTCCCCTCATTTCTTTGCGTCTCTAGCGAACCCTGATTGATAACTCCCCTTTACTCATCTAAATTTCACCACTCTTCTACCTCAAATTCACATATTAATCCCTAATCATCACCATTATAACCCACCTCTTCCACCACCACCGTAGCCGCCATCGACGACGGTTCACCACCACCAAACTGCGACCAAGCAAAGCGTGGGCCTTAGTTTTCGTATAATTTCAAGTTCAAGTCGCGATTAAGGTATTAAAGCTTTAATTTTTATATGTTTTATGATATTATTCATGCTTTGTTCTTGAATTTTGGAGATTATTATGTTGGGTTCATATGGGGGTTAACATTAGCTATGGAAAAGGTGTGTTTTGAGTACGGAGATGTGTCAAAGACTTCGATTTAGGCTAGGTTTAGGTCGAAATTGTGAGAAATTGAGATTTGATGTGATTTTGGTGAATGTGGGTAGTGTTAGGTATAGCCGAAACATTGAGAAAGTGAGTGTGTTCGGTAACCGTTGGGATACGATTATGTAGTTACATTTTGTTGAAGCTAGAGTTTGGACATAGGTTGCAAAAGTTATTTTTATGGATTGATGAGGCAAGCTTAGGAAGCGAGTAAAGTTGCAGTTAGGGCATGTTTGGCTAAGCTTTTTGAAACAACTTATTGACTTATTGGCTTTTTGAAAAGTCATAAGCTTCAAAATGATGTTTGGCAATGAGGGTGTATGTGAGGGGGAAAAGCCAATAAGTCAATAAGTCACAAAATACTGACTTTTCCAAAAAGCCAATAAGTCAATAAGTTGTTTTGAAAAGCTTAGCCAAACATGCCCTTAGTTGAATATTTGATGGATGTGTAGAATTACGGAAGAAGCATAAATGGATAGTTGGCGTTTAAGAATAAGCCCGTAAAAATAAGTGGTGTTAAGGACTAATAGTGGGTTTTATGATTGGTGAATGGGTAGAAAAATGATAATATTGAGGTGATTTGGTTTGAACTAAAAAGCTGGGCTGGTTGGTTTAGTCATGACTCGGGTAGTGTGTGTGTGTGTGTGTGTGTATATATAATCTGAAAAATTATAAAAAGTTTTTAAGCTTCGTTTAGAATGCCGGTTTTGGATTATGAGTTGAAATCTAGTAATAAAATATGAGTTTTACCAATATCGGTCGATTCGTTCGTACTCAATCTCCATTCGAACGGGTTGACCGAATTAAATGATTTTCAACATAAATCTCGACTTTCTTTTAAAGTTGGCATTTTATCAAGCGTGTAACCGTGAATGAAATGCTATACGGTTACACATTTTGTGTTATGTTACTAATTTGTGTAACTTGCTTTGTCAGAATGTCTAGAGAAAGCTCGAGTCAAGCAGAAAGCAAGAAAAGGAAACGTATAAGGGAGCCGATTAGGTATAATGGACTAGAGGAGCGTCCGCTTCTGGAAACACCGGTGATACCGTTGGATCAAAGGGTGCTAAGGGAGCATACATTGTTGAATTTTTCATTGGGGTCGGCAGAGTCTAAGAGGTTAGAACGGTTTTGTACGATGAGGTTGTATAAGCACCGTACATTTAAGTAGGACATGTTGGAAGTGATGAGACAAAGACAACGCATGGAGGAGTTTTTGGGTCCTAAGTGGTTGGATGCTTTGAGATGCGATGAGCTGCAGTATTCCGAGTTCACTACTGAGTTTCATTCAACTTTTCGATGTGATGCAGATAGATATGTTGAGTCATACACGTTGTCATTCAACTTGGGTAGGCAACATTATGTGTTGAGTGTGGAGCAATTTGCACAAGCAGCTGGGTTTTACGCTCAGGGTGAGCGTTTTCAGCATGCTTTGCAGGGTCCATGCAAGAAATTTGACTATAGGACCGAGTATGTGTTGGAGTCTGAGCTTACGTTTTTGAGGTATGTACATCGGATCTTGGCATGTACGTTGGTGCCAAGAAAGAGCGGGAAAAAGAAAGTAAACATGACGAATCTCTTCTGTTTATATTGCTTGGTTGAAAGAAAGGAAGCCAGTCTAGCTATGATTTTGTTGTCTCAGTTTGCTAAGGGTAGGAGGCACGATGAGGATGCTAGGTTAGAGTTGGGTCCGTATGTGACCCGAATTCCTATGTCATATGATACGTTTGATTGGTATCCAGAGCTGCATCTTACGTTGGGACCGGCGACTGAGCCGTTTGATGTGGAAATTTTGAAGTTAATGAATGTGGTTGAATGGGATGAACCCATTCATTGGAAGCCGGTGAAGATGTCACCGAAAGTGCTACCACTGGGGGGCACGCCTGCAGCTGAGGCTATGCAGGCGGGACATCGTATTAGGAGGCAATCTGTTGTTCCCCGTCTTCAGCGGTCGCGCCCACAGCATCCACTAAGGACGCCACGACCTAATCCATCGACTTTGGAGACGGTGTATAATACTATGGTTGATGGTTTTGCTGCGTAGTCAAACATGTTTACTATGCAGGTGAACATGATCATGTATATGATGGAGCAACAAGATATTACTGTACCGGATTGGTTCCCGCCTCAGCAGTCTGTTCAGCCAAGTGGTGTTGATGAGCATATGGAGGACCTGCATGATGAGGGGTAGGATGATGAGTAGTAGTTTGATGTGATAGCCGCCGATGATTTTGAGTTATGGTGTACTTTTTCCCTTTTATCTTGTTTTTATTCTGAAACTTATGGTATGTACAAAATTTGATACTCACTTGTTGGGAAATTGTACAGGGTTAACCGGTTGTGCTTATTGATATAAATGATGATTATTATGATGTGTGTTGATATTGGTAGAACATGAATGATTAGTGCATACATATGTTCGCATTGTTGGTATTTCCGTTTGTATTTCGGTTTGTGTCGGTAGTTGAGTCGTGAGTTTTGCTCTCCATTGAGGACAATGAAGGAAATAAGTGTGGGGAGGGGAGACTAGGGTCTATTAGTGTTTAGTTGAATCTTAGGCTTAGTCGTGTCATAAACAAATAAAAATATGAAAAAAAAAATTAGATAGTGTCTCGTAAAAGTTTTTTTTGCACTAAAATGGAATGATGGATCAGTTATTGGCATTTGATTAATAAATAAATATATATATATAGGGAGAAGATCATGCGAGAACCACCTCTTATTGCGAGAACCAATGTGAACACAACCAAAAATGCCTAAAAATAGCTAAAAATCACACAAATTTTTTTTTTTAATAATTTTTATATAAAAATCGCTACTTTTCGAAGCAAAAAAAAAATTAAATTTTTTTTTTGGCCACTAAAAGTAGCGATTTGAGCATAAAAAGTATAAAAAAAAAAATTTAGATTTTTTTTTTATTTTTTTAGATTTTTTTAGGTTTAGTTTTTAGCATTTTAGCTTGGTGGGGGTGGGGGGGGGGGGGGGGGTGGGGGGTTAGGTTTTTGGGGGGTGGGGGAGGGGGGTTTAGGTTTTTTTTTTTTGGGGGGGGGGGGGGGGTGGGGGTTAGGTTTTTTTAGTTATTTTAGGTTGTGTTCACATTGGTTCTCGTGGTTCTCGCAATAAATGGAGTTCTCGCATGAGCCCCTCCCTATATATATATATATATATATATATATATATATATATATATATATAGGGTTGGGCTATATAGAAAACCCTAAATATTTAAGAAACCCGGGAAACTCAAAGCTCCCGACTTTTTTTTTTTTGAAAAAAATAACACATGTAATATACATGTTTTTAAGAGTTTTGGGCCAAAAAAATCAAAAAAGCGCCGAACGGTTTTTTTTTAAAAAAAAAAAACAAGTTTCAGCACTTTCAGCGTTTTTTTTGTCTAACACATGTTAGTCAACGAAGTTTTTGGAACTTGTTTATTTTTTTTAAAAAAAAGTACTCGGCGCTTTTTTGATTTTTTTTGGGCCAAAAGTCTTAAAAACATGTATATTACATGTGTTATTTTTTTCAAAAAAAAAAAAATGTCGGGAGCTTTGAGTTTCCAGAGTTTTCTAAGAAAGATAGGGTTTTTTGTCTAGCATTGCCCTATATATATATATATATATATATATATATATATATATATATATATATATTTATATATAGGGTAAGGTTCATGCGAGAACCACCTTTATTGCAAGAACCGCGAGAACCAATGTGAACACAACCTAAAATAGCTAAAAAAACTTAAAAAAACCTAACCCCCACCCCCCCCCCCCCCCCCCCCCAAGCTAAAATGCTAAAAACTAAACCCCCAAAAAACCTAAAAAAAATCTAAAAAAAAAAAAAAATCTAAATTTTTTTTTAAATACTTTTTATGTTAAAATCGCTACTTTTAGTAGCAAAAAAAAATATTAAAATTTTTTTTGGCTACTAAAAGTAGCGATTTTAACATAAAAAATATTTAAAAAAAAAATTTGTGTCTTTTTTAGCTATTTTTAGGCATTTTTTATTGTGTTCACATTGGTTCTCGCAATAAGGGTGGTTCCTAACGGATCTTTGTCCTATATATATATATATATATATATATATATATAATAGGTTATTACCCGGGATTGCTTCCTGGGCTTGGGAAACTTAGTTATATTAATTATTATTTGTTATTAATACGACATCATTACATCAAGCATCTCATTGGATTCAACAACAATGTCTTCACATCACCGGATTAGATCATGAACCCATATTAGAGGTCAAACAAAAGCGTAATAGGACCACATGAATAACATCATTTCCACTTTTAGTTCAATGCACTTACATGATCGGGTGATTTGGGATTTTGTAAAAATGTTTGTTCTTGTACTTCTTTACAAAATTACATAGAATTCAAGAAAAAAACCAATGACTTAAAGAACTATAATATAACACCCAATCTAATCGGGCAAACAGATGTTGACCAAAAGTCAAACAGTTGTTGACCAAAAGTGAAACAGATGTTTAACCAGATCCACTGTCTTCTAATATTTTAGCACTGTTTTCCTCTTCAAAACATTGTTCAACCTAACATGGGTTTCCATCAACTTTTGAATAAAAGTCAAACAGATGTTAAAACCACTGTTTGAGTTATTCAAACGTCTGTTGAATACTAAATGAGATGTTGACCAAAAGTCAATCAAATGTTAACCAAAAGTCAAGCAGATGTTGACCAAAAGTCAAACGAAGTGACCCATACATGATTTCTTATACATATTTAACATGTCTAATTTGATCAATTTTAGTTTTAGTTTCGAAATTATGGACACCAGTCCAAACAAAAGGCGATATGTTTCTTAATCTAATCGAAACTGTATGTGTTTATATTTGCTTGAAATGATTATCAAAGAATAGAACTCGATGTTTTTATTCAATGGCATAATTAACCAGCTTATCATTGTCAAAGAATAGGGCTTACAACTTTGAACATGATATTGCTATTAGTTTGTACTATATTTTTCATCAAGGAATCGTTTCAACCGAGTAACTGAATATACTGTCTTAAGATTACATCGCCGCATTGTTTCCGTTAGACATGGATCCAATAATTTACATCTACATATATAGTTTTAGAACCACAACTTCAAAACGAAACAAACAAGTCTACCATTAGTTTCTAAAAGCGAAGAACAACATGTTAGAAATAACCCGTTCATGTGGCCTAACGGATCATTTGAGTAACATTGCCAATATGACACAATTACAAGTTCCTAACATTTACTTGATGGAAGTAATTGTTATAAGTTAAAGGGACTTTACGATTTTCCTTTAGATGCCTTTAATAGAGAGAATACCAAGAGTTTATAACCAACCATGATTTATGATCATAATTATAGATCATTAGTGATAGTAGTCATGGTTTATAAATAGTTATATAAAGAACTCTTTTAAGAACACCAGAACTACACTTTCTCTCATCATCCCATCAAGACTAAGGCATCATAACGGGAATCATGGCTTCATCATCTTCTGCGAAGATAATCATTCCCACAAGTAAGTGCCTATAATTTAATTTCATGTTCATAATTATGTAAGGCTTGAATAAACATGATTAGGGTTCTATGATTTTAACCCATGTTTAAAGATATAATCAACATGTGGCATCAGAGCGATGTTGATTATATCAATTCAATCCTGAAAATCTATTTGTTTCCTTCATAATCCATCGTTTGCAGAAAGTTTCTTTTCAATAAATATATTTTCATATGGAAACATTTGTGGAGTATTGATTTTAAGAAAGAAACCCACAAACTAATTCATTAGTCTATTGAAACATGTGGACTTTTCATATACATTAAAACTTGCACATGACTCATGAAAGTCTTTAAGTTTTCTATTGGATATTTACTCTAAATCTATTAAATAGATATATTTTATTCCATATGAACTTTATGAGTAAAAGTGACATGATGTTGTGTATGATGGATAATGGAAATTATGATGATATCTGTTAACGATTTACTTCTGATGTCGGCACGTTTATATGTGCCAAATGAAGTGAATCAATTTTTTATTGAGATATTTTACAATCGATTTAATTTTTTTTTTGCATATCGTTTATATGCCAATCGGTTTTCACGAATCTGTAATAGGCATAATTTGCAAATCACTAAATTAGCAGTATTTTTTTTTAAATCTATTGATGATCGATTAAATCAATTTATTCTAAATGCTGGTGACTTATTTTAATCACACACCAACAAACCTATTAATGGTGATTTAATTTGGTATAGATGAAAAGTGATAATTTTGGCAAAATTATCTTGCAAATTATGAAATCGTTTTGCAAAGATGTCAAAATCGGTTTGCAAGCCTTAGTTGTTTATTTATTTATTTTTGCTCTCATATGGGACTAACTTGTGAATGGCCCAACTTAAGTATGCAACTTAAATGGCGAACTTCAATGATCGATGATTGAACCAACGGGATATCATTTGATTTAACATTGAAGCTTAAGTTATGCCATCTTATGTAATTATCTGTATTTGCCTAATTTACATAAATATTTTATTTCTGGCCCAAAGGTGTTATGTTATATTTATGTGCTTTACTTTATTATTTATGTGTGTTCATAATACATGAATTTTGGTCAAAGCCAAAGTGAAGCCAGAGTTCATGTAGAACATTGAGACAGTCTATATTTATGTGTGTTCATAATATGTGAATTTTGGTCAAGGACAAAGCGAAGCCAGAGTTCATGTACAACACTAAAGACGGTCTATTATTTATATCACATTCATAATGCGTGAATTTTGGTCAAAGCCAAAGCGAATCCAAAATTCAGGCAGAACCTTAACTTGGTTTTATTTATTTATGTTCATAATACATGAAATTTGGTCAAAGCCAAAGTTCATGTAGAACAATAAGTTAGTCTATTATGTATGTTCATAATGCATAAATTTTGGCCAAATCCAAAGCGAAGCCAAATTTATTTAGAATATCAAGACAATTTGTTATTTATGTACGTTCATAATGTCTGAATTTTGGTCAAAGCCAAAGCGAAGCCAAAATTCAAGTAGAACCTTAAATTAGTCTGTTATTTTGGTGTTATAGTAGACTATATCTTCAATATAATAATTTGTGTCTGCCTTACTTGATTACTCCATAATGTAAATCACTCCAAGCTTTTTCTTAAGTTTGTATCTCATCTATTTTATCCACTCTAATTTCAAAACCTAAAATGTTTTCCTTACTAAAGAGTTTCTACAAAATTTGCTCTTGTTGGATTGTTGATTATTTCTTAAGATATGATAATCCAACTACTATTTTCTGATAAAAGTATTACAGAAGAAAACTAGAGCATGACTAGTGGGACAAGTCAACCATTATATCTCTTATGATAATCAAGAACTCATTTCATTATTGCTATCATGGGAGCTATTCCAGATTCTAAATTTCCCAAGACTAATATGTTTTCTTTGGAAGAATCAAAATAACTCCTAAAACGCATGCATTACTCTAGTTTCTTACTATAAAGTTAGTGGTATATGTGAATACATCATGATGTACAATATCATGACCCATTACTTAAAGGTTTACACATGGAAATCAGTACACTTTTCCGATGCATTACATATAACTTTTCCACCAATACCATAAGTTGCCTTAAGAATCAACTATACCACTCAAGACTACCAAAGGAAAATGAGTGTGTTGATTAGCAACATATGTACAGGAAAAAGGAATGCATGAAACTGGAAAATTAGATGTTGTTCATCTCACCGCCACTAAACCTAAAAGGAGGATACTTTTAAAATTCAGAGATAGTGTACAAGTACTACTTCCAGCTATAAGTTTCTTCAAAGGAAAGTCTCAATGCAAATTTTTGCCATTAACTAGGCATGAGCATCAAGACTATCCAGAATTCAATGGGACAGCTGGCTAAGATAAGTAGTTAGATATTTATGATATTTGAGTCTGCTAATGGTAATATTCCAATCAACACATGATGCGTTGAGTCTAGTTCTATACGTTTACTTACCAGAAATCAACAAATAATTAATATGAGAATTAGTGGCAAAATTTTATGTTAAGACTATAAGAACCATAATAAACTGTTTTATAATTGGGCTTTATGATACCTTATATATTCTGTAGATTATTCAGAATTTAGTATCAATATAAAAGCTACATTATGACAATTGTGAGGTTTGCATGGTTAAAACAAAGTCACTCTTACCTTAAACTCTCATATTATTTGTCATTTCAATCTGGATAGAAACCTTATAAAAAAGAACTAGATGATGCTACACTTTTCCACAACCTTTTGTTATCATGAAAATGAAAATTTAACAAAAGAAAAATGAGATCTACAAACTTCATCCATTAAGACCAAATTGCATGCCAAATTTGGACCAGGTTAATGAAGGATGAAATATTATCAAATCTCATTTTTAGTGACTTACGAGCATGTGTTAAAAGCCTTAATATTTAAATGGCTAAAGGAATAAATCAAGTTCCATCAGAAATTATATTTCATTGTAACTTATCCCAAAATGGAATATTCAGACATAAGTCATTTATCATTTCAAATAATATTTACTTGTATCTAATATGTCTCATATGGGTCAATTTATTAAAGAAATTAATTCATATATACTATGATTCCTTCTAAATATGTCCCTCAAAATTTTTATAACATCTGGACATTAAGGAAATCAAGTCTAATATATATGACATGTTCCCACAGCACGTACATTATTGAAACTTATCTTGTAGCATTCCTAGAGATCTAAAAGGTTAGTGGGAGCATTAAATGTCTTAATCTTAATTTGCGAGAGTTGCAAGAGGTAGGGGAGGGAAAACTTGTTGTTACCTCAATTTGTACCTCCTGTACAAGACATTGCTCCTTCACAACTTTTCTCTTTAAGAATATACTGTTATTTTAACAAAAGTTTCATTGTTGCTTAGACGTGGGCAAACTCAGATTTCTTGCCAAACTTGTAATCCTCAAATAGAGAAACTACAAGAAGTAAATTCATTAATTTGTTTCTTTATTAGAATTTATTGGTCTTTTAATGTTGACCATAAGCATGCTAAATTGTTAAAGATTTCTAAGTCAGTGGGAGCAGTAAAAGTCCATATCAGGACTTGCCAGAAGTGCAAGAGGCGGGGGGAAGAGACCTATTAAATTTTAGGAACCTAAATTTTACTCCGATTACACCTCTTGCACACCTTACTGCACCAACTCTTACACACTTAGAATCTTGAAAGTGATAGCAACTTAATCAAGAGTTAATCCATAAAACTGAAACTCATAATACAACCCAATAATCAACTACGAAGGTCATCTAGGTTTAACTTTGATGATTATGTATCCTCCTTCACTTAAGTTGAAATGGATATTGGAAAGTTTATTGGTCCTACTTCCTCTAATTAAGCCATTAGCATCAATAAATTTTCTAAATGGAATAAGAATTGTTATTAGCAAATTTGATTTTAACGTTTGGGATTTGGTTGAATTACCTAAGGGTGTTCATCACTAAACAAAATCTGAATGCAAACGTTAAGACGCTAAAAGTATGATTGATTGTTAAAGGTTATGCTTAGAAGAGAATTATTTATCAAAGAATCATCTTACCTTTCTTACAAAATGTTTCTTTGAGGATCATTGTTGTTCTAGTGGCTTATAATCATTTAGAGCCATATTATATGAACATTAAAACAACTTTTCTTAAACAAAGACTTACATGTTCATAAAACAACCTAAAAGTTCTAAACTAAAGGTCAAGAACACTTACTTTGTAAGTCAATTAATTCCATGTATGGGTTTAAGGCAAACATCAAAATGTGATGAAATCTTAATGCATTTTTTCATCAAGAATTAAGTGGATTTATGTACCTACCTCAACATGAGTGGGAGCAACTAATGTAAACGTCCTTATATAGATAGCACTTTTTAGATAAGTATATGTTACACAAATGAATCTCAAAGATATCACTTACGCGAGAGATATCAAAATATACCGAGATAGACTCAACAGGACATTAGTTTCGTCCCATAAGCTTTACTCTAAATCGGGCTCTTACATGTGTAACAAACAATATAGCTCTCCTTTAGAAGATAAAATGATAAATGATATTACTTCCTTATGCTTCGTTAATTAGAAGCCTTACGAAGGTTCAAGTCTATACTCGTTTAGATATTGCTCACATTGATGAACATTAGACCACTCTAGATTATTGTGAAGCATCTTACGATATCTTTAAGAAACGAAAAAGACTATAAATAAGAGGTTGATTATTCTTACCTTGATTTTGTAATATTCAAAAGAACCTAAAAGTCAATTTGGGGTAATCCTTATGTTTGCAGACAAATTTATCTCATGGAGGAGTCATAAGAAACTGTTAACAACAACCTAAATTATAATGACATAATATGTTGTCAATTAACAATGCAATTGTCACTAAATGTTGTTGAAATTTTATCAGTAGACTCATAAAATTATTAACTCCATATAAATACTATATTGAAGACTTACTGTGAAAAGTCAGCTACCTTATTTCCTCGAACAGTAACAGTTCGAGAGGTGCTGCATTAAACTTCGATACAAAATTATTGTTCGTTTATGAACAAGAAGAGGAAAATAATTATTTGTATCGAATACATTTACATTCATGAAATGCTTGCGGATCCGATAACTAAGGTCTACACCCAAAGTCTTTTTAAGAGCTTATAATAAGGACGGGTTTTACTAAAGGCCTTACATAATAGCATATCGTACATATGAATGTTTAGTTATTTTTTCCTCAATTATACAATTTGTTTGTCTATAAATACGTATGTGCACCTAAGGACGTATAGAAAAAAAAATTATACAAATTAATTTCAAAGGGCTTACCTCAGTCATTTTGGTCTTAAATTTACGTATGTTTTGATTTGGGGTTGTAACATGATTAATGGGGGTCTTGAGTTGAAAATAACTCAATGACTGTATTTTTCTGTTACAGTTTCAATTTGAAACATTAATTAATGTTATAACTTGGCCAAACTTACTTATGCTTATCACAAATGATCACTCGGCCAAGTGGGAGAATGTTAGAAATAACCCGTTCATGTGGCCTAACGGATCATTTGAGTAACATTGCCAATATGACACAATTACAAGTTCCTAACATTTACTTGATGGAAGTAATTGTTATAAGTTAAAGGGACTTTACGATTTCCTTTTAGATGCCTTTAATAGAGAGAATACCAAGAGTTTATAACCAACCATGATTTATGATCATAATTATAGATCATTAGTGATAGTAGTCATGGTTTATAAATAGTTATATAAAGAACTCTTTTAAGAACACCAGAACTACACTTTCTCGCATCATCCCATCAAGACTAAGGCATCATAACGGGAATCATGGCTTCATCATCGTCTGCGACGATAATCATTCCCACAAGTAAGTGCCTATAATTTAATTTCATGTTCATAATTATGTAAGGCTTGAATAAACATGATTAGGGTTCTATGATTTTAACCCATGTTTAAAGATATAATCAACACAACAACCCAAAAACTTGGTTCCATCCATCCTTCTGCATTTGCCTTCTTCAATCCCATGAACATTCATCCGAACAAAAAAAGCTTTTTACCTTTCCCAAATTAAGTGTAAATGCTTCATCTGGAGCCATGTCTTTATCCTTCACAAACTTTCTCATTCCTTGCACATAATATCTTGGTTGACCTCGAGATGAACCTATAGCAACTTGAACATTCCAAACATCACCTGCCACATCCACAATCTTCAAACCCATCTTATGATTCAGTCCGAGATCTTCAGCCTGTTTTTTTTAAAAGGCGCTGTAACAAACAACGAACAATTCAATAAACAAAGAATTAACACATCTTTAAAATCTGACTAAAGTATTATATATTAGTAAACTCATCATCACAAACTTACAAAATGATTGTCCACACGGAAAGAAATAGGTACGATCTGATTATCTTCATTCACAACAACCATACCACCTTCATTGACATTAACGATGTCATGTACAACTTCGGTATCTAAACTCAAGACAATCTCTTCTACCACCTTTTCTTTAACAATAGCACAGACTTCCGGTGGAAGCACTAAATCGTAGGTAGCACAATTGAAAACCGTGATATGAAAAGTCTAAAGATCTATCATCTCAAAGACAATGAGATGATCAGCAGTTATTGACAACTCATTCTTTATCTCCTTCCATCCGGTAGTTATGTAAAGTTCATTGTTGATATCTTCCATCCGTACAGACCAGTTCTGGTTTCCAGATCCTTTAATAAGAACCGGATATGAAGGAATAGTGTTTAACATCTTGTGATGAACAAAAGAATGATTAATACTCTACAATAAGAATAAAACACATTATATAGTACATTAGTAAAAATATATCAGAAAATTAAGTAAATAAATAAAAAACAACAATTAAACAACTGTATCTCAAAAAAAAATTTACATGATGAATATTGCTCGAAGTTACATACCACATAATCTTCGTTACCAGATGGTTTGTACTAGAAATCATCACAAGGAGCAAGAGAAATGTCTTGATAAAATATAATATTCTGAAACATTCTAATGCTTCTTCATAATGAAATATCAATCATGAATCAGAAGGTATTTTCAAACTGTCTACCAACTGACACCAACCATTATAGAAATAATATCTGCTATTGCTTAGAGGATAGATATTGACTTTAAAAACGTTTCCAATTGTGGTCCGAATGTTTGTATTTCCAGTTGGATAATTAAACTGTTGAATCCATTTTTCATACTGTTTGGCAAAATCTAAGAAGAAATAAATAAAACACTTTTATTGCTAGATATCATACTCAAAAATTAAAATTAAGTGTTCAAGTAAGATCAGATAAAATTACTAACCAAACATTTACTTTTATTGTCTTCAAGGTAACACGGAAATCCATAAATCATTGTCACGTAAACCTGTAACAATATCAATTATATAGAATCAAAATCAATAACATTAAGAAACAAATGAATACAATCCATTAAGGTATGCAATACATCTAAATAAAAGATGATACAACTAATATATATCAAAATAACAATAAACAACATCAAAAAGGTGAGAATACATGTATTTTCTTATCATATCGAAATATATATATTTTTTTACAGCAAATCATATAATTAAAACTTAAAACCTACTTTTCCAATTAAGTATCACAAATAGACATGGAGGATCATCAGCTGAATAAATTATATATAAAGACAGGATAGTGACTTGTGTCTGTACGAAACAAAAACTTAAAAGTTGTATAGCAACTACTAATCAAAATAAATTCAATTTTACAAATACACATGAGAATACATCAGTTAAAATCAGAAATTTATATTATACTTCAGAATAACATCGTTACATGAACAACTTTATAAACAACTTTACAAATAAACATGACAATACATCAGTAAAGATTGAAATTTTATATCATACATCAGAATCACATGAACAACTTTATAAATATCATTACAAATACAAATGAGAATACAACAGTAAAGATCGAAATTTTATATCATACATCAGAATAAGATAAATACATGAGCAAAGTGAAATCCAATAAAATCAACAATGGATAAGACAAATGGTAGATACACGAAATGCAGATCACTTTTATTAGAATCATATATGTCTATCATAACATGCATTATAACTACATAGTAATCGGATATAAAAAAAATTTGGACTATCAGAAGTTGTTCGAGTATAAGCCACAACAATAAACGCAATCATAACCAACAATAGATTGAAAAAAAACAGGGACATACATGAATACACCGCCGTCGATTACAACTTCTTCATTAAAACAGCAAGAACCATAATCGGCTATGGAATTCAAAACTAAAAGAATAAACATGAAAAAGTACAAAACAAATCAGATTATTTAACAATACCTTTGTTATTATCCAAGATGATATTGATGAAGATCGGAAGAAATCGAAGAAGATGAGAGAGTTTCTTGGAGAAAGTGTACAAAGATACGTGGAGAGAGAAAGGAACCGAGATTTTGTGAGGATCTTGAAAAAGTTAGAAGGTTTAAAAATATTCCATGTAACCGGGTCGGATCAACCCATTTAGTTTTTGGTCAACATCTGTTTTACTTTTGGTCAACACCTGTTTGAGTTTTGGTCAACATCTCATTTAGTATTCAACAGAAATTTGAATAACTCAATCAGTGGTTTGAACACCTGTTTGACTTTTGGTCAACAGTTGGATGGAAACCCATGTTAGATTGAACAGTGTTTTGAACAGATGTTTAAACATATATTTAGACTTAAAAAGATGTTGGGGCTTAAACAGATGTTTGACCTTCTATATCAGTTGTTTGGACTTAAACAGATGTTTGGCCATAAACAGATGTTTGGCCATTAACATGTGTTTGGCCTTAAACAAATGTTTGACCTTAAACAGATGTTTGCCCATAAACATATATTTGGTCAACATATGTTAAAATATAAAAATTGTTAAGATAAATTACAAATAATTAGCTAATAGACGGCACACATTTAGCATCTTAAATCATCAAGACCCTTAACAATTTGACCATATGATTTAATCGCGTGTTTTATCTTAAATGGGACAACTCGAAAAGAAAATTCACTAAAAGGATAATATATTAAACGGGTCAAAAACGCTCAAAGTGTATTTACTGCATAAATACTGTTACATACAAACACTGTTAACATAAACACTGATGCAATATCTGCTGTTGATGCTGAACTACTATTGTTGTTGGGCAGTGGTTCACCACTGATGGCTGTCCACTAATAGTAAAAATCAGCCATTGCTCATATTATGTTTGTTGACAACCACTGATATTGTCCATCAGTCGTTTCCTAAACAACTGTCATCCACCTTTCATCAGAGGTTGTCACATGGACAATATTTAGCCGTCAGATCTTTGTAACCGCTGCCACGTCAGCATTCACTTTTTCACCTTATAAAACCCTGATCAAAACCCCAAACAGGGTTTTCACTGTCGAATCAAATTCAAAATTCCTTTCAAAAGCAGTTTTCATCGAATTCCTTCAAATCATTCATCTTCTTCCTCCTTTTACAACTACCTTCAAATCACCATGGCTCTCGCACTGAAAAGCCCTCATAACTACCTGTGTACACTTGAGAAAACAAGTCAAAACACTACCTTTCACTCCGTCATTGATGCTCTTTCGTCTTCAAAGTACAAAACTTTGTTGACTTGCAACGCACCTATATACCTGGACACCCTACATGATTTCTGGAAAAATGTGAAACTTGAAGTTCAGGACAAAAAGCCCTGGGCTATTACTTCAACTATTGGGGGAATTTAGGTTGCGGTCATACCTCAAACAATCTCTGAGGTTTTTGAAATAAATGATCTTACAGGTAAAAATTCTTTCCCAAAGGAAGAATATCAAATGATTTGATTGAGAGGGGGTATGAGGAACAAATGAAAAAAGATACTTTACAAAAGGTAAGTTTTCCACCTCCCATGAGATTTTTATTCCATACCCTCCTCATGTGTGTTTCAAACAAAACAACTACTTTTAATGAAATACCATTGAAAATCCAGTACTTGGGATATGCTATCATGGCAGAAGTTGATTTTAATTACTCCCAAGAGATTTTCAATGACATGGTTAAAAATGTTAATAATATCAAAGAAAACAAGAAACCATTTTTATTGTTTCCAAGATTTTTAAGTTTCTATTTACAAAAGAAAATTCCAAAAGATAGTGCACATGTGCTTATCAAAGGAAATCCCTTTCAAATAAACAGTCTATCTTCTGAAACTTTCACATGGCTGTCAAAATCTTCTCAAACACAAACAGGGGAACCTGAGCAGAATTTAGCTGAGAGAACCTCTGTTCCTCAGGTTTCTGCTGTTGAGCCCACTGCTCAAGGTGAACATGGCAGCACCACCACTGCTGTGCAACCCCCACCTAAAACCACCAAAAAGACCAAAAAGAAAAATACTAAAAAGCCCCCCAAACCCTCCAAAAAGGATCTTCTAGAAGATGAGATCCCAGAAGTAACTCCTGTGACAACACAAAAGTCACCAAAAACCACTGCTGCTACTTCTTCACAACAGATGGAAGAAAGATCTCAACCTTAGCCTGAAACTCCTCCTGCATCCTCTCAAAAGGATCAGGTTGTATCCATAGGGACACCACATTATGAAGCTCTAGATCCACTTGAATCGATCTTCCACAGCCCTGCTCCCGGGGCAAATTCTCTTTCAAAACCCATCCTCACTCCACAAGTTCCACCATCCATTATACCTCTGTTGAATGCATTGGGTATGGATCAGACACAAATCAGTTCTTCTCAACAATCTATCAATGAGAATAAACTCCAATAAGTGACTGAGTCTGATTCCTCTACCCTTGCTAACCCATCAACAGTTGAGGAGGTTACACCCCTTGAGTTACAAGTAACTCTTGGTGGTAGTTCAAGTGGAGCAACTACTACAGGTGTTAAATCCACTGATTTACACCTGGATAGTAGTTTCATAAGTGAGACTCCCTTGAAGGCAATTTCTTCCATGGGAACCAAGATAGCCACTGGTGAGTTCAAGGTAACCACTGGTGTGTTTACTAAGGTAACCACTGCTAAGGAAAGAAGTCCCCAGTACCAAGACAAAGGGGCATCAGTGTTTGAACCATTGGATACTTCCTATGGTCCAACTGCTGATACAACCACTTTTAGTGGGAAATCAGATGATCCCATTAAATTGGGTGATGGTTTAAAATACAGAGAATTGACGGAGAGAGTAGATAAAATTGAAACATCTGTTGCAGATATCAAAAATATGCTGCAACAGTTGTTACAATCTCAAATGTCTCCATCCACTGCTGCCACATCTGCTCCATCCCCCACTGAGCTATGGCAATTGTTTCAACCTATGCTTCATCAACAAAGACAGTATGCTGATCAACAACATGAAGTTCAGCTTCAAATGTTCAGAAATATGATGGAAGGTATAAAGATACTCAAGCAGATATAAAGGCCATCAAAGCTCATCTGCTTCAAACCACTGGCACTCCTCCTCCTACCATTATCTATGTTGAAAACCCTGATGATGCCAAAAAGGGGGAGAAAGGAAATAAGGGAAAAGAAGGTTTATATCTACCACCAGATCCACTGTTTAAACCTGTGGTAGAAATTACAAGGCCAGATGGTTCTAAAAAGGTTGATGCAACTCAAAATGCATTTGCTAATAAAAAAGCAAGCAAGAAAGAGACAATGGAAATAAGGGGATCAAAAAGATTTGAAAAGGAGAAGAAAATTATGATGGAAAAGGAAAAGCAGGGTACTTCAAACAAAAGAAGGACTACCAGAAAGGTCAGTCAACCCAAAACTACACCTTCCAAAACCACTAAACCCACTCCTAAAATCTCCCAAAGTTCCTCACATCAAACCTCCAAGCCAACAGATGTTGAGACACCTGTTGTATCAACAGCTGTTGATACTTCAGAGGTTTCAACAAATGTTGTTTCATCCACTTCCCTCATCATTTCACCAACCATTATTCAATCCACTGCCACATCAAAAGCAACACCACCATCACAAAAACCACCTGTCATAAAACAGGAGACAACAGTTGATACATCAACAGTTGTAGTGACAACAGTGGTTGAGACACCAGTTGTTTCAACAGCTGTTAGTCAGCACCCATCACTTCAAACACCACAACTCAACCCACTAATACACCACCAACCACTCCAAAACACAATAGAAGTAGGGTAACAAGTGTCATACTTAAAGATGACACTGTACCTTATCCACTTCCAATTTCTTCAAAACCTCTGGTCCTATCCACACTGCAAAAACCTATTCCCATTTCTTCAGTTCAAGCCCCTGACCCAAACACTGCTCTGGTTCCTTTGGGAGTAAAATATCCCTTGGATCTTCCTGCAGTTAGATAGGAGATCAAATCCTTTTACTCTGAAGATGATCCTGAAAAAAGAAATCTCCCATCTCTGCAAGGTTATCCTTTGCCAAAGAACATAGAAGAGTATCTAAAATTAAAGGCCAAACAAGCAGAGGATATATCAAATAGAGAAACAAAGGGAAAGACTGATAAAGAAATTCAGAGGAATCTACAGTATCTGCTCACCCAAGTCAGAACATTAGAGCAGTTTTCCAAAGATCTTTGTAAAAAATTGTCAGAAAAGGATGATGAAAGCCTAAAACATGATTACATTGAGCATATCATGGCATATAAGAGATACAAGGTTGAAAAACATCAATTCAGGGACTAGACCATAATTGAGCTCAAAGAAGAAATAGCAAGAATTCAAAAGATGCTTGATGACAAAACAAAGCAAACTCCTCCAGTTTGGTCCAAGTATAAAAAGAGTGTACCTAAAAGGGCCTTAAAAATGAAAAGAATGAAGGAAGAGCTTATAACTGCAAACGATGGCTCAAGGAATCAGGTTACAAGGTGGACAGAGGTGAAAGTGTTAGAAACCTACAAATGGTTGGAAGAAAGAAGAAAGAAAGACCCCACTGCTCCCAAAAAGCCTGATTATCCAGAAGCAGTGGTTCCAGTCAAACATGCCTTGCCAGTTAAAAGATCTACTGTTCCACCTGCTGCTGTCTTTTATCAAACAACGAAGCAAAAGCAAAAGCAAAAGCAAATGGATGAAGAAGCAGACAAGGCTCATGAAGAATATATTATGAAGATGGTTCTTCAGACAATGATGGCAGAAAATCCAGACTTAGCAAAATCTCAAGACCCTGCCAAAGCAGTCATCACCAGGCCTCCATCTCCAAACTCATCTAAAATAAGTAGTTGATTGCACTTAATTTTTCCCCTTGAAAGTTTCCCAAACATCTGATGACTCAAAGCACTGCTCTGCACAACTACTGCTGACCTAAAGAACTGATGAAGTCAAAGTACTGAAGCTCAATCTACTGATATGTTTCAAGTACTGCTGAAGACCAAAGCACTGCTAGAGCTATAAAAGTGGAATGAATAATCAGTAGTTTAGTCTTGTATTGTATTGTATTTGTCTATTGTAATTAGTGGTTTATGATCAGTGGTTGTATAGGTCAGTTGTTAGAGGTTGTTAGGAGGTTAGATGTCACTTTCATGGTGACGTCAATTTTGAATTTCAAAAGTTATTGATATTATCAGTAATTACTGATTTGATTTGAAAAAAAAAGAGAACGTCAATTTTAAATTACCAATTGCATATTTTGAATTTCAAAAGTTATTGATATTATCAGTAATTACTGATTTCATTTGAAAGCTATTATCATCATGATTTTTTTAATTTTTATTTTAACTTTAATTAAGAGAAAATAATCGTTAATTTGAAATTCCCATTTTGCATATTTTCAATGTCCAAAGATCAAGAAATTAGCATTAATTACTGATTTGATATGCAACAAATTGTCATCACCAGCTTTTTTTTATTTTTTATTTTAACTTTATTTTTTATCACCAAAACAATGTTGGAGGAACTCTTACCTCATTAGAATGTAACGATTAGGTAAAATGGTAATTTCATTGTAATTCTAGTTTTCATTTGATAATTTCATTCTATCATTAATTAACCACATCAACAATAAAAATGTGAGTAGTGGCTGTTTTTTAGGGAAACCACTGATGGTCAATATCAGTGGATGTCAACAATAAAAATGTGAGCAGTGGCTGTTTTTAAACTATCAGTGGATAACCAACAGTGATTGAAACAATGACGTTTGGTCAGTCTGTGGTCAACATGAAGATTGAAGAAACAGAGGTTGTCTTTCAGCAGTGGATAACTTTTAACAATCAGATGTTTTAACCAAAACAGTGGTTGTAACAGACTTTTAAGGATTAATGAAAACTAACATTTTTAACTATTTTAAAGAGTGTTAAAATATGAGAAGACAGTGGATCTGGTTAAACATCTGTTTAGACTTAAATAGATGTTGGGGCTTAAACAGATGTTTGCCTTCTATATCAGTTGTTTGGACTTAAACAGATGTTTGACCTTAAACAGATGTTTGCCCATAAACATCTGTTTGCAAAAAAAAAAAAGACCAATTTCAAGAATACTATACCCAAACAATCAAAATGAGGAGCTTAATAATCATCCTAGTGTACTTCATTTTTATGTATTAGTATAAAGATCAAACCACTGTTCTAATTATAGTACAGATCAAACCACTGAGGTGATGTGATAAATACTGTTACATATAAACGCTGTTGTGAAAAATAATGTTACATATGAACACTGAAGTGATATGACATCTAACAACCTGACAGACTATAAAACAATGATGTGATAAATACTGTTACATATAAACATAAACATAAACACTGTTAACATAAACAAAGGTAGAATATCTGTTGTTGATGCTGAACCACTGTTGTTGTTGCGCAGTGGTTCACCTTTGGTTTTGTCTAGGATTTGTCTCGAGAGATAAAATCTAGGGTTTGTCTCAAGAGATTGTATATACATAACATACCATTAAGCGAATCAACATGGGGAGCAGTCAATCAAGGAACCAACATAATTTTCATCTTAAACACCGAATTATCATAAAACTGTGAATGAATATACCCAATCGGAAATTGTTAGACATTTTCATAAATCTAACAACCATCATCGAAGCTGTAACAAAATCTAAACACTGATACACTAAACACTGTTACATAAGAAACACTGATACATAAATACTGATGTTGAATCCGCTGTAGATGCTGAACCACTTCTGTTACTGACCAGTGGTTTTCCTTTGGTTGATCAGGCCTTAGGTACATAAGTGCTTGTCTTTAACAGAGCTTTGTCTTCAACAGTGGATAGGTCTCATTAGTCTTTAAGTCCATCAGTCTTTATAAGGAGCAGTGATTAGTTATAACAGTCCTTAGCATGATCAGCTTTTATAACCACTCCATAACCCTTTGAGAGTAAGCAAGTGTCCGTCTATTCAATTAAGAGGAATCATTGCATTACATCCCTGTTGAAAAACAGGATCGATAAATTTAGGGAAAATGGGTTTGAAAGATGATAACCCAACAATGGAGGATCTCATTCTACAGCTCCGATAAATTCAGGGGTATTTCAAAACAATGGTTCCTAGATGTTTGAAGACCGACAAAGACCGACAAATGTCCACAGTGCTGCTTCTTTGGACATTTTTCGGTCTTCAAACATCTAGGAAACATTATTTGAGAATACCCTTGAATTTATCGAAGCTATAGAATAAGATCCTCAACTGTTGGGTTATCATCTTTCAACCCTATTTTCCCTAAATTTATCAATTTTGTTTTTCAGACCTCCCAAAGCCACCTATTCGCTTCCAAAGAGATCGAGACAACTTGAAGCATGACCTGGACTTGCTTTAATTCCACCAGTTCAGTATTTAATCCCAATATACCAACTCAATGCAAATAACAAATATTTGGTGGCTACAACTGTAAATAATTCAGGAAACAGATTTGAAACCATAAATATGGATTATAGAGATCTATGAATGAAACATGGGTGAATAAACCAACAAAACAGATTGTGAAAAACAAAAACTACAAACATATCAAAATCAATCTACTCATAATCACATGATACACCAATGCAAGCATCTGAAAAAACAATAACAAATCAAAGACAAAACCAAAAGATACAAACATATCAAACAAATTTCATAGAATCATGAAAGAAATTAGGTCACGGATTGTTACCAGATTTAGCGAGAGAAGAATCGATGGAAGCATTGGAGAAGATGATGATTTGAAAAAACTTCAATCTGGAAAAGATATAACAAAGCTCAAGAAATAACGAAGAAGAAGAAGAACTGATTACAAAGTGTATTAAAAATTAGCAAAAGAATAACAATTACTTGATTTATGTGCGGCTCTTAACAAAAGGATCAACAATTTACCGATACTTGCCGAAAACATAACTGGTGAGATTTATGTGCGGCTCCTAACTATATTCTGTAGAATCTGTACATCTAACAAATAATCAAAGAACAAAGAAACAAACCAAAAAACTTGTTGGGCGATTAAAATTAAAAGGACATCATACGCAATCTTCAGGTAATTAGAATGGCCATTTTTACCTTATTTCACAAATTTCATAATATGAAAATAAGTAAAACATAGAAAAAATGAAACGAAACACCTAATATTTGTCGTTCGAATCTTTGAGTTGGTCATCATAGTCCTACAACCTTTCAATGTCGTTGGAGTTGGTCGGTGATGTCAGCAGCCTAATTGACAAACAACAGCAAACAACAATAGCAAATTACCAATCAAACGACCTCAAAATCATATAGAAGCCCAAAGATAAAACAAACCCTAACCTAAAACTCAAGATGAAAAAATGAAAAAAATATATTTATAACTAACCCTAAACCTCAAATCCATTACAGCATAACCATTCAATCGACCTAAAAATCATATAGAAGTCTAAAAATAAAATGAAAATTAGATAAGTGAACATCGAAATTGAACAGCAAACCTGGCCAAAAATTAACCAAGAGAACTGTAGGCCGCAGAGCCGACAACGTCCGATCATCTCCGTCATCAAGTTGCCAGTGGAACCCTAGCTGAAGCACAACCCTAGGTAAAGACGCATGAAGATTGAATGAGTGAACAATGAAAACAAAGATTGACACTTATAGAATGATAAAAACAGTATGCTTAATGGAAGTTATTGATAATCTAACCTTGATTTGGAGCGTTGATCTGAACATCCGTTAAGATCGGAATAGAGCAGAGCGAGAGAGAGAGAAAGTGGGGAAGCCCTAAATGAGAGATGAGATAGATAAAAGAGGGAAGTGGTACTGTTGGGTGGGAAAAGGGAAAAAAAGTAGCCCTCATCTACTGACACGTGGCCCAAATAACTTTCATTTATTATATATAATAGATGAGATAATGATGGATCAGTCACACATCTTATTTAGGATATGTGGGTAGGCCTAGTCAGTTGATGAGTTCCTTAGGATTGATATAATATACCTTAAAAATTAGGAGTCTTATGGGTTCTCACCTTAGGAGCTATGGCAAAGCAGAAGCTGTGGAGAGTATAAGGGGTACATCATAAGTAAAAAGCTTATATGTTTTTCCGATTAAATTAGCACACCTGTTTCATTTTATGAAAATAAATCCGAAACAAGGTGGCGCCAGAAAAAAAGCATTCCATCCATTCATTCATTTGAGCTACATGTGTGAAAAAAAGAGAAAAAAACGAAGCCTATGGTATTAACTGTGACAACTGTGCTTTGTAAACGATGTACGATGTAAAACAATAACAATTATCAATAAAACGATGTGTTTTGGTGTTAAAATTGTGTATTTGTGTTTGATGATTTTACGATTTGATTCAAGTTCGATTTCAAGCTTTAAATCGCTTTCTTGAAAGTTATACGCAAACTGATGCGTAAACGTAATCAGTTTAACGCGACAAACATTCTAGAACAGTGATATAGGCTTAACATACCTTAAATAACCATTACATAACTTAGAAATAAGTTTTGGATGGTTTGGTGTGTCAAAAACAAGTTTATTCGATCACAGGGACTATTTGTGTCAAACTGCGAAACTATGCCGATTCGTACCGTAACGAACATTCCGGAACTTGATCATAAGTTAAACATACCCTAAATATCCTTCAAATAGCTTAGAAATAGGCTTTGATGGGTTCGTTATGTGAAAATAAACTTATTTGATCGATAGGGACTAAAAGCGTCAAAAAGTGCACAAGTTTGCATTTACGCGCATATCTTACGTTATGAACATATCCGCACATCCAAAAATTTTGTAATCACTAAAATATTCTATTTTAGTGATTGGAATGCAAAAATACCTTTCGTCGCGTAATTTAGATCGTTTTCGCGTCCGTTCAAGTTTTCGTCGTAATTAACCGAATAGCGCAACCGTACGACCAAATGAACAGACATCTGAGATGTTTTCAAGCATGTTTCATGTCCCCTATGCTTTAAATTCATTGTAGAGCCTTGAAATTGGGTTAACGGGGCTTAAACGGGTCGAAAATGCATCGAAACCCAAGTTTTGGGCTTGCAGGGGCCAAAACTGACAATCTGCGAAACTTCTCTCGCCTGGGGCGAGAACTTTTGCTAAAGTCTTCATGGCCCGTGAGAGACTCATCAGACAGAAACTTTATTTCAGCAATCTGGTCAAATTTCAGGAGTTTTTATGCAAATTTTTCAATACCTGGAGCTGGTTTTCAATCCTCATTGTATTTAGAAACCATGTCCACAAATGTATGGCTAGGATTTATCCTTCTAAACACATGGAATGATCTCATTCATCCTAACTTCCTATAAATAGCAATGGGTTTCTTCAGTCATTCTTCACACTTGATTCAATTTCTGCTCTAAGTTGAAGTTTAACACTTCATACCTGAGTAATTTTGAATCAAATCTTCATTTCTTGGACCTTTTGTAAGTCTCCTTCATGCTTGTTCATACATTTCAAGCATGAAAGTCAAACAGTGTTTGACTTTCTGCTTTGACCATGAATTGGTCAACACAAAGTTCGTTTGAACTTTGCAACGTGAGCGTAATCACGATGGTTATAGTCCCTTGTGACTATACCTACTGATTACCACGTTGATTAGTCCAAGTGACGAGTAAAAGTTTCGGTCAAAATACGTGTTTATGTGTATTTTGCATCGAAGCTATTTTCGGGTATCAAAACACTTTGTTTTGATATCAAACTTGTTTTCGAACTTAGTTAAGCATGTTTTAACATGTTTAACTCGTCACTTCTAGTCTAGTGCTTATTTAGGGTCGTAAGATAAGCGGTCTTAACAACTGCTTAGACTTTCAAACCCGACCCGTTTGGTCGATCGTTAGGATCCAACCAAGCATATTTTTGTGACCATAGTTGTATAGGGAATAACCTTCCGAGGTTATACCTTATGGTCACTTAGTTTAATTAGTTGTATGATAGGTAGTTTATATGCCTTAGGTAAATGACCAAAATGCCCTTTTCATGCATAATTAAATTTTAAGCTTATGTAACTTAATTTTTGTCACTTAAACTGATTATGCAATATATTTAAGCATGTTTAGGCATATAATACTTGTCATGGGACTAGTTAGGCGTCTCGAACGCGCATTCGTGCGAACGACGCGTTAAAATAGCGTAAGCTACCTTAATGGGTCGTAACGGGTCGTAAGCATTAGGATAGGTTCCGATTTAGAATGTAGGCTTTGTTAAACCATATCACATGAGTTCCAATACTCATTTGGTTTACGAGACCTCATTCTACCCGATCTTCCGATTTAGGTGTCGATTTATTAACTTAGCGATCCGATTACTAGGTACCACTTGAATTCCTTGATTTACCCGAGCATTGATAGTTCACTTTAATCGACGATACCTTACGATCTCAAGTGAGTACATAGCTCCCTTATTTTACTGTTTTCAATTGTTTTGGGGTGATTCATATGTGCTAAACGATTTCGATGTTTTCAAAAACGAATACTATAGTTTATATTAAAACGATAACGATTTTGATAATGTGAATGAACTTGTTGGACGTATTTACATAACTAATGACATTCATTAACAGTGATAAAGACGACCAGTATTAGGTTATGGTACCATAGGGTCTGACAAATCCCGTTATCGGACTACCACCATGGTTATGTATGGGGGTTATGTGGGTAACGACTGAACCTGATGATTGTTAACATACCCTATGGTGGTTTGTTAATACGAGTTGAATGATGGACGAGTTATGAAGGTTTGAATGTTATAAGCGAGACGACCAAAAGTAGTTTTCACAATTAAAACGAGAACGATTTTGAACGACTGAACGATTGGACGATTGAACGATTTGAACGAGTTAAACGATTTGAACGAGTTAAACGATTTGAACGATTGGATTCGATAACACAAACGATTTGAAAACAAGTACAATTGAACGATGGGTTTTTAGTAAGTGTTTAGATAACAGGACAGGTGTAATGTGATAAAATCATGGTAGATACGCCGCTGGTACTTCTTATATATAAATGCTTTTATCATATTACATTCCGTGGCGTTATTTAGTTCACTTGGACAAATGATTTCAAAACGATGACGATTAACGATTATAAACCATACGAATTTTATTACGAGAACAATTTACAACTTGGTTTACAAAAACAAATGTTTTAGTCAAGATTCATGGCAACGAGGTTTTATAAACTACAACCAACTGGTTTTGAGTTGGTTAAACATATTGCAATACCAAACACTTTTCAAAAACGAGGTTTCACTTTTCAAAACAAGGTTTTCAATTATCAACTTTTGTAGTCAAACGAGGTATTGCAACGTGTATACGAGCCATGAATATCTGACATACTCACAAAGCCTATGTACTCGCTGGCATTTCTTTGCTGACTTTATTTTATGTTTCATGTGGTGTTGAATGATGTTGATTGCTACTAGGATGCATTCTCACTTAGGACTGGACGAGGCCTTAGTGACTTAATAACAATGATAGACTATGTTTAACTTGCTTATTCTGTTTCAAAACAATATGTAAAGAATTAATAACTAAATAAAACGAAACTTTTAATCCATGGCTGTGAAACAATAATTCTGCCATTCCACTCCCCGACGTTTCCATCGCGCTTTCGTTGTTTTAACGCGGTCGGGGTGTGACATTAACCAATGGGATGGTGACTCGGGTGGGGTACACCCGCTAGGTGGAGTTTGAAAAAATATGTGAAGTTTATGGCATTAACCCTTGGGATGGTGACTCGGGTGGGGTATGTCTGCTGAACTGATCATAAGCAAAACATTTAAGGCTCGCAACATCATCCATCCATCATAAGTTTAATCGGAATTGCATAAAAGTTTTTTTATATAAGACGGTAGATTAAATCTTTTAACCTTATAAGCTTGAAGTGGGATTAGGTAGTGTTGTAGTCTTTTGAATATGAGACCCATAGATGACTATAATCACTTGAACTTAATGAATCGTGAATAAGGGCTCGGAAGCTGGCGGTTGGGTTTAGGTGGATCTTATACTTGCAATCTTGGTTAACGTGTTGTTTGATTTGTTAATAAATTAATTGAATATATTAAGTGCCAATGTTTCTGATTGTGATTCCATTGCAGAGATTTTTTTTTGGGATGAAAAAAGATAAGTGTAGGGAAGTGATGTTGGGTCAAAACACGTTGTACTTTGTAGCAATTCGCGTTGATCTTTAGTGTGTTAACACGTTAATTCGTTTCGGTTTATAAACTTATCACGTGTTGGTGTTTTTGGCTTAACATGTGAAAAAGGGTTAAAAAGAGAAACCGAGCTGAAAAACAGGTTTGACGGGTCAATGCGGGATCTGTAATGGAAAAAGTCAACCTGGGCAGTCCAGGCGACATGCGACAACATAACCATCCATCTCTTCGATACGCCTGAGACTCAAACTTAAACCAGACTACATCCACTCCCCCACGACATGCGGGGGGGGGGGGGGATTCTTGGACAGTGCCGCGACACGCGGGGATCATCAATTATGGGAAAAGTTATAAATTGGCCCAAATTATGTTAATAGGTCACCATTCAATTCCCAGCCGTTCCAGACGAACAAAAGGGCGATTTAGGCGATTTTCTAAGTATTCTTCCATCTTTCAAGCTATTCCTTCATTTCCGATCGATTCTTAATGACCATTGAAGCTGTGGTGACTTCCATGCGTGACTAAACACTTATAACTTCCATTCGGATGAATGATTGTCTCGGTTTACATTGAAACTTTGTTTTAGGATTCTTTTTAACTGGTAAATCTTGACTACTTGTGTTGAATTTGTGCAACTGATGTGTGTAAAATGCAACATATAAATTACATCAAATGAGGCATAAAACTAACCATTTTTTAGTACTAATGTTGGAAAAAGTGTGCTTTTGTCTTCCTTTTGTATTTTCAGGACTAAATGAGCGTAAATGAATAAAAGGAACAAATATGAAATAAAATCTAACATAAATACAAGAAAAGGAATAAATGTGGCATGCCCGACCCCTCGACAGCATCTTCCCAAGCAAAAACAAGTAAACAGAAGGCTGACCACGGCCCCGTGCCCAGCGGACACGGGGGTGTAGCCAGATGTCTACAGAAAGGATAAAGCTATAGAAGCTTCTATTCCCGACACGGGGGCGTGCCCAGCTCGACACGGGGCCGTGGTCAACGCTAAGATTCGCAGAATCCAAGCAAATCTTGATAGTACAGATATGCTTCTGCACACGGGGCCGTGCCCAGCGGACACGGGGGCATGTGGAGCTAATGCAGACAAAGTGCAATTAATGAAGAAAGAGAAAGTGGAGGGACACGGGGCCGTGCCCAATGGACACGGGGCCGTGTCTGGGCTTCTGTGCAGGCTATAAATAGAGGTGCTTGGTTCACTTCAAAGGCATCCCTTAGCAAACAACCTCTCTTCCACTTCACCCACACTCCACCACCATCACAACACCCACATCCACCACCATCATCCATCATAGAGTGTGTGTAGTAGTCTCGGGACCCAAGATTGATAGTAAGAGTTCTTGACAATCAAAGGCCATGTTTGGCTAAGTCTCTTACATAACTTGGTGAAGACAAACATTTAGTGTAATACTTTTGATTTTTAATCTTTTCGCACTTTTTATTTGGTTTTCTATTAATGACTTTAATAACTAGTTTCTTATGTTGAAGGTGAAACTTTCTTATCATTTTTCCGTGGTGTCTTGGCGTTATTTTAGTGTCTATATAAAATAAAAGATTTTCACCATTCATATCTCTACGGTCTATATAGAGATATGTTGGCTACCTGGTCGGGGGTTAAGGGAATGGTTTGGTAAGGTTCTTGCCTTGTTCAGTGTATAGATCCTGCAAGGACCTGGGTCAAGCTTACTAGGACCTCCTTCAATACCCACTGGTATTGGATGGGGAGGGTGCGAATGGCTTGATCACCTCATATGTAAACTACTATTAATACTTTAATCCGGCTACTTGGGATTGTGTCCCTGCTGACTCAAACCACTTAGCCGAGGGTAACGTCACCTTCAAAAGAGGGGCCTACCACATTACGCATTAATAACTTAATTAATTATCTTTCAATATTCCAACCCTTTAGAATTGTATCCTTGCTGAGTCAAACTACTGGGTTGAGGGTAATGTCACCTTCAAAAGAGGGGCTTACTACTATAACTAAGATAATCTCTTAAAAACTGCAAAAGTGCGAAAATCATCAAAGGTTACACTAAAGGCGAGTCAGATCCAAGTGATTCATCTTGTCTATCTATTTTTATTTTGTTTTATTTTCAGCATTTTCAGTTTTTATTTTCATGTTTAAAACCTTTTCTAAACTTTTGATTTGATTAGTCGTTCAGGATAAACCGGTACTAAAAGCACTTGTGTCCTTGGACGACCTCGGTATCTTACCAACGTTATACTACGCTCACGATGGATGCACTTGCCCATATGTGTGTTTAGTGTTAGTAGAATATCGTGTTTTATAAATTTAAAACTTGACTAGAATGTTAAAAAGAGCTAAAAATATAACTAAAAACATAGCACACTCGACACGCATCAAGTTTTTGGCACTGTTGCCAGGGACACAAGGATTTTAAGAAAGTTAGGAATCAACGACCTAATCGTTTTTCTTATTTTTCTATTTTTTTAGGATTTTTCTTAATTTTTCAGATTCTGCAGAACTTAGCACGGGGCCGTGCCCGCTGAACACGCCCCGTGCCCAATCTTTGGTGCTGGCAATCCTATTTTAAGTCAGACAGTAGCTTAACACGGGGCCATGTCCACTGAACACGCCCCCATGCCTAAGTATCAGTTGCTGAAAACAGAACCGTAAAATGCCGACGGTTGGTAATTTCTGACACAAACATGAGTGATTCTGATCATTTTTACTTTCGCTCCTCTTATGGTACGTGGTGTCAAATATGTGGAGGAACTCATGAAGATTTAAAATGTTATTTTTTAAATTACAAACCCCACTATATAGATCCATTGTTTTCCTGTAGCCTTAAGATTGGCAAAAGTAAAAACAATCCCTATCTCTCCCTCGAATGCTCTCAATCATCCCTTCAAGATGAAATGATTCTTGAAGAATATTTCAAATGGAAGAACTAATTCTCTGATGGATAAAAGAACTTGAGATGGATATAACTAATTCATCTCAAGACGACAATCAAGGAGAATTAGTGAGATCGCATTCGGATTATAACAACATCGTTGCTCCCGAAATCACCTCTAACTCTTGCGAGGACTTGAGCGATAGTCGTCCCTGTGTCGAATGTGCCATGAAGGACTCCCCATCGGTGTCCGCCGATGCATACATAGACCTGAGCGATTCGACATATACCTTCTTTAACGAGAGCCCGGATAAGGGAAATAAAGGTTGGTTTTGCCCACCGGTATTTAGCTTAGGAATCACCATTTCAAATAACCTCTTGCGTTCTTGTCTAAAACTAAGGCAACTTAGGTATCTCAGGCACTTCGGTGTTGTTCCGTCCAGTAAAGAACCGCCCGATCCAGACAAACTCCTTAAAATAGACAAAACTTCATGAAAACACTTCTAGCCACGGGGCCGTGTCCAGGTCATCACGCCCCCGTGTCCACCCAAAGATTCCCGTCTGACTTTTGGTCAGAATATGAACAAAAAGTGTCAGAATTCTGTCTGCACACGGGGTCGTGTCCAGCCGACACGGGGCCGTGTCCAGCGTACTGTCGTTTTCTATAAATGCAGCAAGATTCCTGCACTCTTGGATCCATTCCAAAGACAAAGATCTGGTGGGATCTTCACATATACCATACTAGGTATATTCTAAAGAAGGTTCTCAACAATCATCTTGTCTTTTCTACTTTTGTCCATTGCCTTCTTCTTCATTTCTCCTCAAAACCTCCATTAAAGTTTGAAATCTCTATGTTTTCAAGCTTTATTGTAATATTTGTTTTGTTTTTATTCAAGGAATCTTGATAAAAATAAGTTTTACAACACTGTTTAAGTTATTTCTGCTTAAAAGTGCTTCAAAAACCAGAAAAATAATTTAAAGCTCCAAGATTCCTTGTTTCAAAAACCTGTAGAGAGGTGGACACGGGGCCATGCTCAGCGAGCACGGGGCCGTGTCCGAGGTGCTGTTTCCTTAAATTGAACCCTTTTCGGTTTGTTTTCTTAGAACGTCAAGCCAGAATAGTGAAACCTCTTCAGCACATTCAAGAAACAGTCGTAGAGAACGAAGGCCTTCCATCGAAGCAACTCTTGTAGGCTATGTGATGGCACTACGGGAAGCTCTCGATGAAATGACATCCGTAGAGGAAGTCCTGATCGATCGTATTAATTATCTCACAGTGGGGCTAGAAAACAGTTTTCAAGAAATCAACCTCTTGCACCAGAGGTTGAACATTCTTGTGACACCTCCCATGCAACTAATCCTTCCCCAAGAGGATTGGAACTTAGCACTTGGAGTCATTAACCCCACCGGGTGGGATGACATCCCCGCGGAACCTCCTCTTGAAAACCTACAAGAAGTTCCGGTGGAAGTCACACCCCCTCAAAACGAAGATACAAATGAGCCCGCCTTCCTTCTCCCTCGGGAGATAGAAGAATGGCTCAACGATGTCTGAGGGACCATCCCTGGAGAAGAAGTTCTTCAAGCCACATTCAACCGAGAGAATTATCTTTTTCGGAAATTTTGCTATTAAAATAAAGTTTAGGCTAGGACTTCTTTGTGGTTTTAGATTTCTTGTGTTTCTTGACCTACTTTTCTAATATTTAGTTTATGCTTTTATTTTGTAGGACCTTATGTAATTTGTTATCTTTAATGAATGATGATTAAATGGTGTTTGGATGATGTTGTAATGAGTAAGGCACACTCGGAATGGTGGAGGTTACTGAGGGAAACTTGAACCCACACTTCATGCACGAAAACAGAGACACACGACAATTTTTCTTCATTTCAGCAAGTTCAGCACGGGGCCGTGCTCAGCCCAACACGCCCCGTGCTCAAGGATCAGCAGAAAATGCCCAGTACAGGTAACTGGACACGGGGCCGTGTTCACTGAACACGCCCCCGTGCCCAGCCTTCTGTTAATTATGATACTGGCAATCTAAACACGGGGTCGTGCCCGGATCAACACGGCCTGTGTCCAGACTCCCAGTAACATAAAAATTTTGTTATTAAACATCTTTTTACACATTCAATCAACCAAAAAACTTATTTTTGGACACATTGAGAACAATGTGTAATTTAAGTGTGAGGGGGGGGGGGATGCTAAAACCTTGAATTTTGCAAGTCCTAATAACAACCCTTACACAAAACTCTATTGGAACCGCTAATCACCCCAAATTTTTTCAAAAACTTTTCATTTTTTTACTTGTCTTGGTTTAATTTGGGAATAACAAGTTTTCTAAAAAGGTTATATTTTTTTTTACAAATTTACAACCGATAGCGTCGTGATAAAAAGAACCAACATAAGAAAATTATGAAACGGCATAACAAATCTAGTTAAAATTTGATTATATATACTTGATCACATTAAAAACCCATTCCCACAAAAAGGGAGTTTTGAGCCTTTATTGAGCATAAAAGCATACATCTTTAAATTAAATGCTCATTTTTCGTTTCTTGTGTGAATAGCCGCTTGGTTGCTTACGACTCTAGAACTTGCCAGGACGGTACATTCCCGGTCCTTACCAACTTAAACCCAAGTAAATGATGGAGGCATTAGGACTAACCCCGTTTTCTTTTCAACACCACTATTTTCCATTTTTTTACCACCTACCCAAAATCCCCCTAGTTAACCCCTTTGAGCCTAAACCCCTTTTCATTTCTCAACCCACAAAACAAACACCCTTTACCCACCAAAACCCTGTTTTTTTATTTTTAACTCTTTATTTTATTAAAAAGCTCGGTCTTCATGTGACATTCCTTATCATTTAAAAAAAAGCAATAAACAAACAAGTTCCTCAATGAAACTTTGTTTGAAAATGCTTCGTTTGAATAAAAGTAACAAAAACAAAAAAGTTTTACGGTGACCGACACTTTTTACGCTTTTAGCCCTTTTTACTAACCACTAACCCAAAACCACCTACCTTTAACCCAAGCCTAATCCTTCCCCAAGTCCTCTTGATAATTACAAAGGTATATAGTTAAAAAGGAGGAGGATTGATTGCTTGGCAAGCATAAGGTAGAAGTAAGTTCCATGCCGGTCTCGAGTGCTTCACAAAAATACATCTTCGGCCGAGTGTTGAGTGATCTCCCGTGAGGTATGTGAACTTGTATATAAATGGAATTTTAAAAAGGCATGTTATGCCCAAATAAGTAATTTCTCTTGTGAAATGTTCTAATTAAATCATAACGAATAGGATTGTAAATAGCATAAAAATAAAACCAAATAAATATCTTGGATTCCCGACACTCAAGACAAGCCCAAAACTTCTCTTCTACCCATTCCATTTGGGCGTGAAAGCCACATTATAAAGAGTTTTGCTTGAGGACAAGTAAAGATTCAAGTGTGGGGGTATTTGATTTGTGTAAAATGCAACATATAAATTACATCAAATGAGGCATAAAACTAACCCTTTTAGTAAAGAGTTTTGCTTGAGGACAAGCAAAGATTCAAGTGTGGGGGTATTTGATGTGTGTAAAATGCAACAAAAAATTACATCAAATGAGGCATAAAACTAACCCCTTTTTAGTACTAATGTTGGAAAAAGTGTGCTTTTGTCTTCCTTTTGTATTTTCAGGATTAAATGAGAGTAAATGAACAAAAGGAACAAATATGCAGCAAAATCTAACATAAATACAAGAAAAGGAATAAACGTGGCATGCCTGACCCCTCGACAGCATCTTCCCAAGCAAAAACAAGTAAACAGAAGGCTGACCACGGCCCCGTGCCCAGCGGACACGGGGGCGTGGCCACATGTCTGCAGAAAGGACAAAGCTATAAAAGCTTCTATTCCCGACACAGGGGCGTGCCAAGCTCGACATGGGGCCATGGTCAACGCTAAGATTCATAGAATCCAAGCAAATCTTGATAGTACAGATACGCTTCTGCACACGGGGCCATGCCCAGCGGACACAGGGGCGTGGGGAGCTAATGCAAACAAAGTGAAATTAATGAAGAAATAGAAAGTGGATGGACACGGGTCGTGCCCAATGGACACGGGGCCGTGTTTGGGCTTCTGTGCAGGCTATAAATAGAGGTGCTTGGTACGCTTCAAAGGCATCCCTTGGCAAACCACCTCTCTCCCACTTCACCCACACTCCACCACCATCACAACACCCACATCCACCAGCATCATCCATCATCCATCATAGAGTGTGTGTAGTAGTCTCGGGATCCAAGATTGATAGTAAGAGTTCTTGACAATCAAAGGCCATGTTTGCCTAAGTCTCTAACATCACTTGTTGAAGACAAACATTTAGTGTAATACTTTTGATTTTTAATCTTTTCGCACTTTTTATTTGGTTTTGTATTAATGACTTTAATAACTAGTTTCGTATGTTGAAGGTGAAACTTCCTTATCATTTGTCCGTGGTGTCTTGGCGTTATTTTACTTTCTATATAAAATAAAAGATTTTCACCATTCATATCTCTACGGTCTATATAGAGATATGTTGGCTACCTGGTCGGGGGTTATGGGAATGGTTTGGTAAGGTTCTTGCCTTGTTCAGTGTATAGATCTTGCAAGGACCTGGGTCAAGCTTACTAGTACCTCCTTCAATACCCACTGGTATTGGATGGCGGGGGTGCAAATGGCTTGATCCCCTCATATGTAAACTACTATTAATACTTTAATCCGGCTACTTGGGATTGTATCCCTGCTGACTCAAACCACTTAGCCGAGGGTAACGTCACCTTCAAAAGAGGGGCCTACCACATTACGCATTAATAACTTAATTAATTATCTTTCAATATTCCAACCCTTTAGGATTGTATCCTTGCTGACTCAAACTACTGGGTTGAAGGTAACGTCACCTTCAAAAGAGGGGTCTACTACTATAACTAAGATAATCTCTTAAAAAGTGCAAAAGTGCGGAAATAATCAAAGGTTACACTAAAGGCAAGTCGGATCCAAGTGATTCATCTTGTCTATCTGTTTTTATTTTGTTTTATTTTCAGCATTTTTAGTTTTTATTTTCATGTTTAAAACCTTTTCTTAACTTTTGATTTGATAAGACATTGAGGATAAACCGGTACTAAAAGCTCTTGTGTCCTTGGACGATATCGGTATCTTACCAACGTTATACTACACTCACGATGGGTGCACTTGCCCGTATGTGTGTTTAGTGTTAGTAGAATATCGTGTTTTATAAATTTAAAACTTGACTAAAGTGTTAAAAAGGGCTAAAAATATAACTAAAAACATAGCACACTCGACACGCATCAGCAACGTTTATTATATTTGAAATTTTTATCGTTTATTTAGCCTATTGGCGATATACTTGCATCGTTAGCGGGTTAATAAATTGGTGGGTAATTGGTATAATTAAATGGGTTATTAGATTGTATGGTGAATCTTAAAAAAAAACTATCTCTAATAATTAATCAAATTCATTAATCCAAAGGCCATGTCAATGTGGGGTTATGAATCTGTAAATGGGTTTTTGTGTTTAAACGAGAAATCAGGATTCCGAGTGGGGGTTGCTTTTTCTCATCTTGATTACAACTTTCTTAATTAGTTTTCTTGTTTTTGAAATCAATTAATCAAACCCCCAGATTTGATAATTTTAGTTTTATTTAAAATCTCTACACTGACCACAAATTCCCCGTGGATACGATACCCTACTTATGCTATCTACTTAGTTTAAATAGGTTTTTGCTTGACCCTTACGACAGTCATCAGATGCCTTATAAAAAGAAAGAGAAAAGATAAAAGAGAGGCCCAAAATGCCTTAGCAGTGCAAGAAAAGCTTGGAAGGTAGAGATATTGAACAAAACTTGGGTACTTCAACATAAATACTTACAAGAAGACAACCCGCAAGACAAGTCAAAACTTCTCAAAGCACTTTTACAACTACCATCGCTCCATCAACTCCAACCACTGCTCCCTCAAGCAACGCAACTACTCAAACCACTACCTCTTCCATCCAAACCACCGTTGGCACTACAAAAGTGCAAACATATGTTATTACCTTAACAACACTTGTCACCATTCTAGAACTTGTCAAACCCATTTCACAGAGGGTTCCTGCAAGTAATCTAAAAAGAAAACCATCACCTCACACTCCCACTCCTCCACCAAAAACACCAACACCATATACTAGAAGTAGAAGACAAAAATTCATTATCCAATAAGACGATGAAGAAACTCCTTAAGCCTCCCAATCAATACTACATCATCACTTCCACAGACCTTAGAAAAAAATCACCACTACCACTTCAATATCCATTCCCACATCACTACCAACATGAATCTCATTAACTACCACAACCTTAATCACCACAGAGCATCACTTGGAGTTATCCATTGTATTATCAGAAATACAATCCTTTTACTCCACAGATGATTCAAGTAAACTCACCTTCCCATCTCCACAAAACTTTCCATAGCCTACCAATGGCAAATAATATTTGGATCTAAAATTAAAATAGGCTGAAAGGATAGTGGCTAAGGGAAGTAAAGAAAAGGATGACAAACATGCACGGCTAATCTTATTTAAATAATTCCAGAAAGTGAACACCCTATTATGCTTAAGGTGTCTGCAACAAACTCTCTTATGCACAAATTACAGACCCAGATCTTAAAAGAACTCTAAGAGAAGACTACTTGAATCACATCATGAAGACAAAGACATACAAAGCAACTAAAGCTCAATTCTCAAGATGGACAACAGAAGCCTTATTAGATGAAATATTAAGGATTCAAAAGTTGCTCCTTAATCCAGAGCTCAAACCTACACCTCCAAACAGGTAAGCAGGCAAAATGCCAAATGACAAAAAGGCCTGTAGTTAAAGGTGATGAAGGAAGAAATGTATGATGTAGATTTTGGGACTCTTAGAGCAATGGCAAAATGAGACGAGTCTACTATTATTGAAAACTACAAAAAGTTGGAGATGCTTAGACAAAAAGATCCTTCCATCCCTATAAAGCTTGTATATGATAAAGTTGATTTCCCCATTAAAACTCGTGTTGATCCTTCTGAACTTCCCTCTGCAAAGAACATCTCCTCAGCTAGAAGAAGCTATCTAAAAAGACAAAAGAAGATGTCTGAGAAAGATATAAAGATGTATCAAGACTATTACAAAAAGGAAGGAATCGGATATGAGCTCACATATGGTCATCTAGATACAAACCATGCTAATCTGATTGGTAAAAATATTGGGTAGACCACCCTCCCCAAACTCATCCAAAATAACTTTTTCCCCAACAAATCTAGAATGCTCCAAAATTCTAAATTGGAAATATGACAGGATTACCCATGAATTGACTCCGCTCAAAGCTAATGCAGAATTTGAAAAGATCTCAATGAATAGTTCCTTTGGCCTAAAGAAAGAAGATTTGTAAGACCAAATGGGTCTTGAACATGAAAGGGATGCAGAAGATCATCCCTCTATGAAATTTGAATTACAATTCAATGGTCAAATAAGAGAGATGATGAGGAATAAAGATTGATCTCAGTAAAGCTTAGTTTTGGTGTCATCTTTTCTAGGGGGAGCTTGTTGAACCTGTAAAAGAACAGTTGATTGAAAAAGCCAAAATATACTAATCTAATAAAAAAATAAACAAGTTATGAAGTTCATCTCCCCCCCCCCCAAAGATAGTGAATCTTAAACACTAACTGAAGATTTGTTTGAACACTTAAAGATCTGTTTGAAGACATGAATGCTCTGTTGATGAAGTACCAAAGTATATTCAAGGCCAAAGCCCTATTGAAGGTTAAAGCACCGATAAAGAAGACTAACCATCTATTTGAGCCTAAACAGATGTTTAGAAACAACAAACATAGGTTTAAAGAACAAATGTTACCAGTAAAACAATGTTTGTAAATCAGAGTTTATGAGTCTTAGAACAGTGGATAAGATTCATCAGATGTTTCTAACATCTAAACATCTGAGGATTCTTTTCTATTAGTAATGTTCAATGTCGTTATCAGGGTGATCCCAGCCTTGATTGCTAACAGATAGTACTTTGTATAAATAGATCTCATATGTTAGAGATCTATATCATCACTTGACATTCCTTTTATACAAACAGAGTTGTGTGATCAGGTTTGGGGGCAGTGGAAATCATTGTAATATGTAATCTTTTGGTTGTAAATGGAAAACATTATGATTACTTTCCGAATTTGTGTTTGTATTTAATTCCGCTACATACATTATTATCATTTATACCTCATATATTTCACCGTTCCGTTTGCAAAACAAACACAAATTAGAAACTCAGATCCTAACAGAGTGAGTATATACTCTCACAATGGAGGCTATTAAACCACAATCTTGTCAAACCTATGAAACTTTGGGCGAACACGTGGCACTAAATTGGCATTGACCACAACTTGACCTCCACTGCTTCTGAAAAATAATTATTAATGATCTTCTAGATCTCTTAAGCCATCACATGTCTTTACGTTGCTTGGCATCTTTGTTGCAGGAGGGAATTTAAACTCTATGATTGAGGTTAATAATTAGTATATGTGCTAGGCCTATATGGATGAAGTAAGTCACCCAGAAGGCCGACAACAGCATCATTAGGTGTTTGGTTCTCTGGGAACTTTTAGGCAAAATAGGTGTTAAAATTTATGATTGGATAGGTAGTATATTATATAGCCATAGGCACATATGAAGGGGAAGGCGTGTTTGGGTAATTAATAATAGGAAAAAAGTTGTTCCATGATATAGGTAGTGTTTGTAAGGATTTGAAAGGTTGGGATGAATTGTGTAGGTGGTCTAACCAGAGTTCACTTATATATAGGGATCTGAATATTCCCATTTGTTGGATGTGTCGAAATGATGTTATGACCGAGTATGCCTTCAGGATGGGTCCTTGGTGTGTGTGTGTGTGTTTGTGTTAAGGTACTAACCTGGTTTGGGTGAAAGGTATTCTAGTAGTGAATTACTCGACTTAGAGAAAGCAGTAGCCTGGTTTTCTTGTAAAGAAGGAGGTATAGGGACGAATGTAACTTCAAGAACCTCATTATAGTCTAGGCGTATGGTTACCCCTTTTAACCTTACTTGAGTGCATGATGGTTCATTAGCTCACGTAAGCGTAAGAAGTTTTGCCTTACCCCTTTAGCATATAGTTTTGGGGTTTATCTTTAGGGTTTGGTTTTTAGCATTTAGCTTAGGTGGGGGTATAGGTTTTTGAGGGTGGGTTTATGTTTTTTTTCCGGTGGGGTGTGGGAGGGGGGGGGGGGGGTAGGTTTTTGGGTGGTGTAGGTGGGAGGGTTCATTGTTTATGTTTTTATTTATTTATTTATTTATTTTTGTTTTGAATTTACTTTGTTTGTGTTCACACTAGTTTTCAAGTTCCATCCTTAAAGCTAGTTTTCACATAATCCTATCATATATATATATATATATATATATATGATTATGTTTAAGAGTGAACACTAGTGTAGTTTGCGAACTGAGAGAACTAATCCTGGCCATACATGTGTGTAGATCAATGGCCAAGATTTGATGATGAAATACACTAGTGTATTTTACGATTTGATGATGAAATCCTGGCTATCCACGTGTGTAAATCAATGGTCAAGATTTGTTCACTTAGTTCGCAAATACATTAGTGTTCACTTTAGAACCCCACCCTATATATATAGGGGAAGGTTCATTTGAGAAGAAAATTTAATTGAGAAGAAAAAGAACAAATGGTAATTTTGTAAAACATTAAATAGTTTTTTCACTTATCTCATGTATTATTATTTTTGACTAATTAATTAGTCATAAATACTATTATCCTCCACACTAACTTTTTTTTGCCTACACACATCAAAAGTTATCCTATACAGTTTGAAATTCATCTTACACGTTGAAATTTATCCTACAAAACTCGTAATTTATCATACACAACTCGTAATTTATCCTACACTTTAAATTATTTTGTTTTATTTTTTTGAAAAAAATACATATTTTGAAGATAAGTTACAAATTATTTAATGTAGCTAGCTATTAAAGAGGAAGACTACAAATTAATGATCTATGTAGATTTACCAATGTACCCTAATAGTAACATTAAATACTTATATTAGATGAAGTAAAATAAAGTATTCTTATTGGTTGAAATTTCTTCTTTTTTCTTCTTATAAAAAATTTCTTCTCATTTGAACTCTCCACTATATATATATATATATATATATATATATATATATATATATATAACAACAACCATCATAAAACACGTTGCAAAGTTATTGATATGGTTTAGGAAGGTGAGAGATAGACGTAACATACTTCTATCTCTTGGAATAGAGAGGTTGCTTATGGTGAAACGGTTCAGTACCGATTTAATATCGGTACCTAGTACTAAATACTTATCCTCAGTGAGTTCTTTAGCTCCAAAATTATATTCGTATATTAAATATATTAGAAATATAGAGTGTTTAACGAAGGAATCTAAATAGCATAAAAGTGATCATATAATATTGAATGATGTTAAATAATTAGATAGAATGTGGGGAGGGGATAGTATATGATATGCTTCTTAGATGAAATAAACTCTGCTTCTTTGATGAAATAAGTTGTGCTTCAATTGTTTAATTAGTGTTGTTGATTAACTCTATGCTTTGAATGTGATATTAATGTATGGTGTGTTAATTCTCGATGAGAATCAAAACTTGCATGACAAATAATATTCATTTCTAGAACCACGTAAAGTTGTTACATGGGCCATAATAATCAATCACTTGATCAATTATATATCAAGAAGCTTGGACGTTTATTATTACATCATGTATATGCACGGCCCCTACCTTATTACACAATCTTTGATATATTATACATGTGTGTAATGTCCTTTTTAATTATTATTTATTACACTGCCGACTAATAGGACGGGCAGGGTGGGCCTGTGATCATAGCCAAATGAATATAGGGCCCCAAAAAATTTAAATTTTTTTTATATATATTAAAAAAATCTGAATGTTTTTATAAACAGGGGCCTTCATATAACAAGTTTAAAACCTAATTAAAAGTTTTATAAATAAGGCCCGAAATTTTATAAACCCAATTAACAAGCCCACCTCCAAGACACAAGTGGCTAATAAACAAAAGTTTTTCAAAATTATAATCCAATTGTCATGTGGGAAAACAGAACGTCGACTTGGGGCCTGGGGGATTCACGTTCAGTCGTTCATCATCATCAAACCATCATCATACGATAGACAATAGACTCATCATCGCAGCAGAGGAGGATTTATAGGTCGAAATGGAGTGAGAAATCAAGGATATCATCATCATCATCATCATCATAAATTCATCATCGACGCATGAGGTGTTTCAAAGGGCGAATCCATGGTTTTGTGGTATATAATCTTGAGATTGAGGTATAAAATTCTTATTGTTCTTTTTTTTTTATTTTAAAATTCTTAAAATTCTTATCATTCTATTTTTGTTAATTTGTTTTATCAATTTCATAACAATTATCGTTGTATTTATATATTTGATTAAAAGATTGATGAGTTTATATTATATGAAGATTTGCGAATAGCGACCAAATTTTTTATCTCGAACAGGGCCAATTTTTTATTTTTTATTTATTTTTGGAGACGACCCTGATTTATTAATGAGATAATCAAATACAAATAGATATTAGCATAATAAATGTAGAAAGTAAATTGTTGATATAGATAAAATGTTGATATGAAAATATCAAAGTACTGTTTAACAATGTTGATATGCTACAACACATAACATTGTTTGTTACTTATCATTACTTTGTTGTATGCATAACAACTCTTTATATTCATATCATCACTTTACTTTTCATTGGTTTTAGATTTTTTTAATTAAGAGTATTGTGTATTTGAACTTTCCCATATATAAGGAGGGTTCAAACAAAAACTTCTTTTATTAGGGGAACTCGAAAATCCTTTAGAAAAAACTTAAAAATACACTAATTTTTTTTAACATTTTTTGCTGTAAATCTATCATTTTTAAAATACAAAAAAAATATCTCTTTTTTTTTTTAAATTAAAAAAATATTAGTATTTCACATTTGCAATACTATAAAAAAAACCTAAGTCAGCCAACCCCCACCCCCCCCCCCCCACCAAAAATAAAAAATAAAAAAAAACCTAAACCTACCCCACCCCCTAAAAAATCTTAAAAACTAAAGCCGAAACCTTCCACGCCCACCACCAAAAACCTAGAAATTAAACCCGAATCCTAAACCCTCAAAAACTTAATCCTAAAAGCTAAACTAAACCTTAAACCATAAGGCTAAGTAGTATTGCATAAGTGCACTACTATAATTGTAGCATTGAAAAAAGAACGACACGTTAAATCTTTTATTTGTGTCGAAAAAATATGCTCGGATATAGTCGAATGAAAGATAAGAAAATGTGTAATCTTATGGTGCAATTTAAAAAAAATTAAAAATAATAACATACGAAGAATATAGAAATGTTTGAAAATTTATATATATATATATTTTTCAATTTTACCCCTCCTTCATTAAAAGCCTATTTCCCTTGATTAAGGAGGAGTTTTCGAGTTTTTTTTACTAACTATAGGTTATTAATTAAACCCTCCCCTAGGTTTTACGTTTTTTATTCTTTGAGGGGGATGGGATTGGGTGTGGGGGGTTTAGGTTTTTGAGGGGTGGGGTGAGGTGGGGCGGTGGTGGGGGTTGGCCAATTTAGGTTTTTAGTAGTGTTGCACATGTGTAATACAAATTTATTATTTTTTCATTTTTTTTGTATTTTAAATTGCTAGATTTACAGCCAAACGGTGTTATATATATATATATATATATATATTTGGAGTGTTTTTTTATGCTTTTTAGGAGTTTTCGAATTCTTGCAATAAAGGAGTTTTCCCTTGAACTGTCCCATATATATATATATATATATAGGGTAAGGTTCATGCGAGAACCACCTTTATTGCGAGAACCAATGTGAACACAACCTAAAATAGCTAAAAAAACCTAAAAAAAACCTAAACCCCCCCACCAAAAAAACCTAACCCCCCCCCCCACCCCAAAAACCTAAACCCCCTCCCCCACCCCCCAAAAACCTAACCCCCCCAAGCTAAAATGCTAAAAACTAAACCCCCAAAAAAACCTAAAAAAATCTAAAAAAATGAAAAAAAAATCTAAATTTTTTTAAAAATATTTTTTATGTTAAAATCGCTACTTTTAGTAGCCAAAAAATAATGTTTTTTTTTTAAAAAAAAAATTAAAATTTTTTTATTTTTTTTGCTACGAAAAGTAGCGATTTTGTTATAAAAAAATATTAAAAAAAAAATTTGTATGATTTTTAGCTATTTTTAGGCATTTTTTGTTGTGTTCACATTGGTTCTCGCGGTTCCCGCAATAAGAGGTGGTTCCTAACGGATCTTTGTCCTATATATATATATATATATATAGTGGAGGGTTTAAATGAGAAGAAAAATTTTGTAAGAATTAAAAGAATAAGTTTTAAAGCAATAGAAATGCTTCATTTTACTTTATTTAATATGTGAACTTAATGTTATTAATAAGGGCATATAGGTAAATTTCTAATTGTAATTAATTAGCTAACTAACTAAACTTGTAACTCACTTTTAAATATAGGGGAAGGTTCATTTGAGAAGAAATTTAATATGAGAAGAAAAAGAAGAAATGGCATAAGTGTTGGTGCATACGTCTGTCGACTTCGTCTTGTATTGAGTCTTGTAATAGAAATGTTAGATCAGGGCACGTAGTACGAGGAAAATAGGGTTTGAGTGTGATTGAGCTATTTTGCACGAAATGGCATTGAGCTATTTCGTACGAAATAGCAAGTGGCTATTTCGCACGAAATACCTCTTGCCTATTTCGTGCGAAATCACCTTCCCTATATATACTTGTTGTGCTGATTCATTTGTAACGTTCTTGGATTCCGGTACCGAACTGCTGCCGACGTGTCTACTGAATGTAATTGTTGTCAAATCAATATACAAGACATTTAAAGAGTGAATAAAGCTGTTTCCAAGTCAATACGTCTGTTTCCGCCTTTCGTATTGATAAGAACTCTTCTGAACGACTCGTTTTGGTCGTGAAAACGATCCTACAAGTGGTATCAGAGCACAGGAGGAAGAGTTCTTGCTAAATCAACCTGATTTCACCATAATTTCTGACTTCTACACCTTCTTTTAAAAATTAAACAAGATTTAATGGTCAAAATGGCTTGAATTTCACACATTATAAGCGAAACATAGTTTTAACAAAGCCTTGAAAGAATCAGACTTAAAATCGGACAAAAACTTGGTCAATTTTAGCAAAATCATGTTCGGTTGAGTGACGTCAGCAGTATTTCGTACGAAATAGTCTATTTCGTTTGAATCAGTTCTTTATTTCATACGAAATCATCAGCTTATTTCGCACGAAATCATCATCTTTATCATCATTTCGTACGAAATACCTCATTTCGCTTGAAAAGACATCTATTTCGCACGAAATAGCCTCAATTTTCGGTATTTCGCATGAAATCATCTGTATTTCGCACGAAATCAATTCATTTCGCACCAAGTTGTTATTTCGCGTGACTGTTTTCGCACGAAATCACTATTTCGTTTGAAAGTGGTTATTTCGCTTGAAGATCTATTTCGCATCAAAGGGTATTCCGCACCAAAAGTGATTTCGTGTGAGAAGTTCATTTCGTTTGAAACAGTATTTCATGTGAAATTTGTATTTTAGTAAAACAATTTACTGAAAAATGTAAGAAGAGTTTTACAATGCATTTGCTACACCAGTTGCTCCAGTTACAGCTGCCGAAACTCTTTACAGTGAGAATGAGACGGGAACTTACCAAAAACCGCCAAAGCTTATGTACATTGAAGATTTTAAAGGATGGCAAAATTGGTTTGAAAATTGGGTGCAAGCCTATAAGTTTGACGCATGGTGTTCATTAGAGGTAGAATTACGAGAAACCGAAAAATGAGCATGGGCTTGAAAAGACGTTTAGTGACTATTCAGATGGTGAAAAATTAAAGTACACAAGTGAGAAAATGATGATTAGTATTCTCCAACAAGCAATTAAAGAGGATATCTTTGTTTTGCTTCAACATACGGGTACTGCTAGATCAATTTGGAATGCGTTGATTAACAAGTTTAGGGGAAGTGCTGATATGATAAAGAACAAAAAAGCTTTACTTAAGAAATCATTTGATATGTTTGTAGCTTTTGAAGGTGAATCGACACAAACAACCATCGATAGATATTATCATCTTGTTTTAGAAATGGGAAGATTGGAAATAAAGAAAGATGACGATGAGTGGGTTGATAAACTAGCCGATGCGCTACCACAGCATAAGTGGGGAACCTATTTGTTGATTTTGAAACACATGAGAAAGTCTGAAAATATGAATTTGGCTCAGTTCATTCAGAAAATTGAAGAACATGAATTGGATATTCAGAAGACTGCTATCATGAATAATCCAAATGCTCAACAAGATGCCAGTTTGTATTATAGAGGCAACAAATTTGAGACTACTCCAAGTCCAAAGATTCAGACTGCTTTCAGTGCTGAGGGATCTTTCGGAACAAAAGCTAGCACTATGACTCAGAGTGGTGGCAATTCTTCAACTTTTTCAAGATTTGATCCAAATTTCTCAACACCAAGTCCTCAGTCAAAAACTTCAACAAATTTCAATGGTCAAGTTTTGCAGTGCAATGTTACTTTAAACATTCAAAATGGTCAAAATTTCTCTCCAGATATTGCAAAACAACATATGGCATCACTTGCTACTATGTTAGAGTCGTATGAAAGTTTGGTTACAGGTAGAATTGGAAATCCGATGCTCACCAAAGAGGATTATGACCAAGTTGATGCTGTAGAACTTGAATTGATGGACATCAAGTGGTGTTTAGCAAGTGCTGTAAGAAGAGCACAAAAATTTCAACAAATCACCGGAAGAGATGAATTTCGTGAAATTGCTACATCTCCGATAGGATTTGACAAATCAAAAGTTACGTGTTTCCGGTGCAGAGAAAAAGGACATTTTAAACGAGAATGTAAAAATGAAGAAACAACCGGAAGACAAGATCAGAGCGGAAAGAACAATTATTATCAAAAGTCAATTTTTCATCAACTTGTTCAACAACCACAAACTGCACATGCACGTGCTATTGAAGAGAAAGAGAAAAGAGCTTGTTATGGTATAATCGATCAGGATGATGAAAAAATGGCTGAGGGTTTTAGATGGGATAAATATGTTCAAGAAAACAAACACTTAAAATCAGCTTTTGTTGCTCGAATCTTGGAAGAAGGTTCTGTCAAATCTAGTCCGAAAAGAATACCGATTTTTCCAGAATTAGGAAGTGATGCAGATACCGATGATGAAGAAGAATATCTTAATAAAGCTAGAAATGGTCTAGATCCTGGTAGTTTTAATTTGTTTTTTGCAGATAAGGTTGAGATGCTGAATGAGAAGAAGGCTGCCAGATTGAAGAGAGAGTTGGAAATTAGAAAGAGTGCTGAAGAAAAGAAAAAATTGGAAGCCGAGAAAGCAAAAGTTGAAGAACATTCAACAGATAAGGCTGAAGAACCAGTGATTGGGAAGATAGTAGAGAAAATTGTTGAAGTGGAGAAAACCATTGAAACACCGAATGTGATTGAAAAGATAGTTGAGAAAATTGTCGAAGTTGAAAAAGTGGTTGAAGTTGAAAAACCATGTTTGAAATGTTTAGCTCCTTGCAAAGGTTGTACTGAGAAGGATAAGAAGATTCGTGAACTTGAAGAGATGAAAGAAAAATTGTTGTCTGATGTGAAATATGTGAAAGAGTCGTATGATGTTCTGAACAGAACGGTTGATGGACTGAACAAGACAAACTTAGAAGTTGATGCTGCTATGACGATGATGAGTTCAACATTAATGACTAAGCAGAGAGTCATTAATGAGTACATTGAAGATTGTGCAAAGCTGAAGCAAGATCTGGAACTTGAAAAGATTGAAAATGAGAGAATCAAACGATTACTGTTGAGTTATACAACTTGTGATTATTTGATTGACAGAGTTTATCCTACTGTTGCAGATCTTGAAGCGTTCAAAGATGAAAAGACAGAAGATACGGATACTGGTAAGCAATAAAGTGTCAAGTATAATAGATGTCCGCCTCCAATTTGGAATAGTTATTCTCCCAGAAAGCCTAATGAGGAACGATTAAAAAAAGCAGTCAACATCAAGTTAAAGTCTGAAACCATTGATGAGTTACCAGATAACATTGATGTCACATTCACAGCGTCTAAAACTGATCACGAGTCCGAGTTATTAAAGAAAGTGGTCGATCAGGTGTTGGATATGGATGAAGAGTTAAAGTCGGAGTCTAAACCTGAGAATTCGAGTTTGTCAGACAAGAGTCCGAGTTCACAAATCAAACGGGTTTACAATAAAGAATTTCTGTTATCGAAAAATAATTTGAATGATGAATCAGTCAAAGTGGCATATATTTTGAAAGATTCTGACAAATTATTTTCTGATGAATGATTCCCAATAAGAAGTGTCAAAATTGAAATGATCAAACAGGTTTTTAAATTGACAGAAATTAATATTTCTGAAATAAAAGATATAAATCTTTCTGAAAAACCTAAAAAATACACTTCAAGAGTTCAACAGAGAGTGAACAAGAAAATGGGTTACGGTTGTGGTTATGGTTTTCAAAAGAAACCAAATCATAACAGTAATTTCAAAAAGAAAGGTTTAGGTTTTATTCCACCAGAAAATTATAAAAATGAGAAAACTTATCAATCGAAAACAAAATTTGTTGCAGGAACAAGTTGTGAAGAAGAACAGAAGAAACCATTCTGGAAACAGTCAAATCAAGAGTTTCTCGCAGAAAAGAAAAAGAATGTTTTGAAGAATTCTGGAAAAAGAATTAACAGAAGAGTTTGTTTCAATTGTCAAGAAGTTGGACATATCGCTTGGTATTGTCCAAAGCAAACCAACAACAAACATGGAGTTTCTTCAAACTCAAAATTGAAAGAAAAACGTGTTGATGAAAAGAAACAACCAACTGAGAAATCTAAGATGTTTGAAAATTCAACTTTTGAAACTGGTGATGTTTCAAAACATTTTTACAAAAGAAGAGTCGATTTGAACAAACAGAAATGGGTTGTTAAATCTGAGAGTAATTCTGACAATGAATCTGATTCCACAAAATCAGAGGAGTCATTTGTTGAGAAAAATGAAGAGAAATCCGTACCAGAGATGAACGATGAAAACTTTCCGCCATTGTCAAAAGAAAATTTGAAGTTGAAAGTTGGTAAGATTGAAATTTCAGATCAATTCTTCCCTGGTAAAGGAGAATTTGATGCTGAAAAGGCTTTTAATGGGAAAGTCAAACATATTTTTGGAAAAATGGTGGATGGGAAGGTAAAGGATGTTAAAGATTTTTATAAATCGAAAAGAGGATGGAGTGATGATGACTTAAAATCACCCAAGACTGGTCAGGCTTGGGTGACAGCATTTTCTAACTAAAAACCTGACTTGCCGGAGCTTCAAGGTTGGTAATCGTGGAGAAGGAATCGGCATCATTCTTGAGAAATTCACAGGATGGTAACTGTGATATTTCAATTTACAAGTGGTAAATTCAAAGTGTTATATTGAGATTTTCAAATGATTGTGTTTGAAAAGAACTTACAAGTCGTTCACAAAGATTAATCAGGGACATTAAGTTGTACTTGATTTATCTTTCCTACAAGTGGTTGAAATGGACAATGTGATGAAACCCCTAACCTACAAATGGTTTTTAAAATCAACAAAACTAATTTTCCAGAAAAACCATTTTGATTAAAACAAACTTAAGTGTTTTGAAATCATAATGGGAAAATAGTTTGTTATAAGGGGGAGTTCTGATTGTTTATGCCAAGTGGATGGCGATTTGAAGCGATTCGATATCAGTTGTTACTTTACTTGTATATTTTGTTTTCAAATTTCTTTAAAATGATTTTGAATTTTAGGGGGAGTAAGAAATTTCAGAAAATCCAAAAACATTAGAAAATTTGAAAAAGCCAAAAACATTTGAAAAATTCAAAATGAGTTTTGTTGTGAAAAGAGGAAATGATAGTACATCAGTGGACTATCACAACATGCTAAAGAATTGGAAAGTCAAATGTGATAAACGGCCTCACTAAAGATGTGACGATAGGCTCAGCTAGACTAGTAGATTTGCGATAACGATAAAAACTTAAATGAAGAAGCCTAGTTCTAGTGGGAAACATGGTTGAAAGCATAGTACTTAGTTTTGTCCTTCTTGATTGTGTGCCTACTCAGTAATCACTGATTGTCTTAGGACATAAAACTGGTTAAGTTTGTGAGCTTTCACAACTTGCTGAAAAAGTCACTATGATTGTGCATTTCGTTTTGCAAAGATTTAAACTTGTTTTATTTCTTTATTTTGTTTAAGCATTGGACATCCTCTGCGTATACGTGAGTATCGAACTGGATGTTAGTGCCTAAACATTCTGCTTTATTTTTTTTGGTGTTTCGTTTAAGCTTTGGATCACCTCTGCGTATACGGGAGTATCGAACTGGTGGTTAAAGCCTAAACAATTTCAACTTGTTTTTATTTCCTTATTTTGTTTAAACATTGGACTTTCTTTGCGTATCGAAAGATCGACCTGATTGTTAATGTTTAAACATTCTGCTTTATTTTCGCACATATCACAGTTGATGAAAGTTTAAAGGCATTATTTGAGTTAGTGTTTTACATGATGAGGGGATATGCCGAGATCGTGGGGTCCATAAGAATTTAGTGCAAAATTAATATACCTTAACGTATCGGTAAGCATTTCGAAAGTTTTTAGATTGAGTTTAAGAGGACAACTATATCGTCAATCTATGTGAATTGTTTAGAACTTAAAATGCTTAAAGCTTAACGGTGCTAAGTGATTTGTCTCATAAAACTGATATGATCCTCTTACACAAACTCACAAAAATATTGTCTGTAAATATTTCTTTACTTCATTTCATTAAAAACAAAAATTCAAAAAGAGTTTATGTGTGTTTTAGCATAAATTTAAAAAAAAAAACTAATAATACAAAAATATTTTCGACAACTGATGGTGAAAAGCTGATTTTTAAAATTCCAAGCGCTAAGCATGACGAACAGGTTTGGGAAAGTTTTTGTTTTAAAAATGAATTTGATTATAAAAATGATTTTCCTTCAAGTGGTCATCAAAGTTTTTATACGATAAATCATTTCAAAAGATGATTTGAATTTGTTTTTACGAGTGATAAATAGAGAATAAATTTGTCAAAATTATAAATTTGTGAAATTTACTTTGAGGTAGAGGATGTACAGGTTAGCCAGGTTCCTGATTCTGAGTCAGAGAGCTAGGTTGTGATCCTGATCCTGTGAAGATTTCAAAGCATGAGCAGTGTGAAAGCCAGACTACAATTCCAGCACAACTCAAGGGGGAGTTTGATAGTAAAAGGGAGTCTGAAGATACAAGAGTCAGATTCAATTCCTGAGATTCACTAATTGCTGATGCTGATGAACTTAAGGAATCAAGAGATCTGATCAAGAGAAGATAAAGATGATAGAGCCAGGAGTTTGATCCTAGGAAAATTCAAGAGATTGTTAAGATCAACATCCAAGGGGGAGGTTAGTTGATGAGAGAAGATTTGATTGACGGTTACACTGTTAGATACGTTGAAAAGTTCAAAGACTGATAAAGACTGAAGACTGTGAAGACTCAACACCGAAGACTTCGTCAACATCCGAGGGGGAGTCTGTTGGTGCATACGTCTGTCGACTTCGTCTTGTATTGAGTCTTGTAATAGAAATGTTAGATCAGGGCACGTAGTATGAGGAAAATAGGGTTTGAGTGTGATTGAGCTATTTCGCACGAAATACCTCTTGCCTATTTCGTACGAAATCACCTTCCCTATATATACTTGTTGTGCTGATTCATTTGTAACGTTCTTGGATTCCGGTACCGAACTGCTGCCGACGTGTCTACTGAATGTAATTGTTGTCAAATCAATATACAAGACATTTAAAGAGTGAATCAAGCTGTATCCAAGTCAATACGTCTGTTTCCGCCTTTCGTATTGATAAGAACTCTTCTGAACGACTCGTTTTGGTCGTGAAAACGATCCTACAATAATGGTAAAACATTAAATAGTTTATAACTCCTCCCATTAATTATGTTATCTCTCATTAATAAAGCAAAAAACATTTTATCCTACACATTTCAAAATTTATCCTACATATATATCATACACTAGCCAAAATTTACCCTACGCATATCTAAATTTATCATACACATTTAAGAATTTATCCTACACATACAAAACTTTATCCTACACGTGTCGAAAATTGTCCTTCACCCTAAATTATTTAATTTTGAAAGACTATATTTAAAAGTGAGTTACAAGTTTAGTTAGTTAGCTAATTAATTACAATTAGAAATTTACCTATATGCCCTTATTAATAACATTAAATGCACATATTAAATGAAGTAAAATGAAGCATTTCTATTGGTTTAAAACTTATTCTTTTTATTTCTTACAAAATTTTTCTTCTCATTTGAAGCCTCCACTATATATATATATATATATATATATACGTTTATAGATTTTAAAATAATAAGGGTTGAATAAAATTTAAACTGCAATTTGCAAGGCTACATTTTCAACTTTTAAACAATTATACATTCAAATTTTAAACGACTGCATTTATATTTTATAGGAGTAAATTATACGGATAGTCTATATGTGAAGAAACACAGAACTAATTATGTGGATAATCAGTTTGGTTTATGTTCCTACCATAGTGGTTAATCTTCTAATGGCTTTCTAAGCTTCGTAATGATCGTCTTAAGTCCTGCAAAATAGAACACCGTTACTCGTTAAGAGGGGAATATGGGGGTTTCCCTCTTAACTGGGCTCCGGCATGAGAATAAGCGACTGCTTTGGGGAGATAATTAAGTATTAAGAGTGAGAGTAGAGGGAATGGAATGTTTAACCTGTGGAGTGAAGCCTCCTATTTATAGCCGGAGAGGTGTAAGAGGATGTGGGCTGATGGGCCTTGGGCCGGAAGGCGAAAACATGAGGGATATGCTCTTTGTCTCGCTGGTGTCGACCGTTAGTGGCCTCTGGGAGTTCTTCGGTGCTGGCGCACCGTGATTGGTGCCACGTGTCATGGTTGTCGGCCTGGCCGCCCTTCTGCCATCAGCAGGTAAGTGGAGATCGTGGGGCAGATGTCTCTGCCCTGTGATTGGTGCCACATAGGCGTCCTTGAGTACTTTTTGTCTCCTGCATGCCAGATGATCGTGGGGCACGATTGAGCAGGTCCAGAAGGACGCTTATTGGCCCTTTTCTTCTGCCACTTGTACCTGATGTACTATCTGACACAGCCTCGCGCCGTAGTCACGCTTGATTCTTGCTGAAGACGTAACTACCCCGCGTGGGGCGTGGCAACTGCATGCTCTTTTAGAATGCTCAGTGTTGAAAGTGGAGCTTCCTATTGTCCAGAACTCGCGCCGGATCGTTTAATGCCTTTGTAGCTCGCGCGAGGTTGGCAATAAGAAATACGTTGCATAAGGAGTATGGTCCTGTGCGCGGCCTGAACTAGGGTTTGTGCGACGTTTTTGGGACCATACCCCTTCAAGTCCCCCCAGTCCAGTGCTGCACCATGCGCGAGGCAAGTGGTTGGAGCTCTGGACTTAGAAAAGAAAGTTGCAGAAAAATGCTTGTTTTCTTTTGTAGGCGTGCGCGTACTAATGTTATAACACTTGTTACGGCGCGGCTACATTTTCTGGTAGTTGATGAAGCCTTGTTTTGTGTTGATGGCGCGCAGGTGTTTTGGGTAACCGTGTACATTGCGCGGCATGGATGCTTCTGAATTAAGTTTTTTGGAATTTTGGGCGGGAAAATCCTTGAAATTTGAACCTCTGACAGGTGGGTAAAAATGTCGTGATTGGTGACGTTTGAGTTGACCGCTGTCACGGTTGCCATCAACTTGTTCCTGACGTTTTGGCTTTCCGTCAGGAGAGTGAGGCCCACGCGCGCGTGGTAACCGTCACTCTGGTATTCCCGCCTTACGTGTCGTCTTCTGATTGGTCACGTGCGCGGTGATCTCGGCACGTTTACCCATCGCATTAAATGCGATGGGTATATATATCCGACGAGATGGAGAGAAGCAATCACTTTTCGTCTTCTGTTGCATTCTCTTTCCTATTTGCTCTCGAATTCCCTTTGAATCTTCAAGTCTTTGAAGAACATCGTAGCAGATCTTCAAGTTTTTGAAGAACATCGTAGCAGGTCTTCAAGTTTGTTTCCAGAATATTCAAGGTTTCATCTATTATCCATGGCCGAAGAACATCATGAAGATATACCAGGTGAAGAAGGTCCGGTTCCCGTTCTCCGGTGGGACTTGGGCCTTTTTGAGCAGATAGTACGGGGTTTCCGGTTTCCACCGGAATGGGATGCTAGGTACCCCGGTCAGAACCAGACGGCCGCTGATGCACCACTGGGGTACATCACGTTGTTCGGAGATTTCTTTCACCAGGGTAATTTCTGGTTGCCGGCGACGAACTTCATGGCACATATTTTGCAGTTCTATGGATTTCACATCTCCCAGTTGAGTCCACTAGGGATGGTGAGAGTTCGACACTTCGAGTTTTTATGTCGATCCCATGTCGTTGAGCCTACTGTTGAAAAATTCCGGGCCTTTTACCAACTTTAAAGAAATATGGGCTTTTATTCTTTCGCCAGTCGTGGCGCCGCAAAGAAGATATTGCTGAACCCTCCCAAGAGTTTCCATGACTGGAAACCCAAGTTCTTTTTTATTCGCGAAGAGGTGATCCTGATCGCCATGACCTTTCGCGCTTGGTCTGAACCAATTATGAAGGAGGATTTGGCCATTCCCAAGAACGAGGCTTGGTATAAGAAGCTTACTTCCACTCCAAACCGAGTGTTTGGTGAGAATGTCTTAGTAGCAGCGCGAATGAGTGATCAGTGGCCGGCGGACAGCAAGGACGTTCCGATTTTGAAGCTTGATGATGGAGGTTAGTTACTTGCTTCATCTCTTTGATTTCCTTGTTTTTGTAACCTGTGCTGATGTATGTACTTGCACGCGTAGAGGTGCGCCTGTACTAAGCTGCCTTTCCCACCTTTGGTGGGTCCATGGGCGTGCGCCCACTGGATGCTGGCGAGGAATACTGGTACGAGCAGATTAAAGGTGAATTTATGTACCCAGTTGCTGATGCTTTCGCCCATGCACCTACTGCAACTGAAGGTGCGCATATACTTAAACCTCGTCCCTTGCGCTCTGTGACTTCTGCTGGCAAAGAGATTGTCTATCTTTCCAGCGAGGAGTCTGTGGGATCATCCAATGGAGAGCTAAGTTCGTGGTCTAACATCTTTGCAGGTGTGTTGCGCGACTTGGGGATTGACCCTGAGGATAAGAAGAAAAAACCTGTGAAGAAGAAGAAGGTTATCACATTGGATCCTGAGGTGACCAGCAAGGGAGCTGGGAGTAGTCGGGTAACAGCTGGTGCTGCTGATAAAGGTACTCTTCGCCTTCGTCAAAGTAACTTAGAAAATTACGTTATCATTAGTGATTCACTTGAAGGCTTGTCACGTATAGGCGAGAAGAAGACTGGAGCTGGAGGTTCAAAAAGCTCAGGGAGCGCGGGTTCTCGCAACCCGGATGCTGGGGTGACCCCGTCTTCTGCTGCACACAGTGAAGAAGAGAAGGACGAAGAGGAGGTGGCGGATGAGCCCGAAATCAAGCTGGTCAGGAAACGGACTAGGAGTGAGACCACAACCGGTGTGTCTATTGCGCAGAAAGCTGGAGGAGCTCTCGTGCTCGGAAAGCAGAGCAATCTGCGCTCTCTTTACAAATTCTCCCCTGGTTAGTTTCCTTATTACCTTTCCTTCTTTGTTGTTCTGTGTATTTACCCTTGTTTTTTGTAGAGGCTAAAAAGAAGACCCCTGAGAAGGGTGTCGTATTTAAAGATCCGTTAGAGCCGCCGCCAAAAAAGGTTAAGGTTACTGTGAAACCTTTCAAGGCTTTTGGGGTAGAATCTGAGAAGGATAGACAAGCTGCTGAGGAGAAGAGGGTAGCTGCTGAGAAGAAAAAGAAGGCTGAAGAAGAAAGGAAAGCTGCGGAGGCGGAGAGGAAGAAAGCCTCTGATATAGAGGAGAAAGAGAAGAAAAAGGCTGTTGAAAAGCCTATTGACGAAACCTTACAATATACCGGTGCCGCTGCTATCGCTACTCAAGAAAAGGCTCAGGGTCCGGAGGTTGTGAGTGCCACGGGGCCTGACCCGCCCCGTCAAGAGAAAAGGAAAGAACCCGAGGTGGATAAGCCTACCCACCCTGCACGTCCCGATACCTCCCGTCGCTTCAAGGGACCTACTGGAGGATCAGGTCCATATGTTTCTGGTGGCACGAGCTCTGGTGGAGCTGGAGGGTATAACCCACAAGTTATCAGGGCGAAGGATACCCTTGGTCATATCTATTATAAGACTTATACTGAAGAGGAACGTGGTAACGCTCCCCACCAAGCTCCCTGGGGTTTGAAGCAGAAAGACACCTTCCAAGAGTTCGGCCCTTGCCGCGATTGGTTCTTAAACTCCTTTCCTCCTGGTGAGGTTAGTCGGCAGAGGGCGAAGACTCATGAAGGGCTATACCGCACTTATGTGATCGGGGAGGCCAATACTCGCGCTGCTAACCATCAAATCGTTCGTGAGTGGCAGACAATGATTAGGGAGCGGTCTGATTGGGAGAACTACCGCGAGCGCCTTGTCAGGCAAGTTAAGGAGTTTGAGAAGGCTAATGCCAAGTTCGAGGAAGAAAAGGCAAAGTTTGAGGCTGACAAGAAAGCGGAAGACTAGGGGCGCGAGGGCCTGAAAAACAAGCTTCAAGCTGCTGAACAGCAGTTGGCAAAGGAGAAGGCTGAATTTAAGCGTATATGTGAGAAAGACAATGAGCGCGCGTTCGCGGCTCGTAACAAGATTCTCGACCTTGAAGCCAAGGTTGCTGAGTTGGAAGCGAAGGTTGAGGATGCGCAAGCTGCTAAAGAGCAGGCTGAGGTTCGAGAAACCCCCTTTTCAGTTTATACTTTTGTTTAGCAGGTTAACTGAGTCTTTTATCCTTTGCAGGTTGAGCTGGCTGAGATGAAGGTGCAGTTGTCTAGTAGGGGCAAGGATTTGACAGCCAAAGATGTCGAGATCGCTGAGCTTAAGCGACGCCTGCAAGAGCAGGTTGACAAAAGTGAGTCTTTGGAGATTGATCTTGAAGCCGAGAAGGGTAAGGTCGCAACTGCTGAAGAGGCGCGGCAAAAAGCTGAAGAGGCGCGTAATGTTAGCACGGCGGCACTCAACGTAGCGCAGACTAACTATTCCGAGGTTCAGGGTATTGTTGATGTGCTTGCCTCTGAAGCTGAGTGGTTGCGCGGCCGGGGAATTGTTCTGGTATACTTTCTTTTGCCTTTGTTTTATTTACTAAACTTGTTTCTAATCCATTTCTTTCGCTGTAGATGGCCAACTCAATCTTGAATGCTGGGGAGTTGGATAAGGCTGTTGCTGCTCTTATAGATGCTTCCCGCGCGGCTGGGCACCGCGGAGGTTATCTGGAGTGTGCGCAGCATGTCGAAGAGGTGTTTGGTCAAGAGTTTGACACTAGTCATTGTTCAGTAACTAATGAAGCTGATGCCGCATTTACTCGTGCTGAAAAAGCTTATGATCACCTGTCATTGCCCGTGATGGACTTGGTCGCAAAGGCTCTAGAGCATGATGACTGGTGCAAACGTCTCAAAGACATTCTCGACCCACCAGAGACTATTGAATTATCTGACGAGGAAGCGGAGGGCAATGATGGCGATGGTGAAGGCGATGAAGGTGGCGACAAGCACGATGATGAGGATGACGCTGGTGATGGCTTTAAATAGATAGTGTTGACAGGCTTCGTGCCTTTATAATTTCTTTCTTTATGTTTAATGTGAGTATTTGCGCGGTTGCGCTTGTTTCGAATGACAGTTCTTGTTTATGTAACTGTTGCGCGGTCGCGCTTATTTAAATATGATATCGATGTTTATTCTGTTCCGTTACAATTATTGCACTGTTGTTGGAAACTTTGGTTAAGTTAGCGCGAATAAATGTAAGTGTAGCTCTTGTGTGAGTGTAACAGCCCGGTCTCGCGCTATGTTCGCAGAGGACCTTGGAGGCATAACTCAGGAGCTCGTAGTTTACTGGAGTATTTTTGTGCTAATCAGAAGTTTTAACATGCATTTGTAACGAAAGAAGTAATCGTTAAAAGAAAACATGTCGTATGCTTTCATTGCTTGGGAAACAGGCGCTTAGGCCAACATACATCGCATAAGTAGCAAAAAGGCGTTTAGCCATCATAGGAAATTAAAAGGCGCGTGGCCGACATGATTGGGTAGAGGCGCAAGGCCTGGAGTAGTTACATATAGCACTTGCGCAGTTGTTGCGCATTCCATGTGCGCGGGATGATGTGTCCATCCAGTGTGCGCAATTTGTATGCCCCCTTTCCTAGCACTTCATGGACCAAGTATGGGCCTTCCCATTTGGGTGCTAGTTTTCCTGGGCGTTCAGCGTTTGAAGCTTCGTTATCCCGGAAGACGTATTCTCTTGGAGAGAAGGTACAAATGCGGACTCTCGCATTGTAGTACCTTTCCAGTTGTGTCTTGTACTTTGCTTCCTTAATACGCGCAATCTCGCGTCTTTCTTCCAATAAATCCAAATTGAGACGACGCTCTGCTTCATTATCGACCGTGTTGACTGCTGTCAAGCGCGGTGAGGGGAGTCCAACTTCCGCCGGGATAACTGCCTCCGAGCCGTATACTAGGCTGAAAGGAGTTTCGCCGGTGCTTGTTTTCGGCATGGTTCGATGAGCCCACAGGATGCTTGGGAGCTCATCTACCCAGCCTCTTCGCTTTGTGCCCAGTCGGGCTTTTATCCCCTCGACGATGCTTTTGTTAACGCTTTCTACTTGACCGTTGCCTTGAGGGTGCGCAACGGAGGAGAAGGTATGTTCAATCTTCATTTCCTTCATCCAACTTTGAAGATCCTCAGAAGTAAAATTGGTACCGTTGTCTGTGACGATTTTGAGTGGAAGGCCAAATCTGCAAATGATGTGCTCCCAAATAAACTTGCACACCATCATTGCAGTGGTTGAAGCGAGAGCCTTGGCTTCCACCCACTTAGTGAAATAATCAACGGCCACGATTATGAATTTCACGGCTCCCGGAGCATCAGGGAAAGGTCCCACCATATCGATTCCCCACTGCTGAAAAGGCCATGCAGTGGATACGGGAATGAGATCATTCTTTGGGCGCAGGGTTTTTGGAGAATGCCGCTGACAGGAGTCGCATTTGCGCAACTCCTTCAGGGCGTCGACATGCATCCCTGGCCAATAATATCCGGCGTTCATAATTTTCGCGACAACCATGCGCGGTCCTGCATGGATGCCACAGATCCCTTCATGAATCTCTCTTATCAAATAATTCGCATCTTGGGGATCCACGCAGCGCAGTAGTGGCCCCAAGAAGGACTTACGGTACAAAATACCACCGTTCATCTCGTAATGCAGGGCCTTGTTTTGAATCTTCCTTGCCTCTGCTTTGTTCTCGGGGAGTATTCCTTCTTGCAGATATTGAATTATAGGGGTCATCTAGGATGGCTTCCCTATTTCGATCACGTTGACTTGTCGTATCAGAACTGATGGGTTTTTAAGTACTTCGATTCTAACATCCTTGGCAAGATGTTGGAAAGAAGTTGAAGCAAGCTTGCTCAAGGCGTCTGCTGGTTTGTTTTCGGAGCGATTGATATGAACTACCTTGTAAGACTTGAACTGCTGAAGCAACTCTTTTGCTTGTTCCAAATACAGGGCCATGACTTCGCCCCTTGCGTCGTATATTCCATTGATTTGGCTGGCGATCAAAAGTGAGTCGACATGTGCTTGAAGATTTTAAGCTCCCGTCTTTATGGCGAGGCGCAAGCCTGCCAAGAATGCCTCGTATTCCGCCTCATTGTTGGTATTTTTAAAATCCAACTTGATGGCGTATGTAAATTCATGCTTTTCCGGGCTAACGAGGCGCAATCCAGCTCCTGCGCCATCTTCGTTTGAGGCCCCGTTAGTGTACAGCATCCATAATTCGTTTGACGTGTCTTTTATGGGAGTCTCGACCATCTCACAATCTTTGACTTTATCAACTGGGACCTCTGTGATGAAGTCCGCTAGAACTTGACCCTTGATGGCTGGGCGCGGCCTGTACAGAATGTTGTGGCCCCCCCCAGCTCTATCGTCCACTTCGCTAACCGCCCAGATGTCTCTGGTTTCTGTAATATCGTGCCGATGTGAAAGTTGGTGAGGACCGTGATCACATGCCCTGTGAAGTATCTTCGCAGCCTTCTGGAGGCATGTAGCAGTGCAAGTACCAATTTCTCCATCGTTGAATATCTCGTTTCTGGATCTGTGAGCACCCGACTGACGTAATAAATTGGAGTTTGGACTCCATTTCTTTCTACCAATAATACTGACCCAACTGCCTTGTCTGATGAGGATAAGTACAAGATGAGTGGTTCCTTTTCGAACGGTGCAGTCAGGGTAGGGAGCTCGATCAAACACTCCTTCATTTGTTGAAAAGCAGCCTCTGCTTCCGGCGTCCACTTGAACTCTTGCTTTTCACACAATTGCGCAGAGTACTGATAAAAGGATATGACTTCGCGGCGTGATTTGATAGAAAACGGTTAAGCGCGGCTAAGCGACCGGCCAACCTCTGCATCTCCTTGATCGTTCTTGGTGACGGCATTCGCTCTATAGCTTGGACCTTTTCCGGATTGACTTTAAATCCACCATTGGTGACTATGAAGCCCAAGAATTTTCCTTCCTCCATGCCAAAAGATCATTTGGCTGGATTCAATTTCATATTCAAACTTCTCAATGAGTTGAATGTTTTTTCGATGTCTTTCAACATTTGGTCCTCTTCGGGACTTTTAATCACCAGATCATCGATATAAAGCTCGATATGCTTCCCAATGTCTCCAGCGAAGGTCTTATCCATCAGGCGTTGATATGTGGCGCCATCATTTTTGAGGCCGAATGGCATCTTTGTATAGCAAAAGATCCCAAGGTCGGTCCGAAAAGCTATCTTGTCTTCATCCTCAAGCTTCATTTGAACCTGATGGTACCCCTTGTAGCAATCCAAGAAGCATTTCCATCTGTATGGTGCGAGAGAGTCTATCTTTTTGTCGATCTCGGGCAAAGAGTAGCAGTCTTTTGGGCATGCCTTGTTGAGATCGGTATAATCAACACACATTCTCCATCCCCCGCTAGACTTCTCGACCATCACTGGGTTCGCCACTCAGCTCTGATAACGTACTTCTCTCAGGATTCCTGCTTTGAGTAGTTCGCAGACTTGCTCATTCATTGCTTTGGTCTTATCTGCGCCTAAGCTGCGCCTTCTTTGTACTTTTGGTTCGACAGAGGGATAAGTGTTTAGACAGTGTTCGGTAATGTCGCGCGGGACACCGGTCATGTCGGCCGGAGTCCAGGCGAATATATCCATATTCCTGAACAGGAGTTGCTTGAGATGCGTTCTGATGTTTGGTGAGATTGCGTTGCCTATCGTCACCGTCTGGTCCGGGTATTTGCGGTTTAACACCCATTTCTCTGGCTCGGTTGTTGAAACCTTCGCCGCTTTTGTTGGGCGCATCTCCTCTGTCGACATAACTTCTTTCTTGGCATAGATAATCGCCACCCCCGTCTTGGTTGGAAATCCTATCGCTGAGTGGGGTGTGGAGGTTACCATGTTTAGTTCGCCCTGGGTTTCTCTACCAATCAATACATCATGCCTTGATTTGACAGGCATCACCATGAAGTTTACATTTGTTGTTCTTGAATGTTTCCCGTCAGAAAGCGTGACGGGGAAGCTGATTTGGCCAAGTGGGAAGACCATCTCGTTGCAAAATCCTGATAGAGGATAATCAACAAGCTCAAGTCTCGCTTTGTCTTCGTCGTCAAACTGATTAAAGCATTGCTCATAGATGATATCAGCTGTACTTCCCGGGTCAATGAAGACATATTCCGTTTCATAATGGCCGATAATACCGGTAATGACGACGGGTCTCGTGGCGCGAGGACCCCCGCGCACTACCGGGAAAATGACCTGTTGCTCTTGCCATGATGGTTCGTAAGGGCGTTTGCCTTTATCTTTTGCGCTGTATCTGGGTCCGTTGACCATGTGGGTCTCTAGGCGGCGGACCTTTTTGTGGTTTCCATCATCGTGGCGCTGGAGCTGACGAGTTTCTTTGCGCACGTTCTTTACCAGGTGGCTTAGCTTCCCGCTTTTTAGCGCTCTTTCTATCTCTTGACGTAAACTGTAACAGTCATCTGTCAAGTGTCCGGAATCCTTGTGGAAGTCGCAGTACAGGTTGGGGTCTTGCCCCTTCTTGTTTGTCATAGGCCTTGGAGCTTTGAAATCATGATTCTCCGTCATCAGCACTTCTTTCGGTGTTTATATGAGCGGAGTCCAGTGTTTCTCCCGGTTGTCATCCTTGACTGCTTTCCGATAACCAATGCGATCAATAGTGTCTCGCGCGTCTTCTCTGTAGCGAGACCGTTCTTCGTAACGAGGTCGCTCACCATAACCGCTGGAGTGGTTGGCTTTCCACCCAGGGTTTTTGCCTTTGTTCCGTCTGTTGTCGTCGCGCGAATGGCCCCCCTTAGAAAATCGATCTTCCGTACGATAATTCTTATTTCTGGCGAGTGACTCTTCAGTTTGCGCGACTATCTTCGCGGCCTCCATGAGCTTATCCCATTCTTTGGGCATTCCATCCTTCCCAGTGATAGTTCTGATGAGACTATCACAGCAAATGGCTTTCTTGAAGTGGCAGCGCATGAGTTGTTCACTTACGCCACCGATTTCCAAGCACTCCTTGTTAAAGCGAGTGATGAAATCTTCCAGACCCTCATTATCTCTGCGCCAGATGTCTTCGACCTCGGCTGTGTCGCGCTGGTAACGTCTCTGTTGACTGAAGTGACTCAAAAACTGAGTTCTGAAATCCACCCATGACTTGATCTTTCCTGGAGGAAGGCTGTCGAACCAGGCGCGAGCAGCCCCTGTAAGCGTTTGAATAAACAGATGGCACCACATGGGCATATTCCATCCTCCCATGCAGCCCACGCTTGTGAAAACTCTGACGTGATCATCTGGATCAGTCAATCCGTTAAACTTTCCAACTGTCGGAGGTAACTTTTCTCTTTTAAGCGGCGCCAGTGCGATCTTTGGAATGAACTTTGAATGCTCTACGGCTTCAGCTGGTCGATAGGCGAGGCGAAAGTCCTGCTCTGCCTCTTCGGTGTACCCAACGTGTTGTCTTGGTTTGTAGTATTCATGGTTCCTCTGTAAACGATTGAAGACTGAAGATTCTTCATCGTCTTGCCAAGTTGGATCGTTCGGGTAGGTATCTTCCCATTCATTGTTCATGTTGGGCGGCGTGAGCCGGTTATGAACTGGGCCTCTTTGGACGTTTGACGGATAGTCATAGTAGCTTTCTGTTTCTCCCCATGTATCACGCGTATCCTGCACGCTTAGTCTTTGGGTAGGGGGAGGTCTGTTAGCTCTTCCTTGGATGCTTTGCGGTGGTGGTATCTGGCGCGGCCCTTGACTGGGACCTGTTGGTGTAACCAAGGATGGTTCTGCCGTTAAGATTGCTTGCTGTGCGCTCAAAGATTGATACACTGCGTTAATGGTGGCAAGTTGCTTGGCGTACCATGAGGCTGGAGTTTCGCCCTCTGGTAGCCCTAGTAGCGCAGAAATGTTCTGAGGTGGAGCTGGGTTTGAAGGTCCAGTGCCGTTGTTTCCTGGGGTTACCGTATTAGTGATGCGGGTGATGCTCCCGCGCGGTCCCCCAGTGTTGGTTATTTCGATTTCGCCAATTTCTTCGATGTGTTGGGGTTGGACGTTTTGATTACCCTCCCCCAATGCTGCATTAGAGTTTGCTTCGAAACCAACAAACTCAGGAATGATTCCTTGACCAGCCATGGTCGAAGGAAGAAAAACAACGAAAACTCAGGAAAAAAGAAGATGAAAGTGTTTTATGGAAAACCGGTGGGCTCTTAACCTTGTGGTCGTGGGTTCGAGCCCCACGGTGGGCGCCAATGAAGAAACACAGAACTAATTATGTGGATAATCAGTTTGGTTTATGTTCCTACCATAGTGGTTAATCTTCTAATGGCTTTCTGAGTTTCGTAATGATCGTCTTAAGTCCTGCAAAACAGAACACCGTTACTCGTTAAGAGGGGAATGTGGGGGTTTCCCTCTTAACCGGGCTCCGGCGTGAGAATAAGCGACTGCTTTGGGGAGATAATTAAGTATTAAGAGTGAGAGTAGAGGGAATGGAATGTTTAACCTGTGGAGTGAAGCCTCCTATTTATAGCCGGAGAGGTGTAAGAGGATGTGGGCTGATGGGCCTTGGGCCGGAAGGCGACAACATGAGGGATATGCTCTTTGTCTCGCTGGTGTCTACCGTTAGTGGCCTCTGGGAGTTCTTCGGTGCTGGCGCACCGTGATTGGTGCCACGTGTCATGGTTGTCGGCCTGGCCGCCCTTCTGCCATCAGCAGGTAAGTGGAGATCGTGGGGCAGATGTCTCTGCCCTGTGGTTGGTGCCACATAGGCGTCCTTGAGTACTTTTTGTCTCCTGCATGCCAGATGATCGTGGAGCACGATTGAGCAGGTCCAGAAGGACGCTTATTGGCCCTTTTCTTTTGCCACTTGTACCTGATGTACTATCTGACACAGCCTCGCGCCGTAGTCACGCTTGATTCTTGCTGAAGACGTAACTACCCCGCGCGGGGCGTGGCAACTGCATGCTCTTTCAGAATGCTAAGTGTTGAAAGTGGAGCTTCCTATTGTCCAAACCTCGCGCCGGATCATTGAATTCCTTTGTAGCTCGCGCAAGGTTGGCAATAAGAAATACGTTGCATAAGGAGTATGCTCCTGTGCGCGGCCTGAACTAGGGTTTGCGCGACGTTTTTGGGACCATACCCCTTCAATATGGTTTCTCAAAATTGTGGTTTTGGTCTTTAGTTTTCCAAAAGTATACAATTGGTCCATGTGGTTTGCATTTTGTAATGCATTTAGTCATTAGCTTTCTAACGCATTTAGTCCCTAACTTGGACATGCTAAAACCATTAGATTTGTTCGCAGAGGACTAAATGTGTGATAAAGTACAAATCACAGGGACCATTCGTGTACTTTTAAAAGACTAGAGACCAAATCCAAAATTTTGATAAACAACAGGGAATATATGTGTATTTTACTCTATTTTATAGTGATAGTTTAATTTATGTCAATTTTTGTTCTGAGTTTTAATTATGTAACTTTAAGTTATTATGTACCATAAGATATTAAAATTTCATGTTTTAAAGTTTCCTTTTGATTTATGATATCTAAATCCATTTATTTTTATTATATTAAATAATACAAAGTAAAAAATAAATAGATTAAATACTAAATGTAAATGTAACAGATTATATATTATATATATATATATATATATATATAATGGACCATGAATAGTAATTTTATTATTCTAATAATAGATAGTTTTTTTTTTATTTTTTTAATATGTTAGAATAGTTTATTATTATATTTATTTTTAATAAGATCTTTTTAGTTTTTTTTAAACCATATATTTCCTTTAACATTTTTTGATAATATTTTTCTTTTTTTGAATATATATTAATTTATCAATTAACGATAGTTTACATTTGTAACTATTTTCTAAAAACTGAAGTACGTAATTATGCTTGATTTTTTCTCTCGACGTTCCGTCATATGTTTTGTTAAAAAGCGAAGCTGTACTCAAAATTAAGTATTTATTTGGTATCCTAAAACGGTATGATGATAAACTAAACCGTTCTAATAGTTTAACTTTCTTAACAACATGTATTTTTTCAAATCACGTTTGTTTTAAATTATCATTTGTTTGGTTTTGCCGCAACGCGCGTTGTAAAAAACTAATATATATATATATATATATATATATATATATATATAGTTAATGAGGGACGATGAATAGTAACTTTATTTTTTAAATAATATATAGCTTTTTATTATTTTTTATTTAATATAATATAATAGTTTAATATTATATTTACTTTCAGTAAGATATTTTAATTTTTTTCTTTTTTAAAAACCATATATTTCATTTACCATTTTTTTAATAATTCTTTTTCTTTTTTATAATATATATTAATTTTTCAAATAATTTGATACTTCTTTAATAATTTACGTTTATAACTTTTTTCTAAAAACTTAAGTACGTAGTTGTGTTTGATTTTTTCCCTCGACATTCCGTTATAAGTTTTGTTAAAAACGAAATTGTACTCAAAATAAAGTGTTTATTTGGTATCATAAAACGATACAATGATAAAGTAAACCGTTCTAATGGTTTGGTTTTCTAAACAACATGCTTTATTTTCAAATCATGTTTGTTTTACATTATCATTTGCTCGCTTTCGTCGCAACACGCAACATAAAAAAAAGCTAGTTGTGATAATATGTGACAACCCTGATCGTCGAGAGACGGGTATTTTATTATTGTTAATTATTATTATTATTATTATTTGATAATAATAACAATAATGTTGTGGTTTATTATTATTATTATTATTATTGTTAGTATTGTTTGTTGTGGTTTATTATTTATGTTCAGGTTGACGACTTTAGTTTGGGGAATTCAGCAAGCTCGAATTTTAGTCAATAAAATTCTTGAACCCTGAAAAATTTGTGACGTGATTCAATCATATCCTTTCAGACATGTTCTCGTTACCTTATATGGAAGCCTTTCGACGAAAAAAGCACTACGTCAGACTCATTCTAACGACATAGACAGTCCATTCAAATTTGGTTACTTACCGGTTTGTGAAATCACAAACTCATTTTCACATACGGCCTAGCTCAGAACATCTTGTTAGATGTTTCATTAAACCTTAACCCTACAGACTTGTATGACAACCATCCTTCTCTATCTTTAGTCTTGTTGTGCCACTCATATTGACGTTACACTTTTTATCGGCAAACGACGTTCTTTATTCTAACCTCATACAACTTGTATACGACCAGCTATATCATTGATAACAGATAAACACTTACTGCCGACCCCAAAGCCTTTATGTTTAGCTTCAAGTTGAACGCATCGATGCCGACTACCCTTCTTGCATATTTTTACTACTCGTGTTATGCTTCACGAATTCTATGATTCTTACCCCACTTTATTATCCGCAAATCTCTGTTTGGACGAATTACTCTCTACTCATGTTACTCGACGGAGCAACGAGTCAAGAATACCCTGGAGGTAAAGGTATCACAAGCACTGTCCTTCGAACTCGATACGACCAATACCTAGTCACAACATTCGAATTTATCCCACCCTGTCAAAATTCGATGCTTGTTTCCTTCGACGACATCTATAACTTGCTCCGAGAACCAGTAGGAATCCGAACGACTCCTACGCCTTACCCTGGAACTTCTACGACACAAACCGCCTTACGCTAAGTTTTCAACGCGCGACTTTTGACTTCGCAAAGCCCGCTTTTCTTGATCGCTAACGCCATCCCTCACGACTTAAACTCGAAAGAGTATCACCAACCATTAGAAAGATGTTCAGGAATTCGCAATTCCAGCATTTGGAAGATAAGCTATGAGATGATCCTATCCTATCTTATCATGTCCGAGGCATTGGTGAAATAATTGCTCGCAACAGTACGCGGTCAAAGAAACTGACTTGTTTTCAAATCTTGCAAACATCTACCTGAAGGAAGTAGTTACTAGGCATGGGGAGCTGATTCCCATTGTCTCTGATTTTGACTTACGTTTCGCACCCGGTTTGTGGCAAGCCAAGCACAAATCCTTCGGCTCACGAGCACCACTTAGAACCCGCAAACGAGCGGTCAATCTGATCGTATTGTCCCAACTCAAGAAGACATGTTGCGTGCATGTGTTACCAGTTTTGACACCGGTTGAGAACGATACTTACCTTGGGTGGAAGTTTTCTTATAACAATAGTGATCACACTAGCATTCAGGCAGCACTCCTTGAGGCATTGTACAGACATAAATGCTGGTCACCTTTGTGTTGGGCGGTAGTTGGCGAGAGCCAAATCATCGGCCCGAAACTTGTACTTGATACTACAGATAAGATTACCCAGATCAAACAACGCATAGCGACGACTCGAGACCGTCAGAAAAGCTACGCTGATAGGCGTAGGAAACCTTTAGAATTCTAGGTCAGGGACCTGGTTCTACTGAAAGTCTCACCTTGGAAAGGTGTGGTACGCTTTGGCAAAAGGGGCAATCTTAACCCGCGTTATGTTGGATCTTTCAAAATTACCGAGAGAATCGATAAGGTAGCGTATAAACTAAACTTGCCAGAAGAGATGAGTGTGGCGCATAACATTTTTCACGTGTCGAATCTGAAGAAGTGTCTGACAGACGAAACACTCATCGTTCCTTTTAAGGAACTCATGATTGACGATCAACTACGCTTCCTTGAGGAACCGGTTGAGATTATGGATCAAGAAATCAAAACCCTCGAGCGTAGCAAAATACCAATAGTCTGAGTTCGCTGAAACTCCCGTCGTGGCCCAGAGTTTACCGGAGAACGGGAAGACTAGATTATGCAGAGGTATCCCTAGTTGATTACAAACAATACTTCCAGCACTGAGGCTACAACTGAATTTCGGGAAGAAATTTCAAACCAACAGGGGAATGATGTGATGCCCGCGAAAACATTTAAACACACTAGCTTGTCAGTGGTTGCGCGCTAAATTTCGGGACGAAATTTATTTGAACTTGGGGATAATGCGACTTCGGGTTTTCCTGCACGATTTCATTGTACGATATGACTATGTGAAATTAATAAACTAGATTTAATTGAAAATTTTCGAATTAAGGGTGTTACGTGATAAATATGTATGGATGTGATTAATATGTGAATCTTTAGGTTTTGTGAACTACGTGAGTTTACGTGCTGCATGAATTTATGTGCTATGTGACTTACATGCTCGTTTTGTAGACTTTCGTGAAACTACGTGTATTTACGTATGACGTCCGGTTATTGACGAATCTACAAATAGAACGTATCATATGACTTGACTTAAATTTCGAGGAAGAAATTCCTGTAACATGGGGAGAATTTGACAACTCGAACCCTTGACCCTGATCGTCAAGAGACGAGTATTTTATTATTGTTAATTATTATTATTATTATTATTATTTGATAATAACAACCCGTGATGAAAAACGTATGCCGCTTAACGGATAACACGAATCAGGTATGCGTATAATTTAACATACACACAGGCCCAAGCCCAACCCAACTTAACCACTCGTAAAACCCTAGCTTATAAACACTACCCCCTCACTCCTTAGTTGTTATAAAATCATTAAACCCTAAACTCTAATAATCAGCCGCTCACATACACTTCTCCCTCTCCCTCTCGATCAGTTATTCCGGCGACCGGAGCTGTGACTCCGACTCCCCTTCTCCTGTCCGGCAACCTCCGCAACCCCTCTTCATCACACTCTTTATCTCTCTGATCCACTGCTCTCTCTCTCTCCTATAATTACGGCCAGCCACTACCAAGGACGGCGGTGGTGCGGCTGCGCTGGATAGCAACTACAAGAACGAGACCAGTCATGTCACATCCCAACCGATGGCGAAAACATCGGGGCGCGACACTAAGCAAAATAGATTGTCCAAGAGATTCCATAACAACTAATAATTACCAAATATTTAAGCATTACGTCCCATACCGTAACATATCAAGTAAACATAGTTATTACAGACCAATTGTTCTCAAAGACAAATATAAACTGTTCCGACAACTCAGATTAATAATTGTTCGTTTGTTTCTAGACTCTTCCTATCTCGATTCCACATAGCAAGCAAGCATCCTAAACACCTGTCACATACGTTAAAGTAAAAGTCAATACACATAGTGTAAAGGTGAGTATACAAGTTTAATAGCATAATAGTTACGAAAGCGATTTACGCATAACCAGCATGTAGTACGTTAAAAGTGAAGCACATAAGTTATTAACAAAGATCCTATCAATACCAATGACTGCGAGTTGTAGAGTGCGCAACAAATGTTCACCCCTGCGAACACGTGAAGTAAGATCCTTAACAACACCTGAATAAACAGGTGCTGAGTCCAAACTATAGTACTATCGTTGCTAAGGTAGGTAGACAGCAATCAATGTGTTAACATAACAAACAGCCATTCGTCGAGTCACGTATAACATGCGAGAGCGGTTAGAGTTTAAAAGTGTTTGTGTTGTGTGTTGATGTGATTTGATATAAGTAACGTATGTAACACCCAAAAGTGCGTTAAGCGAAAAAAGGTTCGAGTAAACTCACAGATAGTGCTTAGTAAATAAACACCGATCTTGGATTGAAGGGAGCGCTTGGGAGATTAGCCTGATCACAGTATAATAGTATAAGCATTGAACGGTGCGTTAAACAGCATGTCAGTACGTTGTGGGAGTTAAATGACGAAAAGTGATCCGATCGGATAGCCTTCCGGACGGATGGCCATTCGCTCGGAGGGTTTTCCGTTGGGATGGATGTGTTTGTGTATGATGTGACTTTGAAGTTTTCACTGTAGCATTTTGAAACACATGAAGTATCTCTACCTTTCAGGTCATCCGATCAGACGGTCATCCGGACAGATGGCCGTCCGCTCGGATGGCAATTTGGCTGGAGGCTAACACACTTGCAAACTGGAAATTGTTTAAGTGTTTTAAAACCACAGGTCATCCGATCGGATGGTCGTTCGATCGGATGGCAATCCGATCGGACGACAGTCCGTTCTGTAAACTGTTTGTTTTGAAAACTTTGTAATTTCTGCTAAGTTTGGAAAGTTTTGCGATTGAATCGAGACGGTATGACAGCGTGTCAAACAATGGGAACCCATCAAGCCTAAGTCGTCCGATCGGTTGGGAATCACCCTGTCCGATCAGTTAACTGTTATTGACGGTTATTCATGTTCAACCCGTGAGTCGGTTGTCTCTTTGTTAGAAATCCATTCTCATCCCGGGTCTTCACCAGATAATGGGTGGAGAACTCGAAAGAGTCCAGATTCTAACGGTTTTGTGTGAGAAGTTAAGAAAGTTGAAGAAAAGTTTGAAACATTTGAAAGATGCTTAGATTTAGGTGAAATCAGTGTTTAAACATTGTAGAAATCCTTTAGATCTGAGTTGTTCTTGGTGGAATGAAGTCACACTTTGGTGTTCTTGAGAACCCATGATGACATCATCCTAAAACAACCCAAATCCACCGATTTCATGGTGAAAAGTTAGGATTTGATGGTGAAAAAGATGGATAAGTGTGTGTAGATCATAAAAGTACAAGATTCTGGGTAGAAACTTACAAGATTTGAGAGGAATCGAGGGAAAAAAGGGCTGGAACGTGCTGGTCGGAGGAGGAGCTGTCACATCAATGAACAGTTGATGTGACAGGTGCTATTTATAGGCAAGGGAGGAGTTGAGGCGGTGTAGTGTGACGGATCAGAGGGCAGTCCGATCGGATGGTCATCTGGACGGATGACCATTCGATCGAAGGGCCTTTGCGAGTTGGTTTCCGACTTTCCGTTTTGTGCGTTGAGCGGTGCGATACATTACGAGTAAGCGATGCGATAGTATTAAACAATAGTTACATAAATAATATATCTAACACATAACCTAAAAGCACACTTAGTTTTCGAGCCCGCGATGAGATGTGATTGAGTTGCGATTGCATTTGCGAATAACCACCACAAAACATATATATAAACATACACAAGTAACATATATTAACACACACACATAAGCTCACGTAAAACAATATCCAGAACCTGTAATTCGAGTTGCAATGCGATAGTGGTGAGATGAACGTTAAGTAGATTAGCGTTTAGTTAACTTTATTGCATTGTTACTTCCTATAATTCATAGTCGTAAAACAACTAGTGGCAATAACATTCATCGATTAATGGTTCGGCGAGTACAAGTAATAATTAAGCAAGAAAAGACAAATCTGATTAGCAATCTTTTCTTCCTTTGACTTTGACTTGTATTTTGACTTCAAAAAGTCGGGTTGTTACAGCCTCCCCTACTTTTGGGAATTTCGTCCTGAAATTAAGGCGTAGGCGTATCAAAGAGATGTGGATATTTTGCCTTCATGTCACTTTCAAGTTCCCAAGTGAACTCGGCGCCGCGTTTGCCTTCTCAGCAAACCTTCACTATAAGAATGCGTGAGCGTCGAAGTGTCTTGGTCTCTTGGTCCATGATCTCGACTGGCTTTTCCACGAAGTGTAATGTTTCGTCCACTTGCAGATCCTCAAGAGGAACATGTAAATTCTGCTCGGCCAGACACTTTCTGAGGTTCGGGATATGAAAAGTTAGATGCACATTGCTGAGTTCCTCCGGTAGTTCGAGTCTGTAGGCCACTTTGCCAATTCTTTCCACAATCATAAAGGGTCCCACATATCGAGGCGCGAGCTTTCCTTTCTTACCAAATCGGATCACCCCTTCCAAGGTGAAACCATTAGGAGTACGTGATCACCGACTTCGAATTCCAAGGGCCTGCGGCGTCTATCGGCGTAACTCTTTTGACGTCTCTGAGCTTTTAAGAGATTGTCTCAAATCTGGAGGATCTTGTCATTCGTTTCTTGCAATAACTCAGGATCGGTAATTTTCGCATCCCCGATCTCATGCCACACAATAGGCGTTCAACATTTTCTTCCATACAATGCCTCAAATGGTGCCATTTGAATGCTAGAGTGATAACTGTTATTATACGAGAATTCGACTAATGGTAAATGCGAGTCCCAATTACCACCGAAATCGATAACACACGATCGAAGCATGTCCTCCAAGGTGCGAATTGTTCTTTCAGTCTGACCGTCAGTTTGGGGGTGAAAAGCGGTACTTAGATTAAGATTAGTACCGAGTGCAGATTGAAAAGTTTCCCAAAGGCGCGAAGTGAATCGACCATCGCGGTCAGATATGATGTCACGAGGCGTCCCATGGCGACAAATGACTTCGTCGTTGTATATTCGGGCTAATCGTTTAACCTTAAAGTCTTCTCGTATTGACAGAAAACGAGCAGATTTAGTAAGACGATCAATGATAACCCAGATGCAATCGTGACCCGATGGCGTGCCCGGAAGTTTCATAATGAAATCCATGGCTATGCTTTCCCACTTCCACATAGGAATCTCTGGTTGCTCGAGTAGACCTAAGGGTCTTTGATGTTCGGCCTTGACCTTTGAGTAGGTTAGGCATTTAGAAACATACACAGCAATATCCCTCTTCATCCCCGGCCACCAATACCTGGATCGAAGGTCCTGGTACATCTTGTCGGCACCTGGATGAATCGAATATCGGGACTTGTGAGCTTCGTTCATCAAGATGTCCCTGAGGTCGTTGCGGCTATGAATCCAAATGCGGTCAAGATAGTGAAAGATGCCGTTGGATTTGTTGACAAGTTTAGATTCAGCACCCTACTTTTTCATTTCCACTCGCATGGTATTCTCATTGAAGCAGGCGTGCTGAGCGTCACGAATAAGAGACTCGAGATTATGCTGAGCTTGGATATTGCGGATACTATGCACATAGCTCCGTCGTCTAAGAGCATCAGCCACGACGTTTGCCTAGCCTGGGTGATAACGGATCTCACAGTCATAGTCACTGAGAAGCTCGACCCATCGGCGTTGGCGCATGTTCAGTTCTTTTTGCCCAAAGATGTGTTGCAGGCTCTTGTGGTCGGTGAAGACCATACACTTGGTATCGTAAAGGTAGTGTCGCCATATCTTTAGTGCAAAAACAACTGCACCAAGTTCGGGGTCGTGCGTCGTATAATTCTTCTCAAGAACCTTGAGCTGTCGAGATGCGTAAGCGATAACCTTGTCCCGTTGTATAAGGACGCAACCGAGATCAAGGTTCGAGGCGTCGCACTAAACGACAAAATCGTCATTTCCGTCGGGCAAATTAAGGACAGGAGCATTGCAAAGCATGCTCTTTAGAGTCTGAAAAACATCCTCTTGTTCGGTTCCCCAAACAAAAGTCTTGTCTTTATGCATCAAAGAAGTGAGAGGAACAATGATCCTAGAGAAATCAGCGATGAATCAGCGATAGTAACCAGCCAACCCAAGAAAAGAACGAACTTCTGATGGGTTTCTTGGCGTAACCCAACTCTTAACTGCTTCAATCTTCGCAGGATCGACATGAATACCTTGACTATTGACGATGTGACCAAGGAATTGAACCTCCTCGAGCCAAAATTCGCACTTGGAGAATTTAGCATAGAGGCGATTTCCTTGCAGAAGTTCAAGAACCAAACGTAGATGCTGCGTGTGTTCGGTTTTTTAATTCGAATAGATAAGGATATCATCGATAAACACGATGACGAAGTGATCAAGAAAGGGTTTACACACACGATTCATTAGATCCATAAAGACTGCGGGTGCATTAGTAAGTCCAAAGGGCATGACAACGAATTCATAGTGACCGTAGCGAGTTCAAAAGGCGGTTTTCGGAATATCTTCCTCCTGGATTCGTAACTAATGATAACCTGAACGCATATCGATTTTAGAAAAGCTGGTAGCACCTTGTAATTGATCAAACAAATCATCAATTCGAGGCAAGGGATAGCGATTCTTGATAGTTAGCTTAATCAGCTCTCTATAGTCGATGCACATCCAGAACGATCCGTCCTTCTTTTTAACGAAAAGGACAGGTACGCCCCAAGGAGAGGTGCTAGGGTGAATGAAGCCTTTATCAAGAAGTTCCTGGAGTTGACTCGAGAGCTCCCGCATTTCTGATGGGGCGAGTCGATAAGGAGATTTAGCAACAGGATTTGCTCCAGGAATGAGGTCAATTCGAAAATCGATATCACAACTCGGAGGTAAACCGGGTAGATCATCAGGAAAAACGTTGGGAAATTCACAAACGATAGGAACGTCTTTTACTCCTTTCTTTTCCTCCTTCACTACTATGATGTGCGCCAAGAACGCTTTGTATTCCTTTCGAAGATACTTGCCTGCTTGTATGCACGACATAAGTTTCAGCTCTTTCGAGGGTAATTCGCCATACACAAATAATTGATCACCATTAGCAAGGGAGAAACGAATCATTTTATCAAAGCACACAACTTCAGCACGATTTTCTCGAAGGAAATCCATGCCTACTATGATGTCAAAACTACCGAGTTGCATTGGAATAAGGTCGATCGGGAAAAAGTGATTGTTGAGTTCAAGCGTACAATCACGGAGAACAGAATTAACTGAGACGGTCCTTCCAGTGGCAATCTCGATGTCGAACTTCGTTGGGAGACTGGCGCGTTTACGATTAAGGAGTTTCTCAAATTCTAACGATACAAAACAGTTATCCACTCCAGTATCAAATAAACACGAAGCATATATACTATTTATGAGGAATGTACCATTAACAACATTGTTGTCAGTTTGAGCTTGACGGACGTTGATGTTGAAGGTGCGCCCGCGGGGTGCTTGTTGAGCTTGCTGTTGCTGCTGTGGCTACTGCTGTTGATGTTGTTGCTGTGCTGGCTGCTGCTGCGGCTCTTGCTTCACCACCCTATTTGGGCAAACATTCGCGAAATGGTTGGGATCACCGCATGCATAGCAGGCTCTTGCGTTAGCTGCGGGGGCAGGAGTTGCTGGTATACCTTGTGGAGCAGGAAGAGGAGGTGGCAGAGTAGGGGCTTGCACTTGAGCTTGAGCTTGACAAGGACAAGTACGGCAGTTAGCAGTAAAGTGACCGTACAGGTTGCAGTGTGCACAAAATCAACATGCGATTCCAGTAGGATGATGATAGTTCTAAGTTGGGCACAGAGGGTACGGACCAGTGTAGGCACGTTTGGCAGGAGGTGCATTGGTCGCAGGTGTCGCAACTTGGCGATTCAGATTCTGCTGTTGGGCTGGATCAGCGGTGAGAGGAGCAGTAGTAGCTGCACAATTCTTGCTGTTGTTGTTCTTACGCTTGCGGCGGCTAGACTTCGATCCCTGAGAAGCTGAGGTTTCAGTAGCGGGAGTGGGAGTAGCGGTTGCTTGATGAAGATTCTTCTTGTAATAACCAGCCAGAACTTGCTTATCGTTTATCTCATCAACGAGCTAGTAAGTCTCTTCAATCGTAGCAGGCTTGGCTGCTTGTACGAAATCAGCAACACAGTCGGGTAGGGCGCGAATATACTTCTTTATCGTCATGTCAGGTGTTGCCACTTGGCTCGGACAGATAATGCTCAGTTGCTTAAAACGTGCGGTAAGCCCAGCGTTATCTCCACCCTCCTGTTTGATATGCCAGAACTCGTTCTCCAGCTTTTGCACCTCATGCGGAGGGCAAAACTCTTTCATCATAAGCTCCTTGAGCTCATCCCATGACAGTCGTAAGCTGCATCATTCCCGCGTCTGTTTCGCTTCGCGGCCCACCAGTCCAGAGCCCTGGACTGAAAAACTCTCGTTGCGTTGACAGTACGCTGATCATTCGGGCATCCAGATTGACGGAGAGTAACTTCGATGGAATCAAACCATTGAAACATGGCACTAGGCCCATCTTCGCCGGTGAATTCCTTGGGCCCACAAGTGTTGCTGCATTTATGTGTCTGTAACTTTGTCTTGTTTACGTTGTATGTTATACAGTCTTTTGTAACCGAGTCTGTAAGTTCCGTCAAGTCTACCTAGTCAGATATCCTCCTATCTTACTTGGTATGACGCTTGTCTTTGTATTGTAACTTAAACTAATGCTAGTGTGCATTATGTTTATGTATGTGTGTAATCATACTTGGACTGTTTTCATAGTTAGTAAATATTCTGTCTTGATTGATGTTTGACGAAGTTCCAATCTTCGTCATGATTTTGCTTGGCGAACCTTCATTGTTCGTCGTGTTATGTGTTTGACGAAGAATCAATCTTCGTCACACATAACCTTCGTCACATAGGAGTTCTCCAGTGGACAGTATATATTGCTTGTTATGTTTAACAGTTTAGGTATGAGAGCATAGAGAAACTGAGAGTTTATCATTCAAGCATTGTGTGTATATGTTTGATGTTGTTCTCATCCTTTTAATCTAAAGTGAATCTTTGGTTATCTGTTGTGTTACTTGCTTTACTTTGTTCGTTTTGTACCGTCACTTGGATTCCGTACTCGTGACCGTGTTTGTGATAAACAGGGACTAGGTTTCGTAATCGATCCTCCGAGAAAAACGGACCTACAAGTGGTATCAGAGCGTTGGCTCTTATCCTTGTTTAAAACCAAACATAGTTGTTTTTAAAACAAGTTGTTTATGTTTTCAGGAACTGTTCTTATCAAAAGTTATATATTTTTCTAAAAATGTGCTGAAAAATCTCTCAAAGTATTGTATTTTGCTGTTAGTTTTTTACGAAAACCTTGTTAAAACTCATGTTTGTATGTTAAGATTTGGTTTTTATTGAAAGTTTTAGCAAAGATTCTTGTTCGGAAATTTGTCCGGTGCCGGAAAACTCATCCAGTTTGCCGGAAACTTCAATGTGTTCTTGGTGATATTCATACTTTTTCTGTGTTTGATCCACAATCTGTATTTGCATTATCTGTTTGAATTATTGGTCTGTCATTAAAATTTATTTGTTTGACAAATTGGTAAAATGATGATGGATTAGTTCTGTGTCACAGCAAGTTGTTTAGTTTGAAAAAGTGCCACCAACTTGTGTCAGGGATAAGGGATCTGTTTTGTTTTGCAAAATATCTAATACAGCTGTCTGTGATCCTTTTTGTCAACAAATATTCCCTTAGACGAACAATCCCTTCTTCGTTAAGTGTGTTTCTGACGAAGATTCAAATCTTCGTCGATTAGTCTTTAACGAAGAATCAAAATTTTCGTCGTGTATTGTATTTGACAAAGAATCAAGTTCGTCACACACAATCTTCGTCGCCCATACTTGTCATTTGTTAACAGAAGCTTTGCAAAACTATCTTAACCATCTCTTTTCAAGTGTTTGATCAGATACACTCATACATACATCAATCATGAGTACTAGCCCTTGGGATTGGAGCAGTAGCTCAACTACGGCTCAAGATCCGACCTCTGCAGCGGCGTGGATCAAGAATATGATGCCACAACAAACAATTTCGGCAGGTCAATGGGCATGCGTAGCGAATCAAAATCAAAGTATTCAGAATTTGCTAATGAGCGGAAGTGAAACGGGTAGCAACAATCGACCGCCAAAGCTAAATCATATGAATGACTATCCATTTTGGAAAGGCCGATTTCATACTTACGTTCTAGGGCAAAACACCGAGCTATGGATATGTTTCACTACAGCATACAACACAGCTCTTGAAGAAGCAGGTTCAAATCCAACAACATTGGCAAATATGACTGAAGCAGACAAGAAAGCGTACGATCTTGAAAAGAAGGCGTTTGCTATCTTAATGCAAGCCCTCCACAAAGACATATATCATCAATTCTCTTATTGTAATACAACAAAAGACTTGTGGGACATCCTAGTTAAAAGAGGAGAAGGGAATGCGGCGACAAGGAAGACTCGCCACGACTTGTTGAAAAAGGAGTTTGACGCATTTTTGTTTATAGAAAACGAAGCTTTAAATGAAATGGCAACTCATTTTTATCATTTGATAAGTGAAATGTTTTCTTACCAGGTTATTGCAACTCCACAGGAAATGGTGACAAAGTTTGCTGATGCTCTACCACCAAAGTGGAGCCCTTTTATTGAACTATTGAAGCATACAGGTGTCTTAGATACTATCAGTATCTATGAATTCTTTCAAAAGCTGGAAAATAAAAATGAAGAAGAAATCTAGAAGGCGAAACAAATTTCAACCCCTCAGAATCCAGAAATATACTTTAGAGGGATTAACCCTGTTGCAAGCTCAAGTCAGCAACCAAAGCTCCAAACGGCTTTTATATCCAATTCAAGCCCGTTTCCTAAAGTGACAAATGTAAATCCCTTTGGATTTGTACCAGAACCTCCTTCCTCAAGTGTTTAAAATCCGCATGGTCAGGCTTTCGATCCGAGTGCCTGGTTCCCTCAACCTCAATCACAACCTGCTGCACAACCTCAAGCCCAATCACAACCCAAATTTGATCCGAGTACCTGGTTCCCTCAACCTCAACCTCAAGTTGCTCCACCTAAATCTCAATTTGATCCTAGTGCTTGGATGCCGCAACCACAAGTTGTTACCCCTCCACCTCAACCTCAACAAGCATTCTATGGTAACAATTTTCATCAATCGCAAAACCCCAATACCGCCAGAGTCTTCTTAGCACAATGGTCAATGCCTATTGTGGTTTAGTTGCAGGTCAGATTGGAAACATAAATCTGACCAATGAATATTATCAACAGATTGATAGGGATGAAATGGAGTTAATGGATATTAAGTGGGCTTTTGCAAGCACGGTTAGACGGGCTAAAGACTACTTGAGCCGAACAGGGAAGACTAGTTTGGGAAGCAAAAGGGATACTAAGTACGGGTTTGCCAAAGATGATGTTACGTGCTTTAACTGCGGAGAAAAGGGTCACTTCAAGCGTGAGTGCAATCGCCCGAGCAGACAAACAAATCAAAATCCCTTTAGGAATCAAACAAGTACTTCCAACCATAATCAAGCTAATCAGGAAAGAGGGATAGTAGCTGTCAACAACCAGACCAACACCGCTAACACAAACCAATCGGGTCCTTCTAACACCAACCGTGCATTAGTTGTTCAAGCTGATGAAGGTTGTGATTGGTTCGTACAGTTTGGAGGTGGTGATCAAGGAGGAACTGTATGCTATGCTAAGATCATTAATCACATCAAGCATGTACGTAAAGAAGAATTCTCCGAAAGCGATGATAGCTCGGGTTATATTGGTAGTTCGGATGAGGAAAGCTCGAGCATTGGAGATTATTGTTCAGAATCGGATGTAAAGGAGGGAAGTGTGTTGGTGCATGTTATGTGACAACAGCGTTGGTTTGGTCTTTGGATATTAAACAAAATATTGGACTATGAAGACTTACAGATTTCGAGATATTGAAGCCCAATCAAGTCCAAGTTTGTATTAAGTTTATTAGGCCCAAGTTTATGTAACAAATGTAATATGGGCAAAGCCCAATTCGAGTTATAAGCTGTGTGTATATGAACAACATTTAGCTTGAGTTTTAGGGTTAGACTTTTGAACATTGTGTGAGAGCATTCGAGTTTGAGAGAGAGTTTTAGAACAAACAGAAATCGGTTGTTAGGTTCTTGGAGATCTTAGTGATTGTAAAACGTTTCTAAGGTTTGATAATCACAGAAGATCAGTTTGAAAGTTTGTGTGTTAGAGTTCTTATTCTTCTACACGTTTCTGATTCTGTGTTCGAAGGTTTATCAAGGGGATTCCGCACCCTTGATAGATTAACAGTCTTGTTACGATCCATACGGGATAGGGATCTACAATTGGTATCAGAGCTTTTGCTCTTGTGCGTGGTTCAAGACTGGTCGAAGGGAATCAAGGCAGTTGGTTTGTTTGAATATTTTTGGGTTAAAATTATGGATTTTTACGAAGAACAGGAAGAACAATTGAAGAACAGTTTAAAATTCGTGTATTTTGATCTGTTTTGATTATTGGTATTGACTGTTTTCGTGTTTGTAGGAGCTTTGTTTGGAAAGTTGGCAAAAGGAATTAATTTCGAGTTTTTGGAAAGAATTGCTGATTTACAGTTGCTGATTTTTCGGGATTTGATTGCTGATAAGTGGAAATCAAAGTTTGAAAAACTTGTGCGTTTGAAGATCTTGTGCGACCCAGTTGGATCTTGTGCGACCCGAACTGTTCTTGTGCGACCAGGATCTAACTTGTGCGAGTGGAGGTGATCTTGTGCTCTTGTGCGATTGGAGGTGTTTTGTGCAATTGAGATCTTGTGCGATCAGGCCCATTAAGTGACTGTTCGGCCCAATTTTAGTGGATTGTACGATCCAGTAAGGCTTGTGTGATTGGGACTGACTTGTGCGACTCTATCTTGTGCGATTCACTAGTGGTGGAATTTTTCAAGGCAAGTGTAGGAAATATTTCACTATTTCGTGTTTAGAGAACTATCTATAGGTCATCTGGACAAGCCGTTTGCACAGTTGAATTCGTGGGATTTTTAGGACAAAAAAAAACAGCTTTCGGATAAATTTTGTACGGTTTTATCAGTCTGCAACGTTTAAAATGTCAAACATGTCTACTTTGAATGAGCTTTTGAAAATGGAGCATGAGGTTGGAACTGCCAACAAACCGCCTAAGATGATGAAGGTGGAAAATTATTTGAGATGGAAGGATCGTTTTCAATCCTTCATTGAATATCAGGACACACGCATGTGGATATGCATTGAAGATGGGTACACAAACCCAACACACGACTTTGAGGGTAGACCACATAGAACAGACTATGTGAACATGCAAGAGGCTGATAAAAAGATGTATGAAGCTGAAAAGAGAGCCCTGGCTGCAATAAAAATGTCCTTACCTGATAGCATCAAGCATACCTTCAAAAGTACACTAATTCAAAGGATATGTGGGATGCTTTTGGAAAGTGATATCAGGGAAATGCAGATGTTAAGAAGAACAAAATTGATCTACTGAAGAAGCAGTTCGTTGTTTTCAAGTACATGAAACATGAGTCACTTGAGGACATCATCACTCGATTCTACCATCTGATGTCAGAAATGGAAAATTATGAGATAGAGTGCTATTCTGACGTAGAGAAGAATGATAAGCTGCTCGATGCCTTACCTACTAAGTGGGATATCTACACTCTCATGATCAAGGGAGAAGCATATTATGAGAGAAAGGAACTGGAAGAAGTATTTGGCAAGCTGAGAGCTTATGAGCTCAGTATGAAGAAGAAAGACACTGGATATGATCAGGTTCAAGATCCAGGGATTTACAATGGGCTTACATCTTCTTCATCTCACAACGCTTCTAGCAACTCTGCTACTGCGTTTCTATCGTGTGAGAATGAGCAGGTCACAGTGAATGAGGATGGTGATGTATGTTTTGTAGCTGCCTCAGGAGGATCAACAGGAGCCAAGAGAACATCAGCTTCTAAGCAGAGTAGTAGCACTAAGTCAATGCCTATGAGTATTAAGTCTGCAGAAGAACATCTTGCTCTACTTGCTTCATTCGTTGCTTCTTATGAGAACTACATTCAGGGGAAGATATCAGATCCTGCCACTTTAGATGAAGATTATGATCAGATTGACCCTAATGATCTAGAAGAGATGGATTTGCAATGGCAAATGGCCATGATTTCTAGACGAGTGAAGAGATTTATGAACCGGACAGGTAGGAAGTTTGTAGGGAACAGTGTTCGTTTCGATAAGACCAAAGTGAGATGCTTTAACTGTCAAAGTTATGGGCATTTCGCTAGGGAATGTCAAAAACAAAAGCAGGAGACTTCGAGTCAGAGTTCAAACAATAGGAATGCATCAAACAATTCTAACTCAAGAGCGTTGATCTCTACAGCAAGAGAAGGTTCATATGACTGGAGTGTTCACTTGGAAAATGATGAGAATGTCACTCAGGCATTCATGGCTGAAATCATCCCAGTTGATGATGGTGAAGCTACTGTAGCTGATGCTGAAGTTAAGAAGGAAAGTGAAGCTGAGGTAGAGAAGGGTGATCAGACAACAGATGCTGAAGAGGAAAAGCTAAAGTCTGAGCATGAAAGGGAAGCTGAAGAAAAGGATGCTGCTTACAAAAGGTTGCAAGCTGAACTTGCCGCTCTCATGGCAAACCTAGACAAACCAACAGGAGAGGTAAGTAATTCTGCTAATTCTGTTTGTTTAAAATGTCAGGAATTACAGGGTGAGGTTGACAGGTTGTCAACACAAAACCAAAGTCTGGTTAACGAGAAGTCTAACATTAAGGAATCAAATTTTTTCGCTAAAAGAAATGAGTCACTATATTTAAAAAAGATAAAAGGCTATGAAGCTGAAATTGAAGCTTTAACCTGCAAACTAAACGAAAAACTTCAAGTCATAGACTTAGCTCATGACATGATGGGTGAGAAAACAAAAGAGATTTCTGAAAAATGCAAAGAGTTGTCAGATGCACAACTTAAAATTGTTGAACTTGAAAAGAAATTAGGTCAATTCAGGGACTCTACTTTTGTTATGAAAAGTAATGACAGGACGAGTGTGGGCTTCCAGGGCTTTAATGAAGTCCCACATCCTCTTAGTCACGACTATTCTTTCTTGCCTGATGAAAATGAGTTAACAGACTTTGGGTCAACTACACCTAGTGGTTCTACTTCAAGTCAAGGTGATGTGTCTGAGAGTAATGATGCTAAGAAGGATAATAACAGCAAACCTGTTTTGAATAAGAAAAATTCACATCCTAAGAATAAATATCAAAGTTTTGTTAAAAAGGTAAATTTTGTTCAAGGAAGTGATATGAAAAATGAAACAACTGTTATTGAAAATGAATCAAATGTAGAGTTTGCTAAAAACAAAAACAAAGAGAATTCTGAAACTAAGCAAACAGAACCAAATCTTTCTAAGGCATCATCATCAAAACCAGGATCTAGTTCAAAGGCTTCAGATAAGAAGTCTTCGAAAAAGAGATCGTGCTTCAAATGTCACACCAAGGGACATGTAGCTAGCTATTGTCCTAACAAAATGACTGAAGCAGAAGTTAGTGAGAAACAAGATGGTGTCCTAACAAAATGTCACCAGAGAAGAAAGGTGATAATGAGGAGAAAGTCTCAAATTCTCCAAAGAAATCTGCTTCTAAGCAACAAGATGGTGTTGCTGGTGGTGTAGATAAGGCTGAAAAAGGAACTCCCAAAGTTCCTCGTTTTCAAAGAAATCAATCAAGATTTCAGCCTGAATCTACATCAGGCAGATATGAGAGACCTAGAAGTAGTTCACCAAGAATGAACAATCATAACTCAAATAATTTCAGAAGTCAAGGTCAATATCAAAATCGATACCAAAATAATGGTGGTCGAACTTTTTATAACAATGGCTTTAGAAATTACAACAATCAAGGTTCTTGGAATCAAAATCAAAATTTCCAAAGGTCACATAGTCCAAACACATATAGGAACCCTCAGGACCAGAGACCTCATGGAAATCAAACCCCATTTCCATCAACAGGTCCGAGATCCAAGACTCCAATTAGGAGTGATGGATATTGGATGGATGTTCCTGTAGTTGATGAATCTGGAAGACCCAAGACCATTAAGTCTTGGGTCCCCCAATCTAACTAATTTCTTGGTTGGTGTGTGCAGGAGCTGCTAAGGAGGATTATCAACTTGTGGTATGTTGATAGTGGCTGCTCTAGGCACATGACGGGGGATGCGAGATTGTTTTCTAAATTTGAAGAGTATGATGGAGGTTCTGTAAATTTTGCCGGTGCTAAAGGTGGTAGGATTACCGGGCGAGGAAAAGTGACGAATGGGAAGATCACTTTGGACAAAGTGAACTATGTGGAGCAACTTAAACACAATCTGATGAGCGTGTCATAAGTCTGCGACAAGGGTCACTCGATCCATTTTACTAAGTCTGAAGCATTGGTGTTGAAACCGGGTTTGGTTATACTGGACGATTGGATAGTGATGCGTGCACCGAGGAAAAATGATAGTTATGTCATGGACATGAGTGCCAAGGATCCGTCTGCTGTGGTGGCGTGTTTACTATCAAAAGCATCTGAAACTGAATCAATGTTGTGGCACAGACGCATGGCCCATATTCACTACCGCAAAATGAATTACATTATTAAAAATGAGCTAGTGAAAGGGGTTCCAATGCAGAGGTTTCACGTGGAAGATAAATGTCTTCCATGTCAAAAGGGAAAACAACACAAGAAACCTCATAAATCAAAATCAGTAAATTCCATAGATGCCCCTTATGAATTACTTCACATGGATTTATTCGGTCTAGTGAACCTAAGGAGCATAGGTGGAAAGTACTATTGCTTAGTTGTTACAGATGATTACTCACGTTATTCATGGGTTTTCTTTTTAGGTACAAAAGATGAGACAGCGGAGATGCTGATAGATCTTTTTACGAAATTGGAAAACGTCCATGAAGCAAGGATAAAGAGGATAAGGAGTGATAATGGCACGGAGTTCAAGAATCGGATTCTGGATCTCTATTGTCTTCGCAAGGGAATAGAACATCAATATTCTGCTCCTTATACACCTCAACAGAATGGAGTTGCTGAGAGGAAAAACAGGACGTTGATTGAAGTCGCTAGGACTATGCTTTCAGATTCAAAGCTACCAGTTCTTTTCTGGGGAGAAGCTGTGAATACAGCTTGCTACGTCCTAAACAAAGTTTTGACCGTTAAACGTTTTAACAAAACTTGTCATGAACTGATGTTTAATGAGAAACCAAACTTAAAAGGCTTTGAACCATTTGGATTACCCTGCACCATTGTGCGAAACAAAGATAAACAAAAATTCGGTGAGGTGGCTGACGAAGGCTACTTTCTAGGTTATGTACCTGGCACACCGAATAAAAGGGTTTTCAATTTAAAACTACTTTCTAGATTATGAAAGTGTGTTTAAATCATTTAATATTCCTGAGTTTTCAAATGCAGATGAGTCTCAGCTAATACAAACAGTGATAAGTGAAGACGATGAAGGCGACTTTATGCCTAGATCGAGTGTCGATATGACGGATGCTCCGGGAACTTCCTCAAGTGCTGTTGTTAATGATTCAAGCGATAGGGAGCCTGAACCTATTCAGGGGGAGGAATTCACTAATCTGTTTGCTAATCAGAATATTCAGGGGGGGGGGTTGGATCAAACCTAGGTGACAATCTAGAAGTTGATGCTGTTGCTACTACACGAGCAAATAAAGATCTTCCAGTTGACATGATACTTGGAGATCCTACTGCAGGTGTTCAGACGAGAAGAAGCATAGCAGCGAATTCTGGGTTATTTGTTTCGATTGAGAAGATTGGGATTGTGAACGAGTGCTTGTATAGTTGCTTTATTTCCCAAGAGGAGCCGAAGAACATTCATATGGCTCTTAAAGACAATTCATGGGTTGAAGCTATGCAAGAGGAATTAGCCCAGTTTGCAAAGTTGAAGGTTTGGGAGTTAGTAGACCTTCCTAAAGGTGAAAAGGAAATAGGCACTAAGTGGGTATTTAAGTGCAAGAAAGATGATCGAGGGATAGTAACGCGTAATAAGGCACGCTTGGTGGTTAAAGGTTTCAATCAGCAAGAAGGGATCGATTATACTGAGGTGTTTGCACCAGTGGCAAGGTTGGAAGCAATTCGTTTGTTCCTAGCCTTCGCTTCTTTCAAGGGCTTCAAAGTTTTTCAACTAGACGTGAAGAGTGCATTTCTTTACGGGAAAGTCCAAGAAGTGGTGTATGTCTCAAAACCAGATGGGTTCGTTGATCTAGACTATCTAGATCGGGTTTACAAACTTGATAAGGCATTGTATGGATTACATCAAGCTCCCAGGGCGTGGTACGAGACACTGTCCACACATCTGATCAAGAATGGTTTAGAAAGAGGTCAGATTGACAGTACACTGTTCATCAAGAGGAAGAAGGAAGATTTTCTGCTGGTACATGTATACGTGGATGACATCAAATTTGGGTCATCAGATGAGAACATGTGTAAGGAGTTCGAGCAGGTGATGAAGAGCAAGTTCGAAATGAGTGCTATGGGTGAGCTGTCCTACTTTCTTGGATTACAAGTTGATCAGAAGGAGGATGGGATGTTTATTCATCAAACGAAGTATGTGTATGACATTTTGAATCGGTTCAAAATGAATGATTGCTCTACTTTCAACACACCCATTTGCGAAATCACAATCTTAGCCCAGATCATGAAAGTACTGAAGATGTTGATCCTAATCAATACAGGGCGATGATTGGTTCTCTAATGTACTTGACTGCTTCAAGACCCGACATCATGTTTGCCGTATGCTTGTGTGCCAGATATCAGGCTAATCCTAAAGAGTCACACACGAAAGCAGTGAAGCGGATACTTCATTACTTGAAGGGGAAACCTAAACTTGGGTTGTGGTATCCAGCTGATAGTGACTTGAGGTTCGTTGCTTACACTGACTCAGACTTTGGAGGATGCAAGTCAAACAGAAAGTCTACAACTGGTGGTTGTCAGTTCTTAGGAGGCAGGATTGTGTCTTGGCAATGCAAGAAGCAATCTTGTGTGTCTACATCTACGTGTGAAGCTGAATATATTGCTGCGGGTAGCTGCTGTTCTCAGGTTCTCTGGATTCAACAGTAGATGCGTGATTAAGGTTTGGATTTCACTCGTACTCCTATTATGATAGACAATAATGCCACTATTTCAATCACAAACAATCCCGTAAAGCATAGTAGAACTAAACATATTGACATATGTCATCATTTTATACGGGATTGTGCTGAAAAGAGACTAATTGAATTACACCGAATCGACACATTAGATAACCTTGCTGATCTTTACACAAAAGCTTTTGATAGAGCTCGCTTTGAACATTTAGTCGAACTCAACGGGATGAGGAATCCTGAATAACTGGTTTTTCATAAGAATTTTGTAAATAGTTTACTGCTTTCTGAAAAATCAAAAATATAAAAACATTGAAAAATAAAAAACATAAAAATTAGAAAATCAAAAATTAGTTATCACTGTGTGAAAAAGAAGAAGCGATAGTACATCAGCAAGTTAGACTATCACACTCTAACTAAATTAAATTACTTAAGTGTGATAGCAGCTTCATCATATGATGTACCAGTAGGCAAAAAGCATGAAATAATCAATTTACCAATGTGATATAAACTTAAATAAACTGTGTATGAGTGGGGAACATATCAGTGGTGTATGGTTTAATGACCTTAAATCTTGCGTTGATAGATTGCCAAAATCTGAGGTTTTGGGTCTTTATACTGTTATATCATCCGGGGATATTAGGGTTGTCCTTCTGCTGCATCCAGATACATGCTGACCTAGGCACAATCAGGATATCTTAAAAGAGCTAAAAAAGCCAAAACCCTAAAAATGAAGAAGCTCTCATAGAGAGTCATTCAAAATGTGCAAAAATGCATAATTCATACCAAAAATGGTATTTATCTTAGCCCTCGTTAGATATTTTGGTCTCTTTGTTGTACGGAAGTACTGACCTGATCACCAATTATCTAAACGTTGAAAAACAAAAGGATGACTTCAGTATACTCACCTACTACGATGAATCTTTGTGCATACCTTGATCGCGGGGGTACATCCTGAAGTGGGACACACTAGTATATCAGTAATAAAACTACCTTAACGTATCATACGGTAATGGTACTTGAAATGTTCATGCATTTTTTAGATGGACAAACATACTGGTAATCGTCTTGGACTGTTTTCACGGAAAATTAAATAAAAAATTAAATAGTGTGAAAACAGTTTGATTTTGTTGATATGATCTTCTTACCGGTGATTCTCACAAAAATAGAGTGTTTATTGTTATTGGTATTTATTTGCTTTCAAAAATACAAAAATACAAAAATAGTGTCATTTTCTGCTAAAATTCTTAATGTACGGAAAACTGTTATTCTTGGAGGAGTTGTTAACGATAGGGGGAGACGGTGTTAGAAAGTGGGTTCAAAATTTTAAATCATGCAGGTTATAAGTTGTTTGATTAAAAGTTGTTGCGTGTTGGTGCTAAATTTGAAAATGCTTAATCTGTGATACAGTTTAACTATCTCTTGAATAATAATAATTCGGTTAACGTTTGTTGAAAAATTCTTATGGTTTCTCGAGATGTTTGTTTTATAGTATACAGATTGAAGCAGTATGTTGCTGAAGAGTTGCTGTGAAGAGATGAGGAGTTTGTTGCTGCTTGGTAGAGTCCTCCTTCTACAATGCATAGTGGATGTTGTGAAGACTTACTTGGAATGCTGAGTTAAAACTTGGAAGATTTGGTGATTGGATACATCAGCTTAGGGGGAGTCTGTAGCTGACAGAATTCATGTTGAAGCTGACGCTATCCAAAGACCAAAGACTGTGAGATTCTGAAGACTAAAGTTTCCTTTGCAAGCTATTGTCAAGGGGGAGTTTGTTGGTGCATGTTATGTGTCAACAGCGTTGGTTTGGTCTTTGGATATTAAACAGAAGATTGGACTATGAAGACTTAAAGATTTTGAGATATTGAAAAGTTTGTATTAAGTTTTTTAGGCCCAAGTTTATGTAACAAATGTAATATGGGCAAAGCCCAATTCGAGTTATAGGTTGTGTGTATATAAACAACATTTAGCTTGAGTTTTAGGGTTAGACTTTTGAACATTGTGTGAGAGCATTCGAGTTTGAGAGAGAGTTTTAGAACAAACAGAAATCGGCTGTTAGGTTCTTGGAGATCTTAGTGATTGTAAAACATTTCTAAGGTTTGATAATCACAGAAGATCAGTTTGAAAGTTTGTGTGTTAGAGTTCTTATTCTTCTACACGTTTCTGATTCTGTGTTCGAAGGTTTATCAAGGGGATTCCGCACCCTTGATAGATTAACAGTCTTGTTATGATCCATACGGGATATGGATCTACAAAGTGATTCTGACATTGATAGTTTGTTGATGGAAGCTGAGGAGTTAAAGTGTCAGAAATTTGTTCTGATCAAGAAGGCTGATATTGCATCGAAATAGATGGAAAAGTTCTTTTCTGAAGACGGATCTTTCTCTTACCACACTGCCTTTATGGTAAATGTCACAGCCTCTTCAAGTCAGGTAAATTCTGATACTCCTACTCCTAGCATATGTAGTAATTGTGCTGAATTGAAACATGAATCTGAAACGGTTCATGGTCACAACCAGAGTCTAGTTATTGAACTGTCGAAATGCAAAGAGGAAAACATGGCCTTGGCTCGGAATGAAAAGGATTTCAAATCAGTCATTGAAACGTTAAAGAAAAGTGTTTTCGAATTGTCTAAAACTGTCTTTAACAAACAAACTGGTATTAAAAATTACATTAATATTATTGAGGAAACAAAGAAGGAGCTAGCCATGGCTAAATGTGAGTATGAAGCGATCAAGCTCAAATTGGATAGTTATTCTAACTCCCGATATGTGCTTGATCACATAATTGATGTTCAAAAACTGAAAGGGAACGTGAAAGGCGTTGGGTATAAGTCGTGTCCACCTCCTTTGAGATACAACTATACCAAAATGCCTGATGAGAAGGAAATGCCTCGTTTTGAGCCAACTATACCTCTTGATTATGAGGAAGTTACAATTGGTTTAGGGTTCAAAACGGATAATTCATCAGAGAGCTCATCTGATAGTAAGGAAAAGTCATCGTCTGGTACGGAAAAAATCCCTCCAACTGTTGAGGACTATGATTCGTCAGATGATGAATCAGATGTCAGTGATAAGGATACATCTATTGATGATAAGAAAGGATTAGACATTCCTATTGAGAATCACATTCTGTGTGATCCTCCTACTCCTGCTGTGCACTCTACTGTGAAACAAGATATGGATCCTATCACTGAAACAGTGTCTACTATTGAAAGTGATAACGTGTTGTACACTTTGGTCGGTGATGGTAAAATATATTCAAACAATGATTTTCTAATAAAAAACGTCAATCAATATCTTGTTGATAAAGTGTTTGAAGATACTACCAGTAAGTTTTTGGGAAAAGCGATTCCGAGAGTTTCTGTAACTCAGTGTGATCCTATTCCAAAAGCTGAAGTTAGGAAACAATTTGGGAACCAACGATTACCGACAAAGCAACAACCTATCGCTTTTAAGGGTAAACAGAAGGAACATAGAGCTTCAAGACCTAAGGTCTCACAACCAAAGGTAGAACTAAAAGGAGCTCGTTTCAAGAAGAAGGACAATGATATCAAATTTGTAGCATCTAAGGGTACTGATAATGTGGAAACTTTTGAAAATAAATCAAACACCGATTTTGTTCAAAAAGTTAGAATCTTAAAACATAATAATCAAAATAATTACACCCAATACACAAATGGGTGTGATGAAAGCACAAGTACCTCCGATTCTACAAGTTCGACATCGGGTTGTCAAGATGGATCTCCTAAGTTTGTTGAAAGGAGATCCCGTTTCAAATGTGGGGAGTTTGGACATATCATCAAAAATTGTACAAACTCGCCCAAAGCAAAATTTGTTGAGAGAGGCCCTCCTGAAAAGGATCACCCTCAGCGTTGTTTAGTTTCCCCAAAACAAGATAAACGGACTGTTAAAGAACAGGAAACGAAACAACGATGCCAAAATGTAAAGGTGATCGAAAGGGCTTTGAAATCAGATGTAAAATCTGTTAAACGGGAACCTAGTTCATCTCAACCAATAAAACCTAAAATTTAAAAAAACTGTTAATATTACACAATCTGGTAAACGAAAAACTTAGAAACCTAAGACAGGTGAGGTTTCAGGGGGAGGCTTACAATTTCAGAACCATCAAGAAATTGAAATTACATTTCTTGATTATCAGGGAAGACCGAAGACCACTAAGGCTTGGGTCCCCAACTCCAACTGATGCTTAAATGAATTGTGCAGGGTGTTCCAGGAGGAACTATTAATAGTCATTGGATTGTTGATAGTGGAGCATCTCGGCACATGACTGGCGACTTACGACTTCTGTATGATGTGAAAAACATTAGAGGAGGTTATGTCATGTTTGCTGGAGACAAGGGCGGATATATCACTGGAGAGGGAATGATCTCCAATGGTGTAGTGAGTTTCGACAGGATCAATTACGTGCGACAAATTGATCATAATCTTCTGAGCGTGTAGCAAATCTGTGATAAAAGGTTCATCGTGCATTTTGATGATGCCGGTTGTTACGTGCTGAAGCCCGGATTTAAAATTCCAAAAGAATGGATTCTCTTGAAGGTTTCAAGGATTAATGATCTCTATATTCTTGACATGAGCCAAGCCATTACGACATCTGCACAAGTCACTTGTTTTGCCTCAAAAGCCACAGAAAAAGAGTCAATATCTTGGCACATTCACTTGAGAAAAATGAATCATTTGGTGAAAAATAATCTTGTGAATGGTGTGCGTGTGAAGAATTTTCATCTACAAGAAGTATGTGTTTCGTGCCAGAAGGGAAAACAAGAAAAGATGTCTCACCCGATTAAGAAAGTCAACATTGTCAGCATGCCTCTTGAGCGTCTTCATATGGACTTCTTTGGACCTATGAAACACAAGACAAACTTTGGGGATGCTTATTGTCTGGTAGTTACTGATGACTATTCCAGATTTTCTTGGGCATCGTTTATGGCGCACAAGAGTGAAACTCCTAAAATCCTCAAGAATCTTCTCACTTTACTAGAAAATCTATACACGCTGAAAGTAAAGAGGATCCGAAGCGACAATGGGACTGAGTTCAAAAACCGCATAATGGATGAGTTTTGTACTTCAAAGGGCAGTATAGTTCTCGCTACACCCCACAACAAAATGGTGTCGCAGAGAGGAAAAATCGGACTATAATAGAAACTGCAAGAACGATGTTGGTAGAATCAGAGCTTCCTGTTCAGTTCTGGGGGAAGGTTGTGGCTACTGCTTGCTATACTCTAAACAGAGTTCTGACAGTTAAAAGGCATGACAAGACTTGTTTCGAACTGTTACACAAAAGGAAACCGAACGTTTCATACTTGGAACCTTTTGGCGGTCCATGCACTATGATTGAACCGCACGGAAAGTTTGGCGCCAAGGTTATCGAGGGTTTCTTTCTTGGATATGCTACTCCGAATTTTCGTGTATGGAATTTGACAACCAAAAAGATTGAGTTATGGGGTGAAGTAAAGGTTAAAAGGTGTACTAATTATGTAAGAGCTCCGGATGATCCTTGGATGTTCGATTATGATGGGCTATTCGACTCCTTTAATCTGCCAACCTTTGATGAAGCACCTGAAGCTGCTCAAATGTTATTGGAAAGTGATAACGCAATTAACTCATCTCTGGCATGACCAATTGTTGTTAACCCTAAAGCTTCTACTTCGGTTAACAATATTGCTCAAAATGACGAAGTTGAAGGTGCCGCTGATTAGAATGTGTTGTTGGAAGATGATGTATTAAATGATACGATTGAAGGATCTTCGGCTCTAGCTGTTCCTGTTCTAGGTACTTCTGAAGCAACTACTCATGTGCAGAATGTAGACACTGCTGAAGGAAATGCTTCCACATCTACGTCTATGCCAGGCGTTGATTTGGTTGTTGATCTTAATCTTAACAATTTGGGTATTAATACTCGTGTTCCTGATGTTCCTGACACGAGAATTCATGATACTCACCCGCAGCAGAACATTATAGGAGATGTCCACACTGGAGTGCAGACGTGTAATCAGCTGAGAAACAACCAGAATCTTGGTTTGTATTCAGCTATCAGAGAATCGGGACAGCAAAATGATTGGTCCTTCACGTGTTATGTTTCACAAGAAGAACCAAAATCTTGGAAAGAAGCTCTAAAGGATAATTCTTGGGTGGAAGCGATGCAGGAAGAACTTCAGCAATTCCAGAAACTGGGTGTCTGGAGACTTGTTAAAAAACCCGACGATTACAAGAAAATTGGTACTCGTTGGGTATACAAATGCAAAAAGGATGATCGTGGAGTAGTCATTCGAAACAAGGCGAGATTGGTCGTTCAAGGTTTTTTTTCAGATCGAAGGGATTGACTACAATGAAGTTTATGCACCTGTTGCACATCTGGAGGGTATTCGGATCTTTCTAGCTTATGCTTCTTTCAAAGGATTCAAAGTCTATCAGATGGACGTCTAAAGCGCATTCCTTCATGGTATCGTTGAAGAAGAGGTTTATGTCGAACAACCTCCTGGTTTTGATGATCCTATCCATCCCGATCGGGTTTGGTTGCTCACAAAGCTCCCTATGGTTTACATCAAGCACCGAGGACTTGGTACACTACCTTATCTACTTATATGCTAGAAAATGGTTTTCGACGAGGTCTTATAGACTGTACTCTTTTCATCAAGGAAACAGATAGAGATCTTCTGCTGGTACAGGTATACGTTGATGATATCATATTTGGTTCAACTAACGGTGCTTTGTGCAGGCAATTCGAGCGTGTTATGCAGGAAAAATTCGAAATGAGCGCAATGGGGGAGATGAATTTCTTTTTGGGTCTACAAGTTCAACAAACTAAGTCTGGGATATTCATCCATCAGACTAAGTATGTCGGTGACATCTTGAGCCCGTTCCAGATGTCAGAAGCGACGCCCATTCGTACCCCACTTCAGACTAATCACGGGATTACTCAGGACTTGAAGGGTGAAAGTATCAACTCTTCTTATTACCGCGCTATGATCGGATCTTTAATGTATCTCACTGCCTCGAGGCCTGACATAATGTATCCGACGTGCATGCTCGCAAGATATCAAGCCAACCTGAAGGCATCTCATATGGCTGCTGTTAAAAGGATTTTTCGCTATCTGAAGGGTTGCCTGGACACCGGTCTCTGGTACCCTAGGGATGATAGCTTTGACTTGGTCGCATTTAGTGATTCTGATTTTGGTGGCTGCAAAATCGATGGCAAATCAACAACTGCTGGTTGTCAATTCTTAGGAAATCGCCTGGTCACATGGCAATGCAAGAAGCAGACTTGTGTTGCTACATCAACTTGTGAGGCTGAATACATTGCTGCCTCAAGCTGTTGCTCTCAAGTTCTGTGGATTCAACAACAAATGTGCGACTACGGTTTTGAATTCCTATCTACTTCTATTTTTGTTGATAATAATGTTACCTTATAGATTACTAGAAATCCTGTGCAACAATCAAAGACCAAACACATCGAAATTAAGTATCACTTCATACGTGATTGCTTTGACAAAAGACTTATCGATGTTGTTAAGGTCCACACCGACGAACACCGTGCAGACCTTTTTACAAAAGCTTTTGACAAATCTTGTTTTGACTATCTTGTGTTGGTTAATGGCCTTAAGGTGAAACAGGAGTAAGACCTCTTTCGGAAAGTCGTTTTGGTAAATATTTTCTTAAACGTCAAAAATCCAAAAATATTTTCAGATTATTTTTCTTTTCGCATTTTAGGGGGAGAAATTTCAAGAAGATACAAAAACATGTGAAAAAGTTCAAAAATCCAAAAATTTGTTGTTTACTTTCTGTCTTTACGATTGAAATTTTGAAAAATTCAAAAACAATAGAAAATAAAAAATGAGTTTCTTGGACAAAAGAAGGGAAAGTGATGATATACACTAGTGTGGTCTATCAATATGGTCAAAAACAAAAGAAAAATGATAAGTAGCTCTACTAACAATGTATCGATAGGCTCACAATCAGGCTAAAATGTGCAGGATGATATAAACCTAAGAGACTTCAAGTCAGGTGGGAACCATTCATTAGCATATGGTCTTAGTACCGAAATTTCGTTTCAGAGATTGCCGAGGTTCTGAGATATGCGGTCTTTATGCTGTCTTATCATCTGGGTATCATGGTTGTTTCTTTTACCGAAAAATTACGGAGACGAAGTCTAGATCTTCCGTGATACTATACGTACGTGTACATATTGCATACGACCTCAATAAGTGATCAACAATCACATGTCCAAACAAAATAAGTGATAATATATCACAGCTTTCTTGTGGGAGTCAAGTTCGTCTCTTTGTCTCTAGGTTGGCACTAACCTGTTCACGGATTTGCTCCTATGTCCTCATGCATCTGAAAATCAAGTTCCTCATCAATAAGTGATTCTATCACATAGGGCTTGTTTTCATTAAAAAATAAGTGAGTTTCTCACATCTTTTATACGGTCAAACGGATAATAAGCGGTATACTCACCGGTAAGATGAACTCTCGTGCATACCTTGATACGGGATTGTGTCGTGAGTGGATGAACACCGACAAGTAAGTATAATTCTACCGTAAATCATATCTCCTAATTATGACAACATCTGATAAGTTGAGCTTATGTGGATAACAATACCGATAATTGCGGTAGGATACTTATCTAAAGCTTTAAATAGAAATCATAAACCGTTTTGACAAAGACCGTAAGCTGGTAATGATTCTCTTACCTTGAAACTCGCAAAAAGTTTTCTTTTGTACAGCGTCTTTATGCTTATTTTTGCTTTTCGTTAGTATACCACATTTCAATTCTGTTTTAATTCTGTTTTAGTGTAAGTTGTAAAGTTTGTTTTGATTAGCCGAAGTTGAAACTCGAAGTTTTTTTTTCTTTTTTCTTTCTTTCGCCGAAAAGCCTGAAACCAACTTGTTTGTAATTTCACTATTTCATAAAATGTCCTTTTACAATTGGTAACTCTGTCACAAGGCAAAATTTGTTCAAAATAAAAAAAATGGGTGTTTCTGTGTTGACTGGTCAACGAAGACCTCTTTTTGGTCATCGACGAACCTTTGTGTTCGACAAAGAATCATTCTTCGTCGAAGTCAGAGATGGGCTAATTCATTTTGGCCCAACAAAGATTCTTCGTCGGGCCCACTTAATTCTTCGTCGTCATTTAATCTTCGTCGAGGGTCCATGATATAAAAAGGGGACCCTCTGCATTATTGTCATCACTCACAAATTTCACTTTTCAAAACACCCACTGATACTGTTCATTTTCTTCTTCGCTGAAACCACCCATCGACGAACAACCTGTGTTTTACCTTGTGTATTTTAACGATCCGAGGTATTAAAACAAATCAAAAACATGATCAAAACTCATATACAACCTCTGTTTTTGTCCGATTGACATTCGAGTCCCCTATTTATGCCTATGATTCTTGATTAACCATTATGCAAACATGTTTAGTTCTTTGTTTATCATTGTTTATCATTGACTGTGGTGTAACATTTTAATGTAACTGATGTTGTATGTAGGTAGTTATTTCATAGGTTTTATTGGGGATCTGTTTAAACATCTGGGTTTTGGGTATTTGGTTGTTTATCTTTATATTGATATGTTGGATTGTTTGATGTTGATCGATAATAGTTTGAATACACCCGTGGTTTCCTTTGAAATGTTTAAATCGTTTAAAACATGGGTGTTTGGGTTATTGTTGTTACTGGGTTTAGATATGTTTAACAATGGTTAAAATATGTCTAAATGTCATGGTAAATCACCTAAGTATATGGTTCTTCGTGTCTGCTGTTTTAAAATTGGATTTTGGATGTTTGTGGTTTGTTTGATGTTTGTTTGATGTTGCCTGATATGGAATCAACTGTGTTTAAACACAGTTTGGTGAACAATCCGTATGACGAAAACCCCCAATTTCTAATAGATGACGAACCCTATTTGACGAACCCTAATTGACGAAGATTCAATCTTCGTCATAAACTTGTGTGATGAACCCCCTATGGTCAACGAAGAAACAATCTTCATTGACTATGGTTGACCTTTGCTGACCATTGAATCTTCGTCAGCTAAGGCAACGAAGAATCAGTCTTCGTCATTAAAGAATCAGTCTTTGTCATTGAAGAGACTCTTCATCACAGGGGCCATTCTTCGTCGATCAACACTTAGAAAAATTTCAAATTTGTCAATTATGCAACTCTTATACAATATATATATTTATACTTGATTAATGTTCATAATGTACATTAAATGTGTATACATGTATGTATTCTATAAGTGTGATGTATTTTTGTCTTATTACGGGTTTTTTTTTGTATACAGAATGGCTCTGAAAGCACAAAAACGCAAACCTGCCACCAAGAAAACTAACCAAACGGAAGAAGAAATCATGTCCGAACCTCGACACAATATGGTAGCGTTCTTAGATCCTGAAGGAAAGCTTGATGATTACAAGGAAATCACTCAATGGCTACGTGAATCAAGGATAAACAAAGCTGTTACATTCTCAGCACCGGTATACAAGTCGTTGATTAAAGCCTTCTGGGAAATGGCCAAGATCATAGAAGTTAACGGAAAGGAGCTGATTTAGGGGCAGGTTAACCAGTTGAATGTCGATGTGTCCTCGGAGATTCTAAACTCTGTTTTGGAACTTCAAGATGATGCAAGTGCTCCAGATGCTATTCTGACCATGTGCACACAAGGCTGTCTACTTAGAATGAAGTGCACTGGTGATATCTTTGCAGGGCAGATCAACAAAGCTGGATTACCGCTACGATACAAGTTCTTGCTGCATGTTCTTATTCAATGTATAAGCAAAAGCCATGCTGGATATGATATGGCTGGGAATGATCTCGTTGGTTTAATGGTCGCATTGGTGTTAAACAAGCCTTTCAGTATTTCAAAGTTCATCTTCACAAACATGAAAGAAAACTTAAGAAGAACAAGATCTCGTACTTCCAGCAACAAATTCTAGATATATCCCAGATTTATGCAGATGATTATGAATGTTCAACATCCAGGGCTTCCAAAGGTAGACAACGACATTCTCAAGATTGACGCTATGTTAGAACAGTCTTTACGATTATTCAAGGGTTTTTCTGCAAAGAGATACGTAGAATCTGATCCTCCAAGGAAGATGTTTGGAGCCTTAGCGAACACAGAGTACGTCGCTCCTGCAAACAATAAATGACGTCGCGACGATTGCCAATAGGACGACGAAGAGCCAAAGTTGAAAAAGATGATGGAAGATTAGTTTGGACGTAAGAAGTTGGATTCTTCTGAAAGAGATAGTGACGGTGATGATGAAGGTGGCGATGGTGGAGATGTTGGTGCTACAGCAGCTAGTGCACCTGGTGCTACTGGTGCATCTGCTGCTGGTACAACTGGTGCTAGTTCAGCTGGAGGTGATGCAGAGGAATCTAAGTCTGGCGATAATCAGCTAGAGCCAGGATATGAGTTCTATCTTGACGATCGTGGTGTAAGGCAGGTGAGAAGGATTAGACAGGAGGAGGATGTTGATTATGTTCCGTTTGATACTGAGGCTGAACGTTTAAAGAAAAGGGAAGCTGTTGCTCGAAGAAAGAGAAAGAGCAGGAAGTATATTGGTGCTGCATCTATACAGCCGACCGTGTCACAACAAGAAACTGCTCACGAAGCAGAAATGAATCCAAATCTTGGTCTCACGGCTGAAGAAGCTTCTGCTATATTATCTTCTCCTCCTCAATCAACTAAACCACCTCCTGTGGTTACTTCAGCTTCTAAAACGCCAGTTGTCACTCCATAAGCGAAACCTGCGCGCACAATGGTATCCACCATTCGAGCAACTACACCTCAGCAGGCATCAGAACGCCGACAAAGAAGATTTTCTAAAATGCAGCAAGACGAAAAGGTAGATTTCTTATTTTCTCAATTGCAAGATGCTGCTGGTCAGATTAATAGGCAATCGGAGTTCATGAATGCTACAAAAAGCGATGCGATAAAGCAACAGTTAGAGATGAATACGCTAAAGTCCACTGTTCAGCGTCAACAAGCTGAGATTACGCGCCAACAAGCTGAGATTGAACAACTTAAAGCTGAAAATTCATGTTTGAAGGATGCTGATGAAGAAAGGGAACGCCAATTACAGTAAATGCGAGCTGCTAATAACGCTCGTGGTATTGATATGAATCGTTTGAAAGAAAGAAGCACTGTTGTTCAAAGGTTGGCCGAAACTCTTAAAGCAAAGCATGGTGATATGAAAGAGTGGTACAACACTCGCAATACCAAGATAACAGATGGGGTCAAGAAAATCCATGATGGTTTCGTGATCGTCAGAAAGCGTGTTAACATTATGTGGGCTGACCGATGCAAACAACAGGAAACCTTGATGAAACGTGATCATGATTCTGAAGATCCGGGTAACCCAGACCCTTTCGCTGCATATGAACACCCACCAGCCACTGAATCTACTCAGATTGTTGCTTTGCCTCCACATATTGAATCTACACAAGGAACCTCTGGCGGCATTGTAGAAGAAATACAACAGCTAGAGACTAGTTCTTACGTTGAAAGTTCCATGGCTGGTACATCCACTGTTCTTAGCTCTGCTGACATTGCGTTACAGGTTGTACATCCTGTATCTGGAGAAGTTCTGGAAGAAGGAGAGTTTGTTGCTGAACTCTCGAATGAGCAGATGCTAGCGTTGAATGAAATGAAAGCAGTCGATGATGCTTCTATTGAAAATATTCCAAGTGAACCTGAAACTGCAGACATAGAAAATCTTGATGAAATCATTTATGAAGGCGAAACGAGGAAGTCGACTTATGTACGTGAAGATGGAACAGAGTTCAATCCGATTGATGAAGACTGGTTGAAAGATCATTTGGAAGATATCGACGAAAAGCTAAAGAATCGTGATTCAACAGATGATGCAACCGACTCATTCAAAGAATGGAGAAAACAGTTCCTTTCTAAGGTTGCAAGGCCTACACCTTCTGAAACTTAAGTCGATTATTTGAAGTTCGATAAAGAAAAGCCTCTTGGAAAAATACTCAGCTGGATGTTTGTGAAGGAAATCCATTGCATGGCGGTGAAACGTGAACATGGAATCCAGTATTTCAGATTGCTTTTGAGTATTCTATCTCTACCGTTCTATGATGTGGCAACATTATAAAGTTGGAGCTGATCAATCGTTCAAAATATGAAGGAGCAACGTTGTTTGCTCGTAAGTTGAAGATAAATTAGAGGATAGGGTGGAAAGACGAGTTATACAAGCCACAGTTTCCGATGTATCAGCAGATAAAGTATACTTTGGATCCAAAAACCAACACGGCGAGGTACAAACTCGTTTATCAGCCGGTGAAAGTCTTGGACAAGATCCCTCTGATGCTGATGAAGCAGAACTTCCTGGAAAATATGGTGTTGTGGTGTTATGACTCTGATATGCACGAGGCCGTTATTGTGTTAAAAAATGATCAAGAAATTTTCCGCATGCTCGATCCAATGTGGATAATCAACATGTCTACCTCTGATATCAACAAGTTGTGTCGTAACGACATATTCTACGAAGAAAAGGACGCTTATCAAGCGTTACTATTTCAACGCGTCGCTTGTTTCTGTTATTACCGTGGAATTCATGCTGGAAGCACCTGGTCGGAAAAGCACTAAAGAGTCAAAGAGCGAAGACCAAGCAACAGACAAGGGGGAGTTTGTTGGTGCATTTATGTGTCTGTAACTTTGTCTTGTTTACGTTGTATGTTATACAGTCTTTTGTAATCGAGTCTGTAAGTTCCGTCAAGTCTACCTAGTCAGACATCCTCCTATCTTACTTGGTATGACGCTTGTCTTTGTATTGTAACTTAAACTAATGCTAGTGTGAATTATGTTTATGTATGTGTGTAATCATACTTGGACTGTTTTCACAGTTAGTAAATATTTTGTCTTGATTGATGATTGACGAAGGTCCAATCTTCGTCATGATTTTGCTTGGCGAACCATCATTGTTCGCCGTGCTATGTGTTTAATGAAGAATCAATCTTCGTCACACATAACCTTCATCACATAGGAGTTCGCCGGTGGACATTATATATTGCTTGTTATGTTTAACAGTTTAGGTATAAGAGCATAGAGAAACTGAGAGTTTATCGTTCAAGCATTGTGTGTATATGTTTGATGTTTTTCTCGTCCTTTTAATCTAAAGTGAATCTTTGGTTATCTGTTGTGTTACTTGCTTTACTTTGTTCGGTTTGCACCGTCACTTGGATTCCGCACTCGTGACCGTGTTTCTGATAAACAAGGACTAGGTTTCGTAATCGATCCTCCGAGAAAAACGGACCTACAACAAGTTTTAAAATGTTTGAAGCTGAAAGAAGCACGGGGCGAATCAGTCTTGGATTTCTCAGAGGACTTGCTAGCATTCTCGTGAAGTTTGCTGACAATCTGTGGAATGACTTTTGCCATTTGCTTAGCGACTAGAGAAGCAATGCGTTTATTAGCATGGTTTCGACGCACGGTGCAGGAAGAATGCGACCCGAATGAAGACATTGTCTGCAACAGACATCGTCTTATGATTCAGATGCATTTTTTAAGTCGAGTAGAGTCTATCGTATCACCAATAGTATATATAGTAGGTCTAACACATAGGCTCATAGTCACGTAGGCACATAATCCCCATAGGCATGTAAGCACATAAGCACGTAGTTCACAAAAACACATGGTCGCATGCCATCCCATACTAACATGTGGTCCATTCAAGCACATAATTTGCACATATATGACTATATTTTGCACGTATTCACCTACATATTTTACACGTATTCATCTATCCTTCAAGTTGCGATTTCGATCGAGTGTTGCGAGTGCGAGTAGCGAGTAGCGATTGTGGGCAAAGTAACGTATAGCATAGCATAATATCAGTGATTTGTTAACGTTTTGAGATAGATGTGCAGTGCGAGCCGTGCGTGTTTATCAAAGCGGTGTACGGAAAAGCGTAAAGTCACCAAAAATCAAAACACATAAACATATAAAATCCACATAAAACACATAAAATCATAGAGTCAGCAGTTGCGAGCTTAGAATCGAAACACGTAAACACATAAAATTAGTGATTACGAGTTTGAAATCGAAAATAAATTGTCTTGGCGTGTATAGACATTGACTATCCAAAGTGATTCGATTATTCACAAGGACTTCGAGTACACGCTTTGGCCTAATAGACTGTGCTCTTGCACCGATATGCGGTGATTGGCATGCATCCTTTCGGTTAATACGTGAATTGAGTCATTGGAATCCATCGAGACTTTGGTGAGAGTTTTGTAAAACCAAAAGAGAGAATGGAATTCGTCCCTGTTTGTGGTAATAGAGTCAGAGTGATAGGGAGAATCTCGTCGAAGTACGGATTTCACTCCTGATTCAACGCAAATTCTCGTGTTTATAGTAAAAATGTGCGTGTCGGGCGAGCGATCAATTCAAGAGTTTGCGGTTTTCACACCAAGTCTCGATCCGATCACTTGTTTATTTGTCGAAAATGCGTGTGTGCACGAGCCTTAGGAGAGGCTAAAACAGTTTGACAATCTTAGGAAAGATTGTCGAGCGTTTGGAGATTGAGCTAGAATACAATGTACGAAATGCACTCGGGCAATGTGACCTACTTCATACGAGGTGTTTCACTCGAGCGAAGTAACTCACCTTGTGCGAGTTGTTCCACTTCATACTGGTACTCCTAGTGTTGCAATAGAGATAGAGTTAACACAAATAGATATCGAGCGTAGTTCTTAGACTATAGTCTAGATCAATACTAAGACAACATCCTGGACTAGGTTGTGTCTTTCCTAGTTCCCTATAGTTATGGCTCTGATACCAATCTGTCACACCCCAACCGATGGCGGAAACATCGGGGCGTGGCACTGAGCGAAACAGATTGTCCAAGAGATTCCATAACAACTAATAATTACCAAATATTTAAGCATTACGTCCTATACCGTAACATATCAAGTAAACATAGTTATTACAGACCAATTGTTCTCAAAGACAAATAAAAACTATTCCGACAACTCAGATTAATAATTGTTTATTTGTTTCTAGACTCTTCCTATCTCGATTCCACATAGCAAGCAAGCATCCTAAACACCTGTCACATACGTTAAAGTAAAAGTCAATACACATAGTGTAAAGGTGAGCATACAAGTTTAATAGCATAATAGTAGCGAAAGCGATTTACGCTTATCCAGCATGAAGTACGTTAAAAGTGAAGCACGTAAGTTATCGACAAAGATCCTATCAATACCAATGACTGCGAGTTGTAGAGTGCGCAACATATGTTCACCACTGCGAACACGTGAAGTAAGATCCTTAACAACCCCTGAATAAACAGGTGCTGAGTCCAAACTATAGTACTGTCGTTGCTAAGGCAGGTAGACAACAATCAATGTGTTAACATAACAAACAGGCATTCATCGAGTCACATATAACATGCGAGAGCGGTTAGCATTTAAAAGTGTTTGCATTGTGTGTTGATGTGATTTGATATAAGTAACGTATATAACACCCAAAAGTTCGTTAAGCGAAAAAGGGTTCGAGTATACTCACAGATAGTGCTTAGTAAATAAACACCAATCTTGGATTGAAGGGAGCGCTTGGGAGATTAGCCTGATCACAGTATGATAGTATAAGCGTTGAATGGTGCGTTAAACAACATGTCGGTACGTTGTGGGAGTTAAGTGACGAAAAGAGATCCGATCGGATGGCCTTCCGGACGGATGGCCATTCGCTCAGAGGGTTGTCTGTTGGGATGGATGTGTTTGTGTATGATGTGACTTTGAAGTTTTCGCTGTAGCATTTTGAAACACATGAAGTATATCTACCTTTCAGGTCGCCCGGTCAAACGGTCATCCGGACGGATGGCCGTCCGCTCGGATGGCAATCCGGGTGGAGGCTAACATACTTGCAAACTAGAAATTGTTTAAGTGTTTTAAAATGCTACAACGAAAACTTCAAAGTCACATCATACACAAACACATCCATCCCAACGGACAACCCTCTGAGCGAATGGCCATCCGTCCGGATGACCATCCATCCGGAAGGCCATCCGATCCGATCGCTTTTCGTCAGTTAACTCCCACAACATACCCACACGCTGTTTAACGCACCGTTCAACTCTTATACTATCATATTGTGATTAGGCTAATCTCCCAAGCGCTCCCTTCAATCAAAGATCGGTGTTTATTTACTAAGCACTATCTGTGAGTATACTCGAACCCTTTTTCTCTTAACGCACTTTTGGGTGTTACATACGTTACTTATATCAAATCACATCAACACACAACGCAAACACTTTTAAACGGTAACCACTTTCGCATGTTATACGTGGCTCGATGAATGCATGTTTGTTATGTTAACACATTGATTGTTGTCTACCTGCCTTAGCAACGATAGTACTATAGTTTGGACTCATCACATGTTTATTTAGGAGTTATTAAGGATCTTACTTCACGTGTTCGCAGTGGTGAACATGTGTTGCGCACTCTACAACTCTCAGTCATTGGTATTGATAGGATCTTTGTCGATAACTTACGTGCTTCACTTTTAACGTACTACATGCTGGTTATGCGTAAATCGCTTTCGCTGCTATTATGCTATTAAACTTGTATAATCACCTTTACACTATGTGAATTAACTTTTACTTTAACGTTTGCGACAGGTGTTTAGGATGCTTGCTTGCTATGTGGAATCGAGATAGGAAGAGTCTAGAAACAAACGAACAATTATTAATCTGAGTTGTCGAAACATTTTTTATTTGTCTTTGGGAACAATTGGTCTGTAATAACTATGTTTACTTGATATGTTACGATACGGGACGTAATGCTTAAATATTTGGTAATTATTAGTTGTTATGGAATCTCTTGGACAATTTGTTTCGCTCAGTGCCGCGCCCCGATGTTTCCGCCGTCGGTTGGGGTGTGATAAGTCAACAGTAGTAGTGGTGCTGCAGTGGTCGTCATGGGTTGGATTCCGACAAGTCGAATCCGTCAATGGCACGCGACAGAACAAGCTAAGCCTCTCGCGTTGCGCGAGAGGCATAAAAGCTGGAAAATTTTCTTATTTTGTTTGTTTGATGCATAGAACTTGTTTATAAGTGTCTTAAAACCTTCATAACTAATGTTTATGTCGGTTTTGAATATAGGTGAATGTTATGGACTCCGGATGAAGATTAAGCGAAGAACACGAACCGAATACACATCTAAATGAAGCTTTCGCGTTGATCTTTTTTTGTTTTTGTTAAAAGTGAACTTTGTAAACACTTAACACTATATTTTGAACGTTTTAAACATGTATGAATGCTGGCATGACAAAGTTTTTGTAAAGTCGCATTTTGATATAAAATGCGTATTTAATGATATATTTATGTTAAATTCAAACGGGTCTTACATTAACCAAATTTTCACGATTTTTTTATTTGTTCTCACGGTACTCTCAATATTTAGCGTTCTGGTTTAAACATTCCCCTGCATTATATATATATATAGTGGGGATCCTGTGAAAAAGTGTGTTTTTTTTCAAGAAAGTGTAGGAAGCGATCTGGGCCATCAGATGAGTGTGTTTAATGGTTGAGATCATTTTGGTGGTATTTTGGTAATATACGTGTCTTTAAAATAGGCTAATTTAATTGACTGGGGGTAAATGTGTCATTTAAGTTCTTTTAAATAAGGAAATAACTACCAATCATAAAACCACCTCAAAAACTGTCGCAGTTTTTTCTCTCTCTCTCTAATCCCTCACATTTGAAAACACCAAATCATACAAAAAATAACGATAAATCAGATCTAGATGTGTTCTTAGTAGTGTGTTTTAGCGATAAAACACAATGTGACGAACCAGGGGACTGACTACTAAAACACAACATCCAGAATGCCAAAATCATATCAACCAGTAACTGATAAAACACATTGTGATGAAACCAGTAACTGATAAAACACAACATCAAGAATGCCAAAATCACATCAACCAGTAACTGATAAAACACATTGTGATGAAACAGTAGATAAAATACAAAAGAACATGCCATTCAAGAATCATAACTGGTATAACACATTGTGATGAAAACGGTAATTGATAAAACACAACATCAAGAATGCCAAAAATCATATCAACCAGTAACTGGTAAAACACATTGTGATGAAATCAGTAACTAGTAAAACACAACATCAAGAATGTCAAAATCACATCAACCAGTAAATGTAGGACACATTGTGATGAAACAGTAACTGAAACCAGTAACTGATAAAACACATTGTGATGAAACCAGTAACTGATAAAACACAACGTGAACAAGTAACTAATAAAACACAACATCAAGAATGCCAAAAATCATATCAACCAGTAACTGATAAAACACATTGTTATGAAACAGTTGGCTGAAACCAGTAACTGCTAAAACACATTGTGATGGACCTAGTAACTGATAAAACACAACATGAAGAAATTGTTAATGATTTGAACTTTGTAATTTAAAACAACTGCCCTTTTGAAATCGTAATGATTTGAAATTGTCAAAGATATATACGTTTCCATAAATATCTGGATAGTTAGTTTAGGATATGATATTCCAAAATTAAATTAATAATCAAATTACCATCATACCCTTTTGAATAAAAAAAAAACTAAAAGCCACATGTCACCTCCCTATTGCTTCCTAGACTTTCTAGGAAACTTAGGCTTTCTAGCCAAGTCCCACTATATATATTTAGGTGAAGGATAAATGGAAACTTATGTCAGTTGAGTAAACCCAAATAAACCCTATGTAACATTTTTATTTTTTTTTCTAAAAACAGGGAATGTAACATAAATGTTCACGAACACTTTTATGAAAAAAATGCCTACAAGTTTTTTTTAAAATGTTCAAAATTTGTATGTTAAACATATATATTATGTAACATGAAATTTTTAACATTTAAAAAAAAAACTACTCGGTGTTTTTTTGTTTTTCTTTTATAAAATTGTTCAAATATTTGTATATTACATTTCCTATTTTTTTTAGAAAAAATATAAAAATGTTACATGGGATTTTTACAAAGGTTTCTTGAGTTTACACAACTCAAGTAGGTTTTCCATATAGCCTTCCCCTATATATATACGTATATAGGGGAGGGTTCAATTGTAAACTCATTTTATTGTGAAAACTTGAAAACTAATTAAAAAAGCACAAAAAACATACCAATTTTTTTTATAAAAATATCGTTACTTTTTATATATAAAAATAAATCTTTATTTCAAAAAAAAATTATAGTGTACATGTACAATAATGCACATGTGCAGGACATGTTTTTTTTTGAAAAAAAGTTTTTTTTTATATATATAAAAAGTAGCGAAAAGTTAATAAAAACAATTTACATGTTTTTTAGGCTTTGTTTAGTTAGTTTTCAAGTTTTCACAATAACTAGTGGTTTTCATTTGAACCATCCCCATATATATATATATATATATATATATATATATATATAGGGGATGGTTCAAATGAAAACCCCTTTTATCGTGAAAACTAATTAAAAAGCCTAAAAAACACACCCAAATTTTTGTTTTCCAATTTTTTATTAAAATTCGCTAGATTTTGTATAAAAAAACTTTTTTTTCAAAAAAAACAAAAATTGTAGTGCACATGTGTAGTACACATACACATGTGCACTACAATTTTTTTTTTAAAGAAGTTTTTTTATTTACAAAAACTAGCGAAAATTAGTTAAAAAAAATTGGTATGTTTTTTATGATTTTTTAGTTAGCTTTTGGGTTTTCGCTTTAACTAGTGGTTTTCATTTGAAATTACCATATATATACATATATATATATATATATATATATATATATATATATATATATGGTTTTCATTTGAACATTATATATATACATAGGACAAAGATCCGTTAGGAACCACCCTTTATTGCGAGAACCACGAAAACCAGTGTGAACACAAACAGTAATACCTAAAAAAATCTAAAAAACACCCAAAAATTTTATTTTATTTTTTTACTATTTTTTTTTTTGGAAAAATCGCTATATTTCCTTTACAATAAAAAAAATAAAAAAAATAAAAAATTCCGAGTCACAGTTATCCATGCACATGTGCATTTATATCATTTCTTTGACAAATTCCGTAATTCATTACAAATATTAGACAATTGCACTTTCATTTACACTACCACGTGTAATACACTACTTTTTACGTTAACAATATTAGAAATGCACATGTGCATCTATATGTATCAACATGAAATAAGGTGTTTTTGTACACTACTTTCTTTTTCATCTATCATTCCATCCATAATACACAAACATGCACATGTGCATTTTTTGTCATTTCTTTGACAAATTCCGTAATTCATTACAACTATTAGACAATTGCACTTTCATTTACACTACCATGTGTAATACAATACTTTTTACGTTACCAATATTAGAAATGCACATGTGCATCTATATGTATTAACATGAAATAAGGTGTTTTGGTACATTACTTTGAATACACTTTCCCTTTCATCTATCATACCATCCATAATACACTACCATTATCTCCTACCATCCATAATACAATACCATTACCAATATTTTCACTTTATTACATGTATGTAAACACCATTTATACCATCCAATCAACATATTACATCATAAATTGACAACTATAACCAAACCATCAACCACTAGATATAACTAACCAAAAAACATGTATATGGGCCTACTTCTCCATTCAAAATCACGAACTTTTTGTACCAAAACACGTTATATCATGGTTATACCTAATGATGCACATGTGCATTTTGAATATTGGTAATGTAAAAAGTAGTGTATTACGAATGGTATTGTAAATTAAAGTGCAATTGTCTATTCCTGATAACGTATTACCGAATTTATTGAAGTAATGATACATATGCACATGTGCATGGATAACTGTTACTAAAAAAAAGGTTTTTTTTTATGGTAACGAAATATAGCGATTTTTTAAGAAAAATATTAAAAAAAAAAATTGAGTGTTTTTTTTTTTATTTTTTTTAGATTTTATTTTGTGTTCACATTGGTTCTCGCGGTTCTCGCAATAAAGGTGGTTCTCGCATGAACCTTACCCTATATATATATACATATATATATAGGGGAAGGTTCATTGGTGAATACTAAAAAAGTGGGGAACAGTAGGGAACCGACTCAAACGAACTCCGATTGGACTCATTCCGGCGGCGTTGGAACCGGCTCGTCGAACCCTAACTAAGATCTCTTAACCCTAAACCCTAAATACTAACTCATAAACTCTAAACCCTAAAGCTAAAAAATAAGGCTAAAACCAAAGCTAAACCGTAAAATCTAAACTATAAACCAAAAAACTAAACCCTAAAGGCTAAACCTAAAGCTAAACCCTAAAACTAAACCCTAAACCCTGAAGCTAAACCCTAAAAGCCAAACCCTAATATATTTAGGGTTTAGGAGTTATGATTTAGGGTTTAGGGTTAAGAGATCCTAGTTAGGGTTCGACGAGCCGGTTTCAACGCCGCTGGAATGAGTCCAATCGGAGTTCGTTTGAGTCGGTTCCCCACTGTTCCCCACTTTTTTTGTGTTCCCCAATGAAACTCATACTATATATATATATATGTATATATATATATATGTATATATATATATATATAAAGAGAGAGAGAGAGAGAGAGAGAGAGAGAGAAGATCATAGGAACACTACTTAAATGTGAGAAAAATAAAAAACTTAAATACACACCATTTTTGTTTTAAACATTTTTTTGGCTTTAAATTTAGCATTTATAAGATAAAACAATAATTTGAATTAAAAAAACATATTAGTATTACACATGTGCCAAATATGTTATGTTGCACAGGCAAGCCTTAAGGTTTAGGTTTTCAGTTTAGTTTTGCTTTGCTTTCTGGGTTATATTTTTGAGGAATTTAAGATCACGGTTTAGTTTTTAGGTGGGGAGGTTAGGTTTTTGGTGGTTTAGGTTTTGGGGGATTTTAAGTTTAGGGTTTAGTTTTTAGGTTTTAAAGGGAGGGGTGTTTAGGTTTCTCGGCGTTTGGCTTGGCAACGTTTGTTGTACCCATATTATGCCTCTGAGCATTGATAGTTGTTTGGGTGTTTGATCAATTTGTTGCTAATTGATATATATATATATATATATATAGGTGATTGATCATGAGAAAACTAGTTTAAATGAGAAAACAAAAAAACTAACTAAAAAAGCCTAAAAAAATACCAAAAAATTTTGTTTAAAATTTTTTATAAAAAAAATCGCTAGTTTTTATGCATGGAAAAAAATTTAAAAAAAAAAAAAAAAATTTTTTGTTGTATTGCACAAGTGCACTATTACGGATATAGTACAAATGTGTAGTACACATATAATGCAAATGTGCTGAACAACAAAAAAAATTTTGAATTTTTTTATATATAAGAATTAGCGATTTTTTTTATAAAAGATTGTAAAATAAAATTTGGTATGTTTTTTAGCTTTTTTTAGGGTTTTTTAGTTAGTTTTCTAGTTTGCTCATTTAGATGTAGTTTTCTCATATATATATATATATATATATATAGAAACGGGATTAGGAGAAAACGTTCAAAAGTGTGAGAACGGTGAGAACGCATCCTGGCGCAACACGTGTCACGCGGCATAGAAAAGGGTGGAGGGACTTTTTTGTCCTTTTATCTTCTCCTTTTCCAGTTCCGTTTTTCAAAATGTTGTTTTATTTTTGGCGTTAACCAAATTCAATAATTAATGGCGTTTAATGGTTTCATTGTATTAACATTTTGGCGTTTATGGCATTTTAATACTACAAGAACTGTCATCAGTCTCTCTCTTCTTTAATACTACAAGAACTGTCAGCAAAATATATGGCGTTTTATGTAAAACTTAACAAACCCATCGGTTTGATTTTTTGCATGCTCGTCTGTTGAAGTGGCTTTTGTGGATGTTTGGGGACATAGATCTATGACGTGTGGGTGGGTTTTTCGCTTTGATCTTCAACTTGACCTTCATCTTTATAATCATCCCACTCTTCACTGTCATTGATGTCTTCTCCTCATCCAAGCCTTCTTCAAGAACAAAGAACACAAAATGACATATGACTGTCATCAGTATCTTTTTCTTGAAGATTTTTCCATCTCATGCAGCAAAATCTTACTGAGTTACTCCCCTCAGCTAACAATCCATTCAGTGAAACTTCACGAAAAACAATACTGAATATCCAAGAAAGCATATTAGCCATCTTTGATTTTTTTTTTAATTTTTTGGCGTTTTACAGTAAGTGGTATTTAGTAGTGTTTTGGCGTTTGTTTTTTTTTTGTTTGATTAAATGGAAGTTGCTGAGAGTTATTATTTTATAGGATTTATTTTTGGCGGTGTAGGTTAGGTGGTGCATTATTATAATAAACTATTCGTCGTTTCAGTTACTGTTTGTAATTATTGTGTTTGATAAGCTTTTATCTCTGAAGTCTGTAACACGTCCCGTCTTTCAAGTTTGGCGTTTTAGATTCTAATACAATAAATTTTCCGTTTTTTCATTTTTACTGTTTTCTAGTTTCATTTTAAAGTTTGGTTTTTAATTTTTTATGGGTTTTTTATAATACTTTTTCGAAGTAAATTTCTTATAGTTTAGGAGTTTTTGTGGCGTTTTACGGCATGATAGCGTTTTAACAAGCATTTGGCTGTCTGGCGTTTATATTATATACGACGTTTTTATTATATAACAATCAACTGAAAAAGAAAATTAAAAAAAGAATATATAAACAATTGATCATCCAAATATTTGTAGGATCGAGATTCGACCTAATACGAGTCGTTCAGAAGAGTTCTTGATCTAATCAGAGGCGGAATTCAGTGATTAGACCTTGCTTCAGCTTGATTCACGCTTAGATTCACTTAAATTGTCTCTTGTATTGATTTCACAACGAGTTACAGGCTGTAGACACTTCGGCAGAGCTTGGCTACCGGAATCAGAACTGTTACAAATGAAATCACAAGTCACCTATTTATAGGTTTACCAGGTCGCACGAACAGGACTTCTGCCAGTTCGCACGAACTGGTCAGTTCGTACGAACTGGCCACTTCGTGTGAACTTGCCTGTTGTGACCTGTTTCCCGATTCTTTCGAACTATGTGACTTGTTCAATCTAACCTATTACACAACTCGATACAAGACGAAGTCAACAGACATATGCACCAACAAACTCCCCCTTGGATGTTGACGAGTCTTAGGCACACTGTTCTTCAGTCTTGATCAGTCTTCACACGCTCTTCCAAAGTATCTTCCTCTAACTCCCTCTTGGATATGACAATCTTAAACAAATTTCAGAATCGCAACCCTGGCTCTTTGTCTATAACACTTCTCCAGGATCTTCATCTGGCTCTTTCACTTTCACAGGTTCAGGATGTTTCCTGGCTCTTTCACAGCAACAGGATCTGAAACCTGGCTTTTCTGTCTTCAGACTCCCCCTCTCAATCAGCAGGGATAGCAGTCTGGAATTCTCTGTCTTCAGGCTTTGGATCGAAACCCTGGCTCTCAGAAATCGAAACCCGGCTCTTCCAAACCTGCACATGCTCTACCCAAAACATAAGTTTTTCAAGATTTAAACAATTTTAGTAAACATGGGTAGAAATCATACATCATCAAAAATAATAGTTACATCAAGTTCAAATTAATGACCTTGATTAACTAATCATACAATCATTCTCAAAATACCAAATGTAGATTATTTTTGAAATTCTTCATTTTCAACAAACTCTCCCAAACCAGTGTTGTTCATCATGTTTAGCATTTGGGATTTTGAAAATCAGCTTTTCAACATCAGTTGTCGAAAATAATATGAAATAAAATCTTTTTAGATTTTCAAAACTTTATGCTAAAACACAATCTTTAAAATCTTTTTGGATTTAAGGAAATAAAATATATACAGACATCTTTTTGTGAGTTCGTGTCAGAGGATCATATCAGTTTATGACAAGTCACAAGTACCGTTGAGCTTAGTTACACATTAAGAATTAAACAGTTCACTTAGATTGTCGATATACTGATCCACTTAAATTTTCACACAAATTTCAACTTATTCAGGATACGAATTAGGTGTATTAAGAACTTAAACTTATTCATGTGTCCCACCTCTTGAATATACTCTCGTATCCAGATCCCAATATTCAGTCTTACAGGTGAGTATACCTAGATGATATCTGTAAGGGGTGAAATGCGAAACCTTGAGAGCTCATATTTTTGTTGAGTTGAAGGCTCGACTTTTGGTGTGTACCCCTTGGGGATCTTCTTTTCAACAGCACATGATTTAATCTTTTCGATTTTTCATCATTTTTATGCTGAGGGTGTGCTTTTATTTCAAGCAAGCAGAAAGTATTATCCGGGGACTAGGCTATTGCTCCCGCAAAATCAGAAGTCTCGGGATAATACCCCAGATATCACTGAGTATAAAGACCTAGTATTTCAGAAAGAGGGACCTTTCAAACAAGATTTCGGGGGTTATCCATATATCCAAGTGATGTTCCCCACGAAACAAGCAAGTTATGATTTTTATGTTTATATCCCGAAAAAGTCTACTAAATGTGCAAAAACCTATCGGCACATCATCAGTGAGACTGTTTAATGCTATTTAATCATTACATTTCTTTAGCATACCGTAACTGTCTAACTAATGTACTATCATTTCCTCTTTTTCTCAACAAAACTCATTTTTTATTTTTCGATGTTTTTGGATTTTTAAATTTTATCATGTTTTTGGGTTTTTCAAATTTTCAAAAATTCTAATTTTTTACTCCCCCTAAAATCAAAATATGTTTCAATTTTGATTTTCTGGGAAAATTTGAAAACAAACTGTACAAAGTAAAATTGACAAACTGATGAGAATCGCTTCAATTCTCCATCCACTTGGCATAAACAATCAAAACTCCCCCTGACAACAAACTATTTTCCCAAAATTATTTCAAAACACTTAAGTTTGTTTTAATTAAAATGGTTTTTCCGGAAAATAAGTTTTTGTTGATTTCAAACATCTTGGGGTTTCATCACATTGTTTTCCAACCACATGTAAAAATACCACTTGTAGGAATATTTCACAAAAACAATTTTCAAGAATGATGTCGATTCATGCTCCACGATTACCAACTTGGGAGCTCCGGCAAGTCAGGTTTTTCATTCATAAAGATTCTCCCAAGCCTGACGGTCCTTGGGAGATTCCGAGTTATCATCACTCGGTTTCTTGCCTTTCTTCTTCGATTCATAATATTCCTTTACCCCTTTGACCTTTCTGTCAACCATTTTACCAAAAATATTTTGAACTGTGGGGTTAAAGGCTTTTTCAACATCAAATTCCTTCTTTTCAGAAAAGAATTGATTTGAAATCTCTGTCTTTCCAACTTTTGATTTTAAGTTTTCAGCCCGCAATGGTGGAAAATTAACATCATCCATTGGTGGAACTGAATTTTCACTTTTGATTTCAATTTGTGACTCCTCTGACTTTGTGGAATCAGATTCATCGCCAGAATGTAGCTCCTCTGCTTTTGTCGAATCAGAATCATCGCTAGAACTGCTATCTGATTTCTTAACAACCCACTTGTGGTTGTCAAGTTTTTGCTTTTCTTTGTAACAACTTTTCGAACACTCACCAACCTCAGATTTTGAATTTTCAAACACTTTAAATTTTTTGGTTGGTGGTTTGGTTTTCTCAACAACTTTTCCTTTCAGTTTAGGAGAGACTCACTGTTTTGTGTTGGTTGCCTTTGGACAGTTCTTGGCAATATGACCAACTTTTTGACATCCAAAACAAGTTCTCTTCTCCTTTTTCTCAGCAAACTCCTTCTTCATCTCATCTTGCTTCTTGGAAAGGAATTCTCTGTTTGACTGCTTCCAGAATAAGATCTTTTCTTCTTCTTCAGAAGATGTTCCTGAAACAAATTTAGTTTTTGGTTTATAAATTTTCTCTTTTTTATCATTTTCTGATGGAATGAAACCCAAACCCTTCTTTTTGAAATTACCGTTATGGTTTCGTTTCTTTCGATAACTCGAACCAGAACTGTAACCCTTTTTCTTGTTTAAACGTTGTTGATCTCTTGAGGTGTATTTTTTAGGTTTTTCTGAAAGATTTACATCTTTTATTTCAGAAATATTAATTTCTGTTAATTTGAAAACCTTGTTAATCAATTCAGTTTTGACACCTCTTATTGGAAATTCTTCATCAGAAAATAATTTTTCAGAATCATTCAAAGTATATGCCACTTTGAATGTTTCGTCATTCAAATTATTTTTCGACATCAGAAATTCTTTATTGTAAACTCTTTTGCCCTTTTCAACTTTTGGACTTGGAATATCAGGCTTTGACTCTGACTCAGCCTCCTCTGTTTCATCTTTGTCCAACACATGATCCACCACTTTCTTAATCAATTCAGATTGTTGGTCAGTGTCGGACGATGTGAATGTGACATCAATATTGTCGGGCAATCCATCTGAAGATTCAGACTCCCATTTCAAATTGGTTGCCTTTTCGATTTTTTCTGAATTAGGATATTGTGGAGAATATCCATTTTCAAGCGGAGGTGGACACCTTGTATAATCGACACTATTTTTCTTACCAGTGCTCTTCACTTCAGATGTCTTTTCTTCAAACGCTTTCATACCTTCAAATGTAGGGTAAATTATGTCAGTCACATATGAAGAACATGAATAACTTTTCAATAACCTGTTTACCCTCTCAGTTTCTATCCTTTGAGCTTCCAACTTTTGTTCAAGATCAGCACATCTTTCAATGTACTTATTTACCATTTTCTACTTCGTCATGAACGCTCCTCTAAGTGTATTCATTGCTAGAGCTTGTTCATTGTTTGACTTGATGTATTGATTCATTGACTTGTTTAAAACATCATAAGACTCTGATAGTCTGTTATTTTGATGAATCAATTTGTTGTTGTGAGTTTTCATCGTGTCACAGTTTTCACACTTCTCAAGCACCTAGTCAGCATCAGCTTCCTTCTCAACCTTCATAGCTGGAATTTCTTTTTCCTGTTTCTTTTCTTCCTGAACATTTTCTTCAGTTTGATCTTCTTTTCAACATTAGCTGCTTTCTGATTCTTCTTTTTCGCAGCTTGTCTCTTGTTTCTTCTTTTCGTTATCTCTTTTATTTTTCCTGCAAAATACAAATTCTCATCATCATCACTTTCAGTTGAAAGTTTTCTTTTATAATATTTAAGTTTTCGAATATCTTCTCTATCATTCTCTTCATCTGATGAGTGATCAACGATTGGTGTTCTTTTTTCAGCTTTTCTTGTTGAATCCTGTTCTTTTTCCTTTTTTATTGGACTGAATTGCTGAGATTCGTAATAAACATATGCTAGTTCTTCTTCAACAGTTGAATCTTCAAAGATTTCAGCAACGAAAGCTTTATACTCTGAAATTCTATCAGGAACATATTTATCCCAAGAAAAACCTTCTGCAAGTTTTTCATCATCTTGATCAATCAGACCATAACACGCTTTTCTCTTTGAAGGCTCTTCAATCAACTCCTTCCTGGCATGTGAGGTTTCTGGCAATTTTTGTTGAAGTGGCTGGTGATAAATCGCTTTTCGATAATAATCGTTGTTGCCGAATGGATTTTGAGCTCCACTTGCTTCGCGGTTTGTGCATTCCCTCTTGAAGTGCCCCTTTTCCCTACGACGAAAACAAGTGACTTTAGATTTATCAAAACCTAAAGGTGAAGTACAAGCATCACGGAAATCATCTCTTCCAGTGATTTGTTTAAACTTCTCAGCTCTCCTCAGCACACTAGCCAAACACCATTTAATATCCATTAATTCCATATCCTCAGCATCAATCTGATCATAATCCTCTTTTGTCAGCATTGGATTACCGATCCTACCTGCAACTAAACTCTCATAAGATTCTAATACAGTCACCAACAAAGCCATGTGACCCTTAGCAACCTCTTCCGAGAAATTTTGACCATTCTGTAGATTCAATGCAATGTTGCATTGTAGTACTTGGCCATTGCCGCTGTATGAACTTTGAGATTTAGAACTGGTTGCTGAAAAATTCAGATCGAATGATGGATGTGAAGAGAAACCATCATTTTTGTTTGATCTTTTAGATGATCCTCCAGAAGAATTATTTGTGCTAAATGCAGTTTCGATATTTGGTGCAATGTTGGTCTTATCACTCATACCTCCTTTGTAATACAGACCAATGTCCTATTCACCATTCGAATTCTTCATTTTATCCATCTTTCGTTGTTCCATCTCTTGAGCTTCAAGCTTTTCGATAAACTTGCTCAGTGTAAGACCCGAAAATTCCTCATTATTCTTCAGAATCATAAGATACGTTCCCCAAACATCCTGTGGCAACGCATCGGCTAACTTTTCAACCCATTCTTCTTTATCTTTCTTGATATCCAATCGCTTCATGTTAACCACCAAATTGCAATATCTTTCTATAATCTGTTTAGTGCTTTCAGTTTTCAATCCATGAAATAGATCAAATTCTTTCTTCAAAAGTGATTTTTTGTTCTTGATCATGTCTTTACTTCCAACAAACTTTGTTTTTAGTGCTTTCCACACATAGTGTGCACTTCCGTTGTGTTGTAGCAAGATCAAGATATCTTCTTTAATCGCTTGTTGCAAAATACTCATCATCATTTTTTCATTCTTGTATTTCTTTTTCTGTTCATCACTTAAATCTTTAATAGCAATATCCTCTTCATTGTCATCAGTCGGTCTAACATATCGTTGTTCAACACATTCCCATGCATCTAAGTGATTTGCTTGAACCCAAGTTTCAAAACGTTCTTCCCATCAACTATACTCCTTGATATTCATGAGCTTGGGCGGTTTTTGCATGGTACCCATCTCATTTTCTAAGTTCGCGTTCTGGGCTATAGTCATCGGGGTAGCAAATGCGTTGTAAAATTCGTTTTCCATGATTCGGTTTTTAGAATCCACAAAATCAGATATTCAAACGAACTGACAAGATCCCTTCGTGCGAACTGGTTAATTTCCAAACGAACTGATAAAGTCCACTTCGTGCGGACTGACAAACTCTCAAGCGACCTGAGCAGTTCACTCCGTGCGAACTGAAAATTTCTAGGCGACTTCGTACGAACAAGGTTTCCAACTCATGTGAACAAAATGTTCAGCTCGTGCGAACTGACTCAATTAACTCGTGCGACCTGACATATTTTCATGCGAACGGATGTTTTTGTCCAATTTTATCAGGTTTTAGATCGATTTTAGGTCCAAATTTTTCACAGATTGATTAAAACACTGTTTCGCACGTTATGTTTCAAAATCAGCACATTTTATCCGTGAAATCACCGTTAATTTTGAAAAATAGAGTAGAAAGTGAGTAGAAGTGAGAAAATTTGGTGAAAACAAGCTGGAATGGTAAGAACTCTTCCTCCTGAGCTCTGATACCACTTGTAGGATCCGGATTCGACCTAATACGAGTCGTTCAGAAGAGTTCTTGATCTAATCAGAGGCGGAATTCAGTGATTAGACCTTGCTTCAGCTTGATTCACGCTTAGATTCACTTAAATTGTCTCTTGTATTGATTTCACAACGAGTTACAGGCTGTAGACACTTCGACAGAGCTTCGCTACCGGAATCAGAACTGTTACAAATGAAATCACAAGTCACCTATTTATAGGTTTACCAGGTCGCACGAACAAGACTTCTGCCAGTTCGCACGAACTGGTCAGTTCGTACGAACTGGCCACTTCGTGTGAACTTGCCTGTTGTGACATGTTTCCCGATTCTTTCGAACTATCTGACTTGTTCAATCTAACCTATTACACGACTCGATACAAGACGAAGTCAACAGACATATGCACCAACAATATTCACTGTCACCAGTCTCTTTCTTCTTTTTTGAATCATCTTAACTGGCTGGTTCGAATTTCGTATGATTCATTTTGTTTTTTTTTTTGTTTTTCAAGTAGTTTTATTTGTCACCGTTTGGAAGCACAAAATCTGACATCAGCATCTTTTTCTTGAAGATTTGTCCATCTCATTCAGCAAAATGTTATTGAGTTTACACTCTTTCAGCTAACAATCTTGAATTTTCCAAGGAAAGTTGTTTGATTTTTTAATTTTGGCGTTTTACCGATAAAAAGAACGCCACTAAATAAAAACACCTTAAAACTCAAAATTTGACCATGCTAAAATCAATAATGTTTTGCTGTATGAGATGGACAACATTGTTAATCATCGGTTAAGAAAGATAACTGTCAATGTTGTCCACCCCATACAGCTAAACTTTATTGACAACAAACCTCAATAATGTTTTTGTATGTTTTGGCGTTATAAATAGGATGGAAGTTGATGATAAAGTCAATAAGATTTTACTCAATGAAATGGACAATATCCTCACTTAAGGATTTTTGTCCATTACATTGAGTGAAACCTTATAGACAACCAAACTGGATTTCAAATAAAAGTTTTGGTTTAGAACATATTTGATGTTTGGGTTTTTTGGCGTTTCTAAGAGTAATGGTATATATTAAATATGACGTTTTGGGTTTTTTGTGTTTTTTTAATTGAAGGTCTGAGATGTTGTATATATATGATTTTTTGGCGGTTTTTTACGCGTGATTTTATTATAATTAAGTTTGGAGTTTTATATCTAATTGCGTTTTTAGTTAGAATGGTGTGTGCTATTTGTTTTGGCGTTTTATTTAATGAGATGACGTTTTGTGTGGAGAAGTCAAAAGACTTTTTTACCCTTAATGAAACGCGTCTACGTAAGAAAATTGATGTTATTTACAAAAACGGCACCGCGCCTATCTAGTCCATAGATTGTTTTGATCGGACGATTCATAAGCGTTCTCACCGTTCTCATACTTTCAACCGTTTTTTTCTAAATCCTGACCATATATATATATATATATATATATATATATAGGTGGCAATCATGGTATTGATGCATAACGTGTAAATAGGCTATGATGTTTAATATCTGGGTTTTCTAAACTAAGAATGCTTAAACAAGCAACCGGTTAAACCTAGATTTTTGAGCCTACAAGATCGAATTTACAAACACGTTAAATGCATTAAAATTATGTTGAAATTATTTGGCCTGTTTTGGTGTATATTGTATTGTTTGTTGTGGTTTATTATTTATGTTCAGGTTGACGACTTTAATGGAGACAACAAATCAATTATTGTGGTTTTTGTGACTAAATTTTCATAAAAAGATAAGGCTTCAATGATGCAAATGAGCCTCTTTCTATCACCTATAGTATTAGCTTGCTGTCCTATTCATTGTCGTTATTTGCTAAAATATAGACTCTAATTTGTTTGTAAATACATAGGCTTATAATGTAATCGTCCAACGACGACTTAAGCGTTTTTGAAGAACTAAGGCCTGTTCTTGAGGATGTGGTGGAGTCAAACCGTAGGATAGCCGCCAAGCTCAATAAGCTAACCAAATGAGTTAGCAGAATTTGTGAAAAAAAAAGGCGGAGCTACCGGTTGTGATCAACAAGCTTTATGCGCGTCACGTACAAACTAATAATGTAAGATAAAAGTTAGTAGGTTAGATATATTACTAATACACAATATTGGTTGTAAATTTTATAAATTTTTTTATTATCAATCATTGTTAATATATTCTCTTTGGTTTATTTTTTTTACTTTGTCATTAAATTACCATATATGCTAACAAAAAGAAACGTCGCAACACGACGCGGCTTTCATCTAAGGTAAGTTCCATCTCTATTCATATGGGGTGGTGTCCTTGACTTCCTTTACGGAGGTACGCGTGCCTAACTAACCAGGCTGATTTGATTTTAGCAAGAGGTGGCAACAAAGGAATAGGGCAAATTTGGATAATACATCCCACACAATTATTTGTCGCAATTCAGTTCGCACCATGAATAACCTCTAGCTAGCGATGCATATACATTTTTATTTTTTATCTTCACATATTTACAATCGGTTTGAGTATGGTATTTTTAATTGAACTTTGATTAAACACCAACTAGCTAGGCCACATTGAACTAATCCATGTAATTATTAAAAAAAATTTAAGGTAGTTGATGAAAAACTAAAGTTCGTCTATCAATGTAACTCTTTCCTATTAAATAGAAACTATAAGTGTATTACATGAGATCATGTACAAGAGTGGAATTCCATACGGGGGAAGGGTATGATGGTCCTTTCTCACTTAAACTAACTAGTTTCCTCCTTGATTTACACCGTATTAACGAGCATTTTACTCTCTTTAATTCGAGCAGTCTATCGCTAGAGTTTTCTTTAAAAAAAATTATAGGACTTTGAATTAATTCGCGCAGGCTATTGCTATAGTTTTTTTTTAAATTAAAGTACCTTGAATACCAATTACGTGATTACGTGATTTTGAATACCTAATACTCATTACGTGATTAGGTGATTCTAAATACTCGTTACATGACTAAGTGATTTTTGAATACCCATTACGTGATTACACATTCAACAAAAATCATTGCACACTCAATGCAAATTCATTACGTGATTAATGACGGGTGGACCGTAGGACAACCCTTATTTATGTTAATTATAATGAAAATCATACGTTTATGCATGTAATTTTAAGGAGTTAGATGACTATGGTATGTTTGTCATGTCAGGTACAAGATGCAGAAAAGAAGATAGAAAGGAAGCATGACGCGAGTTGATGTTGATTTGAATGAAGAAAATAAGAAAAGCAAAGTTGGGTGCCGTAAGCTACGATAGGCTTGAGTCCAGAAACATGCCACTGTCGCTCAAAAACTTGTCACTGTAACCTTTTTATTGCCACCATAAACTATGGTGGCCACCGTAGCTTACAGTGGAGGCAGACGCTGATTTCTAGTTTTCCTTTAAGACAAACTTTTGGAGTGACTTTTCGATATCCTTTTCATTATTCACGTTTCAGAAGTTGTTGGGGGCGAAATTAGGGTTGCAAAAAAACATTTTGGGTGTGTTAATTGTTGCTATTTCATCGTTGATTTGTAGGAACATTGGAATTGAAGTGATGCTGGTCAACCGAACAATGTGTGGCTAATTTCTTATATGTATTCTCCCGGATTGTAAGGATTTCTATTGAATGTTTGATCATTGTTTATGCATTTGTTGGATAACAAGTTGATCATTTTGATTATATTGCTATGGTGATTGTGTGTTTGTTTAGTAATTATTCATATTGTTAAATTTCATATTCTGAACCATCAGTTCTTGGTGCCATAGGCAATCAGGATTTATTGGGTGGGATTTGGGGTTGGCTATATGTAATTGGTTATTGGGTGACCACCTTTTGTTCTTGTAATCCAAGTACTTGATCCCCTTTTATCACACTCAAGCACACACTAACAAACTATGTCTATGTAGTTCATCCCAGATTAAACTTTGATTCTAACATTCACAGAAAACCTAAAATTGGGGGAAAACATTCCTTCTCATTTCTGAATCAATCTTGTTAAGTGATAATTAGTTTAAAATAGTTTTAAAAACAAATCAAACCAAACTTGAAGATTAATTTTTTTCATTTTTATTTTTATTAGTTATAACCCACAAGCTACTTAGTAAACACATTTTCCACAAACTCCCTGTGTTCGATACCCATCTACCACTATCTAATTAGTGTATTTGGTTTATTTTTTAGTGAGACTTCGACCTCACGTCAAATTTTGGCATCGTTCCCAGGGAATAGTGGCAACGTGTGTTATCTTTAGTAGTTTAAGTTTGTTATTTTTTGGGTTTACGCTAGTTGTGTTAGTGTGCAGGTACTTATAGGTGTATGCATACTAGAGGCTCTCATAAGTCATCACCGCTAGCTTTTGATCCTGAAATTGAACAGACTCTTAGAAGAAACCGAGTCTTACTGCGGGACAACAAAATTATTGGGTCTCATACTACACCGAAAAGCACATTGGATCCACCAACTCCCACTACGGGTCAAACAGTACCAACCACTACTCCACCAATTCCTACAACAGTGCCTACACCATCAAGTGAAGTGAAACCAAAAAACACCACAATTCCAATGAGCACACAACATACATATAACTTTCAACCTTCATCACACATCTTTTAGCCAATTTTTTCCAACACCTAGTGAATCATCATCCCAAAAAAGTCAACCACCTTCTTTCCAACAAAACCCATCCATAGTCCATACCACTCCGGCTTTTCAACAACTACCACAACCAGGGTTGCAATACCAACAACCTCAGTTCCTACAGTCTATCGGAGTACGACGGGATGGATATGATGACGGATTTGAGAATGAATTTGGAGGGTATGACAAGGAGGGATATGTAATGGGGAGTGATGGAGAACAAATGGGAACTCAAGGTGGATTTGCATATGCACAAAGCCAACGAACAGAACCTGTTCAAGAGTTTGCTAGACTGCAACAGCAAGTTATTCATCATCAAATGCCACAACAAAGAGAACAATTCCAAAGACAAATACCTCAACCACAAATTCCTCAACCACTATTGCAACCGTATGCACCTAAAAGGCAAATTCCAAGACAAGCGGGTCAACAACCAAGAGTTCCATTGGGTGTTCCGAGAAGACATAACCGTGAGGTAGTAAGGGGAATTGAAGCTCATTTCAGACCTGTTATTACTAATAACCCTTCTCTGGTGATGATTCCTCAAAATAATGAAGGAAGGACGTTTGAGGTTAGAACCAATTCATTCTAAAGTTTACCAAAGTACAAGGGGTTGGCTACAGAAGAACCATATTTTCATTTGGAAGCTTATGACACCATATACAATACTATTGGGGGGCAAGGTTTTTCATCCGATGATGTCAAATTAGTGCTTTTCAATTTTCTTTGGAAGACAAAGAAAAAGAGATGGTTTTACACTTTGCCTGCCGCCTCGATTTATACTTGGGCTGAAATGCAACAACGGTTTTTTGAAGAATTTTTCACTTGCTCAAAAGACTAAGGATGCAAGACGCTGTTTGAGAAGCTTCCAACGATAATTGGGTGAGATGTTTCATGAGTCATTTGAAAGATTTAACATGATGATTAAAAATTGCCCTCATCATGGTATCAAGCTTTGGGAGTTGTTAAACGCCTTTCATGAGGGGTTGAATTCAGAAGATGCTCGCGATTTAATGTTCATCACTAACGGTACTTTTGGTAAAAAAAATTGAGCAAGACGATTGGGCATTTTTAGAACAAATGTCGGTTACTTCGAAGAGGAAGGCCTAATCATCTAGAAGAGCGAGGCCGGTTATTACAAGACCGCAAGTGCATGTTGTGGATGACGAGGGAGTTCAGACCACAAATAAGGTATATGTTGTTTATGCTAACTGTAATGAGTTGGGTCATGTGGTTGAAAATTGTTTGGGAGTTCAAGAACAATTTGAGGAGATAAATGTGATTCAAGGCTAAAGGGGAAGTGGTAGGAACTTTAACATGAATTCGAACACCTATCATCCCGGTTTGAGAAATCATCCGAATTTCCGTTATGGAAATCCGGCGAAACCAGCCAATCCCAATTTCCAAGGAAGTCAAGGAAATTATGTTTCACGCCAACAATTCAATAATCAAGGTAATTACCGAGGCGGGAACACTCAAAGCTATCAAAGGCAATTTCAACAACCGTGTAATGAACAAGGTGGGTCATCAGGTCAAGTTACTTCGAGTGGGAATGAAGTTATGGACATGCTTAAAATGATGCAGCAAGATATGCTAAAGAGAAATGAGATGGATGAGGCTCGTTTGCAAAAAGATGAAATTCGTGACAAAGCCATCCAATCATTGACTACTCAAATGGGTCAACTTGCAACCGAAGTTGCGAACTTGAAGAAAAATAAAGGTCAATTGCCAACTAACACCAAGGTAAATCCTTCCCATAGTTCTTCCCATGTTAGTGTTTTAAAAAGTGGTAAAGAATACAAAACCAATCCGTCGTCGGATTTGGTTGATAGGGTGGTGGAGGATATTACGGGGCTGGAATGTGATAACGAAGAATCCTCACCCAATAATGTTGTTAAAAAACCTGTTTTTGAAAAAGTACTTAAAAACAGGGTTCAACTGAATTGTTAAATGAGAAGGACAAGGGAATGGGATCAAGTCAAATTCCATTCCCTTCTACCTTAGTTGACCCGGGTAAAAAGAATGTTATTTCAAAAAGGGGTCCTCAAAAGGAGGAGATGTGGGAGGTGTTCAAACAAGTGAAGGTTAACCTCCATTACTTGAGGCAAATAAGCAAGTACCCGCTTATGCAAAAATTTTGAAAGAATTATGTACCCAAAAGAGGCAACAAAAAGTGCCAAAACGGGTTGATTTAACTGAGCGGGTAAGTGCGGTATTGAAAGGGGATGTTCCTCCTAAGCTCCAAGATCTGGGAACACCATTAATTAATATACAAATTGGTGATTTTCAAATGTCAAGTGCGTTATTAGATCTTGTAACCGGAGTAAGTATTTTACCGGGCGGCTTATATGACCAATATGATTTTGGTCCATTGAAGCGGGTTGAGACAACGGTTGTTTTAGCCGATTTTTCTCATAAGTTTCCCCAAGGGATTGTGCGGGATGTAATTGTTAAAGTGGAAGAGTTTTATTATCCCGTTGACTTTTTGGTCTTGGACTATTCATCACTCGACACAACACAACACAAAACCAAAATGTAATTTTGGGTCGACCATTTTTAAACACCGCTCATGCCATTAATGATTGTCGATATGGTACGGTCAACATGGCATTCGGTAATAGGAAAATGTGCCTAAATGTTTTTACTAACGTTTCTAACTCTTTGGGTGGTAATGAGTGTTTCATGGTAGATTTAGTTGACAGGTGTAACCCGCATGAGTATGAAGAGGATGTTGTGGAAACTTGTGTTTGTGATTTTTCTAAACATGTACATGTTTGTGCTTTGCGTGTGGAAGAGCAAAAGCAAGATGCATTGGCTATGAAAGAAGGGAGACCACCATGGACTCACCAATTTGAGAATTTACCAGCGGAGATTAGCTCGGACATGAAGCTTTCTTCGGTATGCCCACCAAAAGTTGAGTTGAAAGACTTGCCAAGCCATTTGAAGTATGCCTTCTTGGGGGAAGAAGAAACATTGCCGATTATAATTGCTTCAAATTTGGATGAGGTTCAAGAGCAAGTCCTTTTAAATGTGTTGAAGACCCACAAGGCGGCTATAGGATGGACCATTGCTAATTTTAAAGGTATTAGTCCATCTATAGTCATGCACAAGATTATCACAACTGAAGATGCGAAGCCAACTCGGGAAACACAAAGAAGATTGAATCCCAATTTGCAGGAAGTTGTGAAGAAATAGGTCATCAAGTGGTTGGATGCGGGGATCATTTAGCCCATCTCAGACAGTGCATTGGTGAGTCCCACACAGGTAGTGCCAAAGAATCCCGGTATACAGGTAATAAAAGATGAAAGTGGTGAACAAATCGCCACCCGACCGGTCACCGGGTGATGAGTGTGCATCGATTATAGAAAATTGAATGCGGCTACCTCCAAAGATCATTTGACATTACCCTTTATTGACCAAATAATTGAAAAATTTTCCGGTCAAAAATATTAATTTTTTTTGGATGGGTACTCAGGTTATAATCAGATTGCAATTCACCCGGATGACCAACATAAGACCACCTGCACATGTCCTTATGGAACTTTTGCCTTTAGGTGGATGCCATTTGGACTGTGTAATGCCCCGACCACTTTTCAACGTTGTATGATGAGTATTTTTCCGGACATGGGGGATTCCCTTGAAGTATTTATAGATGACTTTTCCATTTTTGGCCCAACTTTTGAGTCATGTCTTGATGAATTAGAAAAAAGTTTTGAAAAGATGTGTTGAGACAAACTTAGTGTTAAGTTGAGAGAAAAGTCATTCATGGTACAAGAAGGCATTGTGTTGGGTCATGTGATTTCGGATAGGGGAATGGAGGTAAACAAGGCAAAAATAAAAGTAATTTCCTCTTTGCCACCTCCGAAAAATGTTAAAGGGGTGAGGTCATTTTTGGGACATGCTAGTTTTTACAGGAGATTTATTAAGGGTTTTAGCGTAATTACTAAGCCTTTATGTAATTTCTTGTCTAAAGATGTTCCATTTGAGTTTACTAATGAATGTTTGCAAGCGTTTAATATTTTGAAGGAATAGTTTGTGTAAGCTCCTATTTTGCAACCACTGGATTCGACGAAGCCGTTTGTGTGACAATTGGCAATTTTCGTGTAATTTCCGTACGATCTGAACAGTGTTTTATATCATATGGTTGTTTATTTTGAACTACTGATGTGCTTGACTTCATGGCATACACTTAAAGAACTCACAAAAACATTTCATGATGCATGATACTTATTATTATTGATCGCAACTCGAAACAGTTTAAGTGGCACACCAAAACAACTTGTACACTTACCCGTTAGACTAGCCATGTCAGCACGGTTCCGGTACTCATCTAAACGATAGATTTAGGACCTAGAATTACGTCCGACAGCACTGATATATTGAACCCCAAGTGCGAAAACGAGGATATGCGCTAGCATCTTTCGGATAATACACTAGCTCTAAAAATGTCCGATTCGGACCATAACTAGCAATTTGTCCGCAAAATTCAGCATTTGGTAAATTATACTAGATCAAAAAAAAATGATGTTAAACATCATACACTACTTAAAAAAATGTGTCGGGAATACTATCTAGTCACAAAAACACATCATACCATATAAATTACATAACTTAACATCTTAGTGATCCGATAATGAAACTAGCACCAAAATATAAACTAGTGAACCAAATGACATTGTTTAGTATATTATTACTAGTTTAACTTCATAACACCCTAAACCTCTCAAAAACTACTAGATAGATAATAAAATCTTATATTTGATTATTTTGTCTTATATTACACTAATGACCAACAATTAAATACTTGACTTCTAAAAACAAAGCATGAACTTTTTTTTATACATGGTCGTTCACAAGGGGGGACCCACCTTTTTCTCAAGTTGTCTAGTCATGTTGGATGAAGGATTAGTGGATAATAGCAATATTTAGTGGAAGGAGAACTTGCATGGTGTTATATAGAAACCTTATCCCAACATAACTCATCACACTTATCACCATCTAGAAATTCAAACTTCACTCCCTTGTTACACAACCACAACCTACGGCCACTAAGGGGCTCTCAAGAGCCACCATTTTCAAATTCCCTCAAGACATTTCAAGCTTACTCAAGGGTGATTCAAGACATTCTAAGAAGGTTTCAAAACTTGGAAGCTCAAGGACCACCTCTTGGAGCTTTTATCCACCACATTCATTTTTTTTCATCATCTTGATCTTGAGATTTCTTCCCTAGCCATAGTGCTAGTAGTAAGTCTACTAACACTTTGTTAAGCTTCTCATCTTATGTAGTTATATAAAAAAAATACAAGAAAACTATCTTGAAGCTCACTTTAAAAATGCATGGTAAACATAACTAACACTAAAAATGTAACTTGTTTACTTGGTTTTTTAAGTTGTTTATGTGCTAGATCTAGTAAGATGGTTGTCATGGACCAAGTGATCTTGCCAACATTATGTTGAAAGCATAGATCTAACATAAAAATGTAAGATCTAGCAAGATCCACCAACTTGATGTTGTCACAGCCCCCGATCCCTATCTCCCGGGAACGGGCGGCCGCGAGCCAGTTTCGGTGGTATCTATTTTTATCCATTTTGGCAGCGGAAATTTCATCGGGACCGTAGTTAGGAAATATTTTATCAGAGTAAAATACCAAGCTTTTAATATATTAAAAATATGGGAATTCCCAAGTTTTAAGTACACGCATTTTCATAGGAATAAATCCTATTTTATTTAGTAAAAACATCTATTTATTTTAGGTAACTTTATAGCCACTTTTCCAAGTCTTAAGTGCTGTCCAGCTGGCTTCTACTTGGCTTTCACATTTTGTTACCTGAAACGCGTTTAAAAACTTTTTTGTAGTGGGAAATACTGGTGAGTGAATCCCAGTTTAATCAAGTTTAAGTAAAAACCATTGTACAGTATTGAGGACGGTCGCGCAATTACATTTGTTTCTAATTCATACCAATTACCACCCACGGTGCTGTCATCTCGACTTATGGTCATGTTACTCCTCGCAAGGTAGTAACAAATTTTGTATACAAAACCCCAAATATACCGACGATAATTGTATCATTACAAATACTCAATCACTGTTTAATGTAATTTAATTTAGGTGAGGTTTTGTAAAAACAATTTCAAAAAAGAGATTACTCACATTGCAACTTTAGATAAATTCATGTGGATTTCTTGGCTATAATCTATTAATTACACAAATGCACACGCGTTAGTATAATAACCAAATATTTACATTAGTAATACCCTCCCCGAGAGGGCATTCCAATGACTACATCGGGCAGAACCACGACAGCCGTTACGGAACTCTGGATCAATCGGGCAGCGTATCTAATATGTAATCGGGGTTATGATACTTACAACGGGGCATAACTTCGTTATTTAGGGGGGTATTATGCCCGAAAATAGCTTTAATTATGCAAAAAGTCGAGAGAGAAAGAAAATATGAGCGATCTGGACTGAAGGCCGATGCCCTCAATTTATAGGGATGATTCTGGACTTTGTCGCGCCCCGCGTAGATAGTAGCCAAGGGCTACGCAGCCCGCGAGAGGGTCTAGGTAGGCCCTAGCTTGGCTGAGTCGACTTGTAGCCTCCACGCGCGTCCTGACACGTGGCGCAACCGGGTGTGGCCCTGTTGCCTTGATGTCGCGCCCCGCGTAGCCCGAAGACATAGTCTTCGCGGCCTGCGAGCGAGGTAAAAAATCTTGTTTTTATTTTATTTTTAATTGTCTTTTGAGCTTGGTTTTCGCATACGGGGTATATTTTAGGAAATATTAGGGTGTCAAAATTATTTTGAGGATTGTTATATCCTCCCCAACTTGTTTTAGAGCTCGTCCTCGAGATCTACTGGAACAAGTGTGGATATTTCCTTTGCATTTCCGATTCGAGTTCCCATGTGTATTCTGGTCCTCTTTTGGAGTCCCATTTCACTTTGACCAGAACTAATCTCTTGTGTTTGAGGTTCTTGACTTTCCTGTCTTCAATTTGGAGAGGTCTTTCTACAAATTTGAGCTTTTCATTTACTTCCATATCCTTAAGAGGTACTATCAGTGATTCATCAGCTAAGCACTTTTTGAGATTAGATACATGAAATACATCATGTATTCCTGCCATTTCCTCTGGCAGTTGTAGCTGATAGGCTACATGTCCTATTCTTCTAATAATTTCAAAAGGTCCAACATACCTGGGGCTTAGCTTTCCCCTTTTGATGAATCTGACTATTCCTTTCCAAGGAGAGACTTTTAATAACACCTTGTCACCTACCTGAAATTCCAGTGGCTTCCGCCTGTTATCAGCATAACTCTTTTGTCGATCACGTGCTGCTTTTAGTCGTTCCTTGACTTGAATGATCTTGTCTGTTGTTTCTTGTACTATCTCAGGTCCAGATAGTTGCTTTTCCCCAATTTCTGCCAAACAGACTGGGGTTCAGCACTTTCGTCCATAAAGTGCTTCGAATGGTGCATCATTGATACTCGTGTGATAATTGTTATTATAAGAAAATTCTATTAATGGTAAGTGATCGTCCCAATTACCTCCGAAATCAATTACACAAGCTCTAAGCATATCTTCCATTGTCTAAATTGTCCTTTCGCTTTGTTCGTTCGTTTGAGGATGGTAAGCTGTGCTTAGATTCAACTTGGTTCCCATCTCTTTTTGGAAACTTGCCCAAAAATGAGAGGTAAAACGGCTATCTCTGTCAGAAACAATTGATAAAGGAATTCCATGCAATGAAACTATTTCATTTACATACAATTTAGCTAACTGTTCCATACTGAAAGTTTTTTTTCATTGGTAAGAAATGAGCTGACTTAATTAGCCTATCTACAATCACCCAGATTGTATCATTACCTTTTCTTGTTTTGGGTAATTTGGTAACAAAATCCATTGTTATCAATTCCCATTTCCATACTGGCATTTCTAATTGTTGCAGTAATCCAGAAAGTTTTTGGTGTTCAGCTTTAACTTGTGAACAAGTTAGACACTTAGAAACATAAGTTGCTATATCTTTCTTCATTCCTATCCACCAAAAATTCTTTCTCAAATCCTGATACATTTTATCACTTCCAGGATGCATCGTATACTTAGACTTATGGGTTTCTTCTAATATACGGTGGTGTAGGTTTCCTAATTTAAGTATCCACATTCTTTTCTTATGGAATCTCCAAATTCTATCTGTTCCTTGTTCTACTTCCTTGATCATTCCTTTTAATTTTTCAGTATCATCCTTGATTACTGACTCTTGTTATTTTCTAATTTGCTCATTTAAATCTACTTGCAGATTTAATTTAAGAGAACGTACTCTTTTTGGCTTTTCGTGATACTTTCGACTTAAAGCATCAGCTACCACATTAGCTTTTCCTGCATGATACTGGATATTATAATCGTAATCACTAAGTAATTCCATCCAGCGTCTTTGTCTCATGTTTAATTCCTTTTTCCCGAAAACATATCTTAAACTCTTATGATCTGTAAAAATGGTAAACTTACTACCATAAAGGTAATGTCTCCAAATTTTTAGGGCAAAAATTATGGCTCCTAATTCTAAATCATGGGTTGAATAATTCTCTTCATGATTCTTAAGTTGTCTAGATGCATATGCTATAACCTTCTGACGTTGCATCAACACACATCCATAACCTAGTTTAGAAGCATCACAATAGACTATAAAGTCTTCAGTTCCTTCTGGTAACGCTAGTATGGGTGCATTGGTTAGTCTTTGCTTAATGATTCTAAATGCTTCTTCTTGTTTTGGTCCCTATTCAAACTTAATAGATTTACAGGTTAACTTAGTTAAGGGAATGGCTATTCTAGAAAAATCTCGAATAAATCTTCTATAATAACAGGCCAATCCTAAGAAACTTCTAACCTCAGTTGGTGACCCAGGGGTTTTCCATTTAGTAATCGCCTCAATCTTGGTGGGATCTACATGAATTCCTTCATGATTGACTAAATGTGCAAGAAACTGTACCTGTTCTAACCAAAACTCACACTTTGAAAACTTAGCATAAAGCTTTTCTTTTCTCAATAAACTTAGAAGTGTGTGCAAATGTTTTGCATGTTCCTCTTTACTCTTAGAGTAAATGAGAATATTATCTATAAAAACAATTATGAATTTATCCAAATATGGCTTACATATTCGATTCATCATGTCCATGAATGCGGCTGGGGCATTGGTTAAACCAAATGGCATGACAGTAAATTCATAATGGCCATACCTTGTTCGGAAGGCTGTCTTAGGAATGTCCTCTTCCTGTACCTTTAATTGATGATATCCTGACCTTAAATCGATTTTAGAGAAAAATCGAGCTCATTGCAACTGATCGATCAGATCATCGATTCTTAGTAATGGGTACCGATTCTTAATCGTGACCTTGTTCAATTCTCGGTAGTCAATGCACATACGCATAGATCCGTCTTTCTTCTTAACGAAGAAGATTGGTGTTCCCCAAGGTGATAAACTTGGCTGTATGAATTCTTTCTCCAACAATTCATCTAACTGTTTCTTCAATTCCTGCATTTCTGCAGGTGCCAAACGGTAAGGTGCTTTGGCAATTGGTGCTGTTCCGGGTAGCAGATGGATTCTGAATTCAACTTCCCTATCTGGCGGTAATCCTGGTAGTTCTTCTGGGAATATATCTGAAAACTGAGATACTATTGGAATATCTTTTAGTTCTTTTCCTTTAGTGTTAATGATTATAGAAATCAAATACACTAATGATCCTTTTCTTATATAACTTGCTGTTTTCATCATAGAGATGAATTTTGTGGATTTAGAGGGTTTATCTCCTTTAATTGTGATCTTTTCACCTCTTGGTGAATTTACTTGGATTGACTTTTGATCACATAAAATATTGGCTTTATTGGCTATTAACCAATCCATTCCTAATACAATATCAAATCCTGCCAGATTCATTGGGTAAAGGTTTGCACTAAACTTTTGATTTAAAACTTCTATTCTTACTCCCTGTAAGATTTCAGAAATCCTAACGGTTTCCCCATTCGCTGTTTCTACTAAACATTCTTGTGGGAGTTTAGTTAATGATTGATTAAGAAGTTTGCAAAACGAAGTATTAATAAAACTTTGGTTCGCACCAGAGTCAAATAATACTTTAGCAAAAACATCATTAACTAAAAACATACCGGCTATCACGTCTGGAATCATCTTAGCTTTATCCGCAGTCAGAACAAATGCTCTAGCATTTTTAGTGTTCTTGTTGTTCGTAGCTAGAGCTAGTTTCGAACAGTTTGGCTTAAAGTGACCTTTTTCTCCACAGTTGAAGCACATTCCATTGTTCGGTTTCCTCCTGCAATCTTGTTCCTTGTGTCCTGGCATCTTGCAGAAATTACAGTAAGTTGAGCATTTTCCTGAATGCTTCTTCTTACAGGCCTTGTAGTATGGTGTAGATGTAGAACCTATATTTCTCCCACGGTTGGCATTTCCATAATGAAATTCTTGGGTAAGTCTTTGATCTAGGTTTCTCCTCTGGTCTTCTTCTCGTGTACGAACTAATTCATCGGTCAAGGTGTTTGCTAGTTCTATAGCTTCTTCTATGGTTTGGGGTCTAGCTGCCTTGACTACATGCCTAATCTCCCCGATTAATCCCCAGATGTAACGAGAGAATAACACTGGTTTTGGAGATGCAAGGGTTGGCACTATTCTAGCATATTCAAAAAATAACGTAGTGTACCCTTTACTATCCACTCCAGTCGTCCTAAGGTTTAGGAATTTATTTGCTATTTGTTCCTTTTTATTAGGAGGGCAGAATTTCCTTTCTACCATGTTCTTAAATTCCTCCCATTCCATATTGTAAATCCTGTCACTTCCCCTAGACTGGAGGATAGTGTTCCACCATTCTAAGGCTGAATTCTTAAACAAATTGGAAGCAAACATTATCTTATCCTCTTCCGCACACTTGCTTATTTTCAAAACTGCCTCAATCTTTTCTATCCAGCGTAAAGTAGCAACGGCCCCTTCATTGCCCGAGAATTCCATTGGTTTACAAGACCCGAATTCTTTATAAGAACAACCATAAGGCATGGTTCTTCTTCTTTTGGGAATGGGCATTTGAAGTATGGGTCCATTGTTCACGCTGTTTTCGGGTTCAGTGGGTCGTTTACTGCTATGGTTACTTTTATTATCCGCTTCTCTAACAGCTTGAATAATATTAGGCATAGCATCTATAATTCCTTGTCCTACTAGGTTTTGGATGACACTGTTATTCACTTGATTTCCATTGTTATCATTGTTCAGATTATCATTATTCGGGTTATTGTCATTCTGGTTTTCCGGGTGATTATCCGGATTCTCTTGATTCACTTGGTCAGCCATCTGAATTTTAAACAATTTCCACGTATTAATATCACAAGATAATAATCGATCAATCACATAATACACATATTGTTCAAAAACGTCGATCATTGGGACTTACTCTTTCTTATATAGTATGCATCTAATACAAACCGATACTAGAAATTAAAATTACAATACAACTGAAATTGAAATTACACTACTAGTAGGCATCTGTAGATAATTTTTTTTCAAACATACACAAATATTATATATTATTAATATATTATTATTTTTATTATTACTACTTCCACCATTGCCTTCACGGATATGAATTCATCCAGAAATCCATATTACGCTCGGCATACTTCCAGACGAGTCGTTCTCCTACCTGCTTCATTCTCTCGCTACTTTCTAAAATCTCTTCTCTGAAAGTTCGGAGTTCTTGCACATTTTCTGCATTCATTGGGGGTGCAGGTGCTGGGGCTGGGTTTGGGAATTGGGGCATAGGTTCCTGGTACGGGTTTGCTATAATTTCTCAAACATATGGGTCCTGGTTCCAGTAGGGATCTAGGACATCTAGGTCTGGGTAGGCTGCTAAGTTTGGCATGGGTATGTCTTCTGGTATTGGGTAACGTTGCACATAGTCCATATTATCATCTAACCACGGGTCGTAATCTGGGTCTAAGGGATTAGGTGCTGGTACCCTAGGTATCTCTTCTGGGATGAAATCATGCATTTCAATTTGATTTTCTGGGTTATTTTCTATTTCCATTGGCTGATTAGGAAACAATGGTAAAGGCTGGGGTGCTACAAGTTGCTCCAGGTTAGGGTCAGCAGCTGTGGTTGCTAGGATATGGAAATTGGCTAATCCTCTATTAAGCATATCCTGTGCGTGAGCATCTGTCTCTCTTTTAGCGGCTGCTAAGGCCCGCTGCTGTTGTAACTTTTTCATTCGTTTCCTGCGCTCATGTGCTCGCCTACTGAACCATCCTCTCTTTTTAGGAGGGAATGGCTATTCAGACTGAGCCTTAAACACGAATATCCCATCTTCACTGTCAGCTGAATACCCTGAGAGGGCAGGCTATGAAGAGGTGCCTTCGCTCCTAGGTGAACTGGACAATTGACGATACGCGTCGGAAGGTCCTTGGTCGCTCATACTGTAAACTAACAAATAGTCAAATAACACATAACAATAAAATACAGTTATGTACGTATTTCCGTAATTTATTACCTAACACTTGATATTTTGGTGTCAGCAGAACACTTCTGTGGCTGAATCTGTGGCTTAGCTCTGATACCACCTTCTGTCACAGCCCCCGATCCCGATCTCCCGGGAACGAGCGGCCACGAGCCAGTTTCGATGGTATCTATTTTTATCCATTTTGACAGCGAAATTTCATCAGGACCGTAGTTAGGAAATATTTTATCATAGTAAAATACCACGCTTTTAATATAATAAACATATCATAAATTCCCAAGTTTCAAGTACACGCATTTTCATAGGAATAAATCCTATTTTATTTTGTAAAAACATCTATTTATTTTAGGTAACTTTATAGCCACTTTTCGAAGCTTTCAGTGCTGTCCAGCTGGCTTCTACTTGGCTTTCACATTTTGTTACCTGAAACGTGTTTAAAAACATTTTGTCAGTGGGAAATACTGGTGAGTGAATCCCAGTTTAATCAAGTTTAAGTAAAAACCATTGTACAGTATTGAGGGCGGTCGCGCAATTACATTTGTTTCCAATTCATACTAATAACCACCCACGGTACTGTCGTCTCGACTTATGGTCATGTTACTCCTCACAAGGTAGTAACAAATTTTGTATACAAAACCCCAAATATACCGACGATAATTGTATCATTACAAATACTCAATCACTGTTTAAAGTAATTTAATTTAGGTGAGGTTTTGTAAAAACAATTTCAAAAAAGAGATTACTCACATTGCAACTTTAGGTAAATTCCTGTGGATTTCTTGGCTATAATCTATTAATTACACAAATGCACACGCGTTAGTATAATAACCCAATATTTACATTAGTAATACCATCCCCGAGACGGCATTCCAACGACTACGTCGGGCAGAACCACGATAGCCGTTACGGAACCCTGGATCAATCGGGCAGCGTATCTAATACGTAATCGGGGTTATGATACTTACAACGGGGCAGAACTTCGTTATTTAGGGGGGTATTATGCCCGAAAATAGCTTTAATTATGCAGAAAGTCGAGAGAGAAAGAAAATGTGAGCGATCTGGACTGAAGGCCGATGCCCTCAATTTATAGGGTTGATTCTGGACTTTGTCGCGCCCCGCGTAGATAGTAGCCAAGGGCTACGCAGCCCGCGAGAGGGTCTAGGGTAGGCCCTAGCTTGGCTGAGTCGACTTGTAGCCTCCACACGCGTCCTAACACGTGGCGCAACCGTGTGCGGCCCTGTTGCCTTGCTGTCGCGCCCCGCGTAGCCCGAAGACATAGTCTTCGCGGCCCGCGAGCGAGGTAAAAAATCTTGTTTTTATTTTATTTTTAATTGTGTAACGTATTTTGAGCTCGGTTTTCGCATACGGGGTATATTTTAGGACATATTAGGGTGTCAAAATTATTTGAGGGTTGTTATAGATGTTATGAACTTGAAACTAGTATAAAAATAATTTTTTGAAGATGTAGCATGCAAATATATGAAAAGATCTTGCTAGTAAATTTTATTCTTGAAAATGTGTGTTTACAAAGTTATTATAAACTTATTAAAAAGGTTGTTAAACATGAAGAAAGTTATGGATTTAAAGGTCACATGTTATTTACAAGTTCATACCTGCTTGTTGGGAAATTTTAGTATAAAAAGTTTTGATAAATTGTTGGATGATTTGTTGAGTTTTGAACATAAAAAAACACATGTTTTTAGACATGGGAAAAGTCATTGTTACAAAGGAATCTATGGCAATTTATTTTTTTATTTATTTATTTTTTTTTTTTGTAAAATTCTAACACTATGAAATATATATATATATATATATATATTTTTTTTTGACAAGATCTTACTAGTAGATATTTAAAAATATTAAACAAAACTTTTCCCATGATTTTTTTATATAAAAGTACAAGTTAAGAAAATAGAGTTTTTTTTCCTCAAAAATTAACATGGATATATATATATATATATATATATATATATATATATATATTGTGTGCTTAATTGTATAATATGTGCATATATATATTTAGTGTAATTGTAGGAATTTATAATTCACTAAATAATCCTCACAAAAATACACCCAAAATACATGCAAAGTGGCTAAGTATAAAATACACATACTTGCCCATACTTGGGTATATAGACAAATACAAAGAATTACATATATATATATATATATATATATATATATATATATATTCCGGAAATAAATTCGTAACTCGACAAAGGTGATAAACGGTATTTTAAAACCAAAGAAATGGCAAAATATGAATTTTTACAATTGCTACAAAATATATCATATTTTGTCAAAATAGAAAATATATTATTTTAGAAGCATATATTTTCAAGAACAAGTTAAAAATATATTATTTTGTTGAAAACTAAAAATATATATTTTTCTAAGTTTAATCTTAAAAATATATTATTTTTAAGATATATAAGAAAGTGTACTTATTTTTGCCAAGTAAAATTTATAGATATTTTTCTATAAAAGTTCTCTTAAAATATGTATATTTTTAAGAATATAAATTTGGTGATTTTTAGTTGTATAAAAATAATATTTCAAAAAAATTATACACAAATTAAGTATAAAATACTTAATAAATACAAAAAATACACATTCCTATACGTATAAATACATACCGGAATACACTACCAATACTTGGCAAAATACGCAAATACAAGTATACATATACTTGGAAAATATACATGTGTATAACACATGGCAATTCAAGTGAAAAATATATTATTTTTAACAATATTCCAAATAATTGGATGGGAATAATTTAAGTTAAAATATCCTTATTTCAACTAATAAGTATATAATTTGGAATTATATAATGTGCATCAAACGTATAACTCAACGTATACCAATTCCAAAATAAGTCTTAACAAATAAGACTAAGAGTCGTTACACGACCTAATCATCTAATTAAACATAGCACGTGTGTAGGTAGTTGTACTTCCCGAGGAAAGGATCTTTGAGTTTACAGGACACCGGACGCAAACTTATGAGTTCATGTCCCCCTTTTCTTTTAACTGTTTTCGGATTCATAACTATCGGGGGTGAAATACATGTCAACTTGGGTATGATTTAGCTAAGGAACGATCTATTAGATCATGTGACCATAGGACGAACTGAATGCCATTAATTCTTTTAAGAACCACGGGACAAGTTTAGATCTAATGGGTACGGCCGAGCCCCACGCATGGTCCTTATGTGACCACTTAGAGTGCTGTTGTGTCCCAGTCGAGGTGATTCAACACAGTACCCACTCATGGTCCTTATGTGACCACTTAGAGTGCTATTGTGTCCCAGTCGAGGTGATTCGACACAGTCAAGGTGATTTGACACGGTAGAGGTGATTTGACACGGTCTAGGCGATTCGACACTAAAAATCGTCTATTCGGTTGAGTACTCCCTCTGTTGTCACATATATTAATGTCCTTGCAAAAAATTAATTGATCTGTTCATAGACGCTTTACATACATGTTTTCAAAGGAATCTTTCAAATGTTTACAAGTTTATTGGAACTCATACAAAACGCATGAACTCGCTCAACTTTTGTTGATATTTTCAAAATTACATGTATTTCAGGAAACAAGAGGGATCTTTGGCGCTGATGTTGTTTTCAAGATGTAAATTTCAAGTTTAGATGTCATCCACTTTTGTTGGTTTGTAACTTAACTTGAGGATACGTTGGTTGAAACCTAAATGACTTGTGTTTGTAATGTTTTAAAGTTATAAATGGATGAACATCATTTTAATCATATAGTTGTTTATTATAATCGTATGCAATGAAAACTGATCAAGTCATACGTACACGCTTCCACAAAAGTCAGGGTGTGACAGATTGGTGGTATCAGAGCTTCGATTGTAGTGAACTAGGATTCCTTCTCGAGTCTAGACTACAATCACTAGAATTCTCTCACGAAAACATTTTTACAATAAGGTTTTTCATTGCATTTACGAACGCGCCAAGATCCATGAATCAAACATTTTTCAAAGGAAAGACAAAGCAAGGACATTAGTAGGGAGGGAGAATACCCCGTCTAATGTGCCAATTGAGGTATAGTCAGTCCATCTTGGATAGACTTGCCAAAGACGAAATGACACCCGAAAGAACAAACGAGAGTTATATGTGACATGTTGAATTTATTTGCCTGTATATACTAAGTAACATTACTATTCATTAATATATATACATATATGTGTACGGAATAATTATTGACGGGAACGAGATACCTTCAACTTCGAATCCTATTATTGTTCTTGACTCGCACAATGAGACTATCGACCTCGTGTATACGGCGGAGCTCGTGCTGATGTGATTACCAAACGAGACCCTGTGCTTGATTCCGTAGAAGATGGCTGTTCTTCCCCCTCGAAAGCGAAGGTGCCTGACTACGGCAGTGATGGCGAGGCGGAGGAGGTCACCTTGGACAACAACCTTATCAGTGGGACGAGGCCCCTATTGAAGGTGCCCCTCCAACTACTATTGTTAGGAACTCTCTTTATTCCTACTTTGACTAGCATTGTGCCATTCCGCGCGTAACGCCAACGGACATTGGCGCGTGGACCATCATAAAGGTCACATCTATGTCGAAGGTATGAGGACAGTAGTGTCCCCTTTCTGACTGATCAGCTGCTTCGAACAAGAGAAAATTAGGGTGACCATGCAAGACAATTTATTATTACGGGGGCCCACGTAATAACAACTTGTAGTGCATGGAAATCCTGGTGGACTCTGCGGGTCGAGCTAATGATCATCACACGTTCCAAATTTCCTAAGTTGTTCAAACCTCCATCTAATGGAACACTAACCGAGATAGTTACTATAACACTCTACAAAGTAGGAAGCCTGTCTTTGCCTACTTCATGCCTAACACTCCTGTCCATAATACGAGTCATTTGGAACCCAGCATCTAAGCAAGTGGAGATGGCTAACACTCAGAGAAGATTCTTCTCATCCTTCACCTCATATGCACCCCATCACCCACTACCAATATCACTACCACCAACACCCCTATCAATAACTCTACACTTTCTATCCCGTAAAGCACCCCATCATTTGGGTAGTGCATTCGCTCCCTGGAAAGCCATTTTACGGTGGCTACAAGGCACAATTCGGTCCTAAGGAAGAAGTCACGTACCCTCACGAACCTATCTTCGCGTTTTCACTATCACCCTTATACGTGGTAGTAATGCACAACCCCCATCATTAGGGGAGTATACCCGATTTTGTAAAACTAAAGACCTAAGAAGACCAATGAAGAAGGAAAATAGTCACTACTTTTGTATTATGGAACTTGTATGAACGAGGTGATGAAACCTCGAGTGCATTTTGTTTTTCTTCTGTCAAAAACAATGTATCAAGTTATCAAACATATACGGAAGCTCAGTGGTTGTTTTCTTATTTATACCTTGTAGATTATATATGCATGGGATGTTACGTGATTACATGTTTGCTTGTCGTGATGATTATTAATATACATAAATACCTAATAGACAATTATTTGGTGAATGTTGTCTAACCTACCCGATACTTCTTGCTAGAAGAAAATGCCACCCAGACGTGACACAAATAACAACACTTTGCCAAGGACAGAAGCCGAGCTTCAAGAACACATATCACAGGCAATTGCCCAGCACGAGGCCAACCGCTCAGAACACAACGGTGGCACTTCCGGAAATAACCCTCCAACTGGTAATGTTAAGTCACCTAAGACACATTACAAATCTTTTGGATATTTCCAATTGTGCTTTGCCAATGCTCACTCATGAATTATGTTGCATGTGGTACAGGTTGTACTTATAAGCAATTTCTGGATTGCAAACCCTTAAACTTTGATGGCATGGGAGGTGCCGTCGCTTTTGTTCGTTGGGTTGAGAAGACCGATTCCGTGCTGAGGATGAGCAAATGTGCCCCCGAGCAGAGAGTCACTTATATTTCGGGGTTGTTCTTAGACGGCGCCCTCTCCTGGTGGAACCTTTAGGTTCAAACCCTTGGTGAAATGGCTGCTTATACGTTGAGCTGGGAGGAGCTTAAGGAATTGATGCGAAAGAAATACTGCGCCAGGGCCGAAATCCAGAAGCTTGAGACTAAGTTCTGGAATTTGAAAATGGATGGGCCGAAGATTGCTGAGTACGTCCAACGCTTTCATGACTTATCTAGGGTTGTTCCCTACTTGGTCGAGCCTGAATTCAAGAGGATTGAGCGATTCATTTCAGGATTTGAGGGGCAAGTCCCCAAATGAATCGCTCAATCCTCTTGAATTCAGGCTCGACCAAGTAGGGAAAATCCTGAGCATGGTTACTGCCTCAAAGCCTCCAACCATCACCGAGGCTATCGATTTGAGCGTTGGACTTACTGAAGAAGCTCTTCGTATGGGAAAGTTTTCAAAATCTTAGCCAAACAGGAAAGAGACACACGTGGAGTCTTCAGGCGACAACAAAAGAAAGTTTTCAAACCTAAAGAAGGGCACCCAAGTAAGTCATGACAACTCAAAGGCAAACAAAACAAGAGAAGCAAACCCGCCTCATGGCACAAAAGCTTATGGAGCCACCAATGAGGCCAGTGGTAAGGTTTATTTATGGATTAAGCCGAGATGTGATGAATGCATGTTTCACCATGAAGGTCGATGCCTGAGACCTAAGTGTGACAGGTGTGGAAAAGAGGGACACAACAAGGATGCCTGTTGGGCAAGATATCCCAACCGAGGAAGAAATGATAACTACAACCAAGGCGGAAACGATAATGGTAGAATTCCAGGTTGCTTTAACTGTGGTGACGTGGGGCACTTTAGAAAATATTGCCCTAAGAAGAACCAAGCGAGGAAGAGACTTCACGATCGGAGCTCGTGAAGCACACCGGGATCCAAATGTGGTTACGGGTACGTTCCCTATTAACCAACACTCTGCATCCATTCTGTTTGATACTGGCACCATCCTTAGTTTTGTATCAGTAGAATTTAAGAATACACTTAACCTAGTTTCAAGTAATCTAGACGTCCCATATTCTATATAATTGGAAAATGGAAAGTTAGTTAATGCAAATGAGGTGATTAAGGGATTGTACTTGGAACTTGGAAAGCGGGAATTTTCTATTACCTGTTGAATTCGGAAGCTTTGATGTTGTTGTTAGATGGATTGGTTTTCGGACAACCGGGTGGAGATAGTTGCCACGAGAAGACCATCCGCATCCCACTAGTGAATGGAGAAACACTTGTAGACAATAGGGAGGAATGTGAGACGCCCTTACGAGTCAGTAATTGTACGAAGGCGCCGAAGTATCTCCGAAAAGGTTGCTTAGCCTTCCTCGCTCATGTCATCGACAAGGAGACCAAGGAGCCAAAGCAAGAAGACATTCCTATCGCGAAAGAGTTCCTAGAAGTCTTTCCTGAAGACTTTCCTGGGTTACCTCCACAGGGACGAGTGGAGTTTAGGATAGACCTAGTGCCAGGAGCGGCACCAGTGGCGAAGACACCTTATCGATTAGCTACGTCCGAGTTGCAAGAACTATCGACTCAACTGCAAGAGCTGCTAGACAGGGGAACTTATCAGGACGAGCTTCTCACCGTGGTGAGCTCCAGTGTTATTTGTTAGTAAAAAGGACGATAGTTTTTCGTATGTTCATACGGATTGACCTAAGAGGAACTCAAAGAAATAATGAGGAAAAAGTAATGTGCATAGGCTACAGGGAGTTAAACAAACTAACCATCAAGAATCGGTACCCCTTACCGAGAATCGATGACTTGTTTGACCAACTACAAGGTTCCAGCTACTATTTCAAGATCGACTTGTGACATCTGTGCCACTTCAACCAACAAAAAAATACCAAATCAATGAAATATTGTGTTTCATTATTGGGATTTGTAAAAATATGTGTATCATTTGCACGTATCAATTCTTGTTCGATTTCGAGCTCTGAATCGCTTTCTGGAAAGTTATACGCGAACTAATGCGTAAACATAATCAGTTTAATGCGACAAACACTTCGGAATAGTGACATAGGCTTAACATACCTTAAATAACCTTTACATCACTTAGAAATAAGTTTTGGATGGTTTGGTGTGTCGAAATCAAGTTTATTCGATTGCAGGGACTATTTGCATCAAACTGCAAAAGTATACCGAATCGAATAGTAACGAACATTCTGGAACTTGATCATAAGTTAAACATGCCCTAAATATCATTTACATAGCTTATAAATAGGCTTTGAGGTGTTTGGTGCGCAAAAATAAACTTTCTGATCAATAGGGACTAAAAGCGTCAAAAAGTGCACAAGTTTGCATTTTCGTGCATATCTTACGTTCTGAATATATCCGGACATCCAAAAATTTATGTAATCATTAAAACATTTTATTTTAGTGATTGGCATGATAAAATACCATTCGTCTCGCAATTTGGATCGTTTTTGCGTCCGTTACGACTTCCGTCGTAATTAACCGAATAACGCATCCGTACGACCAAACGAACCGACATCCGAGATGTTTTTGAGAATATTTTAAGTTCGCTATACTTTAAATTCATTTTATAGCTTTGAAATGGGGTTAACGGGGCTTAAACGTGTCAAAAACGCATCAGAAATCAAGTTTTGGACTTGCAGGGGCTGTTTTTTACATTCTGCCAAACTTGCTCTAGGCAGCCCGCGTAAGCCCAGTCCATTTCTTACATGGCCCACGAGAGACCCCCAGATCAGCAAAAATCAGTTTTCAGCAAAACCCAGCTGTTCCTTTGTTTTGCACATGGTTTCTTTCACTCTATGGGCTAGATTTTGATGGTTTTTACATACCCCTTGTATTTCAAAACCATGTACCCAAGTGTAAGGCCAAGATCGAAAATGAATTGCAAGGAACGATCCTAACGGTTGTGGGATTTCTATAAATACCCATCACCTTCATTCCTTTCAACTCACAATCTGATTCAATTGCTCTAAGTTGGGGTTTAACACTTCATACCTGAGCAATTTGAATCAAGATTTCTTTGCTTGGACCCTTTGTAAGCTTCTTTCATGCTTTTATGCGTTTTTAAGCATGAAAGTCAAACAGTGTTTGACTTTCTGCTTTGACCGGTCAATGGTCAACATGAAGTTCGTTTGAACCTCGCAACGTGAGCGTAATCACGATGGTCATAGTCCCTTGTGACTATACCTACTGATTACCACGTTGATTAGGTATAGTGATGAGTCATAGTTTCGGTTAAAATGCGCGTTTATGCGTATTTTGCAACCAAACTATTCTTGGGTATCAAAACTGCTTGTTTTGATATCAAACTTGTTTTCTAACTTAGTTAAACATGTTTTAACATGTTTAACTCATCACTTTTAGTCTAGTGCTTATATAAAGTCGTGAAGTCAAGCGGTCTAAACCACCGCTTAGACTTTCGAACTCGACCCGTTTGGTCAATCATTAGGAACCGACCAAGCATGTTTAGTGACCATAGATGTATAGGGAATAACCTTTCGAGGTTATACCTTATGGTCACTTAGTTTAATTAGTTGTATGATAGGTTGTTTATATGCCCTAGGTAAAATGACCAAAATGCCCTTTTCATGCATAATTGGTAATTAAGCATATGTAACTTAAACTTTTGTCACTTAACTGATTATGCAACATATTTAAACATGTTTAGGCATATAATACTTGTCATAGGACTAGTTAGGCGTTCCGAACGCGTTCTACGCGAACGACGCGTTAAAGTAGCGTAAGCTACATAAACGAGTCGTAATGGGTCGTAAGCACTTAGGTTAGGTTTCATTTTAGTATGTAGGCTTTGTTAAACCATATCATATGAGTTCCAATACTCATTTGGTTTATGAAACCTCATCCTATCCGATCTTCCGATTTAGGTCTGGTTTAATAACATAGTTACCTATATTAGGTGCAGTTTGATTCCGTGATCCCTCTAGCTTTGCTTGGTTGCTATTCAAGACTTCTAAGCATCCTCAAGTGAGTACATTGTCCTCTCTTTTACTGTTTTCAACTGTTTTGGGGTGAAACACATGTGCCTACTTGTTACTTTTATGCTTTTCATGTTTTTATGTCGTATACTTGCTATGTTCATTAGTACGCATATAGTACATGATTTCATTATGTTTTGCTATGTTTGTTCATTTAGCATGATAGCACATTGATTTACATTACATTTTATTGCATATGTTCATCCAGCATATGGACACATTGTTTTACATTTTGATCCGTTTGAACCGTTTGGAACTGTATGATCCGTGTGAATTATTTGATCCGTTTGAACCGTTAGAACTGTATGATCTGTGTGAATTATGTGAACAGTTTGGAACTGTTTGATTTATCTGAACCGTTTGGAACTGTTGATCTATTTGAACTGTTTGAACCGTTGGGTTAGGGAAGTGATTAGGTAACGGGGTGGGTGTAACGTGATAAAAGCATGGTGGATACGCCGCTGGTACTTCCAATATAAAAGTGCTTTTAACACATTATATATCGTTGCGTTATCTAGATCACTAGGGCAAATGCTATCAAAACAAAGTTATATTACAAGGTTTTTCTAACAATGTAAACCCTTCGAGTTTTAATACAAAAACGATTTACGATTTGGCTTTACATAAACAAATGTTTTTGAGTTAAGGTTCATGGCATCGAGGTTTTATAAACTATAACAAATCTGTTTCGACTTGGTTATATCAATTTATAATATAAACATTTTACAAAACTGGTCTTTTTCTAATATTGATTTATAAAGTTGTCCGAGTCATTTTGAAATGTAAACGAGCCATGAATCTGACACTCACATAAAACCTATGTACTCACCGGCATTTTTATGCTGACGTATTTTCACATGTGTTTCAGGTACCATAGTTGATGATGTTTGATGATGATATTGATGCTTGCTCATATAGGAATGGACGAGGCCTTAGTGACTTAATAACAATGAAAGTCAATTTGTTCATGTTTTGTTTCAAATTTCAATATAATGTAATAAACTTAATTCAATAAAACATAACTTTAATCCATGTGTTGTGAAACAATGATTCTGTTACGACACTCCCCGACGTTTCCGCCGAGGTTTGATGTTTTAACGCGGTTGGGGTGTGATAGAAAAGTTGGTATCAGAGCTCATGGTTATAGGGAATTAGGTTATTAGTAATGCTTTGACCTAGTCTATAACCTTCCTAGGACCCTAACGCGAGTTTACTTGCGTTTAGTCATAAAAAAATACCGTCGCCTATCTTTAGGTGACAACCACAACAAGAACACAAATTTTGAATCTGCTTTGAAAACCAATCATCTGTTCTAGGATGATTTATTATTTTCAAAATCTCGTCAAAGTTTGGGTCTTATTAATGTGAACACGTGCAATCCGGAAGGGTGGATGCCTGTATCCCAAGTTTTCTGTCTAAGGCAAGAGTCTTCGTACAAATCCACATAATCGGGCCAGTCACTCTTACCTGGGAACTCTTGGGGTGAGTGTCCACTTATAGGCTAAATCATGTCTTCGTGATACATTATAGGGACCTATTTACTTTGATTCAGATTTTGTGCGTCGTTTGTTTGCATTCGTGGTTCAAACAAATGACCATCTTCCATGCCTTTTTATCGGTAATTGTAACATCCTTACCCAATGCCATTTCATTTTGTTTCCTCTCATGATTCCTTTTTTAGAATGCCTCCAAGACGCGACAATCAGGTACCTAATGAAGAACTGGCAGCTATCATTACATAGCAAATGGCTGCTGCAACCCAAACATCATTGCTCAATGTAACCAAGCCCTCAATAACAACTATAATGCTCCCTATAACTTCAAGACATTCAACTCTGCCAAGCCATCAAAATTTTCTGGGTCTCAAGGAGCGACTGCACTTCTGCAATGGTTCGAGAGTCTAGAGAGCACCTTTAGACATATTCAGTGTCCAAACGAGCGAAAGGTTGAATTCGCATCTAGTGTCTTTGAGAAACGAGCTTTAACATGGTGGAATGGTGTGATGAAAGATAGGGGTGCCGACGTGGCACTGGCTCAAACATGGGAAGAGCTCCGAGCTCTGATGATGAAGGAATTCTGTCCTCGTCATGAAATCAGGGCATTGGAAAGGGATTCGACGATCTTAAGCAAGATAATGGTGAGCATCAAGCCTACACGGACCGTTATGAGGAGTTAAGTCTGTTATGCCCGACCATGGTTACGCCTTTGGATAAGGCAATCGAAAAGTACATTGATGGCCTCCCTGACTCAGTACAAGACATTGTTACTGGTAGCAACCCTACTACGGTTAGACAGGCCATTGAGCTATCCGCTACCTTGACTGAATCTCAGATCAGGAAAGGTAAACTTTTCCGAAAGGGTGATAAGAAACCAACCGATGAATCGAAGCCGAAGGATGAGCAGACTGAATCCTGCAAAAAGTTGAAGAAGCAAAAGGCTTCTAAGAACTTCGCCGTGGTTGCTCACAATGATCAAGCTGTCCCCAACCAACCAACTCAATGCCCTGCTAGGAAGCAATACAACGGAACCGCACCCTTGTGCAACCAATGTAACCTTCATCATCATGCTAGTGTGAAGTGCCACAAATGCCTAATTTGTGGACTTATAGATCATACGGCAAGGGTTTGCCGAGCTGCAGCTGCACCAAATCAAGCTGACAACAATCCTGCTCAGGCTCGTTTTCCACCGGGTTCTTGCTACAACTGTGGCGAGATGGGTCATTTCCGAAGAAATTGCCCAAAGCTTGCTAATGCAAATCCAGCATAGGGATGAGCATCTGACCGACTGGAAGACAACACTGTTTAGAAATAATCAAGCCTTATGTATTATTTTCTTTTGTTGTCAAGGTCTATGAAACAGTTGTTGTTGTTGTTTATAAATAAATCTTTTATTTACATTGCAATGTACAAATGTGGTTGCATGTATAAACAACAAATCCCCTACGAAACCGACAACCAAGGAACCGTGTTCCTTGTAGAATAACCTACTCCCAAAATTCTTCCATCTTATGATTTCTTGCGATTTCCATGAAAATCCTAAGTACCTGTTTCTTCCAAGGAAATGAAGTACAAGGCGCAAGTTGCAACTCTGGACAAATACCCAAAGTACCACTATAAATCCTTAATAGGGTACCTAAGGGTATTTTCGTAAGTCCTTAATTGGATTCCTTGTGTACCTTAATTCGAATGTTATGATTCCTTGTAATCAAGATCGAATTCTTATAAGATCATCCTATCTTTTCAAATAGATTCTTGAGGACATTGAAGTCCATCGACTGGGTTCCTGGTATACCTTGAATACCCATGTTCAAATCAACAACAAGTTAATAACAAATTAATAATCAAGAAAACAATTATGTGCTTATGTGTTTATGTGTTGACCTAATCTTAGTTATCTTGAGCTTGTTCAAATTCTATCCCCTTCACATTATAAAACAAACTGTGCAGACTGTGCAATGAATTACGTAATTATGGATGCATACATAATTATGGAATTTAGTGCACAGAAATCACAGCAAGTTTTGTCATGAGTTAACCCTATTCATTTCCATTTCTAATGAAGCACCCGTTGAGGAAAAATGAACTACCTATTCATTTTTCACTTCTGAAAGAATATCCATCGAGGGAAATGAATATCCTTGATTATTCCTTCATTTCCATTTCTGAAGAATACCCATTGAGGAAAATGACTCATTCCGTTCATTTTCGTTTCTGAAGAATATCCATCGAGAGAAATGAATATCCTTGATTATTCCTTCATTTCCATTTCTGAAGAATACCCATTGAGGAAAATGACTCATTCCGTTCATTTTCGTTTCTGAAGAATATCCATCGAGGGAAATGAATATACTTGATTATTCCTTCATTTCGTTTCTGAAGAATACCCATTGAGGAAAATGACTCATTCCGTTCATTTTCGTTTCTGAAGAATATCCATCGAGGGAAATGAATATCCTTGATTATTCCTTTATTTCCATTTCTGAAGAATACCCATTGAAGAAAATGACTCAATCCATTCATTTTCGTTTCTGAAGAATATCCCTTGAGGGAAATAAATATCCTTTTGATTATTCCTTCATTTCCATTTCTGAAGAATACCCATTGAGGAAAATGACTCATTCCGTTCATTTTCGTTTCTGAAGAATATCCATCAAGGGAAATGAATATCCTTTCGACACCTGACAATGAACCCATTGGAGAAAGTGAATCGTCCATTCATTTTCACTTCGAAGTATATCCACTGGGGAATGAAAGGGTTATGCCTTGCATAAAAATCTTTGATGGGTTACTCTACGCAAATAGATAACACCCTAGATTCCATGCAAGACAATTGTTTAACACAACGTCACAAATAGACTCCTACGAATAAATTTCGGGATGAAATTTCCAAAAGTAGGGGAGACTGTGAAATCTGTGCCATTTCAACCATTAAACAAATACAAAATCAATGAAATATTGTGTTTCATACTTGGGATTTGTAAAAATATGTGTATCATTTGCACATATCAATTCTTGTTCGATTTCGAGCTCTAAATCACTTTCTTGAAAGTTATACGTGAACTGATGCGTAAACATAATCAGTTTAATGCGACAAACACTCCGAAATAGTGACATAGGCTTAACATACCTTAAATAACCTTTACATAACTTAGAAATAAGTTTTGGATGGTTTGGTGTGTCGAAATCAAGTTTATTCGATCGCAGGGACTATTTGCATCAAACTGCAAAAGTATACCGAATCGAATAGTAACGAACATTCCGGAACTTGATCATAAGTTAAAAATGCCCTAAATATCCTTTACATAGCTTAGAAATAGGCTTTGAGGTGTTTGGTGCGCAAAAATAAACTTTTTGATCAATAGGGACTAAAAGCGTCAAAAAGTGCATAAGTTTGTATTTTCGCGCATATCTTACGTTCTGAATATATCCGGACATCCAAAAATTTATGTAATTATTAAAACATTTTATTTTAGTGATTGGCATGATAAAATACCATTCGTCGCGCAATTTGGATCGTTTTTGCGTCCGTTACGACTTCCGTCGTAATTAACCGAATAACGCAACCGTACGAAAAAAAGAACCGACATCCGAGATGTTTTTTAGCATATTTTAAGTTCCCTACACTTTAACGTCATTTTAGAGCTTTGAAATGGGGTTAACGGGGCTTAAACGTGTCAAAAACGCATCAGAAATCAAGTTTTGGACTTGCAGGGGCTGTTTTTTGACATTCTGCCAAACTTGCTCTAGACGGCCCGAGTAAGCCCAGTGCATTTCTTACGCAGCCCGCGAGAGATCCCCAGATCAGCAAAAATCAGTTTTCAGCAAAACCCAGATGTTCCTTTGTTTTGCACATGGTTTCTTTCACTCTATGGGCTAGATTTTGATGGTTTTTACATACCCCTTGTATTTCAAAACCATGTGCCCAAGTGTAAGGCCAAGATCGAAGCACGAATTGTGAGAAACGATCCTAACGGTTGTGGGATTTCTATAAAAACCCATCACCTTCATTCCTTTCAACTCACAATCTGATTCAATTGCTCTAAGTTGGGGTTTAACACTTCATACCTGAGCAATTTGAATCAAGATTTCCTTGCTTAGAGCCTTTGTAAGCTTCTTTCATGCTTTTATGAGTTTTTAAGCATGAAAGTCAAACAGTGTTTGACTTTCTGCTTTGACCGGTCAATGGTCAACACGAAGTTCATTTGAACTTTGCAACGTGAGCGTAATCACGATGGTCATAGTCCCTTGTGACTATACATACTGATTACCACGTTGATTAGGTATAGTGATGAGTCATAGTTTCGGTCAAAATGCGCGTTTATGCGTATTTTGCAACCAAACTATTCTTGGGTATCAAAACCGTTTGTTTTGATATCAAACTTGTTTTCTAACTTAGTTAAACATGTTTTAACATGTTTAACTCGTCACTTTTAGTCTAGTGCTTATATAGAGTCGTGAAGTCAAGCGGTCTAAACCACCGCTTAGACTTTCGAACTCGACCCGTTTGGTCGATCATTAGGATCTGACCAAGCATGTTTAGTGACCATAGATGTATAGGGATTAACCTTCCGAGGTTATACCTTATGGTCACTTAGTTTAATTAGTTGTATGATAGGTTGTTTATATGTCCTAGGTAAAATGACCAAAATGCCCTTTTCATGCATAATTGGTAATTAAGCATATGTAACTTAAACTTTTATCACTTAACTGATTATGCAACATATTTAAACATGTTTAGCCATATAATACTTGTCATAGGACTAATTAGGCGTTCCGAACGCGTTCTACGCGAACGACGCGTTAAAGTAGCGTAAGCTACCTAAACGAGTCGTAATGGGTCGTAAGCACTTAGGTTAGGTTTCATTTTAGTAAGTAGGCTTTGTTAAACCATATCATATGAGTTCCAATACTCATTTGGTTTACGAAACCTCATCCTATCCGATCTTCCGATTTAGGTCCGGTTTAATAACATAGTTACCTATATTAGGTGCCGTTTGATTCTGTGATCCCTCTAGCTTCGCTTGGTTGTTATTCAAGACTTCTAAGCATCCTTAAGTGAGTACATAGTCCCCTCTTTTACTGTTTTCAACTGTTTTGGGGTGAAACACATGTGCCTACTTGTTACTTTTGTGCTTTTCATGTTTTTATGTTGACACACCCGCTCATAGCGGAAGAGCGAGGTGTGATCTGTCTGGTTTTCATTGCATAAATATCGATGTACATGAACAAACTATATGAATAAAACATACTCCATTGCCATTACATAAGTGTTTCAAAAGATTACAACATAAGTTTAGTGTGTCGGTTACAAACCATTAACATAAAAGTAGAGTGTTATTGTTTCATACATCAACATGAAAATAAACTACTAAGGTCTAAACCATCATATTTCCGCAAAGAGGCGGAATATAACAGTTAAGCCCTCCAAAAGATGGCATGGAGTTCTGGTACTTGTTATCTTGACTGAGAATCCCGACATGGTCCATTAATTCCCTGAAATACATGTTAAGTTTGGAAAAACATCAACAAAAGTTGGCGAATTCATGCAGTTTAGTTGTAAAAGATGTATTTAAAATGTAAGTTGTAGTATGTAAAGCGTCAATGAAATCGTTGATCATTAATGTTTTGCAAGGACATTAATATGTGTGACGAAAAAGGAAGCAATCCAACCCTAGACGATTTTTTGTCGACTCCTATCGACTGGGACACAAAAGCACTCTTCTGTATGGGTCCAAGACCAAGAGTGGGGCTCGCCAAAACCCATTAGATCTAACCACTTGTACCTAGGTCCAAACTGGATTAATGGTGCTTAGATGTATAACCCTAATTCGCACATGATCTAAGGTGTTTCATTCCCTAACTTTAACATACGATTGAACATGTATCTTCCCCGATAGTTGTAAAGTTGTAAAACATTTAAATGAATAGGGGACATGAACTCACAGAATTGCGTCTGTAAGCAGTGAATATTTGTATTCCTCACGTGCGATTGTCTTGTACTGTATCACAGCCTACAAGGTTTCTATATTTGTTAGACACATCGGTCTTTGTAATGACTCTTGTACAAGTCTTGTGTCTTAAATATGTGTAAGACTTGTACGTCTTTATTGTTCGTTGAACTGTGTATTTAGATGAATGAATTGTTAAGCTGTTATATATATATTTCACCAAATATATATATATATATATATATGTAATCTTGTATCTTGTAAGTTGTATCATCGGGTCTTGTCTTCTTGATTTCCTGCCTTTGTATAAATAAATTGTACAATTGTAATTTTTACCAATTATATGTCATTGGGCTTAGCCCAAGTATTCATGTTATTGGGCCCAATTAGTGTTGGGCCTAAATAGTGTTGGGCCTAAATAGTGTTGGGCCTCAATAGTGTTGGGCCTTAATAGTGTTGGGCTTAAATAGTGTTAGGCTTAAATAGTGTTGGGCCTAAATAGTGTAGGGCTTAATGTTATTGGGCCTTGGCCCATATGTTTGGTATTGGGCTTAGCCCATGAGTTTTTGATACTGGGCTTAGCCCATGTATTTATGTTAAGTCCATTATGATGATAAGCCCATTAAGAAGTGTAAGCCCATTGGTATAAAATAGCCCAATAAGAAGTGTAAGCCCATTTATATAAAATAGTCCATTAAGAAGTGTAAGCCCATTTGTATAAAATAGCCCATTTGAAAGTGTAAGTCTTTCATTTTTATAAAATTCACTAAGTATACTTTTTAGTAAATAAAAACTTAATAGTTTTTATAAGTTTCAAAATGTCTGAATTTTGTTAATGGTAACGTAATTTTTGTGTACGCGTCGAAAGATCGCCTAAACATTGTAGTAAGTCCTCGGATTGGCGATATGTTCATAGGTTCGTCCGTCGTCCGATTTGACCATAATTTGTATCCGATTATTCGGATCGTCCGTAACTCGTTTTTAAGGCGTATCTATATGAAATCTTGTAAGACTTTGATTATTATGTATCATGTGTTCATTATCACCATTGTAATCAAGTTCCTATCTTTGATATATATAACTAATACATCAAGTACCACATAGCACTTAAGTTGTTAAATTAATCAAATATATATTTTCTCAAAATATATATTTATAACTAACTTTGTTTTTATAAAAACCATTCATTAAATCTTTTTAATCTTGTAAAGGTTTAGCCAAAAATGATGGTTTAACATATAATTTATAAGAAAATTTGGCCATATAACCTTTGTATTATCAACTTTACCATGTTTAATCAAACATATCCTTTTTCTTTTCAATTCAACATCAATTTACTCATAACTTTCATAAACAATACACATGAGATTTATAACATAACCTCATCAAGATGATCTCAAAATCATGTAGGATTTTTGGTATGATCCTTCCATATGTTCATTAGTTCAAAAACCAAGTTTACTTCTAGTTTTAACAACTTTTATAAAAAATCTCATGTTGTATGTTACTTTTTTTATAATCTTGTAAAAGTCTTGTTTTTAAATAAAAACCTTAAATAATTTAACTACACCATAAATTATGATCATCCATTTATCTTTTAAGTTTAACAAAAACCCTTTAACATATTCATGTATACTTGTTAGATCATATTTTTAAAACATCCTCTAACAATTTATTCATATCATAATCATCATAACAAGATCAAATATGCAAATAACAAGTCTTAGATCACAACATAAACAAACATATATATATCATGATTATTATTTTTGCTTCTTTGTATTTTCATGTTTATTATGTAAGATTATTTTGTTATCTCTAGTTATATTAACAATCATAACATAAATAAGTATGAAAAATAAGAGATTTAGAAGCTCACTTCTAGCACTAGGCTAGGGATGATCTAAGTAATGATTAAGAGCTAAGAAGATGAAGATCTTGATGATTGAAGGTTCTTGAGTGGATGAAAAAGTGTCATTTTTCTTGTAAGTGCTTTAGATCTTCTTATGTTCCATGGAAATCCATCTTGATCATCAAGGAGGTGATAAAATAAAATGGGTTTTTGAAGGTGTTCTTGGTGAAATGGATGAAGATGATGAGAGAGTTTATGTGTGAAAGTAAAGGTGTAAAAGTGGTGATAAGTGCTAGTAACTTAATGCGGAAGTGTTATAATTAATCACCAAATTGATACACTTGCACATTAGTAAAATATCTAGATATTTAGCAAGGATTTAGGCCATGTGGGACCCCCTAATTCACGGCCAAAACAAGTCATGGGGGTGCCTTATGAGTTTTCAAGTGTTAGAAATTTTCAAGGTCCTAAAATGTTGTAAATTGGTTAAGTGTTTAAGGGTTTATGTTTTTGCAAAGTTTCATGATGTTTCAAGACCTATAATGATCATAAACTAACTTTTCAAGACCAAAAATAACATTCACTAGTTTGTAAAATGTGTAAAATTATAGTTCGGATAGTCGTTTGGCGCTCGTTCCGCAAGAAGATAGTCGAAAGGTTCGATTATAGAAGTTGTAGGGAAAAATTCAGTTATGTGTGTAATTGATATTCCCTATGTATTTTCATATGAAATTTGTGTTTAAACAACACTTTTGCACCTTGTAATAAAATCAATAATGCTGAATTTTGCGGAAAAATATTGAAATGGTAACTTTTAGCGCTTCTCGGCAGTTTTCGGGCAGTTTTTGGTGCTACCGGACATTGGTAATATATTAAACCAAACCCTTGTATTCCCATATAGGGTTTAATGTATATTTGATGTTGGACTTTCGTCTGAGTCCTAAAGATGTAATTTAGATGGTTTCTGCGGATCCTGAGGTTTCGTCAGCACGCTAGTTTACTAGGTACTACTCTAGTTGTTTCGATGCATTGTTTTAAACTGTTCAAATATAACCAATAGAAACAAATAATGTGCATCATAAATGAGTGTTCTAAGATGTGTATCATGTAATCAAGCAATTCAGATATTCAAAACACATATTTGTATAATGTAATTCATTGCTTTAAATGCACGTAAATTACCAGAAAGTGGCAGTTGTCACATTCTCCCCTTGTTATTGAGAATTTCGTCCTGAAATTCAAGCTTTGTTATTTGTTGTAGGAGTCTTCTTGCACAGATGAGGATATTTGGCTTTAATTTGGTCTTCACGTTCCCAAGTATATTCGGGTCCGTGACGAGAGTTCCAACGAACTTTTACTAACTTGATACGACTTCTCCGTGTTTTCTGGACCTTCCAGTCCGTGACCTCAACAGGTTCTTCAGTGAATTGGAGTTTGTCGTCAATGTGAATTTCATCTGCAGGAATGATAACGGTTGCTTGTGTTGGACTCTTTTTAAGATTCGACACATGAAACGTGTAGTGCACACTGCTAAGTTCATCTGGTAACTTCAACTTGTAGGCAACAGTGCCTATCTTTTCTAAGATTTCAAATGGTCCAATGTAACGTGGGTTAAGCTTTCCACGTTTACCGAACCTCGCTACGCCTTTCCAAGGCGAGACTTTCAATAAGACTTTGTCTCCGACCTCGAAAGATAATGGTTTTCGTCTTTTATCTGCGTAGCTCTTTTGTCGATCGCGAGCCGCCTTGATACGGTCTCGGATCTGAAAAATTTTATCCGTAGTCTCTTGGACTAGTTCCGGACCAATTAATTGACTATCACCTGTTTCCGCCCAACATAGCGGAGAGCGACACTTTCGACCATAAAGAGCTTCAAACGGTGCAGCTCGTATACTTGTATGGTAGCTGTTATTGTAGGAAAACTCAACTAAAGGTAGATGAGTATCCCAATTGCCGCCTAAATCCATAACACATGCACAAAGCATATCTTCGAGTGTTTGGATTGTTCGTTCGCTCTGGCCGTTAGTTTGTGGATGAAAGGCCGTACTTAGATTCAAATGAGATCCAAAGGCCTGTTGAAATGATTTCCAAATTCTTGAAACAAAACGATCGTCTCGGTCCGAAATGATTGAAATAGGAACTCCATGACGAGCCACTATTTCTTTGAGATAGAGTTCCGCTAGTTTCTCGGTACTATCCTTCTCCCGAATCGGTAAGAAGTGTGCGGACTTTGTCAATCTATCGACGATTACCCATATCATGTCATGGCCTCTTGAGGTCCTGGGTAACTTCGTAATGAAGTCCATCGATATTTGTTCCCATTTCCAAGCAGGAATCTCGGGTTGTTGTAGCAAACTCGACGGTTTCTGATACTTTGCCTTGACCTTCGCGCAGGTCAAGCATTTTCCGACGTAGATAGCAATATCCTTTTTGAGGTTAGGCCACCAATAGTACTCCATTAAGTCTTGGTATATCTTATCTGATCCAGGATGGATCGAGTACTTTGACCTATGTGCTTCCTCAAAAATAAGATCTCGGAGGCCTCCAAAGAATGGAACCCAAATTCTACCTGCAACGTACAAAGTTCCATCCTCCTTTGACACTAACCGTTTTTCCATGCCTCGAAGTGATTCTGCTAGAATATGCTCTTCCTTGAGCGCTTCTTGTTGTGCATTATGAATTCGTGCGGTAAGATCTGTGTGAATCGTCATCTCTAGTGCTCGCACTCTTAGTGTTTTAACTCGTTCCTTGCGGCTCAAGGCGTCTGCTACAACGTTCGCCTTGCTCGGATGGTACTTGATTTCACAATCATAATCGTTCAATAATTCAACCCAACGTCGCTGACACATATTTAATTATTTTTGGTTGAATATGTGTTGTAGACTTTTATGATATGTGCAAATAGTGCACTGTGTACCATATAAGTAATGCCGCCAAATTTTCAAAGCAAATACCACCGCGCCTAATTCTAGGTCGTGAGTGGTATAGTTCTTCTCGTGAACTTTCAGTTGGCGAGACGGGTACGCGATAACCTTTTCACGTTGCATGAGTACACAACCTAAACCTTGATGCGAAGCATCACAGTATACCACAAAGTCATCGGTACCGTCGGGTAATGATAAGATTGGTGCAATGCACAACTTGTCTTTAAGAAGTTGAAATGCTGCTTCTTGTTTCTCTCCCCAATCGAATTTCCTGTCTTTCTGTGTAAGAGAAGTTAGCGGTTGAGCAATCTTTGAAAAATTCTCAATAAATCTCCGATAATATCCTGCTAAGCCCAAAAATTGTCGCACTTCAGTAGGATTCTTGGGCGCTTCCCAATTCTTAATCGATTCAATCTTCGATGGGTCTACTTGAATACCCTTCTCGTTCACTACATGCCCGAGAAATTGTACCTCGCGAATCCAAAATTCGCACTTGGAAAATTTCGCGTATAGTTTCTCCGTCTTTAACAACTCCAAAATGGTTCTCAAATGTTGTTCATGTTCATCAGTCGATCGAGAGTATATCAAAATGTTGTCAATAAACACTATGATGAATTTGTCGAGATACGGCTTGCACACGCGATTCATTAAATCCATGAAGACCGCTGGTGCATTCGTTAAACCAAAAGGCATAACGAGAAACTCGTAATGACCGTAACGAGTCCGAAAAGCCGTTTTCGGTATGCTTTCTTCTTGAATCCGTAACTGATGATACCCCGATCGTAAGTCTATCTTTGAGTAGAAGCTCGACCCTTGCAGTTGATCGAATAGGTCATCAATCCTCGGTAATGGATACCGATTCTTGATGGTAAGTTTATTTAATTCGCGATAATCGATGCACATCCTGAAAGTTCCATCCTTCTTCTTTACAAACAAGATTGGAGCTCCCCAAGGCGAGTAGCTCGGTCTAATGAATCCTTTATCTAACAACTCTTGAAGTTGTGTGGATAACTCTTGCATTTCAGAAGGTGCTAATCGATATGGAGATTTAGCTACGGGTGCGGCTCCTGGTACCAAGTCGATGTGAAATTCGACTTGTCGATAAGGTGGTAGTCCTGGCAAGTCTTCAGGAAAGACTTCAGGAAATTCTTTTACTACCGGAATATCTGTCAACTTCGGCCCATCGACCTTCTTGTCCACAACATGTGCTAGAAAGGCAATACAACCTTTCCGTAAGCACTTCTGTTCTTTCATGCAATTGATGATCCGCAATGGGGTGTCGCGCTTCTCTCCATGTATCACAAGTGTCTCTTCATTCGGTAGTGGTAGGCGAATGATCTTCTCGTGGCAAACGACTTCGGCTCGATTATTGGATAGCCAATACATGCCAACCACTACGTTGAAACTACCCAATTCAACGGGTAAGAGATCGATATTGAATTTTTGTTCGCCAAGTTCTAAGGTACACTCCTTAACAACTTCTCCCGTCTCTATTAGTTTACCGTTAGCCAATTCTATAGAATATGGAACATCTAGCTTACTAGGTTCCAAGCCCAGAACATTTTTAAATTCTATAGAAATAAAACTAAAATCGGCTCCGGTATCAAATAATATGGATGCGAAATGATCATTGAGGAGAAACGTACCAGTGACCACATTAGGGTCTTGGCGTGCATCCTTAGCACCAATCACAAATGATCGACCACGAGCTTGATTTTCTTTAGGGCAATCTTTCTTGAAGTGATCTTTGCTTCCTCATCCAAAGCATCCTTGACCACGCCCATTACCGTTCCCATTCTTGTTACCAACTCCACTTCCCGATCCAGTATTATTTCCCGTTCCCCAACATGATTCAGCACGGTGGTCATTCTTGCCACACTTGTCACACTTGACAACCCGACAATCGCCCAAGTGATGATATTTGCATCGCTCACACTTGGGTAAAGTACCAGCGTACTTCTTAGGACCAGTGTCGTTCGTGGCTACAAACGCCCTTGCATCCTTTTGCGAGTTATTCTGTCGCCTGTTGTTGTTGTTGTTGTTGTTGTTGGGGTTATTGTTGTTGTGGTTGTTGTTACTGTTGTTGTTGTTGTTACCATGGGTTCCCTTCTTGAAATTCGAGTACTTCCTCTTCCCACTGTTGGAAGACTCGACATGTGTTTCCTTCTTATCATCACCTTTCTCTGAGAATATATTCATCCTGACCCCGTCTTCAGTGAGACTCACGGCTATAGTCACAGCCTGAGTAATAGTCGTGGGTTTAGCTGCAGTAACCAGACTCCGAATCTTGGGAGAAAGTCCCCAGATGTAGCGTTCGATACGCTTGTATTCCGGAGATACAAGATAAGTAATCACGCAGGAAAGATCGTGAAACCTTTGCGTATATCCCGTGATATCAGCTCTGACCATGGTAAGGTGCCAAAACTCGTTCTCCAACTTCTGGAGTTCAGCACGAGAACAGTACTTATCCCTCATACGTTCTTTCAGTTCATCCCAAGTCAACGCATAAGCAACGTTATCACCCAAAGTTTGCACTTGTAAGTTCCACCATGTAAGGGCCTCGTTGAGAAACAGGCCAGTAACAAAAGTGACTTGCTGATTAGCGGAACATCTGCTCATTCTGATAGTGGAATCTGTTTTCTCAGTCCATCGCACGAAAGCCACAGCACCGCCTGTGCCATCGTAGTTAAGTGGCTTGCAGTCTAGAAACTGCTTGAAAGTGCATCCTGAAATAGACAATAAACGGATTAAGAATGAGCAAACAATGAAACGCACGAGTAGATTAAGAAAGGAATTAGATAAGTTGTAACAAAACAACTAAACGTTACCCGTGGTATTTGTTCCGCCTGAAGTACCACCTTGGCCCTGGCCTCCCGATCCGCCGGTGCCACCACTGGTTTCGGCACGGGATGCCTCATACAGTGCGATAGCTTGGGCGATTCTCTGTTCTATTAGTGCATTCAGTTCTGCCTCAGTCGTAGGCATTGGTGGGGGTGGGGGTGGATTAGTCCATGAACGTAAAGCTCTCCTCGGTGGCATGATTCTTCCAAAGGAGAAATAGGATAAAGATTAGGCGTTGATTTGTTAATAAATATTTTTTCTAAGTAAGAAGAAAGAAAAAGAAATATTCATAACATTAATAGCAATATCACCAAGAAACATATAATGTGAGTAAATAAGTTAACATAAGCAATAACATATGTCCAACCAGACCATTCAGATGCATATAAAAGATAACACCAAGTTTTTTTATATATATAGCACACAACTGATTACAAGATCGTTTAGAAAGAAACAAAATGGACATGGGATACATCATCCGGTCATACTAGTCTAGAATATATACAAAGTGGTAAAGTCTTCTTTCAATCCATGCGATCTTCAGTCTATCAGTTGTCTTGAAACTTGATGGAGGTCTATATACACAACAACGGATATAGATACCCGTCTCTAAAGTATGATACCTGCAAACACAGTCTATGGTGGGGGAAAGACTGGTGGTGGAATCGGGAACAATAACCTGTAAACATGAGAAACCCTATCCTCCAAACCGACTGGTGGTATATCAACTGGTGGCATCTGAGGTGGTAGTGGGGGTAATGGTGGTGACCCTGGTGGTGGTGGTGGTGTTGCATGGGGTGGTGAATGAGCTGGTGGTGGTGGAGGTCTGGCGTCAGCAAGCTGCCGAAGCTCATGAACACTGTCAAAAAGTATGTCAACCTGAGACTGCAGAGAGAGAATAAGGGTATCAGTAGAAATGTTCAGGTAGTGAACTGGATGGTACGGGTCTATAGTAGGCATTAAATGAGGTGGAGAGTGTGGCGTAATAAGAGGCTCGACAGGGACTTGTGGGACTGAGCGAAACTGCTGATAGTATAGGTCCATATGACTGGGTGGTATGTGGGCATGTCCGGATGGTTCGGCCTCATCAGTATGATCAGTAGGTAGTATGATAGGTGCGAAGCGCATGAGGAGAATGTGCTCAGGAGATGTATCTGCAGCAGGGACCTGAACAGGAGCAGGGATGGCTGGCTCTGCTGGCATGACGTCATCCCCAAAGTCTGCGTTTCGCTGTAGGCCAATGGCCTGCAGTGCAGACGAAGTAACGGATGCATAAGAGGAAGCATCCGAGTCGGTATCTGCATCAGAAGAAATATCGATCACCGAGACCACTGGTGATGCAATGTCTAGAATAACCACATCGTGAACTTCTCCGTCTCCCAAATCAGCATCCATGTGATCCACCGGAATCACTGGAACGACGTCGTCGTCGTCGTCAAGGTCGACGATAAAAGGTATAACATCAAGGGGAGCGACGTCAAAGGGTATAATCTCTACTACTTGTTCACCCTCCGGGTGACCCAAAATAACTATATCGTTGAGTATAGGAGGGATAGCTAACACATCATCATCGATGATCTCGCCTAGAAGTGCGAATGGTTGGAAGTCGTCCATGTCGCTGTCAGATGTAGAGTCGCTATCAGATAAGATGACCTGAACCTCCGGCACGTAGTCATCGTCAGATACAATCTCCATGGGTCTACGTCGTCGTATACATTGCTACCTTCAGATGAAGACATGGTGACCTGAGAAATAAGTTGTTCGACACGTATGAGTATTCGTTACTTTACATATATACACGAAATGTATTTTTCACACAATGTTCATTTTAAGTTATCCTAATTGAGTTGTGTGGATTAACTTAAAGTTACACATCTACCATTTAGATGACTAAGACACTAATGTCCTTGCTTGATTTGTATGTGATGAATTCTTGTTGAAAACGGACCATGAAAAATGTTTATGCAATTGAAAACATTTGTTTGTGTTTAAATGGTTTTCGTGAGAGATCCCTAGTGATTGTAGACTTAGACTCGAGAAAGAATCCTGGTTCACTACAATCGATGCTCTGATACCAAACTGTCACACCCGCTCATAGCGGAAGCGCGAGGTGTGATCTGTCTGGTTTTCATTGCATAAATATCGATGTACATGAACAAACTATATGAATAAAACATACTCCATTGCCATTACATAAGTGTTTCAAAAGATTACAACATAAGTTTAGTGTGTCGGTTACAAACCATTAACATAAAAGTAGAGTGTTATTGTTTCATACATCAACATGAAAATAAACTACTAAGGTCTAAACCATCATATTTCCGCAAAGAGGCGGAATATAACAGTTAAACCCTCCAAAAGATGGCATGGAGTTCTGGTACTTGTTATCTTGACTGAGAATCCCGACATGGTCCATTAATTCCCTGAAATACATGTTAAGTTTGGAAAAACATCAACAAAAGTTGGCGAATTCATGCAGTTTAGTTGTAAAAGATGTATTTAAAATGTAAGTTGTAGTATGTAAAGCGTCAATGAAATCGTTGATCATTAATGTTTTGCAAGGACATTAATATGTGTGACGAAAAAGGAAGCAATCCAACCCTAGACAATTTTATGTCGACTCCTATCGACTGGGACACAAAATCACTCTTCTGTATGGGTCCAAGACCAAGAGTGGGGCTCGCCAAAACCCATTAGATCTAACCACTTGTACCTAGGTCCAAACTGGATTAATGGTGCTTAGATGTATAACCCTAATTCGCACATGATCTAAGGTGTTTCATTCCCTAACTTTAACATACGATTGAACATGTATCTTCCCCGATAGTTGTAAAGTTGTAAAACATTTAAATGAATAGGGGACATGAACTCACAGAATTGCGTCTGTAAGCGGTGAATATTTATATTCCTCACGTGCGATTGTCTTGTACTGTATCACAGCCTACAAGGTTTCTATATTTGTTAGACACATCGGTCTTTGTAATGACTCTTGTACAAGTCTTGTGTCTTAAATATGTGTAAGACTTGTACGTCTTTATTGTTCGTTGAACTGTGTATTTAGATGAATGAATTGTTAAGCTGTTATATATATATTTCACCAAATATATATATATATATATATATATGTAATCTTGTATCTTGTAAGTTGTATCATCGGGTCTTGTCTTCTTGATTTCGTGCCTTTGTATAAATAAATTGTACAATTGTAATTTTTACCAATTATATGTCATTGGGCTTAGCCCAAGTATTCATGTTATTGGGCCCAATTAGTGTTGGGCCTAAATAGTGTTGGGCCTCAATAGTGTTGGGCCTAAATAGTGTTGGGCCTCAATAGTGTTAGGCCTCAATAGTGTTGGGCTTAAATAGTGTTAGGCTTAAATAGTGTTGGGCCTAAATAGTGTTGGGCTTAATGTTATTGGGCCTTGGCCCATATGTTTGGTATTGGGCTTAGCCCATGAGTTTTTGATATTGGGCTTAGCCCATGTATTTATGTTAAGTCCATTATGAAGATAAGCCCATTAAGAAGTGTAAGCCCATTGGTATAAAATAGCAATAAGAAGTGTAAGCCCATTTATATAAAATAGTCCATTAAGAAGTGTAAGCCCATTTGTATAAAATAGCCCATTTGAAAGTGTAAGTCTTTCATTTTTATAAAAACTTTTTTATAAAATTCACTAAGTATACTTTTTAGTAAATAAAAACTTAATAGTTTTTATAAGTTTCGAAATGTCCGAATTTTGTTAATGGTAACGTAATTTTTGTGTTCGCGTCGAAAGATCGCCTAAACGTCGTAGTAAGTCCTCGGATTGGCGATATGTTCATAGGTTCGTCCGTCGTCCGATTTGACCATAATTTGTATCCGATTATTCGGATCGTCCGTAACTCGTTTTTAAGGCGTATCTATATGAAATCTTGTAAGACTTTGATTATTATGTATCATGTGTTCATTATCACCATTGTAATCAAGTTCCTATCTTTGATATATATAACTAATACATCAAGTACCACATAGCACTTAAGTTGTTAAATTAATCAAATATATATTTTCTCAAAATATATATTTATAACTAACTTTGTTTTTATAAAAACCATTCTTTAAATCTTTTTAATCTTGTAAAGATTTAGCCAAAAATGATGGTTTAACATATAATTTATAAGAAAATTTGGCCATATAACCTTTGTATTATCAACTTTACCATGTTTACTCAAACATATCTTTTTTCTTTTCAATTCAACATCAATTTACTCATAACTTTCATAAACAATACACATGAGATTTATAACATAACCTCATCAAGATGATCTCAAAATCATGTAGGATTTTTGGTATGATCCTTCCATATGTTCATTAGTTCAAAAACCAAGTTTACTTCTAGTTTTAACAACTTTTATAAAAAATCTCATGTTGTATGTTACTTTTTTTTATAATATTGTAAAAGTCTTGTTTTTAAATAAAAACCTTAAATAATTTAACTACACCATAAATTATGATCATCCATTTATCTTTTAAGTTTAACAAAAACCCTTTAACATATTCATGTATACTTGTTAGATCATATTTTTAAAACATCCTCTACCAATTTATTCATATCATAATCATCATAACAAGATCAAATATGCAAATAACAAGTCTTAGATCACAACATAAACAAACATATATATATCATGATTATTATTTTTGCTTCTTTGTATTTTCATGTTTATTATGTAAGATTATTTTGTTATCTTTAGTTATATTAACAATCATAACATAAATAAGTATGAAAAATAAGAGATTTAGAAGCTCACTTCTAGCACTAGGCTAGGGATGATCTAAGTGATGATTAAGAGCTAAGAAGATGAAGATCTTGATGATTGAAGGTTCTTGAGTGGATGAAAAAGTGTCATTTTTCTTGTAAGTGCTTTAGATCTTCTTATGTTCCATGGAAATCCATCTTGATCATCAAGGAGGTGATAAAATAAAATGGGTTTTTGAAGGTGTTCTTGGTGAAATGGATGAAGATGATGAGAGAGTTTATGTGTGAAAGCAAAGGTGTAAAAGTGGTGATAAGTGCTAGTAACTTAATGAGGAAGTGTTATAATTAATCACCAAATTGATACACTTGCACATTAGTAAAATATCTAGATATTTAGCAAGGATTTAGGCCATGTGGGACCCCCTAATTCACGGCCAAAACAAGTCATGGGGGTGCCTTATGAGTTTTCAAGTGTTAGAAATTTTCAAGGTCTTAAAATGTTGTAAATTGGTTAAGGGTTTAAGGGTTTATGTTTTTGCAAAGTTTCATGATGTTTCAAGACCTATAATGATCATAAACTAACTTTTCAAGACCAAAAATAATATTCACTAGTTTTTAAAATGTGTCCAATTATAGTTCGGATAGTCCTTTGGCGCTCGTTCCGCAAGAAGATAGTCGAAAGGTTCGATTATAGAAGTTGTAGGGAAAATTCAGTTATGTGTGTAATTGATATTCCCTATGTATTTTCATATGAAATTTGTGTTTAAACAACACTTTTGCACCTTGTAATAAAATCAATAATGTTGAATTTTGCAGAAAAATATTGAGGTTTCGTCAGCACGCTAGTTTACTAGGTACTACTCTAGTTGTTTCGATGCATTATTTTAAACTGTTTCAAATATAACCAACAGAAACGAATAATGTGCATCATAAATGAGTGTTCTAAGATGTATATCATGTAATCAAGCAATTCGGATATTCAAAACACATATTTGTATAATGTAATTCATTGCTTTAAATGCACGTAAATTACCAGAAAGTGGCAGTTGTCACATATGTCGTATACTTGCTATGTTCATTAGTAAGCATATAGTACATGATTTCATTATGTTTTTCTATGTATATTCATTTAGCATGATAGCACATTGATTTACATTACATTTTCTTATATATGTTCATCCAGCATATGGACACATTGTTTTACATTTTGATCCGTTTGAACCGTTTGGAATTGTATGATCCGTGTGAGTTATTTGATCCATTTGAACCATTGGAACTGTATGATCCGTGTGAATTATGTGAACCGTTTGGAACTGTTTGATTTATCTGAACCGTTTGGAACTGTTGATCTATTTGAACTGTTTGAAGCGTTGGGTTAGGGAAGTGATTATGTAACGGGGCGGGTGTAATGTGATAAAAGCATGGTGGATACGCCGCTGGTACTTCCTATATATAAGTTCTTTTAATACATTATATATCGTTACGTTATCTAGATCACTTGGGCAAATGTTATCAAAATAAAGTTATATTACAAGGTTTTTCTAACAATGTAAACCCTTCGAGTTTTATTACAAAAACGATTTACGATTTGGCTTTACATAAACAAATGTTTTTTAGTTAAGGTGTGACACCTGTGTCACTAAGACCATCAAACAAATACCAAATCAATGAAATATTGTGTTTCATACTTGGGATTTGTAAAAATATGTGTATCATTTGCACGTATCAATTCTTGTTCGATTTCAGGCTTTAAATCGCTTTCTGGAAGGTTATACGCGAACTGATGCGTAAATATAACCAGTTTAATGCAACAAGCACTCCGGAACAGTGAAATAGGCTTAACATACCTTATATAACCTTTACATAACTTAGAAATAAGTTTTGGAGGGTTTGGTGTGTTGAAATTAAGTTTATTCGCTTATAGGGACTAATTTCGACAAACTGCGAAAGTATGTCGATTCGTACTGTAACGAACAATCCGGAACTTGACCATAAGTTAAACATGCCCTAAATATCCTTTATATAGCTTAGAAATAGGCTTTGAGGTGTTTGGTGCGCAAAAATAAACTTTTGGGTCAAACAGGGACTAAAAGCGTCAAAAAGTGCATAATTTGCATTTTCGCGCATATCTTACGTTCTGAATATATCTGGACATCCAAAAATTTATGTAATCATTAAAATATTTTATTTTAGTGATTGGAATGATAAAATTCCATTCGTCGCGTAATTTGGATCGTTATTCGCATCTGTTCGTGTTTCGTCGTAACTAACCGAAAAACGCAACCGTACGACCAAACGAACCAACATCCGAGATGTTTTTTAGCACATTTCATGTTCCATATACTTAACTTCATTTTAGAGCCTTGAAATGGGGTTAACGGGGCTTAAATGTGCCGAAAACTGGGTTTATAGCATTTAGGGACCAAAACTGCCATTTCTGCCAAAGATGGCTCTGGCGGGCCGCGTAAGCCAGCCCTGGCTATTACGCGGGGTGCGACAGACCATCAGACAGCAGAATGTTGTTTACAGCCATTTCCAGCTGTTCCCTGGGTTTGCAAATGGTTTTGGTGTGTCTATGGGCTGGTTTGGAGGCTCCCATGGTATTACAAAACTATGGGCACACATGGAGGGTTGAGATTCAAGTACGGTTTACGAGGAACGATCTTAATGTTTTTCCGAATCCTATAAATACCCTAAGCTTTTCATTTGAAATTCACCCTTGATCTGATCATATTCTCTAAGTTGAAGTGTAAACACTTCATACCTGAGAATTTTCAGATCAAACTCCATTCTTGGACCTTTTGTAAGTCCTCTTTCATGCTTTTATGCATTTTAAGCATAAAAGTCAAACAGTGTTTGACTTTCTGCTTTGACCAGTCAATGGTCAACATGAAGTTCGTTTGAACTTCGCAACGTGAGCGTAATCACGATGGTCATAGTCCTTTGAGACTATACCTACTGATTACCACGTTGTTTAGGTGTAGTGACGAGTCATAGTTTCGGTCAAAATACGCGTTTATGCGTATTTTGCAACCAAACTATTCTTGGGTATCAAAACCGTTTGTTTTGATATCAAACTTGTTTTCTAACTTAGTTAAACATGTTTTAACATGTTTAACTCGTCACTTTTAGTTTAGTGCTTGTTTAAAGTCGTAAAGTAAAGTGGTCTAAACCACCGCTTAGACTTTCGAACTCGACCCGTTTGGTCGATCTTTAGGATCCGACCAAGCATGTTTAGTGACCATAGATATATAGGGAATAACCTTCCGAGGTTATACCTTATGGTCACTTAGTTTAATTAGTTGTATGATAGGTTGTTTATATGCCTTATGTAAAATGACCAAAATGCCCTTTTCATGCATAATTGGTAATTAAGCATATGTAACTTAAAATTTTGACACTAAACTGATTATGCAACATATTTAAACATGTTTAGGCATATAATACTTGTCATAGGACTAGTTAGGCATTCCGAACGCGTTTTACATGAACGACGCGTTAAAGTAGCGTAAGCTACCTAAACGGGTCGTAAGCACTTAGGATAGGTTCTGTTTTAGTAGGTAGGCTTTGTTAAACCATATCACATGAGTTCCAACACTCATTTGGTTTACGAAACCTCATCCTATCCGATCTTCCGATTTTGGTCCGGTTATTAACATAGTTACCTATATTAGGTGCCGTTTGATTTTCGTGATACCTCTAGCTTTGCTTGGTTGTTAGTCAAGACTTCTAAGCATCCTCAAGTGTGTACATAGTCCCCTCTTTTACTGTTTTCAAACATTTTGGGGTGAAACACATGTGCCTACTTGTTACTTTCGTGCCTTTCATGTTTTATATCATATGCTTACTATGTTCATTAGTACACGTATAGTACATGATTTCATTATGTTTTGCTATGTATGTTCACTTAGCATGCTAGCACATTGATTTTCATAATTATATTTTGTCGCATATGTTCATCCAGCATATGGACACATTGTTTTACATTTTGAACCGTTTGTAACTGTTTGATTTATATGAACCGTTTGTAACTGTTTGATTTATGTGAACCGTATGTAACTGTTTGAGCCGTTCGTAACTGTTTGGTTTATGTGAACCGTTTGTATATGTTTGATTCATGTGAACCATTGTAACTGTTTGATTTATGTGAACTGTTTGTAACTGTTTATTGATGTGAACCATTTGAAGTTGTTTGAACCATTGGGTTAGGGAAGTGATTAGGTAACGGGGCGGGTGTAATGTGTTAAAAGCATGGTGGATACGCCGCTGGTACTTCCTATATATAAGTTCTTTTGACACATTATATATCGTTGCGTTATCTAGATCACTTGGGCAAAGGTTATCAAAACGAAGTTATATTACAAGGTTTTTCTAACAATATAAACCATTGGAGTTTTATTACAAAAAAACGATTTACGATTTGGGTTTTCATAAATAATTGTTTTTGAGTTAAGGTTCATGGTATCGAGGTTTTATAAACTCTAACAAATTTGTTTTTACTTGGTTATTTCAATTTATAATATAAACATTTTACAAAACTGGTCTTTTTTCTAAACATTGATTTATAACGTTGTCCGAGTTATTTCAAAATGTAAACGAGCCATGAATCTGACACTCACACAAAACCTATGTACTCGCCGGCATTTTTATGATGACGTATTTTCACATGTGTTTCAGGTACCATAGTTGATGATGTTTCATGATGATGTTGATGCATGCTCACATAGGAATGGACAAGGCCTTAGTGACTTAATAACAATGAAAGTCAATTTGTCCATGTTTTGTTTCTAATTTCAATACAATGTAATAAACTTCATTCAATAAAACATAACTTTAATCCATGTGTTGTGAAACAATGATTCTGTTACGACACTCCCCGATGTTTCCGCCACGGTTTGATGTTTTAACGCGGTCGGGGTGTGACATAAAAGTTGGTATCAGAGCTCATGGTTATAGGGAATTAGTTTATTAGTAATGCTTTGACCTAGTCTATAACCTTCCTAGGACCCTAACGCGAGTTTACTTGCGTTTAGTCAGAAAACAATACCGTCACTTATCCTTAGGTGACAACCACAACAAGAACACAAATTTCGAATCTGCTTTGAAAACCAATCATCTGTTCTAGGATGATTTATTATAAGGTTTTGAACCTTCAAAGGTTTCAAAATCTCGTCAAAGTTTGGGTCTTATTAATGTGAACACGTGCAATCCGGAAGGGTGGATGCCAGTATCCTGAGTTTTCTGTCGAAGGCTAGAGTGTTCGTACAAATCCACATAATCGGACCAGTCACTCTTACCTGGGAACTCTTGGGGTGAGTGTCCACTTATAGTCTAAAGTGTGTCTTCGTGATACATTAACATGACCCGCTAACTTTGATTAGTCACCATCTCATTTGTTTTCCTTAGGTAACAAACAAATGATCACAATCTTTATGCGTTGTCATTTCACTTGTATCCTCCCATGTTTTCCATTATCTTTGAGATGCCTCTTCACTGCAACAACACCAAATGTTCGAACCAGGTGCTACAACTGCCCAACAAATAGGTGTCGTACTCCAGGGGACCGTTGATTTAGCTATCACCATGACTCGCCTCAGGGATGAAGCTGTACAAGGGAACCGCTCCTTGGTGCAATCAATGCAACCGTCATCATCTGAACCAAATACCTTGTTTCAAATGTATACACTGTGGACGATGGGGACATTTGGTTAATGTGTGCCGCTTTGCTATCCAAAACAAAGCTGTTGCAAAACCTGCTGCTGCTTGACCCTTTGCTAGGAAGCCATACAACGGAACTGCACCCTTGTGCAACCAATGTAACCTTCATCATCATGCTAGTGTGAAGTTCCGCAAATGCCTAATTTATGGACTTATAGGTCATACAACAAGAGTTTGCCCAGCTGCAGCTGCACCAAATCAAGCTGACAACAACCTTACTCAAGCCCGTATGTTGCCTTAACATACGTAGCACTCGATTTTCAAGAACACACTGCATTGTATGCTAGCTTTGCATGCTTGGCATAATGATTTCAAAAATCCGTTGTTCCATATGTTATCTTGGCATATCTAGCACCTTGATATCATAAACACTATACTTCGTATGTGGTCTTAGCATACTTAGTACAAAAGTTCCTAAACTCTTTGCGCTATACGAATTCCAAATCCTTAGAGGTTCTTCTTCATAATTAGATCCTCGTGGATGTTCAAAGCGTAGAATCAAAGTCCTTAATTGGATTCCTTGTATACCTTAATTCGAATGTTACGATTCCTTGTAATCGAAATCAAATTCGTATAAGGTCATCCTATCTTTACAGATAAATTCTTGAGGACATCGAAGTCCATAGACTGGGTTCCTGGTATACCTTGAATACCCATGTGCAAATCGACAACAAGTTAATAACAATTAATAATCAAGAAAACAATTATGTGCTTATGTGTTTATGTGATGACCTAATCTTAGTTATCTTAAACTTGTTCAAATTCTATCCCCTTCACATTATAAAACAAACTGTGCGGACTGTGCAAGGAATTACGTAATTATGGATGCATACATAATTATGGAATTTAGTGCACAGAAACCACAACAAGTTTTGTAATGTGTCTTGAGTTAACTCTATTCATTTTCCATTTCTGAAGAAGCACCCGTTGAAAATGACTCCGTCCGTTCATTTTCATTTCTGAAGAATGTCCGTTGAGGGAAATGAATATCCTTTTGTTTAATCCTTCATTTTCCATTTCTGATGAAGCAACTGTTGAAAATGACTCCGTCCGTTCATTTTCGTTTCTGAAGAATGTCAGTTGAGGGAAATGAATATCCTTTTTGTTTAATCCTTCATTTTCCATTTCTGATGAAGCAACTGTTGAAAATGACTCCGTCCGTTCATTTTCGTTTCTGAAGAATGTCCGTTGAGGAAAATGAATATCCTTTTGTTTATTCCTCCATTTTCCATTTCCGATGAAGCACCCGTTGAAAATGACTTCGTCCGTTCATTTTCGTTTCTGAAGAATGTCCGTTGAGGGAAATGAATACCCTTTTGTTTAATCCTTCATTTTCCATTTCTGATGAAGCAACTGTTGAAAATGACTCCGTCCGTTCATTTTTGTTTCTGAAGAATGTCCGTTGAGGGAAATGCATATCCTTTTTGTTTAATCCTTCATTTTCCATTTCTGATGAAGCAACTGTTGAAAATGACTCCGTCCATTTTTTTTCTGAAGAATGTCCGTTGAGGAAAATGAATATCCTTTTGTTTATTCCTTCATTTTCCATTTCCGATGAAGCACCTGTTGAAAATGACTCTGTCCGTTCATTTTCGTTTCTGAAGAATGTCCATTGAGGGAAATGACAGGATTATGCCTTGCATATCTTTGATGGGTTATTCTACGAAAATAGATAAACACCCTAGATTCCATGCAAGACAATTATTTAACACAGCGTCACAGACAGACTCCTACGAATAAATTTCGGGACGAAATTTCCTAAAGTAGGGGAGACTGTGACACCTGTGTCACTACGACCATCAAACAAATACCAAATCAATGAAATATTGTGTTTCATACTTGGGATTTGTAAAAATATGTGTATCATTTGCACGTATCAATTCTTGTTCGATTTCGGGCTTTAAATCGCTTTCTAGAAGGTGATACGCGAATTGATGCGTAAATATAACCAGTTTATTGCAACAAACACTCCGGAACAGTGACATAGGCTTAACATACCTTAAATAACCTTTACATAACTTAGAAATAAGTTTTGGAGGGTTTCGTGTGTTGAAATCAAGTTTATTCGCTTAGAGGGACTAATTTCGACAAACTACGAAAGTATGCCGATTCGTACTGTAACGAACATTCCGGAACTTGACCATAAGTTAAACATGCCCTAAATATCCTTTATATAGCCTAGAAATAGGCTTTGAGGTGTTTGGTGCGCAAAAATAAACTTTTGGGTCAAACAGGGACTAAAAGCGTCAAAAAGTGCACAAGTTTGCATTTTCGCGCATATCTTATGTTCTGAATATATCCGGACATCCAAAAATTTATGTAATCATTAAAATATTTTATTTTAGTGATTGGCATGATAAAATTCCATTCGTCGCGTAATTTGGATCGTTATTCGCATCCGTTCGTGTTTCGTCGTAACTAACCGAACAACGCAACCGTGCGACCAAACGAACAGACATCCGAGATGTTTTTGAGCACATTTCATGTTCCCTATACTTTAACTTCATTTTAGAGCCTTGAAATGGGGTTAGCGGGGCTTAAACGTGTCGAAAACTGGGTTTATAGCATTCAGGGACCAAAACTGCCATTTCTGCCAAAGATGGCTCTGGCGGGCCGCGTAAGCCAGCCCTGGCTATTACGCGGGGCGCAACAGACCATCAGACTGCAGAATGTTGTTTACAGCCATTTCCAGCTGTTCCCTGGGTTTGCAAATGGGTTTGGTGTGTCTATGGGCTGGTTTGGAGGCTCCCATGGTATTACAAAACTATGGGCACACATGGAGGGTTGAGATTCAAGCACGGTTTACGAGGAATGATCTTAATGGTTGGCCGAATCCTATAAATACCCCAAGCTTTTCATTTGCAATTCACCCTTGATCTGATCAAATTCTCTAAGTTGAAGTGTAAACACTTCATACCTGAGAATTTTCAGATCAAAACTCCATTCTTGGACCTTTTGTAAGTCCTCTTTCATGCTTTTATGCATTTTAATGTAAGTCCCAAAAATACCAGTCGGATATCAAAAACACTAATCAAAGCGCGGAATACTGAGAAAAGTGTTAAGAACAAGAACGAGAATGATTGAATAACCAAAGAGCACACGGTTTCTAAGAACCGTCTGGTACACAAACAAAGAATTCGAAATATGACAAGGAAGAACAATTAAAACAACCAACCTAATAAAGAACTAGGTTCACCCTATTTATAGTTACATAGGGTGACCTAGTTACAACCTGGGCCAAGCCCACATGCATGTTACTAACCAAATAGGCCCAAATCACTAATTAGCCCACATGGCTTATTCTAATATTATCTAACCCACTACATGGCTAAGCCCAATAGCCTATAATTGTGTTTTATAAAGATAAGCGTAAACCTACCCAATTATAGGACCTTACAATATCCCCCTAGGTTTATGCTGTCTTTATCAAACTGTTGTCTTCATCATGTTTCTGTGGGAAGATACTTCATGTCTTAATCTGAAACTTGGGCTCTTTGTTCTTCTTACTTGTGATCAGCTTTGCTTGAAAATCTTGTTGAAAAGAATGCAAGAGGAGGATTCTAAGCAACTCCTTTCTTTGTCAATGTCTTCTCTTTCAAGCAGGTTCACATGTACTTCTTCAAATGTACTATCACTGTCAGATGATGACTCGTATCTGGTTCTTCTGACTCAGGTACATCTTGCTATTGTGATGCTTTAAGCTTTATCAGCAGCCAACAGCATCTCAATCTTTAGCAACCCCTGTTTCTTGATTTTGATCAAAGTCTGCACATGCTTAGAAATTCATAAGCAAACATTTCTAAACAATAGAGGGAAGTACCACATGAACACTCGGTACATCCAAGTATTTGTACTCGGATTTCACAATTGAAATTTCATTCAATTTATGGTGATCAATCAAACCTTCAAGAACGGTTAAATTTTTTTAATAAAACAAAAAAAGCACTCTATTTTTGGATTTTTTTTATTTTTAAAATCAACGATATAAAATGAAACACAAATAAGCAAAAAAATTAATATACAATTACAATTGCAATGGGATCAAATCACAGTGTTTCGGGCCAGACTACACTTATCAACACTAATTTACTTTGGGTGATCCGAGCGATTGCCAATATGTTTGTCCATTTAAACTTATCTCCCTAGGCCTTTTTCAAATGACGATCTACAACTGATTTATCATGTTTTCATTTTAATTATATGAACACTCAAATCAATCACGATCAAATCCCGGAATTTTAGATTTGAACAGGCTATCATACGAGTAGTTTCCCTACCACATATTTCACAAGCCCATTCTAGAATTCTGAAACCTTGACTGGGACTGGATTGAGAAGAGAACAGAATAGATCATTTGCAGAGATGGATATAATATACAGATCAAATGAGTTTTCTCAGTTTGATATAGGTTTTTCGGGTTTCTTTTGGGCACTAGAGGGCCTATTTCGGGTGTATTTGATCTATAGCGCGGCAACGCACAACTAGGTCTTTGCTCACGCAAAACAGAAGCCGACGTTGCCTAGCACCTCCAGGTCTTTGCTCACGCAAAACAGAGGAGATACACGAGTTGGTCAGAAAAGATTTCAGAACTAGAACAAAATTGTGTGTATCGGGACGTCACACACGCATTCAAAAAACTATGTCCTAATTCCAAGTGACGTTCTTTCATGAGGTCATAGAATAATTTAGTGTTCTGCATTCTACACAGAACCAGTCAAAGAATCTAGCAATCAGGATAAAGCCTATCAACATATCGCTCTAGAGTCAGACCATTTCAATATTGGTCTTACATGAGTCAGCCTTAATCCACATAGTGAAATCATTTCATTTCCCATATATGCAACAAAATATTTTTTAATTTTCTATTTTTCAAATGTTTTTGTATTTTCTCATTTTCTCTATTTACAGATATCTCTGGATATCCCCCTAAATTTGTGCATAAACCTTATGTGCAAATTTACCTAACAACGAAAACATATGTACAACGATTGAAACGAAAGAAAATGAAAATATTTTTGTTGTTTTTGCTTAACCGTTCCATCATAAGATTTAGGAGTAATCAAAATCAAAATTAGAATGCGAAATTCAAATTTTGTACCTTTTCGCTGATCTTATCTTACCTCCTTTATCTCCTTCAAACGAAACATATCAACTGTAAAGAAATATATATTTTTGAAACAGTGAAATGTTACCCGTTATGTCTCTAGAACAACCGCTATTAACATCTAAGGATTGTCAACAACTCCTCCTTGGTTGTCCCTAAAAAGTAAGGAGATTAGTAAGACATTGGTACCCAGGCCATCGTGGTCCTAGGTATTCCTGAAGCATCAATATAAGACACTTCTCGAAAGCACATGCCCCCTTTTGATTCATGGACTGGTGATGTTGCTGCATTATGTTTTGCCTTCCAGACTTGTTTAGGCTTCTCTAATTTCTTAGGGGCCTTAGGCAAAACATTTTGCTTTTCAACCCTTTTATTTTTCAAAACTTGTTTAGGTTTCAAAGCTTGTTTTCGTTTAGCTTTGGCAACATTCCAATCCCCATCAGATGGTTTAACCTGGGGATGCTTATTCATCATTGCCTTGGGTTTTTCAACCTTCATCGGCTTAGAATAAGATCGATCCCGAGGTGTAACCTTATGATGTTGTGTATAGTATGGCACATAGGGATGATGTGTGCAATTCCTAGCAATGTGACCGGGTATGCCGCAGTTGTAGCAGGTTTTCTTTTTCATGTAAGGAGCATAACCCGATCCTTTCAATCCAACTGATGTTGAGTATGAGTTATAAACTTTGTTGGATGATTTGTTTGTAGTCTTTTCAAACTTTGTGCTCTGCTTCCTATGTCCCTGTTTGCAACAGTTAGCACATTCATTGGATTTAACATTTTCATTTCTAACTGTTTGCTTTGGAGGCACATATTTATTTGAAGGGCCTCTCAAAGCTGGCTCAGAAACAGCCTTTCTCACATATGGAGGAGCATCAGCAGATAAATTTGATGTTTTTAAACAAACATCGTTACCCTTTTTACAAACAACATCATCCCCCTCGACCCAATCCTTTACTATTACCTCATCTGCACATGAAGTAGAAGCATCAGTAACGTTCACTTTTTCACAAACGGTGTCAGGTGATGCCGTAGTAGTGCTTGTAGTTTGGAGTGACACCGTTGGTTCAGAAGTTCCAGAATCATTATCATTCGAAAGTGCAGAAGGATCTTCTGTAGTCGTTTCTCCATTAGACTCAACAGAAGCTCCTAAAGTTGATTCTGAATCTTCGTTGGTCAATTTTGATTCGGCCGTTTCAGATGATTCGTTACTAGATTCTACTGAATCAACTAACTTTGAATTTTCACAGTTAGCTATTTCTGAGGAATCATGTATCGAATCAGATGAAACGGGTGAATCAGTCTGTTCACTAGACTCTACGCCAGTCTGTGGTGATTCAGATTTTTCAGGTGATTCATTATTCGATTCGAATGATTCAACTATTTCTGATTTCTCACAATTAGTTGTTTCAAAAGAGTCAGATGATGAATCAGATGAAGAAGCTGATTCGCTTTGTTTGCCCAACCCAAACCCTTTAAGAAATTCACGAAATTCCTTCATCATGCCAAACTCAATATTATCTAAATTAACTTCTGACTCTTTTGCTTGAGATTGCACTTCAGATGAATTTTGAGAAACACATGATTCCACATTTTCCAATACTTGAAAATGTTTATCGATATTTACGTTATTCTCAAAATTCAGGGTTTCAGTCTGGTTTGAAACATCAGCAGGTTTGACAAATGTTTTCTTGTAAGCCTGTTTTTCCAAGATGATTTCGGTTTTACCAGGCCTTGTGATTTTAACTTTCTTTTGCTTAACAGGCTCAACCTTCCTATCCCCGGGCTTCCCATATTCCATTTCAGGCAAGTCGGCTATCTCCTCCTCAGTCATAGGAATAGAGGTGTAATTGTGATTGTATGGTGGAGGTATACATACAAATCCCAAACCCTTATTCCTCGCTTCCTTTTTACTGTATTTTAACTGTTAATTAATCATTTTCTTGACTTTTTCACTAGACACGTCAAATTTTTTTAAATTAAATTCCGTGATTTCAAAAGTTGATTTTAAATCATTAAGTTCAACAGTTAGTTTTTCAGACAATTCCTTAAAGTGGAGATATCTACAATTTACCTCACTCAGATCGTTATGCAACTTACGGATATCAAGCTTCTGTGCCTCCACCATATCCTTGTATCCGTTTAATTTCTTTTTAAATTCATAACTATTAGATCTTGTATATTGAAGTTGCATAACGAGCGAGTTGCCTGCTCTTTGAACCCTTTAACCTTTTCCTTACATTTAGGAGTACAGCAGATATCGTCTACACATACCTCAGTGGGAATGGGAGTGAAGTTGTGAATTTGAATACCTGTACTGCAACCTGATTCTGAATTTCGTGAAGAATCAGCAGAAGTGGATGAGCAAACTGTTGCAGGCAATGGAGCAGTAGGAGTAGGAGTGGGTGAGCAAACAGCATCAGATGTGTTGCCTTGAGTAGACTGCTTGTCAGCATTGTCATATGATTTGATAAGTGAGATCAGCTCATTCGGCTTCATTTTGAAACAGTAGCAGTTGGTTGTCAGTATTATCTGATTAACATTGCTAAACCAACTACAGTTCGCCTGATCAGGAATCCTTTTTAGAACATCTAGAAGCCTTTTGTTGCTCATATGACTTGGCACCATAATTTATGCCTTCTTCATATCAGTGAGTAGTTCAGTAAATATGTCAGTCAATGCTTCTACAGATTCACCAGCAAGGTATCTAAAACCTTCAAGATGTAGCTTAATCACATCATCCTGAGAAGACATTTTTTAAGTTGCTATACTTTGATCCCCCGGAAAATGTGATCCCCCAAAGATGTGATCCCCCGAAAATGTGTGTTTTTAACTATTTCCTCAACACAAGCCCAAAGCGAGAACCCGTGTACTCGCTAACTCAAACCTTTTTGCAACACGCACGAACCAATCTTTTGTACCGCGCCTCGAAACCTATCAAAACTTATCACCAAACAATAACGAACCCCCTTTTTATTATTTTAATTAATAAACCACCTTATATATATATATATATGGGTGTGTGTGTGTGTGTATACTAAAATAAAAACTTTTTTTTATAATTTTTAATGTTAAAATAAAACAATTATTATAATTAATTAAAAGAAAAACTAACTTAATATTATATAACTAATCTATACATATAATAAAAGAAACCATGTTAGGGACACATGGCGTTCTATGAGGCAGTCTTAATTATTTTTCTAAATATTTATCATGAAAAGTCATTATTGATAATATTAAATTTAAAATTTGTAAAAGATATTTTAATGATAAAGCCAAAGATAACTGATAATAATATATTAATTATTATAATCATATATTAATTATTAAAATCTAAAAAAATATATTAGCGTTTTAAATATTTATAAAGATAAAGATTTTATTTAATTGGTAGTTTTAATTGTTTTTATATTTTGATGATAAGGACAAGGATAACTGATAATCATATATTAAAATAAAAAGATTTATTTTAATCAATTGTTTCATTAAAATGATTTATTCAATACATGTAGAATATATATATTTTTTATACATGATATATTTAGAATTCTATTTCTAATAAAGGATCTCATTATCCTGTTTTACACTCCAATGAAATAATAATATTAAACCATAATATCCCGCTTATCTCTTGTATATTTAATATTTTTTACTAAAATATTTTTTTTCTTTTTTTCTGTTAATTATCCAAAATCAGGTAATACGTAAGTTTCTAACCTAATAATAAATAAAAAAACAAAGTAAAATGTTATAAACCATGTAATACACAACTCTCTAACCTAATAAAAAATAAAGTGAGGTGTTACAATAAGTAAATAGTAACTCAAAGTTCCTTTTGTTAGAAAACACATCTTGATGACTAAATATTTTAACGGATTACATTATTCGTGTAAGACATGTGATTATTCAAATCGTGCAATACACGAGTTTTTAAAAGATGTAACTATTTTATTACTTAGTATATAAAATTACATTTATTCAACCCGTGTAATACACGGGGTTCTAACCTATTATAATATATTTTTAATTAGAAACCTAATGATAATGTAATTATTACCTAATGAAACTTTGGTTTCTTCTTCTTCTTCGTTTAAACAGATGTCCCGACACCAAACCGTAAAATCTCAAACAGCCGCACAGTCTATTTCTTCTTCTTCGTGACCAGTTACCGGAGGTAGAACGATGATAAAGATGAACTGATGTAACGATGAAGACGGTGACCCGAAAAAGAGATGTAACAGGTGACCGGAGACGGTGATATTGAGTGATCACGGTGGAGGAGGACGAGATGATGGTGTGCAGCGATGATAAATGATGATGTTGTTGTGATTCTGATGACGAGATGGTGTTGAAATGGATCGGTTTTGATCAAAAAAGACGGTGAACTCGAAACGGTGTGCGGGTTCGGAGTCGGTACGGCGGAGATTGGAGGTGATGTTCAGGTGGGTGTTATGGTGAGTGACGGAAAACAGTGAATATGTAGGTTGAACGAGGGTGTAGTGGTGATGGTGGTGGTTGTCCGGCAATGAGAATGACGATGATATGTGTGGTCGGTAACGTTGCAGGTTAAAGGAGGTTTACGTGTGACGATGTAAGTGAGCGGTGGTCGTGGGTGGTGGTTATTGTCGGAGTTGGTGTGCGATTTCGGTTTGCGGAATTGGTGTGCGGTGGTTATGGAGGTCCGGTGAAACAATGATGGCCAAAGATGTCTGTTTTTTAAAACGAATTGGAGATGATGATGACTGTTGATTGAAGGATGTTGATGATGGCCACAAGTTGATTGAGTCGCACAAGAGTTAGTTCAGTCACACAAGAACCGTTGGAACGCACAAGGAAAAATGTTGAATTATGAAGATGGTTGATCCAATCGCACAAAACCAATGTAGCAGTCGCACAAGATTTGTTGTTGTAGTCGCACAAGACACTTTAGAGAATCTGATCGCACAATTGATAGTTGACAAAATGAGATGCACAATGAGAAAAAGTGATCGCACAAGAAAAATGTTTCAGTCGCACAATATCTTTGAAGATTATAAATGGCTGCACACTTTAATGAAAATATTTCAGTCGCACAAATCTCTTACGCTTCAAATTCTTTGCCAACAAGTCAACACCCAAAATCCCCAAAATCAAAGAATTGATTTCGAAATTCAATTTTTAAGAGATTATTTCCACTAATAATCTCCTAAAAACACGTAAACAAATTTTGTTAACCTCCAAAACAGATCAAAAGCAGGATATTCAACAGCGTTCTTCGTGTTCTTCGATCTTCAAAAAAATTCTTGTTCTTCGAATGATATCCAACGAACCGAGCCTACGAAAGACTTCTTAGGCTCTGATACCAATTGTAAGTCCCAAAACTACCAATCGGATATCAAAAACACTAATCAAAGCTCAGAATACTGAGAAAAGTGTTAAGAACAAGAACGAGAATGGTTGAATAACCAAAGTGCACACGGTTTCTAAGAACCGTCTGGTACACAAACAAAGAATTCGAAATATGACAAGGAAGAACAATTAAAACAGCCAACTTAATAAAGAACTAGTTTCACCCTATTTATAGTTACATAGGCTGACCTAGTTACAACCTGGGCCAAGCCCACATGCATATTACTTACCAAATAGGCCCAAATCACTAATTAGCCCACATGGCTTATTCTAATATTATCTAACCCACTACATGGCTAAGCCCAATAGCCTATAACTGTGTTTGATAAAGATAAGCGTAAACCTACCCAATTATAGGGCCTTACATTTAAGCATAAAAGTCAAACAGTGTTTGACTTTCTGAATTGACCAGTCAATGGTCAACACGAAGTTCGTTTGAACTTCACAACGTGAGTGTAATCACGATGGTCATAGTCCTTTGAGAATATACCTACTGATTACCACGTTGTTTAGGCGTAGTGACGAGTCATAGTTTTGGTCAAAATACGCGTTTATGCGTATTTTGCAACCAAACTATTCTTGGGTATCAAAACCGTTTGTTTTGATATCAAACTTGTTTTCTAACTTAGTTAAACATGTTTTAACATGTTTAACTCGTCACTTTTAGTTTAGTGCTTGTTTAGAGTCGTAAAGTCAAGCGGTCTAAACCACCGCTTAGACTTTCGAACTCGACCCGTTTGGTCGATCTTTAGGATCCGACCAAGCATGTTTAGTGACCATAGATATATAGGGAATAACCTTCCGAGGTTATACCTTATGGTCACTTAGTTTAATTAGTTGTATGATAGGTTGTTTATATGCCTTAGGTAAAATGACCAAAATGCCATTTTCATGCATAATTGGTAATTAAGCATATGTAACTTAAACTTTTGACACTAAACTGATTATGCAACATATTTAAATATGTTTAGGCATATAATACTTGTCATAGGACTAGTTAGGCATTCCGAACGCGTTTTACGTGAACGACGCGTTAAAGTAGCGTAAGCTTCCTAAACGGGTCGTAACGGGTCGTAAGCACTTAGGATAGGTTATGTTTTAGTAGGTAGGCTTTGTTAAACCATATCACATGAGTTCCAACACTCATTTGGTTTACGAAACCTCATCCTATCCGATCTTCCGATTTAGGTCCGGTTATTAACATAGTTACCTATATTAGGTGCCGTTTGATTTCCGTGATACCTCTAGCTTTGCTTGGTTGTTAGTCAAGACTTCTAAGCATCCTCAAGTGAGTACATGGTCCCCTTTTTTACTGTTTTCAAACATTTTGGGGTGAAACACATGTGCCTACTTGTTACTTTCGTGCCTTTCATGTTTTAAATCATACGCTTACTATGTTCATTAGTACACGTATAGTACATGATTTCATTATGTTTTGCTATGTATGTTCACTTAGCATGCTAGCACATTGATTTTCATAATTATATTTTGTCGCATATGTTCATCTAGCATATGGACACATTGTTTTACATTTTGAACCGTTTGTAACTGTTTGATTTATGTGAACCGTTTGTAACCGTTTGATTTATGTGAACCGTATGTAACTGTTTGAGCCGTTCGTAACTGTTTGATTTATGTGAACCGTTTGTATCTGTTTGATTCATGTGAACCGTTGTAACTGTTTGATTTATGTGAACTGTTTATTGATGTGAACCATTTGAAGCTGTTTGAACTGTTGGGTTAGGGAAGTGATTAGGTAACGGGGCGGGTGTAATGTGTTAAAAGCATGGTGGATACGTCGCTGGTACTTCCTATATATAAGTGCTTTTGACACATTATATATCGTTGCGTTATCTAGATCACTTGGGCAAAGGTTATCAAAACGAAGTTATATTACAAGGTTTTTCTAACAATATAAACCATTCAAGTTTTATTACAAAAAAACGATTTATGATTTGGGTTTCATAAACAAATGTTTTTGAGTTAAGGTTCATGGCATCGAGGTTTTATAAATTCTAACAAATTTGTTTTAACTTGGTTATTTCAATTTATACTATAAACATTTTACAAAACTGGTCTTTTTTCTAAACATTGATTTATAATGTTGTCCGAGTTATTTCAAAATGTAAACGAGCCATGAATCTGACACTCACACAAAACCTATGTACTCGCCGGCATTTTTATATTGACGTATTTTCACATGTGTTTCAGGTACCATAGTTGATGATGTTTGATGATGATATTGATGCATGCTCACATAGGAATGGACAAGGACTTAGTGACTTAGTAACAATGAAAGTCAATTTGTTCATTTTTTGTTTCTAATTTCAATACAATGTAATAAACTTCATTCAATAAAACATAACTTTAATCCATGTGTTGTGAAACAATGATTCTGTTACGACACTCCCCAATGTTTCCACCGCGGTTTGATGTTTTAACGCGGTCGGGGGTGTGACAGAAAAGTTGGTATCAGAGCTCATGGTTATAGGGAATTAGGTTATTAGTAATGCTTTGACCTAGTCTATAACCTTCCTAGGACCCTAACGCGAGTTTACTTGGGTTTAGTCAGAATACAATACCGTCACTTATCCTTAGGTGACAACCACAACAAGAACACAAATTTCGAATCTGCTTTGAAAACCAATCATCTGTTCTATGATGATTTATTATAAGGTTTTGAACCTTCAAAGTTTTCAAAATCTCGTCAAAGTTTGGGTCTTATTAATGTGAACACGTGCAATCCGAAAGGGTGGATGCCTGTATCCTGAGTTTTCTGTCGAAGGCTAGAGTGTTCGTACAAATCCACATAATCGGACCAGTCACTCTTACCTGGGAACTCTTGGGGTGAGTGTCCACTTATAGGCTAAAGCGTGTCTTCGCGATACATTAACATGACCCGCTTACTTTGATTAGTCACCATCTCATTTGTTTGCCTTAGGTAACAAACAAATGATCACAATCTTTATGCGTTGTCATTTCACTTGTTTCCTCCCATGTTTTCCATTATCTTTGAGATGCCTCTTCACTGCAACAACACTCAAATGTTCGAACCAGGTGCTACAATTGCCCAACAAATAGGCATCGTACTACAGGGGACCGTTGATTTAGCTATCACCATGACTCGCCTCAGGGATGAAGATGTACAAGGGAACCGCTCCTTGGTGGAATCAATGCAACCGTCATCATCTAAACCAAATACCTTGTTTCAAATGTATACACTGTGGACGATGGGGACATTTGGTTAACGTGTGCCGCTTTGCTATCCTAGAACTTTTGAGGAAGGAACAACTGTAATCGAATCTGTCAAAATGCGAATTTTGGATTCACAAGGTGCAATTCCTAACTCATGTGATAGATGAGAATGGAATTCACATCAACCCTACCAAGTTTGAGGAGATCAAAAACTGGTAAGCACCTAGAACCCCAGCTGAGACACGATAATTTCTGAGGTTAGCAGGTTACTACAGACGATTCATAGAGAACTTTTCAAGGATTACTCAACCGCTAATGTCCCTAACCCGGAAGGATAAGAAGTTTGATTGGGGAGAGAAACAAGAAACAGCTTTTCAGACAATGAAGGATAAGCTTTGTGACGAACCAATTCTATCTTTACCCGACGGTACCGATGGTTTTGTGGGTTATCGTTATGCTTCTCGACAAGGTCTTGGTTGCGTGTTGATGCAACGGGACAAAGTCATCACGTACGCGTCACGTCAACTGAAGGTTCATGTGAAGAACTATACAACACACCACCTTGAGTTAGGAGCTGTGTTATTCGCGTTGAAGATTTGGCGTCATTACTCGTATGGCACGTATTGCACGGTCTTTATAGATCATAAGGGTTTGCAACACATTTTCGATCAGAAGGATTTAAACATGAGACATCAATGATGGGTAAAGCTATTGAATGATTACGATTGTGAGATAAAGTATCACCCGGGCAAGGTAAGCGTTGTAGCAGACGCCTTGAGCCTTAAGGAGCGCGTAAAATCTCTAAGGGTGTGGGCCTTAGAGATGACCATATAGACGAATCTCACTACTCGGATTCGTGAAGCTCAGCAAGAAGCTCTCAAACCGGATAACCTACGAGCCGACTCATTGCACGGAATGGAAGCACACTTATTGCCAAAAGAAGATGGGATATTGTACTTCATGGAATGAATTTGGTTACCATTCTCCGGTGATCTACATGCGCTTATTTAGGATGAAGCTCACATGTCAAGGTACTCTATCCATCCTGGATCCGATAAGATGTACCGAGACTTGAAGGACTTTAATGGTAGCCCAAGATGAAAGCCGACATCACTACATATGTGGGTAACTGCCTTACTTGCTCCAAAGTTAAGGCGAAATACCAGAAACCATCAGGGTTGCTACAACAACATGAGATTCCCGTATGGAAGTGGGAACAGATATCAGTGGATTTCATTACCAAGCTGCCAAGAACCCAAAGTGGTCATGATATGATTTGGGTAATTGCTGATCAACTCACGAAGTCTGCACATTTCTTACCGATCAGCGAGAAAGACAGCACGAAGAGGTTAGCAGAGATATATCTCAAGGAGATTGTGGCACGTCATGGAGTGCATGTTTCTATCATATCCGACTGAGATGGTCGTTTTGTGTCAAAAATCTGGCAATCGTTTCAGCAAGCGTTTGGATCACAGTTGAACCTTAGTACTGCCTTTCACCCTCAGACGGACGGCCAAAGTTAATGAACGATACAGACTCTAGAAGACATGCTACGAGCTTGTGTGATGGACTTTGGTGGAAGTTGGGATACTCACTTGCCTTTAGTGGAGTTTTCCTACAATAATAGCTATCACAACAGCATTCAGGCCGCCCCGTTTAAAGCTCTATATGGACGAAAGTGTCGGTCCACGTTGTGTTGGGCGAAGACCGGAGATAAACAGCTTATCGGTCCAGAGTTGGTTCAGAAAACTACAGACAAGATTGCCTAGATATGTGATCGTATCAAGTCAGCTCGTGACAGATAGAAGAGTTACGCCGACAAGCGACGAAAAGCATTGGAATTTGAGGTTGGAGATTTGGTCTTGTTGAAAGTCTCGCCTTGGAAATGCGTAGTGTGGTTTGGAAAACGTGGGAAGTTGAACCCGCGTTACATTGGACCTTTCGAGATTCTGGAAAGGATCGGAACCGTTGCATACAAGATGAAGCTTCCAGAAGAACTTAGCAGTGTCCACGACACATTTCACGTGTCTAATTTCAAGAAGAGTCCTACGCAGGAAACAATAGTCATCCCAGCAGACGAGATTCACATCAACGACAAACTTCAATTTACAGAAGAACCTGTTAAGGTTACGAACTGGAAGGTCCACAAAACACGGAGAAGTCGTGTTAAACTCGTCAAAGTCCGTTGGAATTCACGTCATGGGCCCTCACTTGTTTCAAAACTCCCCTGCAACCGATAACGCAGCTTGAATTTCGGGACGAAATTCTTTTAACGAGGAGAGAATGTGACAATTGGCACTTTTCGTGTAATTTCCGTACGATGTGAACAATGTTTTATATTATATGGTTGTGTATTTTGAACTACTGATGTGCATGACTTCATGGCATACACTTAAAGAACTCACAAAAATATTTCATGATGCATGATACTTATTATTATTGATCGCGACTCGAAACAGGTTAAGTGGCACACCAAAACAACTAGTACACTTACCCGTTAGACTAGCCGTGTCAGCACGATTCCGGTACTCAACTAAACGACAGATTAAGGACCTAGAATTAAGTCCGACAGCAATGATATATTGAACCCCAAGTGGGAAAACAAGGATATGCACTAGCATCTTTCGGATAATACACTAGCTCTAAAAATGTCCAATTCGGACCATAACTAGCAATTTGTCCGCAAAATTCAGCATTTGGTAAATTATACTAGATAAAAAAATGATGTTAAACATCATAGACTACTTAAAAAAATGTGTCAGGAATACTATCTAGTCACAAAAACACATTATACCATATAAATTATATAACTTAACTTCTTAGCGATCCGATAATGAAACTAGCACCAAAATATAAACTAGTGAACCAAATGACATTGTTTAGTATATTATTACTAGTTTAACTTCATAACACCCTAAACCTCTCAAAAACTACTAAATAGATAATAACATCTTATATTTAATTATTAATTCTTATATTACACTAATGACCAACAATTAAAATACTTAACTTCTAAAAACAAAGCATGAACTTTTTTTTATACATGGCCGTTCACAAGGGGGGACCCACCCTTTTCTCAAGTTGTCTAGTCATGTTGGATGAAGGATTAGTGGATAATAGCAATATTTAGTGGAAGGAGAACTTGCATGGTGTTATATAGAAGCCTTGTCCCAGCTTAACTCATCACACTTATCACCATCTAGAAATTCAAACTTCACTCCCTTCTTACACAACTACAACCTACGGCCACTAAGGGGCTGTCAAGAGCCACCATTTTCAAATTCCCTCAAGACATTTCAAGCATACTCAAGGGTGATTCAAGATATTCTAAGAAGGTTTTAAGAGTTGGAAGCTCAAGGACCACCTCTTGGAGCTTTTATCCAGCACATTCATTTTTTTTCATCATCTTGATCTAGTAAGATGGTTGTTATGGACCAAGTGATCTTGACAACATTATGTTGAAAGCATAGATCTAACATAAAAATGTTAGATCTAGCAAGATCCACCAACTTGATGTTATGAACTTGAAACTAGTATAAATATAATTTTTAGAAGATGTACCAAGTAAATATATGAAAAGATCTTGCTAGTAGATTTTATTCTTGAAAAAGTGTGTTTACAAAGTTATCAAAAACTTATTAAAAATGTTGTTAAACATGAAGAAAGTTATGAATTTAAAGGTCTCATGTTACTTACAAGTTCATACCTACTTGTTGGAATTTTAGTATAAAAAGTCTTGATAAATTGTTGGATGATTTGTTGAGTTTTGAACATAAAAAAAAAACACATGGTTTTAGACATGGAAAAAGTCATTGTTACAAAGGAAACTATGGCAATTTTTTTTTTTTTTTTTTTTTGTAAAATTCTAACACTTAGAAATTTATATGTTTTTATGACAAGATCTTACTAGTAGATGTTTAAAAATATTTAACGAAACTTTTCCCATGATTTTTATATAAAAATACAAGTTAAGAAAATAGAGTTTTTTTTCCTCAAAAATTAACATGGATATATATATATATATATATATATATATATATATATATATATATATTTAGGGCAAGGCCAAGGATAAATTGAAAAACCACTTGAGTTGAATAAACCCTCAAAACCCAATAACAACTATTGATCATACTTGATGGATGGTTAGGATTCACTTTTTTTCCATTAGTTGCTTTTGTGTCATTTTCTCTCAATTTTTTAATATATTTCATGTACTGAAGGGTAATATTGGAACATTTATAGAATTTCTTTTACAAACAGACAAAAGTCTGCATGTTGTAAGAAACCCTCACATCAATATTCATCATTACAATTCAACCAACTACTTTTCAATATTCTTTTTTGCTTGTATATTTTTTTTTTTTTTTGGTTTTGTTACATGTGTTACATAGAAACGTAACATATAATTTTTCTATGATCAAATGTTACATAGAAACGTAATATATAATTTTTACATGATCAATTTTAGGTCACATATGTAACAACCACTTTTTTGTAACACAAAAAACTGTAACAACACATTTTGTTTCCGTAACAGTTACTTTATTTTTACAATAACCTGTAAAAAAATGTAACAACACACTTTATTTTACAGTAATTTAAAAAAGTGTAACAATGCACTTTATTTTCTGTAACGGACATTATTTCTGTAACACAAAAAATGTAACATGCATTTTTTCTTTGATTGTTACATTTTTTATGTAACACAAAAAAATGTAACAGGCATTTTTGCTTTGATTGTTACAAAAAATGTAATGGACATTATTTATGTAACACAAAAAAATGTAACAAGCTTTTTTTCCTCGATTGTTACATTTCTAACACCCGGTTACATAGTGTTACATAAAAAATGCCTAGATCTTGGAGTTTCATAACTAAGACGCAAAGAATTGTTATGAGAATTGTTACATCAAAAATATAACATGTATATAAAAAATATAACTTTATTAACAAGAATCCAACAACAACAGATTTTTTAGATTCAATCATCATAACAATAAACAAGAAAGTAACTTAGATTTTAATCCAATACATAAGAACTTAAATCAAATTGTTTCCATTTGTTCAGATCTGAAAACAAATTTTACATAAAAAATGAAAAAATCAGTAATAAAAAACAACATATCCAGAAAACAATAACTAAAAACATTCATCTTCTTGAACAAAAAAATAAAAAAAAAAGTTGCAGATCTACAAAACACAAAAAATGAAGATCTACAAAACACAAAAAAATGCAAATCTGAAGAAAAAACCCTGAAAGCAAACATACTTATGGATCTAGAGGATCTTTTAGATCTGGAGCATCATGTTCAACATCGAACATCTTTTGGATCATCTTCAACATCGAACATCTTCAACCAGATCTGGAGCATCATTTGGATCTGGTAACATCTTGGAACTGGATCATCTTTTTGGATTTCGGATCTGAACCAGATCTAAATCTGATGTTGTATGGAACACCCGTTCGATCTTCTAATCATTCTCCGATCTTCACTGCCTCTCTCAACGATCTTCATTGCCTCTCTCTCTCTCTCCGATCTTCTGTCTCTAACCATCTATCTCTCTGGATTTTTGGGAAGTAAAATATGTTCTTCATTTGAGAAATGCTTCATAAAACATAAAAAGACTCAAAAAGACTCTGTTTGGGAGAAATGAGATGTGAGAAATTTGAAAGCATATTTATGTTACATAAAAAACAAAAAGACTAAAAGATGTCATAGTACACAGTACACTTCATAAATCAATGCAGGAGAGTAGAAAAGAAGCAAACAGGCGCCATCTCTCTTTCACATTCAGTCAACAAATAGGGAAAATGACGAAATTGCCCTTGTCTTCATCTTTATACATAAGGTGATGTGGCTCAATCCTAGCCACATATTAGAGTTTACTGGGTTTTCTTAACTGGGGTGAGTTTTCTCATTATAATTAGCCGTTAGGGCAATATATATATTTAGTGGTCACCCAAATTGTGTGCTTAATTGTATAATATGTGCATATATATATTTAGTGTAATTGTAGGAATTTATAATTCACAAAATATTCCTCACAAAAATACACCCAAAATACATGCAAAGTGGCTAAGTATAAAATACACATACTTGCCCATACTTGGGTATATGGACAAATACAAAGAATTACATATTTATATAAATATATATATATTCCAGAAATAAATTTGTAACTCGACCAAGGTGAAAAAAGGTATTTTGAAATCAAAGAAATGGCAAAATATGAATTTTTACAATTGCTACAAAATATATCATATTTTGTCAAAATAGAAAATATATTATTTTAGAAGCATATATTTTCAAGAACATGTTAAAAATATATTAGTTCGGTGAAAACTAAAAATATATATTTTTTCTAAGTTTAATCTTAAAAATATATTATTTTTAAGATATATAAGAAAGTGTACTTATTTTTACCAAGTAAAATTTATAGATATTTTTCTATAAAAGTTCTCTTAAAATATGTATATTTTAAGAATATAAAGATGGTGATTTTTAGTTGAATAAAAATAATATTCCGGAAAATTATACACAAATTAATTATAAAATACTTAATAAATACAAGAAAATACACATTCCTATACGTATAAATACATACCAGAATACACTACCAATACTTGGTAAAATACGCAAATACAAGTATACCTATACTTGGAAAATATACATGTGAATAACACATGGCAATTCAAGTTAAAAATATATTATTTTTAACAATATTCCAAATAATTGAATGGGAATAATTTAAGTTAAAACTAGTAATAAGACCCGCGCGCGTTGCGGCGCGGGTACTTCGCAAATATCAAACAGATTAGTCCAAGCGATATGTGATGTGTTAACCATATGAAAAAGCACGTTTTGACATATCCGATTGAACTCAGTGCATCCTATAGTTGCATTGCCATTGGATCAAAACGTAACGTAAATCGAATTTATATCGTACAATTATAACGTATTATACGCGACCCGACTAACTCGAGTTTATATCGTCAAGCCAAAAACTCTCGAGGGGGTCAAAGTGGCATTTACAAAGTTCATAAAAAGTCAAGTAGTTAAAAATTGATTTTCCTAAACTTAAGGGCTAAGAAAGGGTAAAGATAAAATTTGAGAAAGTTTTAAGGTAAGAAGGAAACTATAACAAAGTTGGGACTGAAAAGGAAACTACGATAAAGTTGGGGTGTCAAAAGCAAATTATTTGTAAAATGAAGTAGTAGTTTAGGGACTAAATTTGACATTTTATGAAACTTTGAAGGTACCAAAGTCAAGGGGCTAAAATTGCAATATCGTAAAAGCATGGAGGAGGGGGAGGCAAAGACGGTGGGGTTTCCACCGACTTTGTCTTTTAAGTTATAGTTAGTAATAAGACCCGTGCGCGTTACGGCGCGGGTATATCGCAAACGTCGAACGGATTAGTCTAAGCGGTATGTGATGTGTTAACCATATAAACACGCATGTTTCGACGTATCCGATTTACTCATTGTGACCTATATAAACATTGTGATTGGATCAAAACGTAAAGTAATCAAATTTATAACATACAATCATATCATAACGTATTATATGTGACCCGACTAACTCGAATTTATACCGTCAAGTCAAAGTGAATTATACGCGACCTGATTCAAACGTAGGAAACATACAAAAGAAAGCACGAAAGCGTGCACCAAATTTACATCCAAAGGTAGACAAACTCGATTTTTTATTAGGATAATACCCATGCGTTGCGGTGGTTGTGAACCCATTCTATTTCGATGCATAGCAAACAAAGGGAAAAAACAAAAAAAAAACAGTTTTTTTTTCTATTGAACATCTCCAAAGGTATATAACTAAAGAATTAAATCTTAACTTAAAAAAACAAAACGTTCAGTTAATTCAAATGAAAAAAATATGCGTATAGATAATGAAGAGGTTCCATAAGTAAGTGATATCTCCTAATATAAAAATTGAATAAAAGTAACCAAGGGAAAAAAAAAACACCGAAAATGAAAAAAAAAAAAAAGCAAAAACAGAAAAGGGGAAAAATAATTAGAATATGCAAAAAAAACTGAAAACAGGCCAACCCCGGATTCGAACTTAGGGTCTTGTGTTAAAATAGCAACATACTTACCAACTGGACTACATTCCATTTAATTCCAACTTTGTTTTCACGCGTATATATTAAAGAGCAAAGTCAGTGGATTGATGTGACATCCACCGACTTTGTCTTTTAAGTTATTGTATAATATCCTTATTTCAAATAATAATTATATAATTTAGAATTATATAATGTATATTAAACGTATAACTCAAAGTGTACCAATTCCAAAATAAGTCTTAACAAATAAGACTAAGAGTCGTTACACGACCTAATCGTCTAATTAAACATAGCACGTGTGTAGGTAGTTGTACGACCCGAGGAAAGGATCTTTGAGTTTACAGGACACCGGACGCAAACTTGTGAGTTCATGTCCCCCTTTTCTTTTAACTGTTTTCGGATTCATAACTATCGGGGGTTAAATATATGTCAACTTGGGTATGATTTAGCTAAGGAACGATCTATTAGATTATGTGACCATTGGATGAACTGAATGTCTTTAATTCTTTTAAGAACCACGGGACAAGGTTAGATCTAATGGGTACGGCTGAGCCCCACTCATGGTCCTTATGTGACCACTTAGAGTGTTGTTGTGTCCCAGTCGAGGTGATTCGACACAGTCAAGGTGATTTGACACGGTCGAGGTGATTCGACAGAGACGAGGCGATTTAACACGGTCGAGGCAATTTGACACAGTCGAGGTGATTCGACACCAAAAATCGTCTATTCGGGTTGAGTACTCCCTATGTCGTCACATATATTAATGTCCTTGCAAAACATTAATTGATCTGTTCATAGACGCTTTACATACCTGTTTTCAAAGGAATCTCTCAAATGTTTACAAGTTTATTGGAACTCATATAAAACGCATGAACTCGCTCAACTTTTGTTGATGTTTTCAAAATTACATGTATTTCAGGAAACAAGAGGGATCTTTGGCGCTGATGTTGTTTTCAAGATGTAAATTTCAAGTTTAGATGTCATCCACTTTTGTTGGTTTGTAACTTAACCTGAGGATACGTTGGCTGAAACCTAAATGACTTGTGTTTGTAATGTTTTAAAGTCATAAATGGATGAACATCATTTTAATCATATAGTTGTTTATTATAATCGAATGCAATGAAAACTGAATAAGTCACACGCACACACTTCCGCAAAAGTCAGGGTGTGACAGTTTGAGATTATGTGTGATGCTAGTGATAGCACAATTGGAGGGGGTTTGGGTCAAAGGGTTAACAAGAAACATGTGGTTATTTATTATGCAAGTAATTCATTATCCGGGTCGCAACTTAACTACACCACAACAGAAAAAGAATTTCTTGCAGTGGTGTATGCCTTAGATAAGTTCCGGTCTTACATTTGGGGGAGCAAAGTAGTGGTTTATTCGGATCATAGAGCTGTCTGTTACTTAATGGAAAAGAAAGATGCTAAACCGCTTTTGATTCGTTGGGTGCTATTGTTACAAGAATTTGATTTGGAAATTTGAGACAAGAAAGGATGTGAAAACATAGTGGCAGATCATTTATCTCAGATTCCCTAGAGGGTGTTGATGACCCGTCTGAAATCAATGAGAAGTTTCCCGATGAGCACTTGCTAACCGTCTCCACTTTATCAGGGTATGCTCATTATGTCAATTATTTGGCCACGAGTACCATACCTAGTTATTAGACCAAGAAAAGAAGACAACAATTTATGGCTCAAGTGAAGCAATACATCTGGGATGAACCAGATCTCTTTAAGATCGGCGTGGATCAAGTTATTCGACGTTGCATACCCGAAACTGAGGTGTTGGAAGTGTTGACCCATGCTCACGCATCAGCTTGTGGAGGTCACTTTAGTGGTCAAAAGACTGGATATCAAGTCTTCACATGTGGGTTTTATTGGCCTAAAATTTTCAAAGATGCATGTGAATATGCCCGACATTGCTTAATTTTTAAAACTACTGTTAATTTTTTTATATCTTTAAATAGCAATTAAAGATTGGAATTAATTAATTTAACTAATTTAATTTCGGTAATAATAATGTAATTATGTGAACTATATTTATAACAACCTAAATAATTTAAAATATGAAATATCAAATTAAAAAAAAACGCCATTTTTTAAAAATTTACCAAGAAATAAAATCGGTATTAATTTGTTTCCTTTTTTAACTTTTAAAACCGAAATTTTCAATTTTTAAGAAAAATTTCCGCCAAAATTTTATAAATTTACCACCAAATAAATTCGATTTAAATTGTTTCCTTTTTTACATTTATAACCGAAAATTTTATAAAATTTTAATCTTTCCTTTTTTTTACAATAAACTCCAATACTATAAGAACCTCTCTTCTATTTGCATAATAGACACTCAATGTTTTAGACTAAAATTTCAAAAGTCTAAATCAAAACACCCTCTCACACGACATTCATGTATTTTTGAAGTTTGAGGTTTTGATCAATTTTCATATACGTAAGTGTTATCTTTCTTTATTATATTTATACATTTAACTTATTGTAATACCTATTTTAATGTATCTACATGTTCTATATGACTCCAATATTAGGATATGCCTAAACGTTCAATGGCTCAAACTTTACCTTCATCTCCACTTCCTAGTGGTCTTCAACCTGTGAATAATACGTATTTTATTATTATTTCTATGTAGAAAGAAATTACAAATTATATAATACGTAAAGATGTTACATACCGTTACTTTGACTTATATTGTTGCAGGTGATCTTGGAAGAAGTCCTTTGTCTAACATTACAAATGGTAAAATCTCCAATTTTTTAGACATGAATATAATTGTTTATTTATAAGTTGATATTTTTTTGATATGCATCTTATTTTTCAGTTGTTCCTAATCATGTTGAGCATCAACAATATGCTGAACGAAGAAAATTTAGGAAACTATATTTGGATAAAAAAAAAAAGAAGTAGGGACTGGTAAGACGTTTTTGTGGAAGACATTATCTGCATCCATCAGATGTAAAGGAGATATTGTATTAAACGTTGCATCAAGTGGAATTGCTTCTCTTTTGTTATCTGGTGGACGGACTGCACATTCAAGGTTTCATATACCTTTAAACTTAACAGAACACTTGATGTGTTTTATTAAACCAAATGATGAAGTTGCTGATTTATTGAGAAAAACGAATTTGATAATTTGGGATGAAGCACCGATGATTCATAAACATGCGTTTGAAGCACTTACCGAACAATGAAAGATTTCTTCAAATGTGATGATTTAGTAAATTCAGAGATGAGTTTTGGTGGTAAAGTTATGGTGTTGGGTGGTGATTTTAGACAAATACTTCCTATTGTACCAAATGGTAGTAGACGAGAAATCATTAATGCTTCAATCACTTCGTCCAACATTTGGAGTACTTGCAAGGTCCTTACGTTAACGAAAAACATGAGGTTAACTGTAGGAGCCAACGCATCTGATATAGAAGAGATTAAAGCTTTTGCAAATTGGTTGCTTGAGTTGGGCGAGGGAAAGATTGGTGACAGTGATGATTGTGAGGTCGTTATAGATGTTCCTGAAGATCTGTTAATCAAGTGCTCTATGGATCCGATGTCAGATTTGATCGACTTTGTATACCCTTCACTTCTTCAACTATACAAAGATAAAGATTATTTTGCTGAAAGAGCTATACTAGCACCAACAAATGAGGTTGTTCATGAAATAAATGAAAGATTGCTTGCTTTGTTTCCTGGTGATGAAGTCGAGTATTTTAGTTCTAATAGTATTTGTCAAACTGATCAAGCAAAGAACCCAGCACATACTAAACTATATTCTCCACATACTAAACTATATTCTCCCGATGTTCTGAATGGTCTTAAAATATCTGGTTTGTCTAATCGTCGATTAGTCCTTAAAGTCGGTGTACCTGTAATGTTGCTTCGTAATATCGATCAACAAACGTGTTATAGATGCTGAGATTATATCCGGAAGAAACATAGGGACAATAACGTTTATTCCACGAATCAGTTTGACACCATCAGATAAAAGAATTCCTATCAAGTTTCAACGACGACAATTCCCCTTAAATGTATGTTTCGCAATGACTATAAACAAAAGTCAAGTACAATCTCTATCAAGGGTGGGATTGTATTTGAAATATCCAGTTTTCTCACATGGTCAACTTTATGTTGCATTATGAAGAGTCAAAAGAAGAGTCTGTGTGAAGTTGCTTATACTAGACAAAGATGAGAATGTAACGAATAAACCAACAAATGTCGTCTACAAGGAAGTTTTTTCCGGGATTTGAATAATTTTCTGTTTCTCTCTTCCAATGTATGCGTTTTTACAGAATATTAAATTTGAAAGTAAATAATTTGTTTTTGGTTGAAGCCGCGTTTAACGCGGGCATTAACCTAGTAATATTATTAAACTAAACTAACCTTTACAATATTATTATTATGATTATTACTAATATTCAAATCCTCAAACAAAACAAACTCCTAAACATCAAATCCATGTCCCAATATTAAAGTTAGAAGAGGATTCCTTCTTTTATAATATCTCTGCCAAAAATCCTACTTATCAAAAGCGAATTCGGCCGATGATAATTTTTCGTGACAACAAATCGTCACAAAAAAATGTTTTCTTCTTTCTTTTGCGACAACAGAAACCAAACCCAACAATTTGGTGGTTGGAGATAGTTTCCAATTGTCGTGAAGATGGAGATAATGAATGGTGTCGGAGTGATGATAAATGGGATGATGGCAGATCGGAAGATGATGATGTCACTAACAAGCAACTCGAAAACGTGTTAACTCGAAAACTGTTTCGAAAACGTGTTAACTCGAAAACTATTTCTAAATCGTGTTAAATCGAAAACTGTTTCAAAATCCCACTTGAAAACAAACAACTCGAAAACGAAAGTTGATGATGGTGATGTGTTGACGAGGGTGTCATGTTCCGATGAAGATGGGGTATGTTGATGATGAACGGAGGTGGTTCGTGAAGTTGATGATGATCGGAGATGAACAGAAGATCGAATAATGGCGGTATTGAATGGTGCAAATTCAGTTCTTTTTCTTTCTTTAACAAGATGTCGCAACGTTGTAGGTTTTGATAGAGAAAATGAACGATGAAAGTGAACGTGGAGGTTTGTTGTGGTTGTTCGATGAGGACAGCGAAAACAATGAACGGTGATGCAGCGGAGGTGGAACGGTGAAGATAAAAGTGGTTGTGGTGATGTTAATCGGTGGTGTTGCAACCTCAAACTTGAAATCTAAGAACTTGAGATCCGGCTATGATGAAGTTGTGGATCGGTGTCGAAAACCCGAACTCGAAAACTGTGGAACTCGAGAATTTGGCAACTCGAAAACAATTTCAGTCGAAAATCTTTTTGATCTCGAAAACATAAAAGAAATCGAAAACATAAGTAACTCGAAAACTCTTATTATTTAGAAAAGTTGCATTACTCGAAAACCTTTGAAAAGTTAATTTATAAATTTCCTAAAACAATGAGATTTAATAAATCTTTTACAAACTTAACAAGATTTTAAAATCTTTTTAAATATTTTAAAAGATTTGATATAATCCTCTTAACACATTTCAAACCAATTAGACATGCAAAATATGTTATTTTTCTACACAAAACCGATGAACACGTGAAGAACACGAAGAACACAATGAGAGTTCTTAATGATTTTCAACAAAAAAATTCAAAAATCTCGAATATTTGATATCAAAACGAGCCTAGAAACTAGTTCTAAAGGTTCTGATACCACTTGTAAGTCCCAAAAACATATCAAACAATGATATCAAATAAACACCAAGGATGGGCAGAATCCAAACTAGCTGTGATTCAAGAAAAATAGAAAATACAAAGAACACCGAGAATCACTTTAACACCTTGCACACGATTCTATTACTTTGATAAGCAAAACCGTCTGGTACAAGATGAAATCACCAAATCGCTTCTCTCTATCTCTCCCTAGGGTTTCTGTAACTTGTTATAACAATAATGTCTAAAACCTTAAAACAAATTAAAAACTTGTTTATATAGCTAGGCAAGCCCACTTCCCCACATGGGCTCCCCTTGGGCCTGCTTGCCCCACATGGCCTAAAGCTTGGCCCAAATGACCTATAAAGGTTTAAAACCTAATATAAACTAACCCGGTAAGGCCCAGTTCGCAACCATAGTCCATTGTGTTAAGTTGATGGGTCAGTCTCGCACTTTAGGGCCTAACACCGTTAGCATTCCAAGTTGGTGACAGAGTCTTGTTAAAGGTCTCACCTTGGAAGGGTATTGTTCGTGTGAGGTTCCGCTCATCCAATATTGGTTAACCTAGTCTTAAATGTGCGGAATCCATTTTAGAGTAGTGACAATATCAAGATTACTGTTTAATATCAACGTTTCTTTAATTGTTCAACTTGTACAAGATCCCGAAACAATTTTGATAGGGCTTCGTCATATCAGTCGACAAAAACGTTACAGACACAATGCCCACACGAAGGTATTTATAAGCAAACGGCTTCGTGCGAACTTGACATCCTATCTTCGTACGAAGTGAAACATACAAAACACAAATCTAACATTCAAAGCCCTATTACATACACGATACGACTTGATGACATAGGCAACAGACATATGTATCAACATTTCGTTAGGGTAAACGAGGCAAACTAAATCCGCATTATGTTGGACTATTTGAGATCATAGAAAGAATTGGTACAGTGGCACATAGACTACCTGAAGAACTCAGTGGTGTGCACAATGCCTTTCATGTATCTAACCTAAAAAGGTGCTTATCCGACGAAACACTCGTGGTTCCATTCAAAGAGCTCAAGATTGATGATCAGCTCTGTTTCATCGAAGAACCAATTGAAATCATGGATCAGGAAATCAAAACACTCAAGCGCAGTAAGATTCCTATTGTTCGGGTTCGTTGGAACTCAAAACGTGGCCCAGAGTTCACCTGGGAACGAGAATATCAAATGATGCGCAAGTATCATTAGTTGTTCAAAGATAATGCATCTAGTACTTAAGCTACTATTGAATTTCAGGACGAAATTCGAAATCAACTTGGGGATTATTTGACACCCCATGAAAACACTCAACCGTACTAACTTCTTCAGCGACTGTTCGCAAATTTCAGGACGAAATTTCTTTCAACTTGGGGATGATGTGACAACCCGTACCTTCAGGTAAAAATATTTTTTTCGCTTTTATTAATCAAATCATACATGTCTATTATTTGATGAAGTAATCCACATCGCGTTGAACCGACCCAAACTATTGGAACCCACTCGCGTAACTCGAAACTCAATGGGGTTCGAATCATTGCATGAGTCTTATACAAGTATATTAGTTGTGTTTGTCTAAATAATAATAATAATAATAATAATAATAATAATAATAATAATAATAATAATAATAATAATAATAATAATAATAATAATAATAATAATAATAATAATAATAATAATAATAATAATAATAATAATAATAATAATAATAATAATAATAATAATAATAATAATAATAATAATAATAATAATAATAATAATAATAATAATAATAATAATAATAATAATAATAATAATAATAATAATAATAATAATAATAATAATAATAATAATAATAATAATAATAATAATAATAATAATAATAATAATAATAATAATAATAATAATAATAATAATAATAATAATAATAATAATAATAATAATAATAATAATAATAATAATAATAATAATAATAATAATAATAATAATAATAATAATAATAATAATAATAATAATAATAATAATAATAATAATAATAATAATAATAATAATAATAATAATAATAATAATAATAATAATAATAATAATAATAATAATAATAATAATAATAATAATAATAATAATAATAATAATAATAATAATAATAATAATAATAATAATAATAATAATAATAATAATAATAATAATAATAATAATAATAATAATAATAATAATAATAATAATAATAATAATAATAATAATAATAATAATAATAATAATAATAATAATAATAATAATAATAATAATAATAATAATAATAATAATAATAATAATAATAATAATAATAATAATAATAATAATAATAATAATAATAATAATAATAATAATAATAATAATAATAATAATAATAATAATAATAATAATAATAATAATAATAATAATAATAATAATAATAATAATAATAATAATAATAATAATAATAATAATAATAATAATAATAATAATAATAATAATAATAATAATAATAATAATAATAATAATAATAATAATAATAATAATAATAATAATAATAATAATAATAATAATAATAATAATAATAATAATAATAATAATAATAATAATAATAATAATAATAATAATAATAATAATAATAATAATAATAATAATAATAATAATAATAATAATAATAATAATAATAATAATAATAATAATAATAATAATAATAATAATAATAATAATAATAATAATAATAATAATAATAATAATAATAATAATAATAATAATAATAATAATAATAATAATAATAATAATAATAATAATAATAATAATAATAATAATAATAATAATAATAATAATAATAATAATAATAATAATAATAATAATAATAATAATAATAATAATAATAATAATAATAATAATAATAATAATAATAATAATAATAATAATAATAATAATAATAATAATAATAATAATAATAATAATAATAATAATAATAATAATAATAATAATAATAATAATAATAATAATAATAATAATAATAATAATAATAATAATAATAATAATAATAATAATAATAATAATAATAATAATAATAATAATAATAATAATAATAATAATAATAATAATAATAATAATAATAATAATAATAATAATAATAATAATAATAATAATAATAATAATAATAATAATAATAATAATAATAATAATAATAATAATAATAATAATAATAATAATAATAATAATAATAATAATAATAATAATAATAATAATAATAATAATAATAATAATAATAATAATAATAATAATAATAATAATAATAATAATAATAATAATAATAATAATAATAATAATAATAATAATAATAATAATAATAATAATAATAATAATAATAATAATAATAATAATAATAATAATAATAATAATAATAATAATAATAATAATAATAATAATAATAATAATAATAATAATAATAATAATAATAATAATAATAATAATAATAATAATAATAATAATAATAATAATAATAATAATAATAATAATAATAATAATAATAATAATAATAATAATAATAATAATAATAATAATAATAATAATAATAATAATAATAATAATAATAATAATAATAATAATAATAATAATAATAATAATAATAATAATAATAATAATAATAATAATAATAATAATAATAATAATAATAATAATAATAATAATAATAATAATAATAATAATAATAATAATAATAATAATAATAATAATAATAATAATATGACAAAACAACAATTGTCAAAGTTGCTACCTCTGCTTGCGGCCCACCTTCCATATTTCCTTTTGGTTTCGGTCCACACAACTCTTGTTCCACTCTAATTAGTTGCAGCCCAACATGCCCACACCCACTTGCAAGGTTTACGGCCCAACTCCCATAAACCACAAACCGCCACTAGATCTTTTCATCATTAAGTTTACGTAAGTTGCATGTGGCCCTCATAACTCCTAAACACGCAAACCCTAACCTACGTTCATTCTTTCTTTCCCTCTCTCGCTGCTGTGGACGAAGAAATAATAATAATATAATTGGAAAGGTATACAGTATACTTTCTGATATACTTGTAGAAATAATAATATAATTGTTATTTTATGTGGAAGGTTATATTTTTATATAACATGAAATGGTAATTAACTTATTTGTCTAAAGTATAATAAGAAAAATGTTAGTTTGGGCTTGAAGTATTATTGTAAAAACATGAAGGGGTTTAATGGAATGTTAGATAAACTTCATTCAATGGTTTTGAAACCCTGGCATAAACCACGTTCACACACACACACACCTCACTATCCTAGTGTGTGTTGGAGAATTGGGCGACGATCAAGCAAGAACAGTTTTGGATTGTGATCCATCCTATATTGAAGTGCCAAGATGATTGATTTTGAAGCCAAGAATCATTACCAAGCTAAGAAGGTTCTCTTGGTAAGCAAGTTTTAACTAAACCCTAGTTTGAGCATCGAAATTAGGGTTTTTTGGTTTTCTTCATTTCCTTTTTCTATAATTCGAAATTTATACCTAAATGAGGCTACAAAATAAGTTAAATCATAACTTGTGTTAATCCTTGTATGGCTAAGGTTAGAAGTTCTTTAAACGTGTATTTATGCAAACTAAAGAACTTATGCCTACAAGGTGTTTGTTGAAATGCCTCGAACCAAAGAAATAGTGATAAACTATATGTGGTCTACTTTAATTACTTGTGATAAAATGGGGATTTAGTAAGCGAGTAAAAGTTGGAAACTTGACATCAAATAGTTGGTACGTGTCAAATGAGTTAAGAATGAATAAACGTGTAGAAGAGAAGTGGTAAAAACACTACAATTTTATGTAGTTTATTTCTCTCAAAACAATGCATATTTGACTAGTTTATTCTTGTTGTATTAGTGTAGTTTTTATGCATATAAAGATGTGAAAACAATGCAGAATTGTGCAGTAATTTGCTAGTATATTGGTGCAGTTTGTATGCATATCGAGCTGTCAAAATAGTGCAGAATTATGCGTTTTATTGTTGTTAAGATAGTGCAGTTTTTATGCAAATTGAGCTGTCAAACTAGTGCAGAATTGTGTTGTTTATTGCTGTTACAATAGTGCAGTTTTTATGCATATCGAGCTGTCAAACTAGTGCAGAATTGTGTTGTTTATTTATGTTAAAATAGTGCAGTTTTTATGCACATCGAGCTGTTAAAATAGTGTAGAATTGTGTAGTTTATTGCTGTTAAATTAGTGCAGTTTTATGCATTATAGAGCTCTCAAAATAGCGCACTAGATAGTAGTACTTCTATTACGTTAGAAGTAGATTATGTTGGAGCATGATACACAAATTTTGAAGGTTCTCATTATTCACAGTGCAAAGTTGAATGAGGAACTAATTTGTTTAGTTATCAAGGTTGCGGTGACAAATAACGTGATGTCTTTTATGAATGGTAAAGAAATAAAACGGATTAGTGAATGGAAATACTTATGGAATAAAAAAAACTAGCTTTGAATGTATACCATTTTTGATGAATTAGTTTATGTGAATCCATGAGATATTGTGGTCATTTTTATAATGGCTAGCCTAATTAATGTTGTTGGTATTATGCCAAGTTTTGATCCTGACAAGCTAGGTGGAAGCTTGGAGGAAACGGGTCAAACAGGCTAATAAAGTTCGGGAATACTAGGACGACAACCAAGGTAAGTAAAGCTTACATTCCTTAGAGTTAGATTCACAATGGTGTGAACTTATGATTGTGTATGAGAAATTGAATGAGATGGGACCCAAATGGTGAAATCCATGTAATGGGTCAAATCAAGTAAAATTATAACAAATCATAATTTTTATGACAAGCAACAAAGTGTTATGTTGTGATTAAATGGTGAAATCCATGAAACGGGTCAATAAATAAGGTTATGTGGAATTATATATTTATACGATGAAGGATCAATTTGATAAGATATGACCCTATGTGTAAACCAAAGGGGTAAAATGATGCGGAATCGTTTCTTGGTGACAAACCTTAAGTTGTAAGGTTTGGACGCCTAAAGGGGTATTATTAGAATAGGTAAAGTAGTTAAATGGTTTAAATGGTGAAGTAACACCATGTGATCTTTATATTTTAATGCTTGTCTTTTCGATAGAATTACCTAGAGGTAAGCATAAGGGCAAAAGCATACGTTGTCTTAGTTAATAAGTGGAACTGCAAGGTAATGGTAACTGGTCATAACCTCGACCCGCCAGGTTTGTGAAACAAATCATCCTGTTGGGTAAATTCTTATCCCGGGTTGCAAGTAAAATATCCTAGGAGCATGCTTTAGAACCCACCATAATTATGATTGTGGTGGAATATACATTTGGGCAAGGATGAATGAAATTCGAGTTGGGAATGAGTTTGTAAAACTAATGGTTTACCTTAACGGATCGAATAATTTCGATTTAAAAGTTGAACATTGAATGGTGGGAAACCAAATGAAATAATCCGGTTGATGGAATATGATTGAAAAAAAAAAATATGATAAGAAACGAACTCCGTTTAATTTCGTGGGGTTCGGGTAAGATTTAAAGTGTTAAAAGTTGAAAAATGACACTTTGGATTTAAGTAAGAAACTATAGCCAGGAAAATAAAACTTTCTGCAAAAACTGGGTCTCGCGCTACGTGGGGAAGATGGTCAATTGACCTGAGTGCATAATCAGCGTCATGATACGCGACAACTTAGTTCAAGATCTTTCGTTCTACGCGAGGGTCAATTGTTATTATTTTATCGTTTCTTTTTATATTCCGGATTCGATGGTTTCGTTTATTCGTTTAAGTTACTAACTGTTTTATAGTCGTAACAAATTAGGTAACTAAAATCTCATGGCAAGCCGGAAGAAGATCAAGTCCTGCCGCGAACTGAACACAAGTCTCGTCTATGCTGCTTCCGCATATTGTTATTACTTAAAGTGAAAATGAAAAAAAAAATTAATCAAGGTTGTTTTTTTAATATCGGTATAATAGTAAACCAGGTCTTACAAGTTGGAAATTAGAGCTTAAGGTTAAAGACGAATGTGTTTGGTTCAAGACTTGGTCGCTTAATCCGGTAAATTACTCCTATAGTAACCAAAAGGTGTGAAAAAGGAAGTAGTGAACAACACCTAGGGCAATTGTGTAATCACTCATTGCCCAAAGGGATATTGATAAACAATGGTTAATGCATCCAGAAACCGAAATAGATAACGAGTAAATGGTATTATCAAGTATTGAAAAAGGGCCTTGTCTTATAATACGGGCTTAAACTAGATGTGACAATACTAACATTGTGAATTTTGCAGTGATTAGGTGCCGCATCCAAGGATAACGGTAAATCGACGAATCCATCAAATGTGACTGTGATGAAGAGTCAAAAGAATGACCGTAGAGCATGCGCAATAAAGACTCAACCAAAAGATGACGAAGAAAAAGGATCATTCAGTAGAGAAGATCTATTAAATTACATGTACACACTCTAAAATAAGGTACGAATAGTAGTATATATAACATTCACGTGGTTAATGATGTTCCTTACAAGGAACCAAGTCTTGGAAAAAAAAAATTGGATGGGATACCTATCCAGGGTAAAATTTCCAAGAGAAAATGGGAGAGGATTAGTGCGCATCACTATTATGAACGAATAGTAAACCGGGTCTTACAACTAGGTATCACGTCTTGTTATTCGTTTATAGTTCTAGATATTTATACGTGTTCATCGGTTGCAAAATCAGGTTAACTTGGTTGTGTTTTCTGATTTGTGATTATGATAGATGTTATGATGATAACTTATGGTGCTAGGGTTCATAAAAATCAAGGGTTATGCTTAGAAATAGTTTTAGGCATGTATGGATAGAGATATATCGATTAGGGTTGAGATGCTTGATGATTTTGATGTTTGAACATGTTAAATCTGATATATATGATGTACAACCTGCTGTGATTAATGATTACATGTCGCGGGTACGCTAGATAATCGTTTGCGGGATTGGGTAGCGAAAACAGTAAGTTGTCCAACAGTTACAACCGACTTTAATCGGCTGTAACCGACTCAAAATTTAACGAAAACTGGATCTTCTTTAGTCTATAACATGCTATTTCAAAATACGCTTCTAATGGGCTGGAATCATGATTTTTGGACGTCGTTTGCTATTTTAAGTAAAGTATTTCGATTCAGCAATTAAAGCTCCGATTTTCTTCAGATTTTATGTGTTATGTTTTAAGTCATAACTTGATGAATATTTAGAGTTAGACCATGAAATTTATACTGTTGATGGTTTTAGGTGTACGTGCGAAACTCCAACTGGAATTTTGTCAATCGGATAAATGAGGATTTTTAAATAAAATTTTCCGTGAGCTGCAGTCAGAAACTGATGAATCTGATTACTGCTTAGTAAATGATTTTTTATAAATTTTTGGTAAAGAGTTAGGTTCTAAAAATTTAACACACGACAAAACCCTCCGAGGGGCACGTCACATAGAAAGATCGTAATTTTTTCAATCCCATAAATATGGTAAATGGACATCCAAAAAACAGCCTATTTACAATGAATTGAGTTATGCATGCTTATGAGTTTGTAAAGTGTTGAAATTGCTACTTTTAGTGTCCGTATGTGCTTAATGGTTGAATAACTGATGAATGGCATGTCGTAGTGTACATTATGAACATATGCTTGAAAACTACTTGGTAATATGTTGTGACAACTTGTACGCATGTTAATTGCTAGATACGTGTAGGATTTGCGTGAATTTGCATACACAAACCCTAACAATCTTGATAACCATCATAGGATGTGGTTGACCAAACTAGCTCGAGTACTTTAGTCTGCCGAGCTATGCAAAGGTGGGTTCACAACTTTTTTCTAAAAAGCATGCGTCCCTGGTTTGGGACAACACACTTATTTCCCTGGTTTGGGAAATACATACGGTACCCCTGGATTGGGGCTACACGCGTGTTCCTTGATTGGAACTACTAAACAAACTATCCACTGGAGGTGGATCACACTTTCTCTGGATTGGGATTGCCTAGTATTCCTAGTTTGGAATACTCTTAAATAATGTATGTTATATTTCATGTCTTTAGCGGACTAAACGAACTCTATCTGAAAGTCCCCACACACTATACCGATTAGTCGCCAGGGCCTGGCGAACGAGGTATTACTTGATAGCTCTATTTGGTTCGACAAACCTCACACCGTGCTGAGGAGGACGGTCGTGAACTTTTGCCTGGGCAACTGGTCAATGATGATAGACATTGACCCGGGGCACAAACAACTACAACAGTCAAGTTTCGGTATAACCCAGTTTAGTAGCTAAGGATGGAGTAGCTCCCCATGACATGTTTTATAAACTTAGTAATTTAACAACCTGTTTTTGATACAACACTGAAAACTGTGAACTCGCCAACTTTATGTTGACACCCTACTGCATGCTTTGCAGGTTGCTAGGTATAGCTATGGACGGGCGTTGCAATCGGCTGGAGTGTGTGGTTCATAAAGCTTTATGTTACGTAAATTTATTAAGCTGATGGTTTTAAGTTTAAAATGGGTTTGCTTTATTTTTCCGCTGCTAACTTAAACTGTAATTTGGACTTTTAAACACTGATCACTAATCGTGTTGATTGTGATCATTTTACAACTTAAATAATTGGTTAAACATGATTAGTGGCTGAATTAGGTCAGTCGCACGCCTCGCGGTAAAACCCCGCACGTGGAATTTGGGGGTGTGACATCTTAGGTCTCCTGTTAAAGTCGAGAACTGTTCTCCACGGATGATTGGCATCTTAGAACCGACGATGACCAACATACACACATTTGCCGGTTACACGCATTGAAGGAGTGTCTTCGTTGCAAGTCGGGCATGCCATACAACCTTGTCCGCCCCAACCTGAAGACTACTTCGGGCTAGAAAGTCGTTTATGGTCCATAACAACTCTGTCTTCAATGTGAAGAATTCGATTGTTGTTGCGTCTTTAGTTCATACACCTGATTGCCGCAAATGCTTAAGCTCATCCACTAACGGTCTAAGGTAAACATCCATGTCTTTCTCAGGTGATTTAGCGCCATGAATCAACAAGGTCAACATGAATGTGGACTCCCGCATGCAAAGCCATGGAGGCAGATTGTATGTGGTGAGTATAACCGACCACGTGCTATGAGTCGAGGATCCGTTACCGTTAAACTGATTTAAAACTGTCAGCTGCAAGACCTAGGCGAACATTTCGTGGCTCCATCGTGTTTGGGTACTTTCTATCAAAGTCTTGCCATGAAGATCCATCAACTGGATGCCGCATGGTCCCATCTTCTGAACGTCCAGTACTATGCCATATTATATCTTTTGTCGTGTGCCTTGAACAATACAAACGCCGAACTCTAGGCGTCAAAGGAAAGTATCGTAACACCTTTCGAGCTATCTTCATGCCTTTTGTGTCTTTATCGACCAATCGACTCTGATTACAAACCGGACAATTCTGCAACAACTGGTGTTCTTTCCAGAAGAGAGCACAATCATTTACGCATGCGTCTATCATCTCATATGCCAAACCAATCTTCTTAAATTTTTTCCTAACTACATAATGCGTAGGGGTAATCTTGTTGCCTTTTGGCATTGAAACATGCAACAACGCGAATAGATGATCAAATGAAATATTAGTCCAATGGTGCATCTCCTTTAGATTCATAAGCTTTGCTAAAATGTCAAGGGAAGAAAACTCTATAGAACTAGGATATAATCCTGTTTCAACTTCTTATAGCAGGGCTTCAAAATCGTCATCAACACCGCTAGAGTCTCCACCCGACATCTTTTGGTTACAGTCTGTATCTTCTTCCATACGCTCCCCCCTAATGTCTTCAATAACGTTCTCCATACCATCGTGTGGCACAACATTATCTACTTCTACAACTGCAGGCCTAAATTTTTCACTGTGATAGTCCTACTTTATGTAATCTTTCCAAAAAAACATACGCCCCAAATGGAGTTTCATTTTTTGTCATGTTTGTTAAGCTAGAACATTTACATTTGGAACACAGACATCTAACTTCATTATGGTCGGGGAGCACTCTTTCACACAGCGCGATAAAAGACTTGAGTCCTTGCTCGTAGTGAGCTGATTGACGTTGAGAATCAATCCAACTTTTATCGATAGACATTATGCATCTGAAAGATAATTTAAGAATATAATTTCTAAATCAATTTCGGGCGGGTATTTCTAACCTCATTGTGTTTAAAATGACGAATTCATATCGGACGCGTATTTCTAAGCTTGTTATGTTCTAAATGATGGTTTAAATTTGGTTATGTTTTAAATGATAATTTCAATTGCGATCGGATATTTTCAATTTCGAGTGGGCATTTATTTTGAAACTTAAACACACACACACATACACATATATATATATATATATATACTAGTGGAGAACATGTGCGTTGCGACGGTGTCAACAACGCAATGGAGAAATTTGACTAGAGTGCATCTACTGTGTTCCCTTATTCTTTATCGCAATGGGAAAATTCGACTACTATGCAAAGTTAACATACAATGGAATGATACATTGGTACACATTCTAATTGGAACCAAATATGGACATGTTTTCTATCTTATGCTAGTAGTCTACTAATCAAATATTAACAAACAACTAAATCAGTACTTGTGTTTTGTATCTTATGCTAGCATTCTACTAATAAAGTATTAACTATTAACTCATGTAGTGTTCATCAAGAGCCTGGTTTTTAAAATATATGGCCAGTTTTCTTTAGTTTAAAGATTATAGGATTCGGTTCATTGTTTATGATAAAGAAACCTCGTTTAAAAACTCGTTTAAATTTGTAACTTGGACATGACTGTGTAACTCGTTCAAGTTTGTTCATAGAAGCTAATAGAAAATTCTAACCCGTTTACCAACCGGATGAAAATGACAATAAAAAGGAAACATCAGGGACCCAGATGCAAAAATTTTTATTTCTTGACTGAAGTGGTAAAAGTGATCAAAACTCGGGGACTATTTTGGCATTTTACTCTTTTTTTGAATTTACGGTTTTCCATAAGTATGGTATTCATAAAGAATATTTATGTTTTTTTTAATTGCAAATTTCTTTTATTTCTGTTGTTTGTGTGACTTTAACCCAAGACCTACCTCTCACAAGGTGTTTAAAGGTTTTGCCTTTGTCAATGGAACAACACCCCATTAGTAGAATATTTATGTTTTTGTTTAAAAAAGTTTTAACTCTGGTATATGGGTTTGAAATAAACTCAAAATAACTCGTTCAAAAGGTCAAACCGAACCGCTTACCCAATCCTATTGATCCAACCATTATAATCAGTTTAGTTTGTCTGTCACTGTGCATGACTAAATCCATTTAGTAATGTCATGACTCTTACACATCACAATTAAATAGTAATTTAAACAATAAACTTGTTTATAAACAAATAAAAACATATTTGATTTGATTTAAAAAAAAATAACCGCAAGACTGATACAATAAAACATATTTGCTAAAGATCACTTTTCAAAGTCTTACAAACTTTAAACCAAGTTTTATAAACATATATTTTTATAAAACACCTTGAAAATTTACACCAGAAACAAATTTGCCATGAATTTGGTTTTGCCACAACACATGATGCAATCAAATGGTCAGCCAATTTATTAGCAAAGCCACAAATTGTGGCCCACAATGAACACATGATCTGTTCATACATGCCACCCCACTCATCACCAACGCTTGTTTTGTTAAATTTAATTCATCTTCGTCCGCCTCACGAAATAGTTTATTTTCGCCGATTCCTAGCCTCCATCAGATCTGACTTGACTGCACCCACAGTGAAGCCTCACTAGAAAACTAGGTTTTTCCGACCGCAATTTTGGTCGCAAACCAGTCGCAATTGCCCTGTTGCGACCGTTTTCCGACCGGAACTGCGATCGGAAAAACACCCGTCGCAATTGCTCTACTCCGACTAACTTGCGACTGCTGCTATCTTTTGCGACCCGGGTTTTGCGACTTTAATAATGGTCGTAAATATTGCGACTGCTCCTGGTTTTGTGGGACTTTGGCTGCGACGGTCTTGATGCGACCTTATTCCGACCGCATGCCTTTTACAAACTGCGATCGTTTTCCGACCGCATGCCTTTTACAAATTGCGACCGTTTTGCAACTGGTTGCCTTTTGAAAAATTGCGATCGTTTTTGCGGTCGCAATTTTTATTAATTATAACCATTTTCTATTTTAACCTGCATATAATATCAACTTTAAAATTTACATATTATAAAATTTTCACAATTATATAAAACATTCCACTTAAAACATCCAATACCAAAGTAAGCATAACAAAATACATATTCAAAACAAAGTGTTTTTACATTTTGAAACCTAAGTCAATGATTATGCGTTTGGAAACCTAGCTTTTAGCATCGCTTCACTGTTTGCCATTCTTTCATTCATAGCCTCTTTCTCCACCTTATCTTTCTCTTTTTCCACCACCAATCCCGCAATAATATCGTTCTAACCTTTCTTTTTCTTTCACTATATCTTGGATAATCACATTCAACCTTTCGATCTAATAAAACCAATGCAAAGTGAAATATTAATGACCAGCATAATCACAATTTATGAAACTAATCAGTTTGACTTCTAAGGTCAAATCGCCTATCTTCAATATCAATACAAAAGTTAACATATTATTGACTATTATTGACTGAGAAGTGATTGCATGAAAACATGAGGTCAATATTTGAGTTTAAACGGGCCAATCGCATCATACCTTTCAGCATCAAAAAACTAGCTATTTGGACCCCACCACCTCTCGTCAATAGCATCATACCTTTCAGCATCATCATCATGTAGAGAGCTGTTTCCACGCAACCTTTGATCAGTTGAAAAGGGCAACCTAGTACGTTTTGGAACAGGCAATTCGATTGGATTGGTTGCAGGTTTATCAAGATCGGCATATGGTGGAGTCTAAACATGACTATCAGGTAATTCGATTGGATTGGTTGCAGGTTTATGAAAGACAGCATGCATAAGAAAACAGAAGGAAAAGGATCATACGATAGAGAGCTGTTCATGGTTGGCCTGGTGCATTTTGGAACAGGTAATTCAGTTGAAGCAGGTTTATCACGATCAGTATATGGTGGAGTCCAAACATGACTGGTGGTTAATCTGGGACAGATGGAAAAATGTTTGAAATATATATGTATGTATATGATGAGATTCGAGGTAGAATAATTTACCTTTGAGTTTCCTTTGTATGAAGAGATTTATTTATCCGAGGAGGAATAGGGTGGCTGCAAGTATGTGAAAAGCATAACTCAATATACCTCCCTCCCAATAAGAAAAGTAAGTAAGTTACCTACCTCCCCACAAGAGTTGTTGAATTATTTTTGAAAGCAGCAGCAGCAGGTGGTGATCTTATTCTTTTCAAATCTTGGACAGGAGGAAAGTCATTACCATTAAACCTACAGGAGAGGAGAGGAGATGAGATTCTTCATATCATATTCGTCGTATGGCATTGAATTGAAGGAACAATAATAATAAAGGGTAACTTGCCTCCCCCCGACAAGAGTTGTTGAGTTTTGCAAAACATCTTTGTAAGTAGAGACTTGAGCTTGGGTATTGGGATTCAAACATACGGCAGTTCAAACAGGTTAAATAACAGTCATTAAACAGCTTAAACAGTCAAACAGATTCTATATAACATTACAGCGTAATAGAGTCATTAACAGCAACAAACAGATTCTATATAACATTACAACGTAATAGTCATTAAAATCTGAACTAAGCATCTGATGCAAATCACAATTTGTTTAGCAACATAAAAGGTCAAACGCAGACATAACCTATCAACATTTGTAAAGCAACCAACTTATCTCCTATTTGATAAATATAGTAGTTGCCTGATTAAGTGTGGTAGCACCTGCAATAACACATGAAACGTTCACCAAGCGGCTAATGTTTTAGCAATTAGCATCTGAGAAAATACAGAGGCAGTGAAAATGCAAATAGTATAACAGATTCACACAATTTAGGTTGATCTTGACCGTTCAAAGCCCTCAACTTTTAATCCTAGCCTTTTATTCAAAGATTATTGCAAATATTTTATATGTTATTGAATTTTCAACTTCTATTTGAATAGTTACTCGAATTTGTTAGTCTTAGCTTAATTTATGTTAATTTTGATCAGCCGGCAACAATGCAAAATGAAATACAAAGAATGAACTTGAAGAACCTAAAGCTTAAAGAGATGTGTTTAATAATTAGCTTGGTTTGTGTTTTATTTCAAACGGGTCGATTTGGGTCGCATTTATTTCAAATGGGTCATATGAAATTTAGCTAAAAGGGGAACGGGTTGAAAGACACAATGCATACTTGTATCATTATGAAGTGAGAGTGAAGGCTAAAAGAAAAGAAAAATCTCTCTAAACATCCAAATATATACGTGAGCATATAGAAATACGGAAAGTATATCATACCTGTATATTAGTTCTAAGGGATGGTGTCATACATTTCTTTGCTACTGACAAAAGGTGGTTGATGCACTAATTGATACCATATCTTCTTCTATAGTGGCTGTGAGTATTTTTTTAATCTCTTTCCAATAGTGCATGTAACATGTGAAACAATTTATTTTGAGAAGCATTTGTTTTACTGAAAAAAAAAAAGTAAAAGGTCTCGTCTGCTATGGATATGACAGGCAACACAAGGACTTAAACGTTTAGCGAACTTGAGTTCTATTATCTTGTATGGTAACACATAATACTTTTCAGTTCCTATAGTGTTTTACATGAACCGGTTGGGCCAAATTACAAGAATATTACTTTTCTCAAGTTCAACAACCACGCCATGTACCCCCTTTTCCATATCATCTCCCCAAGGCCTAACTTTCCAAGTTGTAATAAAAATTTGTCACACGCGTTTTACCATAGAAAATAATGATAATAATAAAGCTGCTGATTATAGTCAACACACTATAGATTTAAGGTGAGGTCATCGTCACAACATTGTTACTAGCACAAAAAATGTATTTCAATATGCAACACATAACATTTTCAGATTGCGGATTCAATATGCATATCACTTTATTCAAATGAACAACATTGTGCTTACTTTTGTGAAGTATCAATAAAGATCCTCTTGTAATGATTGTAAAATGCCACAGAGAGCACCTATATGAAAGGAATTACAACTAGTGCTCCATAATAACATACAACAAACCATACAATAACAGTAAATAACATAGAAATACTGGACCGAATCGATTTTAGACACTTCAATCGATGGATAAAACAGTAAATAACATTCTAGCCATGATAATAACATAAATAAATACAGATTTTCAACAATACATAACAATAATGGAAAGAATACCGAATAATTGTAACGGTACCTTGACCATCTCTTTGTGAACACCGACATGAAAATAAAACTGGAAGTAAGCATAATCTGTACAAGGAGGCGATTCAATTTCGCAATGAGAATTAGGCATTTCACATAAATCAAACAAGAACAATTAAGTTCGGTGATAAAGGAGTGGATCGATGATCAACAGAAAAAGTAAAACCTGAATCGATTGAGAAATACAATCGTCGGAGTTCTGCTACCGAATCGTATTCACAGCTATGAATCGATTAAGCTCTGCTCCTGAATTGATTGGCGGATAAATCGATGAAACTAGGGTTTAGATTGATAGATGAATCAGTGAATCTAGGGTTTACGATCGATGTTCACAGCCCTATTTTGAGGAGATGATGAGATGAGATGAATAAGATATATGAGGTGAGCCGTGCTTTGGATATTTAATTAGGGTAAATTATTTTGCTACCTTTTTTCCGGTAGCAATTTATGGTGGCAATTGCGCTGTTTTGTTAAAGATTAACAGATCTGCAGATATGTTTTGATGAACGAGGAGCGCGGAGTCGTCTGATTGAAGCTTCTAAACTTATGGCTACTGTCATTTTTAACCCATAATTTATGACTATTTGCAGTTTTTACCCTAAACAATGATGAATAATTTTTTGCTTTTTCTATTTTTTCTTGTATCTGCGACGGCTTTAAACGGTCGCAACTTTTGTCTTTTATATATTTCTCATATTTGTGACCGTTTTATACGGTCGCAACTTTTGTTTTTTTTTTGTTTTTTTATTTGCGATTGCTTTAAACGGTCGTAACTTTTGCTATTATTTTATTTTTCTCGTATTTGCGACTGTTTTCCGACCACAAAAATACAGTCACAAAATTTGCGACCGTTTTGCGATCGAATCTGGATTGGTCTTTAATTTTGCGATTGTTTTGGTTTTAGTCACAAATCGGTCGCTAATTTTGCGACCGTCTTATGTTAGTCGCAAAATTTGGTTGCAATTGCCTAGTTTTCTAGTAGTGCCTGTATCCGTCTCATTTGTTTAATTTCATTTGTCTTTACCTTTTGTCATCCTTATCCAAGGCAACCTAGACATCAATAGATGGATTCATGCCACTACACTATTGATTCTGGCGGCCTCTTACATTCCCATTGCCAAGTGTATTTGTAAGTTTCACATTGTTCGAATCAAATGCATTTCTAGATCCAGATCTGAAGATGTACCCATTGACATCTGAAACTTTGGTATCATCAATCGGTATATCTTAAAATTTATAGTTTTCATATTCTAATTTAATTTTAACATGGTTGTTCTCACTTTCACTATGACCCTTTCGTCACACAGCGAAATTCGCTTTTTCCACTAACAATTTATTACTATGAGTTAGTGGGCCAAAATGGATTGTCAAACATAAAAAGCCTATACAAGACCTTATATTTCCATATCACAGACCGTCTACTTTCTTTCATCAAAGTATACTTACCTTAATACTGTCAATTTGGGTTTGCATAGATTCCTCATACTCGGTTTCTCCTGATTTGTCAGACACAAGAGCCCAACCGTCCTCTTCTAGAACCTCACTGAGCATATCCCTTAGTTTTGGCTGCAACCACCAAATCACCGAGCAAAACAATTAGGCTAATACTAATGAAGTTGGAAAAATAGATGGGTCGCAGGGTCAGGTTGGGTAACAGTAATATGCCAACATACTTTAACAAGAATTTATATGAAACCAAATAATAGCGCTGGGTTAACTAATCTTTAGCGTTAAGCTTCCTTGAACTTTACTTTAAATCTCTTAAGCCTTGACAAAGATAAAGGAGAAACAGTTGCTGGTCCAACAAGATCAGAGACATGAGAAACAGTGGTTCCAGATACAGCCGCATATTTCAAAATTGATGCTTGGTTTAGATCCAAAAGATGAGCTACATTCACACGTACCTCTGCCAACGATTAGGATAAATTCTGCAACAAATTAAAAACCACCCTCTTTTTATGATTTTAAGAAACCTTTATATGATTTCATGAAACTTTTGCAAACTTTTATCAACGAAACTGAACCTAGGACCTTATACGTCAACTTTAGACTTCAAATCATTACGAATTTTCTAACAAACTAAACACCAACCATCTTCACAACAAGTAGCATTTCATCGGTTTCTATACGAAAATCATTAATTGGTGAAAGTCCTTGATCGTTTTATTCAAAAAGTCTTATGTTTTATCTTAAACGGGTCAAACAAAGATTAAATATACCTAAAGAGGAATGTGCACAAGGGTTGAAAGTCGCCTGTAGTTTATTTCAATGTATAAAACCAACTATTTCATTTTATTCAAGAAATTATTATCATTGCAATAATATAATTTGCATCGTCATACTTGACACTGGTCCAAAAAATCATTAGAGTAATATGTTTATATGGTATATGGTGCTAGACTCGTAACTATGTAAACAAAATATTAGGGGTGGCAAAATGGGTAGGTTGGGCAGGTCTGGGTACTAGGTTAAGGATGGTATGAGTTAGGATGGGTTTGAGTTAGTATGGGTTTATTAACAAATAAGTTAGGATGGGTTTAGGTCAAGATGGATTTGGGTATGATAGGCTAAAAATATAAACAAATCAAAAAATCAAAAAAATTTAAAAAATCAAAAAAATAAAAAAAATCAGAAAAAATTTAATAAAATCAAAAAAATAAACAAAATAAAATAATCAAAAAAATCAAAAAATCAAAAAAATCAAAAATCAAAAAAAAAAATTGTAAAAAAAAAATCTAAACCAAAACAAGTCCACCTGTTTCAGATTCAAACGAACCAGTTACTCGAGTACCAGTGTTCGGAACACTCCATAAGTCCTTCTAGGTATGATTTCATTCCTGCAACCACTTGTTCAGTTCATCCAAATGCTCCATTCACTAACCATGAATGTCTACCACCCCCACCCCTAGAACACTCATTTTCCAACATGAAAAGGCTTACCCAAATTACCTGGAAACTGACCCGGATGACCGAATCCGGGATCAGGTATACTATCAGCTCACTCTGTCCAACCATGTTTGTCTTGATTACATTGTCCACGGGCTCTTCTCTTATTCAACTAACTAAACAGTCAACAGATCAAGATATACGTGTGATTACTGTGATTACTGACTAGTGATGTTTAAAGTTCCAACTTTTTAGACTTGCAAGGATCATGATACAGATGAACATTTACAAAACCACAAACAAAAATAATTCGCTTGCTTCCTATTTTAGTGTTCGCTCATTCCCTCAAAATAACAAAGTAATATAAATTGTCAAGATTGTAAACCAAACCATCATGTAAGTTACAGTTTCATACAATCACCCATCACAAATTAAAAGCAACACTAAATTGAAAAATGCCTAAAGGGTATCAAATTAATATACTTAATTTGATTTTTTAAACATAATACCTTGAACCAAAACAACACATATCTTGCTAAAAAAATAATCAACACGGATAAAAAGTTTGTGAGAAGCATAAAACCTAAAAAAAATACAAAGATATCTCAAAAATTTGTTAACTGACTGTGTTAAATGTAATTTACAAAGAAATTTATGCGTAAACCTAAAAAAATTATACATTCACAAGAAACATAAAGCCTAAAACAATTACAAAGAAATCTCACCATTGAAAACAACTCTCTTCCCCTTAACCTTCCAGCCAAAATAATCAACACAGTTCCGGAAGCAATATCTTAGTTGGCGAATAGATATGATGAATCCAATTACGATAATATAGAACACTCAAATTGACTGTCAGAAACTCAGAAACGACGAACAGATTGGGTGAATTCACCGGAATGATGTGATGATTTTGGGAATTCGATCGCTGGATGGACAGATTTGTTATGAATTAGTGTTTGATGTTTAGTAATTGAAGAACCTAATCCCCTATTAACATTGTGTTCAACTGTTAATATTTTGGGTTCCAAATGAGTCATTGTGACCCACTCCTTTTATTATCTTGGCCCATCCTAACACATTGGGTTTTTCTTGCAGTTTTAAATTTACCCATCCTGACCCCTTTAACTATAAAGTCTTACCCAACTTAACCCATTGCTTAGTTTTTTTTTTTCACCCAAATCAACCCAAACTTTCTTAGTTGGGTCCATTTTGCCACCTCTACAAAATATGTATTTTAGCAAACTGCATAATGGCATAATGAGCACTCACCAATAGGTCCAAAAATGAGATGGTTTAGAGGCTACATATTTGATGACATAGAAGGAAGTGGTTTCTTTACATTACATTAGGAAAATTAAAAAAATAAAACAAAGGAATTAAAAAGCACTAACCATACGATTTTCAAGGGTTTGTTAAAGCTTCTGTTAATAAGTGATGATGAATTTGTTGCTAAATTTGCCACCTAGTCAGCTAGTCTGAAACAATTTAAAAACACCATTAACCTACCAGTTTGCAACATAGCCATTAAACAGAAAAGAAAATAAGTGTGATACAATTTTGAATTTGATTTTTCATTTGAGTTCTTTCCAATATCTTTATTTCAAATAAGAAGAGTAAGGTTTTCTAATCAAGATTTTAATCATGTTGGTAGGTATGCCATTTGCAGAACTTGTTTTGACCCAAACCTAAATGACTGTACCTTAGAATGACCCATTCTGACACAGACCTGTTCTGACCCATTACCCCTCCCGATCAACCCGCCCGTTTTACCATGTTCATAATGTGCAGTGTTATGTTTTCTTTTTCTTTTTTAGAATTTTTGCAAGACTGGTAATTTAAAACATATATGCTTTTCTTCACTTTAGCAACATTGATGATATCAGTTAATTCAGGTTTCATATGCAAAATACACAAAAAGTAAAAACTATAAACTAAGAAAGAGTGAATTTAGGTTTCATATACAAAATACACAAAAAGTAAAAACTACAATTAAGAAAAAAAATTAATGATATAATTTACCTTGAGAGAGGCTCCACCAACTAAAAAACCATAATCTTGTAGCCCTCCCAATTCCTTGCAGTTGGAACCATTCCCAGATCCTGCATATAAATACATTATAACTCAATTTTAAACTTCCATAAACGAAATGCTATCTTAGGTTGAGCATTTCAGTATCGGAAAACTTCCAAAATTTAGGTATGAAGAAAACAAACATTGTTCTAAAACAATCAGCGATTACAAACAAACAAAATCCTGAGTCTATCAAAATCGGAAAACTATGATGGAAATCAAAACCCCTAAAAAACCGTACCTGTGAATGGGCATCAACAAACGAATTGATGTTTTCTTCTTTGATTTAAGGGCGAATCGAGAGAGAGAGAGAGAGAGAGAGCAGATCCAGAATTTGGATGAAAGGGTTTTATGCATTAAACATTGTACAAGATGCTTTAAGTGTTTGTATCCTTTAAAAAGTGGTAAATGACCATAGTTGCCCCTCTAATATGCATATTATATATAGTATAGATATACACTAATTTATTTTTAAATCTAAATATAAACACATATATTTTCAAACTTAAACATACTACATACTAACATACTAATTTATACGTACTACAAACTTTTAAGCAATGGCATATCAATTTCACATATATACTAACATATACACATTTACATACAAACATACATCCTTACATACACATTTACATTCCTACATAACCCAAAATTACACAATTTTTTCAACATTTGCATACTAATATACACACATTTTCACCAAATACGCATAATTTATACACTCTTACAAACACCTACATAAACACATACATAGACTCACATACACACATTATAACCAAATACACATAATTTATACATACTTATAGGCTAACGTACACACATACATACTAATATACACACATTTTCACCAAATATACATAATTTATACATACTTACAAACTAACATACACACATATATAGACTTACATACACAAATTTTCACCAAGTTTACATACATTATACGTTTTCACATACATTTTCAACTTTATATACAAACATACATCATCACATACACATTTACATACCAAAATTACACATATTTTACTAACATTCACATCTTTAAACATACATCCTAACATACATTTACTAACATTCACATCTTTGAACAAAAATAAACATAAACTAACCTTCATTTGAAGTTTCTAGTAGGTGGTGAAGGTGGAGACGAGGTGGTGGCCGGTGGAGACGAGGTGGTGACGGTGGAGACGAGGTGCACTACAAGAAATATATACCATTAGCGGCGACGTGCCAAATGTCGCCGATATTGGTCGATACGGGTCCTGGAGTCTGAGACAAAACCCCAGCCATTGATCCTTACCCTGATCCAACGGTTGGGGATTTAGGAACCAATAGTGGCGACAACTTTAGGGCATTAGCGGCGACACCTTGTCTCCCCTAAAACTTCGTATCCCTCATTAAACCCCCGCCACTCAAATCTTATCACGATCTAACGGCTGGGGGAGTTCAAGTCAATAGCGGGGACACCTTGTCGCCGGTAAAGACCAATCCGCATAAAGACCTATACAGCGGGATTTGATCCCTCTTTACTCATTCCCCCCCCCCCCCAAACTCCTTCCTTCTACCGACGGAAAAGCTCAAGTTTGCCCCAAATCGGTTAGTTTATGTTTTTTTTTGGTTAAATTTCTTCTCTATTTTGTAATATACAAGTTATAGTCTTTAATTTTTGTGTTTATGGTAGAGAAATCGGATCACCACCATCACTTCTCCGGTCACCACCATAACTTCTCCGATCACCACCTCGTCTCTGCAGTCTACATCTACTTGAAACTTGAAATTACGGTTAGTTTTATACGTATTTTTTTCAAAGTTTAGAAATTGTATAATTTTTTGTTTAGGTATGTAAATGCGTATGTAAGGATGTATGTTTGTATGTGAATGTGTATATGTTAGTAAATGTTTGTGAAAATGTATAATGTAGGTGTAATTGGTGAAAATGAGTTTATGGACATCTATGTATTTGTGTATGTAGGTGTATGTAAGCATGTATCTGTGTATGTAAGTCTATGAATGTATGTATGTAGGTGTATGTTAGTATGTAGGTTTATGTAAATGATGAACAATTGTGCATGTAAATGTTTGCAATTGGTGAAAAATGTGTAGGTTAGTATGTATGTTTGTATAAAGTATGCAAATGTGTATGTATAAATTTTGTGGTTTTGGTCAAAATGTGTGTTTGTAAGTATGTATGTGTATGTGTAAGTATGTAAATGTGTCTTTATAAGTATGTATGTATGTGTGTTGGTAGTATGTTAATATGTGTGTATAAAGTACGTAAATTTGTGTATGTAAGTATGTATAAAGTATGTGTTAATTTGCATAAATTATGTTTAAGTTTCATGATTTCTATGTTTATGCTTATGTTTGAAAAAAAAATATGTTTAAGTTGATAATTTCAATGTATATGTTTAGGTTTGAGAAAAAAATATAATTAAGTTGATAATTTGAATGTTTATGTGTAGGTTTGAAAAAAAATGTTTAACTTTGATAATTTCTATGTTTGTGTTTAGGTTTGAAAACATTAACATTTAAGTTTGACAAATATATATTAGTTAGGAAATACCCTTCTTAAATTAAAATCATCATTTAAAACATAACGAACGTAGAAAATACCCACCAAAATTGAAATCATCATTTAAAACAAAAGGAGATAAGAAAATACCCGTCCGAAATTTAAACCATTATGAAGAACATTACAAGCTTAAAAAACCGTGCCCGATATTGAATTCATCATTTTAAACATAACGAGCTAAGAAAATGCCCCATCAAATTTGAAATCATGATTTAAAACATAACGTGCCGCCCAAAATTTAAAACAATCATTATGACCATAACAAGCTTAAAAAACTGTGCTCGTGTTTGAATTCATCATTTTAAACATAACGAGCTTAGAAATACCCTTTCGAAATTGATTTAGAAATTAATTTCGGGTTGTCCCCGTTTAACTTGGGACTGCTTTTTGAATACTTTATCTCATTTAGGATGTGAATGTGTATTACATGATTCTTTGTTTAAGAAGGATTCAGTTATCATTTTCTCTTTGCTCCTCGGGTATATATATCATTACATATATACTTGGGAGCTAAGAGGAAATGCTGCCGAATTTTTCTTAAACAAAAATCATGTAATACACATTCACATATGAGATAAAGTGTTCAAAAAGTGGGTTTAGCAGCCTACCCTTGTCTTGTTAATCCCAAATTAGATTTTCTTTCAGTTGCATAATGTCTATTGATAAAAGCTAGATTGATTCCCCACGTTATTCACCTCACTACAAGCAAGGACTCGAGTCTTTCATCGAGATGTGTGAAAGAGTGATCAAAAACCACGATGAAGTTAGATGTCCGTGTATCCTATGTAAAAATTCCGGCTTAATAAACATGGCACAAATGAAATACCATTTGCGTATTAGTAGTTTTTGGAAGAAATGCATGAAGTGGACCTATCACAGGGAAACGAATCCAGTTGCGGAAGTAAAAGATGTTGCGCCACAAGACGGTATGGGAAACGTTATTGAAGACGTTAGGGGGGAGCGTATGGAAGAAGATACATACCTTAACCAAGAGAACTCGAATGGAGATAGTAGCAGTGTTGGTGATGATTTTGAAGACCTTGTAAAGGAAGTTGAAACAGAATTATATCCTGGTTGTACTAAGTATTCTTCTTTTGACTTTTTAGCAAAGCTTATGAATATAAAAGATATGCACCATTTGACTAATGAAGCTTCTGATCATATTCTCTCGTTGTTGCACCATTTGACTAATGAAGCTTCGTATTATGTAGCTAAGAAGACATTTAAGAAGATTGGTTTGGCATATGATATGATAGAGGTGTGTACAAATGATTGTGCTCTCTTTTGGAAAGAAACGAGCCCTTGCAAAATTGTCCCGTTTGTAATGAGAGTTGATGGGTTGATAAAGACACAAAAGGAACGAAGGTGGCTCGTAAGGTGTTACGATACTTTCCTTTGACGCCTAGACTATGACGTTTGTATTGTTAAAGGAACACAACAAAAGATATGATATGGCATAGTACCAGATGATTGGAAGATGGGACAAATGCGTCATCCTGTTGATGGATCTTCATGTTAAGACTTTGATAAAAGGTACCCAAACTTCGCGATGGAGCAACAAAATGTTCGCCTAGGGCTTGTAGTTGACGGTTTTAATCCCTTTAACAATGGTAGTGGATCCTCAACTTATAGCATGTGGCCGGTTATACTCACCACATACAATCTGCCTCCATGGCTATGCATGCGAGAGTCCACATTCATGTTGACCTTGTTGATTCCTGGCCCTAAATCACCTGGGAAAGACATGGACGTTTTCCTTAGACCGTTAGTGGATGAGCTTAAGCAATTGTGGCAGTCAGGTATACGCACTAAATATGCAACAACAACACTACAAAAAAGCCATTCAGTGGCACACGTTTTTAATGGCATTTAACGTTTGTGCCACTAATTTAGGTTTTAATGGCACCTTGTGTATGCCATATTTGATTAGTACACATTTTTAGTGGCATTTAACCAATATGCTATTAAGTTAGGTTTTTATTGGCACTTATGTGTGCCACTAAATTTTTTAATAGCTTTTTAATGGTACTTTACATATCCCACTAAAACTTTGAAGTGTCATAAAACAGATATACAAAACACACCCCAATAACTGTTTTTGGGCAGTTCCACACTAACTGTTTAGAAGTTACTATCTATATCTATTTGTTTACATTTTGTATATGGATGAAGAGAGAATATACGTGAAGAACATTTTTTCTGCAGATTCAAAGAAAAACTCCATTTGTTTTTATCACGTTATCAGCACGATTGCCTCTGCACTGGGATTAACAGGCCATCTGCAACAAATCTTCACCATCACGAGTTCATCAACACTGCCTTTGGATTTAGTACATCTTCGTTCATCATATCCCTGATAAAATGTCGAACTTATCAAAGCTTGAATTCACCGCACTTGACATCTCGGGTAGCAACTACCTCCCGTGGACTCTTGATGCTAAAATTCATTTGACAGCAAATAATCTGGGGGAGACAATTATTGATGGTAATCAAACTTCACTTCAAGATAAAGCGAAAGCTATGATATTCCTCTGCCATCATCTTCACGAAGATCTAAAGCGAGAATATCTAAGTGTTGAGGACCCCCTTGAATTATGGACAAATATCAAAGAACGTTTTGACCACCAGAAGTTAGTCTTACTCCCCAAAGCCCGCTATGAATGGCTTCATTTACGACTACAGGATTTCAAGACTGTCAGTGAATATAATTCTGCCTTGTTCCGCATTACCTCTGAGTTAAAATTATGTGGTGAAAAAATAACCGATGAAGACATGCTTGAAAAAACGTTCTCAACGTTCCATGCCTCAAACATGCTCCTGTCGCAGCAATACCGGGAACGTAAATTTACTAAATATTCTGAATTGATATCATGTCTTCTAGTCGCGGAGCAAAACAATAAGCTCCTACTACAAAACCATCAATCGCGACCCGCCGGTGCAAGCCCGTTCCCTGAAGCGAATGTGACCAATTCTCAAAGCGGACGAGGTAGAGGCCGCGGCCCCAGCAGAGGTCGTGGTCGTCGTCGAGGACGGGGTTACACATGGTATCAAGAGTCTCACAACACTAAAAATAGCGGTGGTGAATCGAGTCGACATAATACGGGGCGACCTTCAAAAGGGAAAAGTAGCGGGAACCAATGCAACATTTGTTATAGATGTGGGATATCAAATCATTGGTCCTGCACATGTCGCACCCCAAAACACCTCGTTGAGGCATATCAACGCATGATAAAAGAAAAAAAGGAAAGAATGCTGAAACCAATCTAATTGAGGATGCACCTCCAGTCATGATACCAGACGTTCATTTAGATGCATGTGATTTTATTGAAAATGTTCGTGATGTTTAAACATATTTAATGTACCTTTTTATGCTTTACTTTATGCATGTGACCTTTGTACTTGATTTGGTTTGAAACTCTTGCAATGTTTCATTTTACTTCTTTGCATTAACTTTTATTTATTTTTATTTCCTGAAGAAATATGTATACTGGCTCCAGTAGAGCTATTATTGGTGATGAATGTCTGGTTGATAGCGGTAGTACTAACACTATTCTCAAAGATATGAAATTTTTCTCTGAGTTGTCTCCAGCAGAGACACCGATTGGTACTATATCTGGTGTCAGTAACCTTATCGAAGGCTCCGGCAGAGCACACATAACATTATCTTCGGGTACCCAATTAACTATTGATAATGCATTATTTTCTAGTAAATCCAGAAGAAATTTACTTAGCTTTAAAGATATTCGAAAAAACGGTTACCACCTAAAAACAATATCTAAAAATAATATTGAATATCTTCAAATTACTTCAAACAAAAATGGCCAAGAAACAATTGTCGAACAATTAGAAGCCTTATCCTTTGGATTATATTGTATTGATATCAATCCTATCGAATCATACATGGTGAGTAACCAAAAGCTGTTACATAAAGACACATTCAATATATGGCATGACCGTCTAGGTCACCCTGGTAACATAATGACGAGACGAATAATCAAAAGTGCAACCGGGCACCCTCTTAAAAACTTAAAAGTTTTGCTACCACAAGACTTATCATGTCCAGCATGCTCTCTGGGCAAACTTATAACTCGGCCCTCACAAACTAAATTGATACATGAAACCCCATCATTTTTAGAGAGAATCCAAGGGGATATTTGTGGGCCTATTCATCCTCCGTGTGGACCATTCTGCTATTTCTTGGTCTTAATTGACGCATCCTCAAGCTGGTCACGTGTGAGTCTTTTAGCTACTCGAAATGTAGCATTTGCCCGACTTCTAGCTCAAATCATACAACTGAGAGCTAATTTCCCGGACAATCAAATTAGAAACATCCGGATGGATAATGCAGGATAGTTCACATCTCAAGCTTTTAATGACTATTGTATGTCAATCGGGATCAATGTTGAACATTCAGTACCTCATGTTCACACACAAAATGGTTTAGCTGAATCTTTGATTAAACGATTACAAATAATCGTTAGACCACTCTTAATGAGATGTAAACTACCATCTTCTGCATGGGGTCATGCTATTTTGCATGCCGCTACACTGATTAGATTGAGACCAACTGCTGATCATGAGTACTCCCCATTGCAACTGGTCTCCGGACGAGAACCAAGTTTGTCCCACCTTAGAATTTTTGGTTGTGCGGTATACGTACCAATACCGCCACCACAACGTACTACAATGGGACCCCAAAGAAGACTGGGTATCTATATTGGTTTTAACTCCCCGACCATTATTAAATACTTAGAACCAATGATGGGAGACATGTTTACAGCACGGTATGCTGACTGTCATTTTGATGAAACAATGTTCCCAGTCTTAGGGGGAGATAAGGACAAAGAAAGACTGGTAACACAAGAAATAACGTGGAATGCATCATCGCTATCAAATCTCGACCCCCGAAGTGGTCAATGTGAATATGAAGTCCAAAAGATTATACATTTGCGAAGAATAGCGAATGAATTCCCAGATGCATTCACAGACACGAATAGAGTGACAAAGTCACATGTACCAGCATCAAATGAACCTGCTCGAATTGAAGTATTCCCAGAAGGGATTACTATACAACGGAAGCGTGGGAGGCCAATCGGTTCCAAAGACAAAAACTCACGGAAACGAAAAGTGCAAATTAACGCAGTTGGTGAAAACTCATAAAAGGTTATAAATGAAACCCCGGTAGAGGTAAATGTCCCGGAAGAGACAACTATAATTCCAGAGGAAAATGAAGTTTCAGAAGAAACACCGGTACCGAACGAAAATGAGATCTCTATTAATTATGTACAAGATAGTACAATGTGGAACCGGAATAAAACACGTGTTGCTGATATATTCGCATATGCTATAGCAACGAATGTCATCAATGAAAATGATTACGTACCAAAAACTTTAGAAGAGTGCATGCACAGAAATGATTGGCCAAGATGGCAAGAAGCCATAAATGCCGAATTAAATTCACTCGAAAAGCGACATGTTTTCGGACCTGTAGTCTGAACACCCATAGACGTCAAACCAGTAGGTTATAAATGGGTGTTTGCAATAAAGAGAAATGAAAATAATGAGATTGTACGATATAAGGCTCGACTTGTAGCACAAGGGTTTTCCCAAATCCCAGGAGTTGATTATGAGGAAACGTATTCCCCTGTAGTGGATGCGATAACCCTTAGGTTCCTAATCGGCCTCACAATCTCTGAAGGACTTCATATGAGACTAATGGATGTCGTCACCGCATACATATATGGGACACTTGAAAATGACATCTACATGAAAATTCCTAAAGGATTAAAATTGCCTGAAGCATTAAAATTAACACCTTGAGATATGTGTTCTATAAAGCTTCAGAGATCTTTATATAGTCTCAAACAATCTGGTCGTATGTGGTACAATCGACTTAGTGAATATCTCAAAAAAGAAGGATACAAGTCTGATGTAATCAGTCCATGTGTCTTTATTAAAAGATCACTCTCAAATTTCACTATAATAGCAGTCTATGTTGATGATATCAACATCATCGGATCTCCTGAAGAGATAGAGAAAGATGCTCAGTTGTTAAAGAAGGAATTTGAAATGAAAGATCTTGGTATGACAAAATTATGCATCGGACTACAATTTGAGTATCTGTGCAATGGCACATTTGTCCATCAATCAAACTACATCCAGAAGATGTTAATACGTTTCGATATGGATAAAGCACATCCGTTTAGCGTACCTATGGTTGTCCGACTGCTAGATCCACACAAGGATCCTTATCGCCCTCAAGAAGAAGGCGAAGAAGTACTTGGTCTAGAAGTACCGTACTTAAGCGCGATCGGTGCCCTTATGTATCTCGCAAATAACACAAAACCTGACATTGCATTTGCAGTTCATGTACTAGCGAGATACAGTTCGAATCCAACACGTAGACACTGGAATGGTGTAAAACATATATTCCGGTATATTTGCGGGACACGAGACTTAGGTTTTTTCTATCAGAAAGATCAAAAGTCCCAGCTTGTTGGGTATGCTGATGCTGGAAATCTATCAGATCCTCACAAAGCAAAATCTCAGACAGGTTATGTATTCACATACGATGGCACAACAATTTCTTGGAAATCAACTAAGCAAACACTTACAGCAACATCATCAAATCATGCCGAATTAATAGCACTATGTGATGCTGGTCGAGAATTTGTGTGGTTGAGATCGATGATCAATCACATACAAGAAGCATGCGGACTAGAACATATCAAGAAGGAGCCAACAATTATTTATGAAGACAATGCTGCTTGCATAGCTCAGATCAGAGAAGGTTACATCAAGGGTGATCGAACAAAGCACATCTCACCAAAGTTCTTCTCAACATATGACTTGCAGAAAGAAGGGGAAATTGATGTTCACCAGATCAAATCAAGTGAAAATTTAGCTGACCTGTTCACAAAATCTTTACCTAGAAGCAGTTTCGAGCAGTTATCACATAAGATTGGGCTTCGTAGGTTAAAAGACATTAGTTAAATTGAGGGGGAGCATTATACACGTTGTACTCTTTTCCTTGACTAAGTTTTGTCCCATTGGGTTTTCTTAGTAAGGTTTTTAACGAGTCAGTATAACTGGTCCTGCAGTATCAGTTTATCATATAGGTCCTGAAGTATCGTTTTAACATAATCCTGAAGAATGTTGTTAATAGTGTATAATGAACAGTATGTATATCTGGGGGGAGTGTCATAAAACAGATATACAAAACACACCCCAATAACTGTTTTTGGGCAGTTCCACACTAACTATTTAGAAGTTACTATCTATATCTATTTGTTTACATTTTTTATATGGATGAAGAGAGAATATATGTGAAGAACATTTTTTCTGCAGATTCAAAGAAACACTCCATTTGTTTTTATCATGAAGCATTTTTTTTAAAATTTTCCCTGTGGTATTAGTTTAATCTAGTCTTAAAACACCATTAAAAATCTCCCCAAAATCAATTTAAAAAAAATACTTTTCACCAAAATCAATTTCCCTCCCACGATCCTTTCATATTCCCGCTCATCGATTTCCCTTCCTCTCTATCTCTCTCTGGTTTCCACCTCTCCAAAATAACGCAAAATCACATGAATCTGAAAGGTGACTCCATAGTTTTCCAAGACATCGTGGGTATTTGGCTTAGCTTATTTTGAGGGTAAAAGGACTTTTGAAGGGCAAAAGGACTTTTGAAGGGCAAAAGGACTTTTGAAAAGTGTTTGGCTTTCCTTTTGAAGGGCAAAAGTCCTTTGGATTTGCCAAAAGTCAGGATTTCCAGAATTATTTTGAGGAAAAATCCTTTTGCAAAAGTTGAAAATAAGCTAAGCCAAACATGCCCGATCGCCAGTGATTTCTCCACATTGCTCCTGTTTGAATACAATCTGTTCATGACTGCAACCACTAGAGACGGGTGCATTCTTGCTAATTCTCGACATTAATTTGGCAGGTAATCAATCGTAAATCTCCAAATTTGATTGTTACGCTTCTGTTTTCTTTCTAATTGTTGATGGTTTTGGGTGTAACTTTTGGTCGTTTGTGTTTGGTACCAAAATGATTTAATCTAACCATCATTAGATCTTGGGGTACTATTTGTTTTGTGTTGATTGTTCAATCTATTGTGAAAACTGTATGATGGGGTATTTTTAGGTAAATTAGGGTTTATTTGTTTCTATGTATAGTTTTGTTTGTGGTTTTAGTTAAGTATATGCTAACCAATGTTTTATTTAGCGAGATAGAATGCGTAGTTAGGGTACGTTCTCACATGTTTGTATTACATGAAAGAATTATGGTGATTTTGATGGTAAAATTGGCGTTTTGTTGTATAAATCTGTTAATTTAATAATACATGGAAAGTATATACCAGTTAGTGCCAATGATAGGAGTACTGGGCTGAAACTTAAAGTTAAGTTTTTGCTTCTTTTTTTAATTTAAAAAGGAAAATAAAAGGAATGAGCTTTGTTAATATCCAAGGTTTATACATGCTCTAGGAGCTGCGTACCGAAGAAATTACTTTACGCAGGTTATATATGACAAAGTTAGTGGAAGAAGCAAAGGTTTTGGCTTTGTTACAATGTCATGAGTTGAAGAAGCTGTTCATAAATTCAACGGATATGTAAGTTCGTATAAAGTTCAATTTGGATATTAAAAGTTGAGAGCTTTATTACTTTCAAGGTTGTTTAATGCGTGCCAAGCAAACTTTGTTTAGATTTTGTATTTGAGTTTTGAACCTTTGGAAACTTGCAGGCGATCGGAGAGCACTGAGGCGCGCACATAGTTATTTGTTGATTGTTACAGGTATTGGCAATTAGGAGAAGAAGGCGATGCAACTGATCCGTCAATATGAGGTTCGTTTGCAAAGATACATAGCTAAGAATTTATATTATTAGGACATGTATAAATATGTTAAGCTTGATAATTTATTGTGGTAATGTTTGTAGGTAATTTGACAAACACTGAAGTAAGGCATATAGATAATTCTAGCGGAGGCTATGATGTTAGGGTGCAATGCCTTTTGGCATATCGGTGTCGCTCTGTATCGTTTATTTTTTTTTACCGATCGAGAAAAAAAACTTGCTACATATCACCTTCAATATCTAGGTAGAAGATAATTGTCAATATTTAAATTGAATAGAAAAAGTCAAAGAAACTGTACGGATCCTTGCCAAATAAATAATCTAATATGCATTTTTTTAAAACCCTATACAGGCAACTCATCATGTACAGTTGAGAAGTTGAGTTAACACTCACATTTCTATACCAGTCTCTACCAACTTGTCTACTTATCACCATTACGTGGGGCAACGGCGACTCGGGTTATTTGTGGCTGCATGCATGTGAGGTGCGTTGGGGCTATAAATGGTTATGAAATAACATTGGATAGTAGGGGTGACGACTACCATAATAGAACAACAAATGGACAACAACGAGGTGCAATCAGGTGCAGTCTTGGAATCGATTATGAGTCGAACTGTGAGTAACGGCACAGCAACAAGCCGAGATCTTTGGCAGTCGTGTGGGAGTGTTTTGGGGCTGCTAACGGTGTCTAAACAACCATTATAAGTGATGGTAACGGCTGCCAGAAAAGATCATAATCAGGAGCCCATGCTTTAACTAACGAAACAGGATGAATTCTTCATCGACTCAATTTCTCAACTTTAAGAGGATGGATGTGTATGAGCCTATGCATCAGTTTAGTATGTGGGGAGATTTTAAAGGTAACATCTATCAAGATGCAGCTGCAACCATGGTTATATAGATGGATGCAAAGCTAGATAACCAGCTGGTATGCATATATATTCTATTTGTTGTATATTTTCTTTAAAATACTATTGTTTTTCTAATATTACTGTGTATAATTTCATTTTGTTAGTCGGAGGATGCATCACATACAACAAATGGGCCTTCGAATCACTGTGATCAAGAAGCTAGTAAACCGGTTGATAAGGTACAAGATATTGCATCTTCTTTGTTGACTACGCCACTAGTATTGAAGTCTTGCTGTCATCTGATTATGTACCTGTAGGTGTACGTGTCATTATAGCTTGTTTTTGTTGATGTATATATAGAACTTGAACAAACTAAGGCACAGGTAAGTCGAGATTGATTCGCCATCCGTGCAATATTACATTCCATAGCTTGTTTTTGTTGATGTATATATAGAGGTGGCAATCTTGACCCAAAGGCTTTCAAGTGGGTTAGTTTGGGTTGCTTTTAAAATTATATAGGTTAGTTTGGGTAAGATATTTTAACTAAATGGGTCACAACGGGTTAATTGAAATTCCATCTTGTTATTTTAGGGTCAAAGCGGGTCGACAACTTTAAAGAAATGGGTCGATGTGGGTTAGCACCTTAAAGAAACGGGTCAGATTTCGGATCAGAATGGGTTTCGGGCCGGCACAAGTATCCGCACAAGATGGGTTACGACACAAAATAGGTTTTGGATCGGAACGGTTTCAGTCGAATTATTTATCATACTCATGTGACCTGTTAGAGTTCAATATAACCTGAATCGGCTTATTCGTAGGTAAATGGGTTGGTTTTAGTTATTTTGCTGCTAACGGGTCAAATAACTCTATAGCATACTCTCGACTACATACAACTTCCTTAACATCTTTTGTTAAAAATAGTTTGATGATTAGTTGATCTAATAATACATTTCAATCAGGTGTATATTATCACACCCCCAAAGTACCACATACGGAAAACTCTGCTAGGCGTGTGACGTACCAGGATCCAGTCACTAATCATATTGAACTCATAACTAAATTTCAAATAAAATTGTCAATCATAAATAAAAATGTATCAAACGATAAGTTTAACAAATCCAACAGGTTCAGCGGAAGCAATAAGTAAACGATTGTTTAAATGTTTCAAATCAAGTATGTGAAAACCAATAAGCCTGTCATGTGTATCCAATCAGTTCGACCCATGACCACTCCAGCCACTCCAGACAGCAAGTTCCAAATCCAAGAAATCTAACGACCTGTGAGCATCAACAAGTGTATCAGACAAAGCTGGCGAGTTCATAGTTTTGTGAAAACGTTAGTTACCAAGTGTTTAGTTCAGTTCATAGATAATAATGTTGATAATAACTTGAGTACCGTACAAGATGGTTACTAGATTGTTTTGCCCATCCCCAATGCCACCTATCTAAGCATCGGTCATGATTTAAGGTCATTAGTTCACGCCCGTCCTCTCAGGTACGTGATGTCTGTCGTTATACTTCCTTAATTCTTGACGTATGAACTCCACACAACTTTCATAAATTACCGATTTAGTCACCGAACTTCACTTTTCCACACTTCTTCCACTCGAGAGCCTTTATATGACCCGAACAAGCTTTAACATGCATCCTTGAGCTATGATATCCCATCCTATGCTCACACTTTCATCTTTAACCCTCGTAAATGCACCGAATTACGTGTTTAACCTGAAAATCAACAAATTCTCATAGTTACTTCATTTTAAGCAAGTAAACACATCAAATATACCTAAAACATCATATTTAAACACTCTAAAGCTCAGGTTTCACGCTCTCCATCACATTCCCACACTTGCCTTTGCTTGTCCTCAAGCAAACCAACTAGAACTAATCACCATAGCAACAACACCTCTAAACTCCTTAACCGGTTCAACCTATTCAGTCCCAAGTCATACCCATCCCATAGACTGACACAATCGAGATTGACAGTTTGACAAGAAAATGATACAATTTCAAAAACTTAAGACTTGTCTATCTAAAACTAACATGTTTACAATTAAACACATGCTACACACCCCTCACAATGTACTCTCCTCTCGGATTAATATCTGGACTAGCGTGTAATGTGCTAGTATACAAAACACTCAAAAAGCAAACATGAAATCCTGCAATCATAAGCTTGTATGACAATCACACCTCCACTGTATCATCCAACACGGCACATCTCAAAAGGACTTTCGGGTTTTGGGCTTAAGGTAAAGGTAGGAAAACATTTTTAGGTTCTTTTTCTTTTCTAATTGGCTCACAAACAATAACCAAACCGTGATAACTTTATTCAAACACAACTTATACTTTTGGGTTGGATTCTACCCAAGAACATAAACAATATTCACAATACTTCTATTTTTATTCTTTTTTTTTTTTTTCATTTGTCTTCACATCTTTTTCTATTTTTCTTTTTCTTTTCCTTTTTTTATATTTTTCTTTTTCATAGCAATATCATCACGGTCGGTTTTTCACAATAGAGAATGGGCGAACAAATGAAAGGTAGTTAGGCTCAACAGGGCTACTAAGGGAAATTGCCGAATAACATGAAAGAAACACAAACACAAAAGGGGGTAACGAAGAATCCTAATGCCTTTATCATATATGTGCACATGTCAAACCCACAGTCTCAACGTGCATCGAATCATACAAGTTCTAACACAGAATGACACGTAGCCTGCACTCAACAAATGAATTCATCATATAATGTATCCTATCCGTCTACAGGCTCAAGATCTCACCAAGAAAAGGTAAAAAGGTTGACAACATGTAGCATATGCAATTAAAACATGTTACCCCTAGATAGACATCTCTTTTCAACTCATTTCCTATAAAACCATTTGTCAAACCTACTCTCATGAAACTTAAAGGGATAACCATGACAAGGGACTAATCTAGTCTACTACCGGTAAAAAGCCTATTAGTGATTGAAACTTTAGGTTTTCGTATCCAATTAGCTTGTTTAAGGCGATGAAAAATTTTAAAATTTTCACCAAATTTCATCGATTTCAATCTCTTCAAGCTTTATCCACAAATCCCTTCCCGGGCTCCCACATCCCCACACTTGGGATACATTGTCCCCAATGTATGGTGCTTTTAAAATATAAGCCCGGGAAAACACCCAACTATCCTAAATGAGCGGCTAACTCATAAAAAAAACAAACCAAAACCAACACATCCCATAACATGACAAATAGAGTTTAAACACCACAAAGCACAAAACATGAAACAAAAATAAAAAGACAGTTAATTGTTTAGAAAGGAAAGAGCACATGGACCTAAACAAGTCAGAGAGTGCTCACTGATATGATGGACCCGGTGGTCCACCATAGTATCCACCCAAATGCTCGTAAAACGAACTCATATCGAAAATATCCGCCAAACCTCCTTGCGGACCCTGCTGCGACTGGGATGACGACGATTGGGTGCATGTTGTTGACTCCACTGAGTAGGATAGTCATATGGTGGCGGTTGATATGGGTACGAGCTCTGAAAATGCGGCTCCGAATACTGTCTCGGCAGCCACATCGATCCATGAACTTGGGGCATCGGAAGACGAGGCATACCTGGCTCATATGGCGGCAACTGTCTGAAATCCACATGAGGTGGATTCTCACAATAGGGAACTCCATTGTAATAATCAAAATAGTGCCGCGTTTGGTTTTCATCATACCCCTTAATGTTCAGTTCCATTTCACCACTGATATGGCGCACCTGATCAGAATGCCATAAGAACCCCATCATTTCTTCATGCTGCCTCTCTCTGCTGATATCTAATCTCGAGTTCTGATCATATAAAGATTTTTGTCATGTCTCCCAGTCCGCATATTCCGGCGGCTGGCTACTATGCACCCTCGCCTACATATCATCATCAAATACTCCCCAGGAGTATTCCGACTGCCTTGGTCCTTCATGTTGCCTACTTCCGCCTTCACCTACTTGAACCCCCGCTTTTCGCCTCAACCGCAGCACCTCCACATCACTAGAATCCAAATCATCCATTTCACCTCGACTTGGTGGTTGCTTCCCCCACTGCAACACTTTCAACTTAGCACCATCTCTAAACTTGATTTTGTGCCACAATTTAGTCTTTACATGTGTTATTCTATCACCATTGCACGTTTCAGCAATTGACCAAGTAGCATGTGGCTTTTCAAAGGCCTTTTCAGAAATCGGTACCACCCCCTATTTACGAAGAAAAACACTAATCAATCAAGCATGCGGAATTAATTTCTTTTGTCTTTTGTTTCGTCTTTGCCATATATGAAGCATCACCAATTGCCGAAACGACAAATGAATTTGTCCCGTCATGAGAGCATAAAGGACCACCAACTCCCATTTCCGTATACCCATCATATCTCCCAAATGGGGAGCCACATTCGACACTACCAAACTCAATAACACCCTTACCAACGGCTTGAGGTTGTCTCGCTTCAGGGTGACCCATTTCTCCAACAAAAACAATTCCGAGTACATCACATTTTCACCCACAATCTTCTTCGGATCACTGAAATAATCATCTTCTTTAACATAAGTATAGAAACTATCTGCCTTAGAATCAAATTTGGCAGTCTGGCTCAATGAAGCCAAAGACATGGTTGTCGGCTTCCCTTTTACCTTCCCTGTCAGTGTGACCGTCCTCGGCGGGTCACTCCCGTCATCCTTCGTGAAAGTACTTAACCATTCCATAATGCTTTGAAGGTAAACTTCTTCACTCTCATTACCCCGGAACCCCAACACTTCTTCCCAACCAAGTTCCACAAACTTTTCATACAATCCCAACGCCCTAAGATCAGGTCTTTGGATTTGCTTCTCAAAGCAAGTATTTGATCTGATAGTGTGCGTATCACCCATCTTTTCATAGAAGAGTTCAGCGTGATACGCGTCTTCTTTTTATACAAAGGACCATCTCTCCATGTAGGACGGTAGGGAACATCATCGTGCCCCCTTGGAGCTTGAACAAAATCATCCATAGCGGTTTCTCGGATCTCAATTCCGGTACCTCTTCTCACCCTTTTCGACCCAACTGCTACATCCTCTTGCGGTGCGGTTTCTTTTTCTTTTCCCCTGCGTGATTTAACCATCTACAATCACACGAGAACAAGCAAATACCTCAAGTTAGTTCGAATCAGCTGATACTAATACACTAGAACAAGTGTGCAATCTATGAACCTCCCCACACTAGTTCTAAAACATGGCTCAACTTGTTACTAGCTAAATCATTACCCAAAATACTTCCCCAAAATTCATAATCACCAGATTAAATTCAGAATATGGTTCATTAGCTAGCTTTAAAACAGATTCAACAACATCCCTTTAAGCCATAACACTAATCCAACCCCTCATATAACACTTTTGCCCCATTTCAATTCATTAACCAAGATAAAATCAGAATTTCATAACTCATTACATATTCATTCAACCATTAAATGACTAACCAAACAAGAACAAAGCATGAATATAACAAAAATACCTTGACTTCATCAAATCGGAAAAAAATTGTAGGAAAATTCATACCTTTTTAGTTTAGAAGAGCTAGAGAACACTTAGATAGCTTGTATATAAAGTTTGAGCAAAAAGCCCCAAATTTGAATTTTAGGGTTCTTCGAGCTCGATCTAATTCGTGCAAATATGGGCGTTTTCGGTGAAAACCGAGGGTAGGGTTTTGTTCCTCTCGAAAAATTAGCCAAGTTAGGCTCTTGAATTACTCGATTTGGTGAAGATATGAAGAATTTATGAAGCTTGGTAGCTATGGAGGTTTTGGAGATTTTTTGAAGAAGATGAAGTGGTAGGTGATAGATGAAGAATGTGTGGTTGAATTAGGAAAGAGATCTGACCTAAAGTGAGTGGAGATGGTTAATATTTGTTTAAATTTCGGGTTTTACCACATATACGGATCGGATTGGACCCGACCCGAGTCTCCCACCTTTCACATATGGAACTCGTAGGCTACGAGTTATAACTCGTAGTTTACGAGTTCAATTCTCTCTTCATAATATTCTTTCAATCGTAGGCTACGGGTTATAACTCGTAGCTTACGAATCACTACTTAAAAATTTTATTTTATTTATTTATTTTTTTTAGGATTTTGTTTGTTTCAAGGACCCATGTAACCTTTTCATAATTGAAATTTTTTTATAAAACCGAATGTTTTGGTTTCTCATTCACATGCCCGCTCCACCCCCCGTAAGAAAATCGTGTCGTCCTCGACACACAACTGAGATTAGCTACATACCTGGGTATCCTCAACTTCCCCACACTTGCTTGAAACTGTGGGTAAGTCACAAAACCTTTTAACCATTTAAAAACAATGAAAAACAAATAAACGAAAACAAAGGAATTATGTATCGAACATCCGGGTTGCCTCCCAGCAGCGCTAAGTTTTAGTCTTCAGCCGGACTTCTCTTAACCCTCAGTCGGTCGGTCGTATATTCCGTTGCGCCTTCAAGAAAGCTCACCTCTTCGGGTAACGGATTCAAATCATCACCGTCTAAATACGGTTTCAACCGATGACCATTAACGACTTGTCTTCGTTGGTCCTTCGGATCCTCGATTACCACATCTCTGAATTGTCCGACTCGTGTAATAACGAACGGTCCAGTCCATTTACTCCTTAATTTACCTGGGAAAAGCTTAAGACGGGAGTTAAATAACCAAACTCTTTGACCTACCGCAAACACCAAACGTCTCAGCTTTGCGTCGTGCACCGCTTTCATCTTATCCTTGTATGCGGCTGCAGTATTATACGCCTCGTTGCGTAATTCCTCCAATTCACTCAATTTCAATAGCCTATGGGCACCTGCATCAGAATAATCAGTATTCACTTATTTAACAGCCCACAACGCACGATGTGCGATTTCTAAGGGTAGATGACAACCCTTTCCATACACCAAACGATAAGGTGTAGTGCCGATAGGAGTTTTATAAGCGGTGCGATATGCCCATAAAGCGTCATCTAATTTAGATGACCAATCCTTACGATCAGTTCGCATCGTCTTTTGCAAAATTTCTTTAATTTGCCTATTTGACATTTCAACCTGTTCACTCGTTTGTGGATGGTATGGTGTAGCGATTCGATGGTCAACGCCATACCGTTTTAATAGTTTGCCAAAATTAAAGTTTTTAAAGTGGGATCCTCCATTACTAATTATCACCCGAGGAATCCCGAACCTAGAAAAAAATGTTTGAATGGACAAACTTGTAAACAACAGTATGGTCGTTAGTCTTAGTGGTAATTGCTTCAATCCACTTTGAAACATAATCCACTGCCACTAAGATGTATAGATTACCTTTTGAATTGGGAAACGGTCCCATAAAATCAATTCCCCAAACATCAAAAATATCAACAACCAAGATTGGTTGCATTGGCATTTCATCCCTTTTAGAAATCCCACCCATCTTTTGACAATTAGGGCAATGTTTAACAAACTCAAAAGCGTCTTTGAACATGGTTGGCCAGTAAAGACCGGCTTCAAGAACTTTATGTCCTGTCTTCTGTCCACTAAAGTGACCGCCACATGCAGATGAGTGAGCATGTTGTAATACTTCCAAGAACTCCGTCTCGGGCACACATCTTCAAACAATCTGATCAGCACCAATCTGGAACAAATCCGGTTCATCCCAAATATAATTCTTCACCTGTGACAATAATTGTTGCTTCCTTCGCTTATTCCATGCATCTGGTATCGTACCTGAAACAAGATAATTTGCAAAGTTAGCAAACCAAGGTCCAGAACTAGCAGCCATTATAAACTCATCCGGGAAATGCTCATTGATCTTGGGTGTGAACTCCTCCACGTCAATCGGTAGTCATGACAGATGGTCAGCAACTACATTTTCACACCCTTTCTTGTCTTTGATTTCGAGATCAAACTCTTGCAATAGTAGGACCCACCGAATCAGTCTCGGTTTGGCGCACTTTTTCTCCATTAGGTACCTGACTGCACTATGATCAGAGTAAACGATTACCTTGCTTCCACAAATATAAGATCGGAATTTATCCAAAGCATAAACAACGGCAAGCAACTCCTTCTTCATTGTGCTATGATTCAACTGAGCATCGGAGAGGGTTTTGCTTGCGTAGTAGATAACAACCGGCTTCTTATCTACTCGTTGGCCGAGTACAGCCCCAATAGCGAAATCGCTTGCATCACACATTATTTCAAACGGTTTTGTCCAATCAGGTGATTGCAAAATTGGGGCTTGTACTAGTTGTTCCTTTAATACATTAAAAGCATTTAAACATTTATCATCAAATTCAAATGGAACATCTTTTAATAATAGATTACATAAAGGTTTTGTTATAACACTAAAGCCCTTAATAAATCTACGGTAAAATCCGGCATGTCCTAAAAAGGAACGAATGCCCTTCACATTGGTTGGGGGAGGTAGAGTAGAAATGACTCTTACTTTTGCTCTATCAACTTCTATCCCCTTACTTGACACGACATGTCCTGACACTATACCCTCTTGAACCATAAAATTGCTCTTTTCCCAACTGAGCACTAGATTAGTTTGGACACATCTCTCTAATACCCTAGATAATTCATCTAAACATGTATCAAATGATGACCCAAAGACTGAAAAGTCATCCATAAATATTTCTAGGGCGTCCCCGACCATATCGGAGAAGATACTCATCAGGCACCTTTGAAAGGTGGCCGGGGCATTGCACAGCCCAAATGGCATTCGCCTAAATGCGAATATGCCATAAGGGCATGTGAACATAGTCTTTTCTTGGTCATCAGGGTGGATAGCAATCTGATTATACCCTGAATAACCATCAAGAAAGTAGTAAAGTTTCTGACCTGATAATTTCTCAACAATCTGGTCAATAAAGGGCAAAGGAAAATGATCTTTTGATGTGGCAGCGTTCAGCTTCCGGTAGTCAAGACATACCCGCCACCCGGTTACCGACCGAGTGGCTATCTGCTCGTGATTATCACCCTTGACAATTTGAGTGCCTACTTTCTTTGGCACCGTTTGGGTTGGACTCACCCATGCACTATCTGAAATGGGATATATGATCCCAAGGTCCAACCACTTGATTACCTCCTTCTTTACTACTTCTCGCATGTTAGGATTGAGCCTTCTTTGTGTATCCCGTGCAGGCTTCGCATCTACATCAGTAATAATTTTATGCATACAAATAGAAGGACTTATACCTTTCAAATCGGCGAGAGTCCACCCAATTGCAGCTCGATGGGTCTTCAGCACCTTCAGTAGTGCTTCTTCTTGTTATTTCTCCAAATTAGCTACAATAATTACCGGGAGAGTCTGATCCTCTCCTAAAAACGCATACTTTAAATGCACGGGCAACTCTTTCAACTCTACCTTTGGTGGGCTGATTAGTGACGGTTTCAACCCTAATGAAATCTCAGCTGGAAGGCTCTCTACTTGATGGGACCATGGAGGCCTTCTCTCTTGTATCGCTTGCACCTCCAACTTCCGAACTTCCTCTTCCAAATCACACATATGATTTTCTTCTACCCTGTCACAAAAAAAACAACACTCGGGCATCTCATCCTCGACATGAGGATCGCATCCATCTATAATATCTGCCATGAAACATTCATCACTTTGAAACATGTCAGAAATGTTAGGAAACACATTCAATCGGACCTTTCTATTGCTAAATGTCATATCAACAGTGTCGGTGCGACAGTCGATCTTAGCATGTGCAGTGGCTACGAAAGGTCGGCCCAAAATAACATTTGGTTGATTGACTTGGTCCACATAGACATATTCAAGCACCAAAAAGTCAACAGGAAAGTAGAATTCTTCCACCTTAACTATCACGTCGCGAACTATCCCTCAAGGAAGCTTAGGGGTCAAATCTGCCAACACCACAGTTGTGTCGGCATGACGTAGTGGACCAAAATGATATTGATCGTACAAGCTTCCCGGAAGGATACTCACGCTAGCTCCGAGATCCAACAACGCCCTACTCATTTTAAAATCACCAACTTGTATTGAAATTAACGGCGTTCCGGGATCTCGTAGCTTACGTGGAAGGACCCCATTCATTACGGCACTAACTGTATTAGTGAGATCAACCTTTTTAGGGACTTTGTGCTGCCGTTTTTTAGTACACAAATCCTTATGATACTTAGCATACGCCGGAACCTATTTAATGGCGTCAATTAAGGGTAAGTTGATTTTCACTTGTTTAAATACCTCTAAAACTTCTTCTGGTTGAGGTCCCCTTTTTCAAGGCTTTAGGAAAGGGAGGTAAAATCGGTTCCCCTTCCTTAGCCCTGATTGGCTCAGAAGTTGTAGCACGGGTGTTGTTACCGTTACTTTTAACAGCATTGGGTTCTGACTCATCATTACTCTTACCATCTTCACCTAAATCCTCCACCGCACCATCAACGGGCTGTGGTGAAGTATCGACCTTTTGATAATTCCTTCCACTACGTAAAGTACTTACCGGGCCGAATGGACTGCTTTTCTTTTGATGAGCGGGATTTGGTGTTGTATCACTTGGTAATTTCCCACTATTCTGCTTCGGCTCCTTCACATCGGTTGCGAGTTGGGCCATTTATGTAGTTAATGATTGAACGACCTTATCTCGCACCTTATCCTTTTGAGCACGGTTTTGTAACTCAAGCCTTTGATTTTGTAACTCAAGCCGAATTGATTTCAACATCTCCATCATATCATTGCTTCCCGAAGTGTTAGAAGACCCAGTTGGTCCTCCTTGATTGTTTTGGTAGCCACCCTGAAAGTTACCTTGAAATCGGTTCTGATTGAAATTTCTTTGACCACCAGATTGATTGTTGCCTTGATACCCTGGATTTAACTGATTATTCGTATTCCCATAGCTAAAATTCGGGTGATTTCTGAGGCCCGGGTGATATGTGTTGGACTGCATGTTAAAATTTCTTCCACCACCCCCGCCTTGCACAAAGTTCACATCCTCACTTTCACCATGAATAGCTGGGCATTGATCCGCTATATGCCCTATATCTCCACAATGTCCACACAGCGGAAATTGACCACTTACCTCTGGTGGATTCTCTACTTCTCTCACTGTCGACTGTCGTGCACTTTTAGAAGATTGAGCCTTGCGTTTTGACGCCCTTGCGGTTCTTTCTAAATACTCCCAATCATCCCCGACAACGGCGCCATTTTGATGTCTGTCGTTATACTTCCTTAATTCATGACGTATGAACTCCACACAATTTTCATAAATTATCGATTTAGTCCCCGAACTTCACTTTTCCACACTTCTTCCACTCGAGAGCGTTTATATCACCCGAACAAGCTTTAATATCCATCCTTGTGCTGCGATATCCCATCCTATGCTCACACTTTCATCTTTAACCCTCGTAAATGCACCGAATTACGTGTTTAACCTGAAAATCAATAAATTCTCATAGTTACTTCATTCTAAGAAAGTAAACACATCAATATACCTAAAACATCATATTTAAACACTCTAAAGCTCAGGTTTCACCCCCTCCATCAGTACGGTGTGAGGTTGCCAAGCCTAATAGCGCTATCAACTAATACCCCGTTACCTCTCAGGTAACTAATTCGGTATATGATGGGACTTAAAGTGATATGAAGAGAGTGTATTATCAGACATCCCAGTTTTTACCCAAAAGACTTATTCCTCTCAGGAATACCCATTTGACTGTCCCACCCACCGGGACGCATGCTCAAGAGAAATGAACTCACCTTTGGTTTGCTCGGTAAGATTAGGGACTTGTTTATCAGTTGATCAAACACGTCCTAAAATTGTTACCGACAACAATCTATCTCAGATGCACATAATCCACATATTTCACATACAATTAATTCATGTATTCCTTGTTCACATATTACACAATCAAGGTACATGTAGCACACACATATAATTCAAATCATAACAGTTAATCTATCAACCCAATATTGTCAAGTAGATTCATTTCATGATTTCATGCTTGCAAGAGATACAACATTTAATTCTTCAACACAAGAGTATGTAAATAAATCAAGTTAACGATTCACTTAGGATTTGTGCGATCTACTGCGACTATTCAACCCAGATTCAATTTACAACCCAATGTAGCATGAATCCAAGAAGGATGAGTGGCCCATCGGAGCCCAGCCCACCCGAGTGTGCGGCTGCCCCCGAGACAACGTGCGGCCCATGTGAAATCAGGTGGGTCTTCCCACTCGTGCAGCCCGGTTACATATAAGGCCCAACCAATATGCATGTTACTAGTTCACAAATTCATTAAGTGGGTGTGCGGTTTATTCATGGGTGTGGCCCATCACTCCTAATCAGCCCAAGTGATGGTGTTGTCAAATGTTGTTACCCGGCCCAAAGGAGTGTGCGACTCCACCCAGTCTGTTACCCTTTCCCCTAATCACGACTCATTTATTTCTCCATCAAGTTTTATATAATTACCACGGTTTCCATGACCATCATATGATTTCTATTTATCAATAACTCATTAACATGATCCAACCATACCCTTAGCTTTAGTTCGGATCAAGTAACACACACAATGTAACGGTTTCATCTCATCATACGGACCATACCACAACAATCAGATTCACATTCATAATACCTAGCATAAACCAGGAACTTAACCCATTGATCCCGTCCAATAACAACTCTCATAATTATTTGCTAATTATCCCCGGCAGTTATGGTGTTTGTTACCATACATTACAAAACAATTATCAAAGTCTTCTCATCATGCACATCAAACTACAATCAGAACATTAAGGTTGACTTTAACCCATGCTCACACACAATCCTTTTAGTAAATACCTAATATGAATTTATAATTACGAGCCTTACTCTATTCGATTTACCACAACTAGTTCATTGTCAATTTAAAGAATTCATCAATCACTAATATGCACATGATTTCCATATCATAAATTAATGTTGCAAACATTCATACATATCGATGACAACTCACTTAACCACACACTACAACCAAAAACATTTAGATAACTCAGAACACAATCGCACATAACCGATAGGAAGTTGCATGAACACGTGATAAACTTACTAACCAAATTTCTATCACACAATATATGAGGAGATCCGCAGGGAAGAACCTCGATCAATACACGTTGGCGCCGATCCAAGAGAGAAGGAGAGAATATTAGGGTTTGTTACTGTTTCCCCAAGAAAGCACGTAACCTATTACTCCCCCCTCCTTCATGTACGTAATATAACACTTGGATTGGGGCTTTGGTTTGGGCCTGATTCATCGCGTGGGCCGAGATGAATTAGAAGTGGAGTGATAGTTTAAAGAGTGTGGTATGCGGCCCAGTTACATGTGCGGCCCATGCCTACCACTTAACACTTAGAATAACCCAACAACACATTCAATCATACTCAATTACGTTTACGTTTAACAAATTTATCATAGCAATGATGTGAAAGAGGAACAATGAGAGATCAGAATTACGAAACTAAACAACACTAACCTTGAAAGTTCGGGTTGTCACATCATCCCCAACTTGAAAGAAGTTTTGTCCTGAAATTTGATAAGTAAACCCAAAGAAGTGAAGTGATAAATCAAGATTACTGCAAATTTTCCTCCAGTGCCACATCATCCCCAACTTGAAGTGGAATTTTGTCCCGAAATTCACCAGAATTAGATTGGTCAACAAGGAAGAGTTGAGGATATTTGAGCTTCATCTGATCTTCGCGCTCCCAAGTGAACTCTGGTCCACGTCTTGAGTTCCAATGAACCCTTACGATCGGGATTCGACTATGCTTATGAACCTTGACTTCCCGATCCATGATTTCGATAGGTTCTTCGACAAACTGCAACTTGTCGTCAATCTTGAGCTCTTGAAATGGCACTACCAGAGTTTCATCAGACAAACACTTCTTTAGTTGCGAAACATGGAAGACATCATGAACATTACCCAACTCGGCAGGTAACTCGAGCTTGTAAGCTACTTTACCGATTCGCTCCAGAATTTTGAATGGTCCGACATAGCGTGGATTAAGCTTGCCGCGTTTCCCAAAACGTACTACACCCTTCCACGGCGAGACTTTCAACATAACACGATCACCTACAGCGAACTCCAAGGGTTTCCTACGCTTGTCGGCGTAGCTTTTCTGACGGTCGCGCGCTGCCGCCATACGGTTTCTGATCTGGACAATCTTTTCTAAAGTTTCAAGTACAAGTTCAGGACCTGTGATCTGATTGTCACCCACCTCAGACCAACTGTAGGTCCCGATACGGATCGTCGGACAATGGTGATTTCTTGTTTCGGGTGCCGAAATGAGTGCGGAATCCCCGTTATGACACAAACCGAGCGAGAGATAAATACAACACAAAGATTCAACGTTTAACGGTTGTGTATTGATTCAACAGAGTTTCGTTACAGAAAGATATTACAATAAAAACACACAAATGAAACTCTATGTTCTCTCTCTATCTCGTGTGTGTCTTGTGTCCAGTCTCCTGTGCATATAAATAGGAATAGGTCGACGAAACTTGCTTGTAGACGACGAAACATAAGCAGCCGACGAAACATCTCGACGAAAGTCCATCAGCCGACGAAAGTCATCATGACGAAAGACCATTGATGACAAAACATGCAGGTCTTTCGTCATTCACATGTTCAGGTTTTTCGTCATAGCATGGATCTGAGGTTTTTCGTCATAAGCATGAGGGGATGGGTAACCAGATTTTCATTGGAGAATATGGATGAACAGTCAGACATATCAGGCCCAATAAACCTTCTGATCCAATAACCATTTGATCTTTGTTGATTTCTATTGGCCCATGGTCTTTTGCATGTTCTACGTACATGTGTATTTTAGGCATGCAAAGTTCCATTATGATATTAGGTGACATCATCAAGATGATGTTATGGTGATGTCATCTTGCGGCTCTTCATGCTTCGCGTGTCGATCTTTGAGGCGCACGACGGAGGAATGTCGTGACGTCGGATTTGAACTGAACCACACCGAGTTGAACCGAACCGAGTCGCGTCCACATAAAATGTATCAACACCAACAAAGACGAGAACTACATTTCCGTAACCGGTTTTCAACAATCCTAAGACTATCAATAGTTCCTCCTGGAACATCCTGCACACTCATTCAGAGATTAGTTGGAGAGGGGGACCCAAGCCTTCACAGACTTGGGTTGTCCGTCATCATCGAGAATTGTGACATCCATTTCCCGATGATTCGGAATAGATTGAGCTCCCCCTGAAACAGTTACCGATTTTGCTTTCCAAATTTGTTTCTGTTTTTTATGTTTAACATCCGATTTAACAGATTTTGTTTGGACAACCTCTGGTTTTAACGCCTTTTCAACTTCTTTTCGTTGTTTCTTTTTCTCTTTCACTTCTCGTTGTTTAACAAGACTAGGGTCTTGTTTTGGTGAAACAGATCTTTTATAGTAACTGTTACCACGGGGGGCATCAACTTTTTCCTTTCCTTTTGTGAGATATGGACAGTCTCTGATAATGTGTCCATTCTCACCGCATTCAAAGCATGATCTCCGCTCAACAAACCTCGGAGTATCATAACTGTAAGAGCTTGATGATGAACTTCGTGAGCTTGAGGTACTTGGTCCTACATCACAACCGTTTGTGTGTTGTGTCTAGTTGTTTTGACTGTTTCTTTTCAAAATTTTAACTTGTTTAACAAAATCCGTGTTGGATTTGTTTTCGAAAGTTTCAATTTTATCAGTCCCTCTGGATTTCATGAAGTTGATCTTCTGAACCTTTTTCTTGTAATGAGCTCCCTTTGTTTCCACCCTCGGTTGGGAAATCTTGGGTTTTTGAGCTCGTTATTCCTTTTGTTTACCTTTAAAAGAGATAGGTTGTTGCTTTGTCGGTAATCTTTGATTTCCAAATTGTCTTCTAACTTCAGCTTTTGGAATAGGATCACACTGAGTTACAGAAACTCTCGGGATCGCTTTTCCGAAAAACATACTTGTAGAATCCTCGAAAACTTTATCGATCAAAGATTGATTGACATTTTTGATTGGGAAATCTTTATCTGAATATATTTTATCATCACCGACCAAAGTATACAACACATTATTACTCTTAACGGCAGACACAGATTCCTTGACTTCCATGACAGGATCTATCACTTATTTGACAACAGGTTGCACAGCAGGAGTAGGAGGATCACACAGAATATGATTCTCAGTAGGAATTTCTACTCCATTCGTCTTATCAAGTGATTTATCCTGATCAATCGCATCTGATTCATCATCAGACGAATCATAGTCCTTAATAGTTGGAGGACTTTGTTCCGTAACAGATGGCTTTTCTTTCCTATCAGATGAGCCCTCTGAGGAATTGTCCGTTTTGAAACCTAATCCAGTTGTGAATTCCTCATAATCAAGAGGCACAGTTGGCTCAAAACGAGGCATTTCCTCCTCATCGGGCATTCTGGTATAGTTGTGTCTCAAAGGAGGTGGACACGACTTATACCCAACGCCTTTCACGTCCCCTTTAAGCTTTTGAACGTCTATGATGTGATCAAGCACATATCGGGAGTTTGAGTAACTCTCCAATTTGAGCTTGATCGCATCATGCTCACACTTTGCCACGGCTAGCTCCTTCTTTGTTTCCTTAATGATATTAATGTAGTTATTAATACCAATTTGTTTATTAAAAACAGTTTTTGTTAATTCGAAAACACTTTTCTTTAAAGTTTCAATTACTGATTTGAAATCTTTTTCATTACGAGCTAAGGCCATGTTTGCCTCTTTGCATTTTGACAGTTCAATAACTAAACTTTGATTGTGACTATGAATCGTTTCAAATTCATGCTTTAATTTAGCACATTCATGTTTCATATCAGCATAATCACTACATATGCTAGGAGTTTCAGATTTTACCTGACTTGTAGAAGCTGCGACATTATCCGTAGTGTCATTCTGGTAAGAGAAAGATCCATCTTCAGATAAGAACTTCTCCATGTCATTTGATGCAGCAGCAACTTTCTTGATCAAGTCAGATTTTTGACATTTCATCTCCTTGGCATCATTCGACAAACTATCAGCTTCAGAATCCATTCCCTCGTTCACATCCGATTCTGAACTGTAATCACTCAGACCTGAGCCATCTTCATCAGTACTGCCACTATATCCTGAACTGTCATCATTTCCCGAAGATTCACCATCATTGACATTCTTGACAATTTCAGCATAAAACGCAGTTCTTGTTTGATCACTGTTTCCCAACTGTATGGCCGGACCATAATCGACAGTAGGTTTAGAAAAATAGGCACTTGGATCGAAAACCTGAGGAGCTGACTGGGGAAAGGGGCTTGTATTGAACACTGGAATCCGTTTGGCATTTCGGATTTCGTCTTTATCTTTGTTCTCTAGCTTCTGAACGAATTCATAAATGCTACTCTCATTCAAAACACCAGTGTGCTTCAGCAACTCAATGAATTGATTCCACTTAGGAGGTAAAGCATCATCAAAATGCATGACCATCTCTTGTTGTGTAGCATTAACCCTGTATGAGTGCATCCCACTAAGCAAATGGTAGAATCGAGTAGCCATGTCGTTTAATGTTCCATTTTCCTTGAACATAAAACATTCAAACTCCTTCTTTAAAAGATCGTGGCGTGTCTTTCTTGCAGCCGCATTTCCTTCTCCTCTTGTTACCAAGACGTCCCATAACGCTTTCGTGTTTGTACAGTAAGCGAATTGATGATTGATATCCTTAGGAAGTGCTTGCGTAAGGATAGCAAATGCTTTCTTCTCGAGATCATTAGCCTTCTTATCACCTTCGGCCATTCCCGCCAAGGTAACTGGATTGGAAACTGCTACTTCAAGAGCTTCATTGAATGGCGTAGTAAAACACGTCCACAGCTCGGTATTTTTCCCTAGAACATAAGTATGGAAACGAGTTTTCCATGATGGATAGTCGTTCATATGATTGAGCTTTAGTGTTCGTTGAAATGAGAAATGTGAAAAGTTGAAATTGGAATTTATAAAAAAAAGGTTGAGAAACAATATTTTAATCAAAGTATGGTGAGTAGGTGACCCAAAATGTCAAACACCATACTTCTTTTAAGTTTAATAAATCAATTCTTATACCCAAAACCCAGAGGATATGAAGAAACAAAAGAACTTGAAGAACTTTATGAGTTTTCCGATGAATATCTTGGCCGGAAAAATTGCCGAACACAAATTTTAACGTCGAAACTCAAAACAACTTGTACTTTCGATAATCTCCAACGCTTCTCAACAAGTTTTGAACAAAAATGACACCAAACAACAACGATTTTCGAGTTTGAATTCGTATTTTCAGAGAAAAAAGAAACTGGGTTTTTTATTTTTGTCCAAGAAAGGCTCAAACCCCACTCGAAAATCGCACCGAAAACTTGGTTTTCGATAAGAAATCGAGCCTTACGCTCTGATACCACTTGTAGGTCCCGATACGAATCGTCGGACAACGATGATTTCTTGTTTCGGGTGCCAAAACAAGTGCGGAATCCCCGTTACGACACAAATCGAGCGAGAGATAAATACAACACAAAGATTCAATGTTTAACGGTTGTGTATTGATTCAACAGAGTTTCGTTACAGAAAGATATTACAATAAAAACACACAAATGAAACTCTCTGTTCTCTCTCTCTCGTGTGTGTCTTGTGTCCAGTCTCCTGTGCATATAAATAGGAATAGGTCGACGAAACTTGTTGTAGACGACGAAACATAAGCAGCCGACGAAACATCTCGATGAAAGTCCATCAGCCGATGAAAGTCATCATGACAAAAGACCATTGATGACGAAACATATAGGTTTTTCGTCATTCACATGTTCAGGTTTTTCGTCATAGCATGGATCTGAGGTTTTTCGTCATAAGCATGGATCTGAGGTTTTTCGTCATAAGCATGAGGGGCTGGGTGACCAGATTTTCATTGGAGAATATGGACGAATAGTCAGACATATCAGGCCCAATAAACCTTCTGATCCAATAACCATTTGATCTTTGTGTTGGTGCACCTTTTGTGTCTGTAACTAGTCTTACTTATCGTTGTATTTTGTAAGGTCTTTAAACGTTTATCGTGTATGTATTTGCCGTCGACCAAGTCGGATATCCTCCTATCCGCTTGTGTCCGACTATTTAGTCTCCATTTGATATGTAATGTAATACGAACAGTGCATGTTGCATGTTAAGGGTATTATGGTCATTATGTAATGTTTATAGTTTGTTGTTTGTTTGCTGTCTGTTTTCAGCAAACAGCACAACTGATGCAGCCCTCGACGAAACAGATTTGTTTCGTCGAACACCTCATGACGAAACAGAACAACATTCATTGAATCCGTTTCGTCGACATCAATGACGAAACAGACTTGTTTCGTCGTCTGTTGGGCTGTTTCAAGCCCAAAGTCTGGCCCATATGCTGTTTCATCGACCCACTTCGTGTTTCGTCGAGACTTGGACCCAGGGACTATATAAACACTTCTGGTTTCACTTTGATATAAGATGAGATAATAACCCTGCAAAGTTACTCTGTCAAAACTGTGTGTGTATCAGTTATTGTTAGTTCTCATCCCGTTTAATCAATCGAGTGTGTATCATTGATTATACCTTGTGTGTTATACTGTTTTATTAACTGTGTTTGATTTGCACCGTCACGGGGATTCCGCACCCACGACATTGTTTGTTATAAACAAGGATAGGTTTTCGTTATCGATCCTCAGATTTCGGGACCTACAAGTGGTATCAGAGCATTGGCTCGTATCCTTGTTTAAACCAAACATAGTTAGGTTTATATCGAGTGTTGTTGATTTTTCTGAAAACTGTTCTTGACATTCATATATTTCTGGAAAGTCATCTTAACAATCTGTTATCATTTGCTTGTTTGCTAAAGTTTTATTGAAAACCTAGTTAAAAATTACATGTGTGCATGTTTAGAGTTTGGTTTTCATAGAAAGTTTATACAAAATTCTAGTAATTGTGGTTGTTCTTGAAAAAGTGCTTAGAAATCTGCCTGGATATTGTTTGTTTGTCAAAGTTTTATTGAAAACCTTTGTTATATTGCATGTTCACACAATATTCTGGGTTTTATTTGAAAGTTTGGGCAAACTTCTTGTTTCGGAAAGTTGTTAAGTTGCCGGAATAATCATCATTTCTGGGTTGTTCTTCACATCTTCAAAAGACCTTCAAACTATTTCTTGCATAATCATTGAAATTGGAATTAAAAGGGTTTGATAAAATATCTAATTTGTGATATACATTGGAAACAGATATTAGGCAAGTTGTTGTGTTGAAAGTTGTGTATTGAAAAACTTGTACTGTGTCAGTATTTGTTATCATTTAAGTTGAAAAAGGTTACCAGAAAAGGATAACCAACTGTCACCCACTTGTCTAAATCTTATCCACGACGAAACAAATAAGCGACGAATCACAAGCATTTCGTAAAAAATATCTTCGGCGAAACAAAGTCAGTTTCGTCATAATATCTTCGACGAAACAAGTCTGATTCGTCATAATCCATTTCGACGAAACAAGTGTGTTTCGTGGAAAGTGTTTCGTCGAGTCTGTTGTCAATTTTCAACAGAGGACCTGTAAAAGTGTTCTAACTGTGTGCTTTCAAGTATTTGATCAGGTATTCCACTTCATACATAAAAAATGAGCTGCACAAGTCCATGGGATTGGAGTATGGACTCGAGACCAAGTCAAGATCAGACCTCCGCAGAAGCATGGGTAAAAAATGTTTTTGGTCATCCTTCTGTAAGTGTAGGACAATGGGCACTTGTATCAAATCAAAATCAAAATATTCAAAATCTTTTGCTCAGCGAGAGCGAAACGGGCAGCAACAATCGCCCACCAAAGTTGAACCATATGAACGAGTTTCCATCTTGGAAAGGTCGTTTCCATACATACGTTCAAGGGCAAAGCACCGATCTTTGGAGGTGTTTCATTACTCCACGCAACAATGCCCTCGAAGTAGCAGCATCAACGGCAGAGGGTTTTACTAATATGCAAGAACAAGACAAGAAAGCCTATGAATTCGAGAAAAAGTCATTTGCTATTCTTACACAAGCGCTTCACAAAGAAATCTATCATCAATTCTCTTATTGTAAGGACACGAAAACATTATGGGATGCTTTGGTAGCAAGAGGAGAAGGAAATGCAGCTTCTAGAAAGACACGTCATGATCTATTGAAGAAAGAGTTTGAATCATTTCAGTTCTTGGAAAATGAAACTCTAAATGATATGACTACACGTTTTTATCATTTGATTAGTGAAATGTTTGCTTATGGTGTTACTGGAACTCAATAGGAAATCGTTGCAGGGTTTGCTGACTCTCTACCTCCGAAGTGGAGCCCATACATTGAGCTTTTAAAGCATACCGGTGTTCTAGATGCTGAAAATGTCAATATCTATGAATTCATACAGAAGCTGGAATACAAGAATGATGAGGAAATTCGGAAAGCTAAACGAATTGCTGCTCCTCAAAATACCGAAATGTATTATGGAGGAGGTTTTATCCCGTCAGCTAGTTCCAGTTCAGCTCAGCAACCAAAGTTACAAACGGCGTTTGTATCAAATACAAACTCTTTTCCGTTTCCACAATCAGCTCCACCTCCGGTCTTCGATCCGAGTGCCTATCTTTCGCCAGCGCATTTGAGTGCTCAAGCTCAGGCTTATTATAGTCCTCTATTCGGAAGTCCTTTTATTCCTTATACACCTCCAGTTGCCACTACTCAACCTCAGTTCAATCCGAGTGCTTATATTCCAGCCCAACCACAACCACAACCACAAGCCCAACCACAACAACAGCAAGCTCATTATACCAACAATCCTCCACCCACAAACCCTAACACAGTCAATGTTGATACATCAAACCTCTCAAATGTTAGCATTGAAGTAGCAAAGGAACATATGGAACTCATTAATACAATGGTCAGTGCTTACTGCGGTTTGGTCGCAAGTCAAATTGGAAACATCAGTTTGACCAACGAAGATTATCTACAAATCAACCGTGATGAAATGGAGTTAATGGATATAAAGTGGGCGTTCGCAAGTGCTGTTAGAAGGGCGAAGGACTTTATGGTTCGAACAGGGAGAAGTTCTTTGGAAAGTAAGCAGGATACAAAGTACGGATTCGATAAAGAAGCAGTTACATGCTTCAATTGTGGCGAAAAAGGGCACTTTAAACGTGAGTGCACCAGACCAAGTAAACAAGGCAACCAGAATCCATTCAGAAATCAGACGAGTACTTCCAATGCCAATCAAGATATCCGTGAAAAAGGGGTAGTAGCGGTGAATAACAACCAGAACCAGTCTGGTCCTTCAAACACAAATCGAGCATTGACCGTTCAAGCTGATGAAGGGTTTAATTGGTCTTTACAACTTGGGGAGGGTGATCAAGATAAAGGAGGAACAGCGTGTTATGCAAAGATCATCAATCACATCAAGCACGTTCATAAGGAAGAATTTTCTGAAAGTGACGACAGTTCGGGTTATACCGGGAGTTCTGATGAAGAAAGTTCTACTTCGGGCGATTATCATTCTGAATCTGATGTGAGGGAAGTAGCAAGTTATGATCTTAATAACATGTTGAATGAAGCGGAGGAGTTGAAATGTCAGAAATCAATTCTGATTAAGAAGGCTGCTGTAGCATCTCAAGAAATGGAGAAGTTCTTCACTGAAGACGGATCTTTCTCTTATCAGACTGCCTTTATGGCAAATGTCTCAGCCTCTACGAGTCAGGTAAATTCTGAAACTCCTGCTCATAGTGTTTGTAATGATTGTGCTGATTTGAAGCTTGAATCTAAAAAGCTTCATAGTCACAATCAAAGTTTGGTTGTTGAAATGTCCAAGTGTAAAGAAGCAAATATGGCTCTGGTTAGAAACGAAAAGGAGTTTAAATCGGTAATTGAAACTCTAAAGAAAAATGTTTCCGAAGTAACAAAAACTGTTTATCTTAAACAAGTTAGTATAAATGATTACATTAACATTGTTGAGGAAACTAAAAAGGAATTAGCCATTGCCACATGCGAACATGATGCAATCAAGCAAAAGTTGGAGAGTTATTCTAACTCCCGATTTGTGCTCGATCACATTATTGACGTTCAACAACTGAAGGGAAACAAGAAAGGTGTTGGGTATAAGAAGTGTCCGCCCCCTTTAAGACATAATTATACCTATATGCCTGATGAAGAGGATATGCCTCGATTTGAACCCAGTGTGCCTCTTGATTATGAGGAAGTTACCACTGGCCTAGGGTTCAAATCGGACAATTCTTCGAGTACATCATCTGATAAATTGGAAACTTCAACATCTACGAAACTAAGTCCTCCAATCATTGAGGACTATGATTCGTATGATGATGAATCAGAATCAGATATGAATGACCAGGATGAATCACTTGATAAGAAAAAGGGAATAGAAATACCATTTGAGAATCATATTCTTTGTGATCCTCCTATTCCTGCTGTGCAACAAGTTGCAAAACAAGTGATAGATCCTTTCAAAAATGACAAGAATTCTGTGTCTGCCGTTAAAAGTAATAACGTGTTGTACACTTTAGTTGGTGATTCTAAAATCTATTCAAATCACGATTTTCCAATTAAGAATGTCAATCCATCTTCGATTGATCAAGTTTTTGAAAATAATACAAACAAGTTTTTGGGAAAGACAATTCCAGGTATCATTGTAACTCAATGTGACAAAATTCCAAAAGCTACAATCAAGAAACAATTTGGAAATCAAAAATCACTAACAAAGCAACAACCTATTGCTCCTAAGGGTAAACAACCAGTTCAACGAGCTCAAAGGCCAAATGTTTCTAAATCAAAATTTGAAGCAAAAGGAGCTCGTTATTAAGAGAAAAGCAATGATGTCAGATTCGTGGCATCTGAGGGTACTGATAAAATTGCGACTTTTGAAAATAAATCAAACACTGATTTTGTCCAACAAGTCAAGATTTTAAAACGTAACACTCAAAACAATTACACTTAACATACAAACGGGTGTGATGAAAAGACAAGTACCTCAGGTTCTACGGGTTCGACATCTGCTCGTCGATCAGATTCTCCAAAATTTGTTGAAAGGAGAACATGCTTTAAGTGTGGAGAGTTTGGACACATCATTAAAAATTGTCCAAACACTCCCAAGGATAAATTTGTTGAGAAAGCACCACCTGAAAAGATTCACCCTCAACGTCGTTCCGTTTCACCAAAACATGATAAACGAACTGTTAAGGAACAAGAAACGAAGCAACGACGTCAAAACGTCAAAGCTGTTGAAAAGGTTTTAAAATCTGAAGTCAAAACAGTCAACAAGGAACCAAGTTCTTCCCATTTTTTAAAACCAGAAGTTTCAGAATCTTTTCATAAAACTATATCTGGTAAAACAAATCAAACTTGGAAACCAAAGACGGGTGAAAGTTCAGGGGGAGCTTTTTTATTACAAAATCATCAAGAAATCGAGATCATCCTTCGTGATGCTCAGGGACGACCCAAGACCACTAAGGCTTGGGTCCCCATTCTTAACTGATCATTGATGATAAGTGCAGGGTGTTCCAGGAGGAACTATTAATAGTCATTGGATTGTTGATAGTGGAGCATCTAGGCACATGACAGGCGACTTACGGCTTCTATATGATGTGAGAAATATTAGAGGAGGCTATGTCGCTTTCGCTGGAGACAAAGGCGGTTACATCACTGGAGAGGGAATGATCTCCAATGGTGTTGTGTGTTTCGATAAGATCAATTATGTTCGTCAAATTGATCACAATCTTCTTAGTGTTTCACAAATCTGCGATAAGAAGTTCACCGTGCATTTTGATGATGCCGGTTGTTATGTGCTGAAACCTGGCTTCAAGATTCCAGAAGAATGGATTCTTTTATCGGCTCCAAGAGTTAATGATCTTTATATTCTTGATATGAGTCAAGCGATTACGACTTCTGCACAAGTCACATGTTTTGTCTCAAAAGCCACGGAGAAGGAGTCTATATCTTGGCACAGAAGAATGGGACACATTCACTTAAGAAAAATGAACCATTTGGTGAAAAACAATCTTGTGAATGGCGTGCCCGTGAGAAGTTTTAATCTACAAGATATCTGTGTTTCGTGCCAGAAAGGGAAACAAACGAAGAAGTCTCACCCTCTGAAGAAAATCAACACTGTTAGCATGCCTCTCGAACGTCTTCATATGGACCTCTTTGGACCTATGAGACACAAGACAACGTTCGGAGATGCTTATTGTTTAGTGGTTACTGATGATTATTCTAGATTTTCTTGGGTAGCTTTTATGGCACACAAGAGTGATACTCCTGGCATCCTCAAGGATCTTCTTACAATGTTGGAAAATCTCTACACGTTGAAAGTTAAGAGGATCAGAAGCGACAATGGAACTGAGTTCAAGAACCGTGTGATGGATGATTTCTGTACTTCTAAGGGTATTCTTCATGAATACAGTTCTCGATACACTCCACAACAAAACGGTGTCGCGGAGAGGAAGAATCGGACGATAATTGAAACTGCAAGAACAATGTTGGTAGAGTCGGAGCTTCCTGTTCAGTTCTGGGCAGAGGCTGTGTCGACTGCTTGTTACACATTAAACCGAGTTCTTACAGTTAAGAGACATGGCAAGACTTGTTTCGAACTTCTACAGAAAAGGAAACCGGATTTATCTTTTCTAGAACCTTTTGGCGGTCCATGCACTATGATTGAGCCAGATGGAAAGTTTGGCGCAAAAGCTATCGAAGGTTTCTTCCTTGGATATGCTACTCCGAATTTTCGGGTTTGGAATCTGACTACCAAAAAGATTGAGCTATGGAGTGAAGTAAGGGTTCAAAGGTATACAAGTCCTGTTAGAGCTCCGGGTGATCCTTGGATGTTCGACTACGATGGGCTTTTCAACTCCTTTGATCTGCCAACCTTTGATGAAGATTCTGCAGCTGCTAGAATGTTATTTGATAGTGACAACGCTGCTGACTCGCCATTGGTTAGACCTATTATTGTTAACCCACAAGGTTCTAATTCGGTTAACAACACAGTTCAAAATGAGGTATTAGAAGAAGCTACTGAATACAATGAGTCATCAGAAGATGATGAAAATCTTGATGCGACTGAAGGCACTTCAGCTCCAGTTACTCCTGTTCAGGGCACTTCTGTTGAAACTCCTCATGTGCAGGTTGATGATACTGCTGAAGGGAATGCATCCACTTCTACGCATATTCCAGGTGTGGAGTTGGTTGTTGATCTTAATATTAACAATTTGGGTGTTAATGCTCGTGTTCCTGAAAATCCTGAAATGAGGATACACGATACTCATCCACAGCAGAATATCATAGGAGATGTCCAACAAGGAGTGCAGACGCGTAATCAGCTGAGAAACAACCAGAGTGCTGGTTTGTATTCAGCCATTAGAGAATCTGGTCTTCAAAATGATTGGTCCTTCGCGTGTTATGTTTCACAAGAAGAACCGAAATCTTGGAAAGAAGCCTTAAGAGACAATTCTTGGGTTGAAGCAATGCAAGAGGAACTACAACAGTTCCAGAAGCTGGGTGTTTGGAGACTTGTTGACAAACCCGACAACTACAAGAAAATTGGCACCCGTTGGGTTTACAAATGCAAAAAGGATGATCGTGGAGTGGTCATTCGCAACAAGGCGAGATTGGTTGTTCAGGGCTTTCGTCAAATTGAAGGCATTGATTACAACGAGGTTTATGCACCAGTTGCACGTCTGGAGGCTATTCGGATCTTTCTAGTTTATGCTTCTTTTAAAGGATTCAAAGTCTATCAGATGGACGTCAAAAGCGCATTCCTACATGGTGTTGTTGAAGAAGAAGTCTATGTCGAACAACCTCCAGGTTTTGAAGATCCTATCCATCCCGATCGGGTTTGGTTGCTCAACAAAGCTCTCTACGGATTACATCAAGCACCGAGGGCTTGGTATGCAACCTTATCTACTTATCTGCTGGAGAACGGTTTTTGCCGGGGTCTTATCGACTGTACTCTTTTCATTAAGGAACAGGATGGAGATCTTTTGCTGGTACAGGTATACGTTGATGATATCATATTTGGTTCTACTAACGATGCTTTGTGCAGGAAATTTGAAAGTGTTATGCAAGAAAAGTTCGAAATGAGCGCAATGGGAGAGATGAATTTCTTTTTGGGCCTACAAGTTCAACAAACTGAGTCTGGGATATTCATCCATCAGACTAAATACGTTGGTGACATCTTGAGCCGATTCCAGATGTCTGACGCAACGCCCACTGGTACCCCACTTCCGACTAATCACGGGATTACTCCGGACTTGAAGGGTGAAAGTGTCAACTCTTCTTATTATCGCGCTATGATCGGATCTCTCATGTATCTCACAGCATCAAGGCCTGATATCATGTATCCAACGTGTCTGCTTGCAAGATACCAAGCCAACCCAAAAGCATCTCATCATGTAGCTGTTAAAAGGATTTTTCGCTATCTGAAGGGTTGCCCGGACACCGGTCTCTGGTACCCTAGGGATGATAGTTTTGACTTGGTTGCTTTTAGTGATTCAGATTTTGGCGGATGCAAAATAGACGGGAAATCCACAACGGCTGGATGTCAATTCTTAGGAAGTCGCTTAGTCACGTGGCAGTGCAAGAAGCAAACTTGTGTTGCTACATCAACTTGTGAAGCTGAATATATTGCAGCTTCAAGTTGTTGCTCTCAGGTTCTATGGATCAAGCAACAAATGCGCGACTACGGTTTTGAATTCCTATCTACCTCTATCTTTGTTGATAATAATGCTGCTTTATCTATCACTAGAAATCCTGTTCAACACTCCAAGACCAAACACATCGATATTAAATATCATTTCATACATTATTGTTTTGACAAAAGATTAATCGATGTTGTTAAAATCCACACTGATGAACAGCGTGCTGACCTGTTTACAAAAGCGTTTGACAAATCTCGTTTTGACTATCTTTTAGTGGTCAATGGTATTAAGGTGAAACAAGAGTAAACTTCTGTCGGCTGATCATTTTTGTAAATATTTTCTTAAGCGTCAAAAATCCAAAAAGATTTTCAGTTTACTTATCTTTTCGCATTTTAGGGGGAGAAATTTCAGAAAATACAAAAACATGTGAAAAATCCAAAAATATGTCGTTTACTTTCTGTCTTTCATTTTGAAAAATCAAAAACAATAGAAAACCAAAAATGAGTTTCTTGGAGAAAAGAAGAGAAAGTGATGATATACACTGGTGTGGTCTGTCAATATGGTCAAAAGAAAAAGAAAAATTGAAAAATGATAAGTAGCTTTACTAACGATGTATCGGCAGGCTCACAATCAGACTAAAATGTGCAGGATGATATAAACCTAACGGACTTCAAGTCAGGTGGGAACCATTCATTGGCATATGGTCTTAGTACCGAAATTTCGTTTGATTGATTGCCGAGGTTCTGAAATATTCGGTCTTTATGCTGTCTTATCATCAGGGTATCATGGTTGTATCAAACCGTAAAAATAACGGAGACGAAGTCTAAGATCTTCCATGATACTATACATCCGTGTACATATTGCATTCGACCTCAATAAGTGATCAACAATCACATGTCCCACAAAACAAGTGATAATATATCACATTTATCCGGGAGTCAAGTTCGTCTCACTGCTGTACGGAAGTACTGACCTGTTCACGGACTTGCTCATGTGCCCTCATGCATCGAAAATCAAGTTCCTCATAAATAAGTGATTCTATCACATAGGACTTGTTTTCAAATCAAATAAGTGAGTTTCTCACATTCTTTTATACGGTCAAACGGATGATAAGCAGTATACTCACCGGTAAGATGAACTCTCGTGCATACCTTGATACGGGAATGTGTCGTGAGTGGATAAACACCGACAAGTAAGTATAACTCTTACCTTAATCATATCTCCTAATTATGATTACATCTGATAAGTTGAACTTAGGTGGACAACAATACCGATAATCGTGGTAGAATACTTAACTTATGCTTTAAACAGAAATCAGAAACCGTTTTGACAAAGACCGTAAGCTGGTAATGATTCTCTTACCTTGAAACTCGCAAAAATATTGTTCTTTGTACAAATTCCGTTTTGTCATTGAATTTCGCATTTTATTTTGTGTTTTTAGTTTAAATAATTATCGTGTTTTGATTAGCCGATGGTTGGTATCTCGAAGTTTCTGCCGGAAACCTGAAACCTACTTCATAAAACATCCTTGCATTTGAAAACTCAATCAAAATGGAAATGTGTTCATTTTAATCAAAATCTGTTCAGTCTGCAAAATCTTTCATGCCTCTGTGTTTTTGAAAAATTGATGTCGACGAAAGAAGCTTATGTCGACGAAACAAACCAGTGACGACGAAACGCAACAGCCCAAAATCCGTTTCGTCATGGGCTAATTTCAGGCCCAAGTCAAGCCCAAATTCTTTCTGTTTCGTCGAGCCCAATTCTGTTTCGTCGTTTTGTACGTTTCACAGAATGAGGCGGTGTATAATAAGGGTCCCAGTGTTCACTTTTTCAACATCAAAACTGTTTGTCTTTCTTCTTCACACAAAAACCCCATCCCCATTTGTTACCTTCACAAACCCTCAAAACCCTCATTTTTACCTAAAATCTTACAAGACTCAAAGGTATAAAAATGATCCGGTTCAGGTTCCGAACCTTTTGGACCGTTTGATTTTTTTTTCGAAACCCTCGGAAATCCATCTTACTTGTTGTTTTAAAGATCTAAACTTGTGCTTTTTGTGATTTCTAACAATAACTGATAGATTTAGGTTGTTTTACATTGATTGATGTTTGTTTTGGGTTTGGGTTTCATAGAACAAAACAGGGGTTGTTGATTGATGATGTTTTTAAATGTTTCAAATGGGTTTTTGATCGAAAATCGTGTCCACATTACATCTGGGATTAGTTTCATGCTCGGTTTGGGTTAAACATGTATTGAATGTGTTTGTTTGTGATTCTGATCATCGTATAAACCCCCAAACGGCGAAACAGAAAAACCCCCAAATCGACGAATCGCATAAACCCTAACTATTCAAAAACCCTCTTGTCGACGAATCAGAAACGGCGAAACAGACTCGGCGAATCAGATGTCGACGAATCGAACTGGTCAACGGTCAACCCTCTGTTTCGTCGCACACCCTTCTGTTTCGTCGAAGGCTCCTCTGTTTCGTCGTCCATGCCTTAGAAACTTTTCTGTTTGGGTGCTATGTTCACAGAATGTTTGAAACTTTATGTTTAATGTTCATTTGATGTTATAACTTGTATATATACATGTATAATACACATGTTATATCAAATGTGACTCATTGTGGTCATTTTCATGTACAGATGGCACCAAAAGAAGGCAAACGCAAGAAAGCGACTAAGAAACTAAATAAGTCGGAAGAGGAGATTATATCCGAGAAGCGTCATAATCAAATTGCTTATCTAGATCCAGATGAAAAACTCACCGAACTGAAAGATATCACAAAGTGGATCAGGGAGTCGCGGATCAATTATGCTGTTACATTCTCGACGCCCGTTTACAAATCACTTATCAAGGCTTTCTGGGATTCTGCTAGCGTTATGCAATTGGATGGAAAGGAAGTTATCAAGGGTCGTGTGAATGATTTGGATGTCATAGTCTCTCCGGATATCATGAACGAGGTTCTACAGTTACAAGATCATCCTGATGCTCCAAATTCTATTCCTATCATGTGTACAAGAGGCTGCTTGCTACGAATGAAGTGTAGAGGAGACATCTTAAGCAAACAAATCAACAAAGGGGATCTGCCATTACGGTACAAATTCTTATTGCATATTCTTATTCAATGTCTTAGCAATAGACGTGCTGGATACGATATGGCTGGAAATGATCTAGTTGGCTTCATGGTAGCGTTGGTGTTAAACAAACCGTTTAGCATCTCAAAGTATATCTTCGCCAACATGAAAGAAAATATGACGAGAACAGGAAGTAGAATAACCGGGAACAAGTTCTAGATGTATCCGCGGTTTCTTCAGATGATAATGAATGTTCAACATCCTGGTCTTCCTAAAGCCGATGACGATATTCTGAAAATAGAAGCAATGAACCTCAACTCTTTAAGGATAATCAAGAACCTTGCTGCCAAAAGATACAAAGAAAGCGTGCCTCCAAGAAAGTTGTTTGGTGCACTAGGAAATACTGATTATATTACTCCAGCAAATGATAAATGGCGTCATGATGACAGCCAATCCGACGATGAAGAGCCGGAGTTGAAGAAAAGAATGGTTTAAAAGTTTGGCCCAGATCCGGTTGATTCAGATGAGTCCGGGAGTGATAGTGATGACAGTGGTGGCGAAGGCGATGATGGTGGTGATGCAGGTGCCGTTGGTGCATCTAGTGCAGGTGCAGCTGGTGGTACATCAGCTGGTGGTTCATCACCAGGTGGTGATGATGAGTCTGATTCTGATTCAGATGATCATATAATCGAACCTGGATACGAAATGTATGTTGATGAACGAGGCGTTAAAAGGTACAGGAGAATTAGACAAGAAGATGATCCTGAATACGTTCCAGAGGATCCTGAAGCAGAAAGAAGAACAAAAAGGAGAGCTGAGAAAGCTGCTGCAACTCAAAAGAAGAAATCAAGAAGATATTTGAGTACTTCTACTCGGCAATCTGTGCCTCAAGAGCCTTCATCTGTTCCTCAAGAACCTGTGCAAGAAACTCCTGTAGTATCGTCAGCTCCGGAAACTCAAACTGTAACTCCTCAGGCCGTTCCTCAAAGATCTATGGCTGCTGCAATCAGAGCAACTACTTCGCAGCCCAGTTCTGAACGTCAAAGGATATTTTCAGAATATTCTCAAGACGAAAAGAACAAATACCTATTCACTCAACCTGAAGCAGCTGCTGATCGTATTCAGAGGCAAACTCATTTCATTAATCTCACGAAGAATGATCTGGTCAGCCAATTGGTGGAAATAAACAAGTTGAAGTCCACTGTTGGTCAACAACAAACGGTGATTGATCGACAACAAGCTGAGATTGATTCACTTAAAGCTGAGAATGCTCGTTTGAAGGCTGCTGAGGAAGAGAGAGAGAGAGAAATAGCACTATACTTCAAACGCGGATTGCTGCTCTGTGGGATTATCATTGTAAACAACAAGAAGTACTGAAGAAAAGGGATGATGATCCTGAAGATCAAGGGAATCCTGATACTTCTGGTACATCACAGCAGCAGCCAGCCGCTACATCTTCTGCAATCGTTGCAGTTCAACCCCCAGTAGTCGAATCTACTCAGGGAACTTCTTTCGGAACTGTTCAACAAATTGAAGGTACATCTTATGTTCCAAGCAGTGCTGATATTGCTTTACAGGCTATTCATCCAGTCACAGGAGAGTTACTTGAAGAAGGAGAGATTATAGAGGATCTTTCTCATGAGCAATTGCTTGCTCTACAAGCTATGAGAGAGATTGATGACGCTGAGATCGAAAGAATGCCTAGTGAATCTGATTCTACTGATGTGGAAAACGTTGAAGAGATTGTCTTCGAGGGAAATGAGTAGAAGTCCGCGTATGTACGTCAAGACGGGACTGAATTTCCTCAGTTCGATGAAGACTGGCTAAATGAAAATGTTGAAGTCATTGATGAACACTTAAAGAACCGTGATTCATCTAAAAATGCTGCCGATGCATTCACCACGTGGCGACAACAGTTCTTATCTAGAGTTTCCAAACCGGTACCAGAAGCTACTCAAGTTGAATACTTACGGTTGGAAAAAGCAAAGCCAAATGGTCGAATCCTCTGCTGGATGTTTGTCCAAGAAATTCACTGCGTCGCAATCAAACGGGAGTTTGGAATTCAATACTTCAGGTCATTGCTGAGCATACTCTCTTTGCCTTTTTATGATGTGGTAGCATTGACAAAGTTGGATCTCAAAAATCGACCAAACTTTGAAGGCGCGACCTTATTCGAACGACTGATAAGGATGAACAAGAAGTCTGGTTGGAAAGATAAGTCGTACAAGCCGCAATTCCCTATCTACGAGAAGATCAAGTTTACTCTTGATCCAGACACGAACACGGGTCGCTACAGACTTGTTTATCAGCCACCAAGAGTCGTAGATAAAATCCCATTAATGCCGATGCAGCAGGATTTTCTTGAAGATATGGCATTATGGTGCTACGACTCCGACACTCATGAAGCCGTGATTGTGTTTAGAGGTGATCGTGCAAATTTCAGAATGTTGGATCCGATGTGGATCGTTAACATATCTACGGGTGACATTGAAAGGTTATATCGGCACGACATCTTTCATGAAGACAAGGATGCGCGTCAAGCATTGAAATTTCAGCGTGTTGCTTGTTTTTGCTTTTACCGGGGAATACATTCGGGCAGTTCATGGTCCGAACAACACTGAAGAAAGAAGATTGGAAGACCGAAGACGAGTAACAGACAAGGGGGAGTTTGTTGGTGCACCTTTTGTGTCTGTAACTAGTCTTACTTATCGTTGTATTTTGTAAGGTCTTTAAACGTTTATCGTGTATGTATTTGCCGTCGACCAAGTCGGATATCCTCCTATCCGCTTGTGTTCGACTATTTAGTCTCCATTTGATATGTAATGTAATACGAACAGTGCATGTTGCATGTTAAGGGTATTATGGTCATTATGTAATGTTTATAGTTTGTTGTTTGTTTGCTGTCTGTTTTCAGCAAACAGCACAACTGATGCAGCCCTCGACGAAACAGATTTGTTTCGTTAAACACCTCATGACGAAACAGAACAACATTCATTGAATCCGTTTCGTCGACATCAATGACGAAACAGACTTGTTTCGTCGTCTGTTGGGCTGTTTCAAGCCCAAAGTCTGGCCCATATGCTGTTTCGTCGACACACTTCGTGTTTCGTTGAGACTTGGACCCAGGGACTATATAAACACTTCTGGTTTCACTTTGATATAAGATGAGATAATAACCCTGCAAAGTTACTCTGTCAAAACTGTGTGTGAATCAGTTATTGTTGGTTCTCATCCCGTTTAATCACTCGAGTGTGTATCATTGATTATACCTTGTGTGTTATACTGTTTTATTAACTGTGTTTGATTTGCACCGTCACGGGGATTCCGCACCCGTGACATTGTTTGTTATAAACAAGGATAGGTTTTCGTTATCGATCCTCAGATTTCGGGACCCACTTCGAGTTTCGTCAAGACTTGGACCCAGGGACTATATAAACACTTCTGGTTTCACTTTGATATAAGATGAGATAATACCCCTGCAAAGTTACTCTGTCAAAACTGTGTGTGTATCAGTTATTGTTGGTTCTCATCCCGTTTAATCAATCGAGTGTGTATCATTGATTATACCTTGTGTGTTATACTGTTTTATTAACTGTGTTTGATTTGCACCGTCACGGGGATTCCGCACCCGCGACATTGTTTGTTATAAACAAGGATAGGTTTTCGTTATCGATCCTCAGATTTCGGGACCTACACTTTGTTGATTTCTATTGGCCCATGGTCTTTTGCATGTTCTACGTATATGTGTATTTTAGGCATGCAAAGTTCCATTATGATATTAGGTGACATCATCATATGACATCATCAAGATGATGTCATGGTGACGTCATCTTGCGGCTCTTCGTGCTTCGCGTGTCGATCTTTGAGGCACACGACGGAGGAATGTCGTGACGTCGGGTTTGAACTGAACCACACCGAGTTGAACCGAACCGAGTCGCGTCCACATAAAATGTATCAACACCAACAAAGAGGAGAACGACATTTCCATCCGTACAATGCTTCAAATGGAGCTGCCTGGATGCTTGTATGGTAGCTGTTGTTGTATGAGAACTCTATCAACGACAAATGTTTCTCCCACCCCTTTCCAAAATCAATCACACATGCCCGCAACATGTCTTCAAGTGTCTGGATGGTTAGTTCGCTTTGACCATCCGTCTGTGGGTGATAAGCGGTACTCATATCAAGACGTGAACCGAATGACTTATGCATCGACTGCCATAAATCAAATATGAAACGCGGATCTCGATCTGAGATAATGGAGGTTGGCACCCCATGCCTAGAAACCACTTCCCTAAGATAAACAGCTACAAGTTGTGAGAACTTATCCGTTTCCTTGATTGCTAGAAAATGTGCTGATTTCGTGAGACGGTCAACGATCATCAATATGGTGTCGTTTCCACTTTGTGTTCTTGGCAAACCTATGACGATATTCATAGCGATTTGCTCCCATTTCCACATGGGTATTTCTGGTTGCTGAAGTAGGCATGAGGGTTTTTGATACTCTACCGTGACTTTCGCACAAGTCAAACATTTACTCACGTACGTAGCGATATGAGCTTTCATCTTCGGCCACCAATACATGACTTTAAGATCCTGATACATTTTATCTGAACTTGGGTGAATAGAATACCGAGACTTATGCGCTTAGTTCATCACAAGCTCTCTAAGATTTCCACACGAAGGAACCCATATCCGGTCCATAAAATAATGAATGTCGTCAGATCTTTCCAGAAGTCGTTTTTCCATGCCCCGCAAATATTCAGCCTCAAGGTTTTCTTCTTTCAATGCTTCGGTCTGAGCGGAATGAATCTGATCAGGTAAGTTAGAGTGGATAGTGAGCTACAGAGCGTGGACACGCTTAGGCTTCGCCTCCTTTCGACTAAGGGCATCAGCTACGACGTTAGCTTTACATGGGTGATATTTGATGGCACAATCGTAGTCGTTCAAAAGTTCTACCCAACGACGCTGTCGCATGTTCAACTCTTTCTGATCGAAAATATGCTGAAGGCTCCTGTGATCGGTATAAATAGTGCATTTGGTACCATACAGATAATGCCTCCAGATCTTTAGCGCGAATATCACGGCCCCCAACTCCAAATCGTGAGTCGTGTAGTTCTTCTCATGAACCTTCAGCTGTCAAGAAGCGTAAGCTATTACCTTCTCGCGTTGCGTTAGCACGCAACCGAGACCCTGAATAGAAGTATCGCAATATACCACAAAATCCTCGGTACCTTCCGGTAGAGACAAGATCGGTGCACTACAGAGTTTCTGTTTCAAGAGTTGGAAAGCATCTTCTTGCTTCGTTCCCCAAAAGTATACAACGCCTTTCTGTGTCAAAGAGGTAAGAGGTTGAGCAATCCTTGAGAAATCCTTAATAAATCTGCGAAAGTACCCAGCGAGACCAAGAAATTGTTGCACCTCCGAAGGATTCCTCGGTGCTGCCCAATTTCTGATAGCATCAATCTTCGCAGGATCCACGTGTATCCCTATTTCGTGAACAATGTGGCCAAGAAAGTGCACTTCTCGGATCCAGAAGTCACACTTGGAAAACTTTGCGTAAAGTTGCTTCTTCCTTAGGAGCTCCAAGATAAGCCGTAAGTGTCGCTCGTGGTCTTCCTTGCTCTTGGAGTAGATCAAGATGTCGTCGATGAACATAATAAAAAAATCATCGAGATACGGTTTGCACACGCGGTTCATGAGATCCATGAAAACCGCTGGTGCATTTGTCAACCCAAATGGCATAACCAAAAATTCATAGTGGCCATACCGCGTTCGAAAAGCCGTTCTTGGAACATCCTCCTCTCGGACTCGCACCTGATGATAGCCCGATCTTAAGTCAATCTTTGAGTAGAAACTTGACCCTTGCAGCTGGTCAAACAGATCGTCGATACGTGGTAAAGTATAACGGTTCTTGACGGTCACCTTGTTGAGCTCACGGTAATCTATACACATTCGAAAGGACCCGTCTTTCTTCTTCACAAACAGAACTTAGGCTCCCCAAGGCGAAAAAATGGGTCGGATAAAACCTCTATCCAACAATTCTTGGAGTTGATTTGACAGCTCTTGCAACTCACCTGGTGCAAGACGATAAGGAGCACGGGCAATCAGGGCTGCTCCTGGTGTAAGGTCAATCTGAAATTCCACTTGATGATGTGGAGGTAAACCAGGAAGCTCTTAAGGAAACACATCAGAAAACTCACGAACAATTGGAAGGTCTTCGATCCTTCTCTCCTCAGGTTGAGAATCAGTAACAAGAGCTAAAATAGCAGGATATCCCTTTCGTAAACACTTCTGGGCTTTCATAGCTGAGATGATGCCAACCATTGCACCACTACGATGACCTTGAACCGATAAAGATTCTCCACTAGGGAGAGGAATACGTATGATTTTCTCTTTACAGAGAATTTCCGCCTAATGCTTAGACAACCAATCCATGCCAACGACCACATCAAAACTTCCAAGAGTAACGGGGAGTAGGTCAATGTCGAACACTTGACCCATAAGATCGAGTTTACACCCAAAGAGGACATGTGAAGCTTCAATTGATTCGCCATCGGCTAATTCTACTACATGTTTGTTTACAAGAGGTGTAGGACTCAACCCTAACTGACAACTGAACCCTAAAGATACATAACTCCAATCGGAACCAAAGTCGAATAAAACAGAAGCAAATAGATTGTTCACTGAAAACGTACCAGTCACCACGTTGCCATCGTTCCTAGCTTCCCCAGCACCAATGGTAAACACTCTTCCACGTGCACCGTTCCCACCATTATTCCTATTGTTGTTATTCCCAGTGTTGTTGTTATTATTACCGGTATTCTGATTCAGCTGAGGGCAATCCCGCCTGAAATGACCCTCTTCACCACACTGAAAACAGCCCTTGCGATTACCCTGATTCTGCTGAGGCTGCTGTCTATCCTGCTGCTTTGGCTGCTGTTGCTGCGGGGGATGCTGCTGTTGCTGTCTTGGGAGTGGAGCCCTGCAATCTCTAGCCATATGACCCACCTTGTTGGACCTGTGACAGACCCGGGTGCACGGCCCACGATGGTGAAAGTTGCACTTGTTACACTTTGGCTGCTTCCCTGCGTAAGAACTCTGATTCGAATTGCTGCTCTGGTTCTGATTAACAGAAGATGACTGACTAAAGCTGCGGTTGCTACTAGTGTCTCGCTTCTTCTATGAGTGTATTGAATTGGACGCCTTGTCCACATCATTCCATTTATGCTTGCTGTCAGTAGCAGAAGTAGTAGCTGTAGCAGTAGTAGCAGTAGCAGTAGCAGTAGTAGCTGAAAGACGTGGTGGTAGCGAGCCACGCTCCACCTCCTGATCCGTGATCTTGTGGGCTAAGCGGATGATTCGAGGCAAGTTGTCAAGGTTTGTTGCAGTGACTAAACCCTTGACCTGTGGTGCTAGACCATTGATGTATAGTTCAATCCTACGCAGTGGTGGTCGAGATAAGTTAGGACACATGTTCGCGAGCTCATGCGACCTTTTCGTGTACGCTTCAATTTCGGACCTTGTCATCTTCAGATGGTAGTACTCGTTTTCCAACTTTTGAATTTCATCACGAGGACAATACTTCTCACGCATTAGTTCCTTGAAATCATCCCAAGTAGTCGCATTCGCCATTTCAACACCCAAGATTTGGACTTGGGAATTCCACCAAGTCAAGGCACCATCCTCAAGTGTGCCCGAAGCATACTTCACTCTGTCCCCAGCAGGACAGTTACACATTGCGAACACTAATTCTGCCTTCTCTAACCATCGTAGGAGTCCCACAGCTCCTTCAGTCCCACTGAACGTCTGTGGCTTACAATCCATGAACATCTTAAACGTGCAGACAGGCGGATTGTTTGGATTCTGATTCACTTGCTGACCTATTGATGAAAGAACGTACAACACATAAGTAAGATTCGAGTACACGACACAAGGATAAAGAGTATTTGGCACATATCGTACCAGCTTGCTGAGCTGCTAGGGCTTCAGCTGTACGAGTGTTGATCAAGTTAGTTAATTCGGCCTGAGTCATAGCAACGTGACCACGTCCACTGCCGCGGCCTCCACCACGTCCACTCATGATTATATAAAAGAAAAGGGAAAAGGTTAGAAGTCGAGTTTGAGTAGGAACCAAGCATCGCTATGACTTTCGTAGACTACCGAGTTCTATCATTACGTCCAACAACAGAGCGGAACCCCTTTCATACTTGTCAAGTTTCACTGGGACTCACATGCACCCCACATTTTTATTATGTGTGCACCCATAATAACAATGCAATTTGCATGTTCATCTCAGTTCCTCCCAACTCGTACCAAAAGGTTCCTCAAATTTGAATAGCAAACAGAAAGCACCACAACATAGATTTATGAAGGTTTAGAGGTGTATCACACTATCAATCACGTAACATGGGCTATTAACACGGGAACTCATACTTTAGTGCCAAACATGCATTCTCATGCAATGTCATACATAAGTGTACACTATATATGCTATGCAATATGTAAACGAGAGACGAACCTTGCAATCTGGAGCTGAGTGTCATGGTCGATTTCGGAACTGTTCGGTTATAGTCTGGTTTTATAAAAACGTTTTAAAACCAAGTTCACTATAACCAGTGGCTCTGATACCAAACTGTCACACCCCCAAAGTACCACATACGGAAAACTCCGCTAGGCGTGTGACGTACCAGGATCCAGTCACTAATCATATTGAACTCATAACTAAATTTAAAATAAAATTGTCAATCATAAATAAAAATGTATCAAACGATAAGTTTAACAAATCCAACAGGTTCAGCGGAAGCAATAAGTAATCGATCGTTTAAATGTTTCAAATCAAGTATGTGAAAACCAATAAGCCTGTCATGTGTATCCAATCAGTTCGACCCATGACCACTCCAGCCACTCCAGATAGCAAGTTCCAAATCAAAGAAATCTAACGACCTGCGAGCATGCAACAAGTGTATCAGACAAAGCTGGCGAGTTCATAGTTTTGTGAAAACGTTAGTTACCAAGTGTTTAGTTCAGTTCATAGATAATAATGTTGATAATAACTCGAGTATCGTACAAGATGGCTACTAGATTGTTTTGCCCGTCCCCAATGCCCCCTATCTAAGCATCGGTCATGATTTAAGGTCATTAGTTCACGCCTGTCCTCTCAGGTATGGTGTGAGGTTGCCAAGCCTAATAGCGCTATCAACTAATACCCCGTTACCTCTCAGTTAACTAATTCGGTATATGATGGGATTTAAAGTGATAGGAAGAGAGTGTATTATCAGACATCCCAGTTTTTGCCCAAAAGACTTATTCCTCTCAGGAATGCCCATTTGACTGTACCACCCACCGGGACGCATGCTCAAGAGAAATGAACTCACCTTTGGTTTGCTCGGTAAGATTAGGGACTTGTTTATCAGTTGATCAAACACGTCCTAAAATGATTACCGACAACAATCAGTCTCAGGTGCACATAATCCACATATTTTACGTATAATTAATTCATGTATTCCTTGTTCACATATTACACAATCAAGGTACATGTAGCACACACATATAATTCAAATCATAACAATTAATCTATCAACCCAATATCATCAAGTAGTCACTTAGAATGTATTCTGTTAATAAGCAGATTCATTTCATGATTTCATGATTTCATGCTTGCAAGACATACAACATTTAATTCTTCAACACAAGAGTATGTAAATAAATCAAGTTAATGATTCACTTAGGATTTGTGCGATCTACTGCGACTCTGCGACCCAGATTCAATTTACAACCCAATGTAGCATGAATCCAAGAAGGATGAGTGGCCCATCGGAGCCCATCCCACCTGAGTGTGCGGCTGCCCCCGAGACAACGCGCGACCCATGTGAAATCAGGTGGGTCTTCCCACTCGTGCAGCCCGGTTACATATAAGGACCAATCAATATGCATGTTACTAGTTCACAAATTCATTAAGTGGGTGTGCAGTTTATTCATGGGCGTGGCCCATGACTCCTAATCAGTACAAGTGATGGTGTTGTCAAATGTTGTTACCCGGCCCAAAGGAGTGTGCGACTCCACCCAGTTCTGTTACCCTTTCCCCTAATCACGGCTCATCTATTTCTCCATCAAGTTTTATATAATTACCACGGTTTCCATAACCATCATATGATTTCTATTTATCAATAATTCATTAACATGATCCAACCATACCCTTAACTTTAGTTCGGATCAAGTAACACACACAATGTAACGGTTTCATCTCATCATTCGGACCCATACCACAACAATCAGATTCACATTCATAATACCTAGCATAAACCAGGAACTTAACCCATTGATCCCGTCCAATAACAACTCCCATAATTCTTTGCTAATTAACCCCGGCAGTTATGGTGTTTGTTAACATACGTTACAAAACAATTATCAAAGTCTTCTCATCAGGTACATCAAACTACAATCAGAACATTAAGGTTGACTTTAACCCATGCTCACACACAATCCTTTTAGTAAATACCTAATATGAATTTATAGTTACGAGCCTTACTCTATTCGATTACAACAGCCCCTAACAACTTTCCACAACTAGTTCATTGTCAATTTAAAGAATTCATCAATCACTAACATGCACATGATTTCCATATCATAAATTAATGTTGCAAACATTCATACATATCGATGACAACTCACTTAACCACACACTACAGCCAAAAACATTTAGATAACTCAGCACACAATCGCACATAACCGATAGGAAGTTGCATGAACACGTGATAAACTTACTAACCAAATTTCTATCACACAATATATGAGGAGATCCGCAGGGAAGAACCTCGATCAGTACACGTTGGCACCGATCCAAGAGAGAAGGAGAGAATATTAGGGTTTGTTACTGTTTCCCCAAGAAAGCACGTAACCTATTACCCCCCCCCCCCCCTCCTTCATGTACGTAATATAACACTTGGATTGGGGCTTTGGTTTGGGCCTGATTCATCGTGTGGGCCGAGATGAATTAGAAGTGGAGTGATAGTTTAAAGAGTGTGGTATGCGGCCCAGTTACATGTGTGGCCCGTGCCTACCACTTGACAGTTAGAATAACCCAACAACACATTCAATCATACCCAATTACGTTTACGTTTAACAAAATTATCATAGCAAGGATGTGAAAGAGGAACAATGAGAGATCAGAATTACGAAACTAAACAACACTAACCTTGAAAGTTCGGGTTGTCACATCATCCCCAACTTGAAAGAAATTTCGTCCTGAAATTTGATAAGTAAACCCAAAGAAGTGAAGTGATAAATCAAAATTACTACAGATTTTCCTCCGGTGCCACATATATTGTTAATCATCCATGATATTATATAATAGACAAAGAAAGTGTTCGTTGTTCGGATATTTATTAAATATTTACTTTTTTACATTTGTTACACTTTTGTTTCGGACATGCTTTTTGGAATGCAGGCACTTGAGATTTTGACAAACTGCTATATTCTTGTTCAGGTTTGACTTTTCGATGTTTATTAAAAAAAATTGTTTTTATAAAAAACAAACTATTTATGTCTTTTTTTTGAACGGCGATTGACTCCAACAGTCGAGAGGATCACACCCACATTGCATGGGTCCCTAGTCCCCCTCGGGCGAGGCATCCGAGGTTGACCATAGGCGCTCCACGAGAAAATTTCCAGCCGACAGCCACTTGACTGCCGTTGCAGCCTCCGCACTTCAGAGCCGGAGTAACCGCACTGTAATAGAAAACTCGTGTGCGGCTCAAGACTCGAACCCGGGCTATTACGCACTCAAGGCTCTTATCCATCATTGCCATGACCCCTCAACAAGGTTGGGGCCATTTACCCCCAAATGCAATGGGTGGGGATCGAACCCGGGTCTCCAAGGAAACCCAAAGTTCTTTCCACCACTCCACTACAAACTATTTATGTCTGATCTACCATTTATACTGCTTTTTACTTGTTGATGCACAGAGAAACTCGGTATCTGCTATAGGTTCATTTAAAGGCTTGAAACAAGTAAGAAGGATAGTAGAAGAATGTATGTTGAATAAAATGCATCCGCTGTATAATATTAAAGTGAGTATATTTATTCGAATTTTTTTTTTGGTTTAAAAACACGATCGTTCTTTACACCGTTGATCTGATGCGCCTTTTTGGTATTTACCGTCTATGTTTTTCGATAGGTGCTCATGATGATGAGTGATCTTGCTAGTAATCCAGAACTTGCAAATGAGAACTGAGATAGGTTTTTACCCAAGTTTAACATGTAAGTTTCTGAATATTATTTGATCTAACCTTTTCAGTTTTGGCCCGGTTATTTTTAAATGAACTAGGTTATTCTGTTTAATTGTAGGTAAGTATAAAAAATTCGCTTAAGAGAAATTTGGCCAAATGAGTTAGTTCAAAAAGCTCACAGCTCGCATGAGAAAAAGCTAGGTTATTCCGTATGTCAGACCCAAACATCTTCAGGTTCCTACTGAGTATATATTATACCAAATATGATTTCTGCAGTGTGCTTTAATGAGTGGTGGAGTCAATGCTAGTCAGCTTGGGTTCCATGGAGCTGCAAACTCAGGTATATATTGTTTAGAGGCTCGGAAGTTTTGTTTATTTATTTTAGAGTAAAATGCCATTTTCGTCCCTAAGGTTTGGTCAGTTTTGCGACTTCCGTCCAAAGGTTTGTTTCTTTGCATCTGGATTCAAAAGGTTTAAAATCTTGCCATTTTCATCTGGCTCGTTAACTCCATCCGTTTTTCTCCGTTAAGTCAGGGATATTTTCGTTTTTTTTTGTTAACTTAAAAGGCAATTTGGTCTTTTTCACTTTATGTACAAGCATTTTGCATAACGTACAAGTATTCAAAAGACCGAATTGCCCTTTAAGTTAACAAAAAGGGCGAAAATACCCCTGACTTAACAGAGAAAAATGAATGGAGTTAACAAGCAGGATGAAACTGGCAAGATTTTAAACCTACTAGACCCAAATGCGAAAAAAAATCTTTGGATGAAAGTCGCAAAACTGGTCAAACCTCAGGGACGAAAATGGCATTTTACTCTTCTTTTTAATTATATTTGTGAAGTAAAGGCCTCTTAGTGACCCCTGAAGGAATTAGTGCATTTGAGTTTAGAATACGAGGAGCGGGTTGAAATACAAAATAAAAAAACTACCGCTTTAAAGTCAGCATTGCATTCAGCTTCACCCGATCCCGAGCTTGATATACTTGTTAAGGACACGTTAAATCACTACGCGAATCTCTTCAACATTAAAGCAACTGCAGCAAAGGCCGATGTCTGCTATCTCATATCTGGCGTCTGGAAAACATCAACTGAACGTCTTTTCTTGTGGATTTGAGGCTTTCGACCTTCTTAAGGTTATAAAACATATTGACTTTTTGCATTCCCTTTTCTTATCATCTAGGAATTTAATATTTTTTTTTTCAATCAATAAAGTTTTTCCCACTTTCGTTGAGTAATCAACTGTTGTGGTACAGTTGGCTGCATACCGATCATGGTTGCTGGTCTATTAGATAATACTGATTGTTTACAACTTGTATTATAATAATCTTGTGCATCTACTTCTATCCTTAATAATTTATAGAATAAATTGTCATTTTCGTACTTGAGGTTTCGCCAGTTTTGCGACTTTTGTCCAAAGGTTTGTTTTCCGCTCTTTTTCTAAGCAGGAAGTTAGCAACCTTAAAATGTGTATGTTCATATATCTTGTTAACATATTTACATACATTTAACTACACGAATGAACCATTTTTTTTCTTTTACGATTACGTATTTCTGTACTAGCATTTCTTATATTTATATGTTGTAGGTCCCTGGTATTGGTTCTTTGGTCTCTAACAACTCTTTGCCTTAGCATTTTCAAGAAGACATAATGATGGTAATTACCTTTAACTATTTTGCAATATTAAATGGATATGCTTATGTTGTTGTAAACTTAGTATGAAATTGATAAAACTTTTCATTTTACAGGGCAAGAATGATGTTTGGATAATTGATCTTCAAATTTTGTGTTGACATTGCAGTTAAGGTAATATGTTGGTTTTTGTCTAATTGTTAGATGTTCAGGTCATTTTCTTATACACGTTTTGTTTTGAATCAAGAATAATGAATTTATAAATTAAAGAACTTTTAGATTTTTTTTTATGAACTAATAGTAATGCTTGTTTATATGGTTGATGATGGCAGGGTAGATATCAATCTATGAAGAGAAGCTTTTGAGTTAAGTTTTATGATAGTGAATTCCTCACCCAAAAGAAGGTTTAGGCCTCTCGTGTAAATATTTAGAATTTGGGATATGTTACTTGTTACACAATGTTTTGCTAACATTTGGAATATGTTTCGGATCGAACTTATTATTGAAGTTATAATATTATGATTTCTACATTTACATTTATGGAAATTTTATTTAGTATTTTATATCGAAAATGTGATTTGTGGCAAAATTATTTGCCACTGAAATAGTATATTAAATTAACTGAAACAGTTTTACGACACAAAATTTGTGCCACTAAAACTAGTATATGGATATATATGATTACTTTTTAGAGGCATAAAAATGTGCCACTAAAGTCCTTTATTTATATTGTGATAAAAAAAGTGCCGCTAAAAGCCCAAAACTTTTGTGTGGCAGAGCCAAAAAGTGCCACTAAAAGGCTTTAGCGTCAGCGCTTCTAGTGGCACTTCTTTTGTGTGCCGCACATTCCTACATAGGTCTTTAGTGGCACTTTTTTTGTTTTGTTGTGTCACTTTTTGTATGTCACTATATGGCATTTTTTTTGTAGTGCAAACACGTACTTCACAATGAAGGCGGCGTTGTTATGGACCATAAATGACTTTCCAACCCGTAGTAGTCTATCAGGTTAGAGCGGACAAGGCTACATGGCATGCCCAACTTGTAACCAAGACACTCCTTCAATACGTGTAACTGGTAAATGTGCTTATGTTGGTCATCTCCGGTTCTTAGATGCCAAGCATCCTTGGAGAACAAGTCTCGACTTTAACGGGAGACCCGAGACCCTCCGAGACAGTTTAATCCAGCTGACATAGAAGCTCAACTCGGTCGTTTAGTTAATTGTCTACCAGGCAAGCTGTAACGCTGCGCATTTTCGCACTTTCTTATTTTAGCATGACATGTGGTACTTTCCATATTTAGACACTTGTACTCTCTTTGTAATCTACTTTCGTTTCATTTATAATTCGAGACTCTTGATCATAATGAAAACGAAGCTATTTTTAATCATGTGTGTATATTCATAGTTAGTCTTATGTGCAACTGTTAATCAAATTCTCGTTTGAACGAAATATTATTCAGGGATTCTTGATTCTTTATTCATCGACACTTGATGCTCGTTAAACTAATTAACACTCTTAAAATAATGAGATTCGGAAGCTTCGTGAAACGAATAATCGTTTAAAGATTTTTATCCTAATTTAAATTCGTTCATAAATATGGTTATTTATCTATCCTATTTTATTTAATTAATTAAATTAATTAATATTACTATTTAACAAGTTTATTTTTATAATATCTAGTTAGTCTCGTTAGATATTAAAGTTAGTAAACTAACCTAGTTAGTTTGTATTATAAAGTTAGTTCCTTCTTTTAAAAACAATATAACTAAGTCTATTAAAAGTCCAGGGACTGTTTTTGCATTTGCTGAAAGTTTAGTGTTGTAATAACAAAAAAAAAAAAGAAAATAAACCCACCAAAAACCGCTGACCACGGGAATCGAACCCGGGTCAACATCCACCCACACACGCGCACAAACCAGTTGAGCTGGGTCTTCACATCGAATAAACCCATCACCTTGAATCCCTTAAACTCTCGCCCAACTGAGTCCAGGCGGCCCGCGACCAAGCCCAGTCCGGTCTTCGCGGCCCGCCAAGCAAGCCCAGCGCGCAGAAATGGGATTAGACTCGTTTTTTTGAGCGGGGCTTGTGTTATTTTGAGTTTTAAAAGATGATTTAACATTAAATACTCAACTACAAACTAACCAAAACCTTCCCTATAAATACCAAGTGTTCTCCAAGCCATTTACACTTTACAAATCATCTAAAACACTCAAATCCTCCTCTAATCAGCTGCTAATCACAGATTCGAGCAGATACATACACATTCACTAAAGTATGCATAACTCTCTCATTTCTTAACAGTTTCATCCATTCTTCTTTCCACTTGCTTGGAACAACCTTCGGAACATTTTCAGAGGTTTTTCATGGAATACCAAGCTCTGGAATGTCCCCAAAAAGGCTCTAAAGTGGAATGTTAGCTTCTTTTTTCATCTAAACTTTGTTAGTCTTAGTAAACTTGAGTTTATCTATGTCCTAATGCTCATAATCAATTGAATAGTTAGTTGGGCTTAAAAACAAGGCTGAGAAATGTTAAATCAGAGGGTAAAACCTCACAAGCATTATGTTTTAGTTAGGGTTTTACCCACAAGAATTGTTCAAGCTTAAAGCTTGATGTAGGTGTGATTGTTAGACTAGCTTGGGCTATCCTACATAAAAATCCACTCACTTCTTGATGTTTTCTATAGATTAGATGTTCTTATTTCTCTGTGTACTTGTAAGTTCATGACCCTCCTTGTTGTTTATAACAACAAGTGTAGTGGTGAACAATAGAGGTGCCTAAATGGAAGCCTTGTTTTTCCTACCTCATGTATGAATTACATGACACAAAGAGGTGCCTAAATGGAGACTTTGAACTAGGGGTGTGCAGAATTCGTTTCGAATTCGAAAAATTCGAAATTCGTTTAAATTCGATTCGATTATCAAGAATTCGTTTCGATTATAAGAATTCGAATTCGAATTCGATTCAATTCGAATCAAGTAAATCGAATACGAATCGAATACGAATTTATAATTTCAAATTCGATTCGATTCGAAATTCGAATAAAAGTTATACATTTTTATTTATTATTTATATATATAATACATATATAACTTTATATGGTTATTCTATAAATTATTTTAAAAATTTTTCCAAGTATTAAAATTACCCATTACCATACCCACTACATGACCCATAACTAAAACCTAAGGAACAAATCTATCAATAGATTTCTAAGCATAAAAATATTAACTTGTAATGTGGAGTGGTTATTCCCGACTTCTCGTTTTGAATTTTAGACTTGTGCTACTTTCTTTGGAACTTTTTAATATGATATCGTGATTTATAGCTGCTTTAAAATTTATGTTTCATTTTGAAAGTTTTTTACATGTTTTTAAAGAATCTGATTTAAATCGAATTTATCCGAATTCGATTCGAATTCAAATTTTTAATCGAATACGAATTGGGTTTTTTATTCGAATACGAATTCGAATCGAATTCGGTAGGTTTTAATCGAATTCGAATCGAATACGAATTCAAGGAAAAATAAAAATTATTCGAACAATTCGATTCGAATAATTCGAAAATTTGATATTCGATTCGATGAACACCCCTACTTTGAACTTCTGCCTCATGCTTGATATATATGATATAGTATACTCTATGTAACACTTATGTAATATATTCAATAAATCAAACCCTTGATGATGAACAAGTGGACATTGTCAAGTTAGTAAGTATATCATCTAAACATCATATGTGATGGATGATTATTTTCATATGGCTATGTTCATTTTATTTAAATTCTGAATCTATAATCTTCTGTTATTCCCCAAATTCACACACCTATGCTTTCTTCATGTAGAAGGACAAGGTGCTCCAAACTAATCCATCAACCAACTTCACTCGCGGGATTACCAAGTAGAAAAGCTTGCAAAACCGTGAGTATACTCGACCCCGTTTTCCATGTTATCACTTTTGGGTGCAACATGTATATGATACAAACTTACACTTCACATGAAACTATTTTAAACTCTATCCATGCTTAACATGAAACTATATGATGCTTGTTTAGTCTTGTATGCTAATGTAAACTATTTGTGTCAATTATATGCTTCATTAACTTTGCTAGCCTACCTTAACAATTATAGCGCTATAGGATTAATGCACCGCCCACGATTCATGGGGTATTGTTAAGTTAAACATGTTAACCTCCCTTTATTATATTTGGGATAGGCTATTTTAACACATTGGAAACTTGGGTTTGAACATATAAGTACACCATTTCGGCATGCTTGGAAACTTGCTTAATATGATTCATGTTGGATATTAGCACTTAAACTATTTTATTCTATATTATGCTATGTAACAAAAACTTATATACTCGCCTTTGCTTTTGCTTTAAACTCTATTTTAATACATGTTGTAGGTTGATAGACTCGATGATGCTATGAAGAATGCAATTTAGGTGGACTTAGTTACACACCTAGATTAATTTTGTTATTTTGATTTATTGTTTAAACAATGTTGTCTTTTATTTTAAATCTTTGTATGACATTTAGTCTTAAAATGAAATTGGAATTTAATTTATATTGTCACATAGTGTTATGAAGTCTCTTGCAATCTCGTTTTCGTCTCATCCCGATGTTTCCGCCATAGGTTGAGGTGTGACAGATTAAAACTTATGCATTCTACCATACATGCTTCTTAGCAAATCATCTCGTTTGTTAAATTTACATGCCTTTCCTAAGACTAACATTAATACACTTTTGTTTATTTGAAGACTCTTGTAACAAAAACGAGACGACTTTACCAAAATAGGCGTGAGACCTACAATTTGGTAAACGACTCTCATTCTACCTTAAACTATTTTTGCACGAAATTACACCATTAAGATAGGAGTGAAATCCACAACTTAATGGTAAATTTCCATTTCAACTCTAGTGGACCCTCGTCAAAGTGTCAAAATTATATTTTAACCTGACGAGTACCAACCATATTTAGGGTACCAAATCATCAAGTTAAGGGTGAAACCCGCATCTTGTCGAATTAAGTCCCATTCCTCGATTTTCAATCTCGCCAAAGTCCCGATTGTTTCAATCGATTAGAGACGTGTAGTAACTGTAAGGGTAAGATACCGTTAATCGCTTCTCGACGATAGTATCTTACCTATAGGCCAAAGCACATTTTCTCTAATTCGAAAGGACTTTCGACCCACTATGGAATAGTCGACGTTTCTCTACCCTAAACAATCCAATGTTTTATTGAGCCTCACTTTTATGTATCTCAATTTATATGTGATTTTATACTTGAACGTTCGTTCATTTCAAACTTTTTACACACTTCGCACGTTATCGCAATCAAAAACAATAATAATCCCTCTTGAACAAACTAAATTTACGATGCTTTCATTATTCATGTTATGCTATGTGGAATTCATGATTATGCTATGTGATACAATTTGAATCTTATATGCTATGTGAATCAATTTGAACACTTTTATGCTATGTGAAACTTTATACTATGTGAATCATTTCATGAAAACGATGTTTCTTAAAACATTAGGATCAAGTCTCATCCTTTCCTTTTATTTCAAACTTCTAGATGGCATCTCCAAGCTCATCAAAGAAGACCAAATCCAAGAGGGGTTCCAACCACGACTCCATCTCCAAAGAAGAATTGGTCGGACTCATCGCTGAACAAATGGCCGATCAAATGGCTCGAGTAATACCTGACATCGTTAGTCGAATCTAATCTAATGTGGACTCCAAGGTGCAGAAACCAACGCCACCATTTCTCTTCAAGCAATTTATGGCTTGTAAACCCCTGGATTTTCAGGCAAGGATGGTGCCACCGCACTGCTCACTTGGTTTGATGCTATGGAAATTGCTTTCCGTCAGAGTGGTTGCCCTAACGAATTACGCACTCAAAACGCTACTGGTGTGTTTCGCTCAAGGGCCCTGGACTGGTGGACCTCTGAGCGAGGCATAAGAGGAGAAGATGCCGCTCTGTTGGTGCATGTTTGTGACAACAGCTTAGATTTGGTCTTTGGATATCTTGTAATTAGATAAACGATAAACAATTAGCGGGTTTAGCTTTATATTAGCGAGTTAATAGAGTTTGGGCTAAACAAAACCCAATTAGGGTGATGGGGGCGAATTGGGCTTGTCCAATTCGCAGTCTATGATGTTTAACCTTGGCCCAAGTTGCAACCTTGTGTTATATAAACAAGGTTAGGCTTTAGGGTTTAGGTTAATCAGCCAAAACAGAATTAGTGAGAATTTCGTGATAGCATCTAGGGCTTGGACGAAATTGAGAGTTGTGAGGGTTTAGATTGATTGTAATTCAGTTTGATTGATAATCAATAGTAAACCCGGATTGAAAGTGTCTTGCTGTTTCTGTTCTTCTACTTGTTTCTGTGATATTCTGATCAAGAGGATTCCGCACTCTTGATTGGAAAGACAATTCTGTGAAAGTTCCATACATCAAGGGGACCTACAATTGGTATCAGAGCATTAGGCTCTTGAAGGCTCGGTTCAGAATTGTGCTTGGAGAAACAGGAAGAGATTTTCGAAATTTTGAAAACCTGGAAAATTAGGGTTTTGAAATTTTCGAAATTTTTGATATAATTTTTTCGAATTTGTTGGCTGTTTTGATCTTCTGTTTGTTTGTTTGGTGTTTTGCAGGATTTCTGGAGAGTTTTGGTTGATTCTGGAAGAGTTTCTGGAAGAGTTTTTGGCTGAATTTCTTGAAGATTCGAAAACTGTTTTCGTGTTCTTCATTAAGTTCATCAGAAATTTGTCAAAAGTTTGCTGATTTGCTTGTTCGATTTTGCAGGAAATTGATACGAAATCTGCAGAATTCTGAGAAGATTAAGTTTCCAAAGATACTGGGTGGCGAAATTAACTGTACTGGTGAAATTGGCTGCTCTGCGAATTTAACCAGCAAACTTACCAGCGACATTAAATCCAAAGGCGACTTTGGTAACCGGATAATTTTCCTCAGCGAAATTATTACGGTTTTCGGCGACGTTACAGGTCGTCGTAATCGCGAACTTTGACCAGCGAATTTGAACAAGTAACTGACCAGCGAATTTAGCAGATAACCAGCGAAATTGATTAAGCATAACAGACCTGCGAAATTAAGTGATTAACCAGCGAATTTAAGAGAGGAATTAAGTGGTGGAATTTTGTTTGGCAAGCGTCGATAAAATTTCAGTGTTCTGCAAATAGAAATTGATCCGTAGCTCGTTAGACAGAACCGTTTGGACCGTTAAATTCCTCGTATTTTTAGGACAAAAAAAAAAAAAAACTCTGGAAAATCCCGAACCCGGTTTTCGACATTAGATATCATTGGATTCGTCTTCTCGAGACGATTCTAACGGTGTAATTTGGTAACCACTGTTTTTGGAAATATTTTGTACGGTTTTATCAGTCTGCAACGTTTAAAATGTCGAACATGTCAAGTTTGAATGAGCTTTTGAGAATGGAGCATGAGGTTGGCACTACCAACAAACCACCTAAGATGATGAAGGTGGAGAACTATTTGACATGGAAGGATCGTTTTCAATCGTTCATTGAATATCAGGATACTCGCATGTGGATATGCATTGAAGAAGGGTACATAGACCCAACACATGACTTTGAAGGCAGACCTCGTAAAACTGCATATGTGAACATGGACGATGCTGAGAAAAAGATGTATGAGGCTGAAAAGAGAGCCTTGGCTGCAATTAAAATGTCCTTACCTGATAGCATCAAGCATACTTTCAAGAGATACACAAATTCCAAGGATATGTGGGATGCATTGGAAAAGAGATATGCGGGAAATGCAGATGTCAAGAAAAACAAAGTTGATCTACTGAAGAAGCAGTTTGCTGTTTTCAAGTTCATGAAACATGAGTCACTTGAGGACATCATCACTCGCTACTATCATCTGATGTCAGAAATGGAAAATTATGATATCGATTGCTATACTGACGTAGAGAAGAATGACAAGCTGCTCGATGCCTTACCTACTAAGTGGGATATCTACACTCTCATGATTAAGGGAGAGGCAGATTATGAGACAAAGGAGCTGGAAGAAGTAGTTGGCAAGCTGAGAGCTTATGAGCTCAGTATGAAGAAGAAAGATACTGGATATGATCAGGTTCAAGATCCAACGATTTACAATGGGCTTGCATCTTCTTCATCTCACAACGCTTCTAGCGACTCTGCTACTGCGTTTCTTTCGTGTGAGAACGAGCAGGTCACAGTGAATGAAGATGGTGATGTGTGTTTTGTAGCTGCTTCAGGAGGATCAACAGGAGCCAAGAAAACATCAGCTTCTAAGCAGAGTAGTGGTGTTAAGTCAATGCCAATGAGTGTGAATTCTGCTGAAGAGCATCTTGCTCTACTTGCTTCATTTGTGGCTTCTTATGAGAACTACATTCAGGGGAAGATATCTGATCCTGCCACTTTGGATGAAGATTATGATCAGATTGACCCTGATGATCTTGAAGATATGGATTTGCAGTGGCAAATGGCCATGATTACTAGAAGAGTGAAGAGATTTATGAACCGAACAGGCAGGAAGTTTATAGGAAAGACGGTTGGTTTCGACAAGACCAAAGTGAGATGCTTCAACTGTCAAAGTTATGGGCATTTTGCTAGGGAATGTCAAAAACAAAAGCAGGAGACTTCGAGTCAGAGTTCAAACAATAGGAATGCATCAAACAACTCTAACTCAAGAGCGTTGATCTCTACTGCTAGAGAAGGTTCATATGACTGGAGTATTCACTTGGAAAAAGATGACAATGTCACACAGGCATTCATGGCAGAGATAACTCCAGTTGATGATGGTGAAGCTACTGTGGGAGATGCTGAAGCAAAAGTGGATGCTGAGGCTGATGTGAAGATAGAGAATAAAGTTGACGAAAAGAAGGCTGATCAGACAAAAGATGCTGAAGAGGATAAGCAAAAGTCTGACCATGAAAAGGAAGCTGAAGAGAAGGAAGCTGAATACACCAGAGTGAAAGCTCAGCTTGCAGCCCTCATGGCCAACCTTGATAAACAAACAGGAGAGGTAAAGTCTAATTCTGTGTGTTTAAAATGTCGTGAACTACAGGGTGAAGTTGACAGGTTGTCCACACAAAACCAAAGTCTGGTGGGCGAGATGTCTACCATAAAAGAAGCAAATTTTTTTGCTAAAAGAAATGAATCATCATACTTGAAGAAGATAAAAGGTTATGAAAGTAAAATTGAAGCTGTAACCTGCAAATTAAATGAAAAACTTCAAGTGATAGACTTAGCTCATGAAATGATGGCAGAGAAAACAAAAGAGATTTCTGAAAAATGCAAAGAGTTGTCAGATGCACAACTCAAAATTGTTGAACTTGAAAGGAAATTAGGTCAATTCAGGGACTCTACTTTTGTTATGAAACATATGATGGGTGGCTTGAAGAAAAGTAATGACAAAACAAGTGTGGGATTTCATGGTTTCAATGAAGTTCCACCTCCTGTTAGTCATGACTATTCTTTCTTGCCTAATGAGGATGAGCTCATGGACTTTGGGTCAACATTGCCAAGTAGTTCCACGTCACGTCAAGGAAATGTGTTTGAGAGTGTTGATGCTAAGAAGGATAATAACAGCAAACCTGTTTTGAAAAAGAACACATCACATCCTAAGAATAAAAATCCAACTTTTGTTAAAAGTGTTAATTTTGTTCAAGGAAGTGACATGAAAGATGAAACAGCTGTTATTGAAAATGAATCTAATATAGAGTTTGCTAAAAACAAGAACATAGAAAATTCTGAAACTAAGCAAACTGAACCAAATCCTTCTAAGGCATCATCAGAAGAAAAACCCGAATCTAGTTCAAAGGCTTCAGAAAAGAAGTCTTCGAAAAAGAAATCGTGCTTCAAATGTCACACCAAGGGACATGTAGCTAGCTGTTGTCCTAACAAAAAGAGTGAAGCACAAGTGAGTGAGAGGAAGAGAGAGAAGTCACCAGAGAATAGTGGTGATAAACAGGAGAAAGTTGCAAATTCTCCAAAGCAATCTGCTCATAAGCAACCAGAAAATGTTGTTGTTGGTGAAGATAAGGCTGAAAAAGGAACTCCACAAGTTCCTCGTTTTCAAAGAAATCAACCAAGATTTCAGCCTAGATCTCCACCAGGCAGATTTGAGAGACCTAGAAGCAGTTCACCAAGAATGAACAATTATAATGCTAATAATTTCAGAAGTCAAGGTCAATATCAAAATCGATACCAAAATAATGGTGGTCGAACTTTTTATAACAATGGCTTTAGAAATTACAACAAGCGTGCTTCTTGGAATCAAAACTCATGGTTTCAAAATCAAAATTTCCAAAGGTCAAATAGTCTAAATACATATAGGAACCCTCAGGACCAAAGACCTAGTGGAAATCAAAATCAAATTCCATCAACAGGTCTGAGATCCAAGACTCCAGTTAGGAGTAATGGATATTGGATGGATGTTCCAGTGGTTGGTGAATTTGGACGACCCAAGACCATTAAGGCTTGGGTCCCCCAATCTAACTAATTTTTTAGTTGGTGTGTGCAGGAGCTGCTAAGGAGGATTATCAACTTATGTTGATAGTGGCTGCTCTAGGCACATGAAGGGGGATGTGAGATTGTTGATATATATATATTGATTGATTTAAATTGAAGTTCAAAGTGCTGAGTCGACACACTAGATAACCTGGCAGATCTTTATACTAAAGCTTTTGACAGGGCTCGCTTTGAACATTTAGTCGAACTCAACGGGATGAGGAATCCTGAATAACTGGTTTTTCATAAGAATTTTTGTAAATAGTTTACTGTTTTTCTTAAAAATAAAAAATAAAAAAAATTTGAAAAATCAAAAACATAAAAAAATAGAAAATTAAAAATGAGTTCGCTGTGTGAAAAAGAAGAAATGATAGTACATCAGCAAGTTAGACTGTCACACTGAAATGAAATTAAATTGCTTAAGTGTGATAGCAGCTTCATCATATGATGTACCAGTAGGCAAAAAGCATGAAATAATCAACTTACCAATGTGATATAAACCTAAATACAACTGTGTATGAGTGGGGAACACATCAGTGGTGTATGGTTTAATGACCTTAAATCTTGCGTTGATAGATTGCCAAAATCTGAAGTTTTGGGTCTTTATACTGTTATTTCATCTAGGGATATCTTGACTGTCTTTCTATTCAGAACTAAAATTGTACATGACCCCATGAAAGAAAGTCACTTGGAATTAGCTCATTTCTATTTGAATGTCTGTATGTTGTCCCGATACACACAATTTTGATCTGATTCTGAAATCTTCTCTGAAAAAAGTCGTGTACCTCCTCTGCTGCATCCAGATATATGCTGACCTGGAGGTGCTAGGCAACGACAGCTTCTGCTGCATCCAGATACATGCTGACCTAGCTGTACGTTGTCGAGCTATAGATCTAATACACCCGAAAGAGGCCCTCAAGTGCCCAAATGAAACCCAAGAAACCTATATCAAACTGAGAAAAACTCATTTGATCTGTATATTATACCATCTCTCCTAAAGATCTATTCTGTTCTCTTCTCAACCTATTCCCAGTTAAGATTTCAGAAATCTGGATTGGACTTGTGAAATATGTGGTAGGGAAGATACTTGCATGATAGAGTGTGCTGTTTATATTTCCAGGATTTGATTACTATTTATTTGGGTGTTCATTGTTAAGCAATTAAAACATGATAAAACAGATTATATGCAGAACTAGACACTGTCAGGATATCTTAAAGGATGGATTCAGTATACTCACCTACTACGATGAATCTTTGTGCATACCTTGATCGTGGGGGTATATCCTGAAGTGGGACACACTAGTATATCAGTAATTAATATTACCTTAACGTATCATACGGTAATGGTACTTGAAATGTTCATGCATTTTGTTTAAGTGACAAACATACTGGTAATCGTCTTGGACTGCTTTTCACGAAAAATTAAATAAAGAATTATCTAATAGTGTGAAAACAGTTTGATTGTGCTGATATGATCTTCTTACCAGTGATTCTTACAAAAATAGAGTGTTTATTGCTTTTGTTATTTACTTGCTTTCAGAAAATACAAAAAATACAAAAATAGTGTCTTTTTCTGTTAAAAATTCTTAACGTACGGAAAACTGTTATTCTTGGAGGAATTTTTACTGATAGGGGGAGACGGTGTTGGAAAGTGAGTTCAAAATTTTAAATCATGCGGGTTATAGGTGTGTGATTAAAAAGTTTTGCGTGTTGGTGATAAGTTGAAAATGCTTAATCTGTGATACAGTTTAACTGTCTCTTGAAAAATAATAATTTATTTAACTTTGTTGAAAAATTCTTATGGTTTCTCGAGATGTTTGTTTTATAGTAAACAGATTGAAGCAGTGTGTTGCTGAGAAGTTGCTGTGTTGCTGAGTTGCTGTGAAGATGAGAGTTTGATTGGATGCATGGTAGAACCTCCTTTCTACATTGCAGACAAAGTTGAAGAGTTTGAAGATTGCTATACATATGCTGAACTGGAGTTTTACTCAAACGCTAAAGTTTTGAAGATTTGGTGATTGGATGCATCAGCTTAGGGGGAGTCTGTTGCTGACAGAAGCTATTGAAGCTGAAGCTATCCAAAGACCAAAGACAGTGCAAGATTACATGAAGATTGCAAGATAACTGAAGACAAAGTTATTTTATGAAGCTATTGTCAAGGGGGAGTTTGTTGGTGCATGTTTGTGACAACAGCTTAGATTTGGTCTTTGGATATCTTGTAATTAGATAAACGATAAACAGTTAGCGGGTTTAGCTTTGTATTAGTGAGTTAATAGAGTTTGGGCTAAACAAAACCCAATTAGGGTGATGGGGGCGAATTGGGCTTGTCCAATTCGCAGTCTATGATGTTTAACCTTGGCCCAAGTTGCAACCTTGTGTTATATAAACAAGGTTAGGCTTTAGGGTTTAGGTTAATCAGCCAGAACATTGATTGAGAGCAAATTCGTGAGAGTCTCTAGACTTGGACGAAATTAGTGTTGGTTAGGGTTTGATTGATTGTAAAACAATTGTTTGGATAATCAATAGAAACCCGGTTTGAAAGGAATTGTTGTTTCTATTTCCTACACGTTTTCTGCATATTCTGATCAAGAGGATTCCGCACTCTTGATCGGATTGACAATTCTGTGAAAGATCCATACGAATAGGGGACCTACACGCTCACGCTCTGCCATGGGCGGAACTAAAGAAGATCGTGAGGGAGGAATTCTGCCCTCCGCATGAACTCAGGAAGTTGGAGCATGAATTTTGGTTTCTGAAACAAGTCGGTGATGATAACGATGGCTTAACCAACCGTTTCAAGCAACTTAGCATTCTCTGTCAGAATTATGCGGTTGTTACTCCGCCAAACCCTCAAGCCTCACAATCTAATCCTGCTACACCTGCAAACGAATGAAAACCAGACACTGGGACTGGGATTCATCCCAAGTGTACTACTTGCAACTTCCACCATCCTACCAATGCCAATTGTCGCCATTGTACCTATTGCAATCTCATTTTCGTCTCATTCCGATGTTTCCACCATCGGTTGGGGTGTGACACAAGCATCCAGCTTTTGGAGGTGGGAGGAAAACCCGGTCAGATTTCGAGCTGAACTGGTCCAAACGAAGCATATTTTTTGAGCTTGATTATTGGTTTTCTCTGTAGCTGAAACATAACTTAGATGTAATGCATATAGAGAAAAATATGTGCGACAGCTTGCTTGGTACTCTTATAATGAACGATAAGAGCAAAGACACGGCAAATGCGCAGTCCAACTTGGAAAAACTAAGCATTCGGCCGACACAATGGCTGAAACAATTGAGTGGCAAGTTCTTAAGTCCCCACCCAAAGTACTCATTCAAGTCTGATGATCAAAAACTTTTTTGTTAGTTTATAAAAAATGTTAAACTACCAGATGTGTTTGGATCTAATATCAGTAAGAGGATGACAGATAACAATGCTAACATTACCGGGTTGAAATCTCATGACTGTCATATCCTCATGCAACGTTTGATACCGATTGGGGTTAGAGGGCTTTTGACCAAAGATACATCTACACCGATAGTAGACCTTTGTATATTCTTTAAGGAACTTTGCTCTAGATAACTATTGGTGGATGATATGAAGAAAGCGAAGGATGACATTCTTACCATCTTATGCAAGTTAGAGATGATCTAGCCACTTGGGTTTTTTTGACATTATGGTTCATTTACTTGTGCATTTACCTGATGAAGTGATTGCGGGAGGTCCAATAGCTTTTAGATGGATGTATCCATTTGAAAGGTACATGAAAAAACTAAAGAACTATGTCAGAAACCCGACAAGGCCGAAAGGTTGTATAGCTGAAGCTTATGTGCTTGAAGAAGCTCTTACATTTTGTTCAATGTACCTTCAAGATTTTCAGACTAAGTTCAATCGCCCAGAAAGAAACGACGATGCCGTTGTTGAAAAGAGAAAGTTATGGGTGTTTGAGTTCAAATGTCGTCCTGTTGGCGCAACAAAAAACAAACATCTATCAATCATCGAAAAAAGCAAGATGGAATGGTTTGTCCTCGAAAACTACGCAGAAGTCATGGAGTACATGAAGTGAGTGTTTCTATCTTTAACTTTTCATAATCTGTTAATTAGTATTTTTCATTCCTTTCTTATATTAGTAATCAATGTAGTGAATTCAAACATACACATCCCCAAGATAATCTTAAAACCAATTTTTCGGGATGGTTTCTCCATAAGGTATAATACATATATAACATGCATTACTCTACACTTGCAAGGTAATACATATATAACAAACATTATTACTCTATATTTGTTAGGTCCGTTCGATGAAAACACAAAATTCTCCAGAATTCCACCCAGAGTTGTATGCTCTTTCAATTTGTGCGAAAATGACTGCTTATATTTACACTGTTTGCATAGTCAACGGTGTTAGGTTTAAGACATTTGAACGTGATTCAAAATGCGCAACGCAAAACTCTTGGGTGGAAGTGGTTGAATAGAACCATGTGAAAATTTATGGCCAACTAGAAGAAATTATTGAGTTGCGTTATACAAATGATTATTCAACTGTCCTATTTCGGTGCAAGTGGTTTGATACTCGAAGGGGTGTAAACCATGACAATAATGAACATGAATGGGACAAAGACAATCAACTCATATTTGCTTCGCAAGCCAAACAAGTGTTCTTCATCCAAAAAACGTCTCGAAACCAAAAAACATAAACATAGGTGGGTAGTCGAAAATGTTAATCATCGAAAAATTTGGGATCGGCCATTAAGTGATGACCATGTCAAGAAGGTTCAAAATGTTGACAAAGGCTTATAAGATATTGACGTTGTCCACAACAACTCTTTATCTGACTATCCACTTGTCATTGACTTAACCCAATACTTTCAAATTGGATCTCTTCATGTTACTGCGGGTAAGGCTGCAATTGAAGTTGATCCCCCAACGGCTACCGTCGATGAAGTGTTTGAGGTCGAGACTGATTGTGTTGAGGACAATCCCGATTATACGGAGTCTGACTAAATGAAAAGTTATTGTAATTTATATTAATTTGTATTTGATAAACACTTGTTGAAATATTTATTTGAATATGAGTTACACTTGTTGTACTTTCCATTAATTTCTATTAGATACACATGCTGTAACATTTGTAACTTTTTAGGGTTATGATTTCGGTATTGTTTATATTTACTTATCTGATGGCGGATGTGGCCCCATGGGGACATGGGGGTGACGGCGCAATTGATCCACCGCCTCCTGGTCATTTTTTGAGAGACACACATGAGACCGATGGTAAGTCTTTTAATAAATTATTTTTTGGTCCTTATATTTGATATATTATAAATGTTGTTACGAATTATTTTTGTTTTAATTACAACGGTTCCCCCGAAGAAGGTTATGGGGAAAGCAAAAAAATGAAAAAGTACATCGTATGGTAAAAGCGGGGGGGGGGGGGGGGCTGTATCCTTTACATTTGACAGAGAGGTCATTTATATCCCCGTTGGTGTACCAAGAGATTTATTTTTAAGGGAGGCCGGTTTGTATATGTGGCGGACCATCCCGTTCGATAAAATGGGATGGGAAAAAGTTTCACAACCGCATAGGAAAGCCATCATGAACCACTTAAGGGTAAATAAGTTATATGTATATAATTTACAGACCGTTAAACGGCTGCAAATGCACCGTTTAAAGGCAAGTTTACGGCTGCAAATGCTGCTGCAAACGGTTGCAATTTCACAGCCGTTTGCAACTGCGTTTGCCGCCGTTTAAAGGCCCGTTTACGGCTGCAAATGCGACGTTAAACGGCTGCGATTTTGCAGCCGTTTTATGGGTCGTTAAACTTGATTTATATATAATATTTTAACTTTTTTATTTAATTCGTAGGAAAATTTTAACTTTGATGAAGTGGAGCATGATTTAGAAGGAAAAAATTGAAGGGTGGAATTAAGAGTGTGCTTATGAAGCGGTACTCTAACCGCAAGAACGATGCTAAAAAATATTTCTTAGTAAGGGAGGTTACGATGATTGATAGGGCAAGGGCATACCATCCTGAGGATATGCCCCATGATAACTGGTTGAGAACCATCGAAGGTTTTTTGGACGAAAAAATATATTAAAAGAAGCGAGACCAACAAAAAAGTACGCGGGGAAACAACTATTCCCATTCCGTGGGTGGGGGGGGGGCAGCGTCGTAGCACCGCCTATGTAATTGTAATGTTATATATATGTGTGCGTGTGTGTAAGATTTTGTTTATTTAATGTCTAATATAAGTTTAATGTTAAACATGATATAGATTGGGTACCTGCGTACGCTAAAACCCACACGGATAATCAGGGGAATTGGGTTGACCCAGTTGCTGAACAGAATTACGTAAGTATTTCTTTCAAGTATAATTTCCTATGACAAATATATATATATATATATATATTTGTCATAGGAAATTATACTTGAAAGAAATACTTACGTAATTCTGTTCAGCAACTGATATATATATGAGAAAGGTTCAAATGAAAACTACTAGTTATTGCGAAAACTCAAAAAGTAACTAAAAAAGCCAAAAAAACATACCAATTTTTTTTTCCATACCAATTTTGGCTTATTAAATTATATAAAAAAACACTTAAAATATATTTGTAGTGCAAATGTGTAATATTACACATGTATATTATTACACATGTGTATTACAAATAATTTTTTTTTTTGAAAAAAGTTTTTTTATATATAAAAACTAGCGATTTTTAATAAAACTATTGTAAAAAAAATTGTTGTGTTTTTTAAGCTTTTTTTAGTTAGTTTTCGAGTTTTCGCAATAAAAATGGTTTTCATTTGAACCTTCACAATATATATATATATAGGGTAAGGTTCATGCGAGAACCACCCTTATTGCGAGAACCGCGAGAACCAATGTGAACACAACCTAAAATAGCTAAAAAAACCTAAAAAAAAACCTAACCCCCCCCCCCCCCAAAGCTAAAATGCTAAAAACTAAACCCTAAAAAAACCTTAAAAAATCTAAAAAAAATCTAAAATTTTTTTTTGTTTTTCTTTTAATATTTTTATGTTAAAATCGCTACTTTTAGTAGCAAAAAAAAATTTTTTTTTTTTGCTTCGAAAAGTAGCGGTTTTTTTATAAAAAATATTAAAAAAAAATTGTGTGATTTTTAGCTATTTTTAGGCATTTTTTGTTGTGTTCACATTGGTTCTCGCGGTTTTCGCAATAAGAGGTGGTTCCTAACGGATCCTTGTCCTATATATATATATATATATAGGGGATGGATCATGAGAAAACAAAAAAACTAACTAAAAAAGCCTAAAAAACATACAAATTTTTTTTTTTTACATTTTTTATAATAAATCGCCGGTGTTTATGAATGGAAAAAAATTTTAAAAAAAATAATAAAAAAATCCTTTTTTTGTTGTATTGCACATGTGCATTATTACGGATATAGTGCACATGTGTAGTATACATATAATGCACATGTGCAGTACAACAAAAAATATGTTTTTTTTTTTTTAAATTTTTTTATATGTAAAAAATAGCGAATTTTATATAAAAAATGTAAAAAAAATAAAATATTTGTATGTTTTATAGTTTTGTTTAGGCTTTTTTAGTTAGTTTTGTAGTTTTCTCAATTATATGTTGTTTTCTCATCATCCACTCCCTATATATATATAGGGAGAGGATTATGAGAAAACTACATATAAATGAGAAAAACTAGAAAACTAACTAAAAAACATTAAAAAAAAGCTAAAAAACATACCAAATGTTTTTTTTTTCTACAATTTTTTTATAAAAAATCGCTATTTTTTATATATAATTTTTTTTAAAAAAAAAAATTGTTGTACTACACATGTGTATTATATGTGTACTACACATGTATAGGTCTCGAAACTCGGTGGATCGATTAACGAAACCAAACCCTTGTTTATCACAAACACGGTCACGAGTGCGGAATCCCCGTGACGATGCCAAACCAAACACAGATAATATCAAGAACACGAAAGTAACCAATGAATCACAGTCAATTGATTAGATGAGAACAATGGTTCAAACACATACACACAATGTTTGAAATAATCTCTCAGCTCTCATGGTTTCACACAGAAACTATGAGGGGTTTATATAGCAGTCTGGCCCAGTAATATGACGAAACTTCAAAGAGGTTACGGCGAAACTCCAATATCGACGAAACTCAAGGAGTTTCGTCGATGATGATGATGACGAAACATGGATGAAGGGTGACGAAACTTCAAAGTTTTGATGAAACTCCATGAGTTTTTGTCATTTAGTCATGGTGAAACTCCTAGGAGTTTCATCATAAAGGAACTTTCGTCATACAGGGAGTTTCTTCAAAGAGGGAGTTTCACCAAGGTTTTGTCATCTAGCATGGTGAAACTCTAGGAGTTTCATCATGGAGTTTCCTCATGTAAGGCTTTGATGAAACTTGGGAGTTTCATCATACTGTTAAGCCTAGATCTATATAAACACACAAACAAACCAAATATGCAACATGCACAGTCATTTAACATTACAAAACAAACGAGACAAACTTGTCGGACCCAAGTAGGATAGGAGGATATCCGACTTGGTCTTCATTCCGTAAAAGTGTCGAACCGAACGTGCCGCGTCCACACAAAAAGTGTATCAACAAACTCCCCCTTGGACGCTGCTGTGATGGTTCATCTTCAATGTCTTTTATGTCGGAGGATCTTCAAAGTCTTCACGTGTCGTAAGTAGAAAGTGTATCAATAATCTCCCCATTTCATTTAGGAAGTGCGTTAATAAACTCCCCCATAGAATGAACTCTCCATTGAGTCATGCTTGTGAATCTTTTGATCTTTCAATTCTTCAGATCCTTGTGGTGTTGAAGAAGGGTCAGCGGAAACTCGATCATCTTTATCCTTTGAGTGCCTCCACGTCGTGTCTTCATTCCAAAGCTCGTATTCTAACACGTTCTCTTCGCCTTTAGCTTGATTGAATGTAGCATCTGCACATGCAAGAAAGCTAAACACGCAATGAGAACAACTGCTTGGAATATAGTTAACATAAACAAACGACACATACGTGACCATTTTTCAATCAACTACCGACCGACAACAGTTTGAAAGTTTAACAAATTGTTCAATTTTAGTCCTTTAACTTTCAAAACTTGTTAAATTCGACCGTTTCTGAAGATGCAATTGTTTTCCGGCTTGCAATCAGGATTTTGGGTAGGATAGACTCGAGTTCCAACATCGTAAGATCGAAAATAAGATAGAAGAAAAATCTTTTTGGCTTTTATAAAGTTTATATTAAAACACACCTAAAATATTTTTGGAATTTTGCATTTTTGAAATGTAAAGACAGAAAGCAATAAATAAATATATACAGAGATTCTTTTTGCAAGTTTCGAGGGTAAGAGAATCATATCAGTATACGGTCATGTCAAAACGCTCTTGTTGTTCAGTTAGTTAACATTAAGATAAGCATCCTATAACGATTATCGATATTGCTGTCCACATAAGCTCAAACTTATCAGATGTAATAATAATTAGGAGATACGATTTACGGTGAGGATTATACTTACAAGTCGGTGTTCATCCACTCACGACACATTCCCGTATCAAGGTATGCACGAGAGTTCATCTTACCGATGAGTATACTGCTTATCATCTGTTTGACAGTATATGATGTGAGAAAATCACTTATTTTTTATTGAAAACAAGCCCTATGTGATAGAATCACTTATTAATGAGGAACTTGATATTCAGATGCATGAGGGCACAGGAGCAAGTCCATGAACAGGTCAGTACATTGTACAGCAGAGAGACGAACTTGACTCCCGGATAAATGTGATATATTATCACTTATTTTGTTTGGACATGTGATTGTTGATCACTTATTGAGGTTGTATGCAGTATGTACACGTATGTATAGTATCATGGAAGATCTAGACTTGCGTCCCTGTTATTTTTAGGTAAAAGATACAACCATGATACCCAGATGATAAGTCAGCATAAAGACTGAATATCTCAGAACCTCTGCAATCTCTCAAACGAAATTTCGGTACTAAGACCATATGCCAACAAATGGTTCCTAACTGACTTGAAGTCTGTTAGGTTTGTATCGTTCTGCATATTTTAATCTGATTGTGAGCCTACCGATACATCGTATATAGAGCTGCTTATCGTTTTTCATTTTAGGTTTAAAAAGAGATTTCAACAGACCACTGATGTACTATCATATTCTTTTTTTTCTCGCCAGGAAACTCATTTTTGTTTTTCTATTGTTTTTGAGTTTTTGAAATTTTTCGATGTTTTTGGATTTTTAAAAATTGGATTTACTCCCCCTAAAATCAACAAACTATGATAAATTTTAAAATCACAAAGGTATTTACAAAAATGATTTTCCGATGTTGGATTAACTCATGTTTTACCTCAATACCGTTTACCAAAATTAATTTTAATCAGAATTGATTTATCGAATTTTGGAAAAATCAGTTGGCATGTCGGTAATCGGTGCGGACCATGACAATATTGACGAGTTTCATATTGAAACAATCACATGTGAGGTGATATTTGAGATCAACGTGTCAGGCCAAAGAGTGCTGTAGGAGATGATAATAATTCATAAAGCAGCTTAAACATCGACAAGAATAGGAGAGATTAGAAGTTTAAAACCGTATTCTGCAACTGCTTCGTGCATTGCCAGGAATCTGAGCGCTCTCCCAAACTTGATATCCACCCGATGTGGATTTCAAAGTCGATTTTGCAGCTACTTCAATTAAACCGAGAAAACTCTTCACACCAACAAGATTAGAAACCTTTGGGTCCGGTTGGTCTTCCACATTGCACCAACGAAGGTCTTTGTCTTTCTCTTTGAGAAGTAGTGTGCGGTTGTGTAATCCACGCCAAGGCATCTGCATACCCTGTTGGTTTGTTCAACGGACACATTTTCTCCAATCACACCGTGGAGGAATATACGCTGCACGTTCATCTTGTAGAGTTTGAACTTCAGACGTGCTGTAGGAGCGTACATTTTGATTGAATCTACCCCTGGGACCCGATCAAAAACCTTGAACAATCACATTTTTGGAATGATTTTCACTTTGTCGAAGTTGTCAATTTCTTTTAACAGACACACTTTTTGGAATGATTTTCATTTTCTTCTCTCCATCTAAGGCAACCACTCCTAGAAATAACAATATCTTGGAGCTTTGAGTCGCCTATCTTGTGCATGGACACTCCACTATCAACAATCCTATGACTATCGATAGTTCCTCCTGGAACATCCTGCATACTCACTCAGAGATTAGTTGGAGAGGGGGACCCAAGCCTTCATTGACTTAGGTCGCCCATGATCATCGAGGATTGTGATATCCATTTCCCGATGATTTGGAATTGATGTAGCTCCCCCTGAAACTTTATCTGTTTTAGGTTTCCAAGTTTGTTTCTGTTTACCAGATTGTGTATTATGTACAATTTCTGGTTTTAATGGTTGTGACAAACTAGGTTTCCTTTTAACAGATTTTACTTCCGTTTTTACAGCCTTTTCAATCACCTTCACATTTTTACATCGTTGTTTTGTTTCTTGTTCTTTAATAGTGCGTTTGTCATTTTTGGGTGAAACAGGACGACGTTGTTGGTGACCTTGTTCAGAAGGGGGTCTTTCAACAAAATTTGCTTTTGGAGAGTTTGTGCAGTTTTTGATAATGTGTCCAAACTCCCCACATTTGAAATAAGTTCTCCTTTCAACAAAGTTAGGAGAATCTGATCGATGGCATGACGTTGAAGTTGTAGACCCAGAGGTACTAGCTTCACACCCATTTGTGTGTTGGGTGTAATTGTTATCACTATTACGTTTCAAAATGTTGACTTTTTGAACAAAATCGGTATTTGACTTATTTTCAAAAGTCTCCACTTTATCAGTACCTTTGGAGGCCACAAACTTAACGTCTTTTGCTTTCTTCTTATAACGAGCTCCTTTTGATTCAACCTTAGCTTTAGGTTTTGGAGCTCGTTGTTTCTGTTGTTTACCCTTAGAAGCAATATGTTGTTGCTTTGTTGGTTGTCTTTGATTTCCAAATTGTTTTCGGATTTCATTTTTAGGAATTGGGTCACATTGAGTTACAACAACTCCAGGGATCGTCTTTCCCAAAAATTTGCTTGTGTTATCTTCGAAAACTTTATCAATCGAAGATGGATTGACATTTTTAATTGGAAAATCATTGTCTGAATAATTTTTAACATCTCCGACCAAAGTATACAACAAGTTATTGCTTTTAACAACAGACACACATTCCTTGTCATCCTTGACAACTTTGACGTCTTTGACATCTTTGACAGGATCAATCACTTGCTTGGCAACAGGTTGCACTACAGGAGTAGGAGGATCACACAGAATATGATTCTCAATGGGAATTTCTACTCCTTTCATCTCATCAAGTGATGTATCCTGATCACTAACATCTGATTCATCATCAGATGAATCATAATCCTCAACAGTTGGAGGACTTTGATTCACTGTTGTTGAATTTCCCGTTTCAACAGATGAGTCACTTGAGGAACTGTCCAGTCTGAACCCTAATCCTGTAGTAACTTCCTCATAATCAAGAGCCACACCAGGTTCAAAACGAGGCATATCCTTTTCATCGGGCATTCTGGTATAGTTGTGTCTCAAAGGGGGTGGACACGCCTTATACCCAACGCCTTTCTTGTTCCCTTTTAGCTGTTGAGCTTCTATGATGTGATCAAGCACATATCGGGAGTTAGAATAACTCTCCAATTTGAGCTTGATTGCATCATGTTCGCATTTGGAAACGGCTAACTCTTTCTTTGTTTCCTCAATGATATTAATGTAGTTATTAATACCAATTTGTTTGTTAAAAACAGTTTTTGTTAGTTCGGAAACACTTTTCTTTAAAGTTTCGATTACTTCTTTGAAATCCTTTTCATTTCGAGTTAGGGCCATGTTTGCTTCTTTGCATTTAGAAAGCTCAATAACTAAACTTTGATTGTGACTATGAACCTGTTCGGATTCCAGTTTCAAATATGCACACATATCACATACACTAGGAGTAGGAGTGTCGGAATTTACCTGACTCGTCGAGTCTGAGACATTTGCAATAAAGGCAGTCTGATAAGAAAAAGATTTCTGACACTTTAACTCCTCAGCTTCCTTCAATAAATCATCAGCATCAGAATTATAACCTCCCGCATTCGAGCTTTCTTCATCTGAACTCCCGCTATAACCTGAACTGTCATCGCTTTCAGAAAACTCTTCCTTGTGAACATGCTTGATGTGGTTGATGATTTTTGCATAGCATGCGGTTCCACCTCCTTGATCTCCATCTCTGAATTGTACAGACCAATTACATCCTTCATCAGCTTGAACGGTCAATGCTCGATCGGTGTTTGATGGTCTAGACTGGTCTCGGTTGGTGGTGTTGTTCACAGCTACTATCCCTTTTTCACGGTTGACCTGATTTGTGTTGGTCTAATTACGGAAGGGGTTTTGATTGCCTTGTCTGCTCGGTCGGGTGCACTCACGTTTGAAGTGACCCTTTTCTCCGCAGTTAAAACATGTAACCGCGTCATTATCAAAACCGTACTTTGTCTCCTTTTTGCCTTCCAAAGAGGTTCTTCCAGTTCGAGCCATGTAATCTTTTTCTCTTCTAACAGCACTCGCAAACGCCCATTTGATATCCATCAACTCCATCTCATCACGATCTATCTATTGATAATCTTCATTGGTCAAATTAATGTTTCCAATTTGACCTGCAACCAATCCGCAGTAGGCGCTGACCATAGTATTGATAAGTTCCAAATGTTCTTTCGCCACTTCTATGCTTATTTTCGAAAGGTTTGAAGTATCAACTCTGGCGGTGTTGGGGTTTTGGGAATGAAAAGTGTCACTGTAATTTGCTTGTTGAGGTTGTGGTTGGGCTTGCGGTTGAGTTGGAATATAAGCATTTGGACTATATTGAGGTTTTGAAAAACCGTGAGCTTGAGCAACAACATGAGCTGGCGGAAGATATGCATTTGGATCGAAAACCGGAGGAGGAGCTGTTTGGGGAAAGGGAAATGAACTTGTATTGGACATAAACGCCGTCTAAAGTTTTGGTTGCTGAGCTGAACTGGAACTGGAACTGGAACTGGAACTGGAACTGGAACTGGCTAAAGAAGTAAAACCTGCAAGGTACATTTCAGTATTTTGAGGAACAGGAATTCGTTTAGCTTTTCGGATTTCTTCATCATTCTTGTGTTCCAACTTCTGAATGAATTCATAGATACTTACAGTATCTAAACTAACCATATGCTTTAGAAATTCAATTAAAGAACTCCATTTCGGGGGTAGAGCATCAGCAAACCTTGCTACCATTTCCTGTTGAGTTGCAAGAACACCATAAGAATACATTTCACTAATCAAATGATAAAAACGAGTTGTCATGTCATTTAGCGTTTCATTGTCCAAGAATTGAAATGATTCAAATTCCTTCTTCAACAGATCATGACGTGTCTTTCTTGTAGCTGCATTTCCTTCACCTCTCGCTACCAAGGCATCCCATAAGGCCTTCGTGCTTGTACAATAGCCGAATTGATGATAGATGTCTTTGTGAAGTGCTTGTGTGAGAATTGAAAACGCCTTCTTCTCAAGATCATATGCCTTCTTGTCGACTTCTTGCATATTCATAAAGGTCGTGGCATTTGATCCTGCTTCTTCAAGAGCTTGATTATAAGGCGAAATGAAGCATGTCCATAACTCGGTGTTTTGCCCTAGAATGTACGTGTGAAAACGACCTTTCCATGTCGGATATTCATTCATGTGATTCAACTTTGGCGGGCGATTGTTGCTACCCGTTTCGCTTTCGCTTTCACTTATCAACCGATTCTGGATACTTTGATTCTGGTTCATCACCAATGCCCATTGATTTGCACTAACCGATTGTTGAGGCATGATATTCCTTAACCAAACTGCTGCCGAAGTCTGATCTTCACCTGGTCTTGGGTTCGTATTCCAATCCCAAGGACTAGTACAACTCATGATTGATGTATTGAATAGAAAACCTGGTTACACACTTGAAAACACACTGTTAAATCACTTTTGCAGAGCCTTTGTTTAAAAATAAATTACAAGTTTCGACGAAACTCTAAGTCTTGGCGAAACTTGTTTGACGAAACAAACTACTCGACGAATCTTGTTTGTTCGACGAAAGTTCTGTGAAGACTCTTTTGTGACGAAACTTTGTAATGTGATGAATCACTATTCGACGAATCTTGATAACCGACGAAACTTGATCAGCGACAAAACTAGATCAATGACGAAACCTGGTTGATCTTCGATGAAACCTGTATGTGACGAAACTAGGGATCGATGAAACTAGATAACCTTTGTGCGACGAAACTTGATACAAAGACTTCTGTGACGAAACCTTTACTAGCGACGAAACCTTGATTTAATTAATGCTCGACAAAACTTGATTAAATAAAGCTCGACGAAACTTGATTAAATAAAGTTTGGCGAAACCTTCATATGACGAAACTTCTTTTTGTGAAGAAACTTAATGTTGTTGACGAAACTTAAGTATATCACACTGATCGACGAAACCTAAGGTATGACCTCTGATATGACGACGAAACTTCTTATGTGAAACAACCTAGTGACGAAACCCAGGAACCAATGACGAAACTCTGATGTTTTTGACGAAACCTTTAATTTATCTTTGATCGACGAAACCCTCTATGTGATCGACGAAACTATGGAACAACGAAACTTCTGAATTTTGGCCTTTGGCGAAACTTCTGTTATAAAGAAACTGACGAAACTTAAAGGATGAAACAATGTGACGAAACCTTTGACCATCGCCGAAACATGGCTGATCTCAAAGTGACGAAACTCAATGGTGGATGACGAAACTTCTGATAAACTTCTTACGGGTTTCGTCGTAGGGACCTTTTGTCAACAAAGGATAAGATCAGGGAGTTGGTAAGATATTTCAAAAGCAAACCTTATCTCTTCTCTGACACAGACACCCGATTTTCAACCTCACACCATGCCTATCATACTTTTGAAAGCACAATTTTCAAACAAATATGATTTTTAAATTCAACAACAACTTGAACAGTAAATTTACAAAGGATCAAAAAGTTGATATTATGAAGAACACTTTGAAGGTTACTGAAGAACACGATGAAGATTTGAAGATTCCGGTCACGAGTTTGCTTAAAACTTTCACTAAAAACCCGGTTTATCACGTGAACAATCAATCTAACAAGGTTTTTGATAAAACTTTTTAGCAAACAACAACAAGATTAACAGTTTTTAAGAAGATTTTTCCAGAAATGTATGAACTTTTCAAGACCAATTTTCAGAAAAACAACAATAACCAGTTTTAACACTTGATAAAAACCGAACTATGTTTGATTTTAAACAAGGATAAGAGCCAAAGCTCTGATACCACTTGTAGGTCCCGAAACTCGGTGGATCGATTAACGAAACCAAACCCTTGTTTATCACAAACACGGTCACGAGTGCGGAATCCCCGTGACGATGCCAAACCAAACACAGATAATATCAAGAACACGAAAGTAACCAATGAATCACAGTCAATTGATTAGATGAGAACAATGGTTCAAACACATACACACAATGTTTGAAATAATCTCTCAGCTCTCATGGTTTCACACAGAAACTATGAGGGGTTTATATAGCAGCCTGGCCCAGTATATGACGAAACTTCAAAGAGGTTACGGCGAAACTCCAATATCGACGAAACTCAAGGAGTTTCTTCGATGATGATGACGAAACATGGATGAGGGGTGACGAAACTTCAAATTTTTGATGAAACTCCATGAGTTTTGTCATTTAGTCATGGTGAAACTCCTAGGAGTTTCATCATAAAGGAACTTTCGTCATACAGGGAGTTTCTTCAAAGAGAGAGTTTCACCAAGGTTTTGTCATCTAGCATGGTGAAACTCTAGGAGTTTCATCATGGAGTTTCCTCATGTAAGGCTTTGATGAAACTTGGGAGTTTCATCATACTGTTAAGCCTAGTCTATATACTATATATAAGCATTTCCCATGTCTAAAATAGTAATTTAACATCAATTTTTTAAGATGGCAGATTAAAAGTCTCAAATAAAACCCTATATTTTTTTTCATTTTTTCCCCATTCTACCCCTGCTCTCCCTACGTCCCCTGTTATATGAAACCCTAATCATTGAAATTGAATATTATCATTAACACAGTCGTTCCCTTTACCCTCCCCAGAGCAGGCTATCACCCTTCAACGGCCGGAGAAATGAAGGGTCCTATATTAAACCCGTTTTCCGTTATAGATAGATTTGCGCCTATATATGAGGGGGAGAGAGACGCTCAGAAGCCAGACAAAACACCGGCCGTTGCACGCCTGCACCCATGTTCCAGCTGTAAATCGGAACTATCCATCAGACAAGTTCGAAATCAAAGGTAACATCTCTAAGATTCCGGGTTTTCCATGTTTATCTTCTTCTTCTTCTCTTCTTGAATATACAGAGCGAATTTGGGTGTTCATGTTTGTGTTATTTTCCTTTCTTAACTCGCAATAAGTCGTTACATATTTGTTTATCATTGGTCGACGAAAGAAAAAAATGAATTTGATTTAGGGATACATGTTTTTTATGGTTTGTTGTTGCGATTTGCATAAATATAGGTTGAACATGAATAAGCCCTTAAAGCAAAATCGAATAAAAATAGTATTTGGACACATATGCTGTTCAATGGGTTATTTAAATAGGTGGGAAGTTGGACACATATATACTGTAATGGCTCACTTGGGTTGTCTTGTATGTAAAATGGGTCAAATAAAAAAATAACCAAAAAGGGGGCATCTTGTCTTTGAATGCAGAACCTCTTATATTCACTTTATTAAAAGATTTACATCATTACAACAAGCTATTTATAACATTTTATTGCATGAAATCAAAAGCCAATTGAACTAACCACAATGCAAACGTGACCAATCAAAAGCTTTGAGCAGCTGCTGCAACTTGTATTTGTGAATAAAATAAAAGAGGCCATTATGCAAGATTATTGGCACAACACAACTTAATTGAGCCATTAAGCAATTAGAATATAATTTACTCATTGATTTCCTTTACATGTTTAGAACTACATTTGCTGATATAAAAGACTACAAGTAACTATGACTGACCTGCATGTATCAAAAAACATAGGAGTACCATTCAAAAAGACTCTTAAGTGGTTCTAATCTCATTTGAACACATTTTCACCTTTGTAATTCTTTGACCCATTCGATCACGTTACACGTTTGTTATTGTTTAACCCATATGTGCAGCTCATGACAATAACTTACATCCAACTCTCACTTGCTCAGAAAACCGTTGTTTGTTCGGCCTTGTCATGTACCCATTTCCAGCAATTTGTTTAACAATACGGATCGATTGCATTTGCAGGCACACTTACAGGCAGCCTACCCACGATGCCTAACTTACCTACCGACGTGATAATTTCAGACATACTAACAAGGGTCCCGGCGAAGACTGCCGCACGATCTAAAAGTGTCTGCAAGGAATGGCATGCACTACTATCCACGCGCGACTTTGAAAAAGCTCACTGTTCACACACATTGACCCCCAGTAATCAAAGAACCCTGTTGATCCGTGACCTCAATTGCCATATTCAGCCGATGGAATTTGATACTGCTGATTACGGCCTGCAGACCATAGTTCCGCTCCCATTTCAAGCTGAAATAAGGGATGTCAGGATACTGTCACATCTGGACGGCCTCCTATGTGTATGCTTGCAGCATACAGATAAATTGGTCCTCTGGAATCCCACCACTGGCGCACACACACTTTTGGCCACCCCAGCCGGCCATGGACTGTATACAGATCTAACAGATACCGTTGGATTATACAATGGCGCATCTAACGACTACAGAGTCCTGCATTTATCTCGAAGATCAGATCTGCTATCAGCGCATGTCTACTCCAGACAGCTGGGAAGCTGGAGGAAAATAGCCTTCGAAACTAATCCCGAATACCAAAAGCGCAGATTCTATTGGTCACCCGGTACCGTTTGCGGTGACACTTTGTACTTTACCGTCTGCGAATGCTATGTCGTGGGTAAAAATCTGGTTGTCGGGTTTGATACCAACACTGAACAGGTTACAGAGATCAGCTTTCCCCCAGTCCCATCCTCCGGGATTTTCCAAGGCATCTTAGTTGATGTCCGACAGTCTCTTCACATGGTTCTATGGACTGGCCATCAAGATATGTCACTAACACTATGGGCCCTACAAGGAGAGACCTGGGTCAAACACTTCTCAACTCCTACAGTCCCCCCCATACCCCTATCATTGTGGCTAACCATAACCCACTACTTGACCGACAGAACTTTTGTGGTGATGAGTAACTCTCGAAAACTTTATGAAATACGAGTTGCCAACAACCCCTTAGAATGTTATCACGCATCCAGCTGGTTCCGAGGTTACATAGGCGCGGTTTTCCAACAGACCTTAGTCTCGCCAAATGCTTGATCATTTAATAACATAATCTTTACTGTGTTATTACTTTATTTTTGGTTTCTGGTATGTATGTCACCTAAGGTTCATTTTTGGTTTATGGTATGTATGTCACCTATGTTTCATTTTTGGTTTCCGGTATGTATGTCACCTATGTTTCATTTGTTCGCACATCTAAGCATGGGTTATTAAAATGGATTTACTACATTCCGTTATGTCTTTACATTCTTCTCGTACAAACCTTATAATTAAAGATCAGCTTACAAACTGTAGAAAGTACTTGTGCATTGCGGTGAGCATTCGGTTGGCATCGGTCTTCTTCGCTGACTATTAAGTGGCCGCAATCGAACTGAGTTAACTGATAATCAGGATTAGCCAACACTTTGTGTTGACGCCAACACAAGTAGAGGTTTGTTTCCGAACATAAGAGCGAGATAGTGGTGTGCATGTGCTGGTTAGGGCCTGTCTGAATCTATAACAGCAACCATAACCTAAGCATCAGTTATCCTTAGTTTTAGAACCAAAAGCAACCGGTTAACAGCGATTCGGTTAATCGGTTATGAAACCATCAGGTGAGTATTCTGTTCTTAAAAGTTTAACACCAACACCGTCGGTTTTCCGGTTAATAAACAAAAAATGTAGACTAAAAGGTCCACAAATGTTAAGCCAATTTATATAAAAGCTAACAAATGTAATCGGACACGGTAAAAGATTTAAATTAGAAGATATCAACTTGTTTTTGGCAAACCAATGTGATTCTTAACAAACAGCCACATGGCTGAAATTACAGCCTTGGAAATCATATACTTTTGGTCAGAAACTGGGAACAAAAAGTTCTCTCGTGGTTTACATAACTAGCCATCAATTGTGATAAAATACATTCTTATAAATTTTAACCTTTTTTTTATATCATTCAAATTTCGTAATTAACTAACAACATGCTTATCTATAACATCCAATAGCCAAACCATAAAATTTTGGCTCAGTTCATCATAAGTTAACGAAATCTCAAAACTGGTTGATTATAAACCTATCATAAATGAAAGTTGCTTTCGGTAAACTGCCTTTCTTTTGTTGCCACACCTGTGCATCTGTTATTTAAAGGGTTTAACTCCCCCAATCACATGCATATACGGTGATCTGTACATACATCGATTTAATGAGCCCCATATTTTTTGCAGGTTCAAGGCGCACATCTGCACCGTATGTCTGATAGGCGCAAAAAACCACGTCCCGATAATGTTGATTCGGTTGCGCTACGGAGGGAACACAACAAAAGATATTATGCTGCAAGAAAAGCCGCTAAGCAGTTACGTAATCCCACAGCGCCCGACCCTACCCCATCTGTCCTTGTAACATCTTTGGCATCTGCTACACCAGTGGGACCGTCTACATCACATCAACCAAACAATGAAACACCCGCTCCACGCCGGACCCGGAAAAACCCATATGTCCCTATAACTTCTTTGGCATCTCCTACACCAGTGGGACCGTCTACGTCACAACAACCAAACAATCAAACACCCGCTCCACGCAGGAGCCGGTAAAATCCAAATTCCCACTGTTCGCTGATGCCACCAACAACCTTCTCCCCAGAAGCTCAACCAGACATGCCCCCCTGTGCAAGGGGTGAATCCATACCCCAAATCTCCCAAGGTAAGTATTTCCATAACCACCACTCATTTAGTAAATTTAAATTCCCTACTTTCCGTACTCAAGATATTTTATTCAACAGGTCCTCAACCAGACCCACCTCCACCACTGACTCACTTCCCACACGTTATTCATACCACACCACTTCCACAAACAATCACGACAACCGATCCGTATAACTTTGTTTTCGACGGCCTCCCCACAGCACACCGTATCCTAAAGGAGATGAGCCCCTGCCCTCACTGTACCGCAAAACGCTTCCCTTTTGAATTCCCCACCTTTTGCTGCATGGAAGGAAAAACAGTCCTTGCACACACCGAAATTCCAGAACAACTACACCGTTTATACACAACACAAGAAGAGATTGGCCGGGTTTTTAGAGAAAACATACGGGCCTACAACACCAACTTCTCGTTCACTTCAATGGGTGTCTCGTTAGATGAAACAATGACCAACATGAGAGGGGGTGTTTACACCTTCCGCGCCCACAGAGGCATATACCACAAAATAGACCAGTTGGTTTCACGAAATGGCACTTCCAGATACCTACAACTATATTTTTGTGACCCGGATACAGAGTTACAACATCGGTTGCGCTGGCCAAACTTGGATGCTACTATTACTAAAATTCTTACGCAAGCTCTTTCCACAAACCCCTACATGATAACCTTCCGCCGCCTAGCCGAACTAGGCCCCCTAGACAACTACAGAGTTACCCTAAATGCTTCTGTTGAACTTGACCAGCGCGTCTACAACCGACCTACCACATCTGAGGTGGCTGGTATTTGGGTAGAAGGTAACGACAATATCACCGCATACAAAAGAAGTATTGTTGTTTATGGCAGGTCTGAATATCAACAAACTATTCAACCATACTACAGTTGCTATGACCCACTGTCATACCCTCTATTCTTTCCCAATGGTGAGCCCGGGTGGCATTCAAATATACCACGCCTTGGCGTACAAGCCATTCAAAGGCAATCCAATGAGAACACCATGGAGGACGACATAGACGGTACCACATTCTAATAGTTACAAATAAAACACTCCATCCCAATATTATTTGAAGTTAATGGCTAACCTTTTAAACCTTATACCAATACGCAGAGCTGGAGACACGAAGATCACGGGGAACTGTTGCAATGCGAGAATACTATTGCTACAAGTTCCAAGTCCGTCCAACTGGAAACATACTGCTTCTAGGTGGTCGGTTGCTACAACAGTTTACGGTTGACGTCTACATAAAAGTAGAGACATCGCGGTTACATTACTATGAACGGAACCAACCTAAAATAAGAGCAGAACTATACCAGGGAATTATGGATTGCGTGAATGCCGGTGACGCTCATCCGACCAGAATTGGTAAACGTATCGTTCTTCCTGCATCTTTCATTGGTGGTCCTCGCGACATGCGTCGTCGCTTCCTAGACGCAATGGCATTAGTACAAGATGATGGGAAACCATATTTGTTTTTGACAATGACATGTAACCCACAATGGCCCGAGATTTCTCTCAATTTACAACCGGGCCAAACTGCACAAGACCGCCCGGATCTTGTTTCCAGAGTTTTCCGTGCAAAATTAGAGGATCTTAAGGAACAATTACTTAAAAAACACATTTTAGGCCATGTCCGAGCACACGTTTACGTGATTGAGTTCCAGAAACATGGTTTACCGCATGCCCATTTCCTTCTTATAATGTACCCGCAATACAAAATCATTAACCCAGGTCAGTATGATAAGTTTGTGTGTGCAGAAATTCCAGACATCCAAACGTATCCCCAACTGCATGCCGTCGTTGTGAAACACATGATTCATGGACCATGTGGAACCCTCCGAATGACCAGCCCGTGCATGCAAGGAGATCCTAAAAAATGTCGGTTCCATTATCCAAGGCAGTTTAACGACCATACAACACAAGGAGACGACGCATATCCCCTGTATCGAAGACGCAACAACGGGATAAATGTGGACGTCAGGGGTAACACACTAGACAATAGATGGGTGGTTCCATACAACCCAACGTTGCTTATGATGTTCAACTGCCATATTAATGTCGAGATATGTTCAAGTGTAAAATCTGTGAAATATCTCTTCAAATATATTTACAAGGGTCATGATAAACAGGAGATACAAATACATCCAGATGCACAGGACGTTGTTATCAATGAGATAAAACGATTCCAGGATGCACGCTACGTATCACCACCTGAGGCAATGTGGCGTATATTTTCGTTCCCTCTTTCTCAAATCTACCCTGCTGTTTTAGCATTACAACTTCACCTCCCTAAAAATCACACCGTAACATTTACAGCCACCGACATAATGTCTGAAGTTATAGATAGGGAAAGGGATAAAAATACCATGCTCACTGCTTTTTTTGACAAAAATAGATTGGACCCAAAAGCCAGGCAGCATTTGTACAAAGATTTCCCAACCCACTACACATGGAATAAAAGCGACGCCCTTTGGAAAACCCGAAAAATAAAGCCACAAAGAGGGCGAATTGTTTCTGCAAATCCTGCTGAAGGAGAACGGTACTACTTACGACTTCTTTTGACACATATAAGGGGGCCTACTTCGTTTGAACATCTTCGTACAATAGAAGGTGTTAAACACCCTACTTTCCGTAAAGCCGCTTTAGAGAAAGGCTTAATTGAAAACGACAATAGTTTATCACAATGTCTTGATGAAGCCGCCATATTTCAATTCCCAATGGCGTTGCGAAGGTTATTTACAACCATATTGGTTTTCTGTGAACCAGCCGATGTTCGCCAACTATGGGTTGACCATTTTGACACACTTTCCGAAGACCATCAACGGCATTCTCAAAACAACACACACATCCAAAATTTGGTTCTATAGTAAATCGGCTCATACCTACAATCTATGGGTAAAACACTATTTGACTTTGACCTCCCTGCTATGTCAAATGACGTAACCCCACTTGACGTAACCCACCGTGACACACAAGATGAATTAAACATAATTGTTGACCCGGCACACTTACATGCACAACACTCCCTCAACCCCGACCAACAAAGTGTCTTTCACGAAGTCATGCAGCACGTTAACGGTGGCCTTCCAGGAGTGTTCTTCATAGACGACCCAGGTGGAACAGGAAAAACCTTCTTGTACAACGCACTGCTCGCTGAGGTCCGTTCACGTGGCCTCATTGCACTTGCAACGGCTTCATCAGGCGTTGCGGCAAATAACATGCCGGGTGGTAGAACGACCCACTCTAGATTCAAAATCCCAATAAAGTTAACTAACAACTGCATGTGCAGCGTAAAAAAACAAAGTGGGGCTGCTCGCCTCATTAACTCAGCGAAACTAATCATTTGGGATGAAGCATCCATGGCCAGTCGACAATCCATAGAAGCAGTCGACCGCACCTTGCAAGACATCACCGGCATAACTCTCCCATTTGGTGGAAAGATAATGGTAATGGGAGGAGACTTCAGGCAAGTGCTACCCGTTGTCAAAAAAGGCACACAAGCACAGATCGTAGACGCTAGCCTGCGCATGTCACCTCTTTGGTCATTGACTAAGAGGATGCAGTTATCGATAAATATGAGGGCCATCAATGATCCATGGTACTCATAGTTCCTATTACGAGTAGGCGACGGAACTGAACCCACAATAGATGGAACATTCATCAGAATCCCCCGAAGACATGGCAATTCCGTTTACAACCAGGGATAACTCGATCAAAGAACTCATTAAAGCCATTTTTCCGTCTCTACATACAAATGTCAAATCCTCTGATTGTATAACTTCAAGGGCAATCTTAACCACTAAAAATGAAAATGTCGACGAGATTAATGACCATATCATCGGCATTTTCCAAGGTGAAGAAAGACTATACTACAGTTTTGACACAGCGGAGGACGACCAACAAAACCTGTATCCAACCGAGTTTCTAAACTCACTAACAATCAGCGGGTTGCCGCCCCACAAGCTTCGCCTCAAAACTGGATGCCCTATTATATTGCTCCGAAACATCGACCCGCCAAATGGCCTATGCAATGGCACTAGACTTATATGTAAAGCATTCGGACCCAACGTCATTGACGCAGAAATAGCAATCAGTGACCATAGCGGGAAAAGTGTTTTCCTACCCAGAATACCCATGACTCTATCCGAAGACGATATGTTCCCATTCAAACCGAAGAGAAAACAATTCCTGGTACGGCTTAGCTTCTCAATGACAATCAACAAATCACAGGGCCAAACAATACCCTACGTTGGAATTTACCTTCCGGAATCTGTATTCTCACATGGCCAGCTTTACGTGGCACTATCAAGAGGCAAATCACGTGAAAACACAAAGGTTCTGGCCCACCCGCCAAAAAGGTTTACACAACCCGGGATTTACACCTCCAACATTGTGTATCACGAAGTTTTGCAACCCTGATCCCCCAATGTTATACAAACAAAAAGGTACGTTGGCTTATATATTTAATGTCACCAACATGAAACAAAAATTGGGTGTCTACTCCACCATACATCACTTCCCAGATCCCCCACAGTCTGTTATAAAATCTTTCTATGTTTACTGTTGCAGTAACGGGTCTTTTTAATTTTACAACAACCCCTGACGAAAACATGTCATCTCACCTCAGCTGTTACGTTTACTCATCTATTAATAAAGACACTCTGCTGCTGGTACGATTATACATTCCTCCATACGGTTCACTCATACTCTAATGCTAATGTGTCTTAACGCTTACCAGTTGACCCGTTTGACGATTATGCAACACCATCTGCCCATACCAGTTTCAAAAAAACTACATAAAAAGGCAATAAGTCGACAACACTTACAGTTGACCAATTTGTAACACAATACCAGTTTGCATCATGAGCAAACGGGTCACCTATCGCCTATCGTTATTATAACACTAAACTTGACCCAACCAAAAAACTTCACTGCTCATAATTATTGACATATTTATTAACTTGGTGGTTTTTCAAATTTTGTTTTCAGCAGTTTAAAGGCGATAACGACGGCGACCAACAACGTTCATGCATCTGGACATCAAACAAGAAAATCAGAAGCTGTTCCGGTTACCAGCTATGACTACCTTTACCCATCTATTAATAAACGGGATTTACCTCCTGGACATCAAACAAAAAGGTACGTTGGCTTATATATTTAATGTCACCAACATGAAACAAAAATTGGGTGTCTACTCCACCATACATCACTTCCCAGATCCCCCACAGTCTGTTATAAAATCTTTCTATGTTTACTGTTGCAGTAACGGGTCTTTTTAATTTTACAACAACCCCCGACGAAAACATGTCATCTCACCTCAGCTGTTACGTTTACTCATCTATTAATAAAGACACTCTGCTGCTGGTACGATTATACATTACTCCATACGGTTCATTCATACTCTAATGCTAATGTGTCTTAACGCTTACCAGTTGACCCGTTTGACGATTATGCAACACCATCTGCCCATACCAGTTTAAAAAAAACTACATAAAAAGGCAATAAGTCGACAACACTTACAGTTGACCAATTTGTAACACAATACTAGTTTGCATCACGAGCAAACGGGTCACCTATCGCCTATCGTTATTATAACACTAAACTTGACCCAACCAAAAAACTTCACTGCTCATAATTATTGACATATTTATTAACTTGGTGGTTTTTCAAATTTTGTTTTCAGCAGTTTAAAGGCGATAACGACGGCGACCAACAACGTTCATGCATCTGGACATCAAACAAGAAAATCAGAAGCTGTTCCGGTTACCAGCTATGACTACCTTTACTCATCTATTAATAAACGGGATTTACCTCCCGGACATCAAACAAAAAGGTACGTTGGCTTATATATTTAATGTCACCAACTTGAAACAAAAATTGGGTGTCTACTCCACCATACATCACTTCCCAGATCCCCCACAGTCTGTTATAAAATCTTTCTATGTTTACTGTTGCAGTAACGGGTCTTTTTAATTTTACAACAACCCCCGACGAAAACATGTCATCTCACCTCACCTGTTATGTTTACTCATCAATTAGTAAAGACACTCTGCTGCTGGTACGATTATACATTACTCCATACGGTTCACTCATACTCTAATGCTAATGTGTCTTAACGCTTTCCAGTTGACCCGTTTGACGATTATGCAACACCATCTGCCCATACCAGTTTCAAAAAAACTACATAAAAAGGCAATAAGTCGACAACACTTACAGTTGACCAATTTGTAACACAATACCAGTTTGCATCACGAGCAAACGGGTCACCTATCGCCTATCGTTATTATAACACTAAACTTGACCCAACCAAAAAACTTCACTGCTCATAATTATTGACATATTTATTAACTTGGTGGTTTTTCAAATTTTGTTTTCAGCAGTTTAAAGGCGATAACGACGGCGACCAACAACGTTCATGCATCTGGACATCAAACAAGAAAATCAGAAGCTCTTCCGGTTACCAGCTATGACTACCTTTACTCAGCTATTAATAAACGGACTCTGCTGCTGCTACTATTATTCATTAGTACATACGGTTCACTCATAGTGTTATGCTCATGCGTATTTACGATTTGCAATTTCACCCGTTTCACGATTATGTAAGACGATCTCATCATAACAGTTTTGGTTATTTTGGTTTGAAAACTTGTGTTCACTCATAGTGTTATGCTCATGCGTATTTACGATTTGCAATTTCACCCGTTTCACGATTATGTAAGACGATCTCATCATAACAGTTTTGGTTATTTTGGTTTGAAAACTTGTTGGGTCACCTATCGCCTATCGTTATTGTGACACTACTTCAATTTTACTAATTCTTATTTTTTTTCCCTCAATCTGACCTGTTCAATTCCAAAACCATGAAGATTCGATAACTCCATACTCAACCCCGCCGAAACAGTTCAACAATCGTTATAACCCAAATTATAAAATTTTACTAATTCAAAATTTTCCAAAACCACACACGTTGAAAACCAAAAAAAAAAAAAACAATATTTTGAACATGTTAAAAAAACTACACACATACTACTATACATACTCTAATATTACCAACGTTTTAATAACCGGTTTTTCAATAGAGCCCCATATACGGTTTCAAACCGTTTAACCACTTCACCTGCGTTCTATTGCATGCTGACACCGGCATCACTAATCAACACTATACCGTCATAAAAATACAACTGCAAATAAAAAAACACCAACCATTATTCAACCACTAAAACCGCCCGGTTCTGAACCGCCCTCCTTGCACATTCAAACAAATAACAACCAACATGACTAATTAACCATATCATGTCATAAAAAACCAACTTCACCTAAAATAAAAGTCCAAATAACACTCAACCGGTATAACCGCCTGGTTCGAATCGGTCACGAAAAAGTTCAATACTACATTCACCTTCAACGGAGGTCAAATAAAACTTAATTGGTATTCGTATTCATACCGTTCGATACTACATTGAAATTCACTTCCACTCAAATAAAACTTATACTTAAATACATCATTTATCTTTTACAATAAATATAATAAATACTAAACAACTAAATCCTCCTACTAAAATAAATCCCCTGTAAAAACCACGTGGTTCTCCTTCAACCTAACCTAACCTAACCTAATGTTTATAATCCACACCTCAATTCACGAACTCAAGTCCACCCTTAACCCCTTTCAATATTTCGTCCATTCCAATCACCCCATTCAATTGTTTTGTACGTTACTCAGGGAAAATCATCCCAATCACAAGATTCAATTGTTTCGTATCAGTTTCTTCACCCTTCACCTGAATCGTTCTCTTTCAATCTACCTTTATGATTGAATCTCTACAGCCACTACACCAATTGTTACTGCTCATTCATACCTCATTCACTACACCAATTTAATTCCCAGATATGTTTCATGCCAGTAACTATTTAGCATCGAACCCATCATGGAACTGGGTACTCATTTGCAGTTTGATTTCGCTTCACTCAGGTTTCGATTTCTACTTTTCTTGTGAATTTCTACTTTTTCTTGTACACAACCCTTCTACTCACTTTGAATTTCATCAATTGTGAAGCAGGTCCTCCCCACGGCTCCTTAATTTCATACACCTGCAACCGGAATCCCCATATCTAAGGTGCGAATTATGTCATGTTTTAGTATCCTATGAATTACATGCTCAATGGTGCTTGGTTATTGATGAAATTAAATTGAATTGGGTCACCCGGTTTTTATGCATTTTTGGGACCATAACCGCTGGTTGCTATTTACCATTCTTGCATATGTCACAACACCATAAAAAAAAATATAGGTCATTTGTGAGTTTGATAAAAATGATGATGGTTGACCACCATATGCTTCAAACTTCAAACCCTACCTCAATTTAACAAACAAAAAATCTCCAACAACTGTATAAATTTGGTGCTTTTGTGTTTGATATAAAAAATACATGCTTTGAATGTCAACTGAAGCATATATTATTGTGATAGATGATAACAAAATTAATTTCTCGTCTGGGAGGGTTTTCTATGGATGCTTAAAATCTTATTTCTAACAACTTAGCAGACCATAAACTTTCTTTCTCATTTTTATTCTGTTGGCTTTTAACAATTCATCAAGTTGCTTGCGTATCGTACTTACGACCTCCTCCCACTGATAACTACTTTGCTATCCTACTTTGCTACCCAGCCATGTCTTTAGGTGTTGAAGTCATTGTTTTTGGAATACTAACACGTCTACCAGCCAAGGAAGCCACCAGGTGTAAGAGTGTCTGCAAGGACTGGTGTGCATTACTATCGACGCGCCCATTCGAAAAAGCACATTGCTCCCGCTCACTACTTCCATGTAATCAAAAAACATTGTTAACCCGTCTATTGACTTGCTCCGTTTACCCAATGGACTTTAAAACTGGTGATTATGGGACCCCGACTAACATTCAATTCCCATTCCCACTCGGTCTTAAGGGCATTGCAACATTAGCTCACCTGGATGGTTTGTTGTGTATAAGTTTGCAAGCGACCAATGACTTAGTGCTCTGGAACCCAACCACAGCCAAGTACAATCTTCTTTCCACCCCTACCGGCCAAGGACTCTATAATAACGTCTCGGACGCGGTGGCTCTATACAAAGGGCCGGCGGACGACTACAACGTATTGCATATAAAGAGAACAATGGGTGTGACTACAACGCACATCTACTCCAGGCGTTTTGAAACCTGGACACACATAGCTTTCGACACAAAACCCGAATATGCAACACGTATGTTCATTTGGTCGCATGGGACTTTATGTGGAAACACTTTGTACTTCACAATCTCAGAAGAGTGGGATGTCTTTATAAATGTCGTTATTGCATTCAATACAATCACCGAGAAGATTATCGAGATACCATTCTCCCCAGTTCCACCGACATCCATTTATGAGGGGATTTTGGCAAATGTACAAGACTCACTACAAATGCTTCTAATGACTACAAGTGGTGGGACTAAAAAGAAAGTAGACTTATGGACACTTAACGGCGATCGCTGGTACAACGTCTTCTCAACACCACCGGTGACTCGCATACCATTCTCAACATGGGTGACATTTACACACTTCGTGACAAACGGAACGTGGTACCTTATGAGTGGCCCAAGAAAGCTCTACGAATTCCCAACAGAAGGCAACCCGTTGGACCGTTTCTACGCAGGGAATTGGTTTCAAGGAGACATAGGGGCAATCTTCACTGAGACGCTTGTGTCGCCAACTCATTTAAATTAGCCCGCACATCATCAAAACCGTATTCCCATTCCCCACATGCTAATACATCTGATTATTCAGATGTATGAATATCCAACCTTGGTAGCATTAAACTTTCTGAATTGTTATTTATGTTTCGTTACTTAATGCTCACATTGCATTCATGAGTCATAGAATCAATAATATGCTATTTTAATTTACTTTCCAACCCCTCTTATCTGTATACGTGTTTGACTTCTAAAGTATCGATACTTAAAATGGTTCCGTACAACCCAATAAAACAACAAAGTAACAATGGCAGTTGGGTTGTCTTTGAAAATATTCATTTAAAAAATACAAAAATTAGATGCCACTGAATGATTGCGGTGCCGCACAATCTTGTTTCTTACGAGGACAATACTGATAAAATACCAGGTAAACTTAATTTAACTACAATACAAAATTATCAAACTGGGCAGTTTCATGACATCCATCAAACCCCAATACCCAGCCCAAGACACTTTTATGCTTTGAAATTTGAACAACACTCTTCTGCTATTTACATTTTAAATTCATCTAACTTTCCACTTACCCATGTGTTATGGAGTAACGCCAATCCTAACTCACACTTACGTAAATTGGTTCGTTTGGACTTTACCAAAATATGGTGGAATGTAATGGCCTTACTATTGTTTTCGACTTGTCTCACTGGGCAAAAAAGGTAAGGAAACCAGTGGATTATTTTCGTCTAAAAAAACTAAAATGACGCATATTCTTACGACTGCTCACTGTTACGTCTCGCCAGTTACAATGAAAATCAATCCCTCACTTGCTGATAACGATTATTCTCTTTCTCAGGAACCAAGGAACAATGGAGGGAACAACTAACCAACCAAAACCAACACATCCCGGTACGTCAACAGGCCCAACCACACTTCAAAACAACTTACACACAATTTATTTCTATACCACATTTTAACGTTCGTCGAACGCACGTCCCCATGAAACAGAAACTACCCACGCAGTCAAGCATAATAACAAAAGGAAAACACCAGCTCTGACAAAACAATCACTCAGTGAGTATGACCCACAAGCGGTATCCCCAACAAAACACGTAAAAACAACCACATCAGGTACGCCAAAACATATTCAACTATTAAAAACCAATTACTTTTACATTGTCAACATCATTTTCATTAACAAACAAAATCACATTTCAGCAACGTCGACGAACAACCCAACAAAAGAGACAAACAAGAAACAAGGAGCCATTGCTACAACCACTGAACCAGAAAACAAACCCGTTGATCATGAAAAAATTGCCGACGAGTGGGAAGATGATGAATGGTGGTCAACCAATATACACGAGATCATCCAAGCATGCAACCCTCGTAACACCAAATGAACAACCTCTATATGAATATGTCCTAATGGTTTTAAGACGTGTCTTTTACCTCAATATTGAATAATTCAATGATGTTTTCCTTTTTAAGACATATCTTGTCAATTTCATATTATCACGTCATGTCTTGCGTTCAATACAACCATTAAAGGACATGAATACATCACTCTCTATTGACACCTCGGCAACCAAAGTGACTTATGCGAAACTTTCATAAAACTACCACAACCCTTTTAACCTTCACTGTCTCGGCTTGGTGATATATTCATGCCTCGTATTATCGACTCCGCCGCAACGCGCGGGTCACCCACTAGTCTATATAAACACACAAACAAACCAAATATGCAACATGCACAGTCATTTAACATTACAAAACAAACGAGACAAACTTGTCGGACCCAAGTAGGATAGGAGGATATCCGACTTGGTCTTCATTCCGTAAAAGTGTCGAACAGAACGTGCCGCGTCCACACAAAAAGTGTATCAACAACATGTGCACTATATCCGTAATAGTGCACATGTGCAATACAACAATTTTTTTTTTGAAATTTTTTTTCCATTCATAAAAACTAGCGATTTTTTATAAAAAATGTAAAAAAAAAAAACTTTTGGTATGTTATTTAGGTTTTTTTTAGTTAGTTTTTTGGTTTTTCATTTAAAATAGTTTTCTCATTATCCATCCCTTAAATATATATATATATATATATATAATCATCTTCGTAAAATACAGCGGAATTTACAGCAGGTCACAAACGAATGGTGCGGTGATGGTCCTCCAATTGGTCCGTATAAGGAAGTGTTGGGAGAGCGGCGAGGATGGTATCGGGGGATGGGGCATAAACCTTCTTCAAACATGCCCTTGAACTTGTCGGCTTCGCAACCTCAGACTCAAGAACCTTTTTCTGAGGAAAACTACACAATTTATAAAATGATAAACGAACGCATGTTTCCTTTTTAAATATATGTTGGTAGCGTTAATTAATATGCTAATATACGTTTTGATATTTATTATTGTAGGAATTTGTTAATAGTTTGTTCCAAACCCTGGCCTTTTAGAATCAACTTGACAACTATCTTGGTTCAAAAGGAAAACAACAGGCAAACAACTATGATTTGATAACGAAGATGAGGATGATTTCGACTACTGACTTGTTATTTTTAACATAGGATGATAATGTAGGACTTAAACATTGTAGGATGATAATGTAGGACTTAAACAATGTTTGTAAATTTATTACTTTTAGTAAGTGTTTATGGCATTTGTTTGCATTGTTTATAATTTGGCAGATTCTGTTTTTCGTCCGGAAACAAGCTGTATGCAGCTGTATTCAGCTTCTTCTGTGCCAAAATAAAAATTCATTTTAGTAGCGACATGTGTTGTCGCTATTGATCGTTAACCATTACCGACCAACGTAATACCGGCGAACCTTTAGCGACGACATGTCGTCGATAAAAGTCTAAAGGCAATAGCGGCGACAAAACCGGCAATACCGGCCGATCTATACCGGCGACCCCTTTAGCGGCGATATGTCGCCGCTAAAACCAATAGCGGCGACAAACAGGGCTTGTAGCGGCGACACCTGGCGCCGCCAAAGGTGCCCGTTTCTTGTAGTGGTCCGATATCTAACATACACACATACAAACACAAAAATTAAAGAGGATGTTACATATGTAACATAAATTATAGAAGAAATTTAACAAAATCTAACAAAAATATACCTTTTAATCGTTCTTGTGCGCTCATAGTCGAAGGAGGAGAAAGGAACCGAAGAGATTTAGGGGAAAAGTGAGAAAGGAGGGAAGAATCCCGCCTTTAGAGTCTGCAGCGTTTTAGGGTTAATAGGGGTGACACGCGTCGCCGCTATTGATTTAAATAAACCCCAGCCGTTCGATCAGGATAAGGAATGAGTGGCTGGGGTTTATTGTCGGACACCGGGTTCCGGATCGACCAATAGCGGCGACATATGGCTTGTCGCCGCTGTTGCTCCATATTCTTGTAGTATATATGTGCTATAATAGAGTTTTAATTGGTTTAATATACAGTACTTGATATGATTATTTATAATAAACTCAAATTTCACACATTTTCATACCTCAATGGACAACTCAATGTCAGTGGTTTTCCCTTATGATCTTGAAATCTTTCAAACGACTCGAACCTAATTCAATCTAGGAGCTTTATTCATGCTCTATCTTCAGGAAAGACTGAAAGAGTCGATTTCATCCCAGGAAAACTTACATTATGATCACGACTCAAGTTTGTCATGTTTCTTTTGCTTTTTCTTTTGGAGCTTTTCGATTCTTTTGTGCAAACCTGGTTCATAATGCACCCACATGCGCAGGGGCTGGGAGTTGTTCCAACGTCTCGAACCCGTGACCTCCAGGATATATGGCAACAAACTCATATGGTGCTTTCCGATCTACTATTATATATAGCGTCTAGGCCCTACATATACGACACATATGTATTAGCTAGCACGTCCCTTTAAACTCGTTTGAATTCTTTCTAAAATTATTATTTCGGATTAAAAGTAATGGACTGTGCCGCTGAATCAAGCATCCTACTCCTCGATCTCTTGGTTCTAAGTTATTGTCCATATCACTGATTAATTTTATTTGTCCGAATATGCCTGTCTACTTACTAAAATGAATAATTGTAATTTACTGATTTTTCTATTTACCCTTCACTAAATCTTGTAAGTTTTCTAACTCACTTGACATCTTAAGTTGCACTATTTGGGAATTTTTGTTAGGAAATTTTCCGATGGTTAAGAAAGCGTCAAAAATTCCTATGCATTTCCGAGAAAATATTTACACAACAACAAACCAAAATTTGGTGACACATTTCAGACTATTTTCCTACAGAGTTACTATATGCTTATATATTTAATTTTCTAATCTAGATTTAGTCTTTTTTTTTTTTTTGCCAAATTTTTTATTAGTTCTATATATCTAAAATTACTCAGAAAGATGTCAGAATTTCCTACACATTTCTAACAAAGAAAATCTATTATTTTATATATATTTATGTTCTGATCCTTTTTATTATTGTTTTTCTCATTAATCATCATTATTATTCAATTTATATATTTTAGTAGTTTTGTTTTTATATAAGTTAACTTTAGTATTTTTATTGTTGCTTTTATTTTTATATAGTTTATTTTTTATATATAAGTTAACACTATCTGAATGTGCATCTCCATGCTATTTGGATGTATATGTGTAATAGGGGCATGGATATATAGAAAACTTATTTCTACTTAGAAAACCTAGGAAACCCAATTTAGACCATTGATCATGTTCATCCAATGGCTCATAAAATTTGAAGCCTTTTTGAATTAAATTTAATACATAACATATGTTGATGAGTGGGCCAGGAGGGCATTTGTGTCAAAAAGACCATATCTCATTCTCTCTCTTCTTTATAGTTGTCACCATCAACATCAAAGCATCATCATTGTCTCTCTTTCTTCTTTCTTCTCTTTTGAGAATTCAAAATATCAGTACATTCACCATCAAACCATCATCATCATCCATTCTCTCATCCTCTCTCTTTCTTCATGTTTCAATCACCAAGAACACACACACAAGTGTGTGTGAGAGAAGCAAGCCTGAATATTGTTAAAGAAAGAGAAACACCAAAAGCATACACACAAGTGTGTGAGAGAAAGAGAAACAAGATTCTCCTTCGTGTTCATGAAGAACACCAAGAACACACACACAAGTGTGTGTGAGAGAAGCAGGCCTGAATCATTCGGTTGCATGTGTTTCTAGAGAGAGAAAGTTATTAGAACACCAAGACCAAGAACACACACAAGTGTGTGAGAGAGAAGCAGGTCAGAAATCATTTGGTTCATGGGTTTTTGGAGAGAGAAAGTTGTTAGAACACCAAGAACACACACACTTATGACATGGACTGGTTCCATGTCTTAATGTTATTTGTTTGGTAAAAGTTGAATGATTTTGTGTGTGTATTGGTAAAATAGATTTGATAGTTTGTTGGGTTTTTTTGTTTTAAAGGGATTAAATTTTTTTTAGAATTGTGATAATGAATGTTAAATGTTATTGTTGATATATATTCGTTGCCTTTGAAAAGTTCATAATCTAATCGTTGATGATCTCGTTTATTTTACAAATAAAAAGTTATGTTTGGTTTGGTTGCTTGTTTGAGGCTTTTGATCTAAATAGTAATTGTTTTTTGTTGGTTTGGTTGTTTGTTTGGGGCTTTTGATCTAAATAGTAACTGTTTTTATGTGTTATACTAGGTGGTAACACATGTATAGCCATGTTAACATGTCACATATAGTTGTTACATGTGTTACAACAAAAAGTTTACACATGTATAACACGTAACACGTGTTATACATGTGTTACCACTATAGTATAACACGTATAACACGTAACATGTCACATATAGTTGTTACATGTGTTACAACATGTTGTTACATGTGTTACAACAAAAAGTTTACACATGTATAACACGTAACACATGTATAGCCATGTTAACATGTCACATATAGTTTTTTGGTCCGATCGATGGTGATTTTTGTTTTGGAATGCGACTAGGAAGTGTTAGTTATTTTGAGTAGAAATAGTCTCGGGTTATTTATTTATTTTGTTTTTGGATTGCCAACTTGCCAACTGCACGTTAAAACTATTGATTTGTAACATGTGTTAAACCCGTCTTGTTTACTGTCAAAAACATGTGTTAAACATGTCTTATATTTTTTTATCAAAAACATGTTAGGTAACATGTGTTAGACCTGCCTTGTTTTCTGTCAAAAACAAATTAGGTAAACCTCTGATATTAGGGTACAAGTCCAAGGGCTCAAAAGCATATAAATATATTAGCGTAACATGTGTTAAACTTGTCTGATATTAGGGTACAAGTCAACGGACTAAAAAGCATATAAACATATTAGCGTAACATATGTTAAACCTTCTTATTAGGGTACCATGTGTTAAACCTCCCTGATTAGGTAAACATATTAGTGTAACATGTGTTAAACCTGTCTCATTTTTATCAAATGATGTAAACGTGTGTTAAACCTGTCTTATTACCATGTGTTAAACCTCTCCTATTAGGTAAACATGTTAGTGTAACATGTGTTACACCTGTCTTATTTTTATCAAATTATGTAACATGTGTTAAACCTGTATTATTTAACAAGTGTTAAACTTGTCTTATTTTTATAAAAATAGGTAACATATGTTAAACCTGACTTTATTTTATCAAAAACATATTAGGTTAATGAAATTAAGTAACATATGTTAAACCTGACTTTATCTTAACATATGTAACAAGTGTTAATGAAATTAAGTAACATGTGTTAAACCTGTTTTATTTGCAGCAACAAAGAGAGTAACAAGATCGCAAACTGGTAAGATACCAAAAAAGCGAAAGAAAGTAGACGAAGAAACGGACGATGAATGGGATGAAGAAAGAGAAGAAACGGACGATGAATGGGATAAATTATGGCCATAACCCAAAATACAATATGACCATTCTGGTCTTCTCTGTAATATGTTGGTGTCTGGATGTTAAATAATTATGGTGGGAAATGTATTTGGTTACCAGTTATCAGTTACATGTGTTATTAGTTAACATGTTTTATTCATTACCAATTGTAAGAAAAGTAGTAGATGAGCATTGGGTGGTCAACATATTGTTTCAATTGTAACCTTTGATACTAATTAACAAGTGTAACATGTGTTACACAGGATGAAGTAGAAAACAAGGTACATACCTTTAATGTTACTTGGAAACAATAAGCAATTGTAACATGTGTTACACATCTTACGTAAGTAAATGCAGTACATGGTGGAACATGTAAGTAACATGTGTTACATACGATGTAGTGAATAAAAAGAAGGCACATATATAGTGAATAACATACATATACATGTAACATGAGTAACATGTGTTACATACGATGTAGTGAATAACATACGTATACATGTAACATGAGTATATGCACCACAAAGGCATACGCATGTTACATGTGTGTATGAAACACACTTGGCATATATAAAACACTTAGTATATGTAACATGTAACAGTCACTATTACATGAATGAACATGTTGACAAATGTAACAGTCACTATCCATTTCCGGCTGTTTTATCACCCTTTTGTGGTCATCATAACTATATGATGTTTGTAACCTTAAAAGCCTTGGTAGGCTGCCACTTTTAATGATGTTAAGGGTTACAGTTAATGTTATATTATGTTTGATGTAATGGTTTGAAGAACTAGATCATACCCTACATTCAACAATACTCCTCTTTACGAGATGTAATACTTCTTCTGATTTTAAGAGAATCTCTTTATGTTAACATATGTAACACCTCTAGGGTTTTGGTTCCTGGAAGTTGTAATTAGCTACATATGTAGTAACAATGTTACACATGTTACTTACGGTAAGAGCGGCCCTTTATTGGACAAAACAGGGCTGCGTATATGTAATACATATTTGTAACATGTGTTACACTAGATGGTAACACATGTATAGCCATGTTGCACATGTTATATAGTTGTTACATGTGTTACACTAAATGGTAACACATGTATATATAGTTGTAAGACATGTTATATAGTTTTAACATGTGTTACATTAGATGGTAACACATGTTATATAGTTATAACATGTGTTACACTAGATGGTAACACATGTATAGCCATGTTGCACATGTTATATAGTTGTTACGCATGTTATACAGAACCTGTACCATTTGTAACAGTCACTATTACATGAATGAACAACATGTTGACAAATGTAACAGTCAACAGGTTGTATCTTTAAAACATGTTTAAACTGGAAACTGGAAACACTTACAAAATATAAAGCAGAGTTACACAAGATGTAACATGTGTAAACTGGAAACACTTGTGTAACATTTCGGTGTAACACATGTTACATGTTGTATCTTAAAAAACATGTTTACCTATAAGTACTTAAAAAATATAAAGCATAGTAGGAACACAACTTTTAAGGATGTTACAAACGTTGTAGATAAGATGTTACATGTGCACACACAATTAACATGTGTAACATGGCGACAAGTGTCATGTGTTATCTTTTTTTGTTACCCTAGGGTGCTAAACGTATTACAACGTTCATAACGCACGTAAACTTATACTAACATTCATACCTATGTCCACAGATGATCTAGAACATACTCCACATGTCACACTGAATGTCAACGAGCAATATCATCCTATTAATGTTAAATCATATGTCACACTGAAAGAACTTCTTGCCATGTATAAGACTTATGACCAATAAGCTGGGTTCAATGTAAAAAATATACGTTAATGCAGTTTTTTTATCTACTAATAACAACTCTAGGTACATATGTAACATGAAGTGTATCGTTTGTCCCTTTAATTCGTTACGCTAGTCTCATATACTTATAGTTACATATATTACTTGTTTGTTCATTGATATGACATTTTGGATGACGTAATGTTGTTACATATGTAATTTTACTAAGTTTAAATTGACACCAAAGGGACTGACATATGTAACATATGTTACACTATGGGGCAACAAATGTAACACATGTATAGCCATCTTACACATGTTACATATAGGTGTTACATGTGTTACAACGTCAAGGTTACACATGTTACATATAGTTGTTGCATCCCAAAAAAAATTGCCGTCACATCAACATCCGTATTCATCCAAAAATGGGCATACTAACAATGAAAATAAAAATGAATTTTATATCAATAGTTGTAATGCTTCTAAAAAATGGTCTTCACAACACATAGCAGCCAACCAAAAAACACACCATCGTCACCACGAAAACCTGATGATGCGTTGTAATCCTTCGGCGGGCTTCGCTTCTTGATAACCATCTTCATCTTGAACACAAAACATCGTTTCACCTGTGAACAAAATAAGTACACCAATATTAATCTTCTATAGTTAAAACTTATTAATCTCCTATGTAACATGTGTAACGTGGCTATACATGTGTTACCTCTCTAGTGTAACACATGTTACAAACATGTGTTACATATGTGCAACCCCCCTTTGTGTCCAAAAAAGGTTGGGGTAACTACAAGTAACTTGGGTAACGTTTACTACATATGTAGCTAATTATCCCACCAAAAAAACACGACTTTTTATTTGTAAAAATAAACGAGATATTCCGAATAAATTATGAAGTTTATACATTTTAACATTTAACAACCAATCTTAAAAAAACATTTTAACATTTAAACTTACTATTACATTAAGTAAAAACCTTTTGTAACACGTAAAAAACATAACACGTGTTGCATTGGATGTATCTTCAAGCTGAAGATGGGATTATAAAAGGAAAATGCACAACACTAAAAAAGTTGTAACACGTGTTACAACGGTTGTTTTAAGAACTTTCAAATAAACAAGTGTTGCAAAGTGGATGTTTTTAAATAACTGTTTAAATCAACGTAATAGAGATGTGTAAGTAGGTAATTTCCTTTTGTAACACGTGTTACATTGGATGTATCTTTACGTTGAGGATGGGATTATAAAAAGGAAAATGCACAGCTGAGTAAAAAGATGTAACACGTGTTACAACGGTTGTTTTAAGAACTTTCAAATAAACAAGTGTTACACCGTGGATGTTTTAAAAAAACTGTTTTCATCCATTTGTAATAGAGACGTGCAACTAGGTAAAAACCTGTTGTAACACGTGTTACATATGTGCAGCCCCGATTTTTGGTAACAAAGAGGTTGAACATATGTAACACATGTTCGTAACATGTGTTACACTGGAGGGTAACTTCTGTACAACATCAAAGGTACCCACCACTTGCCCTTCATCGACTTCTTGTTCCCATTCTTCATCGGTTTCTCCATCTACCTTCTTTCGTTATCGTTCTGTTTCTTTATCGTTCTGGTTTCGCTTATTAGCCAGCCTACCCGTCACAGACCTGGTCATTCTCCTCACTCCTGCAAATACAACAGCCATAGTAAATATATAATAGCACAAGTAATATTTCTGGAGTTATTTAACACAACAAACAGGTACGAGATAGGTAACACATGTTACCTGAAACTGTATTCTGCACCGAAACTACACAATCGTCAACAACTATCTTCTTTTCGTCAAGCAACGCCCTCACTACAAAGTGTTACCTGAAACTGTATTCTGCACCGAAACTACACAATCACACTCTCTTATGCACTCGGGACGCTGCATTTTTTCTGCACACACCTTTCCACCCTACGCCTTCACATTTTAAAAAAAAATGCCCACATTCAGCTAATCCGACACTAAAAACACAATCTCAATACTAAATCTAACAACATTACCAAACCAAACCGCTTAAACAGAGAAAAAAATAACATTTGAACAGTCCTAAACAAACAATAATCACAAATTAAAAAAGACTGAAAAACAAACCCAGAGAATCCAAACCAAATGACACCTAACCGAGTATAAAACCAGAGAATCCAAACCAAAAATAAAACAAGAGAATCCAAAAAGATTGAACCATACTTGGACTGGATCATTAACCGGAAACCTGAACCGAGTCCCGATCTGCGGCTGACTCGAATCTGAACTGAGCTAAAATCAGAATCCCCACTCCGGTTGCCTGTAACACCGTCGTCGGCACCGACGGTTCGTCGGAGAACCTCCATCGCTGTAGACGACGGCTTGTAATCAGAATCCCCACTCCGGTTGCCTGTAACACCGTCGTCGGCACCGACAGTTCGTCGGAGAACCTCCACCGCTGTAGACGACGGCTCCGTCGTCCATCGTCGTCTTCTTCTCTCTCTTAAATCTCTCTCTCTACCTCCTGAACTCTCTCACACACACTTGTGTGTGTTCTTGGTGTTTATTTTGAAACATGGAGAGAGGGAGAGAATGAATGATGATGATGATGGTGAATTTACAGAAGAAGAAGAAAGAGATAGAATTATATATTTTGAATTCTAAAAGAAGAATAAAGAAGAAAGAGAGAGAATTGATGAAATGATGGGTAATAAATGACTTGATGGGATGGGGGAGAGAGTGAAATGATGGCTTGAACAAATGACTAATTTGCCCTTTTAACATGTGTTTAAAGATATGATGTGGATCAATCTTGACCACACAATTCAGGTTTCCTAAGTTTTCTAGATTAAATGGGTTTTCCATAGATACTTACACTGTGTAATAGTATATATGTGTATGCTATATAAGAAAAATAGAACCAATTATTGTGTTGGAAATGTGTAAGAAAATAATGTGTAGAAAATAAGTAGGTAAATATTGTGTATGAAAAGAAAATGCCGGAAATGCATTGGAATTTGGTAGAAAAACTTTCCCATGAAGGTTTTTCTGACTAAATAATTTTTGAAATAATTTTTATCAGTAAATTTTCGCTAGTTGGTGTTTCCTACATATTTCCGACGAGTGCTGCCGTGCGAAACAACACAGTTTTCTAGTATTGTAGATGCACTACATAGAGGTATAGTTATTAGTATTCTGCTAATTTAGATCTGCATTGAATATATATCCTAGTTTTTTTTCTTTTTGCTTTCCATAATAAGTTACTACCACATGAACATTGCAAGACATACAAATTACATCTGAGAGATAGCACATACATGGTATATATAAATAGATCGAAGAGGCTATGTATCAATGCAAACCACAACCCTCATTTCACCTTAGAAAAACATGCAAGTTTCAAAAAAACAAAAGTGTCCAACGGTGGCTTGGTGGTTTCCATCTCTTCAACAGACTCACTCACTATTAACCACATGTTCCATATGCATTTAACCCAGTTTAGCATATCCATACCAGCCATATATTATTTATCTTCGACAGTTCCAATATCAGGTCTGCACACAAAATAGTAGCAATGGGTTAGAAATCGATCGGTACTTTAGCCTTTAGGACAATGGTTGAATGTAGAATGCAGTACGTATTTTGTAGTAATGCTTCGTTAAATTTCTTAAATTACTATATCCTTTCAGTAGTTGACTTAATTTTTGAGATAATTTCTTTTAAAATTACAAAATCTATATATCTCAATCATATTATATCAAGAACTATGAGAACCAAATAATACACTTGTACACAATGCTTAACTTTCTCTCTCACATTAAGTGTTTTATCCTATTCTTACCGTTCCTGACATAATAATTGGTTCTGAAAATACATGCCTCTTATATGTCTAAATAAGAGGTTGAAATAAGAATTTGTTATCTAGTAGGAAATTAATTAAGTTATGTCTGTCTTAGATGGTGCAATGCTACATTATACTTACATTCTTCATCTGATTTTATCCAGCGTTCTCTTTTCCGGGTGGTACCAGCTGCATATGTGGGATGGGACACCTTGCTCTTTGTATGGTTTGCCGAAATAGACCGGTAAGGAAACATAATAATATCTTCGCCTAGCAATTTATGTCGGTTTCTATGTCCCTCCACCTCTTCATTGCTTTTCTTCACATACTTTCTCATGTTTTGAGAACTAGCCAATCCTTCAAGATGAACCATTCGGAGAATCTGCATGCGTACGAATGAGCCAAACATTACATTACATTACATTACATTACATTACATTACATTACATTACATTACATTACATTACATTACATCAAGGGGATGGCTAAATGTACCACCTACCCACCCCGTGAATACATCAAATCAGCGGGGTCTTTTTTGCCTTCTAGATGATGAATATTAGTGATTTAAGAATTTGAAGGAGGGTACGACACGTAAAAATGAAGGGGAGCGCTTAGCACAACCTCTACAGGTCATATGAAGATGTATAAATTCGACGACATACCTTGTGCAGTTTTTCATCAGGTAAAGCAGAGCCATTGCTTCTTACAGAATCTGTTGTAGATCTTCCTCTTTTCAGTATCTTTTTCATTAAATGGTTACTTTTAGTTTCAGTTATTTCCTCTGCCATTTTTGTTTTCTGGAAAAGCTTGGAAAGTGTTATTCTATTGTGTTTTAATTTCGTTGGTTCTTGTGGGGTACATGCCTTATGATCAGAACTCAACACCCTCTCTAACTTCTTATTGGCAAGCTTCAATACGTATTCTGTTCTAGACTCATATTTCATCATATTTTCAACATAAGTGGCGAACTCTGGTGTCGCTAGACCAGCGATGTATTGGTCTCTTTCAAGGCCCTTAATCGTTTGAAACCCATGAAAGAGGTCAGCACTTGGCTTCTCCTCCAAACGCTCATTAGAAAGGTGGACATAACGCTGTAGGGGATTTAATTAGCATAGCATACTTGATTGTTAATTAGATGGTGCCCATCAGTAATATATACACACACATAAGCAAATTCAATAAAATATATGTTCAATTAACAACCTTTAAATTTTTAATATAATTATAAAAGTTGCATTCATAAAAATAGAAGCACACCTTTAGCTTCATCTTCATCGTTTGTGGAGAGAAATCTGCTATTTGATATGGATAATTGAAAATAACGGTTTTGTTGTGTGAATTTGGTGAGTTTTTTTACCGCTCTTTATAGAAGCTTTTGAAGGTCTAATTATTGGCAGGTGATAGCAACTTCGAGGAAAATAAAATCTCTTGATATTTGTGCATAAAGTGCAAGTTGAAAGTGATATTTGTGAAAAGGTACACGTTCTTGTAAATCGTTTCGAATTCGAAAAATTCGAAATTCGTTTAAATTCGATTCGATTATCAAGAATTCGTTTCGATTAAAAGAATTCGAATTCGAATTCGATTCAATTCGACTCAAGTAAATCGAATACGAAGCGAATACGAATTTATTATTTCAAATTCGATTCGAAATTCGAATAAAAGTTATACATTTTTATTTATTATTTTTATATATAATGTATATATAACTTTTATTAAGCTATACTATAAATTGTTTTCAAATTTTTTTCCAAGTATTAAAATTACCCATTACAAAACCCACTACATGGCCCATAACTAAAACCTAAGTAACAAATCTATCAATAAATTTATAACCCTAAAAATATTAACCTGTAAAATGGAGTGGTTATTCCCGACTTCTCATTTTGAATTTTAGACTTATGGTACTTTATTTGAAACTTTTTAATGTGATATCGTCGTGCTTTATGGCTACTTTAAAATTTATGTTTCATTTTAATAGTTTTTTACATGTTTTTGAAGAATCTGAATTAAATCGAATTTATTCGAATTCGATTCGAATTCGAATTCTTAATCGAATACGAATTGGGTTTTTTATTCGAATACGAATTCGAATCGAATTCGGTAAATTTTAATCGAATTCGAATCAAATACGAATTCAAGGGAAAATAAAAATTATTCGAATAATTCGATTCGAATAATTCGAAAATTCGATATTCGATTCGATGAACACCCGTAGTTCAAAATTATATCTTAAAGACATGTAAAAACCTTTATTTGAGCACCTCAGACCAAAAGTACCTGACAGGCTGATGATAGTAATTTACTAATTTTTCTTGCTATGCCATGTGCTATAATGTTTTTTAGGTAATGGTTTTTTTTTTTTTTTTTTTGTTTTCACATGCATGGTCGTTTCTTTTGTCTTCACTTGGGAGGTTATGTTCATTGTTTTAAAAACCGAATCAGTCAATGAGCCGCCCATTCTAGAAGAAAAACGGGTAATACCTATAGACAGATCCATCAGTAATTGAAATGAGTAATACCTAGAGACGGGATCCGTCAGCAATTGTTGATGGATCATCGATGAACCTAATAAAACCCCCAAAAGTTAAAACAAAGTAAATAAAAATCTTTGGTAATCCGTTGCTGATTACGGAAGGACATCATTACCCAGTTGGAGGTACAATGTATGACCAAGTTGGAGCTTGATCAGAGAGTGCCCGGTCGATATACACGTTGTGCGTGATTTTATGGTGGTGATCCCTACCTTGGATGGGTATTTCGTTATGGAATGAGCCGTAGAGATAACTATTTAGAAACTACGGATCACTGAACTCAAACATTCAATAAGAATAAAAGATGAAGAAAAACAATTGGGGTGAAAACCTAAAAACAAATTATATTGATGGATTCTAATTGTTTACTGTCAATCGGGCCGTTGACTTTGTTCTTCCTATCGACGTGAAACTATTACAACCTAAGGTATACATATAATACCGAACACTTGGACAGTTTAATTCCATGTTTAGAATTTGACACAAAAACCCTTAGACTATTTACAAACATATAAATGACACCTAACTATATATATTTAACCTATATGTTTCAATAAAACTTGATAATACAATTAAAGCCAACAATCGCCCTCCTAATTATTGATCCAAGTTCTTACTTTTGACATAAGGTTCCATCTTGATTTGATTCAACTTCCTTTGTTTCAATGTAGACATGACTCTTCAATTTGGATGCAATTTGACCAAGATCAAAGTCGGTTAGCATCAACTTCCTTTGATATAATCTCGACATGACTCTACAATTCTGATAGTGATTTTGCTGGTTGCCACACCACAAGGAAGTTCACAGCAGGAGGGTGCCAATTCCGTGGTCATGCCATGGTCTCATGGAAAAGCAATATGTAACCAGCAATGTGAAACTCCATAGTAGAAGAAGAGTACATTGTTGTTGCAAGTAGCATAGCTCAACTTTGGTGGCTTCAAAATCAACTTCTTGATTTTGGCATAGCTGCTTTAAAGAAACCATTAAAACTTGGCAGTTAAGCGGCTGAAAACAATATCAAGAATCCTGTGTCACACCAAAAAACAAAGCATATTGATATACGTCATCACTTTGTGAGAGATTGTTATGAAAATGGTTTGGTTTATATCCACCATGTTCCCACTGAAGATCAGCTGGTAGATGTTTTAACAAAAGCATTGGATATATCTACTTTTGAAAGCTTGATTTCCAGGATAGGGATGTTAAACATGGATTAAAACAGAAAAAAAATGTTCTCATAATAAAAGCATTAACATGTTATTTAAGAAAATACCAAAATTTTGGTTAAACACATTAAAATGTTATTTTTAAAACCCTATAAAAACCATTCTCCATCATCATCACTTTTATTTTAGATAACCATTAACATGTTTCAAAAAATACCAAAAATTCCAAATTTTGGTTAAACTTCAGCATCACTTTTTTTCAAAACCCCTATCCATCAGTGTTTTCATTCATCGCTTTCAAAATCACAGACTCATAAATTCACACAACCAATCTCTCTTCATCAAATCATCATTTCCAATCACTCAACGTGGCACTAACTCTTAAATCTCCTCACAACTATCTTCCATATTTAGTCAAACATGACACCAACCCTGAGCTCCATCCCACATAATCATCAAAATATCACACCATTTTAACCGTAGACGCACCCATTCACATCGATACCTGCAAAAGTTTTGGGCAAACTCCAATTTTCTACTTCGAGATAAAAAGCCCTTCACTATCATATGTAAAATTGATGGAGTAGACATCCAGATCACCCCGAAATGCTTTCCACAAGATTCAATCTCATAGACGAGTTAGGTATGGATTCTTTCTCGAAAAATGAACTTCGCACAAAATTCATAGAAAGATGGTATAATGCAAAAATGGTAGGAGTCACAACTTTTAAACCACACTTCCCACCAGCAATGAAGTTTTTCATCCATACCCTGTTGATGTCTCTTGACAAAAACCACTTCCTTTAATGAAATTCCCTTAAAATCAAATTTAACTACAAGCTATCACAGACTCTATTTATAGATTTGGTGGAAAATGTGAAAGCCATTAAGAAAAGCTCCACCAAAGCCATTTTCATGAATCCAAGGGTTCTAAGCGTTTATTTACAAAAGATTTTCACCCAAAATGTTCTTGAACTGGGTGAAGGCTTTCAAATGAAACATTTACTCGCATTATGACTACTAAAAGAAAATGCTGAAGAAGAAAATGTTATAGAAAATGAGGCAACATCTGGGGTCTCAACATATGTTGCTGAGCCCGCTACTCCTAATGACCACAATGTACAACCCAACACTATGGAACACACACCAGCCATCCCCACAGAAACCATTCCCATCCCAAAAGCCAAACGCACCAAAAGAAGGGTATCTCTGGAGGATGAGATGCCAATGAGACTTGGTGTAACATAAATGCAACTTGAAACATCTGTTGATACTTCCTCTCAATAGATTCAAACATCTCAACCCATCTAAACACCTCACATATCCTGACAAAAAAAGATAGTGTTGTAAGCACAGAGGAACTAAACAATGAGTTTGATGATTCACTCTAACATTTATACTTAACTCCTTCTTTTGGGGCTCATTCTCTTTCCACACCACCACCCACAATATTCCCATCAATTAAACCATTACTTGATGCAATTGAAGCATCTAACTTGCACAAACCTAGTTCCTCTCAATCACATATCACTAAGAGTATGCCTCCACAAGTAGGGGAGGGTACACCTCTTGAGTCACAAGTGACTCTTATAGGTTTTTCACGTGATGCAACCACAACAATTGTAAAGACCACAGTCTCACAGTTGGACAATAGTTATATCTCTAAGACTTCCTTGAAGGCAACAATTGTAGAGTCCACAATACTACACTGAGTGACAGTTGGAGGTCCCCAGAACCAAGAACAAGGGACATTTTGTTCAAAACCAAATACAACCACTTCGGGTGGGAATTCAGATGATCCTATTAACTTAGGTGATGGATTAAGATGCAAGGAATTGACAGATAAAGTAACCAAGATGGAAACCTCAATTGATGAAGTTATAGATATGCTGAAACCCTAAATGCATTTGCTGATGCAAAAGCAAGAAAGAAAAGGGACATGGAAGCAAAAGGTACATCAACATTTGAAAAGGAGAAGAAAGTAATGATGGAAAAGGAAGAACATGGTACTTCTAAAACAAAAAGAAGGCAGCCTACTAGAAAAGTAAGCTTTCCCAAAGCAACCACACCTTTCAAACCCACCGAACACACTCCTCAAACTCCTAAAAGCTCCTCTCATCAATCTTCCAAACCAACAGATGTTGAGACACCTGTTGTATCAACTGCTGTTGATACTTCAGTGGTTTCAGCAGATGTTACCTCAACCACTGCCATCACCACTCAAACCACTGACAAACCAAAACCAAAACCAAAACCATCATCACCACATCAAAAACCACCTGCCAAAAAGCAGAAGACATCTGATGACACATCATCAGTTGTAATGACAAGAGTGGTTGAAGCACTAGTTGTTTCAACAGCTGTTAGTCAGTCACCCATCACTTCAATCACTACCACTCAACCCATAAATCCACCACCAACCTCTCCAAAACCCAAAAGGAGAAGGATAATATTGGAAGATGATGACACTTCTCCACCTCCAACATCTTCATAACCTTTAACCCTTGTCACTATTCCAAATCATGTCCCATTATCTTCATTTCAAGCCTCAAATCCAAACACTGCTCTAGTTCCTGCTGGTGTCCAGTATCCATTAGATCTTCCAGCAGTAAGGGAGGAGATCAAATACTTCTACTCTGAAGATGACCCTGCTAAAAGGAATCTGTAAGAACCAGCAAAAATGTCTCAAAACACTCCGTAAGTGAAAACCCGGACCCCTAAAACCCTAATCTTTATAAAAAATCAAGAAAATCAGATTTTGGTATCATTCGCGGGCCGTGAAAGACTTAAGGAAAGTCTTCGCGGGGCGCGACAGCCAGGTAGATCACCGGATAAGCTTTAGGGCCACGTGTCGCACACGTGGTAGGTCTAGGGGTTGACATGGCAGCCCTAGCCGTAGCTAGGGTGGCCCTCGTGGGCCGCGTAGGATACCCCTTCAGGCTGTCGCGCGCCGCGAGAAAGGCAAAATTTAGCTATAAATAGATCGTTGCATGGACTTTCCTCTGTGCTCGTAAAATCCTTTCAAAACACCAAATATAGCTTAAATCAGTGTGTTTGAGTGTCGAGACGCTGCTACGATCACAGTGTAATAACTCGATCACTGCTACGATACAATGTCCGATCAATTGAAACCGATCCGATGGATGTTTAAGTGCTGCCCGAATTTGGGCTATACTTTGTCATTCGTCGTGAGGGTTTTGATTTCCTGAAGTTATGGTAAATGTTGTATTATGTTACTAACCTAGTCTCGTTGCATGATTTAACTAGGTTACCAAGCTTAATCAGTAGGCAGACTCTGTCGGTTTAAACTTGCAATGTTTGTCATTCTCTTTTATCAAAAGTATTTTACAATACCTCAATGTTTTCCCGTTATATGTTACAGGGATTAAGTCTTTGTTATCTTAAATTACTGGTAGTAAGTGGGGTATTATGCACAATTACTACAGTTTTCTCACTTTTAGGTGAAAGGACCTAATTAGTGATATACGTCACTTTTGGGTGAAAGGACCCAATTGTGATATGACCACAGTCATAGATCCGGTCGAGTGACAACTGAACCAGCTAATTATAATATAGGGGCAATTGTAATCGCTCTTAATACTGTAATTTATAACACCGTGTCGTTTTGTACAACTTGAATGACTCGCCAGTATTTCCCCGCTGATTAAATCTTTTTAAACATGTTTCAGGTGATTTACTGTAAACAAGGAAAAATGTGCCGTGTAGCACTACGAGCTTGGATAAAGTGGCTCAGTAAATAAATAAACATGTTTTTGTAAACAGGGGATTTCCTAGTAAAATTCATTTATTGTAAATTACGGGGTTTGTCCCGAAATTTGAAATAAAATAATTATATATTTTTAGTATAATCGATCCTGTTAAAAATTTCCGCTGCCAAATTATACACAAATACCACGGGTTTTCTGTCCTGCGACTTCTGGACCGGGTAAAACCGGGTCAGGGGCCGTGACAGGAAAAGATGGTATCAGAGCCACCGATTTTAGCCAATTTAATATTTATAAATACTTAATTTTTCAAATTTCCATTTTGTGATTCTGTGAAAATTTAATTCACACTAAATAAAATTTTAATTTAAAATTATGGTATGTTTCCTTATGTGTGCTAACAACATGAATGAACTGTCGGAAGCACTTCGAAACTTTACAATCCATACTACTAATATGGATACAACAGGAACTCAGTCTGGCTATCAGGCAGATACCGAGGAGCCACTAGTGTTTCAGGCTCAGCCACAGGAGAAACCCAAGCCTAAAAAGAGAAGGAGGATTCTGGACTGGAAATGAGGACCAAGGAAGAAGCCTCTGCCCAAAAGGTGAAAAAGACTGAGGATCCAAAGGGAAAAGGAAAGGAAGTAGGGGAGAGCTCTAGTCAAGCCCAGGAGATGGCACCTTGGGAAGAACTTGATAGGAAACTGGCAAATTGTGACCTCATCGGACCTGCTGACGAAACCCTTTTCAATTTCCCTGCCCAATCAGAACTTCCTGTTAATTTGGAACCTCCTATTCCAGACCCAATTGTCAATCCTCGACCTGTTATAGGGCAATTGGAAGAATGGTGGACGAGCGACTGGCATTTTCAGAATTTCATGAATAACCCAAATGTTTACTTTCCTCAGTTTGATCCTGAACCTGCACCCTTTCCACCCATGAACCCGGATAATCTTGCCGAACTACGCCGCTACGGCGAGGAACTGGTGGATGCAGGAAATCAGATTCGAGAAGTGGGGGAAAACATCACATGGAAATACGACGAGAGGGTTTGTCATTTCTGAGAAGCCAGTTAATCGCAGTTAAAGAGTTTTTGTATAATAATAATAACAATAATAATAAAATATTGTATAATTATAACTACAATAAAACCTTTGTAAAATAGATGGTGTGTATTGATGCATACTATTATAAAAATATATAAATGTCGCAAGGTCGGCGATTTTGGCTATATGTTAACTTAATTAGATATAATTATCCTGTTATGTTTAGTTGCTATCCATTTTGTGACAATAATATATATTGTTAATGATTCAGATGGAAAATGAAGAAAATCAACCGGCAAACGAAGTTAATCAATCTGAACCCAATAATGAAGATCATTTTCTTAATAGGCAAGATATAGAAAATATCGTTACTCAGGGAATAGCCAATGTTATCCCGGCAATTGTTGCTGCCGCTAAAAATCCTGCTGAACCTTCCCAAGCCAACCATAGCAAACGCACTCGCGACGATAATTTCAGTAACAGTGTCAACGGGGGCAGCAATAATGATAATAATGTGGTCCACGCCCCATTTCTTAAGAAAATGAAAGTTGCAACACCTGGTTGCACTTATAAAGAATTTCTTGCTTGTAAGCCAGTCGATTTTGCAGGCAATGAAGGGGCAACTGCCGCACTGCGTTGGTTAGAAAATACCGAAGCAGTAATTGAAATCAGTAAATGCGTAGAGGAAGACAAGGTTATGTATGCATCCCACCTTTTCAAGGAAGAGGCGTTAGAATGGTGGAACACGGTGCTGCAGGCTAAGGGAAGTGACATGGCTTATCCCATGAGTTGGGAAGAGTTTAAGGAATTGGTGGAAAGAAAATTTTTTCCCTCCTATGAAAAGGAACAAATGACAAATAAGTTCTTAAACCACCGGATGGTGGACGTGGATTGTCGAGGGTATACTTCGAAATTTTTCGAGTATGCTAGAATTGTACCAACTCTGGCCTCGCCAGAACCGGTGCTCATTTCTCGCTATATTTGGGGACTAATTAGCGAAATTCGCGACATAGTCAAGGCTGCGAGATCCCGCACAATTGACGATGCTGTTGAATTAGCCAACATCCTAACTGACGGGCGGGTACATACAAGAGAAGAGAACCGGAAAAAGGAATTGGTCTAGAAATTACCCAAGGTTTCAGTGGGGGTAATAATTTCAAGAAGAAAGGGACCGGGCAGTCCTCCACCACTCCATTTTGTAGTATCTGTAAAAGAAAGCATTTTGGGAAATGTAAGGGGTACTGTAATTTCTGCAAAGCACCGGGGCATCGAGAGGAGGAGTGCAAGAAGAAAACAAGGATCTGCTACAATTGCGGAGAAACTGAGCATTTTAGACCAGATTGCCCTAAACTGGTCAAACCAAATGATAACAAGGCAAAAGTGAATGAAGGAACTAATAAGAAAAATGCAAGAGCCTTTTAGTTGACGACGCAAGAAGCGGATTTGATTCCGGACGTGATAGCTGGTATCTTTCTGGTACATGACACTTACGCAAAAGTATTATTTGACTCTGGTGCAAACCAAAGTTTCATAAATACTTCATTCTGCCAAGCCCTTAATCAACCCTTAACCAAACTTAGGCAGATTTATACAGTAGAAACGGCCGATGGAAATTCTGTTAAAATAGATAAGGTTCTCCAAGAAGGAAAAATAGAACTCTCAGGTCATAAATTTTCTGCAAACCTTCTACCTATGAATTTAGCAGGATTCGATGTCGTATTAGGAATGGATTGGTTAGTAACCAACCATGCTCGAATCCTTTGTGATAAGAATTCCATAGAAATACATACACCAACATGAGAAGTAATTTTGGTTTCAGGAGATAAGCCGCGTAAACCAACAAAGTTCATATCAGTTATGAAAGTTGCTAGTTATGAACGAAAACAAGGAATAGTGTATATGATTTCGGTAATCATTAACACTAAAAGCAAGGAACTTAAGGAAATTCCAGAAGTATCAGAATACTCTGATGTATTCCTAGAAGACCTACCTGGATTACCACCAGACAGGGAAGTAGAATTTAGAATTCATATAATTCCTGGAACGGTACCTATAGCTAAGGCACCTTATCGATTAGCACCCACAGAAATGTTAGAACTGAAAAAGCAGTTAGATGAATTGTTAAGCAATGGATTCATACAACCCAGTTCATCCCCTTGGGGAGCACCTGTGTTATTCGTGAAAAAGAAAGATGGTTCGATGCGGATGTGTATCGATTATAGGGAATTAAATAAGGTTACCATTAAGAATCGACACCCATTACCTAGGATTGATGATCTTTTCGATCAACTTCAGGGGGCTAGGTATTTTTCTAAGATAGATTTACGATCCGGATACCATCAGTTGAAGGTATAAGAAGAAGACATACCTAAAACTGCTTTTAGGACTAGGTATGGTCACTACGAGTTTACAGTTATGCCCTTTGGATTAACAAATGCTACTGCAGCATTTATGGATATGATGAATAGAATCTGTAAGCCGTACCTGGATAAATTTGTAATTGTCTTCATCGACGATATACTTATTTATTCCAGAAGCCAGGACGAACATCGTGAGCACCTGCATGTACTCTTAACCCTACTAAGAAAGGAAAAGCTTTACGCCAAATTCTCAAAGTGTGAATTTTGGCTACAAGAGGTGCAATTTTTAGGACATATGGTGAATCATGAAGGCATTCATGTAGATCCTTCCAAGATAGAAGCAATTACAAATTGGAAGGTCCCGCAATCAGCTACCGAAGTTAGAAGTTTTCTAGGATTAGCTGGTTATTATAGGTGTTTCATAAGATACTTTTCTAAGATAGATGTTCCATTAACTAAGCTAATCTACATAGCTGTATGGAAATGGGAACTAATAACAATGGATTTTGTTACTAAGTTGCCCAAGACCAGGAAAGGTAACGATGCAATCTGGGTAATTGTAGACCGATTAACCAAATCAGCTCATTTCATGCCAATAAAGGAAACCTTTAGTATGGAAAGATTGGCTAAGTTATATGTAGATGAGATAGTATCACTACATGGAGTCCCACTCTCCATTGTATCAGATAGGGATAGTCGTTTCACTTCGCATTTCAAGACAAGTTTCCAAGAAGCATTGAGGACCCGATTAAATTTAAGTACTGCATACCATCCCCAAACAGATGGACAAAGCGAAAGGATGATCCAAACCCTAGAAGACATGCTCAGATCATGTGTCATAGATTTCGGTGGAAATTGGGACGACCACCTACCCTTAATAGAATTCTCCTATAACAATAGTTACCATACCAGCATCAATGCTGCCCCGTTCGAAGCATTATATGGACGAAAGTGTAGAACACCAGTATGCTAGGCAGAAATAGGAGAAAGTCAATTCTCAGGTCCTGAGATTGTACAAGAAACCACCGACAAATTAACTCAAATAAAGGAAAGACTGAAAACGGCTCAAGATCGCCAGAAGAGTTATGCAGATAATCGACGTAAGCCGTTAGAATTCCAAGTTGCAGACACGGTACTCTTGAAAGTTTCTCCTTGGAAAGAGGTAGTTCGATTCGGTAAGAAAGGAAAGCTGAGTCCAAGGTATATAGGACCATTCACCGTTACCCAGCGAATAGGACCAGTTGCTTATCGCCTACAACTACCAGAAGAATTAGCTGGGATACATGATGTGTTTCATGTATCTAATCTTAAAAAGTGTTTATCTGATGAATCACTGGTAGTACCTTTTCAAGACATAGAGGTAAATAAAAAGTTGAAATTCGTGGAAAAACCGCTTCAAATAGAAGACAGAAAGGTCAAGTTCCTCAAACACAAAAGACTGGTGCTAGTCAAAGTAAAGTGGGATTCGAAAAGAGGACCTGAATATACATGGGAATTGGAATCGGAAATGAAGCGAAAGTATTCTCACTTATTTCAGTAAATCTCGAGGACGAGATTTTAAATAAGGTGGGGAGGATGTAAGGACCAGCAAAAATGTCTCAAACCACTCCGTAAGTGAAAACCCGGACCCCTAAAACCCTAATCTTTATAAAAAATCAAGAAAATCAGATTTTGGTATCGCTCGCGGGCCGCGAAAGACTTAAGGAAAGTCTTCGCGGGGCGCGACAGCCAGGCAGATCACCTGATAAGCTTTAGGGCCACGTGTCGAACACGTGGCAGGTCTAGGGGTTGACACGGCAGCCCTAGCCGTAGCTAGGGTGGCCCTCGCGTGCCGCGAAGGATACCCATTCTGGCTGTCGCGGACCGCGAGAAAGGCAAAATTTAGCTATAAATAGATCATTTCATGGCCTTTCCTCTGTGCTCGTAAAATCCTTTCAAAACGCCAAATATAGCTTAAATCAGTGTGTTTGAGTGTGGAGACGCTGCTACGATCACAGGGTAATAACTCGATCACTGCTACGATACAATGTCCGATCAATTGAAACCGGTCCGATGGATGTTTAAGTGCTGCCCGAATTTGGGCTATACTTTGTCATTCTTCGTGAGGGTTTTGATTTCCTGAAGTTATCGTAAATGTTGTATTATGTTACTAACCTAGTCTCGTTGCATGATTTAACTAGGTTACCAAGCTTAATCAGTAGGCAGACTATGTCGGTTTAAACTTGCAATGTTTGTCATTCTCTTTTATCAAAAGTATTTTACAATACCTCAATGTTTTCCCGTTATATGTTACAAGGATTAAGTCTTTGTTATCTTAAATTACTGGCAGTAAGTGGGGTATTGTGCACAATTACTACAGTTTTCTCACTTTTAGGTGAAAGGACCTAATTAGTGATATACGTCACTTTTGGATGAAAGGACCCAATTGTGATATGACCACAGTCATAGATCCGGTCGAGTGACAACTGAACCAGCTAATTATAAGATAGGGGCAATTATAATCGCTCTTAATACTGTAATTTATAACACCGTGTCGTTTTGTACAACTTGAATGACTCGCCAGTATTTCCCCGCTGATAAAATCTTTTTAAACGTGTTTGAGGTGATTTACTGTGAACAAGGAAAAATGTGTCGTGTAGCACCACCAGCTTGGATAAAGTGGCTCAGTAAATAAATAAACATGTTTTTGTAAACAGGGGATTTCCTAGTAAAATTCCTTTATTGTAAATTACGGGGTTTGTCCCTAAACTTGAAATAAAACAATTATTTATTTTTAGTATAACCGATCCTGTTAAAAATTTCCATTGCCAAATTATACACAAATACCATGGGTTTTCTGTCCTGCGACTTCTGGACCGGGTAAAACAGGGTCAGGGGCCGTGACAGAATCTACCATCTCTTCAAGGCTATTCTAGGCCTAATAACATAGAAGAATATTTGAAGTTGAAGGCCCAACAAGCAAGGATATGTCTAAAAGAAATACAAAGGGAAATCTGAAAAAGAGATTCAAAGAAACTTTCAATATCTGCTCACTCAAGTCAGAACTTTGGAGCAGTTTTCAAAAGATCTTTGTCAGAAACTATCAGAAAGAGATGATGAAAGCCTGAGAAAAGATTACATTGAACACATTATGGCATTCAAGAAATACAAAGGAGAAAAACATCAATACAAAGAATGGACCATCAGTGAGCTTAAAGAGGAGTTAGAAAGAATTCAAAAGATGAACAAAGATAAAGTAAAACAAACTCCTCCTGTTCGGGCCAAGTACAAGAAGAATGTACCTGAAAGGGCTTTGAAACTTACAAGAATGAAAGAAGAGCTAATTGCTGCTGATTATGGGTTAAGGAATCAAGTGACAAGATGGAAAGAGGAGAAAGTGATTGATACTTATAAGAGGTTGGAAGAACTAAGAAAGAGGGATCCCACTGCTCCTAAAAAGCCTGTTTATCCAGAAGCAGTGGTTCCAGTCAAACCACAAAAATTGCAGATCAGAAGGCCCACTGCTCCTCCTGCTGCCATCCTTTATCAAAGAAGGAAACAAAAGCAGATGGATGCAGAAGCAGCACAAGACAAGGAACAAGAAGACCTCATTATAAAAATGGTTCTTCAGAAGATGATAGCAGAAAATCCAGAACTTGCAAGAGCTGCAAACACTGCCCAAGCAGTTATCACCAGGCCTCCATCTCCAAACTCATCAGCAATAAAACCTCTCCCAAGAAACCCATTGGATTCAAAGATACTAAAGTAGAAGTCTGATCAAAAGACCCACGTATTGACTCTTCTCAAATCCAATGGCGAAGTGAAGCAAATATCAAGGGAAGAAGTTCTGGGCCTAAGCAAAGAAGATCTGCAAGATTTACTTGAGCTTACACTGTGCAGGGATGAGGATGATACATATTCTATGAATTTTGAACTACAATTTAAAGGTCAAGTTAGAGAACTCCTGATGAGGCAATAAAAATCCAAGAATAATGAAGAGTTTTGGCATCATCTGTTCCAGGGGGAGATTGTTGGGATTAAACCCTACAGAGGAACAGTTGATGTAAAGCCAAAACTGGATCAGATCAGTGGATGCACAATAAGCAGTTGTTTGCATCAGTCTTTCCCCTTGATTGTGGCCTAACATCTGATGCCCTCTATCTACTGCCCTGCTACAACAACTACTTTTCCCCAACAACTGATGAAGACTAAGTGTTGATGCTCAATCTACTGTTATAACTCAAGTACTACTAAAGACCAAAGCACTGCTAGGGCTGAAGCAATGGAATGAAGAAGCAGTAGTTTAGTTTCCTTATTGTATTTGTAATCAGTAGTTTGTAAGCAGTGTTTGTAATGGTCAGTAGTTTGAGGTTGTTAGGAGGTTAGATGTCACTTTCATTGTGACGTCAGCCAAAGATGCTCAGTGGTTTGTTCTGTTCTATAAATAGAACAGTACCGTGTACTGTTCTATTAGCTCTTTCCATCACTTGTCATTTTGAACGAACATTCACTGTGAGCTCATGCTGAGGGGGAGACTTTGTGCATGCATGCAGTGTAATTGAAGATTGTAATAAATATAATCATTCGATTTCATGATTAAACATGTTTGCTTAGAATTGTTCTCTCTTTGATTGTGTTGAAAGTTTATTCATCTAATTCCACTGCAATTGTTTCTTATTCATCTTCATTTTAATTAAACAAACACAATCTTATTAAACTCAGATCCTTACACAGCCTTTTATTTGAATTTTGTCTTTTGATTCTTGTATTTTCTTAACCTGTTGACTTTACGTCAATTCCTCTTTTCCTTGTGATTTTGACTATATAACAGCAGCCATTTCACATACCACCATCAACCATACTACTATAAACTCATCACTAGAAGCAAGCAAAGCATCCCATGAAGCATCGTATCTAAACAAATTGAAGAAGCTGTTAGACGATGAAGTTATAAACTGCAGATCAGGTGAGATAGCTTTTTATTGACTTACACAACTCAATGTTTAGTAGTAAGTAATCAAGTTTTTTCTTTCAGGAGAGCCTATGAAGGATCAAATGATTCATGTGTCACTCTCCATGACCCACTAATTTTTTTATTACCAATTTCTTGAAGGTAAGGAAGCCACAGACCACATAATTTGCATTTCATCCATGTAGCTTGAGCCTGGGGCATTCAATCTATTTCCAAAGATGTTGCCAATTGGTCCACTTTTGGCTACTAATAGATCCACAAAGCAGGTAGGCCACTTTTGGAATTAAGACTCCACGTGCCTAACATGGCTTGATCAACAGTCAGTCTGCTCGGTCACTTATGTTGTATTTGGGAGCATCACATTTTTTTACCAGCTGCAGTTTGAAGAGCTGGCGTTAGGACTCGAGGATGCCAAAACACCATTCTTGTGGCAAGAATTTGCATCACAATTTGTATATTGCCAAAAGAAGCATGAAATTGATCCACAAAAGATCAAAATGTCAATGGAGGTGCAATGGTCATTAGGCATACTTTGAGTTATGTACCTTTACTTTTTATATGAAATCGATACTTTGCAGAATGTTCTTGTAGCAGTGTGCTATTATTGATAATTTCCAGTCACCTGTTTTCGTACATTTATTAATTTTCATTCATTTAGTATGTTATTTAGAGTTAAAATTTTGGTTAACTTATAATTTTACTATTTTGAAAAAACCCGGACTGGACATGAGTGATCACTAAATCAAATTATGTGTATTGGTTGAATAACTGTTTTGGATGAATAATATTGCTAAAAATAAACAAACCGAAAATAGGGATGTGCAAGTGTTACCAAATTCCGAACCAGTATCGTACCGGTAAAGGTATCAAATTTTCCGTACCGGATAACAATTTGGAAACCACTTTTTGGCGTTTTTGGGATCGGTATGTTTGGTTCGATACCGGTATTTTACCGATTTGTACCTTCAAATATTGCACCCTACTGGTATCGTACTAAGCATTGTCAGTGCCGGTACCAGTTTCCAATTTTGGCGATTTTCGGGATCAGTATCGGTACAGTACCTAGCTCATCCCTAAGTATGAAAGGTGTCATTTGAAAAAAAAAAACAAAGTTTACTTGGTCGGAGAGTTTTTACATCAATTGTAATAATGCCACAACTGAATCAAAGGGCAAAGGGTTTGGATGATGTGTTATTTGTTTTACTTGGAATTACTTGACCTTTAGAACATAAAGTAGGAAATACATTATGGACAATCCATTCTTGAAGATATATACTTGAAATTACTTTACCTTTAGAACATAAACTAGAAAAAAAAATGTGGACAATCCATTCTTGAAGATATATATAACTATGAATTTGCGTGGGCTAATATGCAGTGAGTTTGAATGGTGTTAATCATATATACCCATACCGCGGACGGGTAAACTACTAGTTTACCTTGAGAGAGGCTCCACCAACTAAAAAACCATCATCTTGTAGCCCTCCCAATTCCTTGCAGTTGGAGTACCATTCCCAGATCTTGCATATAAATACATTATAACTCAATTTTAAACTTCCATAAACGAAATGCTATCTTAGGTTGAGCATTTCAGTATTTTCGGCCTAAAAAATTCATTAAAATTTAATATTAAACTTCCAAAATTTAGGTATGAAGAAAACAAACAAACAAACTGTTCTAAAACAATCATCGATTACAAACAAACAAAATCCTGAGTCTATCAGAATCGGAAAACTATGATGGAAATCAAAACCCCAAAAAAACCGTACCTGTGAATCGGCATCAACAAACGAATTGATGTTTTCTTCTTTGATTTAAGGGTGGTTTTGAATTTTGAAACGTGATTTAGGGTTTAATTTGCTGCCTGGGCGCATGTATAGGATGAGCAGGATTCAAAATTTGAATGAAATACCAGCAGCCCAAAATTTGGATGAAAGTGTTTTGTGCATTAAACGTTGTACAAGATGCTTTAAGTGTTTGTAACCGTTAAAAAATTGGTAAATGACCATAGTTGTCGCTCTAATATGCATATTATATATAGTATAGATATACACTAATTTATTTTTAAATCTAAACATAAACACATATATTTGTCAAAATTAAACATACTACATACTAACATACTAATTTATACATACTACAAACTTTTAAGAAATGGCATATCAATTTCACATACATACTAACATATACACATTTACATACAAACATACATCCTTACATACACATTTACATTCCTACACAAACCCAAAATTACACAATTTTTTTCAACATTTACATACTAACATACACACATTTTATCAAATACACATAATTTATACATTCTTACAAACACCTACATAAACACATACATAGACTCACATACACACATTATAACAAAACCATAATTTATACATACTTACAAGCTAACATACACACATACATACTAATATACACACATTTTCACCAAATACACATAATTTATACATACTTACAAACTAACATACACCTGTACATACTAACATACACACATACATAGACTTACATACATTATACATTTTCACATACATAGACTTGCATACACACATTTTCACATACATAGACTCACATACACACATTATAACCAAATACACATAATTTATACATACTTACAAGCTAACATACACACATACATTCTAATATACACACATTTTCACCAAATACACATAATTTATACATACTTACAAACTAACATACACATGTACATACTAACATACACACATACATAGACTTACATACTCACATTTTCACCAAGTTTACATACATTATACATTGGGCCCCTTATACAATTTCACATATACACATTTATGTACAAACATACATCCTTACTTACACATTTACATACCAAAATTACACATCATTTACTAACATTCACATCTTTTAACATACATTTACTAACATTCACATCTTTGAACAAAAATAAACATAAACTAACATTAATTTGAAGAGGACATAACACAAAAATTAAAGAGAATATAACATATATAACATAAATTATAGAAGAAATTTAACAAAATCTAACAAAAATATACCTTTTAATCGTTCTTGTGCGTTCACAGTCGAAGCAGGAGAAAGGAACCGAAGAGATTTGGGGAAAAGTGAGAAATGAGGGAAGAAACCCGCCTTTAGAGTCTGCAGCGTTTTAGGGTTAATAGGGGTGACATGCGTCACCGCTGTTGAGTCTTCATGTCGCCGCTATTGAGTTAAATAACCCCAGCCGTTCGATAATGATAAGAAATGAGTGGCTGGGGTATATTGTGGGACACCAGGTTCCGGATCGATCCATAGCGGTGACATACGGCTTCACCTCTATTGGTGTCGCCGCTATTGCTCAATATTCTTGTAGTATATATGTGCTATAATAGAGTTATAATTGGTTTAATATACAGTACTTGATATAATTATTTATAATAAACTCAAATTTCACACATTTTCATACCTCAATGTGTGACAACCCAAACTTCCGAGGTTAGTGTCGCCTAATCTTGTGACCTTAACTTCGTTACATGTAAGTAGGTTATTCTTTACGCACAACACTCGTAACCCTAATAAATCCCCTAAACGTAAAACGTGAAACATGGTGGTACATGTTGCATATCATAGGACTAAATGGGTCAATCTTTGTATCGATAATATGTTTGGGCCGATTACTAGTCTACACATAACACATATGTTTGGGCCGATTTCTAGTCCACACATGTTGGGCTTACACTCACATGTCAAGGAGCCTAAGTAGGACTTGTATTAGGGGCCGGTTATTGAAATTAGGATATTATATACACACAGTTACGTAAACAAAATATCACAAAACTCAAACAAACCCTACCCCCACCCCCTCTATTTGTTGTGCGACGGAAGAAGACAAGCCCCCCCCCCCCCCCCCACCCTTCGAAGACATCAGCCTGTTTATCTTGTTTTCGGGTTAGTAGATCACCTCCTGTTAGTTGTTTTTGGTTACCTAATGTATGTGATCTTGTGAATAGTTAGTAACTATTATGTATAAGTGGTCTCTTGATTGTATGGTGGTGTATATGTTGCATGAAAATTTATACCATGAAACTGTTAATATGCATGGATCGATTATGAGGAGTTGTTATTTAATTAATGTGCACATGATTACGGGATTTATTGTGATGATGCTTTATCTGATTTTACATGTGTGAATTACCAAATTGTTTTAAGACTCATATTTATCAATGATGTGTATATGGGGGGAGGACGTAATCTGTTAGGGTAATGTACAATTACATGGGCACGAAGGGTTGGTTAAAGACTTTAATAATGAACCGATAACAAGGATATGTTTACAAGGTTTTGTTGCACAGTTAATTTGTTCAGATTTAAGAATGGTGGGTTATATTATATCCATCCAGAGGTTCGTATAAGATGATAGGGGAATATTAGAACCTTCAAGTTATACATGTTAATATTTCATATAATTGATAGATATTGTTTCCTGAGATGCAAGTAGGGTTAGTATATTATTGTGGAAAAACTGTTATCAAAAGTGAGTTTATGCAAGTGGGCCGTACACATGGATAGGAGATCAAATATATTGGGTCGTGCACTTCTATAGATTTTGTGTTATTTCCTTAATTTTATTGAGCTGTGATTTGGAGTTGGCCAGCTGGGCCACAATACTTAAAGCACCCCAACGAGAACTGGGCCGCAAGGTGAAACAGGATTGGTTAAAGGGTTGCGGGCCAGGATACGTTTGGGCCGAGGTTTAACACAGTTGGTTCAGGGTTTTAGTAATAAGTTTTGAGCACTTTAATGAGCGTTACATGGGTTGGGCTTCATGATAAAAGCTGGGTACAAGTAATGGTCCGATTGTGATGGATCAGGATGTGTTATTGTGATTAAATGGTTCCAATGGTAGTTGTCAATTCTGAATAGTTATGAAGGTGTTACATTTATTTGCAATGTGATTATTTACAATGTGTGCCATCCTTGATATATACTAGATTCATGCACATGTGTTATGGTATGACAACTTGTTAAGTTAGTTACAATAGACACCGGCCGTTTGGACACTTAGGGAATTCCAAACTCTAATTGCATACATACTTATGTTTAACGTACAATAGGTTATACATAACGGACCCAACATTCACTCAACGCGTAAAGACACGATAACATTACCGAGCAAATCTAAGGTGAGTTCATTCCTCTCGAGCATGTGTCCCGGTGGTTGGGACAGTCTTTGGGTATCCCTGGGAGGGATAGGTTTTGGGTAACTTGTTTGGGTATTCCTGAGAGGAATACGTCTTGTCGTAAAACGGTAATGTTGGATAATATACTCATCCTATCACCTTTAAAGTCCCTCCGTGTTGTTTGGTTACCTGAGAGGTAACAAGGTGTTAGTTAGTAGCGCTACTTAGGTTTGGCAACCTCACCCCGTACCTGGGAGGACGGGTGTTGAACTAATGACCTAGTCATGACCAATGCTTTGATAGGAGCATTGGAGAAAGGGCAATGTAAATCAGAAGCCGTCTTGTATTCGGGATATTATCAACATTAAATTCAATGGATTAACTAAACACTTGGTAACCAACGTTTTCGTAAAACTATGAACTCACCAGCGTTAGCGTTGTCTGATACACTTGTTGCATGCTCGCAGGTCGTTAGATATCTTGGATTTGGGAACTTGCTGTCTGGAGTAGCCGGAGTGGTCATGGGTCGATTGGAGGGATTCATGTGATTGGATTCTTGATACTATACAATGGTTTTGAAACAGTTTAACTTTGGTTTATTATTTGCTTCCGCTGAACATGTTGGTTTTCATTTAAACTTGTTAATGACATTTTTCATTAATAAATGGGGATCTTATTTATAAACTTTAATGGGTTCAATGTAATTAGTGGCTCGTTGTTGGTATGTCACACGCCTAACAGGGACATTCCCTAGGTGGTATTTTGGGGGTGTGACAGTTTGGTATCAGAGCCACTGTTTATAGTGAACTTGGTTTTAAAACGTTTTCATAAAACCAGACTATAACCGAACGGTTCCGAAATCGACCATGACACTCGGCTCCAGATTGCAAGGTTCGTTTCTTGTTTACTATTGCATAGCATATCTAGTGTTTTCTTATGAATAACATCACACGTTAATACACACTTGGCACTACAGTATGAGTTTCTATGTTACCAACCCATGTTACGTGTTTTAAGAGTGCGACTCTTCTTGAATTTTCATGATCTATGTTGTGGTGTCATCTGTCTTATTGCTCGAATTCGGGGAACCTTTTAGCGCGAGTTAAGAGGCACTGAGATAAGCATGCAAATTGCCTTATTATTATGGGTGCACACATAATAATAATGTGAGGTGCATGTGAGTCCCAGTGAGGCTTAACGAGTGTGAAAAGGGTTCCGCTTGGTTAATTGGTGTTATGTTAGAACTCAGTAGTCTATGGAGGTCATCGTAATACTTGACTCCTACTTGAACTCGCATTTTAACATGAGCGGATGAGGCCATGGACGCGGCCACATTGATATGACTCAGGCCGAACTAACCAACTTGATCAACACTCGTGTAGCTGAAGCCCTAGCGGCTTACCAGGCTGGTACGATATGTGCCAATTTCTTTCTATCCTTGTGTCGTATACTCGAATCTTACTTGTGTGTTGTACGTCCCTTCGTTTTAGGTCAACCTGTGAATCAAAACAATCCACCTGCCTGCACGTTTAAGACCTTTATGGATTGTAAGCCACAGACCTTCAGTGGGACTGAGGGAGCTATGGGACTCTTGCGTTGGTTTAAGAAGGCCGAATCTGTGTTTGCTATGTGCAACTGTCCCGTGGGGGACCGGATGAAGTATGCTTCAGGCACGCTCGAGGATGGTGCCTTGACTTGGTGGAATGCCCAAGTTCAGATGTTGGGTATTGAGATGGCGAATGCCACTACTTGGGATGAATTCAAGGAGCTGATGCGAGAGGAGTACTGCCCTCGTGATGAGATACAGAATCTTGAAAATGAGTACTATAATCTGAAGATGGAGGGGTCAGAGATCGAGGCATACACGAAGAGGTCTCATGAGCTAGCAACCTTATGTCCTAACCTATCTCGACCTCCACCTCGAAGAATTGAGTTGTACCTCAAGGGCCTAGCACCAGCTGTGAAGGGTTATATCACTGCTGCAAACCTTAACAATCTACCTCAGATCATCCGCTTAGCTCACAAGATCACTGACCAGGAGGTGGAGCGTGGATCGCTACCGCCTCGTGTTTCTGCTACTACCCCTGCTGCTACCGTTACCACACCTGCTAGTGATAACAAGCGAAAATGGAACGATGCTGACAAAGCAACCAGTGCCAGCCAATCTCAGAAAGGGCAGACAACAGCATCCACCGCAGTTTTAGCCATTCGTCTTCTGTAAACCAGAATCAGAGCAACAATTCAAATTAGGGTTCTTACGCGGGAAAGCTACCAAAGTGTGATAAGTGTATGTTCCACCATCACGGGCCATGCACCCGGGTATGTCATAGGTGCAACAAGGTGGGTCATATGGCTGAAGATTGTAGGGTCTGGCTTCCAAAGCAGCCGCAACAGCAGCCACAGCAACAGGAGAGGCAACAGCCTCAACAGAATCGGGGAAATCGAAAGGGGTGCTTTCAGTGTGGTGAAGAGGGTCATTTTAAGCGGGATTGCCCTCAGCTTAATAGAATGCTGGCAACAACAACAACGCAGGGAATAACAACAACGGGAACAACTGTGGGAACGGGGCACGTGGAAGAGTATTTACTATTGGCGCTGGGGAAACTCGCAATGATGGCAATGTTGAGACCGGTATGTCTTCTTTGAATGATCTTTTTGCTTCTATTTTATTCGACTTTGGTGCCGATTTGAGTTATGTGTCTTTGGGGTTCAGTCGTCAATTAGGACTGACTCCCACCCCTCTTGTAAAAATAAGCATGTAGTAGAATTAGCTAATAGTAAATCGATAGAAGCTTCTCATGTTCTTTTTGGTTGTAAACATGATCTCATGGGTCAAGTGTTCGACATTGACCTACTTCCCGATACTCTTGTAAGTTTTGACGTGGTCATTGACATGGATTTGGTTATCTATGCATCAAGCGGAAATTCTCTGTGAAGAGAAAATCGTGCGTATCCCTCTCCCTAGTGGGGAATCCTTATCAGTTCAAGGTCATCGTAGTGGTGCCATGGTTGGCATCATCTCAGCCATGAAAGCCCCGAAGTGTCTACGAAAGAGCTACCCTGCTACACTAGCTCTCGTCACCGATTCGCAACCTGAAGAAAGGAAGATCGAGTATCTTCCAGTTGTTCGTGAATTTTCTGACGTGTTTACAGAAGAGTTGCCTAGTTTATCTCCACATCGTCAAGTGTAATTTCAGATTGACCTTGTGTAATTTCAGATTTCCTCTGGGATACAGTAATCCTTTGGGTTCGCTGGATGCTATCGCATATTCATCATGGGATTTTCGAAGATGGCGTAACTTCAACCTCTTTAGTAGAGCGGGGAGCTGTGAATTCATGGGAAATAAAACAAGGGAACGTCTTTTCAGCTTTTGAAACCCAACCCTGCAATGCACTGAGCATCACTTCTATCCGAGGGTACTGATGATATGGCGGGATACCATGATGGTCCGAATCAGGGTCTCAGTTACACACCGATGCAACATGAGAGGGCGATGGCTTATGTGGTGGATTAACACGAAGAGTTGCGCGACTCGTACCCTGGGGTGGAAGCCACGATCTCGAATTTAAGCTGGAGGCATTACTTGGACGGTACCAAGTACATTACTTAGACCGATCACAAGGCCTCCCGTGTATCGTTGTTTCGAAAGGACCCAAAGTATGCAATGACATCGTTGGATGGAACTTTGGAATGAATACGACTGTGAAACCTGGAAGTGCACGAGCTTTGCAGCTCGCTATCCACTCTAACATATCTGATCAGACTCGCCTTGCTCAAACTGAAAAACTGAAGGAAGAGAGTTCTCAAGATTGACCCATGCGGGGCATGGGGAAGCAACCTTTGGCAGGTCGGACGATATTTGCTACTTCATGGAATGAATATGGACCTCACTATACAGCAACCTTAGGGGACTGGTGCAGGCGGAGCACACGGGCCTCGATATCCTATTCATCTGAGTTTTGATAGGATGTAATAAAACCTGCAGACCATGTACGGATGACCAGGCCTGAAGGCCCACATAGCAACACATGAGAACGATGTTTGACTTGTGGGAAAGTCAAGGTGAGATAATAGCAACCAGAAACACACATATGGAAATGATAACAGACTGCCATGGATTTTGTCACTAGTCTACTTACAACTCGAAACGGAAACATTATCACCTGGGTGATCATTGATGGACTCAAGTTACCAGCACACCTTCTTGCAATCAAGAAAACTGACGAGTCTTCACAGTTGTGAATGTCCCTCTGAGAGAGGAGGCTTTTAGGTGCGAGGTGCCAACTCCTGTTACCTCTGAGTTTGATCTATGCATGATTTATGTCAGGCAATACACAACACCCTTGGCTCACGTCAGGACCCGAGCATCGCTTATCGTCGTTGGACAAATGGTCAGAGTAAACGAAACCTCCTGGAATTCGAAGACATGCTGTGAGCATGTGTGTGACTGGCTTTGGTGCAAATTTGAAGGACTCTTATCTATGGTTGAGTACTACTGCGGCAGTTATCATTTTGGTAACCAGACAGCTCTATTGAGGCATTATATAGACGATAATGCCAACCTTCTTGTTAGACTGAGATGGTTGACAACTTAATTACTGGTCCAGGACTAGTACTCGAAACTCTTGGGAAGGTTGTTTGGATCGGGAGTCGATTGGCGGCAACGCGTGACCGTCCGGAAAGCTGATAAACTTGGGAAACACCGGAAGATTGTTGTAGGAGATCGTATCATGTTGAAAAACTCACTCTGGGAGGGTGTGGAATGCTTGGGGACGCATGGCGAGCTTAACTGACGTCACGATGGACCATTCAGCAGTCTGGGAAGAATCGGTAACATAACCTACAAACTTGAGTTCTCTGCTGAGTTGGGTAATGTTCACGATGTCTTTCACGTTTCGCAACTGAAGAAGTGTTTGTCTGATGAAACACTGATTGTGTCGTTCCAAGAGCTGAAGATTGACGACAAGTTGCAGTTTATCGAAGAGCCTATAGAGATCATGGACCGGGAGGTCAAGGTGCGTAAACATAGTCGTATCCTGATTGTTAGAGTTCGTTGGAACTCAAGACGTGGACCGGAATTCACGTGGGAACGCGAAGATCAAATGAAGCTTAAGTATCCTCAACTCTTTCCTAATGATCAATTTAAATCTGGTACTACTGGTGAATTTCGGGACGAAATTCCTCTTCAAGTTGGGGATGATGTGGGACTTGAGGAAAATCTGCAACGATCTTTATTTCTCACTTCACTCCTCTGTGCTTAATTGTCAAATTTCGGGACGAAATTTCTTTCAAGTTGGGGATGATGTGACAACCCGAACTTCCGAGGTTAGTGTCGCCTAATCTTGTGACCTTAACTTTGTTACATGTAAGTAGGTTATTCTTTACGCACAACACTCGTAACCCTAATAAATCCCCTAAATGTAAAACGTGAAACATGGTGGTACATGTTGCATATCATAGGACTAAATGGGTCAATCTTTGTATCGATAATATGTTTGGGCCGATTACTAGTCTACACATAACACATATGTTTGGGCCGATTTCTAGTCCACACATGTTGGACTTACACTCACATGTCAAGGAGCCCAAGTAGGACTTGTATTAGGGGCCGGTTATTGAAATTAGGATATTATATACACACAGTTACGTAAACAAAATATCACAAAACTCAAACAAACCCTACCCCCACCCCCTCTATTTGTTGTGCGACGGAAGAAGACAAGACCCCCCCCCCCTTCGAAGACATCAGTCTGTTTATCTTGTTTTCGGGTTGGTAGATCACCTCCTGTTAGTTGTTTTTGGTTACCTGATGTGTGTGATCTTGTGAATAGTTAGTAACTATTATGTATAAGTGGTCTCTTGATTGTATGGTGGTGTATATGTTGCATGAAAATTTATAACATGAAACTGTTAATATGCATGGATCGATTATGAGGAGTTGTTATTTAATTAATGTGCACATGATTAAGGGATTTATTGTGATGATGCTTTATCTGATTTTACGTGTGTGAATTACCAAATTGTTTTAAGACTCATGTTTATCAATGATGTGTATATGGGGGGAGGACGTAATCTGTTAGGGTAATGTACAATTACATGGGCACGAAGGGTTGGTTAAAGACTTTAATAATGAACCGATAACAAGGATATGTTTACAAGGTTTTGTTGCACAGTTAATTTGTTCAGATTTAATAATGGTGGGTTATATTATATCCATCAAGAAGTTCGTATAAGATGATAGGGGAATATTGGAACCTTCAAGTTATACATGTTAATATTTCATATAATTGATAGATATTGTTTCCGGAGATGCAAGTAGGGTTAGTATATTATTGTGGAAAAACTGTTATCAAAAGTGAGTTTGTGCAAGTCGGCCGTACACATGGATAGTAGATCAAATATATTGGGTCGTGCACTTCTATAGATTTTTTGTTATTTCCTTAATTTTATTGAGCTGTGATTTGGAGCTGGCCAGCTGGGCCACAATACTTAAAGCACCCCAACGAGAACTGGGTCGCAAGGTGAAACAGGATTGGTTAAAGGGTTGCGGGCCAGGATACGTTTGGGCTGAGGTTTAACACAGTTGGTTCAGGGTTTTAGTAATAAGTTTTGAGCACTTTAATGAGCGTTACATGGGCTGGGCTTCATGATAAAAGCTGGGTACAAGTAATGGTCCGATTGTGATGGATCAGGATGTGTTATTGTGATTAAATGGTTCCAATGGTAGTTGTCAATTCTGAATAGTTATGAAGGTGTTACATTTATTTGCAATGTGATTATTTACAATGTGTGCCATCCTTGATATATACTAGATTCATGCACATGTGTTATGGTATGACAACTTGTTAAGTTAGTTACAATAGACACCGGCCGTTTGGACACTTAGGGAATTGCAAACTCTAATTGCATACATACTTACGTTTAACGTACAATAGGTTATACATAACGGACCCAACATTCACTCAACGCGTAAAGACACGATAACATTACCGAGCAAATCTAAGGTGAGTTCATTCCTCTTGAGCATGTGTCCCGGTGGTTGGGACAGTCTTTGCGTATCCCTGGGAGGGATAGGTTTTGGGTAACTTGTTTGGGTATTCCTGAGAGGAATACGTCTTGTCATAAATCAGTAATGTTGGATAATATACTCATCCTATCACCTTTAAAGTCCCTCCGTGTTATTTGGTTACCTGAGAGGTAACAAGGTGTAAGTTAGTAGCGCTACTTAGGTTTGGCAACCTCACCCCGTACCTAGGAGGACGGGTGTTGAACTAATGACCTAGTCATGACCAATGCTTTGATAGGAGCATTGGAGAAAGGGCAATGTAAATCAGAAGCCGTCTTGTATTCGGGATATTATCAACATTAAATTCAATGGATTAACTAAACACTTGGTAACCAACGTTTTCGTAAAACTATGAACTCACCAGCGTTGTCTGATACACTTGTTGCATGCTCGCATGTCGTTAGATATCTTGGATTTGGGAACTTGATGTCTGGAATAGCTGGAGTGGTCATGGGTCTATTGGAGGGATTCATGTGATTGGATTCTTGATACTATACAATGGTTTTGAAACAGTTTAACTTTGGTTTATTATTTGCTTCCGCTGAACATGTTGGTTTTCATTTAAACTTGTTAATGACATTTTTCATTAATAAATGGGGGATCTTATTTATAAACTTGAATGGGTTCAATGTAATTAGTGGCTCGTTGTTGGTATGTCACACGCCTAACAGGGACATTCTCTATGTGGTATTTTGGGGGTGTGACACAATGGACAACTTAATGTCAGTAGTATTCCCTTATGATCTTGAAATCTTTCAAACGACTCGAACCTAATTCAATCTATGAGCTTTATTCATGCTCTATCATCTGGAAAGACTGAAAGAGTCGATTTCATCCCAGGAAAATTTATATTATGATCACGACTCAAGTTTGTCATGTTTCTTTTGCTTTTTCTCTTGGAGCTTTTCGATTCTTTTGTGCAAACCTGGTTCATAATGCACCCACATGCGCAGGGGCTGGGAGTTGTTTCAACGTCTCGAACCCATGCCCTCAAGGATATATGGCAACAAACTCATATGGTGCTTTCCGATCTACTATTATATATAGCGTCTAGGCCCTAAATATTTGACACATATGGTGCTTTCCGATCTACTATTATTGTCCATATCACTGATTAATTTTATTTGTCCCAATATGTCTGTCTACTTTCTAAAATGAATAATTGTAATTTACTGATTTTTCTATTTACCCTTCACTAAATCTTGTTAGTTTTCTAACTCACTTGGCATCTTAAGTTACACTATTTGGGGATATTTGTTACGAAATTTTCCAATGGGTAAGAAAGCGTCATAAATTCCTATGTATTTCCGAGAAAATATTTACACAACAAAAAACCAAAATGCGGTGACATATTTCAGACTATTTATATTCTTATATATTTAATTTTCTAATCTAGATTAAGTCTTTTTTTTTTCCAAATTTTTTATTAGTTGTATATATCTAAAATTACTCAGAAAGATGTCAGAATTTCCAACACATTTCTAACAAAGAAAATCTATTATTTTATATACATTAAATTCTGATCCTTTTATAATGAAATGTTTTATTATTGTTTTTCTCATTAATTATCATTATTATTCTCTTTATATATTTTAGTAGTTTTGTTTTTATATAAGTTAACTTAGGTATTTTTATGGTTGCTTTTATTATAGTTTATTTTTTACATATAAGTTAACACTATGTGAATGTGCATCTCCATGTTATTTGGATGTATATGTGTAATAGTATATATATGTGTATGTGTAAGCTATGTGTTTGTACGAAAAATAGAACCAATTATTGTGTAGGAAATGGGTAAGAAAATACTGTGTAGGAAATGTGTAAGAAAATAATGTGTAGAAAATAAGTAGGTAAATATTGTGTATGAAAAGAAAATGCCAGAAATGTATTGGAATTTGTTAGAAAAACTTTCCCATGAAGGTTTTTTTGACGAAATAATTTTTATCAGTAAATTTTTGGTAGTTTGTGTTTCCTACATTTTTCCGACGAGTACTGCCTTGAGAAACGACTCAGTTTCCTAGTCTTGTAGATGCACTATATTGAGGTATAGTTATTAGTATTCTGCTAATTTAGATCTGCATTGAATATACATGTCCTAGCTTTTTTTTTTCTTTTTACTTTCCATAATAAGTTACAACCACATGAACATTGCAAGACATACAAATTACATCTGAGAGATAGCACATACATGGTATATATAAATAGATCGAAGAGGCTATGTATCAATGCAAACCACAACCCTCATTTCACCTTAGAAAAACATGCAAGTTTCAAAAAATAAAAGTGTCCAACGGTGGCTTGGTGGTTTCCATCTCTTCAACAGACGCACTCATTATTAACTACATGTGCTTCCATAAGCATTTAACCCAGTTTAGCATATCCATACCAGCCATATATTATTTGTCTTCTACAGTTCCAATATCAGGTCTGCACACAAAATAGTAGCAGTTAGAAATCGATCCGTACATCAGCCTCTCCGTAGTTGACTTAATTTTAGAGATAATTTCTTTTAAAATTACAAAATCTATATATCTCGATCATATTATATCAAGAACTACGAGAACCAACTAATACACTTGTACACACTACTTAACTTTCTCTCTCACATTAAGTCAGGAAAGCAGCAGGGGCGGATTTAGAGGGGTTTACCGGGTTCCCAGGAACCCAGTCGATTTGGAAAAAAACGTTTTTTGTAGTGTAAACCTTGTATGATTTGGAAAAGAACGTTTTTTTGTAGTGTAAACCTTGTATGATTTGGAAAAAGGAACCCAGTGAAAAAACTGGCTGGATCCGCCACTGGAAAGCAGTATGTACAAGTGTTTTATCCTGACATAATTTTGGTTCTGAAAATGCATGCCTCGTATGTGTCTAAATAAGAGGTTGAGATAAGAATTTGTTATCTAGTAGGAAATTAATTAATTAATTAAGTTAGGTCTGTCTTAGATGGTGTAACGCTACATTATACTTACATTCTTCATCTGATTTTATCCAGCGTTCTCTTTTCCTGGTTGTACGAGCTGCATATGTGGGATGGGACACCTTGCTCTTTGTATGGTTTGCCGAAATAGACCGGTAAGGAAATATAATAATATCTTCGGATAGCAATTTATGTCGGTTTCTATATCCCTCCACCTCTTCATTGCTTTTCTTCACATACTTTCTCATGTTTTGAGAACTATCCAATGCTTCAAGATGAACCATTCGGAGAATCTGCATGCGTACGAATGAACCAAACATTACATTACATTACATCAAGGGGTTGGCTAAATGTACCACCTACCCACCTCGTGAATACATCAAATCGGGGGGTCATTTTGCCATCTAGAGGAGGAATATTAGTGATTTAAGAATTTGATGGAGGGTATGACACGTAAAAATGAAGGGGAGCGCTTAGCACAACCTCTACAGGTCATATGAAGATGTATAAATTCGACGACATACCTTGTGCAGTTTTTCATCAGGTAAAGCAGAGCCATTGCTTCTTACAGAATTTGTTGTAGATCTTCCTCTTTTCAGTATCTTTTTCATTAAATGGTTACTTTAGTTTCAGTTTTTTCCTCTGCCATTTTTGTTTTCTGGAAAAGCTCGGAAAGTGTTATTCTATTGTGTTTTAATTTCGTTGGTTCTTGTGGAGTACATGCCTTATGATCAGAACTCAACACCCTCTCTAACTTCTTATTGGCAAGCTTCAATACATATTTCATCATATTTTCAACATAAGTGGCGAACTCTGGCGTCGCTAGACCAGCGATGTATTGGTCTCTTTCAAGGCCCTTAATCGTTTGAAACCCATGAAAGAGGTCAGCACTTGGCTTCTCCTCCAAACGCTTATTAGAAAGGTGGACATAATGCTGTAGGAGATTTAATTATTAGCATAGCATACTTGATTGTTAATTAGATGGTGCCCACCAGTAATATATACACACATAAATAAATTCAATAAAATATATGTTCAACTAACAACCTTTAAACTTTTAATATAATTATAAAGTTGCATTCATAGAAGCACACCTTTAGCTTCATCTTCATCGTTAGGGGGAGAAATCTACTATTTGATATGGAGAATTGAAAATAACGGTTTTGTTATGTGAATCTGATGAGTTTTTTACGGCTCTTTATAGAAGCTTTTGAAGGTCTAATTATTGGCAGGTGATAGCAACTTTTAGGAAATAAAATCTCTTGATATTTGTGTAAAAGTGCAAGTTGAAAGTGATATATGTGAAAAGGTACACGTTCTTGTAAATCGTTATAAAAGTTCAAAATTACATGTTAAAGACATGAAAAAAGCTTTCAGACATTTTACTAGTTTCTTTTTTTTCTTTTTTTTAAGTAAACTTCATAAAAACACACTTCCGACCCAACCGGGTAAAAGGCCAAACAGCAAACAACACCCCTGACCCAAACAGCCAAAGGGCAGACAATTACAGAATATATACATCGGGTATTTACACCAATCTCTCCAACTAATATATATATATACAGCAAGATCTATTTCTAACCCACCCGTAACCCCTCAATTTTACATCCCCTAAAAGGCTAAAATATCTTGCGGACTTCGACCAATCTACTTGAAAACCAATTCATTTCTTCCTTTACAGATACACCAACACGAAATAATCATCAGACCTTGAATGAGACTCTTAGCTTTCTTACCTAGTTGCGTGAAATTGTGTATCTCCATAATGTCTTTGAAATCGAAGGCATATATCTGAGGCAATTTACACCAAGCACCGAAAGCTGACCAAACCTTCTTCACCACTGGACATGCAGTAAATAAGTGCTCCACCGTTTCCTCAGATTCTTCACAATAAGGGCACATAACCGAAGTAATATTCACATTCCTTCTTCTTAACTTAACTCTAGAAGCTAATCTATCCAAATTACCTCTCCACGCCATAATATGTAGGTCCGTTTTCTGAGGATCGATCACGAAACCAAATCACTTGTTTATATCAAACACGGTCACGAGTGCGGAATCCCCGTGACAATGCAAACCAAACACAGAAATATAACAAGAACATGAAGTAACCAACGATTCACAGTCTATTGATTAAAACAGATGAGAACAATCATCAAACACATACACACAATGTTTGAAGGTAAACTCACAGTAGGGGTATGCTCTCATGGTTTCACACAGAAACCAAGTGGTGTTTATATAGGCAGCCCAGCCCAATGTCGACGAAAGACAAAATGGGCCTGACGAAATACCAAGGTCGACGAAAGACAAGGTCTTTCGACACCAATCACGATGAAACATGGAGTTATGACCATCAAGGTTTTTCGTCACATAGGAGTTCGACGAAAGACAGTCTTTCGTCGAGGGCTGCAAAACAGATAGGCTGCAAACTGTTAGACAGTTTGCAGCAGACTTGTATAAACACACACTAGACATAAACTACTTACCCAAATGCAACATGCATCAGTTCATAAACATTACATAACAACGAGACAAACTGTCGGACCAAAGCAAGATAGGAGGATATCCAACCTGGTCGACTAACGGACATACAGACTCGATAATAAAAGACCGTAAAATACAACGATACAAAAGAACAAGTTACAGACACAAAATATGCATCAACAAACTCCCCATTGTCTGTTACTTGGTCTTCAGTCTTCAATCTTCCGTCTTTAGTGTTTCTTGGACCACGAACTGCCAGCGTGGATCCCACGATAGTAGTAACAAAAGCAGGCGACGCGCTGAAATCGCAACACTTGATGCGCGTCCTTGTCTTCGTAAAAGATATTGTGTCGATACAACTTGTTGATGTCGGTCGCGGACATGTTCATAATCCACATCGGATCTAGCATCCGAAAGTTTTCTTGATCACCCTTAAACACAATAACCGCCTCGTGCGAATACGAGTCGTAGCACCATAAAGCCATGTCTCCCAGAAAGTTCTGTTTCATCGGCATTAAAGGGATCTTGTCCATAACCTTTGCGTGCTGATAAACAAGCTTGTATCGCGCCGTATTGGTCGATAGATCCAAGGTGAACTTGATTTGTTGATAGATGGGAAACTGAGGCTTATACAACTCGTCTTTCCAGCTTGTCCTTTTGTTCATCTTTATCTTGCGTGCAAACAACATAGCTCCTTCGAAGTTTGAGCGATTAATGAGCTCAAGCTTCGTCAAAGCTGCAACATCGTAAAATGGTAAGGACAAAATGCTCAGCAGCGACCTGAAATACTAGATACCGTATTCACGCTTGATGGCCATGCAGTGGATTTCCTTCACGAACATCCAGCAAAGAATCCTTCCATGCAAGTTCGCTTTCGCCATTCTGTGAACGCATCCGTGGCATTTTCAGAAGTATCACGATTCTTCAATTGTTCATCGATGACGTCCACATTCTCTTTCAACCATTCTTCATTAAAAGGAGCGAACTCAGTCCCATCTTCTCGCACATATGAGGACTTCTTATCAACGCCTTCAAACACTATCTCTTCCACATTTTCTAAATCGGTTGTTTCCGGCTCACTTGGAATATTATCAATTTCAGCATCATCAATCTCTTTCAGCTCATGCAAAGCAAGTAACTGCTCATGTGAAAGATCCGCAACAATCACTCCCTCTTCAAGAATATCTCCAGTAATAGGATGCACAGCCTGCAAAGCAAAATCAGCAGTACTAGGAACAGAGGAAGTACCAGCCATAGAGATTTCAATGTAAGAACTGCTTTCAAGCTGTTGTTGCTCTTCTACGGCTCCACTAGAGGTTCCTTGTGCGGATTCAAGCTGAGAAGGCTGGAAGACAACGATTTGAGTAGAGACAGTGGCTAGTGGTTGCTCAGATGTAGCAGAAGGGTCAGGGTTCCCTGGATCCTCAGAATCATGATCCCTTTTTTTTCAACACTTCTTGTTGTTTATATCGGTCACCCCACAAAATATTGACGCGCTTTCTCACAAACTCAAAACCTTCAGTGATACGCTTGACCCCATCAGTTATCGTGGTGTTTCGAGAATTGTACCACTCTCTCATGTCGTCATGCTTTTCTTTTAGAGCCTCGGCCAATCTCTGAACCTGAGAGCTTCTTTCTTTCAAGCGGTTCATGTCAATACCATGAGTGTTATCTGCAGCTCGCATTTGTTCCAACTGATGCTCTCTCTCTTCATCTGCAGCTTTCAAGCGCGCATTTTCTGCCTTCAGTTGCTCAATCTCTGCTTGTTGGCGAGCGATCTCTGCTTGTTGACGACCAACAGTGGAATTCAACGTATTTATCTCCAACTGTTGTTTGATCATGTCGCCTCTTGTAACGTTTATCATTTCTGATTGCCTATTGATTTGACCTGCAGCAGCTTGTAGTTGAGAGAACAGGAAATCTACCTTTTCATCTTGCTGCATCTGAGAGAATATACTTTGTCTGCACTCTGAGGTCGGTTGAGAAGTCGTTGCATGAATGGTCGATGCAATTGAGCGTGCTGGTTCTTGAGGAGTCACTGTAGTAGTTTCAGAAGCTGAAGTCACTACAGGAGTTGGTTCTGAAGATCTTGGAGGAGACGACACCATAGCAGAAGCTTCGTCGGCTGTGAATCCAAGGTTTGGATTCATTTCTGCTTCTTGAGAAGGTTCTTGCTGTGGAACGGATTGCTGCACAGACGAAGAACCAATGTACTTCCTTGGCTTCTTCTTTCGACGAGCAACCGTTTGCTTTTTCTTCAAACGTTCAGCTTCGGTATCCGAAGGAACTTAATCAGCGTCATCCTCTTGTCTAATCTTCCTGACCTGCCTTACACCACGTTCATCGAGATAGAACTCGTATCCAGGCTCAGGAGCATTATCATCCGATTCCGTATCCTCTTCATCATCACCGGCTGAACTAGTACCAGCTGTACCAGCAGCAGATGTACCAGAAGTAGATACACCAACAGCACCAACATCTCCACCGTCACCACCTTCATCATCACCATCATCGTCACTGTCGGAAGAATCTGAATCCTTTCGTCCAAATTTATCTTCCATCATTTTCTTCAACTTCAGCTCCTCATCGTCAGATTGGCTGTCATTGTGACGCCATTTGTCGTTTTCTGGAGCGATGTAGTCTGTCTTACCAAGAGCACAAATCAATCTTCTTGGCGGTTTGCTTTCTGTGTACCTTTTCACTGCAATGCCCCTGAATATCTTCAGTGAATGCTTAATCATCGTGTCTATCTTCAGAATGTCATTATCGGCTTTCGGAAGATTGGGATGCTGGACATTCATAATCATTTGCAGAAAACGTGGATACATCCAGAACTTATTCCAGTTGTACGACCACCGGTTCTTGTCATATTTTCCTTCATGTTGGCATATATGTACTTCGAAATCCTAAACGGTTTGTTTAACACTAATGCCACCATGAGTCCCACAAGATCATTGCCTGCCATGTCATAGCCAGCTCGTCTGTTGCTAAGACATTGAATAAGTACGTGTAGTAAAAACTTCTACCGCATTGGCAGATCTCCTTTGTTGATTTGACTGCTGAAGATATCACCTGTACACTTCATCCTTAGTAAACAACCATGAGTGCACATGATTGGAATAGAATATGGTGCATTCGGATCGTCTTGAAGTTCTAGCACGGTGTTTAAGATATCCGGAGAGACATTCACATTCACTTCATTCACTCGCCCTTGTATAAGCTCTGTTCCGTCAACTTCAATAACACTTGCAGAATTCCAGAATTCTTTGATGAGCGACTTGTAAACCGGCGTTGAAAAAGTGATAGCTTTGTTTATACGAGACTCCCTTATCCATTGCGTGATCTCTTTCAGTTCTGTGATCTTCCCTTCGGGATCAAGATAGGCAATCATATTGTGACGCTTCTCAGACATCACTTGTTCCTCCGGTTTGTCGGTTATCTTGGTCGCGGGCTTACGTTTCTTCTCTTTTGGTGCCATCTGTATTCGAAAATAATCACAGTAAGTTATAATGACATTTTAATATTTGACATGTGTGTATACATGTTAAAGTATGAAGTGAACAATGATCATGTATATACACATCTTCTGTGAAAAGGGCACCCAACATGAAAATTTCCTAAGTGTTGGACGACGAAATACTAGCACTGCGACGAAAAACATGTTCTTGTGGCGAAGAACCCTTTGGTCAAACAAAGTCAAAATTGACCTTTGACCACTGGTTTTTCGTCGACAGGCTCTCGACGAAAAATACTCCATTGTTAAAAGGTATTTCGTCGCAGGTATTTCGTCGTAGATATTTTGAAGAACGATGTGTTTCGTCGTCATAGGGGTTTCGTCGACAGTTAGGGTTTTTCAAATTTGGGGGTTTTTTGAACAGTGGGTTTTTAGCCGATAGACGGTTAATCGATGACAGATTCACAAAAATCAAGCACAAATGTCATTTTGTTAAACCCAAACCTGAAGAAACAACCCAGAAGTACATCCGACACGAGTTTGGCTGTAAAAATACCCAAACCGACTAAACATTCAACAATAACCCAACCCCTGTTTTAGCACCCGAAACCTAGAACCAAATCAATGTATTCCTAAGGATTCGGAACATTTAAAAGATCATTTTGTATACCTTTGATGATTGAAAATTTTGAAAGAAACAAAGGGTTTTGAAGTTTGAAGTCGGTGAAAGAAGGTATGGGGGTTGGAGTGTTGGAGAAGATAAACAGTTGAGTAGGTTTGAAAAAATGATATCTCTGATCACTGTGTCCCCTTATATACCCACTCCCTCGACGAAACACCATCCTCGACGAAACATATGTTGGGCTCGACGAAAAACATGATTGGGCTTGAACAGTAAGCCCATGACGAAAATCCAAAAGGCCCAATGGTTTTTCGTCGTGACCTCGACGAAAAACATGGTATTTCGTCGTGAACACATTCAATTTTGACCAAGATTGAAAACAGCTGACCTGACCATGGTTTTTCGTTGACTCCTTAGGTCTTTCGTCGACCTTGGGTTTTTCGTGAAACATTTTTCCCAAAATTACCAAGTCTTTGAATTTTGCACACTTGAACAGATTTTACTGATTTTATCAGATTTTCATTGTGATTAAATTTACCAAATGAAAAGGACATTTTATGAAGTCGGTTTCAGGCTTTCGGCAGAAAACTCCAAGTTACAACTTCGGCTAATCAAAGACGGACTTTACAAATTACACTAGAACAGAAATTAAATTGCGGTAAACTAACGAAACGCAATAAAAAGCAGTAAACGACTGTACAAAGTCAAACTTTTTGTGAGTTTCAAGGAAAAAGAATCATACCAGCTTACGGTCTTAGTCAACATGGTTTTTGTTCGGTTTAAAGCTTTGGATAAGTATACTACCACGATTATCGGTATTGTTGTCCACATAAGCTCAACTGATCAGATGTAATCATAATTAGGAGATACGATTTCCGGTAAGGGCTATACTTACAAGTCGATGTTCATCCACTCACGACACATTCCCGTATCAAGGTATGCACGAGAGTTCATCTTACCGGTGAGTATACCGTTTATCATCTGTTTGACCATATAAAAGATGTGAGAAACTCACTTATTTTTTATTGAAAACAAGCCCTATGTGATAGAATCACTTATTGATGAAGAACTTGATTTTCATATGCATGAGGGCACAGGAGCAAGTCCGTGAACAGGTCAGTACAGCGTACAGCAAAGAGACGAACTTGACTCCCGGATAAATGTGATATATTATCACTTATTTGTTTGGACATGTGATTGATGATCACTTATTGAGGTCGAATGAAATATGTATAGTATCATGGAAGATCTAGACTTTGTCTCCGTTATTTTTCGGTAAAAGATACAACCATGATACCCAGATGATAAGACAGCATAAAGACCGAATATCTCAGAACCTCGGCAATCTCTCAAACGAAATTTCGGTACCAAGACCATATGCCAATGAATGGTTCCCACCTGACTTGAAGTCTGTTAAGTTTGTATCATCCTGCACATTTTAGTCGGATTGTGAGCCTACCGATATATCATTAGTAGAGATACTTATCATTTTGTTTTACATTTTTGAACATGTTGACCGACCACACCAGTGAATATCATCATTTTCCTTTATCCAAGAAACTTATTTTTGATTTTCTAATAATTTTTTTGAATTTTTTCTTTTCCATTTTTTTATTTTTTTTTTGAATTTTTTAAACGTAAAGACAGAAAGTAAAGACATCTTTTTGGGTTTTTTGACTTTTTCAAATGTTTTTGTATTTTCTTGAATTTTCTCCCCCTAAAATGCTAAAAGGTTACGAAAATGAAAATATTTTTGTATTTTTAGAGTTTTTTTTTTTAAGAAAATATTTACAAAAACGATTAGCCAAAGAAGTTTTACTCGTGTATCACCTTAATGCCATTGACCAAAAGAAGATAATCAAAACGTGATTTATCAAAAGCTTTAGTGAACAGGTCGGCACGTTGGTGATCGGTGTGAACTTTAACAACATCGATAAGTCTTTTGTCAAAACAATCACGTCTGAAGTGATATTTAATTTCGATGTGTTTGGTCTTGGAATGCTGCACAGGATTTCTAGTGATCTGTAAGGCAGCATTGTTATCAACAAAAATAGGAGTATATAGGAATTCAAAACCGTAGTCGCGCATTTGTTGTTGGATCCACAAGACTTGGGAGCAACAACTAGAGACAGCAATGTATTCTACTTCACAAGTTGATGTAGCAACACAGGTTTGCTTCTTGCACTGCCATGTGACCAGGCGATTTCCTAAGAATTGACATCCAGCTGTTGTTGATTTGCCGTCGATTTTGCAGCCACCAAAATCAGAATCACTGTACGCGATCAAGTCAAAGCTATCATCCCTAGGGTACCAGAGACCGGTGTCCTGGCAACCCTTCAAATAGCGGAAAATCCTTTTAACAGCTCCCAGATGTGAGGCCTTCGGGTTGGCTTGATATCTTGCAAGCAGGCACGTAGGATACATGATGTCGGGCCTCGAGGCTGTGAGATACATTAGAGATCCGATCATAGCGCGATAATATGAAGAGTTAATGCTTTCATCCTTCAGATCCGGAGTAATCCCATGATTCTGCAGAAGTGGGGTACCAATGAGCGTTGCGTCAGACATCTGACATCTGGAACCGGCTCAAGATGTCACCAACATATTTAGTCTGATGGATGAATATCCCAGACTCAGTTTGTTGAACTTGTAGGCCTAAGAAGAAATTCATTTCCCCCATTGCGCTCATCTCAAATTTCTCTTGCATCACACGCTCGAATTGCCTGCACAAAGAATCATTAGTTGAACCAAAAATTATATCATCAACATATACCTGCACCAACAGAAGATCTCCATCTTGTTCTTTGATAAAGAGAGTGCAATCAACAAGACCTCGCCGAAAACCATTCTCCAGCAGATAGTTAGATAAGGTTGCATACCAAGCTCTCGGTGCTTGATGTAAACCATAAAGAGCTTTGTTGAGCAACCAGACCCGATCAGGGTGAATAGGATCTTCAAAACCCAGAGGTTGTTCGACATGCACCTCTTCTTGAACCACACCGTGTAAGAAAGCACTTTTCACGTCCATCTGGTAGACTTTGAATCCTTTAAAAGAAGCATAAGCTAGAAAGATCCGAATAGCTTCCAGACGTACAACCGGTGCATAAACTTCATTGTAGTCAATGCCTTCAATCTGACGAAATCCTTGAACAACCAATCTCGCCTTGTTTCGAATGACCACTCCACGATCGTCCTTTTTGCATTTGAAAACCCAATGTGTGCCAATTTTCTTGTAATTTTCAGGCCTTCCAACAAGCTTCCAAACACCCAGTTTTTGAAACTGTTGCAGTTCATCCTGTATGGCTTCCACCTAAGAATTATCCTTTAGAGCTTCTTTACAAGATTTCGGTTCTTCTTGTGAAACATAACACGCGAAGGACCAATCATTTTGAAGACCAGATTCTCTGATAGCTGAATACAAACCAGTATTCTGTTTGTTTCTCAGCTGATTACGTGTCTGCACACCACTTTGGACATCTCCAATAATATTCTGCTGCGGATGAGTATCATGAATTCTCGTTTCAGGAGCATCAGGAACACGAGTATTAATACCCAAATTGTTAAGATTAAGATCAACAACCAACTCCACGCCAGGCATCGTCGTAGAAGTGGATGCATTCCCTTCAGCAGTATCTACATTCTGCACATGAGGAGTTGCTTCAGAAGCACCTTGAACAGGAGCAACCGGAGCTGAAGTGCCTTCATTCGCATCATGGTATTCATCATCTTCCGATGACTCATTGAAATCAGCAGCATCTTCAAATTCCTCATTTTAAACCGTGTTATTAACCGAATGAGAAGCTTGGGGGTTAACAATAATAGGTCTCACCAATGGCGAGTCAGCCGCATTGTCACTTTCAAGTATCATTTGAACAGCTGCAGATGCTTCGTCAAAGGTTTGCAGATTAAAAGAGTCGAATAGTCCATCATAATTGAACATCCAAGGATCACCAGGAGCTCTAACTGAATTAGTATACCTTTGAACCTTTACTTCATTCCATAACTCAATCTTTTTGGTCACCAAATTCCATACACGAAAATTCGGAGTAGCATATCCAAGGAAGAAGCCCTCGATAGCTTTGGGGCCAAACTTTCTGTGCGGCTCAATCATAGTGCATGGAGAGCCAAAAGGTTCTAGGTGAGAAAATCCGGTTTCCTTTTATGTAGAAGTTCGAAACACGTCTTGTCATGCCTTTTAACTATGAGAACTCTATTTAACGTGTTGCAAGCAGTAGACACTGCCTCCCCCCAGAACTGAACAGGAAGCTCCGACTCTACCAAAATCGTTCTTGCAGTTTCTATTATCGTTTGATTCTTCCTCTCAGCGACACCGTTTTGTTGTGGAGTGTAGCGAGAACTGTATTCATGAAGAATGCCTTTTGAAGTACAGAACTCATCCATTATACCATTTTTGAACTCAGTGCCATTGTCGCTTCGGATCCTCTTCACTTTCAATGAGTACAAATTTTCTAGCAAAGTAAGAAGATTCTTGAGGATTTCAGGAGTTTCACTCTTGTGCGCCATAAAAGATACCCAAGAAAATCTAGAGTAGTCATCAGTAACCACCAGACAATAAGCATCCCCAAAGGTTGTCTTGTGTTTCATTGGTCTAAAGAGGTCCATATGAAGACGTTCAAGAGGCATGCTAACAGTGTTGACTTTCTTAATAGGGTGAGACTTCTTCGTTTGCTTTCCCTTTTGGCAAGAAACACAGACATCTTGTAGATGAAAATTCTTCACAGGCACACCATTCACAAGATTGTTTTTCACCAAATGGTTCATTTTTCTTAAGTGAATTTGCCCCATTCGTCTGTGCCAAGATATAGACTCCTTTTCTTTGGCTTTCGAGACAAAACATGTCACTTGTGCAGATGTCGTAATCGCTTGGCTCATATCAAGAATATAAAGATCATTAACCCTTAGAACTGATAAGAGAATCCATTCTTTTGGAATTTTGAAACCAGGCTTCAGCACATAACAACCGGCATCATCAAAATGCATGGTGAATTTCTTATCGCAGATCTGCGAAACACTCAGAAGATTGTGATCAATTTGACGAACATAATTGATCTTATCGAAACACACAACACCATTTAAGATCATTCCTTCTCCAGTGATATACCCGCCTTTGTCTCCAGCAAATGCGACATAACCTCCTCTAATGTTTTTCACATCATAAAGAAGCCGTAAGTCGCCCGTCATGTGCCTAGATGCTCCACTGTCAACAATCCAATGACTATTAACAGTTCCTCCTGGAACATCCTGCACATTTCATTCAACGATTAGTTGACGATGGGGACCCCAAGCCTTAGTGGTCTTGGGTCGTCCCTGAGCATCACGAAATGTGATCTCGATTTCTTGATGATTTTGAAATACAGCTCCTCCCCCTGAACTTTCACCCGTTTTAGGTTTCCAAGTCTGATTTTGTTTACCAGATTGAGTCTTATGAAAAGATTTTTAAATTTCTGGATTTAAAGGTTGCGATGAACTTGGTTCCTTTTTAACAGATTTGACTTCATATTTTAAAGCCTTTTCTATTGTCTTGACGTTTTGACGTCGTTGTTTTGTTTCTTGTTCTTTAACAGTTCGTTTATCATGTTTTGGTGAAACAGAACGCCGTTGTTGGTGACCTTTTTCAGGAGGGGCTCTCTCAACAAATTTTTCTTTGGGAGTATTTGTACAGTTTTTAATGATATGTCCAAACTCCCCACACTTAAAACAAGTTCTCCTTTCAACAAACTTAGGAGAATCAGATTGCCGAATAGATGTTGAACCTGTAGAACCAGAGGTACTTGTTCCTTCATCACACTCGTTTGTATGTTGGGTGTAGTTGTTTTAACTGTTACGTTTTAAAATTTTGACTTGTTGGACAAAATCGGTGTTTGATTTATTTTCAAAAGTCTCAATTTTATCAGTACCCTTTGACGCTACAAATTTGACATCACTGCTTTTCTTCTTGTAACGAGCTCCTTTTGTTTCAAACTTTGATTGAGAAACTTTAGGCTTTTGAGCTTGTTGTTCTGGTTGTTTACCCTTAGAAGCAATAGATTGTTGCTTTGTCAGTAGTCTTTGATTTCCAAATTGTTTTCTAATTTCAGATTTTGGAATAGGATCACATTGAGTTACAACAACTCCCGAGATTGTCTTTCCCAAAAACTTACTGGTGTTATCTTCAAAAACTTTATCAATCGAATATGGATTGACGTTTTTAATTGGAAAATCGTTGTCTGAGTATATTTTAGCATCACCGACCAAAGTATACAACACATTATTACTCTTAACGACAGACACAGATTCCTTGACATCCTTGACAGGATCTATCACTTGCTTGGCAACAGGTTGCACAGCAGGAGTAGGAGGATCACAAAGAATATGATTCTCAATTGGAATTTCTACTCCTTTCTTCTTATCAAGTGATTCATCCTGATCACTCACATCTGATTCATCATCAGACGAATCATAGTCCTCAATAATTGGAGCACTTTGATGCATCGATGTTAAAGTTTCTGTTTCTTCAGATGAGGTACTTGAGGAACTGTCCGATTTGAACCCTAATCTTGTAGTAACTTCCTCATAATCGAGAGGCACACTTGGTTCAAAACGAGGCATTTCCTCTTCATCGGGCATTCGAGTATAGTTGTGTCTCAAAGGGGGCGGACAAGACTTATACCCAACGCCTTTCTTGTTTCCTTTCAGCTGTTGAACGTCTATAATGTGATCAAGCACATATCGGGAGTTAGAATAACTCTCCAATTTGAGCTTGATGGCATCATGCTCGCATTTTGCAATGGCTAGCTCTTTCTTTGTTTCCTCAATGATATTAATGTAGTTATTAATACCAATTTGTTTGTTGAAAACTGTTTTTGTCAATTCGGAAACATTTTTCTTTAAAGTTTCGATTACTTATTTGAAATCCTTTTCATTTCAAGCTAAAGCCATGTTTGCCTCTTTGCATTTAGACAGCTCAATAACCAAATTCTGATTGTGACTATGAATCTTTTCTGATTCAAGTTTCACATCTGCACACAAATTAAATACACTAGGAGTAGGAGTGTCGGAATTTACCTAACTGTTCGAGGCTGAGACATTTGCCATAAAGGCAGTCTGATAAGAAAAAGATCCATCTTCAGAGAAGAACTTCTCCATTTCCTTTGATGCGACAGCAGCCTTCTTGATTAGAATAGATTTCTGACACTTTAACTCCTCTGCTTCATTTAATAAATCATCAACATCAGAATTCAACTCTTCTTTCACATCTGATTCTGAATTATAACCTCCCGCATTCGAGCTTTCTTCATCAGAACTACCGCTATAACCCGAACTATCATCACTTTCAGAAAATTCTTCCTTGTGAACATGCTTGATGTGATTGATGATTTTTGCATAACATGCGGTTCCTCCTCCTTCTTGATCACCATCTCCAAACTGTACTGACCAATTACACCCTTCATCAGCTTGAACGACTAATGCTCGGTTGGTGTTTGAAGGTCCAGACTGGTTTTGATTGGTGGTGTTGTTCACAACTACCATCTTTCTTTCACGGTTCTCTTGATTTGTGTTGGAAGTACTTGTCTGATTTCAGAAGGGATTTTGATTGCCTTGCTTGCTCGGATGAGTGTACTCACGTTTGAAGTGACCCTTTTCACTGCAATTGAAACATGTAACTGCATCCTTATCGAAACCGTACTTTGTATCCTGCTTGCTTTCTAAGGTAGTTCTTCCTGTTCGACTCATATAATCTTTGGCCCTTCTAACAACACTTACAAACGCCCACTTAATGTCCATTAACTCCATTTTATCACGGTCTATCTGTTGATAATCTTCATTGGTCAAATTAATGTTTCCAATTTGACCTGCGACCAATCCGCTGTAAGCACTGACCATTGTATTGATAAGTTCCATATGCTCCTTTGCCACTTTGATGCTGACTTTCGAAAGGTTTGAAGTATCAACTCTGATTGTGTTGGGGTTTTGGGGTGGAGGGTTGTTACTGTAACATGCTTGCTGTTTTTGTGGTAGGGCTTGTTGTGGTGAGTGAGGAAGATAGGCACTTGGATCAAATTGAGGTTGAGTAGTGGAAACTTGAGGTGGAGGTTGGGGTTTAGGGAGCCAGGTACTCGGATCGAGTTGAGGTTTTGAAAGAGCGTGAGCTTGAGCAATAACATGCGCTGGTGGAAGATAGGCACTTGGATCGAAAACCTGAGGTGGAGCTGACTGGGGAAAAGGAAAAGAGCTTGTATTGGACATAAACACCATTTGTAGCTTTGGTTGCTGACTAGAACTGGAACTAGCTACAGGATTAAACCCTCCAAGATACATTTCCGTATTTTGAGGAACTGCAATCCGTTTAGCCTTCCAGATTTCCTCTTCATTCTTGTGTTCCAGCTTCTGAACAAACTCATAGATACTGACAGTATCTAAAACACCCGTATGCTTTAACAGTTCAATGAAAGGACTCCATTTTGGGGGTAGAGCATCAGCAAACCTTGCAACCATTTCCTGTTGAGTTACAATAACGGTATAAGAATACATTTCACTAATCAAATGATAAAAACGAGTTATCATATCATTTAGCGTTTCGTTTTCCATGAATTGAAATGATTCAAATTCCTTCTTCAACAAATCGTGGGGTGTCTTTCTTATAGTCGTATTCCCTTCTCCTCTCGCTACCAAGGCGTCCCATAAGGTTTTTGTGCTAGTACAATAAGCGAACTGATGATAAATGTCTTTGTGGAGTGCTTGTGTAAGAATAGAAAACGCCTTCTTCTCCAGATCATATGCCTTCTTGTCATTTTCTAACATATTTGCCAAGGTCGTCGCATTTGATCATGCTTCTTCAAGAGCTGTGTTGTATGGCGTAGTGAAACACGTCCATAACTCGGTGTTTTGCCCTAGAACATAAGTGTGAAAACGACCCTTCCAAGACGGATAGTCGTTCATATGATTCAACTTTGGCGGGCGATTGTTACTACCCGTTTCACTCTTACTTAATAACAGGTTCTGAATGCTTTGATTCTGGTTCGTCACGCATGCCCATTGACTTGCACTAATAGATTGTTGTGGTATAACATTCCTTAACCAAGCGGCTGCGGAGGTCTGATCTTGACCTGGGCTTGGACCCGTGCTCCAATCCCATGGACTCGTACTCATGATTGATGTTTTAACAAGAATAGCTAGTCACACACTTGAAAACAAACTGTTAAGATGCTTTTGCAAAGCCTCTGTTGAAAACGTGACAAGTGACTCCCACGAAAAACTATGTTTCTGGCGAAAAACCAACTTAGACGAAAAATGGTTTTTCGTCACAAACACTTGCCACAAAAAATAGGGTTTTTCGTCAAAAAACCCTTTTACGAAAAACAAGGTTTTTCGTCGAAGTGCCTTTGACGAAATACTGGATGATTCGTCGCTTGGTTTTTGGTCAAGATATGGTCACAGACACAGACAGAGAGTTGGTGAGATTTTGTGAATCTTATCTTTTTAGTCAAATCACCCACGTTCACCTAACAACACACCTTGCTATACCAACCCAGCATGGTGTTCAATATTTTAATCAATTTATCAATTTTCTTTTAATTGTAAAATCAAGAACAATCTGAAAAACACTTGAAGATATGAAGATTCTGGCCACGGTTTTTCACCGGAGAAAATTTTTGAATCACAAATTTGCTCAAACTTTCAATGAAAACCCGGTTTTATCACGTGAACAAGTAATAGAACAAAGGTTTTTGATAAAACTTTAGCAAATATCAAGATCTAAACAGATTTTTAAGCACTTTTTCATAAAATTTTGAAAGTTATCCAAGAACACAAATCTGAGAAATCACAAACAACACTTGATGAAAACACAACTATGTTTGGTTTTAAACAAGGATAAGAGCCAATGCTTTGATACCACTTGTAGTTCCGTTTTCTGAGGATCAATCACGAAACTAAATCACTTGTTTATATCAAACACGGTCACGAGTGCGGAATCCCCATGACAATGCAAACCAAACACAGAAATATAACAAGAACACGAAGTAACCAACGATTCACAGTCTATTGATTAAAACGGATGAGAACAATCATCAAACACATACACACAATGTTTGAAGGTAAACTCACAGTAGGGGTATGCTCTCATGGTTTCACACAGAAACCAAGTGGTGTTTATATAGGCAGCCCAGCCCAATGTCGACGAAAGACAAAATGGGCCTAACGAAATACCAAGGTCGACGAAAGACAAGGTCTTTCGTCACCAATCACGACGAAACATGGAGTTATGACCATCAAGGTTTTTCGTCACATAGGAGTTCGACGAAAGACAGTCTTTCGTCGAGGGCTGCAAAACAGATAGGCTGCAAACTGTTAGACAGTTTGCAGCAGACTTGTATAAACACACACTAGACATAAACTACTTACCCAAATGCAACATGCATCAGTTCATAAACATTACATAACAACGAGAGAAACTGTCGGACCAAAGCAAGATAGGAGAATATCCAACTTGGTCGACTAACGGACATACAGACTCGATAATAAAAGACCGTAAAATACAACGATACAAAAGAACAAGTTACAGACACAAAATATGCATCAACATAATATTACATTTGAGCGGAATCCATTTACACCATTCAAAGTTAGGGGGTGTCTATCTCCTCTATCCTCAATGAGAGCCAATTTGACGGTCTTCACCGAGAATCCTTCATGTTTGTCACCATTCCACATCCAAATATCCTCATTATTTGAAAATGACGTCCTACTAAGAACCTCCTGACATTCCTGTCATTCCTTTAGTTCAGCATCCGACTCTGGTTGTCCAGACCAATTCCATGCAAATCCGCTATTTCCTTGGTTCACATCCCTTCTTTCTGCAACACTGCACAATTTAAACAATTCCAAACCGAACAAGTGTGGCCATTTTTCCACAAAAGGCATATCACCCATCCTAGTGTCCAACCAAAAATGAATCACCTCCCCGTTCCCAACCTTACCCAATATCAACCGGTTTAGAGCCTTCCCGTTAGTTTTCAATTTAGAAAGAATTCACAATATTTTCCAACAACCCGTAATTTTACCATTAAGCGGCAGGAAGTTCCTTTTGTTGTTTTTACCATGACATGCTTCTACCACCTTTCTCCATGAATTTTGATTTTCGACTCTGTAACAACATCCCCATTTAAAAAGGAGAGCCAAATTGTTGGTGCATCCGTCTGTCGACTTCGTCTTGTATCGAGTCTTGAAGTTGTTTAGATAGCTCAGGGCACGTTGTACGAGAAAAATGTCAAAAATAGGTTAAGATGTAATTACGCACAAAATTACAAGTTGTAATTCCGCTTGAAATCAACATGTCATTTCATACGAAATCACTGATTTCGTTTGAAATGTGATTTCGCTTGGACAGGTTCGAGCGGAATTAGCATGCCTATATATACTAGGTTGGTCCGTGTCATTTGAAACGAAATTAGATTCCGGTTTCAGAGCCGAAGTGCTACCGAAGTGTCTACTCGCTGTAATTCTTTGTCAAATCAATCAAAAGACAGTTTAAAGTGTATATCTTGCTGAATTGAACTTGATACGTTTGTTTCCGCCTCTCGTATCGAGTAAAACCTCTTCTGATCGACTCATTCGGGTCAGAAAACGATCCTATAAGTGGTATCAGAGCTCAAGAGGAAGAGTTCTTACCAATTCAGCTGCAAATTCTGATTTCTACACCTTCTTGTTCAAAATTAAAAACTTTTCACGGTTAAAATCGGCTAATTTTCTCACATTATATGCGTAATAGTGTTTTAACAAACCCTTGAAAGTTTCAGATTTAAAATCGACTTAAAACCTAATCAATTTTAGCAAAAACAGCTCGAGATGATGACGTCAGCGGTATTTCGCCCGGAATTAGACTATTATTTCACTCGAAATCAGTATTTCGCTTGAGTGATTTCGTTTGAAATTTGCTATTTCGCTCCAATCTGTCATTCCGTTTGGGTGATTCCGTTTGAAATTGCTATTTCGCACCAATCTGTAATTTCGCTTGAAGTATTTCACACGAAATCAGGTATTCCGTTTGAAAGGGTGTTAGTTCACACGAAATCAGCTATTTCGTTTGAAAGGGTATTCCGCTCCAAAGGGATTTAGCTTGAAAGTGATTGTTTTCGTTTGAAAAGGGTTATTTCGCACCAAAAGTTATTCCGCTTGAAAACTGATTTCGTTTGAAAACTGTGATTGTGAATTTTTGAAAACCGAATCATGGAAGAGGAATTTTATAACGCATTTGCTACTACCCCGACTACTCCGGCTAGTGTTACTAAGAACTTGATCATGGAAAATGAAACGGGCACTATGCAAAAACCGTCAAAGCTTATGAACATTGAAGAGTATAAAGGATGGGAGGAACGTTTCGAAAACTGGGTGCAAGGAAATTATTTGGATGCTTGGGAGTGTGTTGAAACAAAGTATGTTAGACCGACGAATGATGATGAAGAGGAGATTGCTATTAAAGATCTAAGTGTTGATGATAGAAAGAAATACAAAAATGAAAAGATGATGATTAGTTTATTGCATCAAGCTGTGAAGGAAGATATCTTGGTTTTACTGCAACACAATGGAAGTGCATATTCAATCTGGAGAGCTTTAAAATCAAAGTTTGTTGGTAGTAAAGAGATGATTAAGAACAAAAAATCACTTTTGAATAAAAAATTCGATTTATTTCGTGGTTTGAGAACTGAGAGCACCAAACAGATTATTGAAAGATACTGCAATCTGTTAGTTCAAATGAAGAGAGTGAGCATCACAAAAGATAATGAAGAATTGATTGAAAAGTTAGTTGATGCTTTGCCACATGAAACTTGGGGCACATATCTTATGATGTTGAGAAATAAAAAAGATTTTGGGAATCTGACACTAAACAAGTTCATTGAAAAGATTGAAGCTCAAGAGATGGAACAGAGGAAGATTTCAAGAATGAAGGATTTTGATGGTGAACAAGATATCGGTCTTTATTACAAAGGAGGTGTTAGTGATAAGGTCAACATGTCACCAAAGGTCGAGACTGCATTCAATGCTAAGAGCTCATCTGGAGGATCATCTAAAGGATCAAACAGCAAAACGAGTTTTTCTTCATATCCATCATTTGATCCAAATTTTTCCACAACCAAGAATGGCAAGAAGTTACAATGCAATATTGTTTTAAACCTTGAGAATGATGAAAATTTATCAGAAGAGGTTGCAAAAAGTCATATGTCTTTGTTGGGAATTGTGCTGGAATCATATGGAAGTCTAGTAGCAGGAAAGATCGGAAATCCAATGTTGACAAAAGAGGATTACGATCAGATAGATGCTGAGGAGATGGAGTTAATGGATATAAAGTGGTGTTTGGCAAATGTGTTGAGGAGAGCTGAAAAGTTTAAACAAATTACGGGAAGAGATGATTTCCGTGATGCAAATGTTTCTACTTTAGGATTTGATAAATCTAAAGTTACTTGTTTTCGTTGCATGGAAAAGGGACACTTCAAGAGGGAGTGCACAAATCGCGAAACAAGTGGAGCTCAAAATCCGTTCAACAATAATGACTACTATCGGAAAGCAATTTATCATCAAGTTGCTCAACAACAACAAGAACCACAAACTGCACATGTTAGGAAGACAATCAAAGATTCATCAAAGAGAGCTTATATGGTGAATCAAGATGATAAAAAGTCAACAAAAGGATTTAGTTGGGACAAATATGTTTCAGCCGATAACAATGCATGTCTGATAAATCAGGATGATGAAAAATTACCAGAAGGGTTTAGCTGGGCAAATTTCAGTTGGGATGATTATGATCCTAATAAAGCTTCAATTCACAAAGCTTTTGTTGCTCGAGTTGCTGATGACAGTGATAATGATGATGATTATTATGCAAAAAGAAAGGAAAAGCATTTAAAAATGATGGAGGAAAGTGATAGTGATGATGGAAAAGCTAAAAAGAAAAAGAAGAAAGTTAAAAAACCCGTTAGCAGTGATGATGAAGAAGTTCCTGTGATAAGGAAGAAAATAAAAGACATTCCAGTTTTTAAAGTTGAAGCAGAAGCTGATGCACATAAGATTCCTGTGATATGCGAAAATTGTGAAGCAATGAAAAAGCAAAATAGTACTTTGATTCACAACATGAACAGATTGAAGGAATCCTATGATGTTCTGAATAAAGAAATGAATCAGTACAATCAAACAAGCAGTGAACAAGCAACAGCAATGAAGACACTTCAAGGAGCTTTCATGACAAAGCAAAAAGTCATCAACAATTACATCGAGAAGTGTGATGTTCTGGAACAAAAACTGGAAACACAAAGAATTGAAACAGAAAGTGTAAATAGGTTGTTAAAAAGTTACTCATGTACTTCTTATGTTATTGACAGGATTTATCCAACCGTTGAAGGCATGAAGGCATTTGATGAAGAAGAAATATATGAAGACAAGAGTTCTGAAAAGAAAAAGGATACTGAAGTGAAAATATCTGGTAAGAAACAAAGTGCCAGTTACAACAAGTGTCCACCCCCGCTTGAAAATTGATATTCTCCACGAAATCCAAATTCAGAAAGAGTCAAAAAGGCAATCAATTTACAGTGGGAGTCTGAGTCTTCAGAAAATTTGCCAGACAACATTGATGTTACTTTCACATCGTCTGACACTGATCATGAGTCTGAATTAATAAAGAAAGTGGTCGATCAGGTGTTAGATAACGATGAAACCGAGGAGTCAAAGTTGGAGTCAAACTCAGAGTCAAAGTCTGACAAGTCAAGTCCAACAGTCAAAAAGGAGAAACGGATTTACAATAAAGAATTTCTGTTATCAAAGTCTAATTTGAATGACGAAATGTTCAAAGTTGCTTATACTTTGAATGATTCTGACAAATTATATTCTGATAAAGAATTTCCAATAAGAGGTGTCAAAGCTGAAATGATCAAAAAGGTTTTCAAACTAACAGAAATTAATATTTCTGAAATAAAAGATGTAAATCTTTCTGATAAACCTAAAAAGTACACCTCAAGAGTTCAACAAAGAGAAAACAAGAAAAGAGGTTACAGTTCTGGTTCTGGTTTTCAAAAGAAACCAAACCATAACGGTGATTTCAAAAGAAAAGGTCTTGGATTTATTCCACCAAAAAATCATAAAAATGAGAAAACTTATAAACCAAAAACTGCTTTTGTTTCAGGAATATCATCTGAAGAAGAGAAAGAGCAGTTGTTCAGAAATTAATCAAACAAAGATTTCCTTGCAAAGAAGAAAGAGGAAATGGAGAAAAATGTTGCTCAACAGAAAAAGGAGACAAGAACCTGTTTTAACTGCAAAACAGTTGGTCATATTGCCAGAAATTGCTCTAAGGCAATACAAACAAAACAGGGAGTTTCTGAAAAACTGAAAGAAAAGATGGTTGATAATGAACCTCCAACTAAACAATTCAAAATTTTCAAAAATTCGAAGTTTGAGATTGGTGAATGTTCAAAAAGATTTTACAAGAGAAAAGCAAATCGTGACAACCAAAAATGGGTTGTTAAGAAATCTGAGGATAGTTATAGCAATGATTCTGATTTGTCAAAATCAGAGGAGCTATTTTCTGGCAATGAATCTGATTCCACAAAGTCAGAGGAGCCACAAATTGAATCAAAATGTGAAAAATCAGTTCCGCCAATGGATGATGCAAATTTTCCACCATTGCGAGCTGAAAACTTTAAACAAAAAGTTGGTAAAATTGAAATTTCAAATCAATTTTTCTCAGAAAAGAAAGAATTTGATATTGAAAAAGCTTTTAACCCCAAAGTGCAACATATTTTTGGAAAAATGGTTGATGGGAAGGTTAAAGGGGCGAAGGAGTTTTATGAGAAAAAAATGAAGAAACCAGGTAAGGGTGAGTCATTCCAGGTTTGTGACTGGGATGGAACCTATTATGATGAATGAAAAATCAGGACTTGCCGGAGCTCCCAAGTTGGTAATCATGGAGCAGGAATCGGCATCTTTCTTTAGAAATTCACTCTGGTGATATTTCGACTTACAAGTGGTAAATCAGGGACATTAAGTTGTACTTGATTTTCTACAAGTGGTATTTGGTGTTTGAACTTAAAACTGTTATAGTTTTCAAATGGTTGAGAAAACAAAGTGATGAGTTTATCCCCATGTTTACAAGTGGTAAAATCAACAAAACTAATTTTCCGGAAAAACCATTTGATTAAAGCAAACTTAAGTGTTTTGAAATCATAATGGGAAAATAGTTTGTAGAAAGGGGGAGTTCTGATTGTTTATGCCAAGTGGATGGCGATTTGAAGCAATTCGATATCAGTTGTTACTTTATTTGTACAGTTTGTTTTCAAATTTCCTTTAAATGATTTTGAATTTTAGGGGGAGTAAGTCATTTCAGAAAATCCAAAAACATTTGAAAATTTGAAAAAGGCAAAAATGAGTTTTGTTGTATAAAAGAGGAAATGATAGTACATCAGTGGACTATCACAGCACGCTAAAGAATTGGAAAGTCAAAAGTGATAAACGGTCTCACTGATGATGTGCCAGTAGGTTTTTACACATTTAGTAGATTGTGACGAGATATAAACCTAAATTTCAAACTTACTTATATTGTGGGGAACATCTCTCGGATATATGGGTAACCCCCGAAATCTTGTTTGAAAGGTCCTTATTTCTGAGATACTAGGTCTTTATGCTTAGTGATATCTGGGGTATTATCCCAGGACTTCTGATTTTGCGGAAGCAATGGCCTAGTCCCCGTATAATACTTTACGCTTGCTTGAAATATAGCCCACCCTCAGCATAAAAAATGATGAAACATTGCAAAATGTTAATCATGTGCTGTTGAAGAAAAGATTCTCTAAAGGGAACACACCAAAAGTCGAAGCCGTTATCTCTCTGATTTTGCAGAAGCAATAGCCTGAGCTCTCACGGCCCTCGCATTTTAACCTTTATAGATATCATCTAGGTATACTCACCTGTAAGACTGAATATTGGGATCTGGATACAGGAGTATATTCTGAGGTGGGACAAGCGAATAAGTTTAAGTCTCTAAAACATTAATCTCGTATCTCGAAACAGTTGAACTTTGTGTGAAAATTTAAGTGGATCAGTATACTGACAATCTAAGTGAATCGTTTAGAACTTAAAATGTTTAAAGCTTAACGGTGTTGGTGATTTGTCTCATATACTGATATGATTCTCTTACACAAACTCACAAAAATATTGTATGTAAATATTTCTTTTCTACATTTCTTTCTTATAAAAATCCAAAAAGATTTTCGGAGTGTTTTAGCATAAAATTTTTGAAAAATTCAAAAAGATTTTTGACAACTGGTTTTGAAGAGCTGATTTTCAAAATTCCAAGTGCTAAACATGATGGACAAAAGGTTTGGGAAAGTGTTTGAAATGTTTGAATTAAAATTGTTTGAAAATGATAAATCATTCTAATTTACAAGTGGTTCATCAGAAATTAACATTGTAAAATCATTCATTGATTGAATAATATCTGCAAATAGTTCTTCAGAGATTTTTAAATGTTAAATCTTTTTGGTCTAATTCTATAAGTGGTATATAAATTTGTCAAATTTTAAATTTGTGAAATTTATTTTTGGGTAGAGATTTGTGCAGGAAACAGGATAAAAGCCAGTCACAGATCTTTGGATAAAAGATTGAAAGCAAGGTACCTGATTTTGGTATGATAGAGAGCCATATTTCGATCCTGTGAACCTGTGAAAGCCATATTATGATCCTAGCACAACTCAAAGGGAAGTCTGAATATGCTGATGCTGATGAACTTAAGGAATCAAGAGATCTGATCAAGAGAATTAGAAGACTCAAGAGCCAGGTTGCTATTCTAGAATTGAAGATTAGATCAACATCCGAGGGGGAGATAAGTTGATAAAGAGAAAAGAGAGATTTAAGGATGCGTTACATTGTTAGGTATTTCTGAGAAATTTGAGAGGACTGATAAAGACTGAAGATTGAAGACTTGATACCGAAGACTTCGTCAACATCCGAGGGGGAGTCTGTTGGTGCATCCGTCTGTCGACTTCGTCTTGTATCGAGTCTTGAAGTTGTTTAGATAGCTCAGGGCACGTTGTACGAGAAAAAATGTCAAAAATAGGTTAAGATGTAATTACGCACGAAATTATAAGTTGTAATTCCGCTTGAAATCAACATGTCATTTCATACGAAATCACTGATTTCGTTTGAAATGTGATTTCGCTTGGACAGGTTCGAGCGGAATTAGCATGCCTATATATACTAGGTTGGTCCGTGTCATTTGAAACGAAATTAGATTCCGGTTTGAGAGCCGAAGTGCTGCCGAAGTGTCTACTCGCTGTAATTCTTTGTCAAATCAATCATAAGACAGTTTAAAGTGTATAACTTGCTGAATTGAACTTGATACGTTTGTTTCCGCCTCTCGTATCGAGTAAAAACTCTTCTGATCGACTCATTCGGGTCAGAAAACGATCCTACATAAATTGATCTCTTTGAGTCAGTTAATACCCAACCCCCCCCCCCCACTTTTGATTTAGGCCATGTGATCCAATTCCAAGCCACCCAGTTCATTTTGTTATTTTCATTTATTCCCACCCAAAAAATTTCCTCATTTTTGCTTCAAGAATCTTAATAATACCCACCGGAGCCTTATATAACAAGAAGTAATAGATAGAGAGACTTTCCAACACCGAATTAATCAGAGTGTGTCTCCCCCCTATCAAAATAGATTTAGCTTTCCACACCGATAATCTTTTGTCGAAAACCTCAATAATCAGAGTCCAATTATTGATTCTCTTCATGTTAGCTCCCACCGTAATCCCCAAAAAGACAGCGGAATATTATCACAATTACACCCCACCACCTTAGCCATATCCCTTATCTTACAATCTTCCACTCCCAACCCATATAAGTTAGATTTATGGAGATTAATTTTTAAACCCGAACACAAATAAAATATTCTCAAGCATCTAGTCGCATTTAACACATTATCCCTATCCCAATCCCCCATCAAAAGAGCATCATCTGCATAGAACAAATGAGAGATTTTCGGACCATTATTAGGAGTTTGAATTCCTTTGAATAGACCCTCAACCCTAGCTTTGCAAAAAATGCCGAATATAGCTTCCATAACCAGAAGGAAAAGAAACGGAGACAACGGATCTCCTTGCCTAACTCCTTTGGAACAACTAAATTCAAAGGTAAGAGACCCGTTCACAAGAACCGAAGACCTAGCAGAAACCAAAACCCCTTCTACCCATTTACACTATAACCCACGGAAACCTATTTGACCCACGATGTCTAAAAGAAACTTCCAATTTACGTTATCATAAGCCTTTTCAAAATCAATTTTTAAAAGGAAAGCCTTTTTGTTCTCTTTCTTAATCCAAGCAATAAGTTCATTTAACATTAAAGGGCTATCGAGAATATACCTTCCTTTAAGAAATGTCGTTTGATTTCCGAAATAATGCCCCCGATCTCCTTTTTTAACCGATTTTCCAGAATCTTGGATATAGTTTTGCTAATCAATTCAATCAAATTTATCGGTCTGTAATCATTTAACCCCACCGGATCCTTGTTTTTCGGAACAAGAGTAATGAAGGACGAACTACATTCCTTTGCTATTGACCCTTTACTGTAAAAAAGAAGTTAACAATTCAGAAAAATCTTTTTCAAAGAAATGCCAATACCTTTTAATGAATTTGAAGTTAAAACCGTCTGGCCCAGAGCTTTGTCCGCCCCGCATTCAAAAACCGCAATCTTAATCTCTTCACATTTGAACGGAACAATCTGTGTAGCCGCATCCTCCTCCGACAACCGCTTAGTATTATGCCATGTAAGCTTAGGTATGTCCTTGATACTTTCTTTGAAAGCCTTTTTGAAGAACCCCATAATCTCCTTTTTGATTAGCGAAGGCTTAGATGTCCACACTCTTTCTATCATAAGCCCATGAATATTATTATTCGCACGCCTATTATTTATGTACCAATGAAAGAAAGCCGAGTTTTCATATCCTTTCAAATCCCATCTTATCCTAGCTCTTTGTTTGAGATCTTTCATTTTGTACCTTCCAATTCCTTTAGATCTTTCAGACATTCCGACTTGGTCCATTCCTCCTCTTCAGATAACTCTCTACTTTAAAGCAACTCATGCAATTTTTCCAGGTCATCTTTTTTATTCCTTTTCCGTTTCACCTTCCTTAGCTAACACCTCCTTTTTCCATATTTTAATATCCTCCCTAATAGCCTTGAATTTCTGCATTAAAACACATCTGCCTCCCCACCACCGTTAAATTTTCCATAGCCTTATTAACCACCTCCTCGAAATCCGTTGTCTCCAACACGGAGTTTCTAAAAGGTTTGGGCCCAAAGTTTTTATCCGAACATTTGCTAGTAATTTACTAATTTTACTCACTATGCAATGTGCTATAAAGTTTTTAATGTGTTGGTTTTTTTTTATTTTTTTCACATGCATGGTCGTTTCTTTTGTCTTCACACTCACACATTGAGTCAGGGGTACTGCTATGTACAATGTTTTAAAAACTGAATCAGTCAATGAGCTGCTCATTCTAGCGCTTCACTGGTCAAATTGTACTAGAAGAAATATGGGTAATACCTATAGACAGGATCCATCTGTAATTGAAATGAGATACCTGCAGACGGGATCCACAGTAATTTTTTATGGATCATGGATGAACCTAATAAAACCCCCAAAAGTTAAAAAAAAGTAAATAAAAATCTTTGGTAATCTGTTGCTAATTACCGCAACCAAAAGTTAAAAAAAAGTAAATAAAAATCTTTGGTAATCCGTTGCTAATTACCGCCAGACATCATTACCCCGTTGGAGGTACAGTGTATGACCAAGTTGGATGGCTTGATCAGAGCGTGCCCAGTTGATATACACGGTGATTGGGAATTCATTACCTTCTTCCTACACTAAATGTAGTATGTTGTGCTTGATTTTGTGGTGGTGATCCCTACCTTGGGTGTGTAGTTCGTCCTGGAGTGAGCTGTAGAGATAACTATTTAGAAACTAAGGATCACTGAACTCAAACATTCAATAAGAATAAAAGATGAAGAAAAACAATTGAGGTGAAAACCTAAAAACAAATTATATTGATGGATTATAATTTCTTACAATCTAATCGGCTTTATAGTCGTTGACTTTGTTCTTCCTATCGACGTGATAGTTCAATCGAACTATTACAACCTACGGTATACATATAATATGAAAACATCACTTGGACAGTTTCATTCCATGTTTATAATTTGACACACAAACCCTTAGACTATTTACAATTACAAGCATATAAATGACACCTAACTATTTTTTTAACATGTATGTTTCAATAAAACTTGATAATACAATTAAAGCCAACAATCACCCTCCTAATTATTGATCCAATTTCTTACTTTTGACTTAAGGTTCCATCTTGATTTGATTCAACTTCCTTTGATTCAATCTCGACATGACCCTTCAATTTGGATGCAATTTGACCAAGATCAAAGCGGATTAGCATCAACTTCCTTTGATATAATCTCGACATGACTCTTCAATTCTGATAATGATTTTGCTGGTTGCCACACCACAAGGAAGTACACAGCAGGAGGGTGCTAGTTTCGTGGTAATGCCTTGGTCTCATGGCAAAGCAATAAGTAACCAGCAATGTCAAACTCCACAGTAGAAGAAGAGTACAATGTTGTTGCAAGTTGCACAACTCAACTTTGGTGACTTCAAAATCAACTTCTTCATTTTGGTATAGCTGCTTTAAAGACACGATTAAAACTTGACAGTTAAGCGGCTGAAAACAATACCAAGAATCCTGTGACACACTAAAAAACAAAGCATATTGATATTCATCATCACTTTGTTCCCACCGAAGCATATTGATATTCGTCATCATTTTTATGAAAAAGGTTTGATTTATCTCAACCATGTTCCTACCGAAGATCAACTAGCAGATGTTTGAACAAAAGCATTGGATACATCTACCTTTGAAAGCTTGATTTCTACGATAGGGATGTTAAACATGGATTAAAACAGAAAAAAATGTTCTCGTAATAAAAGCATTAACATGTTATTTTAGAAAATACCAAAATTTTGGTTAAACACATTAAAGTGTTGTTTTGAAAATCCAATAAAAACCCTTCTCCATCGGCATGACTTTTATTTTAAAAATCCATTAAAATGTTGTTTCAGAAAATACCAAAATTTTGGTTAAACTTCAGCGTCACTTTTTCAAAACCCTATAAAAACCCTTATCCATCAGTGTTTTCATTCATCGCTTTCAAAATCACAAACTCACAAATTCACACAACCAATCCCTTTTCATATCAAATCATCATTTCCAATAACTCATCATGGCACTAACACTTAAATATCCTTACAACTATCTTCCATATTTAGTCAAACATGACACCAACCTTGAGTTTCATCCCAAATTGACATTCTATAATCATCAAAATATCAAACCAATTTAACCGCAGACGCACCCATTCACATCGATACCTGCAAAAGTTTTGGGCAAACTCCAGTTTTCTACTTCGAGATAAAAAGCCCTTCACTATCATATCTAAAATTGATGGAGTAGACATCCAAATCATCCCGAAATGCTTTCCACAACATTCAATCCCGTGGATGAGTTAGGTATGGAATCTTTCTCGAAAATGAACTTCACACTAAATTTATAAAAAGTTGGTATGATGCACAAATTGTAGGAGCGACAATTTTTAAACCACACTTCCCACCAGCGATGAAGTTTTTCTTCCATACCCTGTTGATATGTCTCTCGACAAAAACCACTTCCTTTAATGAAATTCCCTTAAAAACTCAGTACCCGGGATATGCTATTTTATCAAACTTAAACTACAAGCTATCCTTGACTCTATTTATGGATTTGGTGGAATATGTTAAAGCTAGGGCTGTAAACGAATCCAACGTTCAACGAACAGTTCGTGAACCGTTCGACAAGAAGTTCGTTTATGTTAGTTCGATTAGCTTAACGAACGAACACAAACAAAAATTTTCGTTTGATTAGTTTAGCGAACGAACATGAACACAGGTCTTGTTCGTTCGACTGCGTTCGTGAACGTTCGTTAATATGTTCGGTTACATTCGTTTACGTTCGTTTGTGTTGGTTTGATTATATTAAAAAGGTAATAAATAATAAACCTTTTATATAAACATACTGAAAACTTGAAACCCCTTTTTTCTGAGTTAGCTAAACTTTGGACATTCTAAGACATTTTTGGGGATAATTATGTCTAAGTTAGTTAAACATGATTCATTGTTTGGTGGTGTAGTAGACTTCTTATGTTTTGATTTATCATTTAATGGTTGTATTAAACTACTTATGCCAATGTTTAGAATTAAAAATGTTTTTATTTTTTATCTTCAAATTAAATGTTCGTTTGCGTTCTTTTTTATTTGTTTGCGTTCATTTGTGTTTGAGACCAGTGTTCACGAACTGTTTGTGAACAACTGAATTTCCTTAACGAATGAACATGAACATAAACTTATGTTCATTATGCGTTCGTGAACAGTTCATGAACATGTTAATTTCCTTAACGAACAAACACGAACAATATGGCCTTGTTCGTGTTCGTTCAGTTCGTTTACAACCCTAGTTAAAGCCATTAAGAAAAGCTCTACCAAAGCCTTTCTCATGTATCCAAGGGTTCTAAGCTATTATCTACAAAAGATTTTCGCACAAAATGTCTTTGAACATGGTGAAGCCTTTCAAATGAAACATTTACTCGCATTATAACTACTAAAAAGAGATGTTGAAGAAGAAAATATTATAGGAAATGAGGCAACACCTGGTGTCTCAACATATGTTGTTGAGCCCACTACTCTTGGTGACCATATTGTACAACCCAACATTGTGGAACACACACCAACCATCCCCACAGAAACCATTCCCATCCCAAAAGCCAAACGCACCAAAAGAATGGTATCTCGGGATGAGATGCCAATGAGACCTGTTGTAACACAAATGCAACTTGAAACATCTGTTGATACTTCCTCTCAATAGATGCAAACATCTCAACCCATCTAAACTCCTCAAAATCCTCACAAAAAGATAGTGTTGTAAGCACAGAGGAACTAAACAATGAGTTTGATGATTCACTCAAACATTTATACTTTACTCCTTCTTTTAGGGCTGATTCTCTTTCCACATCACCACCCACAATATTCCAATCAATTAAACCATTGCTTTATGCAATTAAAGCATCTAACTTGCACAAACAGTGTTCCTCTCAATCACCTATCACTAACAGTATGCCTTTACAATTGACTGGGGCAAGTTCAGAAATCATTGTTATCCCACAAGCAGGGGAGGGTACACCTCTTGAGTCACAAGTGACTCTTACAGGTTTTTCAAGTGAAGCAACCACTACAATTGTAAGGACCACAGTCTCACAGTTTGATAGAGGTTACATCTCTAAGACTTCGTTGAAGGCAACAACTGTAGAGTCTACAATAGTACACTCAGTGACAGTTGGAGGTCCCCAGAACCAAGAACAAGGAGCATTTAGTTCAAAAGCGAATACAACCACTTCGGATGGGAAATCAGATGATCCTATTAACTTAGGTGATGGATTAAGATGCAAGGAATTGACGGATAAAGTAACCAAGATGGAATCCTCAATTGTTGAAGTTATGGATATGCTGAAACTCAAGGTTCACAACTCAAAAAATCCACTAAAAATGCAGAGCTTTCTAAAGAGATATGGTCCCATGCTCAACTATATCTTTAACTTCAAAAGTAATCTACAGATACCACTTACAACATGTACATGCAACTGATCAGAAACATGGTTGATGTCGGGTACAAAGATAACCAAGTAGAGATAAAAAGCCATCAAAGATCATCTTCTCAAGGTTATAGGCTCTGTTCCTAACCCTAGGTATCTTGATGATGATATTAAAACGGGGGAAAATGAAGATGGAATGAAATCTCCTTGGGTCAAGAAAGCTCAAAAGAGGCATGATCTGTCTACAGCCAAAAAGGCAAAGGAGGATGCCTTATAAAAAAAGAAGAGAAGAGATACAAGAGAGGCCAAAATGCCCTAGTAGTGCAAGGAAAGCTTGGAAGGTAAAGAAATGAACAAAAATTGGGTACTTCAAAAGAAATACTTACAAGAAGATAACCTGCAAGATAAGTCAAAACTTCTCAAAGCACTGTTACAACTACCATCGTTCCATCAACTCCAACCACTGCTCCCTCATGAAATGCAACTACTCAAACCACTACCTCTTCCATCCAAACCACCGTTGGGACTACAAAAGTGCAAACAGATGTTATAACCACAACAACACTTGTCACCATTCCAGAACTTGTCAAACCCATTTCACAAAGGGTTCCTGTAAATATTCTAAAAAGAAAACCATCACCTCACACTCTCACTCCTCCACCAAAAGCACTAACACCATATACCAGAAGTAGAAGACAAAAATTCATTATCCAAGAAGATGAAGAAGAAACTCCTTAAGGCTCACCAATCAATACTACATCATCACTTCCACAAACCTTATTAGAACAAATCACCACTACCACTTCAATATCCATTCCCACATCACTACCAACATCAATCTCATCAACCATCACAACCTTAATCACCACAGAGCATCCCTTAGAGTTATCCATTGTATCATCATAAATACAATCCTTTTACTCCACAGATGATTGAAGTAAACTCACCTTCCCATCTCTACACAACTTTCCACAGCCTACCAATGTCAAAGAATATTTGGATCTAAAGTTAAAACAGGCCGAAAGAATAGCAGCTGAGGGAAGTAAAGGAAAGGATAATAAACAGACACAACTAATCTTATTTAAATAATTCAAGAAAGTGAACAACCTTGTAGATTATGTTAAAGGTGTCTGCAACAAACTCTCTTATGCACAAGTTATAGACCCTGATCTGAAAAAAAAAAAAACTCTAAGAGAAGACTACTTGAATCACGTCATGAAGACAAAGACATACAAAGCAACTAAAGCTCAATTCTCAAGTTGGACAACAGAAGCCTTATTAGATGAAATATTAAGGATTCAAAAGTTGCTCCTTAATCTAGAGCTCAAACCTACACCTCCAACCTAGAAAGCAGGCAAAAGGACAAATGAAAAAAGGCCCTGTCGTTAAAGATGATGAAGGAAGAAATGTATGCTGTAGATTTTGGGACCCTTAGATCAATGGCAAAATGGGATGAGTCTACTATTATTGAAAACTACAAAAAGTTGGAGATGCTTAGACAAAAAGATCCGTCCATCCCTATAAAGCTTGTATATGATTAAGTTGATTTCCTTATTAAAACTCTTGTTGATCCTTCTAAGCTTCCCTCTGCAAAGAACATATCCTCAGCTGGAAGAAGCTATCTAAAAAGACAAAAGAAGATGTCTGAGAAAGATATAAAGATGTATCAAGACTATTACAAAAAGGAAGGAATCAGATATGAGCTCACATATGCTCATCTAGATACAAACCATGCTAATCTGATTGGTAAAAATCTTGGGTAGACCACCCTTGTCACACCCTGACTTTTGCGGAAGCGTGATTATGGTGTGACTTTCTTAATACCGTTGCATTCAATCATAACAACAACTATATGATAAAATCATAGATGTTCATCCATTAAATATGTTTAAACATAACGACATTATCTTAAAACGTAGACTTCAAATTCAAGTTTTACAAACCATACGAATTGTTTTAAGAGTTCACTAAGGACTCATCAAAAGACATTAAATAAAACCAAGGTTTGGAAGACGTGTCTCGTCCAGGAATAAGACACCCAACCCAAACCTCAAAACCATGGATGACATCTTTATTCACAACGCAGCATGAAACTTCCAACGCCCGCCAGATCCACTTACTAATTCCCTGAAATACATGTTATTTTGAAAGCATCAACAAAAGTTGAGCGAGTTCATGTGTTTGTTTGTGTGTATGAGTAAACCTTTGAATGTATGTATATGTATGTAAGTCCTGGTATGAAAGCAACAAGGAAAACAGATCACCAATGGTTTGCAAGGCCATTGATATGTGTGAAGTGATGCAGGAAAACTCAAACCTAGCATATTTGTCTCTGGGAATAAGACATAGTCACCACATGGGCCACCCTGGTCTGCATGGGTGTGGGCTCGCTACACCCAAATAGATCTATCACTCATGTCCCTCGGTCCTACAACGAGGATTAATGGCCTTAAGTGTTGTACCCACCACTCACATGATCAATTAGTACCCTTCCTTAGCTAACTATACCATGTATAAAACGTTTGTAAACAATTGTAACATGTATTTCACCCCCGAAGTTATAAAACTGAAAACAGTTAAAAGAAAAGGGGGACATGAAACTCACAGTCTTGCGTCTTCAACAATCGTAACTCGTACTTCTCCGGTGAACACGACTACCTACAACGTACTAATGTCTATTAGACGAACGGGCCGTGCCTTGACTTAGTGTTAACGTTTCTAAGTTACATTTCTTTTACGCTTCTGATATTATTCCAAGTTATATAATTTTTTTCAAAATAATTAATATTTCAACTTAAATTATATTTATTAAATTTTGGAATAATTGTTGAATAATAATATATATTACTTAATACTTCCCAAGTATTGATTCTTGTATTTCCTTCCTAAGGATGGGGGTATCTTATACATGTGTATTCGCATTCTTGTATTTGTGTATCTCACCATGTATTAGTGTTGTATTCCGGTGTGTATTTATACGCGTGAGAATACGTATTTTATTATATTCATTAAGTATTCATATACTTAAATTTATATTAAACCTTCCGGAATATTATTTCTAATAAAAGTCCACGAATATATATATTTCCAAAAGATATATATATTTAAGAAATATTACTTAGAAAAATTATTTATAATTTTAAATAATTTTTCTCTTGGCAAAATATTTATAGTTCCAAAATAATATATTTTCAAGTCTAACTTAGAAAATATATATAAACTTATTTTTATCCTAAAATAAAGTATTTCATGTTTACTCAAGAAAATATATATCTTTCCCAAAAATTATATATTTTCTAGAAATTCCAAGAAAAATATATTTTTACTTCCCAAAACAATATATTTTCTCTTTGTCAAAAATATGATATAACTTTGTAATAATTGCAAAAATCGTATTTTCAATTCCTTGTGTCCAAAATATTATTTACCAAAATATACTTACGAATTAAGTTCCGGAATATTTTGTAAGTTACATTTCTTGTTCGGTTTCGCCAATATTTTGTGTGTAACTTGTATATTTATTCCTTGAGATTTTGGTAATATTTTGGATTGTAATCCTTGGTATTTTGATGTGTTATATTATTACATGCCCTAAAATAATATAACTAATCCACCAGGTATACAAATAATCACACATGTGTGTCTTCAATGTATATATATATATATATATATATATATATTCTAAATATATTTTTAGCCACTTTTATTTGTAAAAACAACCTCCAATATTGGTATTTTTGTAACAAAAAATTATGGCAAAGTTTATATGGAAAACTCATGGTTAAAATACACTTATAAATATTTGTTTGAAAATATTTTTCTAAGTGTTTATATTTTTAGAAAATTTTGCCATAGTTTCCCCTAAAAATGGAGGTTTCCATGCTTTCAAGAATATCATTTTCTTTTGTAAAATCATCACAATCAATCCACAATCAACACTAAACAACTTACACTTACCAATTTTGCCAAAATCATGCTTATTCCACTACTTCATGAACTTGAAAGTTTATGAAAAGTTGTAGTAACTTGGTAGTGTGTTTAGTGAGTTTAGTTATCCTCCAAAGTGCGGTAAAATATAAAAACATCATTCTTGAAAGACTTAGATGTTTACAACTTGTAATCATGTTTTAGAAAAATGTTTCTTCATGTAATCTCACTACTAGAAAATACACCTATCTTGACACGCGAACAATGACACGCACTCATTTTATGACATTCGAAAGCGTGTGTCAAGAAAAAAATGTCATGTTTTACAAAATTCAATAAATTTATGACACTCTTTTTTGTGTGTCATCTTTTTAGTGTCATAAAGAAAAACAAGATCTATCTTGACATGCAAACAATGACACACTCTCATTTTATGACATTCGAAAGCGTTTGTCAAGAAAAAATGTCATGATTTACAAAATCCAATAAATTTATGACACTCTTTTGTATGTCTTCTTTTTAGCGTCATTAAAAAAAACACTATTAAAATGTGTATGTAAAGTTTTATGACACTATTTTTTTTGAAGTTCAAGTTTTAATAAAAGCTAGAGTTAAGAATAAGCATGCACTTCGCGGTGAACAACAGCTTTCCACGCGATGCGGTGCTTTCTTACGGTCTCGTTACTTTACCAGGTTAAAAAAATACTACGAACGTTGAGAATACAACTCCATTTTCAAAGAAATTTAAAAGCTAATACGATATCGGTACCAATGTTTAAACGATACAGTTTTCGTTCCTCACAATAAGAAAAATATCAATTATATTAGACATGTTCGACCAAAGTTAGAAGCGAAAAACAGAATATCAATTATAATAAGAAAATATTACAAAATAACAAATGTAATTATTTATAATAGTATCTATATAATATGGAAAAGTCAAAAGTAAAAAAAGAAAATAAAGATAAGGTATTGTAAAACTTAAACTAAAACTAAAAGTAAAAAAAATTATAATAAAATATACTTCTACTCTTGAACATTTTTATGATTTATATTAGAAGTAAACAAATAAAGGAACAATTTCACATAGGGTAGGGTTCTAGAGTGAACAACCTTTCAATAGTGAACTGTGTGAACTGATATAGCCCTTGATTATCTTTTTTGTTGAAAAGGATAGGATTGTAATTGTATATTAAGTTATTATTAATTATTTATTTTAATTAATATATGGAAGTTACACTTTCCTATTTTTTGTGATTACTCAAAATATCTTTTAAATCTAAACAAGATCTATATCATAATCGCCATTCAAAACAATCCAGATTTTTTTTTCAATCGAGCAGTTTTTCATCATCATGTATTTTTTTCTTCATCGATAAAAAAAAACCCAAATTTCGATTATGTACACACAGGCATGAATCACGCAGTTCCCAAACAATGATGTTGTTTACTCATGAACCTAACATATATATGCCCATACATAACTATAAATATCATATATATACCCTTACAGGTTAGTCGAAACATCATATATACCCGATTCATTAAAAATAATTTAATAAATGAAAATTTACCTTTATTTTTTTAAAGCGTGAAAGCTCATATATGAGCTTTAACTTCAAATATTAAATTTACTCATTTCTAGCTTAATTTATTTAGCTTAAATATTATGTATGGGGAATACTATTGTTTATGGTGAAAAAATAAAACAATAAACAAAAATTTATGAGGAAAAATAAAAAATAAAAATGGGTAAAACCGTCATATACCCATAAAAATCTCTCCTAAAAATCATATATTAATATACCCTTCATTCCAAGATAATTGTTAAAATTATTATTATTACTATATATTATTACTATTACTATATATTAATAAACCAATTACTATATATTACTATATATTATTACTACTACTATATATTACTATTATTACTATATATTAATAATTAATAAACCAATTGAAATGTATAGTGATTTTAAAATATTATAATAATATACTAATATAATAACAATTATACTATTATAATAATAATTCTTTTCTTTACTTTTCTTTACTTTTAACTTTAATTTAATGATTTATTTAGTATCATAGGTTGGAATAAGCTTGGTGTTAACCGGTATCGAAAATAGCGTTACGATTCTGTTCGGTATCGGTATATGAAGGTAAAAACCGGCACCAGCCTGTACAGAAAACGCCAAAAGTCGGTACCGAGTTGATATTGAAAAACTTTTAGTTCGGGAAATTCGATGCTGCTACCTAGTACCATTTGTTCATCCTTGATCACTGGTACCGTACATACAATGGTATCGTACAAGTTTTTTTTTGTAGATTTTCTTCAACTTTTAATGATTCTTTTTTTAGTTTCAGGGGTAGGGATGGATCGGTGCCAATCGATACCAAATCGGTACCGAAAATGCCGGTTACAGTACTGGTATATGAAGGTAAAAACTGGTAGCGAACCGTTACCAAGAACGCCAAAAGTCGGTACCGAATTGGTACAAATGATCTTTCGGTTCGGGAAATTCGGTACCAGCACCCAGTACCATTTGCTCATCTCTGACAACACTACAAAAAAATGTCATCTAGTGGCATACACTTTTAATGGCATTTAGCTTTTATGCCACTAATTTAGGTTTACAGTGGCACTTTAGGCATAGCATATTTGTTTGGCACAGTTTTTTAATAGCATTTAATTTTTGTGCCACTATTTTAGATTTTAGTGACACTTTTCGTGTGCCACCTATTATTGGTACACTTTTAATGACATTTGGCTTATATATGCCACTAAGACCAAGCGGTATGGGGGCTGGCTTAGGCCCGGCGTCGGTCCCCCACACCGCCCCCTCGCCCCGTCTTGTGAAACCCGGCTCCCAGACGACGATGATGACGGGCCTGATTTTCAAAATTTTAGCCGTTGGTAATGGCTATAATTATTAAAAAAAAAAAAAAAACTTTTTCACTTTAAATATATACCCCTCTCATCCATTTTTTATACCATTTCCTCAAAACTTCTCCCATTCTTCTCCCATTCTCATCCATTTTTATAAAAAACACTCCCCTTTTTTATACAATCATGAATCCATTCAACCAAAACAACCCCAACCCGATCAATCCCAACCCGAACCAACCTAACTTTTTTTCGAGTCCCGCTTACACTCCGACTATGGATCCTTCGTGGGGGTCTCCACAATTTACGTTTTCGGGTTACCAACAATCACCCAACGCCTTCTCACAAATGTCCCAAGTTCAACAAATGCAACAATTCCAAGCACTCCAACAATTCATGCAACGCAACTCGGTTCAACTTGAACAATCCCAACCGCAACCCCCGGTTCAACTTGATGATGATGATGAAGAAGTCGTCCCCGAATCGCCACCTAAAGAACTCAAGCGCAAAAAAAACAGGGGGAAGGGGAAGGCGGTTGAAACCGAACCCGACCCCGCAAAAAAAAAGTGGTTCGAGAGCAAAGCAGAGACAACAGTGGACAAAAGTAGAGGAGGAGGCGCTAGCAATCGCGTTTGTTAGGTCCTCAACTTGCCCAATTGTCGGTATGAACCAAGGTTAATTTTTTTAATTTAAATTTAAAAAGATTTATTTTTTACTTTTACTAATGCATTTTTTTTAAATTTAGGGAACAATCAAACGGGTACTAGTTTTTGGAAGGCGACAACGGATAGTTTTTGCCCATTCACGAGTCGGAACGTCCCACCGGAAGGGACAAAGCAAAAAAAGAGGCGGCCGGAAAGCGCAAAGGGGCCGACTCGAGTGGAGGGGGCGGCTCGAAGGCGTCTTAAAAAATGGATGAGTTGATTTCCGAATTCCGTTCGTTCAAAGACTTTGCGGCCGAAAAATATAGTCACAAGAAAACCGTGTCGGCCGACTATGCGCGAGCGGAGGATTTTAGGATTATGAGGTTGGATCTCGACTCGGTTCCGGAGGATGAACGCGAGGTTTATCGGAGGATGAAGGAAGGGGTGAAGAAAAAATGGAACGTCGTAGGTTGTTTAGGTTTTTAATCGTATCGTAATTTTTTTTTCGTTTTTATGTTTTCCATTTCTAGGATTAGTAATTTTTATTTTTAGGAAATGTAATTTTTTTTATATTATGAAATGAATTTATTTATCTTGTTTTATGTTGTATTTTTTAATTTTTATGAAATTTTTATTAAGTTAACAAAAAAAAACCCCTTTAGAAAATTATAAAATAATTATGTGGGGTAGCCCCATCCTCCACTCAAATTGGGAGGAGGCCCATCCTCATGGGGATGAGCCTCCCCATACCCGCTAGTCTAATTAACAATTTCACTTTCATCTTAAAATTTGGCTCAAACTATCTACACACTACACACCAAGTGTGTAGATAGTCACCCCATAAAGTTATTTTTTGTCCTACATGCACACCCTGCAGTGTCGAGCTATGGCCAAAGCGTGACGTTTTGGTCGAGTCAACCAGACAAAGACTGACGGGTGTCTGACGGGTCTGTTGACCGGACCAAAACGCCGAGCTTTGGCCGCGTTTTGCTCCTGTCAACCAGATACCCGGTCAGTCTTTTGTCTGGTTGACAGGACCAAAACGCGGCCAAAGCTCGGCGTTTTGATCCGGTCAACAGACCCGTCAGACACCCGTCAGTCTTTGTCTGGTTGACCGGACCAAAACGCCACGCTTTAGCCACAACTTGACACTGCAGGATGTGTATATAAGACAAAAAACCTCTTTTTGATGTACATATAGACACATTGGTGTGCCAATAGGGACACCCTAAAATTTCCCTCATTATGTCACTAATCCTAAGCGATCATTGAAACTACAAAATTTCACCAATTTTACCTCCACACTTTCCCTAAAATTTACTTTGAAATTTTCATTTTCCCTCTCAACAAAATTTCTCACTAGAAAAATAAAAGTTTCCCTCTCACTTGTCAGTTTCCCTCTCACCCTCGTCTCTCTGATTCTCTGTGGTTTCCAAGTTCCATTTCAACCATTCTTCAAAAATCATCATCTACTAGTGGTTCGATTGTGTTTTTGCAGTTTTCATCACGAATCTAGTTCATACTCTTGAGGCACGATGTGTACAAGTACAAAAATATTGGGTTTCTTATCTCATAACAACGCCCCTAGCCCTAGGTGGTCGTTTGGTGTTTCTATTAAAAAATTATCATCAGCATGTGGTGCGTTGCAGATTTTTACACGAATCCACTGTCGATTTGAGGTATGATATGTCAATTTTGAGTTTCTTATCTCATAACAATCTATTTGATTCTTCAAAATTAAGTTGACGTTATTTGTCCCTCTAGTATTTTGTGCTAATATCACCGGGAACAAAGTGCAAAATTAGTATCCATTGTCAAATATTAATGATTTTTTTGCTAGGGTTGTACTACAAATGATTAAGGTGTCTTAAGCGCCTAAAAAATTGTGTGGTCTTTGTGCCTTAGGTGCCCAAACATAAATGTTTGATTGCTACACTTGAATAGGAAATAATGAATTTTTTCCATTGTGGTATGAAACCATCTTACAACACACCCCAGTTTAGTCTAACTATAAATTTATTAGTCCACATTATAATATTTTTAGCATGAAACCTTGATTAGGGTTAATCTAACTATTGGTAATGAAATATTATATTTGAACTGCATAATTATTATTTATAGATGAATAGACCAGTATAAAGTGAGTTAGTAATTGAATTGTGCCCTGTTATTTGCATCTAGGATATTTGAATTCATTATGGTTATCAGTTTATGATTCTTGATGATCAATTTTTGTTCACATTCATTGACTATTAACACAGGGCTTAACGACCTTATTTGTTGGTTTATATTGACATGAGCAATATTAAAACTTACATACATAACTGCCAGATACATGTTTAACGTCCAATTCTATTCAACTGCTCTTTTGCTCAAGTCAGGTTTGTTTCTATCATTCTCGATCAGAAAGCATTTCAAATGAAGAGCATCCGTTTGAAATTGAAGGCCGATCCCAGAGCTTTCAAGACCTACCCTTAGGTTTGTATCTCTAATTTATCTTTTTATCCTGTTGTTAGGTTAGGGATTGAGTATGTATGTATGTTTTAAATCAATTTGATCAATAAAAGATTATTACAATGCTAATTCAGTTGTGTATATGGTGATGTGTATTTGATTTCAGTTTGAATTTTCAGATTGGTATTTGGTATACGATGATGATCTTGATCAACAATGCACTTTCTTTCATTTTAATTTTAGGTGTTCGGGTGTTTAATAATTTGAAAAAAACTTGTGATTATGAAATGGGCTTCAACTGTTTGATAATTTGTGAGTGAGAACACTTTGATCATGTTTGATGTTTAAATTTTTCCAGCAATTATTGCATTGAAAGTGAATCAATGGTGTTGAATAACTAATCAGATACAGATATACAACTGGAGCTTTAAGAACTTATACCAGTAAAAGTAAAACAAGAAGGAAGAAACAAAGTGGTATGTTTAAAATTAGTTAAAACGTATAGCCATTTGAAAAAAAGTTAAAACTTACAAAATATATAAATTTATACGAATAGCGTTGCCATACTAGAGTTATGAATTTAGGTATTATTGTTTATTAATCTCAACTTCCAAGTGTAATGTTAAGGCAACCAGTTATGAAACCAGTTTTTAGCCAAATGTGGTAGAATATAGCATTACACTATATGTGTGTATTAGGTTACAAATCCTTGTATTACACAATTTGAATTGACGGTTTCTTTATTTCAGGTTGGTCTCCATCTCTCATTTTGGATAGTTGGACGGGTCAGCGGGTCAAGCACAGGCATGTTGGGTGATATATATAATTGTAATCTAAGTTTTTCCTTATTAAATACAATAAATAATTCATTTATATTTTGATTATCTATATAGTTATATAATTTAAATTTGTTATGCTTTGAAATATTTTTAATTTTTTTATAAGGCTTTATAGGGCAATGGTCGTGTATGCTGCATGAAGTGGTACTAGCATGAGGGTTAAACTGAATTGGGTCAACGTTAGGGTGAGCATTTAATTTATTATTTGAATGTAGTTGGAATGGTACTATAAATATAGGAACCCTTACTTTAAACTGAAATCGCAACGATTTCATACTTGGTATTTTTAATTGTGTAGTGTCTATGTTAGTCGAGAAGTACTAAATGTGGCTACAATGTGATGAAGTTCATGAGAAAGATAGCATACGACGGAGTTCAAATAGTAGACAATGACAATGTAAGTTTAGGCAAATTTTTACATGCATGTGAGGAATTGACCAGTTGAAGTTTAGGCAAATTTTTACACGCAATGACAATGTAAGTGTGGCTACTAGTACACACTTCAATTTTTTCAACCTTCACTATTTGCGTATGATTCTATGAAGCTCCGAAGATGAAGATGATGTGAGGACGAGATGGATTTTTGATTTTTGCCTAAAGTGGTTGCGTTCTTTATGAACCAAAGTAAAGACACAGCCGCATCTTCCTCAATAAGGTAATAATTTATTAAAAATATAATAAATGTTCAATTTATAAAAATATGTAAATGTGCTGACATATGAGATACACCATGTTACATCTTTACGAAGTATTGCTTGTATTTATAAAAAAATGTTCCTTAGGTGGTGCCATGATATTGGTGGTGAGCATTCTACAAATAAGCCTATGATAAAAACCGTTTTCTAGGTACATATTTTTAGATCTTTGTTTTGTTCTTCTATTTAATTGGAAGCTTTCAACAATCTACTTTGGACTTTTCCTTTTTTCAGGTCATGATAAGATTATTTGGTCTATGCAAAACAACAATAGTTTTTGGTTTGCTATACGCGATACAACAATAGTAAGTGCGGTCTACACACGTATGTTTTAAATAAGAGTAAGTGTGATAAAACAAATTGTCATGTTTAGTTGTATTAGATTTTTTCATTATTGAGGAATTGACCAGATTGAAGTTGTTGCTCTTTCTAGCTACGAAGAGAAGGAAGAACAGTTCAAAGAACAGGTAGAGTACATGTTTTTTTGAACAAAATATTATATTGGACATATAGACCTTAAATGATAATTTGGCCTCATTTTTTATCTTTTCTCTTCACTAATGAAAGAGTGGATGAAATTGGGTTTTTTTTTCCATTTTGTAGGTGAAGATGATCGAAGTGAGTAGGAAATCTTGGCATGCTACACAAGCAAATGGTGAAGGAGGTTCACTCGCATAGTTTAATGAAATATTGTATTTTTGTTAGTATTTTTTTTTTGAAATATTACATGAAATATTGGTTTGTTACTCAACATTAATGAAATATTGTTAACTTTGTTATTTGAATTATTGAATGAAATGGATTGTTTTGATATATGTGTATTTTAATTTGTATTTTGAGACAATTATCATTTAATGTGAAATCTAGTAAAAATATATATATATTTTTTAAAACACCTAAATTCAAGACACGTATCTAAGTGTGTCATCTTCTTATTTATGACATGGGTTTCCTTGACACGCATTGTGTGTCATAAATGCATGTCATGAATGCATGTCATTAAATGAGTGTCATAAATGTGTGTCATGAATGCGTGTCGTTAAATGCGTGTCATAAAAACATGACACACAAATGCATGTCATGTTAATTTTATGACTCCTCAATCAACGACACGCTTTTGCGTGTTATAATTACCGTTTTATGACACACAATGTGTCAAGAAATGTGTATTTTTCTAGTAGTGTCTTCTTGTTACACAAGTGTTTCTATACTTGTTTAACTACCAAAAATAGCGTTTGTTTATGTAAGAACCAGGATCTACTAAAACTCATATTTTAAACTTGGTTCTTTTGGAAAACCATTCATAAATTTTAGATCTATATGATTATTAACTCACTTTGATTATTATTTTTCAAGAAACCAAAGTATTCTTCTCAAGTTCATGATTTAAGTGTGGATGATCTTTCATCCTACCACATTCTCACTTTCTCATCTTGCTAAACTATGTTTCTAATCATGATCTAGCAAGATGTTTTGATGATCAACATCATTTCTACAAACAATCAAAGATCAACAAGCATACATCTCATAAACAACTTAGTTTCATCAAGATTACTTCATAAATCAAGCTTATGTTCAAGTTCCATGCTTATGTTCTTTAGTGTTCTTAATGTTCTTGATTATGATACTACTTTAACCACTCAAAATAGAAGAAATATGGAGTGTACAAGGATCTTACCACTAGCTCAAGGCTAGGGATGAATCAAGAGTAGAAATCAAGAGGATAAAAGCAAATAGAGAAGGTCCTTCAAGTTCCAAAGCCACCAAGCTTCCTTGTATACCTCCTAGCACCTTTGTATGATCTTGGAATGAATGAAGAAAGTTGGATGATGATGGTGGTGGTGTGGCTAGTGTTCGGCCAAGAGGGAAAGCAAGAGAGGGAGAAAGATGAGTGTGTGAAGTGTGTGTGAATTATGATCTCTTGATCTCTTATGTCATACTTAATCCATCCTCTCCATTTAACTCATGTGTAATGTGCCATAAAAAGTAAGAACAAGATCCAATTAAATATAGAAATCAAATCTTGAAGGTATGGGGCCAAGTGTGGTCGTCCATAGGTGGGGGGGGGGGGGGGTTCTAGAGTAGGCTTTAACCCTTAGTTGCAATCTAGTTCAAGTTCAAGTATTCGTTACGTGTTTTAGTTATTAGATATTTTTAGGAGGTGTTATGATGTTCGGGGATCATAACTAGCTTGGAAACATTAAAACAATGCTTCTAGTGTAAATTTGGTGTTTCGGGTAGTGTCCGGTTGTTCGGTTAGATACTGATTCGTTAAAGTGCTAAACTTTGCAGTTTAGGGTTCCTTATGTATCTTTTTGTGACACTTTTAATTCCCGACACTTAGGAAAGCATTCAGGACCATTTAACCATGTTTCTGCACAATATCAATGTGTTTAAATGCTTATTTATGCTGAATTTTGCTAATTTCAGCACTTTGGGTGAGTTTTAGGCACTTTCCGGCACTTAAACTATCACCTAGAAAAGCAGTTTTGTAATCCTTACTTCCCTACACTCTATACTAGTGTAGTACTTAATTTCTGACTCATACTATGTCCCAACACAACGTCTGTCTATGTACTGAACTCCGACAACATTTTCCCGGTTTGTCTGTTAACTGTGCTAACTGTGCTTTGTGCATCTTTTATGTCAATAAAGTTCTCATGCAATCAATGATATGTCGTTTGCAATATGTGATGCACATGTGTGTATAAAGCAATAATCAGAAAGCAGTTAATTGTAATTCAGCACATTCATTAAGCACTTAATCAAGATTAATTAATTGTACGGATACCTGGATTTTTGACAGTTGTCACAACCCTCCCCAAACTCATCCAAAATAACTTTTGCCCCAGCAAATCCAGAAAGCTCCAAAATTCTAAATTGGAAATATGACAGGATTACCCATGAATTGACTCTACTTAGAGCTAATTGAGAAGTTGAAAATATCTCAATGAATAATGCCTTTGGCCTAAAGCAAGAAGATTTGTAAGACCCACCGCTTGAACTTGAAAGGGATGCAGAAGATCATCTCTCTATGAAATTTGAATTACAATTCCAGGGTCAAATAAGAGAGATGATGACGATGAGGAATAAAATTTGATCTCAATAAAGCTTAGTTTTGGCATCATCTATTCTAGGGAGAGTTTGTTGAACCTGTAAAAGAACAGATGATTGAAAAAGCCAAAATATACTAATCTGGTCAAGAATTAAACAAGTTATGAAGTTCATCTTCCCCCAAAGATAGTGAATCTTAAACACTAACTGAAGATTTGTTTGAACACTTAAAGATTTGTTTGAAGACATGAATGCTCTATTGATGAAGTACCAATGTATGTTCAAGGCCAAAGCCCTATTGAAGGTTAAAGCACTAATGAAGAAGACTAAACATCTATTCGAGCCTGAACAGATGTTTAGAAAAAAAAAACAGAGGTTTAAAGAACAAATGGTACCAATAGAACAATGTCTGTAAATCAGAGTTTATGAATCTTAGAACATTGGATAAGATTCATCAGATGTTAGAAACATCTGATGAGGTAATGTTTGATGTCGTTATCATGGTGATGCCAGCGTTGATTGCTAATAGATGTTTGTACTTTGTATATGTAGATCTCACATGTTAGAGATCTATTTCATCACTTGACATTCCTTTTATACAAACAGAATTGTGTGATCAGGCTGGGGGGGGAGTGGAAATCATATTTGTAATTTGTAATCTTTTGGTTATAAATGGAAAACATTATGATTATTTTCGGAATTTGTGTTTGTATTTAATTCCGCTACATTCATTATTATCATTTATACCTCACATATTTCACTGTTTCGTTTGCAAAACAAATACAAATTAGAAACTCAGATCCTAACAAAGTGAGTATATACTCTCACAATGGAGGCTATTAAACCACAATCTTGTCAAACCTATGAAACTTTGGGTGAACACGTGGCACCAAATTGGCATTGACCACAACTTGACCTCCACTTATTCTGAAAAATAATTATTAATGATCTTCTAGATCTCTTAAGCCATCATATGTCTTTATGTTGCTTGACATCTTTGTTGTAGGAGGGAATTTATACTCTATGATTGGGGTTATGAATTAGTATGCATCCTAGGCCTATATGGATGAAGTAACTCACCCAGAAGGCCGGCAACATCATCATTAGGTGTTTAGTTCTTTGAGGAACTTTTAGGCAAAATAGGTGTTAAAATTTATGATTGGATAGGTAGTGTAATTTATAGCCATAGTCACATATAAAGGGAAGGTGTGTTCGGGTAATTAATAGTAGGAAAAAGTTGTTCCATGATGTAGGTAGTGTTTGTAAGGCTTTGAAAGGTTGGGATGAATTGTGTAGTTGGTGTAGCCAGAGTTCACTTATATATATGGATCTAAATATTCCCATATGTTGGATGTGTCGAAATGATGTTATGACCAAGTATGCCTTTAGGATGGGTCCTTGGTGTGTGTGTATGTTCAAGTACTAATCTGGTTTGGGTGAAAGGTATTCTACTAGTGAATTGCTTGACTTAGAGAAAGCAATAGCCTGGTTTTCTTGTAGAGAAGGAGGTATAGGGACGAATGTAACTTCAAGAACCTCATTATAGTCTAGGCGTATGGTTACCCCTTTTAACATTACTTGAGTGCATGATGGTTCATTAGCTCACGTAAGTGTAAGAAGTTTTGCCTTACCCCTTTAGCGTTTAGTTTTGTGGTTTAACTTTAGGGTTTAGTTTTTGCATTTAGCTTAGGTGGAGGATATAGGTTTTTGAGGGTGAGTTTATGTTTTTTTGGTTGGTGGGGGGGGGGGGTGGGGGGGGGGTGGTGTAGGTGGGATGGTTCATTGTTTGTGTTTTATTTATTTATTTATTTTTGTTTTGGATTTACTTTGTTTGTGTTCACACTAGTTTTCAAATCCCTTCTTAAAGCTAGTTTTCGCATGAATCCTACTATATATATATAGTGAAAGTGTAAAATACAATATCCCTTAACGTACAATACGTACGATATTGTGAAACCGCACATTATAAAAAAGCATGTTTGAAATCTAATGTTGGTATTTTTGATGAAATCGCATGTTTTTTTTTTTTTGTAGCAATTTCGCATGTTGGTAAATATGATGAAAACGCATGTTGGTATATAAAGCAATTTCGCATTTTGGTTTTTCAGCACAAATCGCATGTTTAAAAGTGAATTCGCACCAGATCGGACGGCGGAGATGATCGCATACATATTGTACGATAAGGGTCATTGTACGTTAACCTAACCCTATATATATATATATATATATATATATATATATATACACACTAAGGGGTAATATTGTCAAAAAACCCACTCACATGAATTGGGTGTTCAAATAAAACGCCATAAAAACACCCAATTTAGAAAAAAAAAACGCCATGAAAATACCCAGTTAAAAACGCATAAAACACCTAGTTCAGAAAAATGCCATGAAAAAACTCAGTTGAAAACGCCATAAAACACTCAGTTCAGAAAAACGCCATGAAAATATCTAGTTAAAACGCCATAAAAATACCTAGTTCAGAAAAAACGCCACAAAAATACATAGTCTAAAATGCCATAAAACACACAGTTCTTAAAAACTCCATAAAACCCAGTTAATTTTTTTTGCGAAAAGTATATCAATAGTATACTCGTTGGAAAGATAAAAAAAACTGAGTTTTATGGTGTAATTTTTTTCGAAAAATAATCATGTAGAAAAAAGTTATTGTCGTTTAAATATGATGGGGGGAAATGGCATGTGATTAGCATGTGCACCTTTGTTTGGATCTTCCTATTTTACCCCTCCTGGTAGTTCCAAGACCCCTATTATTTACAAAAATGTCACCATATCAATCTCAGCCACAAACCACTAAAATCTTGTGGCTGAGAATCATTCTCACCGTTCTCACACTTTGAGGCGTTCTCTCCTGATCCTTTTACTATATATATATAGGATTAGGTTCAAGAGTGAACACTAGTGTAGCTTGCGAACTGAGTGAACTAATCCTAGCCATACACGTGTGTAGATCAATGGCCAAGATTTGATGTTGAAATACACTAGTGTATTTTACGATTTGATGATGAGATCTGGCCATACACGCGTATAGATCAATGGCCAAGATTTGTTCACTCAGTTCGCAAATACATTAGTGTTCACTCTAGAACCCCACCCTATATATATATATATATATAGCAAGAAACAGGATCAGGAGAAAACGCTCAAAAGTGTGAGAACGGTGAAAACGCTTCCTGGCCCAACACGTGCCACGCCGCTTAGAAAAGGGCGAAGGGGCATTTTTGTCCTTTCATCTTCTGCTTTTCCAGTTCCGCTTTTCCCAATATTTTTTTAATTTTTGGTTTTTAAGATTTTTTGCGTTAATCAAATTCAATAATTAATGGCGTTTTAATGGTTTCATTGTATTAACATTTTGGCGTTTATTCAAATCGTATGCCATTGGAACCCAGGGGGTCAGGAAGTCTATTTGAATGGCGTTTTTCAAGGCGTTTTAAACAAGATGGCCCATTGTTCTATTATTTTTTATAAACATTTTGGCGTTTGTGGTATCTTGGCGTTTTACTATTGTTAGATTATATTTCAACCACAGGAAAAAAAATACAAGCGAAGAAAATAAATTAAAAATCCTAATCGGATCTCTCTTCACAATCTTCACTGTCATTAGTCTCTCTCTCTTCTTTAATAGTACAAGAACTGTCACCAAATATTTGGCGTTTGATGTAAAACTTAGCAAACCCATTGGTTTGTTTATTTTTGCCAGCTCGTCTGTTGAACTAGCTTTTTTGTGAATGTTTGGGGACATAGATCTATGACATGTGAGTGAGTTTTTTGCTTTTTTTTTTTTTTATCTTGATCTTCATCTTTATAATCAACCCGCTCTTCAGTGTCATTGATCTCTTCTGCTCATCCAAACCTTCTTCAAGAACAAAAAATACAAAATGCCATATGACTAGCATCAGTATCTTTTTCTTGAATTTTTGTCCATCTCATGCAGCAAAATCTTTCTGAGTTACTCCCCTATGATTACAATTCATTCAGTGAAACTTCACGAAGAACAATTCTGAATATCCAAGAAAGCATATTAGTCATCTTTGATTTTTTTTTTTATTTTTTGGCGTTTTACAGTGAGTGGTATTTAGTAGTATTGGCGTTTGTTTTTTTGGTTTGATCAAATGGAAGTTGCTGAGACGTATCATTTTATAGGTTGTCTTTTTGGCGCCTAAGTTAGGCGGTGCATTATTATAATAAAGTATTCGTATTTTCAGTTACTGTTTGTAATTATTGTTTTTGATAAGCTTTATTTCTGAAGTCTGTAACACGTCCCATCTTTCAAGTTTGGCGTTTTAGATTCTAATATAATAAATTTTCCCTATTTTCAGTATTACTGATTTGTATTTACTGTTTCTAGTTACATTTTCAAGTTTGCGTTTTAGTATTTTTTTTTGGTTTTTTTATAATACTTTTTCAAAGTAATTTTATTATAGTTTGGGAGTTTTGGGGGCGTTTTATAGGATGATAGCGTTTAAACAAGCATTTTGGCTGTTTTGGCGTTTTTATTATATAACAATCAACTGAAAAGGAAAATAAAAAAAAAATACATAAACAATTGATCTTCCAAAACTTCATTCACTGTCACAAGTCTCTTTCTTCTTTTTTGAATCACGTTAACTGGCTGGTTCGACTTTCGTATGATTCATTTTGTTTTTTTGTTTTTCAAGTAGTTTTTTGTGTGGCTGTTTGGAAGCACACAGTCTGACATCAGCATCTTTTTCTTGAAGATTTGTCCATCTCATGCAGCAAAATGTTATTGAGTTTAGACCCTTCAGCCAACAATCTTGAATTTTACAATGAACGATGTTTGATTTTTTAACTTTTCAGGGGTTTTACCGATAAAAAGAACGCCACGAATTAAGAGCACCTTAAACCTCAAAATTTGATCATGCTAAAATCAATAATGTTTTGCTGTATGAGATGGACAACATTGTTAATCCTCGGTTAAGAAAGATAACTGACAATGTTGTCCACCCCATACAGCTAAACTTTATTGACAACAAAGCTCAATAATGTTTTTGTATGTTTTGGCGTTATAAATTGGGTGGAAGTTGAGGATTAATTAATAAGATTTTACTCAATGAAATGGACAACATCCTCACTTAAGGATTTTGTCCATTTCATTTAGCGAAATCTTACAGATAACCAAACTGAATTTTAAAAAACGTTTTTGGGTTAGAAGATATTTGATGTTTGGGTTTTTTGGCGTTTCTAAGGCGAATGGGTTATATCAAATATGGTGTTTGGGTGTTTGTGTGTGTTTTTAATTGAAGGTCTTAGATGTTGTATATATAGTGTTAGGATCTGAGTTTGGTTTGATTGTGTTTTACGTTTGAATTAAAATGAAAGATGAACAAGTAATGCAGCGGAATGTAAATGGAAACAAACTTTGCACATAATCAAACAGGAGAATTGCTTTCAACACACATTTTCAACAAAGAACCGAATGATTGAATTTATTTCATCAACGATTACAATGCATGCATGTAACAAACTCCCCCTCAGCCTGAGCTCACAGTGATTTGTTCGTACAGGAAGAAAGATGGTGAAGAGCTAATAGAACAGTACAGGGTACTGTTCTATTTATAGGCACGGACAAACCACTGTGGCATCTTTGCTGACGTCACCATGAAAGTGACATCTAACCTCCTAACAAACTCAAACATCTGATCTATACAAACACTGCTATGCTAACAACTGTTATACAATACATTACATAAGTAAAACTAAACTGCTGCTCTATCCTTCCACTATTGTGACTCCAGCAGTACTTGATATAAACCAGCAGAGCTTGACCCATAGCAGTAGATTGACCAGCAGAGCTTTAGTCTTCATCAGTCTTTGACTTGATCAGCAGTTGTAAGTCAGCAGTTGTAAGGATCAGTGGATTGGAGATCATCGGATGTTGAAACCACTTTCAAGGGGAGAGACTTGTATACATAACATCTGCTTATTCTGGATCCACTGCTCTGATGCGGTTTTGGCTCTAATTATCTGTTCCTCTGATAGGGTTCAATCCCAACAATCTCCCCCTGGAACAGATAATGCCAAAACCCTTCATTATTTGTAGATCTTTATTGCCTCATCAACAGTTCCCTTATTTTCCCTTTGAGTTGTAACTCAAAGTCTAAGGCATCTGTGTCATCTTCATCCCTGCACAGTGGAAGATCAAGGAGATCCTGCAGATCTTCAAGACTTAGGCCAAGTGCTTGTTCCCTTGTTATTTTCTTCACTTCTCCACTAGACTTGATCACAGTCAGTACATGGGTCTGTTTGTCAGTTTTCCACTTTAGTACTTTTGAGTCTGGTGGGTTTCTTGGGAGATTTTTATTAGATGAGGTGTTTGGAGATTGTGGCCTGGTGTTGACTGGCTGAGCAGTGCTTTAAGCTTGAGCAAGTTCAGCATTTTCAGCCATCATCTGCTTAATGACTGATTTTATAATATCATCACTAGCAGCTATATCTTCTTGTGTTTCTTTTTCCATCTGTTTTTGCCTTCTTCTTTGATAAAGAAAGGCACCAGTTGGAGCAGTGGCTCTTTTGATTTGCAGCTTTGGTGGTCTTGTTGGAACCTCTGCTTCAGGGTAGTCAGGTTTTTGTGGAATCTTTGGATTGTTCTTCCTTAGATCCTCCAAATTTTTGTAAGTGGCCCTGACCTTGTCTTCTTTCCACCTCATCACTTGGTTTTTAGACCCAAAATCAGAAGTGATCAATTCCTCTTTCATTCTCCTCAGCTCCAATGCCTTATCAGGTACATTCTTCTTATACTTTGCCCAATCAGGAGGAGTGTGTTTGACCTTGTTTTTAATCATTTCTTGAATCCTGGCTGCTTCACTTTCAAGCTCAGGAATGGTCCATTCTTTGTACATGTGTTTTCCCCCTTGTATTTCTTGTATGCCATGATGTTGTCAATGTAGTCTTTTCTTAATGACTCATCTGCTCTTTCTGATATCTGTTGACATACATTCTTTGCAAACTGCTCCAAGGATCTGACTTGTGTGAGTAGAAATTGATAATGCCTTTGAATTTCTTTGTTAGTTTTTCCTTGTGAGTTTCTATTGGAAATATCCTCTGCCTGTTGAGCCTTAACTTTCAAGTATTCTTCAATGTTGTTAGGCCTAGGATATCCTTCAACTGATGGCAAACTCCTTTTAGCAGGATCATCCTCAAAGTAGAAGGATTTTATTTCTTCTCTGACTGCTATGAGTTCAAGAGGATACTGAAAACCTGTAGGAGTGATGGTAGTGATTGGTTGTTGAACTTGAGCTGATGAGAGAGGAATAGGGTTTGGTATTGTAACAAGTGATAGAGGTTGTGAAGATGTTGGTGGTGGTGAAGGATCATCATCTTTCAGAATTAGCCTCCTCCTTTCAGGTTGAGGAGAGGCTAATGATGTTTTGGGTGGATTAGTGGTGGTGATTTGAGTGGTGGTTATAGTGGTGGAAGATGGCTGACTAACAGTTGTTGAAACAACTGGTGTTTCAACCACTGTTGCCATTACAACAGATGTTGTAACATCTGTTGTCTTCTGTATTTTAGTAGGAGGTGATGATGATGGTGAAGTTGTTTTAGGTGGTGAGGTGATTTTTGGTGGTGGTGGTAAGACAGTGGTTGTGGTGTGTGTTGAAGTGATTTTTGTAAGCATGCTTGAATTTGACCCATCAATGTACAACCCATCTTCAAATCCCCTTTTCTTCCACTGCATTATTTTCTCCCCCTTTTTGGCATTAGCTGGTGGTGGGTTATCCACAAAGATAACAGAGGGAGGAGCAGTGCCAGTGGTGTTTACTAAGTGAGCCTTTATAGCCTTGATATCAGCTTGTGTATCCATAAACCTAGCTTCCATCATGTTTCTCAGCTTTTGAACATGTATCTTATGCTGCTGATCAGCCAGTTCTCTTTGTTGGATGAGCATAGGTTGAAACAAAGTCCATAACTCATTTGTAGCAGGTGCAGGATGTGTAGGTGCTTGAGCTGGAGTAGCAGTGGTTGATACCTTTTGAACTTTCAACAACTGTTGCAACATTTCTGTAATTTCTGCAACAGAGGTATCCATTTTGTCAATTCTGTCCGTCAATTCTCGGTACATTAAACCAACACCCAACTTAATGGGATCATCTGATTTCCCACTAACAGTGGTTGTAACAGGGAGTGTACTCCAAAAATCATCCACTAATGCCCCTTTGTCTTGGAACTGGGGACTTCTTCCTTCAAAAAGAGAAACACTTTTTAGTGACCCAGTGTAAACTGGATACACAGGTGTTTTCAGAGAAGAAATTGCCTCCAAGGAAGTCTTATTGATGTAACCACTGTCCAAATGCAAATCAGTGGGTTCAGCACTTGTAGTGGCTGCTTCACTTGGACTACCACCAAGAGTTACTTGTAACTCAAGGGGTGTAACCTCCACAGGTGTTATTGTTGGTAGGTTAGCAATGATTGATACATCAGACCCAGTCACTTGTTGAGGTATGTTCTCATTGACAGGTGAGTGAGAAGGACTGGTTTATGCCTGGTTCAAATCAAGAGCATCCAACAATATTTTTGTTTGTGGGGGAATTGTGGAGGTGAGGTTGGGTGTAGAAAGAGAATTGGCCCTGGGCATTGGGCTGTGGATGATGGAAGCAATTGATTCCAGATCATCATATTGTGGTGTCCCTATATGTACAACCTGTTCTTTTTGAGAAGAAGTAGGAGGAGTTTCAGGCATGGGTTGAGATCTTTCTACCATCTGCTGTGAGGAAGTAGCAACAGTGGTTTCTTCTGACTTTTGTGCTGTCACTGGCAGTTGCTCTGGTATCTCATCTTCCAGAGTTTCCTTTTTGGTAGGTTTGGGGGGCTTTTGAGTTTTCTTTTGTTTTGGCTTTTTGGTGATTTTAGGTGTGGGTTTCAAAGCAGTTGTTTTGCTACTATGATCACCTAGAGCAATAGGCTCAGCAGCAGATACCTGAGGAGCAGTGGTAGCTGCTAAATTCTGCCCAGGGACCTCTGCTTATGTTTTGCAAGGTGTTGACATTCTTGTGAAAGTTTTAGCAGTTAAGCTATTTATTTGAAAAGAGTCACCTTGTATTATTACATGAGCATCATCCTTACCAATTTTCTTTTGAAAGTAATAACTTAGAAATCTTGGAAAAAGTAAGAATGGCTTTTTATCAACATTTTTAACTAAATCATTAAAGATTTCCTGGGAGTAATTGAAATTTTCATCTTGGAGAATAGCATATCCCAGGTTTTGAATCTTTAATGGTATCTCATTAAAAGAAGTTGTTTTGTTTGAAACACACATTAACAGGGTATGGAACAAAAATCTTGTTGCAGGTGGAAAATTACCTTTTTGTAAGGTATCCTTTTTTATTGTATCTGCATACCCCCTTTCAAGGAAATCAGTTTTTAACTCGTTTTTGGGAAAAGAAGTTTTACCTTGCTGATCATCGAGTTCAAAGACTTCCGAGATGGATTGTGGTGTGATTTTGACTGCTTTACCCATTAAAGAAGAGTTAATGGCTATGACATCTTCGCCTTGTTTGTCAAGAGTAACATTTTTCCAAAACTCTCTCTGGGTTTTCAGGTAAATTGGAACATCTGCTGTTAACAAAGTTTTGTACTTTGATGCAGACATAGTATCAATAATGGAATCGAAGGTATCGGTGGTGCCTGGTTTTGTAAGGAGACCCAGATAATTGTGAGGAGCTTTGTATGGTATTTCGATGGGTGTGGTAGCCATTTTAGTGGCCTTTTTAGGAGATGATTTTGAAGAGGATTTTGCAGATGACTTTGATTTTGTCATTTTGGAGAAGAAAATCGATGAAGGATTTTGAAGAAGGAGATGAAAACTATTTGGAGAAAGGAATTTTTGTGAATTCGATTCGACAGTAAAACCCTGTTTGGGGGTTTTGAGAGGGTTTTATAGAGGAAAAAGTGAATGCTGACGTGGCAGCAGTTACAAAAGATTTGACCGCTATGTCCTGTCCACGTGCCAACCCCTGATGAAATGAAGGACAAGTGTTTTTATGAAAATCACTGATGGAACAAGATCAGTGGTTTTAACGGTAATAATGAAGGCAGTGGGTTATTTTTACTATCAGTGGATAGCATAACAGTGGATAAAACACTGATTTTGAACAACAGTGCTTATCAAGGAAAAGAGAGAACAGGGGTTGACTTTTAGCAGTGGACAGACTTTTCAAGTAGAACAGACTTTTGAACAAAACAGTGGTTATGGCAGACTTTTAAGGATTTAATTAAAAATTCATTTTTAGCTATTTTTAAGGATGGATTTTTGATTTTCTGAAAACATTTTAATGCTTTTATTCATAGAAAAACAGGATTTTGCCTGTTATTCCATGTTCAGCATGCCAATCCTAGAGATCAAGCTTTCAAAGGTGGATGTGTCTAATGCCTTGGTTAGCACATCTACCAGCTGATCTTTAGTTGGAACATGGTGCAGAGAAATCAAACCTTTTTCATAGCAATCCCTCACAAAGTGATGTCTGATATCAATGTGCTTGGTGGTTGAATGGGAGACTGGATTTTTGATGATATTTTCTGCTGCCTGACTGTCCAACATGAGAGGTGTCTTTAAGGCAGTGATACCAAAATCCAGCAACTGATTTTGAAGCCAAAGCAGTTGGGCTGTACAGCTTGCAGCAGCTATATACTCTGCCTCAGTAGTGGATTTGGAAACAACTGCTTGCTTTTTGCTTTGCCAAGACACTAAGCAACTGCCTAGGAATTGGCACCCTCCTGAAGTGGACTTCCTTGTCTTGTCACATCCAGCAAAGTCACTATATGAGAAACCTGAAAGCTCAATTTTACCATCAGCTGGATACCAGATACCAAGTGTGGGAGCACCTTTGAGGTATCTGAATATCCTTTTTACAGCAATAAGGTTTGACTTTCTTGGGGCTGACTCGGATCTTGCACAAACACATGTTGCAAACATGATGTCTGGCCTAGATGCAGTTAGGTACAATAAAGACCCAATCATGCTTCTATATAAAGTTTGATCAACCAAATCATCCTTTTCATCAGACATGACTATTTTATTGGTTGCAATGGGTGTACTGCATGGCTTACAATCATCCATCTCAAATTTCTTCAAAAGTTCTTTGGCATATTTTCCTTGATGGATAAAAGTACCATTTTGTAGTTGCCTTACTTGGAGACCAAGAAAGCACTGGAGTTCACCCATTGCACTCATTTCAAACTCAGCTGTCATGAGTTTCCTAAACTCTTCACACATTTTGTGCATGTGCTTCCAAAGATGATATCATCCACATAAATCTGGACAACCATCAAATCCTTTCCTCTCTATTTTAGAAACAGTGTTTTATCTATCTTACCTCTTGTGAAACCAATGGAAAGTAGAAAGGTGGAAAGAGTTTCATACCGGGCCCTTGGTGCTTGTTTCAAGCCATACAAAGCTTTTTTAGCTTGTAGACATGATTTGGATTAAATGGATCCTCAAAGCCTGGAGGTTGACAAACATAAACCTCTTCTTGAATCTTACCATAGAGGAAAGCACATTTAATGTCCATTTGATACACCTTGATTTTGTGGTTGACAGCAAAGGCCATAAATAATCTGATAGCTTCAAGTCTTGCTACAGGGGCAAATGTTTCATCATAGTCAATGCCCTCTTCTTGTCTGAACCCTTGAACCACAAGCCTGGCTTTATTCTTGACAACAATACCCCTTTCATCAGTTTTATTTTTGAAGACCCATTTTGTGCCAATAGGACTTACACCCTCTGCCAATGGTACAAGCTCCCAAACTTGTTGTCTTCTAAACTGTTGGAGCTCCTCTTGCATGGCTTCCACCCAGCTGTTGTCTTTTAGTACCTCTTGGTACTTGACTGGCTGATGGAGAGATAGGAAACCAGCAAAAAGACAAATGTTTTGGGATTGACTTCTTGTGAGCACCCCTTCATTGATGTTGCCAATGATTTGGTCAGGTGGATGAGATTTCAAGAAGATAAGATCTCCTTGGTATGGAACAATGGCATTAAGTGGGGATGGCTGCAGATGTGAATCATCTGAGCTAACCACTGCTGGTGACTTTGATGATCCAGCAGTGGCTTCAAAAGGTGGTGGAATAGGAGGTAATGGTGTGGACACATGCTGATTTAGATCCACTGTTTGAGGACTTTTATCAATAGTGTTTGATGATGTGGAAGCAGGGGTTAATGGGCTACTTTGATCAACAACTGTTGAGGTAGCAGTGGTTGAACTTTGACAGCTGTTTTAAACATCTGCTGTTCTTCCACTTGATGCAGACTTTTGTTGTGGAATGATGATTTCATATCCATAGTCTGATGATGAATTTTCTGATGGACCTGCATTGTTAGTCTTGACAGTAGTATTTTCAAAAGTAAATTTATCAAGATCAAACAATTCTGCAGGGTTTGCTGGGATTTTCATTGATGAAAGTTCATTGAACTTTACATTCAAAGTCTCTTCCACTGTTTTGGTCCTTGTGTTAAACACTTTGTAGGCCTTAGCAGTGGTTGAGTATCCCAGATGATAACCACAATCAAGTTTGGCTGCAAACTTTGAGATAGAATCTTTTAAGTTTAAAATGAAGCATGGGCAGCCAAAAACCTTTAAATATGAAATCAATGGCTTTATTTTATACAACAGTTCATAGGCAGTCTTTTGATGCCTGGGGTTGATTAAAACTCTGTTTTGGACATAGCAAGCAGTGTTTACTGCCTCTGCCTAAAAAGTTAATGGCAAACCTGAATCAGCAAGCATGGTTCTGGCAGCCTCAATCAAGGTCCTGTTCTTTCTTTCAACAACCCCATTTTGTTCTGGTGTTCTTGGAATGCTGTATTGCCTAACAATTCCTTTTGACACACAGAAATCATCTAACTCCTTGTTCCTGAACTCTGTGCCATTATCACTTCTGAAGATTTTTACTGGAAGGTCAAACTGCTTTTCAACCTGTTTCACAAAGTCTTGCAGAATGCCTGAAGTCTCATCTTTTGAGTGTAAAAAGTAAGTCCATGTAAACCTAGAAAAGTCATCAACAATAACCAAATAATATCTCTTTTTCTTAAGACTCATGACTTTAACTGGGCCAAACAAATCCATATGAAGCATTTGCAAACATTTGGTTGTTTTGGACTCATCAATTGATTTGTATGAGCTTTTATGTTGTTTTCCTTTTAGGCAGGAAACACAATGCTCAGGACAGATGAACAGTTTCTGAGATAAACCTCTTACTAACCCCTGTTTTGAAATGGCAGTGATTGTCTTGAGATCTGTGTGCCCCAATCTCCTGTGCCATAATTCTGTCTCTTTGTTTGAAGCAGCGGAGAACAGACAGGCATCAGTCCTGGGGCTCTCTTTTGACATATCAACCACATAAACACTGCCACTTCTTTGAGCAACAAGTTTGGTTTTTCCATTTTTTATTATTGCTTCAATCTTTTCAACCATTTCTGGTCTAACAATCCTACAACAATCCTTTGTGAAGAATGAGCCATAGCCCTTATCACTCATTTATGAAACACTTAGGAGGTTGAATTTTAGATTGTCTATCAGATTGACATTTTCAAATTTTACATTACCTGACTGCACTGTACCAGACCCCAGAACTTTCCCTTTACTATTATGACCAAAGGATATATCACCCCCTCCATGGATTTTGAAATCTTTGAGTAGGGCTTTACATCCTGTCATGTGCCTGGAGCCTCCACTATCTACATACCAAAGGCTATCTAAGCATGCAGAAGCTCCCTTAGCTGCAGCCATCATGGCACAGTCACATTGATGATCATTTTCTTCATCAGCTCTCTCTTCTTTCTCACCTTCTTTCTTCTCTTCCTTTTCTTCTTCTTTGGACCAGGGATCAACCAATGGTTCAATCAGGGTTTCTGAATTTTCTCCCAGCAGTAGTTCACCAGCAACAGCAGTAACCATTGCTTCAGCAACTTCATCCACTGTTTCAGCACTTGTTTGCCCCTTTTCAGCATCCAGCTCTTCTGTATTAACTCTAATGCCATAAGACAAAATTCATCATTAGAAGCATAATTAGTAGCATAGAGTGCAAAATTTTCATCCCCTAGCTCATCAGGTAAGCTGCTCCACTCAACAAAGCCTTGGGTGAAAAAGCTTTGCTGATCTGGTTGAACCATTGCTGGTGGTGCAGCTTGTTGTGGTGCAACTGGTTGCACTTGAACCTGAGGTACAGGAGCCTAAACATACTGAATTTGAGGGACAGTGGTTTGAACATAATGCACAGGAACAGGGTTTGCATAATGAGCAGTGTTTGCATGGGCAGCAGGGGTATAATGGGAATAGTGCACAGTGCTTTGATTTTGTGGCCTAGGGTTTGAGCTGGGATGAGTAACAATTGGACCGGTGGTTTGACTCCTACATTCCCTTGCAAAGTGTCCTAGCCTATTGCACTTGTAGCACTTTATTTTGGACTTATCCAACCCCACTTTTAAATTCCCATGTAACCCTGGGAATTTTCTACCTGTCCTTTTGTAAAATTTGCTTGTTCTTACACTAAGCAATGCCAATTGATGCAAAATGTCCATTTCTTCAAGATCAGTTGGATCAAAGTGCTGTAAGTCATTTAGTTCAAAGCTCAAGTTATCTGACATCTGGTTTTTGCAATTTGCAGTAAAAGCATAATTTGCAGAGTGAGAATCAGAGTTGTTAAAGTTTCCACCAGCAATTATATCAATAAAATGATCATAACTCTGATCCTTACTACTGCTACCAGATTCTTCCTGACCAAAAAGAGCTGTGCTACCAAATGAATAGTCATCAACAACTTTACCAGACTCTTGCAACTTCTTTTTTTGGTTTAACTCCCTTTCATAGGTTAGGAGTCTACCATGAAGTTGGGTCAGGGTCAGATCTTTGAACTCAGCAGAATTTCTAGTTACAAAAGCAATTGTATCCCATTTTTCAGGTAGTGATCTAAGAAACCTATTATTTTGTGTTGAATTAGAAAATGTAACTTTAACAAGTCTTAGCTCACTAATGAGACAACTAAATCGCTCAAACTGTTGAGTCAATGATTCACCCTTGATGTGACAAAAGGTTTCATACTGCTGATTCAGAATTTCCCTATTATTTTCAATAACTTCTTCCGTTCCCCCAAACTGTTCCTTCAATGCATCCCATAGCTCTTTGGCACTATTACAATGTAACAGCCCAACATCTTTGCTGACGTCACCATGAAAGTGACATCTAACCTCCTAACAAACTCTAACATCTGATCTATACAAACACTGCTATGCTAACAACTGTTATACAATACATTACATAAGTAAAACTAAACTGCTGCTCTAGCCTTCCACTGTTGTGACTCCAGCAGTACTTGATATAAACCAGCAGAGCTTGACCCATAGCAGTAGATTGAGCAGTAGAGCTTTAGTCTTCATCAGTCTTTGACTTGATCAGCAGTTGTAAGGATCAGTGGATTGGAGATCATCAGATGTTGAAACCACTTTCAAGGGAAGAGACTTGTATACATAACATCTGCTTATTCTGGATCCACTGCTCTGATCCGGTTTTGGCTCTAATTATCTGTTCCTCTGATAGGGTTCAATCCCAACATATAGGATTTTTTTGGCGGTTTTTTTAGGCGGGATTTTACTATAATTTAGTTTGGCGTTTTATATCTAATGGCGTTTTTACTTAGAATGGTCTGTGATTTTTGTTTTTGGCGTTTTATTTTATGAGATGGCGTTTTGTGTGGAGAAGTCAAAAGACCCTTTAACCCTTAATGAAGCGCGTCCACGTAATAAAATTGATGTTATTTACGAAAACGCCACCACGCTAATCTAGTCCATAGATTGTTTTGATCGGACGATCGATAAACATTCTCACCGTTCTCACACTTTCTACCGTTTTCTCTAAATCCCGACCCTATATAGCAACAACCATCATAAAACACGTTGCAAAGTTATTGACATGGTTTAGGAAGGTGAGAGATAGGCGTAACATACTTCTTTATTTTGGAATAGAGTGGTTGCTTACAGTGAGACATTTCAGTACCGGTTTAATATCGTACCCGGTACTAAATGTTTATCCTCAGTGAGACCTTTAGCTCCAAAATTATATTCATATATTAAAATATATTAGAAATATAGAGTGTTTAACGAAGGAATCTAATTAGCATAAAAATGATCATATAATATTGATTTTGTTAATTTTTTTTTTTTTTTTGGCCAGTCAAACGGAGCAACACCTTAGAGTTTAACACACCCGCGCGAGTTCGATCCCTCCAGCCCCACGTTGGCAGCCCGCATTTGCGTTTTTACGGGACTCGAACCCGTGACCTCCCCGAGCAGGAAACCCCAAGTCTAAGCCCTTTCGAGCCGGGCAAGTTGATTGTCCCCAATGGGGATCGAACTTGAGACCTTTGGAAAACCTTCTCACCTCCATGTAAACCAATTGGTCTACACATCATTGGCTATTTTGATTAGATAGAATGTGGGGAGGGGATAGTATTTGATATGCTTCTTTGATGAAATAAATTCTGCTTCTTTGATGAGAAAAATTCTGCTTCAATTGTTTAATTAGTATTGTTGATTAACTCCATGCTTTGAATGTGATATTAATGTATGATGTGTTAATTCTCGATGAGAATCAAAAATTGCATGACAAATAATATTCATTTCTAGAACCACGTAAAGTTGTTACATGGGCCATAATAATAAAATCAATCACGTGATCAATTATATACCAGATATTATTTGTGTGATAACAAGAAGCTTGGACGTTTATTATTACATCATGTATATGCACCTCTCCGTCCCCAACCTTATTACACAATCTTTGATATGTTATACATGTGTATAATATCTTTTTTAATTACTATTTATTTATGGCATAATCAAATACAAATAGATATTAACATAACAAATGTAGAAAGTAAATTGTTGATATAAATACAAAATGTTGTTATGAAAATATCATAGTACTGATGTTTAACAATGATGAAATGCTACAACACATAACATTGTTTGTTACTTATCATTACTTTGTTATATGCATATCAGCTCTTTATATTCAAATCACTTTACTTTTCATTGTTTTTAGATTATTGTGTTTTCGAACTTTCCCATATATAAGAGAGTGTTCAAACGAAAACTCTTTTTATTAGGGGAACTCGAAAATTCTTTAAAAAAACTTAAAAAACACACTAATTTTTTTTTAACATTTTTGGCTGTAAATCTAGCATTTTTAAAATACAAAAAATACCTTTTTATTGAAAAAAAACTAAAAAACTTATTAGTATTAAACATGTGCAACTCTTACCAAAATTATTATTTCTTATTTTATTTTGTCCAATAGGAAACCCTAATTGAGACCCCCAAGTAATATTGCATGACCCCTAAAATTTTCAGAACAATCGAAACTAGGATCAGGGCCCTAAAACTCAGGGGGGGTATTCCCTAATTAGTATTATCCTTACAGTTTACGATAGGAATCGAATTTTATCAAACCGTCAACTCAGCCAAGCTAGTAAGACACGAGGCTACCCAATGCTAGAGGGGGTCCCCTCACGCCACGCGCCAGGCCCTCGCGCCACGCGAGGGAGACGTTTTTCCAGTATAAATAGAGGGGTGTGGCACTTGAAGTTTGGCGTTGGTTCGACGTAAAAACTCGTTTCGTACACCGGGATATCGTCTGATTACTCCAAAAGCACACCCAGCATGACATTCTGCCGCGATAACAGGGTAATAACTCGATCACTGCTACGATTTAATGTTCGATCGATAAAAACCAATCCGATGGATGTTTAAGTGCTGCCCGTACTTGGGCTATACTTTGTCATTCGTCGTGAATTCGATGGATGTTTAAGTATTGCACTTTGTCATTCGTCGTGAAGGTTTTGATCTCGTGAGTTATCATAAAAGTTGTATTAAGTTACTGACCTAGTTTTCGTGTGCATTGTTATTGTCTTAGGTTAACTAGGCTAAAATCAGTAGGCTAAACTCTGCCCGTTTAAATCTCCAAAGTGAGTTATTCTCTTTTTACCAAATTGTTTTCTTAAAACTCTACTTGTTTTCAAAGTTATAATTACAGGGAGTAAGTCTTTGTAATCTTCAATTACTGCCGGTATGTGGGGTTTTGTATACATTACTTGATACCCGTCACCATTGGACAACGGGTTAGCCAATGGGTGATCTGAGCATAGTCACAGATATTGTCGAGTGACAAATACCGATTTGGGGTAATTGGTTGATAAAAACAATGTAATCACCCTTAATACTGTATATTATAACAATGTGTCGTTTGTGCAAATGAGTGACTCGCCAGTATTTCCCTGCTGATAAATTCTTTTTAAAACATGTTTCAGGTGATCTGCTGTGATCCAGGAAAAAGTGTCATGTAGCACTACAGGCTTGAAGAAGTGGCTTAATAAAAATAAAGAAACATGTTTTTGAAAAAATAGGGATTTCCCAGTGAAATTCCCTTATTGTAAATTACGGGGTTTGTCCCTAATTATGAAATAAAATAATCGGGCATTTTCAAGTTTTAAACGATCCTGTTAATAATTCCGCTGCCAAATTAAATAAATACCACGGGGTTTTCTGTCCCACGGCTCCTGAAATGGGTAGAACCGGGCCGGGGGCCGTGACAATATCCTCCTATCTTGACTTGGTACGGCATTTATGTCATGATGTATGTAAAGCACCTGCAAGTATATACAGTTTGCGATTCGGATACGCATGAAGCAAGACATCCTTGGGAACATGGCTCTTTGGTGTTACGATTCGGATACGCATGAAGCAGTCATCGTCTTCAGGAATGATGAAGAAAACTTCCGCATCCTCGATCCGATGTGGATCGTCAACATGTCTGCTGGTGATATCGACAGGTTATGTCGTCACGGCATCTTTTATGAAGACAAGGACGCGCATCAAGCTTTGCTATTTCATCGAGTCGCTTGTTTTTGTTATTATCGCGGGATTCACGCTGGAAGCTCGTGGTCTGAAGCAGCTCACTAGGAACGAAGACCGAAGACCAAGCAACAGCCAAGGGGGAGTTTTCTTGGTGCAGTTTTTGTATTTGTCGCATGTTCTAATTACGTCTGTAATGTACGGCCTTTGTTTATCGAGTCTGTAATGTTTTGGTCGAATCGACCAAGTCAAGATATCCTCTTATCTTGACTTGGTACGACATTTATGTAATGGTGTATGTAAAGCAGCTATAAGTATATGCAGTTTGCAGGTTGTTTGTTTGTTTGCTATCTTTGTTGTTTCCGTCATTTGTCTGCACTTTCTATCCGCATGCAGCCTACCCACAAAGAACCTATTCTTAGTGGGATAACACCTTCACAAAAGACCTTCTTCTTGGGGGTTAGTTGTTCGTTGGTCTAGTCAACGAAGAACCTGGTTCTTCGTGGGCCAGGGTCTTTCGTGAGCCCAGTAACATTCTTCGTAATGTTACTGGGCATGGGCCTATATATAGTCAGCAAATGTTTCACAGATCACAGTTAAGAGAGCAGTGAGAGTTTGTCCAAACATTGTGTGTATGTGTCTATACTTGTTCTCTTCAGATTATTCAAGATAGTGAATCTTTGGTTACGTGTGTTTGTTTACTTTGGTTCGGTTTGCATTCTTACGTAGATTCCGCACTCGTAAATGTGTTCTAACAACAAGGAAGTAGGTTTCTTGATCCTCCAAGTGGACCTACAGTTTGGTTTGCTAAACAAATGCTTTATTTTCAAATCACGTTTGTTTTACATTATCATTTGCTCGATTTCCCCGCAATGCACGACGTAAAAAAAAAGCTAGTTGTGATAATATGTTTTGAATGTTTAGAGTAATAGTCTTTTAAAGTAGGAATGATTTTTTTCACAACCGACTTGTATTCACAACAAAACAACAGGAGCTAGCTAGAGCCTAAATTTAACAACAAACAACAAACTTACAAGATTACATCACGAATATTAAATTCACATCACCTCGATCTCCCAGTATAAAAACAAAACTTGGACAGGGTCAAGCATTTACCTAGCCGGAATGAATTTATTATTATAAACTATTTCGTTTCTAGCCTTCCAAATCCTCCACATAATTGTCAAAATGATAGTTGTTTGGATATGCTTTTAGACCGTATTGTGTGTCCTTGTTATTGATACTCTAATCATGAACTAGTCGACTTGCTAGAGAGAAAATGTTCAAAGTTAGACAAATAAAATAAATGGTGTAAAGTAAAGTAGAAATAACACCTTTAAAAAATTATGAATCATATTATACTAAAGTGACGTACGTACGTTAAGTACGTGGCGCGCTTAATTCATAGAGAAAAGCTTTAGGGGGCGTTTGGTCCACGGAATGTTTTGAAATTGGAATTGAAATTTGTATAGGAATTAGAATTTGAGGGAATTGGATTTGGAATTTAAACATTACAATTGGAATTGGAAATTGTTGGAATTGGAATCTCAATTCCATTTTTGTTGTGTTTGGTTGTCAAATGAATTGGAATCCATCACCGCGTCACCCACAACTCCCGGTTCGGATCGAAACGGTACGTGTCAAAACGGTTCGCGTCGAATCGGTTCGTGTCGAAATTGAGTCGGGCCAATTTTCCTTTTTTCCTGAGAGAACGGGCTAGATTGTCAATATGATTGTGAGCGTGATTTTCATTTCTTAAATCATAGTGCTGAACGTTTATTGGGTGTTGACTTGATTGTCAAAAGTCAAAACAGCTCAATAACCTTTTGACTATTTGATTCTCGGCGCGACTAAACGGTACGGGGCGAAACGGCCCGGGGCGAAACGGTTCGATTCAAAACGGAACGGGTCAAACGGTTCGTGTGGAAATGGTTCGCGTCGAAACGGTACGGTTCGAAACGGTTCGCGTCAAAACGGTTCGTTTAGAAACGGTTCGATTCGAAACGGCACGGGTCAAACGGTTCGTGTAGAAATGGTTCGCGTCGAAACGGTACGGGTCGAAACGGTTCGCGTCAAAACGGTTCGTGTAGAAACGGCTCGATTCAAAACGGCACGGGTCAAACGGTACGGGTCGAAACGGTTCGCATCAAAACGGTTCGATTCGAAACGGTACGGGTCGGAAAGGTTCGCGTAGAAACGGTTCGTGTCGGAATGATTCACGTCGAAACGGTTCGTGTTCGTGTCGAAACGGTTCGCGTCGAAACGGTTCATGTCGAAACAGTACGGATCGAAACCGATACGGGTCGAAACGGTCGAAGATTCCAATGAAAATACTTTAATTCCTTCACATATAGGAAGGATTTTGAATTCCTTCACATAAAGGAATTTAAAGGAATTCATGCTAATTCCAATTCAAATTCCATTGTCAACCAAACACATGAAGATTGGAATTGAGATTCCAATTCCATCAAATTCTGTGAACCAAACATATTAAGAAATGGAATTCAGATTCCAATTCACTTAAATTCCATTGAATTCATACGAACCAAACGCCCCCTTAGTGGATGCTGGTGAGTGCTTTAAGATATTTGTAGATGAAAGCTTGAGTGGATGCTAGTGAGTGCTTTAAGATATTTGTAGAGAAAAGCTTGAGTGACATAATATTTATATACGTAGATCGCTCATTGAATCCTAGGCCACAACATGAAAACTTGTTCCCAGATAATAGATTATTGTTGGCCCTCCAACTTTGGTGGAGTGGTCAACTAGACGCCACCTAGGCATTAGGGTGTCTCCTCTTATTTCACTAGTATATGTTATGGAGTGGTTGGGTTCACGCGACACTCACACTCATTCATAGCTCACTGGTCACGGCCACTAAGGTGCGGTACGGTGTTTGTGTGATAGTAATGCATACGTGACTCTGTGCATGGCGCTACTTAACAACCATTGAAGGTTATTATTTTGGACAAAAAAGCCGGATTTTTAAATTAAAAATTGACGGAGAAAATTACCATTTTCATAACAATTTCAAAAACACGTTCATGACTTAAGTCAGGGTCGAATTGTTGATTACTATGATGTATCCTTAAACATTAGGTGACGTGTAAAATTCATCCTTTCCCTCCCTTTATTATATCGTCAACATCTTGTTTCCAAATATGAAAACAAAGTGAACCTGAAAAGAAAAAAAAACAATATACATGTTTATTCACTATTGGTGATTCTCCTAACGTTATAAACAGGGGCGGACTTACCCCTAGCCCAAGGTGGGCGGGCGCACCCCTGAGAAAAAAAAAATTTATGCTATTTTCCGTTGAAAAATCCCGTCCGCACCCCTTGGATTTTTTCGTCCGCACCCCTTGAATTTTTTCATCCGCACCCCTTGGAATTTTTTCGTCCACACACCTTAGGTAAAAAATGTTATCAATTTATATTTTAAATTTTTTAGTAAACTCTAATTAAAAAAACTACCTAAATTATATAAACTTATACTACCTAACTTAACCCAAATACCCAATACCTTAACCCACTATTTCATTAAACATAATTAGCCCATTAACCAAACTCAACCTAAGTTCAAACTATAATAATTAAAATAAGCCTAATAGTCCATTATAATTCCTCCTGCTCTCCCTCTCTTGGGTCGTCTCCTGCCAGCGATCATTGAACACAACAGCAACCACAACAGCACGTCATCAGCAGTCGCGAACCACCGCCGTCCGACACCAAAGGGTAACAAAATTCTTAAATAGGTTTGAAATTTCATGTGTTTTGACGTTGTTTATGGTTGTTTAGATGTTTTTTTAGGGTGATTATGTTGTTTAGATGATTTTTAGGGTAATTACACACGATTTCTAGGGATGAAAATTAAAATTGAAACATTATGTTATGGAGCGATGAACTTATGGATCAATTTGTTTATGATAGGAACCATGAGTAGGGACGTTATGGCGCAATTTCTTTTGTTTTACATGACCCGACCCGACCCGACACGACCCGACCCGAACCGACCCGATACGAAGCGATTTTTTTACTTATATACCTAGGGGCCTAAAATTTTTAAAAATGTTCCGCACCCCCATGGAAAAATTCCTGGGTCCGCCACCGGTTATAAACAAGTTTTTGCTCCCGCTAACGTTACGAGGTGCTAAGTCGAATATTTCTCAATTTTATAACATGTACGACTGTATTTCGATTACTTGTACATACTACTAATAACATAATCTCAATAAAAATTACATCGACTCAACCAACTAAAACAAAACACTACCATAGTTTTTTAAAAAAAGTAAAGCTAAAACGATGACAACACTTTAATTTTGAACTTTAATTTTGAACTGAGGGAAAAGTTGTAACTTGGTAGGACCAATGAGAAGTGGCAGACAGCTGCCCGACACTGTTCTCACTCAAAACTTAAAAAACAATGGCAAAACTATAATTTTAAACTGTGAGCAATATCTTAATTTGCCACGAGTAATGGGGAATTGTCAAGCAGATGATAGTTGCTCCGCCTGGGCACTATTCCCGTCATCCCTTTTTTATGTATAAATTTTTTTATTTATGAATTCACGTAATCTTGAATTTGTATTGTTGTTAACCAAGTTTTCGCGGTTTTTTCATTTGTTCTCACGGTTCTCAAAATATTTAGCGTTCTCGTTTAAACATTTCCCTGCTATTATATATATATATATATATATATATATGGAGAGAGAGAGAGAGAGAGAGAGAAAGAGAGAGAAAGAAGATCACGAGAACACTACTTAAATGTGAGAAAAATAAAAAAAACTTTCAAAAAGCTTAAAAACATACCAACTTTGTTTTAAACATTTTTTTTGGCTTTAAATTTAGCATTTTTAAGATAAAAAAATAATTTGAATTAAAAAAACATATTAGTATTACACATGTGCCAAATATGTTATGTTGCACGTGCAAGCCTTAAGGTTTAGATTTTCAGTTTAGTTCAGCTTTTAGGGTTATGTTTTTGGGGAATTTAAGATCACGGTTTAGTTATTAGTTGGGGAGGTTAGTTTTTTAGGGGTTTAGGTATTGGGGGATTTTAAGTTCAGGGTTTAGTTTTTAGGTTTTAAAGGGAGGGGTGTTTAGGTTTCTCGACATTTAGCTTGGCAACGTTTGTTGTAGCCGTATTGTGCCTCTGAGCATTGATAGTTGTTTGGGGGTTTTGTCTTTGTACATAAAGACTAATTGATTTGTCTTCATATATATATATATATATATATATATGGTAGGGTTCATCCGAGAACCATCTTTATTGCGAGAACCGCGAGAACCAATGTGAACAAAAAAAATAAACCCACTACACAACCAAAAACCCAAAAAAAAAACCAAACCGCCCCCTTAAAAAAAACCCTAACCCCCCCCCCCCCCCCCCACACACACACCCAAAAACCTAAAACTAAACCCCCAAAAACCTTATAAAGATTTTTTTTATTTTTTATTTAAATCGCTACTTTTAGTGGGCGAAAAAAATAAAAAAAAAGAATTTTTTTAAATTTTTTTTTAATAACTAATAGTAGCGAATTTTCCATAAAAAATATTTAAAATTTTTTTTTGTGTATTCTTTAGATTTTTTTAGGTATTTTTGGTTGTGTTCACATTGGTTCTCGCAATAAAGGGTGTTTCCTAAATGATCTTTCTCCTAAAGGGTATTGATGCATAACGTGTAAATAGGCTATGATGTTTAATATCTGGGTTTTCCAAACTTATATATATATATATATATATATATATAGGGTCAGGATTTAGAGAAAACGGTGAAAAGTGTGAGAACGGAGAGAACGGTTATGGATCGTCAGATTAAAACAATCTAGGACTAGATGATGCGGTGGCGTTTTCGTAAATAAAATAACTTTTATTGCTGTGGCGCGCTTCATTAAGGGTAAAAGGACTACACAAAACGCCATCTCATGAAATAAAACGCCATTAAAATTACCACCTTACCCTACAATAGCACACACCATCACAATCTAAAAAACGCCATTAGATATAAAAGGCCAAAATTAATTATAATAAAATCCCGCCTAAAAAAACCGCCAAAAAACATTCTATATATACAACATCTCAGACCTTCCATTAAAACACACAAAAACCCAAACGCCATATTTGATATATACCATTCGTCTTAGAAATGCCAAAAAACCCAAACATCAAATATCTTCTAAACCAAAAACATATATTTGAAATTCAGTTTGGTTGTCGGTAAGGTTTCGCTCAATGTAATGGACAAAATCCTTAAGTAAGAATATTGTCCATTTCATTGAGTAAAATCTTATTGACTTTATTCTCAACTTCCATGCAATTTATAACACCAAAACATACAAAAACATTATTGGGGTTTGTTCTCAATAAAGTTTAGCTGTATGGGGTGGACAACATTGTCAGACATCTTTCTTAACTGAGGATTAACAATGTTGTCCATCTCATACAGCAAAACATTATTGATTTTAGCATGATCAAATTTAGAGGTTTAAGGTACTTTTATTTAGTGGCGTTCCTTTTCTCGGTAAAACGCCAAAAAGTTAAAAAATCAAACATCATTCCTTGGAAATTCAAGATTGTTAGCTGAAGGGTGTAACTTAATAACATTTTGCTGCATGAGATGGACAAATCTTCAAGAAAAAGAGACTGATGTCACACTTTATTCTTCCAAACGACGACAAAAAACTACTTCAAAAACAAAAGAAAACAAAATGAATCATACAAAAGTCGAAACAGCCAGTTAAAGTTGATTCAAAAAAGAAGAAATAGACTGGTGACTATGAAGATTTGGAAAATCAATTGTTTATATATATTTTCTTTTTGTTAATTTTCTTTATCAGTTGATTGTTATATAATAACAACGACATATATAATAAAAACGTCACACAGCCAAATGCTTGTCAAAACGCTAACATGCCATAAAACGCCACAAAAACTACCAAACCATAATAAAATTACTTTGGACAAGTATTATAAAAAAACGCCATTCAGAGAGATTTGAAAAAACGCCATAAATGCCATAAACGCCAAAACGTTAATACAATGAAACCATTAAAACGCCATGTAATTATTGAATTTGGTTAACGCCAAAAATCTTAAACCCCAAAAATAAATCAATATTGTGAAAAGCGGAAGATAAAATGACAAAAAAGCCCATACGCCCTAATTATATCGCGCGCCACGTGTTGGGCCAGGATGCGTTCTCACACTTTTGGGCGTTTTCTCCTGATCCCGTTTCTATATATATATATATATATATATATATATATATATATATTGGAGAGTTCAAATGAGAAGAAATTTTTTGTAAGAAGAAAAAAAAAGAAATTTCAACCAATAAGAATGCTTTATTTTACTTTATTTAATATAAGTATTTAATGTTACTATAAGGGTAGATTGGTAAATCTACATAGGTCATTAATTTGTAGTCTTCCTCTTTAATAGCTAACTACATTAAATAATTTGTAAATTATCTTCAAAATATATTTTTTTTCAAAAAAATAAAATAAAATAATTTAAAGTATAGGATAAATTACGAGTTGTGTAGGATAAATTTCAACGGAGTAAAATGCACGGATAGTCCCTGTGGTTTTGCAAAGTTTCACCTATAGTCCTCAGATTTTGGAAATTACACTCCTAGTCCCTGTGGTTTGACAGTTTGTTACGCTGATAGTCCCTGGAGTGGATGGGGGTTAGTTTTCTCCGTTAAGTCCATGTGAAATTACAAAATTACCCTTGCTTTTATTATATTCATCAACATCAACATCAACATCATCATCATTCAACAGACTCATTCATCAGTTCACTCATCTTAGCAAGAACACATTAATCATTCATCCAAAAATCCAATTCTAAGAACACATCTTCAAAATTCACCAACCGTATATCGAAACAACAATCTGAATCAAAACAACAAATCACTCCTTCGAGCAAAAACAATCCGTATATCGATTCAGATACAACCTCATCGATCAAACAACAACATTCAGCAATCCTTCATCTATCAATGATCATCAACAAGCACAGGGGCAAATACTAAACGAATCATTCTTCTTCGATACAGCCGAACAACAATATTCAGTTTCTTATCTTTAATTCAGATCTGAAAAACCTGCAGCTGTATGTCCGATTCAAATCTAAAAGTCGACTCAACTACGACTTTCTTCTTTGTTTCAGATCCAAACAAACTACAAAAATTGATTCTTTTATGCGAACAACTTTGTCAGATCTAAAAGTCGACTCAACTACGACTTTCTTCTTTGTGCAAATCATCCTGAACCTGCAAATCAGACTTCCATCGGTGTGCATCCTACAAATTACAGAGACCTCCCTCCCCAATCGTGCACCTCCATAACCCCCAATCGTAGTTTTCATAGAACCTGTATAAAATTGTACAAAATTTGAAATTTGCAGGTGCTGGGAGCTTCATCTTGAAATCTGTTTCAGATTATTTGTACGATCGGTGGTGGAGGGTGGTGGGGTTGGTGAAGGTGACAGGGTGAGGTGGATAGGGGTGGTTGATTTGGGGATGGGTGGTTGATGGTGGAGGCGGGTATGGGTTTTGGAGGCGGAGGTGTGGTGGTGGAAGGGGATGGCGGTGGTGGGGAGTGGTGATGGCGGCGGTGGTGGGGAGTGGTGATGGCGACAGTGGTGGGGAGCTTCATCTTCAAGCTTTCTTTTCTTCAACCTTTCTTTTCTTTCAGTAAGTGTGTGTATATATATATATATGTTTTATATATTTAATACTTAATTAGTTTATTTTATTTTATATTAAGGGTATTATAGTCATTTCACACCAACTTAACTGAGAAAACTAACCCACATCCACTCCAGGGACTATCAGCGTAACAAACTGTCAAACCACAGGGACTAGGAGTGTAATTTCCAAAATCTGGGGACTATAGGTGAAACTTTGCAAAACTACAGGGACTATCCGTGCATTTTACTCAATTTCAACGTGTAGGATGAATTTCGAAATATGTAGGATAAATTTGATGTGTGTAAGCAAAAAAAGTTAGTGTGGAGGATAATAGTCTTTATGACTAATTAATTAGTCAAAAATGATAATAAATGAGATAAGTGAAAAAACTATTTAATCTTTTACAAAATTACCTTTTGTTCTTTTTCTTCTCAATTAAATTTTCTTCTCAAATGAACATTCCCCTATATATATATATATAGGGCCGCTAAAATGAAAACCACCCCTAGTTGTAAGAACCGCGAGAACCACTTTTCTACAATTAGATCTTTAAGATGGATAGATGAGATTAAAAGTAATTAAAATAAATATTAAATACATTTTGTCTTATTATGTTTTTAATATTTTAATTCAAAAAGGGTAGTTTAGTAAATTGACTGTTTTTTGTCTTTTTTTCTTTATTATTTTTTATTACTTTTTTGTATTATTATATTAGTTATTTTTTTTAAACAGAATTTTTTTTTAGAAACCATTTTAAATTCAGATTTTTTAACAAAACAATTTTTTTGCGCGTCGGTTTTTGCACGCCGTTTTTACGCCGGCTTTTTTACGCATCGTTTTTTAACGCGCCATTTTTGCACGCCGTTTTTTACGCCCGGCTTTTTCAAGCGTTGTTTTTTAACGCGCCGTTTTTTACGTCCCGTTTTTACGCGGCGTTTTTATACCCCGTATTCACGCCCCTTGTTTAGGCGCCGTTTTATCACACGGTTTTTACGTTTTACAATTTACGTAGAAAAAGTTTTACGTTTACGTTAAAAAGGTTACGTTTTACGTGAAAAAGTTTACGTTTTACGTGAAAAAATTTACGTTTTATGTTTTACGTGAAAAAGTTTACGTTTTACGTTAAAAACTTTACGGTTTTAACTTTTTTACGTTAAAAAGTTTACGTTTTACGTTAAAAAGTTTACGCTTTACGTTTTTCGTTAAAAACTTTAGGTTTTACGTTAAAAAAATTTACGTTTTACGTTAAAAAGTTTACGTTTTACGTTAAAAACTTTACGGTTTTAACTTTTTTACGTTAAAAAAGTTTACGTTTTACGTTAAAAAGTTTACGGTTTTTACTTTCTTTTTTTTTTTGCAAAAACTTTTTACCCACCCTTCCTCCGATTCACCACCATCCATTGTTTTGTTACCTGGTGACAAACCAGACCAAAAAAAGTCAAACTTTTTCAATAAAAACATTACAAATCAAGCCAAGCCACACAAATTATTAATCCAAGAGCAAGATTCACTAAGCCAAAAAATAATACAAACAATTTTAATGAAGCTTTATAAATAAAAAAAATAAAACCTTGCAAAAGTCTTTAAACCGAGCTTCAATAGTAACTCCGTTTTCCGTAGACCCCTCAACGGTTGATTTTGTCGGCTTGAAATCTTCCATCGAATTCACGTGAATCTCGGCCACATGAAACAACTCAGATCTCCGATTAATCGAAACCCTAACAAACAAATTTGGCGGAAATCAACAAGCTAACGATCGAACAATCAAACACATCTAAAAAAAAAACAACCTGAACATCATCAAAACATCATCTTCAAAACATCATCGTCGTAACAGATCTAAAAAAACATCATCTTCAAAACAGATCTAAAAAAACCAACCTGAACATCATCAAAACATCATCTTCAAAACAGATCTAAAAAAACCAACCTGAACATCATCAAACAGATCAACAACCGCCGTCGGCCACCTCCACCTTCATCTTCAAAATATCATCGTCGTCATCTCCACCCTCGTGTCATCATCAATATCGTCGTCATCTCCACTAACCTAACCTGAACATAATCACCACCAATATACGTCGCCGTCGGCGTGGCTCCGATGGCTAGTGCCACCGTCGGCCACCTCCACCTTCATCTTCAAACATCATCGTCGTCATCTCCACCCTCGTGTCATCATCAATATCGTCGCCGCCACCATTGCCGAAAAAATCAAGGGTTTCAGGGGGTGTTTGTTGTCGTCTGGGAAGCAAGTAGGAGGCCGGTGAGGCTCCGGCTCCTCCATGAGTGTTCTCCGTTTTGCAGAAGGATGAAAAGAGATGAGAGGTTTTGTGGTTGCAGTTTGAATTTTGATGAGAGGGATGAAAGAGAAGAGGGATTTCAATTTTAATGAGAGAGAAGAAAGAGAAGAGAGGATGGTGTGAAAGCTTTAAAGAGGCAGAGACAAAAATGACAGAAGATTAGACATTAGGAGTAAAAGACCAAAAGACCCTTTAGGATATAATATAATAGTGTATATATGGAATATTCTGATTGGTGAAGAGTGGTTCTCGCGGTTCTTACAACTGGGGATGGTTTTCATTTTAGCGGCTCCCTGTATATATATATAAGGTCGGGATTTAGAGGAAACGGTAGAAAGTGTGAGAACGGTGAGAACGCTTATCGATCGTCCGATCAAAACAATCTATAGACTAGATTGGCGCGGTGGCGTTTTCGTAAATAACATCAATTTTATTACGTGGACGAGCTTCATTAAGGGTAAAAGGGTCTTTTGACTTCTCCACACAAAACGCCATCTCATGAAATAAAACGCCAAAAACAAAAATCACAGACCATTCTAAGTAAAAACGCCATTAGATATAAAATGCCAAACTTCATTATAGTAAAATCCCGCCTAAAAAAAACCGCCAAAAAATCCTATATATACATCTCAGACCTTCAATTAAAAACACACACAAAAACCCAAACGCCATATTTGATATAACCCATTCGCCTTAGAAACGCCAAAAAAACCCAAACATCGAATATCTTCTAACCCAAAAACGTTTTTTGAAATTCGGTTTGGTTGTCTGTAGGATTTCGCTAAATGAAATGGACAAAATCCTTAAGTGAGGATGTTGTCCATTTCACTGAGTAAAATCTTATTGACTAATCCTCAACTTCCATCCAATTTATAACGCCAAAACATACAAAAACATTATTGAGCTTTGTTGTCAATAAAGTTTAGCTATATGGGGTGGACAACATTGTCAGTTATCTTTCTTAACCGAGGATTAACAATGTTGTCCATCTCATACAGCAAAACATTATTGATTTTAGCATGATCAAATTTTGACGTTTAAGGTGCTCTTAATTCGTGGCTTTCTTTTTATCGGTAAAACGCCAAAAAAGTTAAAAAAATCAAACATCGTTCATTGTAAAATTCAAGATTGTTGGCTGAAGGGTCTAAACTCAATAACATTTTGCTGCATTAGATGGACAAATCTTTAAGAAAAAGATGCTGATGTCAGACTGTGTGCTTCCAAACAGCCACACAAAAAACTACTTGAAAAAAAAAAAAAAACAAAATGAATCATACGAAAGTCGAACCAGCCAGTTAACATGATTCAAAAGAGAAGAGACCGGTGGCAGTGAAGATTTGGAAGATCAATTGTTTATGTATTCTTTTTTTTTATTTTCCTTTTCAGTTGATTGTTATATAATAAAAACGTCATATATAATAAAAACACCAAAACAGCCAAAATGCTTGTTTAAACGCTATCATCCCCGTAAAACGCCCCAAAAAACTCCCAAACTATAATAAAATTACTTTGAAAAAGTATTATAAAAAACCAAAAAAAAAAAAAAAAATCAAAAGCAAACTTGAAAATGTAACTAGAAACAGTAAATACAAATCAATAATAGTGAAGATAGGGAAAATTTATTATATTAAAATCTAAAACGCCAAACTTGAAAGATGGGACGTGTTGCAGACTTCAGAGATAAAGCTTATCAAAAACAATAATTACAAAAAGTAACTGAAAAGACGGATACTTTATTATAATAATGCACCGCCTAACTTAGGCGCCAAAAAGACAACCTATAAAATGATACGTCTCAGCAACTTCCATTTGATCAAACCAAAAAAACAAACGCCAATGCTACTAAATACCACTCACTGTAAAACGCAAAAATATAAAAAAAAATCAAAGATGGCTAATATGCTTTCTTGGATATTCAGAATTGTTCTTCGTGAAGTTTCACTGAATGAATTGTTATCAGAGGGGAGTAACTCAGGAAGATTTTGCTGCATGAGATGGACAAAAATTCAAGAAAAAGATACTAAGGCCAGTCATATGGCATTTTGTATTTTTTGTTCTTGAAGAAGGTTTGGATGAGCAGAAGAGATCAACGACACTCAAGAGTGGGTTGATTATAAAGATGAAGATCAAGATAAAGAAAAAGCGAAAAACCCACTCACACGTCATAGATCTATGTCCCCAAACATCCACAAAAAAAGCCAGTTCAACAGACGAGCAGGCAAAAATAATCAAACCGATGGATTGTTAAGTTTTACATAAAACGTCATATATTTGGTGACAGTTCTTGTACTATTAAAGAAGAGAGAGACTGATGACAGTGAAGATTGTGAAGAGAGATCCGATTAGGATTTTTAATTTATTTTCTTCGCTTGTATTTTTTTTTCCTGTGGTTGAAATATAATCTAACAACAGTAAAACGCTAAGATACCACAAACGCCAAAATGTTTATAAAAATAACAGAACAATGGGTCATCTTGTTTAAAACGCCTTGAAAAGCGCCATTCAAATAGATTTCTTGACCCCCTGGGTTCCAATGGCATACGATTTGAATAAACGCCATAAACGCCAAAATGTTAATACAATGAACCCATTAAAACGCTATTAATTATTGACTTTGGTTAACGCCAAAAATCTTAAAAACCAAAAATTAAAAGAATATTGGGAAAAGCGGAACTGGAAAAGCAGAAGATGAAAGGACAAAAAAGCCCCTCCGCCCTTTTCTAAGCGGCGTGACACGTGTTGGGCTAGGAAGCGTTTTCACCATTCTCACACTTTTGAGCGTTTTCTCCTGATCCCGTTTCTCTCTCTCTCTCTCTCTATATATATAGGGTGGGGTTCTAGAGTGAACACTAGTGTATTTGCAAACTGAGTGAACAAATTCTGGCCATTGATCTACACACGTGTATGGCCAGGATCTCATCATCAAATCGTAAAATACATTAGTGTACTTCAACATCAAATCCTGACCATTGATCTACACACGTGTATGGCCAGGATTAGTTCACTCAGTTCGCAAGCTACACTAGTGTTCACTCTTGAACCTAATCCTATATATATATATATATATATATATATATATAGGGGACCGCTAAAATGAAAACCACCTCCAGTTGTAAGAACCATGAGAACTTTTTGATCCGGGGCGAGTTGGTACAAATTTTTTTTTCATAAACGTAGATGCTTGTATTATAAACACATTTGTAAAAAAAATTAAAAAAAAAAAGTCGTGTGTGTAGTTTTGAGCACCACAAGTTTGTGTTTTAAACAAAATTTACGGTACCCGTAAACACAAACTTGTGGTGCTCAAAACTACACACACGACATTTTTTTTAATTTTTTTTTACAAATGTGTTTATAATACACGCATCTACGTTTATGAAAAAAAATTTGGTCCAACTCGACCCGTACGGTGTAGTTCTCATGGTTCTTACAACTAGAGGTGATTTTCATTTTAGCGGTCCCCTATATATATATATATATATATATATATATATATATATGTGTGTATATATATAGGTGGTAATCGTGGTATTGATGCATAACGTGTAAATAGGCTATGATGTTTAATATCTGGGTTTTCTAAACTTAGAAGGCTTAAACAAGCAACCGGTTAAACCCGGATTTTTGAGCCTACAAGATCGAATTTACAAACACGTTAAACGCATTAAAATTATGTTGAAACAGTTTGGCCCGTTTTGGTGTATATTGTATTGTTTGTTGTGGTTTATTATTTATGTTTCAGGTTGGCCACTTTAATGGTTACAACAAATCAATTATTGTGGTTTTTTGTGACTGAATTTTCGTAAAAAGGTACGGCTGCAATGATGTAAACGAACCTCTTTCTATCACCTAGATTTAGCTTGCGGTCCTATTCATTGTCATTATTTGCTAAAATATAGACTCTAATTTGTATGTAAATATATAGGTTTATATTGTCATCGTCCAACGAAGACATAAGCGTTTTTGAAGAACTAAGGCGTGTTCTTGAGGATGAGGTGGAGTCGAACCGTAGGATAGCCACCAAGCTCAATGAGCTAACCAAATGAGTTAGCAGAATTTGTGAAAAAAAGGCGGAGCTATCGGTTGTGATCAACAGGCTTTACGCAAGCCACGTACAACCTAATAATGTAAAATAAAAGTTAGTAGGGTTAGATATATTACTAATACATAATATTGGTTGTAAAATTTATAATTCTTTTTATTATCAATCAATATTATAATATATTCTCTTTGGTTTGATTTTTTTACTTTGTCATTAAATTACTGTATGTGCTAAAAAAACGTCACAACGCGGCATGGCTTTCATCTAAGGTAAGTTCCATCTCTATTCATATGGGGTGGTGTCCTTGACTTCCTTTATGGAGGTACGCGTGCCTAACCAACCAGGCTAATTTGATTTTAGCAAGAGGTGGCAACATAATTATTTGTCGCAATTCACTTCGCACCATGGGCAACCTCTAGCTAGCGATGCATATATATTTTTATTTTTTATCTTCACATATTTACATTCGGTTTGAGTTTGGTATTTTTAATTTAACTTTGATTAGACACCAACTAGCTAGGCCAGATTGAACTAGTCCATGTAATGTTGGAAGTTTTGGGTGTGTGAATGAAAGTCTCAAAATATGGTAAATATTGTCCCACATTGGTGTGGGAACAAAGTGAGTGGTCGTTTATAAGGTAAAGTCTTTACTACTCCATTGTAGCTTTATGACATGTTTTATCACAAGTCCTACCCGCACGTGGGGGTGCAAAAAATGAGTTTCTGAACTGGAATTTGGTTGAACTCGTGTGTGCCCGCACGTCCCGCGGACACGAATGTAGCTCTGAAAACCCGGGCCCGCGTGAGGCAGTTTTTGCACTCAGGACTCATAACTTTATTCGTTTTAATGATCAATTATTTTTCAGTTTTAAATTGTTATGATTAATTTTTAATGATCATTACTTTTCTTTTCAGTAGTTTAAACTGATGCACTAATGACCTAAACTGTTTAGAAAGTTTATTACTAAACCAGGAGTTTCACTGTTTTGCCTCAAAAACTCTACCCAAGTATATCTTGAGTAATCATCTACAATCACAAGAATGTGTTTCTTACTTGAGAAACTTTATGTTCTTAAGGAACCACAAAGGTTCGTTCATATGGATAGGTTCTGTTTTATATGTTTGACAACCAATGAAGCTGGGATTTTAGGAGTTTCATCCGTGGATGGAAATCCACGTAATTAAGACATGGTATGTGTGGTCCACGGACAATGTATCCATATAAAGATTGATCATGTCCATTAAGGAAGTTAATCGTTCGTATTTTCTATTGGGAGTATTTCTCTCTCACAAACGTGGGAGACTTCAACATTGATCACATGTAAAATGTCGTATTCATAATTGAAATTTGTCATTTTTGTTGAAGTTTGAAGCTTGAAAACTTTAGAAGAATTTATGTTTCTTTAAAAAAAAAATAGAGTTTAAGCAAATTTGGATCTTGAAATAGCTCATTCAAACTATTCTATACCAAATGTTAGTCTCGGATAGCTAATTTTAGTTAATTTAGCAAGTGATTTCAAAAAGATAAGTAGCTATGTGGGGGACGAGAAATCGACTTTCAAGAAACACAAGTATTGAATTGTGAGTTTAATATCACCGTAAACATTTTAGAAAGTGATTGAAAAGAGACTATTTTCTAATAAGAAAACATTAATTCAAGGAATTATGGGTAAACTTGTGAGTTTGGTTTTGGAGGATTTAATCCAAATAAATGGTTAATTGTTAGAAACTGAGTTTCTTTGTTTGCAAATAAGTATTGATGGGATATTGGCTTCTAATAACCCTACTAGACGTCATTAGCCATTGACAGTTCCACCTTTTTTTTATTCTCCATGACAGTCCCACCATTCAACTATTTTTCCTCCATCGGTTCTCAGTTAAAAAAATCAATAGAGTTAAGTTTTTTCCGAATTACAAACTAACGTTTTAGGGATTTTGATTAAAACGAGGATATGAGTTGAATGATGTAAAACTTGCCTTGAAATTGTGCTCCGATTAACAAAAATCAAGTCGTTTGGAGAACCGTTTCGAGGTAAGTTTTACATCAATAGACTCGTTAAGTTTTTTTTTTTTTAACTAAGGACCGGTGGAGGAAAAATAGTTGAAAGGTGGGACTCGCAGGGGGAATAAAAAAAGGTGGGACTGCCAATGGCCAATAACGTCTAGTAAGGATTATTAGAGGCTAATATCCCTAATATCATCTGCTCTTTTGTAGGTCCAACAATCTCCCCCTAGAACAGATGATGCCAAAACAGATTGTTATTGGATCAACTTTAATTTCTCTTCTTCAACATTATCTTGATTTGTGCCTTGAATTGCATTTCAAATCTTTCAGATAATGAGTCATCAGCATCCCTTTCGAGTAGAAAGTTTAGTAAATCTTGCATATCTTCAATTATTAAGCTCATTATACTGTTCATCGAAGTCCTTTGCATTTCCCATTGCCCTGACCAGAGTCAATTCATGGCCGACTTTGTCTGATGACCACTTTTAAATTTTTGAGGCAATGGGGTTGAAGAAACACGGAACTAATTTAGTGATTAGTTTGTTTTATGTTTCGACCATAAAGGTTAATCTTCTTAATCCTTCCTGAGCTGATGTCTTGATCTTCTTGCAAAAGACTAAACACCCAGTTAAGCTCGTTAAGAGGAGGGGAATAGGGGGTTCTCCTCTTAACCACTCTCCGGCGTGAGAATAAGTATGCGTTTAGAGGAAATAAGTGTGTGATTACTAGTGAGAGAGCAGAGAACGGCATGGAATTAACCTGTACATGAAGGTCCCTATTTATAGCCGGAGTAGTGTAGAAGGAGATGAGCTGATGGGCCTTGGGCCGAGTCAACAACAAGGAATATCCTTTTGTCCCTTCTGTCATGGCCGTTAGCATTTCTAGAAGGTTAATGAAGCTGGCGCACCTTGAGTGGAGCCACATGTCCTGGTTGTCGTCCTTGTTGTCTCCCTGACATCAGCAGGTGAGTGGAGATCATGGGGCAGATGTCGCCGCCCTTTGATTGGAGCCACGTAGGCGTCCTTGTGTACCTTCTTGTCTCCTGCACGATTGCTAATCGTGGAGTACGATAGGATACAGCCTGTTGGACGCTGAGTGGGAAATTTCTCTGCCACTTGTACCTTTCGTATTGTCCAGGACGGACCCGCGCTTCTGTCCTCGCGCGGCTTCTTGGGCATATCCACATAGCCGGCGCAGGGTCCATGGAGTGAGGGTTTTCATCCAAGATACTAAGTGTAGAATCTGAGCTTTAACTTTGCTTAGGCCTCGCGCGCGACATAGGTTTTACCTATTTAGTCGGCGCGGGGTCTAGTAAGTCTATCAGATTGATGTAGTAGGAGTATGGTCTTGCGCGCAACCTGATTGGTCCGCGTGGCTTTTTTGGGACCATACTGTAACAACTCTCATCAAAATTACTATTTCTTATCTTATTCTACCCAATAAGAAACCCTAATTAAGACCCCCAAGTGATCCTGCATAAACCCTAAAATTTTCAGAACAATCAGAATCAGGATCAAGGCCCCTAAAACTCAGGGGGGGGGGATTCCCTCGTTAGTAATATCCACACAGTTTGTTGTCGAAATCGAATTTTAACGAACCGTTGACTCAGCTGAGCTAGTAAGACACGGGGCTACCCTATGGTAGGGTGGTGCCCCTCGCGCCACGCGACGGCCCCTCGCGCCACGCGAGGGCGCCGTTTTCCAGATATAAATAGGGGAGTTTGGCAATTGCATTTCGGCGTTGGTTCGACGTAAAAACTCATTTCGTACGTTGAGTTATCATCTGATTACTACAAAACACACACAATCACGAAACGCTGCCGCGATAACAGGGTAATAACTCGATCACTGCTACGATTTAATGTCCGATTGATACAAACCAATCCAGTGGATGTTTAAGTGCTGCTCAAACTTGGGTTATGCTTTGTCATTCGTCGTGAATTCGATGGATGTTTAAGTATTGCACTTTGTCATTCATTGTGAAGGTTTTGATCTCGTGAGTTGTTGTAAAAAGTTGGATTACAGTTACTAACCTAGTTTTCGTGTGCATTGTTATTTGAATTAGGTTACCAGGATAATCAGTAGGCTAAAACTCTGCTCGTTAAACTTGCAAAGTGAGTCATTCTCTTTTATCAATAATGTTTTACAATACTCCAATCATTTTCAAAAGTTATAATTACAGGGATTAAGTCATGGTTATCTTAATCACTGGCTAGTGGGGTATTGTGCACATTACTAATTTCTCACAGTTAGGCTAATAAATCCTAACAGTGATAATCATCACTACTTGGGTGAAATGACCCAATAGTTGTATGACCATCGTCACCCAGAGGTGACACGGCGCCAGATAAAAATAAGATAGAAGCCATTGTAATCGCTCTTATACTCTAATTTATAACTATGTGTCATTTTATGTAAACTGAATAACTCGCTAGTATTTCCCCGCTGATAAAATATTTTTAAAACATATTTCAGGCGACCTGCTATGATTCAAGGAAAACGTGCTACGGAGCACTAACAAGCTTGAAGTGGTGGCTCAGTTGAAATAAATAAACATGTTTTGTAAACCAGGGAATTTCCTTGTGAAATTCCTCTATTGTAAATCACGGGGTTTATCCCGACTTATGAAATAAAATAATCGGGCATTTCAAGTTTTAAAAAGATCCTGTTAAATCTTCCGCTGTCAACTCAATTAATAAATACCACGGGTTTCTGTCCCGCGGCTCCTGGATCGGGTAAAACCGGGACGGGGGCCGTGACAGAAAAAAGGTCGTATCAGAGCCACTGATTTAAGCCAATTAAGTATTAAGAAATACTTAATTTTTCTGATTTCCATCCTGTGATTATGTGTTTTTGTGGTATTTGACTATTTGTTTACAATATGGGTAAGCAAAGACTTTCGGACATCTATCGTTAATTAGATAGTTCACCAAAAGATAAGGGAATTTCATTTCAATCAAATTCCTCAAGATACTCAACAGATATTGAGGAAGAAATATTTGTTCGTAAAGCACAGTTTGAGAAACCACTTACCCCTAAGAAAAGAAGTCGGATTATTAGAAAAAGTCAAGAGAAAATAAGGAAGTCACAACCAAAAGGAGTGAGGGTTAATAAGGAAACTCAGGAAATAGGCAATAACCCACCATGGGAAGATGAACTGGATGAAAAATGGGCAGATCTCTATATGTTAGCCACTACAGCAGTAAATGTTAACTTTTAATTAAGTTAAACTGCCAACACCCTAACCCAGTACTAACACCCATATCACCTATAAGCCAGAAACTTTAAACTTTGCCTATTAGATAAAACAACTTAGTAAGAAAAGATAGACTAAAATAAAGTATGAATGCGCAACCCTAGTATATTTTGAATCTCTGTTGTAATTTGTAATAAATATATATATAAAATTTGCAATGCATGCAATGATATTACAAAATTTTAACCTAGAATTTTGTGTATTTTCCCTATATCTAGTAAACAGCATGAATGAGTTGTCTGAAGCTCTTCAGAATCTCAATCTCTACTCTGTGAATGTGGAAGTTTCCAGAGACTTTACCGGTTATTTGGCCGATATTGAAGAACCTATGGAATTCCAAGCTCAACCTCCGGAAAAACCAAAGCCAAAGAAAAGAAGAAGATTTGTGGGCTGGAGGCGTGTACGCAGAAGGAAACCAGCAACTAGGAAAGTTGCCAAAATGGAGGAACCATTGGATAAAGGAAAAAGAATAGAGATTGGGGAAAGTTCTAAGCGAGCCGAGGAATTGCCACTGCAGGAGGAATTAGATCGTATACTGGCAAGTTATGATATCCTTAGGCCAGTCAATGAAAATCTCTTCACCTATCCTGCCGAAACCCAACTTCCAGTGAATTTAGAACCAGCCATTCCAGATCCCCTTATCCACTCCCAACCTCTACCAGCCGAACTGGAAGAATGGTGGACCACCGACTGGCAGTTTCAGAATCTCCTCAATAACCCAAATACTTTTTTCCCTCAGTTTGACCCAGAACCCCCACTACACCCACCTATGAGCTCCGAGAACTTGGCTGAACTCCGTCAGTATGGCTAGGAGCTGATTGATGTAGGGAACCGAATTAGGGATATAGGAGAAAAGATATACTGGAAGTACGACGAGAGGGAGCGTCGCTTCTGAGATGCCAGCTGACGGGATGGTGTGACGACATGGTTATGGTTGTATAATAATAATAGTAGTAAAATATAATCCTGAGAAATAACTTAAAAATAAAACTTTTGTAAGATAACAAGTGTGTACGGAAGCATAATATAATATATAAAAATGGAAGTCGAGAAATCGACAATTTTGACTATATGTGTTAATGTGATTATGTGCGATTGTTTTGTTATATTTGGTGGTTAATTATTTTCTGCTAATTACTTATCTATATTAATTACCAGATGGAACACGCTGGTAATGAACCCGTTAATGAAGTTAACCAATCTGAACAAAACCATGAGGATCAATTTCTGAATAGGCAAGATATTGAGAATATCGTTGCTTAGGGAATAGCCAATGCTATTCCAGCAATCCTTGCTGCTGCCCGAAATCCTGTTGAACCTCAACAAATTATTCCTAGCAAACATACACACGGCGACAACTTTAGTAATAGTGTAAACGAAGGCGGCAACCATACTAATAACGACAATGATGGGATGCAAGCCCCACTCCTTAAGAAAATGAAAGCTGCAACGCCTAGTTGCACGTACAAGGAGTTTCTTGCCTGTAAACCGGTTGAATTTGCAGGCAACGAAGGGGCGACCGCTGCACTGCGTTGGTTAGATAAAACCGAGGCGGTGATTAAAATAAGTAAATGTGCCGAGGAAGACAAGGTCATGTACGCATCGTATCTTTTCAAAGAAGGGGCGCTAGAATGGTGGAATATGGTACTTCAAGCCAAAGGAAGCGATGTAGCCTATGCCATGGGCTGGGAAGAATTTAAGCCCTAATGGAGAGAAAATTCTGTCCTGAATACGAAAAGGAACAAATGGAGAATAAATTCTTGAACCACCGGATGGTGAATGTAGACTGTCGAGGGTATACTTCAACATTCTTCGAATATGCTAGAGTTGTACCTACCCTGGCTTCGCCAGAGCCGGTGCTTATTTCCCGCTATATTTGGGGATTGATTGGCGAAATCCGTAATATCGTTAAAGCTGCGAGACCTCGCACTATTGACGATGCGGTAGAATTAGCTAACACCCTAACTGACGAGCTGGTACGCACAAGAGAAGAAAACTGGAAAAAGGAAGTGGCCCAAAAGATTACCCAGGGATTCCGTGTGGGTAATAGTAGCAACTTCAAGAAAAAGGGAACCGGGCGACCTTCCACTGTTCCATTTTGCAATACCTGCAAAAGAAAGCATTTTGGAAGATGCAAAGGGTATTGCAATTTCTGCAAAATTCCCGGGCATCAAGAGGAAGAATGCAGGAGGAAGAAATCCACAATCTGCTACAACTGTGGAGAGGCTGGACATTTTTGCCAGACTGCCTAAAATTGGTCAAACCAGCTGATAACAAAGCCAAAACTGCAGAAGGAACTACCAAGAAAAACGTAAGAGCTTTCCAATTGACCACACATGAAGCTGAATTGATTCCTGACGTAATAGCTGGTACGTTCCTAGTTCACGACGTTTATGCAAAAGTATTATTTGACTCTGGTGCAAACCAAAGTTTTATAAATACTTCATTCTGCCAAGCTCTTAAATTACCCATAACCAACCCTAGGCAGATTTTTACAGTCGAAACCGCAGATGGGAATTCTGTTAAAATAGATAAGGTTTTGCGAGAAGGAAATATAGAACTTTCAGGTCATAAATTCTCTGCAAACCTGTTACCTATGAATTTAGCCGGATTCGATATTGTGTTAGGAATGGATTGGTTAGTAGCCAACCATGCTCGAATTCTCTGTGAAAAAAATTCCATAGAAATTCATACACCCACAGGAGAATTAGTGGTGATTACAGGAGATAAGCCACGTAAGCCACTGAAATTCATTTCAGTAATGAAATTGGCCAGTTATTCAAGAAAACAAAAAGTAGTGTATATGATTTCGGTAATCATTAACACTAAAAGTAAGGAACTTAAAGAAATTCCAGTAGTAGCAGAATACCCAGATGTATTCCCAGAAGAACTACCGGGATTACCACCCAATAGGGAAGTCAAATTTAGAATTCATCTAGTTCCTGGAACTACACCGATAGCCAAGGCACCTTATCGGTTAGCACCCACTGAAATGTTAGAACTGAAAAAGCAGTTAGATGAATTATTAAGCAAATGATTCATACAACCTAGTTCATCCCCGTGGGGAGCACCAGTGTTGTTTGTAAAAAAGAAAGATGGGTCAATGAGAATGTGTATCAATTATAGGGAATTGAATAAGGTTACAATTAAGAATCGATACCTGTTACCTAGGATTGATGATCTTTTCGATCAACTTCAAGGAGCTAGATACTTTTCTAAGATCAACTTACGCTCCGGATACCATCAATTGAAGGTACAAGAAGAAGACATACCTAAAACTGCTTTCAGAACTAGGTATGGTCATTACGAGTTTACAGTCATGCCCTTTGGACTAACAAATGCTCCAGCAGCATTTATGGACATGATGAATAGGATCTATAAACCGTACTTGGATAAATTTGTAATTGTCTTCATCGACGATATACTTATTTATTCCAAAAGTCAAGACGAGCATTGTGAACACCTGCATGCACTCTTAACCTTGTTAAGAAGGGAGAAGCTTTACGCCAAATTTTCGAAATGTGAATTTTGGCTGCAGGAGGTACAATTTTTAGGACACATGGTGAATCACGAAGGTATTCACGTAGATCCCTCCAAAATAGAAGCGATCACCAAATGGAAAGTCCCACAGTCAGCTATGGAAATTAGAAGTTTTCTAGGGTTAGCTGGATATTATAGGCGATTCATTAAGGATTTTTCCAAGATAGCTGTGCCATTAATTAAGTTAACGTGTAAAGCAGCTAAGTTTGAATGGGGACCAAGGCAAGAAGATGCCTTTAGGATTTTGAAGAAAAAGTTAACAAACGCCCTAATTCTAGCTTTTCTAGAAGGAACAGAGGAATTTGAAGTTTACTGTGATGCTTCTAAGCTAGGATTAGGATGTGTGCTAATGCAACACAAGAAGGTAATTGCGTATGCCTCAAGACAATTAAAGGAGCACGAAGAAAACTATACGACTCATGACTTAGAATTAGGAGCCATAATTTTTGCCATTAAGATTTGGAGACACTATCTGTATGGAAGTAAGTTTACTATTTATACAGATCATAAGAGTTTAAGATACATATATAGGCAAAAAGAATTGAACATGAGGCAAAGAAGGTGGATGGAAATTCAAAGTGACTACGACTGTAATATTCAATATCACGAAGGAAAGGCAAATGTAGTTGCAGATGCCTTAAGTCGTAAGTATCATGAAAAGCAAAAGCGAGTTCATGCTTTTAGATTAAGTTTACAATTAGACTTAATGGAACACTTAAAGAATGTTCAGGAAACAGCAATCAAGGATGATGCTGAAGGAATGAAAGGAAGGATAAAAGACTTAGAGCAAGGAGCTGATGGGATTTGGAGATTCCATAAGAAAAGAATTTGGGTACCTAAGAAAGGAGATTTAAGAGATAAGATTTTAGAGGAAGCCTATAAATCTAGATATACCATGCACCCAGGAAACAATAAGATGTACCAAGATTTAAGGAATAATTTCTGGTGGATAGGAATGAAAAAGGACATAGCAAGATATGTTTCTAAGTGTCTAACTTGTTCACAAGTGAAGGCAGAACACCAGAAACCTTCAGGTCTACTACAACAATTAGAAATGCCTGTATGGAAATGGGAACTCATAACAATGGATTTTGTTACTAAGTTGCCCAAAACCAGAAAAAGTAATGATGCGATTTGGGTAATTGTGGATCGATTAACCAAATCAGCTCATTTTCTACCCATGAAAGAAACCTTTAGCATGGAAAGGTTGGCAAAATTGTATATAGATGAAGTCGTATCCTTACATGGAGTTCCACTCTCCATCGTATCGGACAGGGATAGTCGTTTCACTTCCCATTTCTGGACTAGTTTCCAGGAAGCAATGGGAACCCAATTGAATTTAAGCACTGCATATCATCCTCAAACAGACGGACAAAGTGAAAGGACGATTCAAACCCTGGAAGACATGCTTAGGGCATTGTGTAATAGATTTTGGTGGAAACTGGGATGACGACCTACCCTTAATTGAATTCTCCTATAATAATAGTTATCATTCAAGCATTGAAGCAGCCCCATTCGAAGCACTGTATGGACGAAAATGCAGAACTCCAGTCTGCTGGGCAGAAATAGGAGAAAGTCAATTATCAGGACCCGAAATCGTACAAGAAACTACCGACAAGATCACTCAAATCAAGGAAAGACTAAAGACAGCTCGAGATCGCCAGAAGAGTTATGCCGATAATCGACGCAAGCCACTAGAATTTCAAGTCGGAGATAAGGTACTCTTGAAAGTTTCTCCTTGGAAAGGAGTAGTTCGGTTTGGAAAGAAGGGAAAGCTAAGTCCAAGGTATGTAGGACCATTCCCAATAATCCAGCGAATAGGACTAGTTGCTTATCGCTTACAACTACCAGAAGAGCTAGCCGGGGTACATGACGTATTTCATGTATCCAACCTTAAGAAATGTCTATCTGACGAATCCCTGGTAGTACCTCTTCAATATGTAGAGGTAAGTGAAAAATTAAAATTTGTTGAGAAACCATTGCAGATAGAAGACAGAAAGGTCAAGTTTCTCAAGCACAAACGATTAGTGCTGGTCAAAGTCAAGTGGGATTCAAAAAGAGGACCTGAATACACTTAGGAGCTGGAATCGGAGATGAAGCGAAAGTATCCCTACTTGTTCCAGTAAATCTTGAGGACGAGATTTTTAAAAGGTGGTGAGGATGTAACAACTCTCATCAAAATTACTATTTCTTATCTTATTCTACCAAATAGGAAACCCTAATTAAGACCTCCAAGTGATCCTGCATAAACCCTAAAATTTTCAGAACAATCAGAATCAGGATCAGGGCCCCTAAAACTCAGGGGGGGGGATTCCCTCGTTAGTAATATCCACACAGTTTGTTGTCGAAATCGAATTTTAACGAACCGTTGACTCGGCTGAGCTAGTAAGACACGGGGCTACCCTATGGTAGGGTGGTGCCCCTCGCGCCACGTGACGGCCCCTCGCGCCACGCGAGGGCGCCGTTTTCCAGATATAAATAGGGGAGTTTGGCAATTGCATTTCGGCATTGGTTCGACGTAAAAACTCATTTCATACGTTGAGTTATCATCTGATTACTACAAAACACAGACAATCACGAAACGCTGCCGTGATAACAGGGTAATAACTCGATCACTGCTACGATTTAATGTCCAATTGATAGAAACCAATCCAGTGGATGTTTAAGTGCTGCTCAAACTTGGGTTATGCTTTGTCATTCGTCGTGAATTTGATGGATGTTTAAGTATCGCACTTTGTCATTCATTGTGAAGGTTTTGATCTCGTGAGTTGTCGTAAAAAGTTGGATTACAGTTACTAACCTAGTTTTCGTGTGCATTGTTATTTGAATTAGGTTACCAGGATAATCAGTAGGCTAAAACTCTGCCCGTTAAACTTGCAAAGTGAGTCATTCTCTTTTATCAATAATGTTTTACAATACTCCAATCATTTTCAAAAGTTATAATTACAGGGATTAAGTCATGGTTATCTTAATCACTGGCTAGTGGGGTATTGTGCACATTACTAATTTCTCACGGTTAGGCTAATAAATCCTAACAGTGATAATCATCACTACTTGGGTGAAATGACCCAATAGTGGTATGACCATCGTTACCCGGAGGTGACACGGCACCAGATAAAAATAAGATAGAAGCCATTGGGCACGCTCTTTTACTGTAATTTATAACTATGTGCCATTTTATGTAAACTGAATAACTCGCCAGTATTTCCCCGCTGATAAAATATTTTTAAAACATGTTTCAGGCGACCTGCTATGATTCAAGAAAAACGTGCTACGGAGCACTAACAAGCTTGAAGTGGTGGCTCAGTTGAAATAAATAAACATGTTTTGTAAACCAGGGAATTTCCTCATGAAATTCCTCTATTGTAAATCACGGGGTTTATCCCGACTTATGAAATAAAATAATCGGGCATTTCAAGTTTTAAAAAGATCCTGTTAAATCTTCCGCTGTCAACTCAATTAATAAAATTCACGGGTTTCTGTCCCGCGGCTCCTGGATCGGGTAAAACCGGGACGGGGGCCGTAACACATACCCCTTCAATGGTTTACTGGGAGTGATGTTATTGGAAGAGGTGAAGGGATTTGCATTCCCATCTATCAGATCAGCTTGATTGGCATCAAGAAGTTCATACATAATCATGTTATTGATCCCTTCCTTCATGATGTCTTCTTCAAATCTTTATACATAATCTGTAGACATATCCTTCTGTCTTTTAAGATGGCTTCTCACCAATGAAGAGACTTGACTTGCAGATGGAAGTTTAGATATAATAGCCTTTGAACTGATAGATAAGTCTTCATACTTTGGCTTTCTTGGGATGGAGGGATCTTTGGGGCTTAAAGCTTCAAGCTTCTTGTAAGTTGCCCGGATTATTGGTTCATCCCATTTAGCCATTGATTGCATCGTGCCATATTTGGCAGCTACCATCTCTTCCTTCATTCTTGTGAGCTCAACTGCTTTTATGCCGACAAGTTTTCTACCTGCTGCCCAGTTGGGAATAGTGGGCTTGATATCTGGATTGAGTTTTAACAACTCAATTCTTGCTATTTCTTCCAGAAGGGCCATGTCACGACCCCCGAACACAACCTGGATGGGAGCCACGAGCAATCAAGTGGTACCGATGGTCATTTTGAAAATATTGCAACGGAAATGTTTCATCAGGACCCTGAATTAGGAAAATACCAGAGTTTAGAAACACCGGATTTTATTTATTAAACAGATGGGAATAACCCATGTTTTACAAAGGTAGCTTTAGTATGGGATAAACCCAACTACATAAAACAACGTTTAATTTAATTTAATTTAATTCATTTGATAAAATAAGCCACTTCTTTAAGCCTTTCGGTGTCGTATCACAACTCTTATTCCAATCTACTGTAATCACCTGAAACGCATTTTAAAAACATTTGGTCAGCAGCAAATACTGGTGAGTTCATTCAATTTTGCACAAAAACACATTTGTTATAATTTACAGTATTAAGAGCGATTACAATGTTTTTATATCAACCAATTACTCCAAATCGGTATTTGTCACTCGACCGGATCTGTGACTATGGTCATATCACACATTGGCTACCCGTTGTCCAATGGTGAAAGCTTATCAAGTAGTGTATACAAAACCCCACATACTGGCAGTAATCGAAGATAATTAAAGATTACAAAGACTTAATCACTGTAATTACAACTTTGAAAACAGGTAGGGTTTTGAAAGCAATTTGGTAAAAAGAGAATGACTCACATTGCAAATTTAAACGGTCAGAGTCTGCCTACTGATTAAGCTGGTAAACCTAGTGAAATATACAATGCAAACGAAACTAGATTAGTAACTTAATACAACATTTACGATAATTCACGAGATCGAAAACCTCACGATGAATGACAAAGTATAGCCCAAAATATTAGGCAGCACTTAAACATCCATCGGATCGGTTTTAATCGATCGGATATAGTATCGTAACAGTGATCGAGTTATTACCCCATTATCGTAGCAGCGTTTTGGTACTTTAATTTGTTATTTGAGCAGAAAGAAGGCGTTTTTGAAAGAAATTTTCGAGCAGATTGAACTGCCCATGCAACGCTCAATTTATAGCAGTTTCATCCGTCTCTCACGGCCCGCGGCGGCCTGAAGGAGATCCTTCGCGCCCCGCGAGGGCCAGCCAAGCTACGGCTAGGGCTGCCGTGTCACCCCCTAGGCTTGCCACGTGGACGACACGTGTCCCACACCTTTATCCGGAGATTCCAGGGCTGTCGCGCCCCGCGACGGAACTTTCTTAACTCTGTCGCGCCCCGCGACAGACTGAAATTTCTTGTTTTCTTAGACTTTTATAAAAAGTAAGGTTTTACGGGTTCGGTTTTCACTTACGGAGCGTTTTAGGACATTTTTGTGCGAAACGTTACATCCTCCCCACCTGGTTTAAAATCTCGTCCTCAAGATTTACTGGAATAAGTAAGGATATTTTCTTTTCATCTATGATTCTAACTCCCACTTGTATTCAGGTCCTCTTTTCGAATCCCATTTTACTTTGACTAAAACCAATCTCTTGTGTTTGAGATTCTTGACCTTTCTGTCTTCTATTTGCAGAGGTTTCTCAACAAATTTCAACTTTTCATTTACCTCTATATATCTTGAAGAGGTACTACTAGTGATTCATCAGATAAACAATTCTTAAGATTAGATATATGAAACACATCATGTACACCGGCTAACTCTTCTTGTAGTTGCAATTAGTATGCGACTGGTCCTATCCGTAGAATAACTGTAAATGGTCCGATATATCTGGGACTCAGTTTTCCTTTCTTACTGAATCGAACTACTCCTTTCCAAGGAGAAACTTTTAATTGTACTCGGTCTCCAACTTGAAATTCTAACGGCTTACATCGATTATCAGCATAACTCTTTTGGCGATCTCGAGCCGTTTTTAGCCTTTCCTTGATTTTAGTTATCTTGTCGGTGGTTTCCTGTACAATTTCGGGACCTGATAATTGACTTTCTCCTATTTCTGCCCAACATACGGGACTTCGGCACTTTCGTCCATAAAGTGCTTCGAATGGGGCAGCGTTGATGCTTGAGTGATAACTGTTGTTATAGGAGAATTCTATTAAGGGCAAGTAGTCGTCCCAATTTCCACCGAAATCTATAACACATGCTATTAACATGTCTTCCAGGGTTTGAATTGTCCTTTCACTTTGTCCATTAGTTTGGGGATGGTATGCTGTACTTGAATTCAATCATGCCCCCATTGCTTGTTGGAAACTTGTCCAAAAATGTGAAGTGAAACGACTATCCCTATCTGACACAATGGAAAGTGGAACTCCATGTAGTGATACTACCTCATCCTCTTCATTGGTAGGAAATGAGCTGATTTAGTTAATCGATTCACAATCACCCAGATTGCATCGTCACCTTTTCTTGTTTTGGGTAATTTAGCAACAAAATCCATTGTGATTAATTCCCATTTCCATACAGGAATTTCTAACTGTTGGAGTAATCCTGAAGGTTTCTGGTGTTCTGCCTTAACTTGTGAACAAGTTAAACACTTAAAGACGTAACTAGCTATGTCCTTTTTCATTCCTATCCACCAAAAGTTATTCCTCAAGTCTTGACACATCTTGTTGTTACCAGGATGCATCGTATACCTAGATTTATGGGCTTCTTCTAATATTCTATCTCGTAGATTTCCTTGTCTAGGTACCCAAATTCTTTTCTTATTAGTTCCTTGCTCTAGTTCCTTTATTCTTCCTTTCATTCCTTCAGCATTATCCTTGATTGCTATTTCTTGAACATTTTTCAGTTGTTCCATTAAATCTAATTGCAGATTTAGTCTAAGAGCACGAACTCGTATTTGTTTCTCATGGTACTTACGACTTAAGGCATCGGCTAATGCATTTTCTTTTCCTTCGTGATATTGAATATCACAGTCATAATCACTTAAGATTTCCATCCATCTTCTTTGCCTCATGTTTAATTCTTTTTGCCCAAAAATATATCTTAAGCTCTTATGATCTGTAGAGACAGTAAACTTACTCCCATACAGATAATGTCTCCAAATCTTAAAGACAAAAATTATTGCTCCTAATTCTAAGTCATGAGTTGTGTAATTTTCCTCGTGCTTTTTCAATTGCCTTGATGCATACGCAATCACTTTCTTGCGTTGCATTAATACACATCCTAATCCTAGCTTAGAAGCATCACAGTAAACTACAAAATCTTATGTTCCTTCTGGTAAGGCAAGAATTGGGGCATTTGTTAATCTTTGCTTTCGGATTCTAAAGGCTTCTTCCTGCTTTGGTCCCCATTCAAACTTAACAGTTTTACAGGTTAACTTAGTTAATGGAACAACTATCTTAGAAAAGTATTGGATAAAACTGCTATAGTATCCAGCTAATCCTAGAAAACTTCTGACTTTTGTAGCTGACTTTGGGACTTTCCAACTTGTGATAGCTTCTATCTTGGAAAGATCTACGTGAATGCCTTCATGATTAACCATGTGTCCTAGATATTGCACCTTTTGCAACCAAAATTCACACTTAGAAAATTTAGCGTAAAGCCTTTCATTTCTTAACAGGGTTAAGAGTGCATGCAAGTGTTCACAATGTTTGTCCTTTCTTTTGGAATAAATAAGTATATCGTCAATGAAGATAATTATAAATTTATCCAAATACGGCTTACAAATTCTATTCATCATATCCATAAATGCTGCAGGAGCATTTGTTAACCCAAATGGCATGACTGTAAACTCGTAGTGACCATACCTAGTCCTGAAAGCAGTTTAAGGAATGTCTTCTTCCTGTACTTTCAGTTGATGATATCCGGAGCGCAAATCTATCTTAGAGAAATTCCTAGCTCCTTGAAGTTGATCAAAAAGATCATCAATTCTAGGTAATGGGTATCGATTCTTAATAGTAACCTTATTTAATTCTCTATAATCGATACACATTCGCATTGACCCATTTTTCTTTTTCACGAACAACACCGGTGCTCCCCAAGGGGATGAACTGGATTGTATGAATACTTTTTCTAACAATTCATCTAATTGCCTTTTCAGTTCTAACATCTCTGTGGGTGTTAATCGATAAGGTGCCTTAGCTATTGGAACAGTTCCAGGTATTAGATGAATTCTAAATTCTACTTCCCTATCCGGTGGTAATCCAGGTAAATCTTCCAGGAATACATCGGAGTATTCTGATACTACTAGAATTTCCTGAAGTTCTTTACTTTTAGTGTTAATGATTACTGAAATCATATACACCATGCCTTGCTTTCGTTCGTAACTAGCGACTTTCATCACTGAAACAAACTTTATTGTCTTACGTGGCCTATCTCCTGTAATCAGAATTATCTCTCCTGTTGGCGTACGAATTTCTACGGAGTTCTGGTCACATAGGATTCGAGCATGGTTGGCTACTAACCAATCCATTCCTAACACGACGTAGAATCCTACTAAATTCATAGGTAGAAGGTTTGCCGAGAACTTATGTCCTGATAATTCTATTCTTCCTTCTTGGCGTAATAGCATATATACTAATGGTTTGGACAACTTTTGTCCTTTGCAGCCCATGTATTGTCGTGACAACTTCTTTATTACTGACAATCTTATTAGGATTATAAGTGAAGAAAGTCTTTGTAAGTGAATCTAGTTGTGGTTACTTTTATCTTCGCAAGAGTTCTTAAAGAAAGTAGAATTACTCTTATTAGCGTAAGTTTTTAGACGTTTTGTGCCTAGCATGACTTTTAGTTACAGGTTTCCTATTGCGTTAATAATCTTAGGTAACGCAAAGGGAATTCTTATACTTTTAATGGTGTCCCAACATAAAGGGTTCACATCGTTCATCTTGTCGCACGAGTTACGAGACGGATGATCAAATGAAATAGTTTTCGATATCGGAATTATAGATGTATACAAGAGATTCCTGATAAAGAAATCTAGAATTATCATTGACACACATGCTCGTGCTTTATTCTAAATTGTCAATCCTTATGCTTTTTGGATTTCCATATAGAGACATATCTATATAATCATATATTTCACATATTGTAATATAAATACCATTCATAAGGTCAATGTATTTAACAGATTCATATTTCCAAAAACAAGTCAGACATCAGGTCATGATACTATTTAGGGAATTTTGTCACTTGTTTGACATATCATATACCCCATCTTACCGGGTCTCGCCGGAGAGGTAACCCCATCTTACCCGGACAAGCTGGAGAGTCTGCTACACCATACCCAATCTTGCTGGAGAGGTAATTTGTATTTCCCATAAATAGATCTTTCTTAAATTATGATTTTGAAAGTGCATCTTTTATTATGGCCTGCATCAAGAAGCAAGGAAATTAGTATTCATATGACGGATCATATTCAAGAACCAAGTAGTACCAATAAATAAGAAATAATAGTGGCCAAGTGTTATCGCTTATTTACTGTACTTACAATGTTCTAGTCATCATCCTCACGGCATACTAATACCCATCACATTATACCTATACAAATAATTAGCTCATCTCGAAGCCTATATTAAGGTATCTTTCTTAAGTTCAAGTCTAAATACTATCCTAGTTGCTACCAGTTAATAACAATTTCCTAACTCTTTCGTTTAAGCTTAGGTATTATTACAACACCTAATTGCTTAAACCAGTGGCTCTGATACCACCTCTGTCACGACCCCCGAACACACCCTGGACGGGAGCCGCGAGCAATCAAGTGGTACCGGTGGTTATTTTGAAAATATTGCAGCGGAAATGTTTCATCAGGACCGTGAGTTAGGAAAATATAAGAGTTTAGAAACACTGGATTTTATTTATTAAACAGATGGGAATAACCCGTATTTTACAAAGGTAGCTTTAGTATGGGATAAAGCCAACTACATAAAACAATGTTTAATTTAATTTAATTTAATTTAATTCATTTGATAAAATAAGCCACTTCTTTAAGGCTTTCGGTGCCGTATCACAACTCTTATTCCAATCTACTGTAATCACCTGAAATACGTTTTAAAAACATTTGGTCAGCAGGAAATACTGGTGAGTTCATTCAATTTTGCACAAAAAACACATTTGTTATAATTTACAGTATTAAGAGCGATTACAATGTTTTTATATCAACCAATTACCCCAAATCGGTATTTGTCACTCGACCGGATCTGTGACTATGGTCATATCAAACATTGGCTACCCGTTGTCCAATGGTGAAGTTTATCAAGTAGTGTATACAAAACCCCACATACCGGCAGTAATTGAAGATTACAAAGACTTAATCACTGTAATTACAACTTTGAAAACAGGTAGGGTTTTGAAAGCAATTTGCTAAAAAGATAATGACTCACATTGCAAATTTAAACGGTCAGAGTCTGCCGACTGATTAAGCTGGTAAACCTAGTGAAATATATAATGCAAACGAAACTAGGTTAGTAACTTAATACAACATTTACGATAATTCACAAGATCGAAACCCTCACGACGAATGACAAAGTATAGCCCAAAATTTTAGGTAGCACTTAGACATCCATCGGATCGGTTTTAATCGATTGGATATAGTATTGTAGCAGTGATCGAGTTATTACCCCGTTATCGTAGCAGCGTTTCGGTACTATAATTTGTTATTTAAGCAGAGGGATGGCGTTTTTGAAAGAAATTTTCGAGCAGATTGAACTGCCCATGCAACGCTCAATTTATAGCAGTTTCGTCAGTCTCTCGCAGCCCGCGACGGCCTGGAGGAGATTCTTTGCGCCCCGCGAGGGCCAGCCTAGCTACCGCTAGGGCTGCCGTGTCACCCCTAGCCTTGCCACGTGGACGTCCCTCATTGTTATCCGGAGATTCCAGGGCTGTCGCTCCCTGTGACAGACTTTCTTAACTCTGTCGCGCCCCGCGACAGACTGAAATTTATTGTTTTCTTGGATTTTTATAAAAAGTAAGGTTTTATGGGTTCGGGTTTTCACTTACGGAGCGTTTTAGGACATTTTTGTGCAAGCCGCTACAGGCAACAACAGGCCATCCAGTAAATTAAGCTCTTGAAGCTCTGTAGGGCTTATTCTTCATGATAAAATCCAGATAGTCTTCCCTTAGTTACTTTTTGAGACTAGGGTTGCTAACTGGTCTATTAGATGCCTTCTGTCTGACATTTTGGCAAAATCTTCAAGTCTATTCACTTTGGTGAATTCTGTAGACATGATTTGATGTGCCTCTTTATCACTCTTTCCCTTGCTTTTGATAGAAACGATATTTTCATCCTGTTTGAGCTTTAAATCCAGGTACTCTTGTACATTATTAGGCTTTTTATAGATTTTGAGAGAAAGAAAGGTCACTTTCCTTATGCCAGTTATGGAGTAGAAGGACTCTATCCCTTTTGAGACATGTCTTAACTCCAATGGGTCAAGTATGTTAGGTGGAAGTGTGGTAGGTGAAGGAGTGGTAAGTGCAGTAGTAGTGGTGGTGGAAATGTGAGATGTAGTGGTGGTGGTGGTTGTTTGGATAGGAGATGCATCAGGAGTTTCTTCATCATCGTCTTTGATAATGAACTTAGTTCTCCTGGTTCTGGTATGTACTTTTTGTATTTTTGGTGTGGTGTGGGGGTAGTGATGTAGTTTTTCATTTGAGAAGTCCTTTGGGGGGGGGGGGGAGGACATAGATAGTAATGGTGAAGGTGGTTTTGTGTAGTTGTAACCTCTGTTGTCACTTTTTAAGTGGCAGCAAATGCTTTGGCAGTGGAAGTGGTGGTGATTTGAGTAGTGAAGGTGGGAACAGTGGTTTGGGTTGTGATAGATGGAACAATGGGTGTGATAGGTGCAACAGTTCTTTGACTAACCCTTGTTGAAGAACCTTGGTTGTCTTGGATTTCTTTTCTTTTGATGATCTCCTGCACTGTGATCTGCATGTTGCATTCTCTTGTATCCCTTCTCTTTTGCTTCTCAATTTCTTTATTAATTTCTTCTTTTCTATCCCTTTTGAGTGCAGCAATGTCATGACTTTTTCTAGCCTTTTTGACATGGGGTTGAAGCTTTCTCATGCATTCTTCTAACTCCCCCGTTTTGGCATCATTGTATTTTGGGAGAGTGAGAGCTTCACCAGTGTTTTCAAAGATACAGTCTTTAACGGCTTTAACTTCTGCCTGTGTATCTTGGTACCTAGTATCCACTATTTTTCTTATAAGCTCTTCTTACTTGAAAAATTTCTCTTCTGTAGCCTGCTTTTGAAGATGTAGGTATCGTTCAACATGAGCCCACATTTCTTTTGCAATTTCTGCATTTGAAGGACGAGGTCTGGAGTTTTGAATCAGGATTTTCAGCATATCCTTGATCTCTCCAACAGATGTTTCTTAGTTTGTGACCATCTCCGTCAATTCTTGATAGTTTAATCCGTCACATGAGTTAACAGGATCATCTGAATTCCAACCAGATGTGGTTAAACTTGGTTTTATACCAAGTGCCTCTTGTTCTTGGTACTGGGGGGACTTCCAATTGGAGAAGAGACTAATGTCTTGACAGTTGTTGCCTTCGTGGGGGTCTTAATGATGTAACAACTTACCAACTATGAGAGTGTTGTCTCAACAGTTGTAGTAACTGCCCCACTTGAAATACCAACGTGTATCTCTTTGGATATAGAAGGTGTAGCCTCCTCTGCTTGTGGGATAGCAATGATCTCTAAACTTGCCCTATTCACTTGTTGAAGTGAACTCTTTTTTATTTGTTGTTGAGAGGAACTAGGTACATGCAAGTCAGATGTATCAATTGCATCAAGCAATTTTTGTAAGGGTGAATGGACTGTTGAAGTGTTTGGAGGTGTACAAGGATAAGCAGCCTTAGGAGAGGGGCTTGAGAAGAGATAATCAAGTGATATATCTCCCCCTTGATGTGTGTCCCCTGTGCTTACAACACTTTCCTTTTGTGAGGAAGAATGAGGATTTTGGATGGGTGGAGATGTTTGCATCTGTTATGAGGAAGTAACAACAGATGTCTGGGTTTGTTGCTTTTGTGCTGCAACAGCGATCTCTGGCATCTCAACCCCTAGAGATACCCTTTTTGTGGTTTTTCTTTTGGATTTTGGGATATGAGTGGAAGTGGTTTTTATGGAAGTGTCTGGTGTGGGTTCCATAGTGTTGGGATGTGCACCATGGTCACCAGGAGCAGTGGGCTCAGCAATACATGTTGTAACATCTGTTACTTGGTTTTCTAAAACGTTTTCATTCAACACATTTTCTTGGCTTTTGGCCATCATGTGCGTGAAAGTTTCATTTGAAACACTGTTAGTTTGTAATGCTTCACCTTTTTCAAAACTTTATTTCTTAAAATGTTTTCAGGTAAAAGCTTAATTAATAGCCTTGGATAGATAAGAAAAGGATTAACAATACCTCTCCTGATTTCCCTCAAGTTTGCTACCAAATCTAGAAATAGTGTTTGACATAGCTTATGATTTGAATTTCTCAAAATAGCGTACCCCAGATACTGATTTTTTAGGGGCATCTCATTAAAAGCAATGGTTTTAGCAGAAAGGCAAACCAAGAGAGTATGGAAAAAGAATTTCATTTCAGGTGGGAACTTTGGTTTCAAAAGTGTTGCTCCCACCATCTGACCTTCATAGCCCCTTTCTATGAACTCAACATGTATGTCATTTTTAGGGTAAGTTTCCATACATGTCATATTCTTTAATTGGAACATAGTGGAGATGGATTCCGTGGTGATTTCTACATGTTCTTCGTTAATGGTGGAGGTAATGAGAAAGGGCTTTTTGTTTTGCAAAGACAACTTTGCATTTGCCCAGAAATCTCTGAGTGTGGAAAGATAGATGGGTGCGTCGGTGGTGATGATGTAGAGATATTTAATGAATTGATGATGTCAATGATGGAATGGAAGTCCATATTCTTGTTATGCTTTACAAGATATGGTAGGTAATTGTGCGGGGTTTTGATTTTGAGAGCCATGATGAACTATGGTTCAAACCTTTTGAAAATCTTTCAAGAAATTATTTTGATTGAAAACAGAGTTTGATGGAAGCAAATTCAGAGTTTTTCTCTTTTGAAAATTTTCAATAATGGAGGACAGAAGTATTGTTTCTCAATGGTTTTTATAGGTTTAATGGAACAGGGATGCCAGCATGGACAACGGTTACTTTTTAGTCCACGTGGTCAGCTCCTATTTGTCAGCAAACCTCTGTTCAGAAAGTGGGTCCTACTAAAGAAACCCTCTGATGAAGATATCAAAGATCTGTTTTCAAAATATCTGTTTAACCTCTGTTGTGCTCAACAGACCTTTGAACAATATGATCAGTGTTTTCAAACATCTGTTTGACTCTTGGTCAATAGAATTTTGAAAAACCTCTGTTTGAAACCTTTATTGGGTTAAACAGAATTTTGGATGGAAACAGTTACTCTGTTTGACTTTTAAAAAGTCAAACACTGGTTTTGAAAAACAATGGTTCTTTTGCCTTAAACAGTGGTTATTACACTTGAACTGACTTTTGAACCATTAAAACAATTCTTTTTGGTGATTTTGTTAATCTTTTCTTGATTTTTGAATAATGATTTTGGTTTCTAAAATTTTTAAGACATGAATTAAAATAGAAGATAAAAATAATTTGGATTTTTCAGAACAGTTTTTCTTGCTATTATTGGGATAGAAGATAGATGCACATGTAAACTTTGTTGGTACTTTCAAATTACCAACATTGGTTTCCTGCAGATGATGGTGAAGGGGTTAATCTTGGAGATGATCTAAATCTTGGAGATGATCCAAAGCATTACTTGCTTTGGATTTGGTGTTATCAACCACTGCAATGGCTTCTTGGTATTTGTCTTTGGTCATTAGGAGTTTTTGTATAATCTCCCGCAAGTGTTTTTGACCCTCTACAAGTGCTTGCACACTTGGGTCAATGGATGTTGACCATTCCCAACAAGATGTTGATACCTATGAGGATGCATGTTTACCCTTGGCTTTTGAGGTTGTGGTACAGGTTCTATATACCTGTAAGGCATTTTATTGTAAGGTGGTTTCCCATAGCCTTTGGGTTGTGCATTTTGTGATGCAACATACGTTTGACCTGACCTATGTGCAGGATGTTGGTTTGACTTTTGTGAATAAACAATGTGGTTATGCTTAACTCTATTGGAAACAAATTGGGTAGTCTGGTTACCAGGCCCATCTTTCCTTTTGAAGTTCATTTTCTTTCTAGATCTATTTAGATTTACATCAAATGGTTTGAGAAAAGAACACTGTTGAGTCAAATGGTTAAGTTTTCCACAAATGGTACACCCAGGAGTGGATACACAAACACTATTTGTTCTTTTAATATCATATGCTTTTATCTTAAAACAGTCTGTTGTTATATGATTTAATCATCCACATAAATCACACTTCAGTGTTGGATCCTTATCTTTCTTTTTACCCTTATTTCTCTTTTCATGTACAAATGTTTTAATATATGTTTGAGATCTGGTAAGAGGAATGATTTTTATCTTGGGTGGGTCAATACCATTTGGGTTTGTAAAATCAATGGGTTTGAAATTCTTCTGAACATCACATTCGTCTGACCAAGTAGGTTTAAGTTCATACCTAAGTGTTTCAGCTTGAATGGAGCTTAGTGGGTTTTCAAGAATTATTTTCTTCCCACTAAGTTTAGTGATTTTTATTTCTTCCCCACTTGATGTAGTTGGTATAACTCAACCATTTCAGAGTCAATGGAAGCTTGGATTTCTTGTTCTTGGTCATATTTTCTAAAACCAACCCCAAACTTCACATTGCCACTGATTTCTTTATCCAGAAGCATCTCATAACCATGACAAGATTCTACCCATTTTTCATAGGTGATGTGTGTGGGTTCCAACTCCTTTTTATGGTTTTGATATTTTTCTATCATAGACTAGAGTTGATCCTTGGTAATGGATGCTTCATGTTTCAAACTGCTTAACTCAAGGTCTTTCTCAGTTATTCTTGTTTTAAAATCTTTTTGTTTAAATTTCAAGAATGAGTTCACTGATTTGTAACTTTTCTCTAAGATTCTCATTCACCTCTTTTATGTTAGCAAATGCTATTATGCATTTGTCTGAATACAACTCTTTAAGAGTTTGAGATGGTACCTTATATGCAGCCATTTCGATCTGATCATCACCAGCACCGATAAAATTAGTAGAACTTTTGGAATACTTCTCATCCATTTTCTCTGCAAGCTCAGAGTCAACAACAAGTATTTAACCTAAGCCTTTAGCAGGGTTTACCAACAATCTCTTCTCCACCAATAGTTTGAACTAGTCTGCTTTACCTGAATCATGCTAAATAGCCATAAAATAAAAGTTTTCATGTTCATCACATTCATTTGCAATTAAAGCAAAATTTTCATTAGTTAATTTTTCTGGCAAGCTACTCTAGTCAACATAGCCATGTGAAAAGAAGCTCTGTTGACCAAGCTCTGTTGTTGCAGGAACATAAGTAGCATGTGATGCTTGAGCATGTGCCATTGGCATTTGGACATACTGAACCTTAGGAATTTGGGGTGCATGAACATAGTGTGCAGGTACATGAGTCATGGTTTGTGCAAAATGAGCTGTGTTTTGCACATTTGGTTTAGGGGTAGTTTGGGTATACATCTGTTGTTGTGTGATAGATTGGGTCCTTTGACTAGGACATGTAATCATTGGTGCAGAGTTGTTTGTTTGACTCTTGCATTCTGTAGCAAAGTTTCCTAGCCTATTACACTTAAAAGATTTAGTTTTGGATTTATCCAACCCCACTTTGGACCTACCATTTAATCCAGGATAAGTCGTACCAGTCCTTTTGTAAAAATTATTAGCTCTTAGACTGAGTAGGGCTACCTAATGCAGTATATCCATTTCTTCAAGATCAATTGGATCTATATGCCATAGATCATCGAGGATAAACAACATATTATCATTGACATGAGTTTCATCATTTGCTGCAAAAGTATAGCTAATGGAATGTTGATCAGAGTTGATACCCGTTGATATATCAATAAAATGATAAATACTCTGATAACTTCCTATTCCAGATGATGAACCTTCCTGACTCAAAAGTGTTATGTTACCAAAAACGTAACTATCATACACTTTTTTCCAGTTTCCTTTAGCTTTTTCTTTTGGAAAAACTCCCTCTCAAAGGTTAGGAGCTTTCCATGTAGCTGGGTCAAACTCATGTCCTTGAAATCAGGGGATGTTCTCATCACTATTGAAATAGTGTCCCATTTTTTAGGCTGAGATCTTAGGATTGTAATAGTGTCCCATTTTTTTATGTTCTCACCGGAAGCAGCCTCTCTATTATTACGGGGTAGAGGTAAGGCTGTACATCTTACCTTCCTTAGACCCTACCTTAGCTTTGTTATTGGTGGGATTTACTGAGTATGATGATGATGATGATGATGATGATTATAATATAAAACAGTAATTTAATTAGTAGATGTTTTAAACATATAGTAAAAAAAATCCTTTTAAAGAATAATAATGTGTTGTCACATTAACATTATTTGAAATTGTTTATTATAAGTAGAATTGTTATTAATAACTAATTATATATTTTAGATAATTCAAAAGTAAATGATAAAAAAATCTAAGTAGACAATAAAACATTTATTAGTATAAAGTTGTTAAGGAATTTTTAATTGTTTTGTATTAATTAATTAATAATAATAATAATAATAATAATATTTGTGAATTAAATGAGAGAATAATGCCATGTGGCATTCTATAGACTCTTTTATTAGTATGAGAATGTCATGTGCCATTAAGTAGACTCTTTTATTAGTATTAGATTCAATATTTTAATTTTTTACTCCCTTCTTTCAATTCCGAAGATAGTAAAGAAATTATTTGACAAATCATGTTTCAAAACTTCGGAAAGATACAGCCAATTCTGAAAGGCTACAACAAAACTATTTACACACCAAAAGGGAATGATAAAAAGAGCGCTATATATTGCTTTACTGATAGTATACACCGAATGTATAAATTATGTAGAGGGTGCAAATGTTGTGTGATATGTTGCTTTTCTCTTCTTTAGATTGATACACTATTACAATTAATTGTGAGATGAGATTTTTTTGGTGTTTAAAACTAAGTAGAAATGGTGAAATATTGAATAAAGCATGTAAGTGCAGTATCCGGTGACTAAAGATTATTGATGCCAAACAGAACTGATAGCAACAGTTAAGGAGGAGTCTAACCGATTCGGCATGGTCTAAACGCCTTCCGAATCACCATTGCACTGTATTTGATGTTTTTTTTCCACCAAACATCATGGAGACGTGAAGATTCTGCAGAAAACATGAAGAAATTGAAGTTGTTTGTCGACTGAGATGTTTTCTTGTTTTCCAAGTTGTTTAAGATATGAGGTTTTATCTAAAAAGGAGGTGTCCGAATTTAAGTAAGTGTTAGAAGTTTTTTTGTCTGTATTTGTTACTTCTGAACTTCTTGATGACCTAGTGTGTAGTCACACTAATTGTCAGTACTTAAATTCTTCTGTCCGAATTTATGGAGTGACAGTACTCCCACACTCCTTGTCCGAATTTGTGGTTTGTAAGTACTTATTCACTTCCCTTGTCCGTATTTAAGTATTGTGTGAACTTATATTCTTTTGTGTGAATTTATAAGTGTCAGTACTTAAAATCAATCCATGTCTGAATTTAAGTATTGTGAGAACCTATATTCTTTTGTGCGAATTTGTAAGTGTGAGTACTTATTTTCTTCTATTCTGTCCGAATTTATAAATTAAGCAGAACTTATTTTCTTGTGTCAGAATTTATAAGTTGATCAGAACTTATTTTCATGTATCCGAATTTATTGTTTGGTTAGTATTTATCATCTGTCCGAACTTAGAAAATTTGTCAGTACTTAGTGTCTTGTCCGACCTTATAGAGTTATCAGTACTTATGGGTCTCTTGTCCGAATTTAGAGATATAAGTACTAATTCATCTCTCTTGTCCGAATTTATAAAGTTGTCAGAACTTATTCCTTCTATTGTCCGAATTTAGAGTAAGTTTTTAAACTTTCTTTGTCCGAATTTAAGATTGTAAGTACTTAATTCTTGTCCGAATTTATGGAGTGTAAGTACTTACACATTCTTTGTCCAAATTTGTGCGTCAGTACTTATACATTCCATTGTCAGAATTTGTGGTTTGTAAGTACTTACTTCTTGTTCGAATTTATTATTTCTTTGAATCCGAATTTTTGGTTTTTACTTGTAAAGTCCGAATTTATGGGTTATATTCAGAATTTTCGAGTTATATTCGGTTTCTAGATTCTCAGTGTACGGATTTGGTCTGTTCTACAATTTTCAGACAATTTGGGACTTTTATTGGGCTTTTGAAGAGATACGAAGGTGACGTGGCTTGGACGTTGACAGTTTACAAAGAAATAGGGGGAGTAAAAACTTCTTATTTTCTTCGTAAACCTAAAGCTTGTGCGCGAAAAGGCTCGTGTGTGATGGAGTTTTGTCATGTGTGTTTGTGTTTGTAATCAAGTATGGATGTGATGAAGTTGGATTCTCGGTTGACGACTAGTTAAAGATTCAACCTTATTAGTTGTTGTTTAGAGTAGAGAAGATTGGTTTCTTGATCCCTGTCACAACCCCCGTTCCCTAATGACCCAGGAACGGGCGGCCGCGGCCAGTTTCAGTGGTATCGGTGTTTATCAATTTGGCAGCGAAAATTTTCATCAGAACCGTAGTTAGGAAATATTGTTATCAGAGTTAAATACCAAATTGTTTAAAATAGATAAATGGGATAAAACCCATTGTTTGCTGATAATGCTTTTATAATAACAAGTGGGACAAAACCCGATTTTCATTTGTAATATATTTATAGGGAATATCCCTAATTATTGAAAACGATTCTCCTTTTTAATTAGGTAACTTTTATGGACACTTTTCTAAGCCTTCAGTGCTCTCCAGCTGGCTTTTATTGGCTTCATACTAAGTTACCTGAAACACGTGTTTAAAATATTTTATCAGCAAGAAATACTGATGAGTGAATCCCAGTTTAATCAAAACAGGTTTTATCATTTCACAGTATTAAGAGCGATTACAATGTTTATATCTACACAATTGTTCATTCAGTACTGTCAATCCTGACTGGTGGGTCATATTACACCTTGGCTAACTCTTTGTCCAATTGTAACGTGTTCCACATTTTGTATACAAAACCCCAACATACCGGCAGTAATTGAAGAACTACAAAGACTCAATCATTGCTAATTATAGTTTTAAAATAAATAAAGGTTTTGTAAAACAATTTACAAAAAGGAGATTACTCACATTGCTAATTTAGGTATTCCCTTGTGACTTCCTGGTTATAATCTATTAATTAAACAATGCACACGCGTTAGTATAATAACCCAATTTACATTAGTGATACCCTCCCCGAGACAGAACTCCAATGACTATGTCGGGCAGAGCCTCGACAGCCATTACGGAGCACTAGATCAATCGGGCAACGTAACTAATACGTAACCGGGGGTTATGATACTTACATCGAGGCAGAGCTTCGCTATTTAGGGGGGTATTATGCCCGATATAAATTTTATAATTCAGAATTTGAGAGAGAGAAGCATGAGATTTGAACGAAGAAAATGAAATGCCGATCGATTCAATTTATAGGGCTGTTTCGGCAGTCCCTCGCGCCCCGCGAAAGAGACCACAAGGGTTTTCGTGCCCCGCGAGGGCCCCTAAGGCGGCAACGAGTTGCTGAGTCATCCCGTTTGTCGACGCGTGTCCTGCCACGTGGCGGCTCCGCGTTACGCCGCTTGTCCCCTCGCTCGCGGCCCGCGAAAAATCACAAGCAGTCTGTCGCGCCCCGCGACAGACTTAAATTATTGTTTTTATGTGTTATTTAATAAGATAAAGGGATTTCGGGGCCGGTTTTCATATACGGGGTGTATTTTAGGACATTTGGTGGTGTCTAAAATATTTTAAGGAGGGTTGTTATATCTTGGGTATAACTCTTGGATTGTTTAAAATATATCATGCACTCGCATTATGTATAGTAACCCAATTCAACTTTTATCCCTACCTCACGAGACAGAACCCCAACGAACTTAGTCGGGCAGAGCCTCGACATGCATTGGTGGGTCCTAAATCAATCGGACAGGGTATTGACTCAGTGGTCAGGGGTTACAATACTTAAAACGGAGCTGAGTTTTATAATTATTAAATAAATAATAAATAATATAGAATATTTTAGAGAGAGAGAGGAAGTTGGCGACACAAGAGATGGGAGCAAGCAAGTTGAATTCTGCATGTTCTATTTATAGTGTTTTCTAACTTCTTGGAGTTCCTACACGTACCCCAGATGCATTAATTTCATATGGTGAGTTTGAAGGCCACGTACATTAATCTTTAAATTCAATATGAACACATAATTTTCAACATTTAATGAAATGTTAGAATTTTATTATTTTTATTATTTTATTCAATACGATCACTTTATGTTTTGATTATTGTTATTATTATTTTATTAGTTTATATATTATAATTAATTCAGCTGCTTCACTTATTTGGCGCGTATAACTTCTAAAATATGACGTTTTATAAAACAATGAATATGTCATTAGAACGAGAATATTTGTGTCTACATTTTGAACCAAGTTTTATTAAAAACGAAGTAGGTTCAAATATTATGTATATTTATAAATTTAATTATTAAACGGTTCCTAGATCCGTCTAGGTACTTCATATTTCTACCAGTCAACTTACCCATAATCTACTCGTATAATAACTTTATTTAAAATTTAAAATTTTGGGAATGTTACATCCTCCCCACCTTGTTTTAAATCTCGTCCTCGAGATTTGGACTACGATATCTTCTTGGGTTACATCACGTCTTTTAGTTGGTTATCAAGCTGTCTGGGATAGAATCAAAAGATGAATATAAGGATATCATAGGATAATTGGAATTTAATGGTCTCAAAACTTAGTTTCAGGAATTGATGTTAACTGAATAAGATGAAATGATACAATCATCAATGTGACTAAATTTCATAAGTCGAAAGAGAGATTTGATAGTCAAAAAATTCGAAATGCAGTGACTTTTAGAAACAATAGAATCTGATGTCAGAAGAGAACTTACTTTGATTGTCAGTTGAGAAAGATTCTGAATCAATAATCTCGAAATAAAAGTATGAAAAATGATTTGTTAATTACCAAACTATAAATCAGTGACAATTGAATGGCAGGGATATACCGAAAATACAATAGGATTTAGTGTATTATTATCTTGATACATAACTGTATCAAGACTACTTAAATGATGAGTCGTATGAATTGATATAATTAAGATTTATGATTAGCTCAGGCTACAAATTTTGACACTGCCAGGCGTTGTAATGATTTGAAAGGGTTCAATGATTACGGTGACCGAACGAATTCACCATTTTCAAAATTAACTAAAAGTTTCAATGAAGTGAATCTGGATATTCAAAAGATAGGATGTCCAAGTGAAAGAAGAAATGAATATTGTAGGTTTCATTCAAAAATGTTGGAGGTACATTGGAATAAGAATTTAGGTACCTTTATTTTAACATAAAATTGTATTAAGGCTGGTTTAGGATAAATAAATGAATAAATTCGTACCTCATGTGTGAAAATGAAATGAGTCCAAGTTTCAAAGAAATCGCTACTGCAAGGTGTCGTGTTTTAACAAATGATTCATTGAAATTGAAGACCTTAAACAAGTTTACTATGATTCAATTAATGAAATTACCTCGAATATGATGATCTCAATTCAACATATGGGATTTTGAATTGAATGTATATTGTGAACAAGTTCAAACAATTGAGCTTGGTTTGGATGTATTCCAACAATGGATATTTGTATTGACAAGAAATGGTAACAATAAAAATCCTGTAAGTATCTTTTGGAAAGAAAAGGAGTTTTCCAAGAATTTTATTGACTTGATTATCAAAAGTCAACATTATGTAATCATTTAGATCATTAAAATCAGTATAACGAAATATTTATTAAAACTCACGAATAATTGATCTTTTGAAGTGAATTCACATGCATGACAAGAAATGCACGTACGACATAGGAATTTGTCAAGAGATGAGACAAATGAGAGTTGGCTTTATAAAGAAAAATAAAGACCTTTTATTATTAAACTTTTTTTTGGAATCAAAAGTCAACTAATACTTTAGCACAGATAATACGTAAAGGTGCTTATTTTAGAAGTTGTTGTTTCCTCCGGTGTCATAAATATTTATGCGTTCTCCTTAGCTTCATCTGGGTTCATAGTCTTGTTGTCGGGTGCTTTAGATAATTTTAGACAGTAGGGACGGATATGACCTGGATCTCCGCAGTTGAAACAGACGTTAGTTTTCCTTCTACATACTTCCTCTGCATGTCCAGCCTTCTTGCAAAAACTACAGCGGTGTATTTTCCTAGAATGGCGTCTTTTTGAACTCTTCTGATTATAGTTGTTGCAGGTAGGTTGCGCGATTGATGATCCCGCTTCTTGGTTCTCATTGGTTTTGTCAGAGCATAATTCCTTATAAGAGTAGGGTTAGGTTTGAAGTGATGGAGTTTTGATACGAATATCATGACTTCCATTGTTAATAGGGTTAGGTTTGAAGTGATGGGTATGCTCACAACGTAAAGTAGGACCTTCGTTTATAGGCATAGAAATTTTAATAGCTTCAATGATTGAAGGTATGGCATTCGATATCCCTTGAGCTATTATGTTTTCTATAGTACTTTTGTCCAAAGAGTTTTCATTACTAGCCTGAATTTTTTGATTGCAGGTTATTTCCTTTGACATCTGAATTGCAAACATATTCCGATATAATTATCACAGAACTAAGCAATTATACAGGCACATTTTTGTTGCTCATTTTACATTTAGCACAAGAATAATCATACCTATTAATATGATGCATTGATAAATATATATATATATATATATACACACACACACACATATATATATATATATCATATTTTAACATTTTCTTTCACTATCTATTTTATCAAAATATAAGGGAGGTATATTATGTGCTATTTCCTGTTATCATAGTTACAGACGAGCTTTTATTCTAAATTATAGGCTCGATGTTTTACTAAGAATGGCTTTATATTTTCTCAACTTAGCTTATATTCTCAGAGCTCAGGATTGGATAAATATTCATGATGTTTGGTGGAAACTGTAGTTGTGACTGTGGCTAGAATTAGAGGTTTATATAAGATCCTGAGTTTTCTAGTTATTGATTTTATTATTATTTTTTTAAGTTACAAAATTATACAGTACCAAATGTTTTTATACATATTTCCATTTTACGTCTGAAATATATTTTATGAATTATTGAATACTTATATATTTTTCACACACTTTTCACGTGTATATATATATAGGTACATATGCTGATATCATATAACAAAAGTATATGTAATAAAATATATATATAATATTTTCATAGTATCATTATGAAAATTCTGTTGTAATATTGTATTAAACAATAAACATGTTTTAAGTATGCTGAGATATTATATTTTAACAAAATAAATATAATTACTTGTTTTGTCAAAACTTTGACAAAATATATAGATATTTTAAGTCAGGTAGAATTTTGGGCTATATCACAATTAATAAAGCACACTACTTGTATCAAGTAATATTATAATATTTCAGTAACATTATATCTAAAGGGTGTTATTTTACATCTTTGATTAAGACATTAATGTCAATATCATAATATTATTACAATTTATTTTGAATTGTATTCACATAAATATATGGGTACGGTATATATCACAAAATATCTTATGAATATATTCTCTTTATATATTTACTGCATAACATACTATAAGATACAAATAGGGGTTACACATCTTGAGAATTTAAATGACATGAAATCATTTAGGTATATTACATATTATCTTAATATTTATATTATGTTATTTTTCGAAGTACCATACCTGATTTGTGTTACCTTATATTAATATTAAAATATTATTGTTAATATCGTAATATTATTGTAACGTCATAAAATTCATATTGAATTATTTTCATACAAATATATGATATACATATAATATATCATAAAGATTAATAAGACATAACACTTATTAATATATCACCTATATATATATATATATATATATATATATATATATATATTTCTTAAATATAGCATAACTGTAAGATACAGATATGGGTAGCACATATTGGGAATTCAAAATTCGTTAAATGACATAAAAATCATAATAGGCATATTAGAATTTTATGTTTACAGAATAACACATTAGATATTAATTTCCTAACACAAATGGTTAAGGTTTAGGTATTGGAAAAACACCTAAAGGGCTTAAACCAGTGGCATAGCTCTGACACCACCTTCTGTCACAACCCCCGTTCCCTAATGACCCAGGAACGGGCGGCCGCGGCCAGTTTCAGTGGTATCGGTGTTTATCAATTTGGCAGCGGAAATTTTCATCAGGACCGAAGTTAAGAAATATTGTTATCAGAGTTAAACACCAAATTGTTTAAAATAGATAAATAGGATAAAACCCATTGTTTGCTGATAATGCTTTTATAATAGCAAGTGGGACAAAACCCGATTTTCATTTGTAATATATTTGTAGGGAATATCCCTAATTATTGAAAACGATTCTCCTTTTTAATTAGGTAACTTTTATGGCTACTTTTCTAAGCCTTCAGTGCTCTTCAGCTGGCTTTTATTGGCTTCATACTAAGTTACCTGAAACACGTGTTTAAAATATTTTATTAGCAAGAAATACTGATGAGTGAATCCCAGTTTAATCAAAACAGGTTTTATCATTTCACAGTATTGAGAGCGATTACAATGTTTATATCTACACAATTACTCATTCAGTACTGTCAATCCTGACTGGTGGGTCATATTACACATTGGCTAACTCTTTGTCCAATGGTAACGTGTTCCACATTTTGTATACAAAACCCCAACATACCGGCAGTAATTGAAGAACTACAAAGACTCAATCACTGCTAATTATAGTTTTAAAATAAATAAAGGTTTTGTAAAACAATTTACAAAAAGGAGATTACTCACATTGCTAATTTAGGTATTCCCTTGTGACTTCCTGGTTATAATCTATTAATTAAACAATGCACACGCGTTAGTATAATAACCCAATTTACATTAGTGATACCCTCCCCGAGACAGAACTCCAGTGACTACGTCGGGCAGAGCCTCGACAGCCGTTACGGAGCACTAGATCAATCGGGCAGCGTAACTAATACGTAATCGGGGATTATGATACTTACATCGAGGCAGAGCTTTGCTATTTAGGGGGGTATTATGCCTGATATAAATTCTATAATTCAGAATTTGAGAGAGAGAAGCACGAGATTTGAACGAAGAAAATGAAATGCCGATCGATTCAATTTATAGGGCTGTTTCGGCAGTCCCTCGTGCCCCGCGAAAGAGACCACAAGGGTCTTCGCGCCCCGCGAGGTCCCCTAAGGCGGCAACGAGTTGCTGAGTCATCCCGGTTGTCGACGCGTGTCCTGCCACGTGGCGGCTCCGTGTTACGCCGCTTGTCCCCTCGCTCGCGGCCCGCGAAGAATCACAAGCAGTCTGTCGCGCCCCGCGACAGACTTAAATTATTGTTCTTATGTGTTATTTAATGAGATAAAGGGATTTCGGGGCCGGTTTTCATATACGGGGTGTATTTTTGGACATTTGGGGGTGTCTAAAATATTTTAAGGAGGGTTATTATATCTTGGGTATAACTCTTGGATTGTTTAAAATATATCATGCACTCGCATTATGTATAGTAACCCAATTCAACTTTTATCCCTACGTCACGAGACAGAACCCCAACGAACTTAGTCGGGCAGAGCCTCGACATGCGTTGGTGGGTCCTAAATCAATCGGATAGGGTATTGACTCAGTGGTCAAGGGTTACAATACTTAAAACGGAGCAGGGTTTTATTATTATTAAATAAATAATAAATAATATATAATATTTTAGAGAGAGAGAGAGAGAGGAAGTTGGCGACACAAGAGATGGGAGCAAGCAAGTTGAATTCTGCATGTTCTATTTATAGTGTTTTCTAACTTCTTGGAGTTCCTACACGTACCCCAGATGCATTAATTTCATATGGTGAGTTTGAAGGCCACGTACATTAATCTTTAAATTCAATATGCACACGTAATTTTCAACATTTAATGAAATGTTAGAATTTATTATTTTTATTATTTTATTCAATACGATCACTTTATGTTTTGATTATTGTTATTATTATTTTATTAGTTTATATATTATAATTAATTCAGCTGCTTCACTTATTTGGCGCGTATAACTTCTAAAATATGACGTTTTATAAAACAATGAATATGTTATTAGAACGAGAATATTTGTGTCTACATTTTGAACCAAGTTTTATTAAAAACGGAGTAGGTTCAAATATTATGTATATTTATAAATTTAATTATTAAAGGGTTCCTAGATCCGTCTAGGTACTTCATATTTCTACCAGTCAACTTACCCGTAATCTACTCGTATAATAACTTCATTTAAAATTTAAAATTTTAGGAATGTTACAATCCCACTTCTAAGACAGCTGCTAGTCGGTTCTCGAATAATGCGGTGCTTCTTGATAAGGGGAAGATTGGAGATGAAAGCCATCGGGGATTCAATGGATTCGTGAAGATAGGAGATTGATTCATGAAGATTCGTGACTAGATGAGATCATACATGAAGGGTTTCATATCATGATCAAGATGGTAGATGTACTTTTAAAGAGTTCGCTTTGTTATTAACTTATCGAACTGACTTCATGTCTCTGCGGAAGTTGAAGTGTTCCTTGTTGAGCATTGGAAATCCAATGTTTCTTCCTGCTGCTGGTTAGGTTTGAAGATTAAGGTTTCGGCCGATATTCTTACAGTGTTTGATGTTGAATTCTTCAGGTTTCACAAAGCGGCCATTTAAGTGATCGTCAACAAGTCTTTAATTCAAAGGGTTTAAGATCGTTGTGCTCTGCCGAAAAGATCAAGTCTCAGCCAAAGTAGAAAGCAGGCATGACATCATCAGTCAAGGGGGAGTCTGGAAGCGCAGTATCCGGTGACTGAAGATTATCGATGCCAAACAGAACTGATAGCAACAGTTAAGGGGGAGTCTGTAGGTGCAGCTCTTGCTGGTAACTTTGCTTTATCGGTTCTGTTTAACAAAGTCAAAGGCCAAGTCAAAGTCAAAGTGATTGATTAAATTCGGATAGTATGAGTTATTGATTAAATTCGGACAATATAAGGTTTTAAGGCTCCGAATTTATGGCTATTAGCTTGTCAGTACTTATATGTTAAGTATTGACTAGTGTGAAGAGAGTGACGTCCGAACTTAAGTATATTCGGACTAGGGCTTCTTTGTGTTAGGACTTATGCCCTAGCCTATATATGTGTGTAGGTTAGAACGAGGTATCCATTTGTGTGAAAAAATCTCTGTGAAAAGTTTTGTGCAACTCTCACAAACCCTAGGAATTCCTCAATAGTGTGTGCACATTCTAGAAAGAGAGTGACTATGCGTTAGTGAGAGAAAGCTAGGTTTAGATCTTAGTGATCTAAACCAGCTTGTAGATGATGTATACTCTTTCGGTTTATGTAATATGTGATGAATGATTCAATAATAAAGGGTTTCATCTTCTACATCTTTCTATCTTGTTTGTGTTTATGTTATTTCACGTCAGGAATCAAGTGCAATGTTGATGTTCGTCATCGATCCGGTGTTTTAACAAAGCATAATATGTACTAACCTCGATTTGATTCTAGATTTGACCCGCTGAACAATGAACCATATACTTATCAATTGCATCAATACTACACCTACCATGTGATTCAACAAAAAAACTACAACTATTACTTTTGAATGAGAAGAACCCAAATACTTCTCAGCGGCATCAATAAGAGTCAGACCCAATTAGCTTTGTACATTCAATAATTTTAAGCTCTTCTATTGAAGGGAATTTTCAACAACTAAACCTAGCCCACAGTAAGCAAAAACTTTTGCAAAAATCGGGAATAATAACTGACATTAAAACACAAATTAATTATGCATGTGCTATACACGCTACAGTTGACTTGTTCATGTATCATGCAATCTATCTGACTCTGCAAAAAAAAAAAAAAGAAGTAAAAATAGATGTGAAATTTAACAAACATCAGAATCACACCAATTAATCAACCACGTTGGGGCCTTTTTCATAACAGTAAGCTATGGTACATTGATATTGGTTCAAAATCAAATATTAGATTGTTGGAAACCTGTTAGTGTGGCCTTACGGATAATTTGATTAACTTTACGAATGTAATCAAACTTTATCAAAATGACATAACTACAAGTTCCTAACATTTACTTGACCGAAGTAATTGTTATAAGTTAAAGGGATTTTATGATTTCCCTTTAGATGCCTTTAACGTAGAGAATGGCAAGAGTTAATAACCAACCATGATTGTTAATCATATTCAAGGATCATTAGTGACAATATTCATGGTTTATAAATAGTTATATAAAGAACTCTATCAAGAACACCAACAATATACACTCTCTCATTAATATACACCCTGTTATTATCCCATCAAGATTAAGGCATCATAATAGGAATCACTATGGCTTCATCGTCATCATCTAAGATTATAATTCTCACAAGTAACTATCTCTAATTTTATATTCAAGTTTATGTTTTAACTTAATAAACATGATTAGGGTTCTATGATCTTAACCCATGTATAAGGATATAATCAACATGTGGTATCAGAGCTTATTATATTAATTATATCAATTCAACGATTTAAGTATGATTTCTAAAAATTAGAGATTAAATGGCCGATGAAAATCGCAAAACTTAAATGTTCGACCCATCGGTTTTAACTATCAATATACATTCAAATTCAACATAATTATACTTGAGATCATAAAGAAATGTTAGTTTTGATATCTATCAATTCTTGATCCAACGAATTGTGTGCCGCGTACTATCAAAATTTTAAGGCTTTTATGCTTTCAAAATTGGTTTTTGAAATTGATGAATAATTATATGAGGTTTAATAACTTATGTGCTACTGGAATTCACATTGACTAGCATTTTATTCCAAATAATAAATTGATTATTATGTTGAAATCATTTGGGAGAAATAATTGTTTTGGATAACTTATGCTAGTGATTGCTAATAGTTCGTTGATGGATGTTTTAGTTTACATCCATAAATGATTTTTATGCTTTCATACATGATGGATATTTTAGCTATCAACCATATTTAACATCCAGTTTATTAATAAAATTGAAAGTTTATTATTCTAATTATTGTTTGAATGCGAAAGTTTAAATGATGACCGATTTTTCACATATATGAACTTTCGCTTATATCCATTCATACAAAGCTTAATGACAACTTCAATATCATCATTGGATTTAATATTGAAGCTTAAGTAATGGCATTTTATGTAATTATGTGATGATACACGTGGATTATTATCCTAATTTACATAAATATTTTATTTTTGGCTCAAAAGTGTTGTGTTGTATTTATGTACTTTACCTTATTATTTATGTAATACATGAATTTTGGTCAAAGCCAAAGCGAAGCCAATGTTAATGTAAAACATTGAGACAGTCTATATATATGTATGTTCATAATATATAAATTTTGGACATAGCCAAAGTTCATATAGAACATCAAAGACGTAGTTTTAGTCAAAACCAAAATTTAGACAGAACACTAAGTTGGTTTTTATTTGTATATGTCACTACGCCAAATATGACCTATGACCACACTTTTTCAAAAATCGTCATGCCACACTTTCAAATAAATGTGTGGCTAAAGGTCATTAATGACATTTCAAAACCTTCTAGCCTACTTTTAGCCACACATTTTATTATTAATGTGACTATTGTATAACAACTCAAAACATTTAGCCACACTTTTTAAAGTGTGTCCAAATGTGACCTATTGCCACGATATTTGTTTGATTTTATAGTTCATGTGACAGAAAAACATCTTTTAGAAACTTTTGGTCACACTTTTAATAATAAATGTGGCAATCACTAGCCACAATAGAAAAGTGTGGTCAAATGTTACTAAATGCCACATTAGGTTTTTAAGTATGTGACGAAAGAGTATTATTTACTAGCCACTTATAAGTTTTTTATGTGTGGCTGTTATAGATGGTGACTGGAAAACAAAAAAAAACGTGACCGTAAGTTGTCTATCATCACGCTTTAATTAAATATACTTTATGTGACCATCTTTACTTGCCCATCTTTCTGCTCTAGTACCTTCGTCTGCAACCAGTAACTCCGCCCTACAGTATATCATGAAGATACTCTTCTCATGTCCTCCAATTTTCAGACACGTCTCTTCTCTTCTTTTCAATTAACTTTCTCATCTAAATCTGTAACCCTAATTCAATTTCTTTACCTCAAATCTCAACAAAAAAAAAAAAAAAAAACCCTAAATTCCGAAATTATTCATCAAAACCCAACCCTCTGACTTTATTATGTTTAAGTTCATCCTTATTTCGACCGATTCGCAGTGTATCCAGCTTGAATATCATCGATTAACGTTTAAACAAAGAATTAAGGTGTTCGATTTTTTGAATCTTGAAAGTTTGGATTTAGCTGCTACAACGAAGTCGGATGCTTACATCAGCAATTTGTATTCGGTTGTGCGTGATGAGAATGGGAATCTGAAGCTAGATTGTCCAGCTATTGGGAAACAGTTTTCTGCTGAATAAATTTCAGCAGATGTATATGTTATTGTTTACCGGTAGTTGATAACTATTTGGTTAGAATGTTAAACTTCAGCACAGGAAACGGTTTGCTGCTGAAGAAAAGTCATCGAGATGATCATCTCAAGTCAATGTTTCTAGAAGCATACACTTTTTCTACAAAGGGTCACAAATTACATCCTCAAGTTGTCGGATTAATACATTGTTAGGAGAGGTCTCCCATGGTGAGCTCCAACAGGAAGAAGTGTTGACTTTATGGTGTTGGTACAATCACCAGTGGGGAAAGACAACTGCTTACGAGTCAGTCCGTCATTGTTTTCAAGTGCACATTAATAAGAAACAAGTTGGAACCTGAATATGAACAAATCAATGGAACAAAGACCGACTCGTCTAAAATAGTTTAATTTGGTGATTCTTGAGTTTATGCTCACCACTAGTGCGATCTCAGCATAATTCATAATAGTTGGATTGTTTATTTATTATATATAGCATTTGGAACTGAAAATAGTGATTAAATATACAATCTTTTCTTAGAAAAAGAAGTTTAATACCCAAAAAATGTCCAACTTGATCATCTGCTTGATTTCATGATTGATTTTGTATTTGGCCTAAGTTGTTGTGACAATGTTTCCATATTCTAATTTTGTAATACATGAACTTCCCATTACTAAAAGGCCAAAAGTTGCAGTTGTGGGCAGCGGTCCCACGGATTTGTTTGCGTCTCTTGTACTTGCAGAAGTTTGGCGTTGATGTTAATTTGATGGAAAGAGGGAACCCGTAGAGAAACGTGGGCGTGATATTGGTGCTTTGGTGATCAGAAAAATACTACAATCAGAAAGCAATTTTGTTTTTGGCGAGGTTACAGCTCGTTATTCATTATTGCATTATTTTTGTTGCATAGCATATTATTGCAAAAGTTAGAACACTATTACTGGACTCTTTATCTTTCTTATTTAAATCTTTCTTATTTAAAGACTTGTGGTTAACAGGGTGGAGGAGGTACTTAGAGTGATGGAAAGTTGGTAACTAGAATCGGGAAGAAGAACGGAAGTGTTTTGTCAGTTAGTGTTCCTTCTCCATTTTAGCAACGAATGTTTTTTAGTAAGTCATTGCTTTTCTTAATCAAAGTGGGTTGGGTAACTAGTCTAGGGATGAGCTCGGTACCGACGGTTGGTACCGAAAATGTCCTAAAACGGGTACCGGTACCGAAAATACCCGGTACGGTACGGTTCGGTACCGATATTTGAAGGTAAAAACCGATACCGAACCGGTACCAAAAACATCAAAAGTTGGTACCGAATCAGTACTAAAAATATTTCGGTTCGGTAAATTTGGCTCACGAGCCTAAACGAGTCCAAACAAAATTTTATTTTTTGTATATATAATGTTATGATAATAATGATGATAGCATTGGCGAGCCGAGCTTTAGCTCGTTTAAGCGATATTGAAACGAGCTCAAGCCGAGCTTTTAGATCGTTTGAGGTTGTTCTCAAAATAGCTCGTTTAAGTGAATTCAATGCAACGGTTCTGCGTAAGGATATATCCTTATCAGACACGTTGGAATGACTAAAAAAATATACCCGTTGGAATCAGGATATCCAACAGTTATATTTTTGGGGACAATTGTTATGGGTGGAATTTTGAACCCATATCCTGACAATATATCTTGATTTTATGTTTCTTGTCTGCGATCAGGATACCGAACCAGGATACTGGTAACATCCTGTGGAGTATCTGGGTCATTACTAACAATTTGCTTGTAGATGTTGGCTATAAGGGACTAACGTTCATGAGGACCAAGTCACCCTGAAGACTCGCTCAAATTGGTTAGGAAAAGGACGTTGAAGCCGAAAGAAGTGGTCTACAACGGTCACAACGGAATATTCCAAGTATCCCGGATTTTTTGGATAGTTAGTTAATTCTTGTAACTATATAAACAGATGGCCAGATCATAGCAAACACACACAATTCGAGCTCTCATACTCGTACATTCTCATTTCTAGCTGCAAACACACTTTAACACTCACAATTTTCAATCGTTGTAACACTTAGATTCGATCTTAGCATTATCCTGCACTGTATCCTGGTTATTCAAGCAATAAGAAGAACAAGGCAGCCGACGATTGTCAGCTCCCGAGGTTTTATGCCGGAGATCTAGATTGATCAAGGGCTTTCCTCGTACATCCTGTGTCCGTTTTTACCTTTTGTAGCTCATTGTTTGATTATTGGCATCGTTTCATATCCTGAGGCTATATCCTGAAACTGTTTTTATAAACGAACAAACCAACATATTTTTCACAAACATTGCTAGCACACTATCTCACAAACTAATTTGATAACTAAATTGCTTCGCTAATTTTTGACCAAAACAGTGACTGTGGAGAGACGAGGTGGTGGCTGGTGGAGACGAGGTAGTGGTCCGATATCTAGCATACACACATACAAACACAAAAATTAAAGAGGATATAACATATAACATAAATTATAGAAAAAATTAACAAAATCTAACAAAAATCTTCCTTTATTCATTCTTGTGCGTTCACAGTCGAAGGAGGAGAAAGGAACCGAAGAGATTTGGGGAAAAGTGAGAAAGGAGGGAAGAAACCAGCCTTTAGAGTCTGTAGCGTTTTAGGGTTAATAGGGGTGACACGCGTCGCCGCTATTGAGTCTTCCTGTCGCCGCTATTGAGTTAAATAAACCCCAGCCGTTTGATCATGATAAGGAATGAGTGGCTGGGGTTTATTGTGGGACACCGGGTTCCGGTCGACCAATAGCGACGACATATGGCTTGTCTCCGCTATTGCTCCATATTCTTGTAGTATATATGTGCTATGATAGAGTTTTAATTGGTTTAATATAAAGTACTTGATATAATTATTTATAATAAACTCAAATTTCACACATTTTCATACCTCAATGGACAACTCAATGTCAGTGGTATTCCCTTATGATCTTGAAATCTTTCAAACGACTCGAACCTAATTCAATCTAGGAGCTTTATTCATGCTCTATCATCAGGAAAGACTGAAAGAGTCGATTTCATCCCAGGAAAATTTACATTATGATCATGACTCAAGTTTGTCATGTTTCTTTTGCTTTTTCTCTTGGAACTTTTCGATTCTTTTGTGCAAACCTGGTTCATAATGCACCCACATGTGCAGGGGCTGGGAGTTGTTTCAACGTCTCAAACCCATGACCTCCACGATATATGGCAACAAACTCATATGGTTCTTTCCGATCTACTATTATATACGACCAGCGGCGGACCTGTAGTGTAAACGGGCGTAGCCCGGGCTACGGCTCAAGTTTTTACCAGTAGTGTAATTTTTTTTCCGATTTTTATACACAGGACACCCCTGAACAAGTACGAGGACACCCCTAAAAAATTTTGGGATACCCCTGAGTTGAAGGTCTAGTTCCGCCATTGTATACGACACATATGTATTAGCTAGCACGTCGCTTTAAACTTGTTTGAATTATTTCTAAAGTTATTATTTTGGATTAAAAGTAATGGATTGTGACGCTGTGAATCAAGCATCCTACTCCTCGATCCCTTCCCTTGGTCCTAAGTTATTGTCCATATCACTAATTAATTTTATTTGTCCCAATATGTCTGTCCACTTTCTAAAATGAATAATTGTAATTTACTGATTTTTCTATTTACCCTTCACTAAATCTTTTAAGTTTTCTAACTCACTTGGCATCTTAAGTTGCACTATTTGGGAATTTTTGTTACGAAATTTTCGTCATAAATTCCAATGCATTTCCGAGAAATGCGTTGACACATTTCAGACTATTTTACGACAGAGTTATTATATTCTTATATATTTAATTTTCTAATCTAGATTCAGTCTTTTTTTGCCAAATTTTTTATTAGTTCTATATATCTAAGAACACACGGAAAGATGTCAGAATTTCCAACACATTTCTAACAAAGAAAATCTATTATTTTATATACATTTAAGTTCTGATCCTTTTTATAATGAAATGTTTTATCATTGTTTTTCTCATTAATAATCATTATTGTTCTCTTTATATATTTTAGTAGTTTTGTTTTTATATAAGTTAACTTTACTATTTTTATTGTTGCTTTTGTTTTTATATAGTCTATTTTTTATATATAAGTCAACACTATGTGAATGTGCATCTCCATGTTATTTGGATGTATATGTGTAATAGTATATATGTGTATGCTATGTGTTTGTAGGAAAAATAGAACCAATTATTGTGTAGGAGATGCGTAAGAAAATACTGTCTAGGAAATGTGTAAGAAAATAATGTGTAGAAAATAAGTAGGTAAATATTGTGTATGAAAAGAAAATGCCGGAAATGTATTGGAATTTGTTAGAAAAACTTTACCATGAAGGTTTTTCTGACGAAATAATTTTTGAAATAAATTTTAGGAATATTGGATTTTAATAAACCAAACTATTCGTCGTTGGCCACCAACAATCTTAACTTTGAAAATAACAACTGGCAGTCATAACTTCTAACATATTGGCCTCCAATGGACCCTGACTAACAGAACTCTAACGCCGTTAGTCTCCGGTCAACGAAAAAAAGTTTTTTGGCCAGAAAACTCAATTTTGGCCGGAAAACTCAACATTTTTGTCTCGAACCTCTTTGTAACCTTATTATGGACCTTTGGGAACCTTTTTCTAGTAAAAGCCCAAATTATTAAAGTCGCCAGAATACTCGATTTTCACCGGAAAACTCAACTTGGCCGGAAAACTCAATATTTTCGTCCCAAACCTCTTTGTAACCTTAGATCGGACCTTTAGAAACCTTTTTCTGAACAAAAACGGTTTTCCGGCGACCGAAGACTAATGGCGTTAGGGTTCTGCAAGTCAGGGTCCATTGGTGGCCAATATGTCAATAGTTGGGACTGCAAGTGGTTATTTTTGAAGTTGGGACTGTTGACGGCCAACGACGAATAGTTGGGATTATTAAAATCCAATATTTCTAATTTTTATCAGTAAATTTTCGTTAGTTGGTGTTTACTACATATTTCTGACGAGTACTGCCGTGAGAAACGACTTAGTTTTCTAGTATTGTAGATGCACTATATAGAGGTATAGTTATTGGTATTCTGCTAATTTAGATCTGCATTGAATATACATATCCTAGTATTTTTTTTCTTTTTGGTTTCCATAAAAAGTTACTACCACAAGAATAGGGCGAAGTTCTGAGAAGCCTTTTGCTTCTTTGACTTCTTGGAGGATTCAGTCTGCTCATCCTTTGGTTTCGATTCCTCGATCGGTTCCTTGTCACCCTTTCGGAAAAGTTTACCTTTCCTGATATGAGATTCAGTCAAGGTAGCGGATAGCTCAATGGCCTGAACGGTAGTGGGGTTGCTACCAGTCACAATGTCTTGAACTGAGTCAGGGAGGCCATCAATGTACTTTTCGATTGCCTTATACAAACGCGTAACCATGTTTGGGTATAACAGACTTAACTCCTCATAACGGTCTGTGTAGGCTCGATGCTCACCGCTATCTTGCTTAAGATCATCGAATTCCCTTTCCAAGGCCCTGATCTCATGACGAGGACAAAATTCCCTCATCATTAGAGCGCGAAGCTCTTCCCAGGTTTGTGCCAGTGCCACGTCGGCACCCCTGTTCCTCATCACACCATTCCACCATGTTAAAGCTCGTTTCTCGAAAACACTAGATGCGAACTCTACCTTTCGCTCGTTCGGACACTGAACATGTCTTAAGGTGCTCTCTAGACTCTCGAACCATTGCAGAAGTGCAGTCGCTCCTTGAGACCCTGAAAATTTTGATGGCTTGGTAGAGTTGAACGTCTTGAAGTTGCAGGGAGCATTATTGTTGTTATTGAGGGCTAGGTTACATTGAGCAATGATGTTTGGGAGCGCAACAACCATTTGCTACGTAATGATAGCTGCTAGTTCTTCATTAGGTACCTGATTGTCACGTCGTGGAGGCATTCTAAAAGGGGAAACAAGAGAGAAAACAAATGAAATGGCATTGGGTAAGGATGTTACAATTTCCGACCAAAAGGCATGGGTGATGGTCATTTGTTCGAACCACGAAGCAAACAAACGACACACAAAAGCTGAATCAAAGTAAATAGGTCCTCATAATGTATCGCGAATACATGCTCTCCTATAAGTGGACACTCACCCCAAGAGTTCCCAGGTAAGAGTGACTGGTCCGACACTGCGGATTTGTATGAACACTTTAGCCTTAGACAGAAAACTCAGGGTACAGGCATCCACCCTTCCAGATTGCACGTGTTCACATTATTAAAACCCAAACTTTGAGGGAATTTTGAAAACTTTGAAGGTTCAAAACCTTATAATAAATCATCCTAGAACAGATGACTAGTTTTCAAAGCGGATTCGAAATTTATGTTCTTATTGTGGTTGTCACCTAAAGATTGGTGACGGTATTGTTTTATGACTAAACGCAAGTAAACTCGCGTTAGGGTCCTAGGAAGGTTATAGACTAGGTCAAAGAATTACTAATAACCTAATTCCCTATAACCATGAGCTCTGATACCAACTTTTCTGTCATACCCCGACCACGTAAAACAACAAATCGTGGCGGAAACGTCGGGGAGTGTTGTAACAGAATCATTGTTTCATAACACATGGATTGAAGTTCTGTTTTATTAAATTAAATGTATTACATTACACTGAAAAATAGAAACAAAACATGAACAAATAGACTTTCAATGTTATTAAGTCACTAAGGCATCGTCCGTTCCTATGTGAGCATGCATCAATATCATCATCAAACATCACCAACTATGGTACCTGAAACACATGTGAAAATACGTCAGCATAAAAATGCCGGCGAGTACATAGGATTTTATGTGAGTGTCAGATTCATGGCTCGTTTATATTTTGGAAATATAACTTGAACACTTTTGTTAATTGATAATTTGAAAACCAAGTTATGTAAAATGTTTGTAATGTAAAAATTGGAAATAACCAAGTCAAAACAGATTTGTTTTATAAAACCTCGATACCATGAATCTTATTCAAAATATTTGTTTAAGTAAACCCAAATTGTAAATCGTTTTTGAAATAAAACTCGAATGTTTTATATTATTAGAAAAACCTTGAAATATAACCTTGTTTGGATAACCTTGCCCAAGTGATCTAGATAACGCAACGATATATAATGTGTAAAAAGCACTTATATATAGGAAGCACCAGCGGCGTATCCACCATGCTTTTAACACATTACAGCCGCCCCGTTACCTAATCACTTCCCTAACCCAACGGTTCAAACAGATTCAAACGGTTTAGATAAATCAAACAGATACAAACGGTTCACATAAAACAAACAGCTTCAAACGGTTCAAAATGTCAAACAATGTGTCCACATACAGGATGAGCATATGCAACAAAATGTAATATACGAAAATCAATGTGCTAGCATGCTAAGTGAACATACATAGCAAAACATAATGAAATCATGTACTATCTACGTACTAATGAACATAGCAAGTATATCATATAAAAGCATGAAAGCATGAAAGTAACAAGTAGGCACATGTGTTTCACCCCAAAACAGTTGAAAACGGTAAAAGAGGGGACTATGTACTCACTTGAGGGTGCTTAGAAGTCTTGAATAACAACCAAGCAAAGCTAGAGGGATCACAGAAATCAAACGACACCAAATATAGGTATCTATGTTAATAAACGGACCTAATCAGAGGATCGGATAAAATGAGGTTTCGTAAACCAAATGAGTGTAGCGACTCATGTAATATGGTTTAACAAAGCCTACATTCTAAAACGAAACCTAACCTAAGTGCTTACGACCCATTACGACTCGTTAAGGTAGCTTACGCCACTGTATCGCGTCGTTCGCGTAAAATGCGTTCGGACCGCCTAACTAGTCCTATGACAAGTATTATATGCCTTAACATGTCTAATAATGTTGCCTAATCAGTTTAGATGCCAAAATTTATGTTACATATGCCTAAAATGAATTTATGTGTAAAAAGAGCATTTTGGTCATTTTCCTAAGGCATATAAACTACCTATCATACAACTACTTAAACGAAGTGAGCATAAGGTATAACCTCGGAAGGTTATTCCCTATACAACTATGGTCACTAAACATGCTTGGTCGAATCCTAATGATCGACCAAACGGGTCGGGTTTGAAAGTCTAAGCGGTTGTTTACACCGCTTATCTTACGACCCTATTCAAGCACTAATCTAAAAGTGACGAGTTAAACATGTTGAAACATGTTTAACGAAGTTTGAAAACAAGTTTGATACCAAAACAAATGGTTTTGATACCCAAGAATAGTTTTGTTGTAAAATACGCAAGAATACGCATTTTGACCGAAACTATGACTCGTCACTACACCTAAATAACGTGGTAATCAGTAGGTATAGTCACAAAGGACTATGACCATCGTGATTACGCTCACGTTGCGAAGTTCAAACGAACTTTGTGTTGACCATTGACTGGTCAAAGCAGAAAGTCAAACACTGTTTGACTTTTACACTTAAAAACGCATAAAAGAACAAAAGAAGCTTACAAGAGGTCCAAGCAATGGAGATTTGATCCAAGATTTCTCAGGTATGAAGGTTCTTAGGCTCCAACTTAGAGAAATCAGATCAAATGTGTGAGGAGCAAATGAATGGAAGTGGGTATTTATAGATTTTGGTCCACCGTTAAGATCGTTCCACGATTCCCGAACCTCAATCTCAACCATCCATGTGTGCCCACTGAATTAGAATACCATGGGTACCCAAAACAAGTCCTTAGACTCATAAAAACCATGTCCAAAACCCAGAAACAAGCTGCTGATTGCAGAAAACCATTTTTGCAGAACTGGGGAGTTTACACGGGCCGCGTAAGAATCAAAGAAGTCTTACGCGCCCCTCCTGAGCCCAAGTTTGGCAGATTGGCAGTTTAGGTCCCTGAATGTGTAAAACATGGTTTTTGATGCATTTTTGACACATTTAGGCCCCGTTAACCCCATTTCAAAGCTCTAAAATGAAGTTAAAGTACAGGGAACTTAAAATATGGTCAAACATATCTCGAATGTCAGTTTGTTTGGTCGTACGGTTACGTTGTTCGGTTAATTACGACGAAACACGAACGGACGCGAAAAATGATCCAAATTACGCGACGAATAGAATTTTATCATGCCAATCACTAAAATAAAATATTTTAATGATTACATAAATTTTTGGATGTCCGGATATATTCAGAACGTAAGATATGCGCGAAAATGCAAACTTATGCACTTTTTGACGCTTTTAGTCCCTATTGATCAAGAAAGTTTATTTTTGCGCTCCAAACACCTAAAAGCCTATTTCTAAGCTATGTAAAAGATATTTAGGGACATTGAACTTATGATCAAGTTCTGGAATGTTCATCACAGTACGAATCGGCATACTTTCGCAGTTTGTCGAAATTAGTCCCTATGATCGAATAAACTTGATTTCGGCATACCAAACCATCCAAAACTTATTTCTAAGTTATATAAAGGTTATATAAGGTATGTTAAGCCTATGTCACTATTCCGGAGTGTTTGTTGAATTAAACTGGTTATATTTACGCATCAGATCGCGTATAACCTTCCAGAAAGCGATTTAAAGCTCGAAATCGAACAAGAATTGATATGTGCACATGATACACATATGTATACAAATCCCAAGTATGAAACACAATATTTCATTGATTTGGTGTTTGTTTGATGTTCGCGGAGGCACAGGTGTCACAGTCTCCCCTACTTTAGGAAATTTCGTCCCGAAATTTATTAGTAGGAGCTTGTCTATGACTTTGTGTTAAATGACCACCAAAGATATGCAAGGCATAATCCTCTCATTTTCTCAACGGACATTCTTCAGAAACAAAAATGAACGGATGGAGTCCTTTTTAACGGGTGCTTCCTCGGAAATGGAAATGAAGGAATAATCAAAAGAATATTCATTTCCCTCAACGGACATTCTTCAGAAACGAAAATGAACGGACGGAGTCGTTTTCAATAGGTGCTTCATCAGAAATGTAAATGAAGGAATAATCAAAAGAATATTCATTTCCCTCAACAGACATTCTTCAGAAATGAAAATGAACGGACGGAGTCGTTTTCAACAGGTGCTTCATCAGAAACGGAAATGAAGGAATAATCAAAAGAATATTCATTTCCCTCAACGGATGAACGGACGGAGTCGTTTTCAACAGGTGCTTCATCAGAAACGTAAATGAAGGAATAATCAAAAGAATATTCATTTCCCTCAACAGACATTCTTCAGAAACGAAAATGAACGGACGGAGTCATTTTCAACAGGTGCTTCATCAGAAACGGAAATGAAGGAATAATCAAAAGAATATTCATTTCCCTCAACGGACATTCTTCAGAAACGAAAATGAACGGACGGAGTCATTTTCAACAGGTGCTTCATCAGAAACGGAAATGAATAGAATTAACTCCAGACACATGACAAAACTTGCTGTGGTTTCTGTGCACTAAATTCCATAACTATGTATGCATCCATAATTACGTAATTCCTTGCACAATCCGCACAGTGCATTTCATAATGTGAAAGGGATAGAATTTTAACAAACTTGAGACAACTTTGATTGGGTCAACACATAAACACATAACCACATAATTGTTTTCTTGATTATTAACTTGTTATTAACTTGTTATTGATTGTTATTATCTTGTTATCGAATTGAACATGGGTATTCAAGGTATTCCAAGAACCCAGTCGATGGACTTCAACGTCCTCAAGAATTCATCTTGAAAAGATAGGATGATCTTCTAAAAATTCAATTTTTTGATTACAAGGAATCATAACATTTAAATTAAGGTACACAACAACTAAGGACTTACGGAAATACCCTTTGGTACCTTATTAAGGATTAGGTATTCGTCCAGAGTTGTAACTTGTGCCTTGTACTTCGTTTCCTTGGAAGAAACGGGTACTTAGGATTTTCGTGGAAAACACAAGAGATCATAAAATGGAAGAATTTTGGGGGTAGTCTGTTCTTCAAGGAATACGATTCCTTGATTGTCGGTATTGTAGGGGATATGTTGTTTATACATGTAACCACATAAATACATTGCAATGTAAATAAAAGATTTATTTATAAACAACAACAACAACTGTTTCATAGACCTTGACAACAAAAGAAAATAATACATAAAGCTTGATTATTTCTAAACAGCGTTGTCTTCCTGCCGGTCTGATGCTCATCCCTGCACTAGATTTGCATTAGAAAGCTTTGGGTAATCTCTTCGAAAATGGCCCATCTCGCCACAGTTGTAACAAGACCCCGGTAGAAAACGAGCTTGAGCAGGATTGTTGCCAGCTTGATTTGGTGCAGCTACAGTTGGGCAAACTATTGCTGTATGACCTATAAGTCCACAAATTTGGCATTTACGGCACTTTACACTGGCATGATGATGAAGGCTACATTGGTTGCACAAGGGTGTAGTTCCATTGTATGGCTTCCTAGAAGGGGGTTGAGCTGGTTGGTTGGGGACAGCTTGATCATTGTAAGCGACCACGGCGAAGTTCTGAGAAGCCTTTTGCTTCTTTGACTTCTTGGAGGATTCAGTCTGCTCATCCTTTGGTTTCGATTCCTCGATCGGTTCCTTGTCACCCTTTCGGAAAGGTATTCCTTTCCTGATCTGAGATTCAGTCAAGGTAGCTGATAGCTCAATGGCCTGTCTAACGGTAGTGGGGTTGCTACCAGTCAAAATGTCTTAAACTGAGTCAGGGAGGCCATCAATGTACTTTTTCGATTGCCTTATCCAAACGCGTAACCATGTTTGGGCATAACAGACTTAACTCCTCATAACGGTCTGTGTAGGCTCGATGCTCACCGCTATCTTGCTTAAGATCATCGAATTCCCTTTCCAAGGCCCTGATCTCATGATGAGGACATAATTCCCTCATCATTAGAGCGCGAAGCTCTTCCCAGGTTTGTGCCAGTGCCACGTCGGCACCCTTGTCCCTCATCACACCATTCCACCATGTTAAAGCTCGTTTCTCGAAAACACTAGATGCGAACTCTACCTTTCGCTTGTTCAGACACTGAACATGTCTTAAGGTGCTCTCTAGACACTCGAACCATTGCAGAAATGCAGTCGCTCCTTGAGACCCAGAAAATTTTGATGGCTTGGCAGAGTTGAACGTCTTGAAGTTGCAGGGAGCATTATTGTTGTTATTGAGGGCTAGGTTACATTGAGCAATGATGTTTGGGAGCGCAGCAGCCATTTGCTGCGTAATGATAGCTGCCAGTTCTTCATTAGGTACCTGATTGTCACGTCATGGAGGCATTCTAAAAGGGGAAACAAGAGAGAAAACAAATGAAATGGCATTGGGTAAGGATGTTACAATTTTCGACCAAAAGGCATGGGTGATGGTCATTTGTTCGAACCTCGAAGCAAACAAACGACACACAAAAGCTGAATCAAAGTAAATAGGTCCTCATAATGTATCGCGAAGACATGCTCTCCTATAAGTGGACACTCACCCCAAGAATTCCCAGGTAAGAGTGACTGGTCCGATACTGCGGATTTCTACGAACCTCTAGCCTTAGACAGAAAACTCAGGGTACAGGCATCCACCCTTCCAGATTGCACGTGTTCACATTATTAAGACCCAAACTTTGAGGGAATTTTGAAAACTTTGAAGGTTCAAAACCTTATAATAAATCATCCTAGAACAGATGACTAGTTTTCAAAGCGGATTCGAAATTTATGTTCTTATTGTGGTTGTCACCTAAAGATAGGTGACGGTATTGTTTTATGACTAAACGCAAGTAAACTCACATTAGGGTCCTAGGAAGGTTATAGACTAGCTCAAAGCATTACTAATAACCTAATTCCGTATAACCATGAGCTCTGATATCAACTTTTCTGTCACACCCCGACCACGTAAAACAACAAATCGTGGCGGAAACGTCGGGGAGTGTTGTAATAGAATCATTGTTTCATAACACATGGATTGAAGTTCTGTTTTATTACGTTAAATGTATTACATTACATTGAAAATCAGAAACAAAACATGAACAAATAGACATTCATTGTTATTAAGTCACTAAGGCATCGTCCGTTCCTATGTGAGCATGCATCAATATCATCATCAAACATCACCAACTATGGTACATGAAACACATGTGAAAATACGTCAGCATAAAAATGCCGGGGAGTACATAGGATTTTATGTGAGTGTCAGATTCATGGCTCGTTTATATTTTGGAAATATAACTTGAACACTTTTGTTAATTGATAATTAGAAAACCAAGTTTTGTAAAATGTTGGTAATGTAAAAATTGGAAATAACCAAGTCAAAACAGATTTGTTTTATAAAACCTCGATACCATGAATCTTACTCAAAACATTTGTTTAAGTAAACCCAAATTGTAAATCGTTTTTGAAATAAAACTCGAATGTTTTATATTATTAGAAAAACCTTGAAATATAACCTTGTTTTGATAACCTTGCCCAAGTGATCTAGATAACGCAACGATATATAATGTGTAAAAAGCACTTATATATAGGAAGTACCAGCGGCGTATCCACCATGCTTTTAACACATTACACCCGCCCCGTTACCTAATCACTTCCCTAACCCAACGGTTCAAACAGATTTAAACGGTTCATATAAATCAAAGAGATAAAAACGGTTCCCATAAAACAAACAGCTTCAAACGGTTCAAAATGTCAAACAATGTGTCCACATATAGGATGAGCATATGCAACAAAATGTAATATACGAAAATTAATGTGCTAGCATGCTAAGTGAACATACATAGCAAAACATAATGAAATCATGTACTATCTACGTCCTAATAAACATAGCAAGTATGTCATATAAAAGCATGAAAACATGAAAGTAACAAGTAGGTACATGTGTTTCACCCCAAAATAGTTGAAAACGGTAAAAGAGGGGAGTATGTACTCACTTGAGGGTGCTTAGAAGTCTTGAACAACAACCAAGCAAAGCTAGAGGGATCACGGAAATCAAACGGCACCTAATATAGGTATCTATGTTAATAAACGGACCTAATCAGAGGATCGGATAAAATGAGGATTCGTAAACCAAATGAGTGTAGGGACTCATGTAATATGGTTTAACAAAGCCTACATTCTAAAACGAAACCTAACCTAAGTGCTTACGACCCATTACGACTCGTTAAGGTAGCTTACGCCACTTTAACGCGTCGTTCGCGTAAAGCGCGTTCGGACCGCCTAACTAGTCCTATGACAAGTATTATATGCCTTAACATGTCTAATAATGTTTCCTAATCAGTTTAGATGCCAAAATTTATGTTACATATGCTTAAAATGAATTTATGTGTAAAAAGGGCATTTTGGTCATTTTCCCAAGGCATATAAACTACCTATTATACAACTACTTAAACGAAGTGAGCATAAGGTATAACCTCGGAAGGTTATTCCCTATACAACTATGGTCACTAAACATGCTTGGTCGAATCCTAATGATCGACCAAATGGGTCGGGTTCGAAAGTTTAACGAAGTTTGAAAACAAGTTTGATACCAAAACAAACGGTTTTGATACCCAAGAATAGTTTGGTTGCAAAATACGCAAGAATATGCATTTTGACCGAAACTATGACTCGTCACTACACCTAAATAACGTGGTAATCAGTAGGTATAGTCACAAAGGACTATGACCATCGTGATTACGCTCACGTTGCGAAGTTCAAACGAACTTCGTGTTGACCATTGACTGGTCAAAGTAGAAAGTCAAACACTGTTTGACTTTTACACTTAAAAACACATAAAAGAATGAAAGAAGCTTACAAGAGGTCCAAGCAATGGAGATTTGATCCAAGATTTCTCAGGTATGAAGGTTCTTAGGTTCCAACTTAGAGAAATCAGATCAAATGTGTGAGGAGCAAATGAATGGAAGTGGGTATTTATAGATTTCGGTCCACCGTTATGATCGTTCTTCGATTCCCGAGCTTCAATCTCAACCATCCATGTGTGCCCAATGAATTAGAATACCATGGGTACCCAAAACAAGCCCTTAGACTCATAAAAACCATGTCCAAAACCCAGAAACTAGCTGCTGATTGCAGAAAACCATTTTTGTAGAACTGGGGAGTTTATGCGGGCAACGTAAGAATCAAAGAAGTCTTACGCGCCCCTCCTGAGTTCAAGTTTGGCAGATTTGCAGTTTAGGTCCCTGAATGTGTAAAACATGGTTTTCGATGCATTTTTGACACATTTAAGCCCTGTTAACCCCATTTCAAAGCTCTAAATTGAAGTTAAAGTACAGGGAACTTAAAATATGCTCAAAAATATCTCGGATGTCGGTTTATTTGGTCGTACGGTTGCGTTGTTCGGTTAATTACGACGAAACACGAACTGACGCGAAAAACGATTCAAATTATGCAACGAATAGAATTTTATCATGCCAATCACTAAAATAAAATATTTTAATGATTACATAAATTTTTGGATGTCCGGATATATTCAAAACGTAAGATATGCACGAAAATGCAAACTTATGCTCTTTTTGACGCTTTTAGTCCCTATTGATCAAGAAAATTTATTTTTGCGGACCAAACACCTCAAAGCCTATTTCTAAGCTATGTAAAAGATATTTAGGGCATATTTAACTTATGATCAAGTTCCGTAATGTTCGTCACAGTACGAATCGGCACACTTTCGCAGTTTGTCGAAATTAGTCCCTGTGATCGAATAAACTTGATTTCGGCATACCAAACCATCCAAAACTTATTTCTAAGTTATGTAATGGTTATTTAAGGAATGTTAAGCCTATGTCACTGTTCCGGAGTGTTTGTTGCATTAAACTGGTTATATTTACGCATCAGATCGCGTATAACCTTCCAGAAAGCGATTTAAAGCTCGAAATCGAACAAGAATTGATATGTGCACATGATACACATATTTTTACAAATCCCAAGTATGAAACACAATATTTCATTGATTTGGCATTTGTTTGATGGTCGCAGAGGCACAGGTGTCACATTCAGATCTTTAAATTGTTCGTAGATGTGTTCTGTTTAATCGTAGTAATGATTTTGCATTATTATAACTGATTTGAAGGTTTTAAATGTTCATTAGAGGATAATTGATATGAAAGAAAATTGTATAAGTTTGCATGTTTTGGTTCTGGCTATTCGCATGTGATGTTTATTCAGAATGTTGATTTCGCATGTTATGATCTCATAATTCGCATGTGGATAACATATTTGTCAAAATGGTTATTTTCGCATGTTATGAGTCCAACAATTTGCACGTTTTGTTGTTCTTATGATGAAATTATGGAGTTTTTAATATATCGCATGTTACGAGTCTTATAAACAAGAATTCACACACTATAACAAACCTCAAACAATATCACCTTTTTTTAAAATCGCATGTGTCTAAAACAAGAATTCGCACTCTATAACAAACCTCAAACAATATCACCTTTTTTTTAAATCACATGTGTCTAAAACATGAATTCGCACACTATAACCAAACACAACCTTTCTTTTTGTTTTTCAATTGTTTTTCGCATGTTCAATATGTATTTCGCATATTATAATGTTCATCCTGGATCATCTTCTTCGATAGACGGTCGATCGATGTGGTTACAGTTCAGAACTTCCAAAATCACCAGATATGAAATCGCAGAAGGGAGAAGGAGGTTTGTGAATAAGAATCTTACGTTGTTGTATTTGATTTAGGGTTCGATTTTTGATTCATGGCTGGATTTTTTAATACGATTTTTTAATATAAAATTACAATCTCCGTCAGTTACAGATATCGTAATGACGATTTTAACCTTTTTTATAAGATTTGAATACATTAATATGATTAACTTAATGATTTAAATTAGTTTGATGGATTGAAGATCTTACGGTTGAGAATATCGCGTACGTAATGTAGGATAAGTGGTATTGTACGTTAACCGGCTGTTAGTGCATTTATGTCTATAGCCTTCGTCAATTCGAGCCGTAGCGAGAAACAGAAGAAATACGAGTCGTTATGTTATAATTAGTAGACAAAAGGCAAGGTGGCATAATTGTAATAATGAGAAATCTCATTAAATGCCTTAGACTATAAATAGGAGCTTATGTCATAGTTTAGTAACTTTTAGCTCATTTGTCATTTTGAGAGCTTGTAATCTAGAGAGAGAAAACTAGAGAAGAGATTTTAAGTGAGAAAACTTACAGAGAAAGAAACGTTGTTTTAAATAGAATGGATGATATGCAAGAGGAGTATGAGATGGTTGTCGGTAGCAAAAGATGGGATAAAAAGAGAGAATGCTACTATAACAGAGAAGGAGAACCAGTTGTTCCCAAGAAAGACATAATCTTCGATGATGTTCTTCTTGCAGTCCCGTTGAGAGCTGAATATTATAGAAGAGTATTGAAAGATGACACATACGCTAAGACATATGAAAAGGAGATCAGATATGCCATGTTATCATGTCTAAGAAAAAGGGATGAAGAGAGAATGAAGAAGAATGTTGAAGAAATGGTGAATAATCTGAAGAAAGCTGCTGAAGAGGTTAAAGCAGAAGCAGTTAAAGAAGAGGAGGTCAAGATTGTTGAAGAAGTGAAAGAAGAAGTTGTGGTGAATGTAGAGGTTGAGAAAGCTGTTACAGAAGAACAGCAGATCGAAGAAGAAGTAAAGAATGAGAATTTGAAGGTTGCTGGTGATGTTGGTGATGAAGTTGGTGTTGAAGAAAAGCAGAATGTTGCTGAGCAGACAGAGGTAGCTGAAAACACCGAAGTACCAATCACTGAGGTAAATTCTAACTCTTAAATTTTGAAAACTGTTGAACAGTGCAAGAAATGCATGGAACCGTGTAGAGCTTGTACTGAAAAAGATGAGCAATTCAAAACAAGAGATCTTGAATTTACTAAAATTGAAAACATTTTCAAAGAGAAATGCAAAGAAATGCTAGAAAAAGAAAAAGTTTTTAAAGAAAATGATGAAAAACTTTCAGAAAAAAGTAACAAATTAGAGAAAGAAAATGAAGTTTTGAAAGAAAATGTTTTGAAAATAAAAAATGAATGTGAACAAAAAGAAATTGCTTGTCAAGAAATGAAAAAGGAATATGACTCAATGAAATTATCATATCATATTACAAAAGAGTCATATGATAAAGTAAAAGACGAAATGAAATATGCTCAATCAAGAATGAATTATCTTTCTGAAACAACCAAAGAACTTAAACGAATGTATGCTATAAAACAAGATGTTGTTAATTCATATATTGAAGATGTTGCTAAGTTGAAGCGACAGATTGCTGATTTAGAACAGGATAACAACAAGTTAAAAAGTTACCACGTGTCGTCATATGTGCTTGAAAGAATTTTCAATATAAAACCGGGTGATGGTGAGTCTGAGCAGAATAAGAAAGGCATTGGCTCAGAGTTTCATCAAGTTCCACCACCGGGAAAATTTGCATTTTATGATGAGGAAAAGGTCGAAAAAGCTTTCAACATGGTAGATCAATTGCCAGAAAACATTGACATAACCTATTCCAAATCTGATGATACTCATGATTCAGAGGTGGTAGGTAAAGTCGTTGAAAGTGTGTTGAAAGAAGAGTCGATTGTTACAGGTAAATCTGAATCACAGGATGAAGATGAAGGAAATCTTCATGATGGATATCTGAAAAACACAAAATCTGAGAAAAATTTGAATGATGATTCAAAAGGATTGGTTTATACCATGATTGGATCGGACAAATTGTTCTTAGATGTTGTATTCCCGATTCAGAATGTGATTTCAGAAAAGGTTGATAAAGTTTTCAAAATGGTTGAGATTGAGAAGTCTGAGATTTCAAAGTTTGTTGGTAAGAGTCATAAAGGTTCGTATAACAAACCTGGTTTCAAAAAGAAGAACATGAAGGCTGGGTTGGGTTTTAAAAAGAAACAAAATCGAAACAAAAATGAGATGCCAAATTTTCAAGCAAAAATGAGTTTTGTTCAAGGAGGCAGTTTAGAAAAAGAAAAAGAACTCAAAATGAGACAGTCTAATGATGAATTCTTTGCTCTAAAGAAAAAGCAACAACCACAGGTCAAAGATGTGTCCATGAGAACATGTTTCAAATGTGATCAAAAAGGACATCTTGCACGCAAGTGTCCAAATCTAAAACCTGTGGATGTCTATCAAAAGAAAATTGATGCTGAGAAACAAAAATCTGAGAATGTGAAACACAGGTCAACTAGATTTGATTCAAAACAAACTTGGAGGTATAACACAAACAAGTTTGTTTCGAACCAAACTTGGAAATCAAACCTGAATAGGTTCGATTCAAAACAGATCTGGAATGTTCACACACCCAGATTCAGAACAACACAAAGTTGGAAAACAACTGTTGATATGACAAAACCACAAGAGTTTTGGAAACCAAAAGTTGTTCAAAATCAAAGTGTTCAAAAAGATTCACATTTTTACAAACGTGGAACACCAAAAGGTCAAACATGGAGTGTTAAGAAACATGTTGAATTGGTAAAAGATGAGAAAATTGAAGTTAAAATTGAGAAAGTTTTTGAGAAAAATGACAAAGATTTTCCGAAATTGAATGAAAATTATTGTGTTGAAATGCCTAAGGTTCAACAGACCTGGGCTACATTGTTCAAGTAATCAAGTAGTCTAAATGTGCAGGTGCTCATGACAATTGAAGACTGTGAGTTTGGAACTAAGAGCAGCCTGGCACATGGAGAGGAGGAAGAGGCTGTTGGATCCTGTGTTGGTTGAAACAGGAAGTTTATATGTTTTCTGTACATAAATAAACAATATTTCAAAAACTCTAAAAAAATTGAAAAATTAAAAACTCAAAAAAATATGTTTTTAGTTTGCTAAAATTTAAAAAAAAACCAAAAATATGTTTGTTTTTAATTTTTGTCAAAAATAGAAAAATACAAAAATATGTGTTGATTGAATATGCCGAAACCCTCACGGCTGAACAAACATGATTATTTTCACAAGATTGAAAAACGGTTTTCAAACTGTAAAAGATCAATGTGTTGTAAATCATGGGGGTACGTTATATTTTCTGCAAATCAGAGCACTTTTAGCAGAAAATGGACGGCGAGACAAAGCTATCAGTGTTGGTTGTCAAATTTTCTTTAAATGATTTTGCATTTTAGGGGGAGTATTATTGTTTGAAAATCCAAAAACATTTGAAAAATTTGAAAAAGTCAAAAACATGATAAAATTCAAAAAAATTGAGTTTTGTGTAAAAAGAGGAAATGATAGTACATCAGTAGACTATCACAGTACGCTAAAGAAATGGAAAGTTTAAATGTGTTAAACGATCTCACCGTGGATATGTCGGTAGATTTTTACACATTTAGTAAACTTTTTCGGGATATAAACCTAAATTCAAACTTACTTATTTCGTGGGGAACACTACTTGGATATATAGGTAACCCCTGAAATCTCGTTTGAAAGGTTTCGTATTCTGATATACAGGTTTTTATACTCAGTGATGTCTGGGGTATTATTCCGGGACTTCTGCTGAATGGAAGTTCTGACCTAGTCCTCGAATAATACTTTCCGCATGCTTGAAACATAGCGCAGCCCTCAGCAAAATGATAAGACAATAAAATTGCTAATCAATGCTGTTGTAAAAAAGATCCTCTAAAGGGGACACACCCACAAGTTGAGTCATGATCTCTCTGCTGAACGGTAGTTCTGACCTGAGCTCTCATGATTCTTCATAAATTATTAACCCCTTACAGATATCATTTGAGTTATAATTACCTGTAAGACTGAATATTGGGATCTGGATACGAGAGTATATTCAAGAGGTGGGACACATGAATGGGTTTAAGTTTTTAAAACACCTAAATCGTATCCTGAATCAGTTGAAATTTGTGTGAAAATTTAAGTGGATCAGTATATCGACAATCTAAGTGAATTGTTTAGAACATAAAGTGTTTTAAAGCTCAACGGTACTTGTGATTTGTCAAAAACTGATATGATCCTCTAACCCAAACTCAAACAAAAATATTGTCTGTAAATATGTTTGTACATATTTCTTTACTGCTTTATATTTTCAGAAAATACAAAAAGATTTTGATTCTGCTTTATTTTCGACAACCGATATCTGAAATGCTGAGTTTCAAAATCTAAGTAAGCTGATTGTGTTTCTGAAAATAAAACAAGTTCATTAATTTGAAACTTGAAGTTTTTAATCAAATTTCAAAAACAGTTTGTGATATCTCCAAGGTCATTAATTTGGACTTGGATGATTAACTGTGAGGGAGTTGGATACTTAATACTGCCATATATGTAAAGAGTGTTGATAGAGGGAGTGTTTTAGAGAAGATTGAATTGCCAGGTTACGATTCCTGGTAGTTTAAAATGTTGTTACTTATAAACGTATGAGTAATTGTAGATAGTCCAGACTACGATCCCGACAGTAGAGTCTAAGGGGGAGTCTGAAGACGAGCTCAAAGCAAGGGGGAGCTTGTAACTGGAAAGCCAGGTGTCGATCCCAAAGCACGGAAGCTTGAAGAAAGGGGGAGCCTGATGAAGAAAAGAGTCTACAGAAAGGAAAAGTTGAAGCTGAAGACAGATCCACCGGGATTCTGTTCAAGAAGACTAAAAGAGAGAGAGAGAAAGAGAAGACGCTACGAGTTTGACTCAATGATCGAGATTGACTGCGGCAATATCCAAGGGGGAGTCTGTTAGTGCATTTATGTCTATAGCCTTCGTCAATTCGAGCCGTAGCGAGAAACAGAAGAAATACGAGTCGTTATGTTATAATTAGTAGACAAAAGGCAAGGTGGCATAATTGTAATAATGAGAAATCTCATTAAATGCCTTAGACTATAAATAGGAGCTTATGTCATAGTTTAGAAACTTTTAGCTCATTTGTCATTTGGAGAGCTTGTAATCTAGAGAGAGAATCTAGAGAGAGAAAGTACTCCACGTGATTCACGGTTCTTTGTACGTTTCAGATTTATAAATAGAATCACGATTATATTACGTCATGTGTGTTTAGGTCGCGTTCGTGTACGGATTCCGCACGTTTCACGTTCGTTTCGCAATCGTTTCGGAGTCAAAACCGGTCCTACACCGGCCTCTCTATATATATATGTTATAGATTTTAAAGATTAAAAGCCTAAAAAATATACTAGCCCAACTTAATAGTTAATACCAAAATCTAACCCTAAATCCCTAATTCCTAAAACAATCACATAAACTGATTGTTCGAATGTTCGATCTGCATATCTCGCCGCTGCTACACACCAAAATCTAACCCTAAATTCCTAATTCCTAAAACAATCTCGTAATCTGATTGTTCGATCTCATGATGAGGGTGAAGTCCTTGGTATAACTTGCTAAAGTCCTCTCTATTACACAGTCACATATCCCACTTTATTTTGTGCTTCTTGATATTGTTAAGAACATTTTTAGAATCATGATTTTAGTTAAGTATTGCTTTTGTTAGTAAGGTGTTGGACATGTTTTAATTAAGTTAGGATTTGTTTTTGTTGAACACAACCTTATAATAGTCTTGATTTTAGTTTTTTTTTTTTTTTTTGTTTTGCTACACATGTTTTAATTTCGGTGCTTTGAAAAACTGAGCGAAAACGATCCGCTCGATTCAAATTCAATCCGAGCATGAGCATCACTTTTGTGCTAGGTTTTGCAAATTTGATCTGATCGGATCGGATCAGATCGGTTGTAATTTAATCCGAGCACGAGCAGACCCCCGATCGGATCGGATCGGCTCATGAACACCCCTACACATGAACATTGCAAGACATACAAATTACATCTGAGAGATAGCACATACATGGTATATATAGATAGATCGAAGAGGTTATGTATCAATGCAAACCACAACCCTCATTTCACCTTAGAAAAAATGCAAGTTTCAAAAAACAAAAGTGTCCAACGGTGGCTTGGTGTTTTCCATCTCTTCAACAGACTCACTCACTATTAATCACATGTGGTTCTATATGCATTTGTTGGTTACAGGCCCCAAATAAATCACTCTAAATATACACACAATTTACGTATGTATGTATATGATATGTAACTGAATGTGCAGACGATTTGCAAAATGAAGCTGGCTCTTTTATTCATTAAACTAAGGCATATATATAGCTTTTACAATGATGTGCACGTGCAAAACAAAAAGGAATAAACTACTAATATTCTATCCTAAAGACTAGGTACACGTAAATGACTAGCTAACGTCCACATCCACAATTCTCGGTCAAACTTGACTAATTAAAACACTAAATCCACATGTATAATATGGATTCTTCTGCTACAAGTTGGAGCCAAATCTGACCCGTATCCGTAAAAATTAACCATTTTAACCGTGACCCGATAACGCACCGACCCGTGACCCGTAAACAAACCCGAATAATCCAACAATCACCCCCTTAATCGGTGTTTGTTTACGCCTTCACCGCAGCACCGAATGACCTCGGTTTTGAACCACTATGACATCTAACGGACACCCGATCTTCACCTCGATCACATCCAATGTCTCGGTTCAACCCGAATAAAAAAACACCACGCCCGTAACACGTAACATGTAACATCTCACATGACATCCCGTTGGACACACGTTCATTAACATCTTGACTCATCACGGATTAACGACCTCTCCCCGGTCACATCCGTGTCACCCGATTTGAACTCCAACGCCATTATCTTGACACCCGTACCTTTTCCCGATCAAACTTGTTCCAAAAGGCCTCTCCACCGACCAAGAAAACAAAGTCACCCGCTTATAACGTTTTCTTTCAACTGCTAAACGAACCGAATCCAAAGCCACCTGCTTTGACGGATCCCTTACGCCCGTTTTTCACGCACCTACGCCGGTCTCCTCTTATCACGAAACAACAGGATCAAGGCACCATCATAACACTACCGCTGTTATCACTGGTTGTACACCCGCTGCGCGCGCAAACCCGCAACCATCAACCAAAACAGCCACGTTCTTCCTCCTTTCATCACCACTAACAGCCACGGAACACAAGTGTTTATCACCGGTCACCCCCGTCGTCTTAACTGGTACGTCTACCACAACAACGGCCTACCGAAACACCTTAACGCTTCCGTCTAACGCTGCAACACAGTCCCGAACAGCCACCTGCTGTCCCGAAACAGCCCATTTTCCTACTGCGTTTGCCCCGCAGCGACGAGCTAGACCCTTCTTCACCCTACCCTCCACCGACCGACACACCCGCCGGCGGCGGAGGCTTCCCTGATACGAGCCCTAGGCTCTGATACCAAATGTTGGTTACAGGCCCCAAATAAATCACTCTAAATATACACACAATTTACGTATGTATGTATATGATATGTAACTGAATGTGCAGACGATTTGCAAAATGAAGCTGGCTCTTTTATTCATTAAACTAAGGCATATATATAGCCTTTACAATGATGTGCACGTGCAAAACAAAAAGGAATAAACTACTAATATTCTATCCTAAAGACTAGGTACACGTAAATGACTAGCTAACGTCCACATCCACAATTCTCGGTCAAACTTGACTAATTAAAACACTAAATCCACATGTATAATATGGATTCTTCTGCTGCAAGTTGGAGCCAAATCTGACCCGTATCCGTAAACAATTAACCATTTTAACCGTGACCCGATAACGCACCGACCAGTGACCCGTAAACAAACCCGAATAATCCAACATCATTTAACCCCGTTTAGTATATCCATACCAGCCATATATTATTTGTCTTCTATAGTTCCAATATCAGGTCTGCACACAAAATAGTAGCAATGAGTTAGAAACCGATCGGTACTTTAGCCTTTAGGACAATGGTTGAATGTAGAATGCAGTACGTATTTTGTAGTAATGGTTCCTTAAATCTCTTAAATTACTATATCCTCTCAGTAGTTGACTTAATTTGAGAGATAATTTCTTTTAAAATTACAAAATCTATATATCTCGATCATATTATATCAAGAACTACGAGAACCAAATAATACACTTGTACACAATGCTTAACTTTCTCTCTCACATTAAGTCAGGAAAGCAGTATGTACAAGTGCTTTATCCTGTTCTTACTGTTCGTTCCTGACATAATATTGGTTCTGAAAATAGAAAATGCATGCCTCTTATATGTCTAAATAATAGGTTGAAATAAGAATTTGTTATCTAGTAGGAAATTAATAAATTAATTAAGTTATGTCTGTCTTAGATGGTGTAATGCTACATAATACATACATTCTTCATCTGATTTTATCCAGCGTTCTCTTTTCTGTGTGGTACCAGCTGCATATGTGGGATGGGACACCTTGCTCTTTGTATGGTTTGCCGAAATAGACCGGTAAGGAAATATAATATTATCTTCGGCTAGCAATTTTTGTCGGTTTCTATATCCCTCCACCTCTTCATTGCTTTTCTTCACATACTTTCTCATGTTTTGAGAACTAGCCAATGCTTCAAGATGAACCATTCGGAGAATCTGCATGCGTACGAATGAACCAAACATTACATTACATTACATCAAGGGGTTGGCTAAATGTACCACCTACCCATCCTGTGAATACATCAAATCAGGGGGGTCTTTTTTGCCTTCTAGATGAGGAATATTAATGATTTGAGAATTTGAGGAGGGTATGACAAGTAAAAATGAAGGGGAGCGCTTAGCACAACCTCTACAGGTCATATGAAGATGTATAAATTCGACGACATACCTTTTGCAGTTTTTCATCAGGTAAAGCAGAGCCATTGCTTCTTACAGAATCTGTTGTTGATCTTCCTCTTTTCAGTATCTTTTTCATTAAATGGTTTCTTTTAGTCTCAGTTATTTCCTCTGCCATTTTTGTTTTCTGAAAAAGCTCGGAAAGTGTTATTCTATTGTGTTTTAATTTCGTTGGTTCTTGTAGAGTACATGCCTTATGATCAGAACTCAACACCCTCTCTAACTTCTTATTGGCAAGCTTCAATACATATTCTGTTCTAGACTCATATTTCATAATATTTTCAACATAAGTGGCGAACTCTGGCGTCGCTAGACCAGCGATGTATTGGTCTCTTTCAACGCCCTTAATCATTTGAAACCCATGAAAGAGTTCAGCACTTGGCTTCTCTTCCAAACGCTGATTTGAAAGGTTGACATAATGCTGTAGGAGATTTAATTAGCATAGCATACTTGATTGTTAATTAGATGGTGCCCACCAGTAATATATACACACATAAATAAATTCAATAAAATATATGTTCAACAAACAACCTTTAAATTGTTAATATAATTATAAAGTTGCATTCATAGAAATAGAAGCACACCTTTAGCTTCATCTTCATCTTCATCGTTTGTGGGGAGAAATCTACTATTTGATATGGAGAATTGAAAATAACGGTTTTGTTGTGTGAATTTGATGAGTTTTTTACGGCTCTTTATAAAAGCTTTTGAAGGTCTAATTATTGGCTGGTGATAGCAACTTCGAGGAAATAAAATCTCTTGGATTTGGATATTGTGCATGTTGATATCTATGTAAAAGTGCAAGTTGAAAGTGATATTTGTGAAAAGGTACACGTTCTTAAAGACATGTAAAAACCTTTATTTGAGGCCATCAGACCAAAAGTACCTGACAGGCTGATGATAGTAATTTACTATAATTTTGCTTGCTATGCCATGTGCTATAATGTTTTTTAGGTAATGGTTTTTTATCTTCATTTGGGGTGTTATGTACATTACTATTACTATATATATTAAAACCCTATGTCGGTGGTATTTCCACCACCACCCCCCTCAACTTTTGTTTTTTTTTATTTCCACCACCACCCTGTTAACTTTTGTTTTTTTTAGCCCTCAACTTTTGTTTTTTTTTATTTCCACCACCACCCTCTCAACTTTTGTTTTTTTTTTTTTAGTAATTTATGATTTCGGCCCTTATGTTTTGTGTGTTGTTTCTTAAATACCAACTTTTTTTGCAATTTACAGTTTTAGTCAACTTTTAAACTTTGCGTTTTTACCCATTGCACTATTTTTTTTCTTTCTTTTTTGTGGTTTTGTTTTTTTTACTTATAACCTTCAATTTTCAGCATTAACTCTTATAGCCCCTTAACTTTCTAAATACTTTTTAATCAACTTTTACGTCTTTATTTTTATTTACGTGTCGATATAAAGTTAAGTTGATTTACATTTCGACATAATTTTTTTTGTCTTTTCTCAACTTTCAGCATTCACACTGACAACCCTTTTACTTTCTAAATATTTTTGTAATCGAGTTTTCCGGTCGATGTAAGACACGTGTCGACATACTTTTGTATCGGATCAAAAATCGGGTCGCCCCGCCGCGAAGCGCGGGTGTAACACCCTAGTTAAATTTAATATGTATATATATAGGGCCGTGTAGAAGGTAATTCTTTGTATGTGAAATGTGTGAAGAGTATTGAGAATGTGATGTCGGTAGTGAGTGTAGAGGTATGTGTCTGTTATTAGGGGTTTTAGAATCACTATTTTCATAGGTTGGATGCATCATAAATTTATGTGTTTGGACAATTTTAACACGTTGTAATTAGTTTAGACGCACATTTATACTATATTTAGATACATTATTATAATGTTAAATACGTCGTTGTGGTTAGTCTTGGTAATTTTATTCTCATTGACTTATTAATATTTTAGGTAATTTGGTTATACTTAAGAGTCAAAGGACATCCGAATAATTAAGCTTCGTAGCGGGTTAATTAGGAGGTGCAAAGTATGCGTTCGTTCAAGACTAATCTAAATAAGCAGCGCCCTGAGCGGAAAAGTGTGATTCATTTGAAACCATGCCAATACTACCCACAAAACCAACTGATGCATTATTTTGTCTAGTTTTAGCAAGTAATTGTGATGATTCGCTACTTATAAAAATGTGGTCTTAGTTTTTAAATTATCTGATTGTGATTTTTAATTAACTAATCAAATCAAAGTATTTTAATCTAATAATTAAGATTGTTGTAGAATATTAACCTAGTGTAAGTATTGTTACAAAGATATGTCTTTCTTAAGGGTTGTTTTGCAACTTCTGAATTGTTAAGTGCTAAATCAGTGAAAGTTCTGAACCATTATGAGGCAGTATAATGTTTAAACATTAGAGACAAATGTCTGATCAATTCAAATAAGAGGTCTTAATCATTCAGGCACAGCATAATGCTTCATTCAGAGGAAATGTCCGCGAAACAAACAATCTAAACCATCAAATGCTGAATCAGTACAAGGTCTAAATCATTAAGAACCTATTAAAAGCCGAAACAAACAGCCCCTTAATATATTTTTATTAATAATTTCTTGCAAAATAAAACCAACTCTTTTTAGAAGGCGTCTAAATTAACCAACTTGATCAATTATATTTAAGCTACAGGACCTTAAAATAAATCATACACGATAACAAAATTTAAAACAAAGGCACTAAGTTTAAATAATAGTATAATACTAGACAAGATGAAAAATGGATATTAAAATAAGAATTGCAGATTTTCCATTTTCATCAACTACAATGCCTTTTAAGTTGACTTCATGATGGAAGCATTCCACATCTCTATGCGAATTTAATACAACATTAACTATGGTAATTATAACAGACACTAAATTTCTGTACACAGGTTCGAAATAATACTTTTTTATAAATTTAATGTATGAAAACTGACTTATAAGAGGGTGGGGGTGGTCACTAGTGATGAAATTCCATCACTCACAAACATTCAATCATGTTCCGCCATGTCTGCAACCACTATTCTATCACTCACAAGCATTCTTTAGCGGCGGTGGTCATCACTAGTGATGGGATTCCAATGTACAAGTATTAATACACAATGTACAAATCATACACATACCTCAATAATTCTTCAACGCGTGATATAAACAACGCGTTAATACTATCACTCGTTTGTTTTAAAAACCGAATCAGTCAATGAGCCACCCATTCTAGTGCTTCACTGGTCAAATTGTACAAAGAAGAAAAACGGGTAATACTGTCAAATACACAGTATTAAGGATGATAATAACACTTTATTTCTAAACCAGTCGGCACAAGTTCATCGACAAAGATACAAGAATCAATCCAAACACAGATTGCAATAAACAGCAAAGAACAACTCTCAGCCTATGCAGATCATCAATACGATGATTTGCTCTAAAGATTGATCAAACAGACCAACCAAACAACTCTCGAAACACAGCGGTTGCAGAAAACCCTAAGTGCAAAATGTTCTAGAGAGAGAGAGTAAACAGAGAAGATGAAGTGTTGAGTTGATTACGATCCCAAAGATCCAAGATATTATAAAGCCGGACTATTCCTTAATCCCCATGCGTGTATAAAGCCCATCAATCAGCCACGCCTGTTAGCATAAAGGAGAATAGAAAAGCCCAGCTCCAAGCAGCCCAACAAAGAGATCCTCATATAAACATAAAACAGAAATATTAGAAACAAAAATAAAAATAATAAAACATATTGAATTGAAAGGAAAGGACTATTAATTTTAACACCCCCTCAATTCAATATGCAAAACTGTCAAACATGCTCAAATTTTTACAAACCTTCTCATGAGAATGAACCAACAGACATTTAGTGAAAATATCACATGTTTGATTCTCAGAAGAAACTCCCACAGTTCAAATAACACCCTTAGTAATTTTTTCCTTAAAAAGAAGAGATCAATTTCAAAGTGCTTTGTTCATTCGTGGAACACAGGATTAGCTGCTATAGACATAGTTGTTGTATTGTCACAATGAAGATGAATAGGAGTTTTAATGTCAACCTTTAACTCCTTTAAAATATTAAGAAGCCAAATAACTTCACATGTTGCAGCACACATAGAACGATATTCTGCTTCAGCAGAAGATCACCATATGGTAGACTGCATTTTACTCTTCCATGAAACCAGAGAATGACCCATAAAAACATAGAAACCAGTGACTAACTTCCTAGTGTTCATACATTTTCCCCGGTCCGAATCAAGAAAAACTTTTAAGTCCAAAACATCACACTGTTAAAACAAAATACCCTTTCCAAGAGATCCTTTTAGATAACTTAAAAGTCTCAAAGCAATCTTAAAATGATCACTAGTAGGACAATGCATAAACTGACTTAAATAATGAAGAGAATAAGCTATACCATGTCTTGTGTGTGAGAGATATATCAACTAGCCAACTAATTTTTGATAAACAAAAACATCATGTAAGGGCTGATTATCTTTCTCACACAGATGAGTTAAAACATGATTAGCTTCAATAGGATTGCATACCGGTTTACAACCGGTCATCCCAAATTCAGAAAGTAAATCAAGACAATACTTTCTTTGAGAAAGACACAAACCATCAACAGTTTTCAAAACTTCAATACCAAGGAAATATTTTAATCAACCCAAATCTTTTATTAAAAACTTAGATTTAAGTAAAGATTTAATTTTAGCAATTTCTTTTGAACAACTACCACGTAATGACAATATCATCCACATATACAAGTAGAACTATAAACACAGAACCACTTGTTTTAACAAACATGGAATGGTAACACTTACTTTGTTCAAAACCTAGTTTAGTAAGCAAATTAACAAGTTTCTCATTCCACATTCTAGGGGCCTGTTTCAGCCCATAAAGGGACTTGTTAAGCTTACAAACTTTGTTTTCAGAATTAGTATCATAACCATCAGGTAAAGTCATATAAACCTCTTCATTTAAATTACATATAAGAAAGTATTGTTTATATAAAGTTGAAATATGTCCCAACCATTATGCACAGCTAAGGTTAAAGCACACCTAACAGTAACCATTTTCACAACAGGTGAAAATGTATCAAAAGAAATCTATTCCTTCCTTTTGGCTAAACCCCTTAGCCACCATTCTAGGCTTAAACCTTTCTATCTCCCCATTGGACTTGTACTTAATTTTATAAACCCATTTTCATCCTATAGGTTTTCTATTTGGAGACAAATCAACAATGTCCCATGTATTGTGTAAGTGCAGCTTTTGTCGGGTAACTGTGCTTTATCAGATCTGTTCATCAAAGTCAAAGGCCAGTCAAAGTGATTTATTATATTCGGACAGTTTGAGTTGATTGATTAAATTCGGACAATATAAGGTGTCAAGGATCCGAATTTGTGACATGTATGCTCAGGACTTAGGGTTTTGCATAACGATCATTCCTCTCAGTGAGAATTGGGTAATCAATCCATAACGATCATTCCTCTGAGTGAGAATGGATCAGGGTGATCAGCTTTGTGCAAACTCTCACAAACCCTAAGAAATTCCTCAATAGTATGTGCATATTTCTAGAGAGAGAGTGTGACTATGTGTTAGTGAGAGAAATCTCGGTTTAGATCTTTGTGATCTAAACCAGCTTGTAGATTATGTATACTCTTTCGGTTTGTAATCTGTGATGACTGATTCGTTAATAAAGAGATTCAACTTCTACATCTTTCGATCTTGTTTTGTTTATGGTTGTTCTTCATGTCTTGAATCAAGTGCAATGTTGATGTTCGTCATCGATGTGGTGCTTTCACAGTGGTATCAGAGCATGTTACCGATTCAGAATAGTCTAACCGCCTTCCGAATCACCATTGCTCTTTATTTGATGTTTGTTTCCGCCAAACATCATGGAGACGTGAAGATTATGCAGAAAAATTGAAGATTTTGAAGATGTTCGTCGTCTGAGAAGTTATTCTTCTTTTCCAAGTTACTTTAGATCTGTGTTTAGATCCAAAAAAGCTATTGTGCGTACTTAATTTTGTGTTAGAAGTATTGGTTGTCCGTATTTGTTCTCATGACTTATGTGAAGTCACACTTGTCAGTATTTGTGAAAACAAATTCTGTCAGCACTTGTGATTTTTGATAATCATCAGAACTTGTGAATCACAATACTTGTCAGCACTTGTGATTTTTGATAATCATCAGAACTTGTGAATCAGTCAGCATTTGTTGCAATTTTTGCTTGTCCGCACATATAAGATCTAAAATTAGTCCGCATTTGTACTTCCTCAAATCATCCGCATTTAGATAGATCAAAGCATCCACATTTGTGACTTGTAATAGTCATCCACACTTGTACTTTCATTTCTTCAGTTCGCACTTAGGGTTAAACTATCATCCGCACTTGAGTATTCAATAAGTCCGCACTTAAACTGTTCAATCATTGTCAGTACTTAATTATTTTAAGTTTTCAGTCCGAGCTTATGAATGTGTGAATCAGTGTTTTACCCATCCGTACTTAAAAAACTGTTAGGGGTTGATTTATAATCAGTGGTGCGACCTTGTTATTTCACCATTTCAAACAACCGACAGTGACTAGTGACTGATTACACCCACAACACTCACCCTCTCAATCCAAAACTTCTAATTCTCTAATTCATTGTGTTTGATTTCAAGAATTGCATCATCATTAGGGTTTAGGTGTTAGCTAATTCTCTGATTCATTTTGTTTGATTTCAAGAATTATATCTTCATCAGGGTTTGGGTGTTAGCAAAATTGGGAATTTTTGGTTGAACTTGATGAACTTAGTGTTTGTAAGTGCATATTCACTATTTGTGCGAGTTTAAGTGCTTGTCAGATTTCTCCATTCTCTTTGTGTTGTACGAATTTCTCCATTCCTTTGAAATCCGAATTTATGAGTTATATTCGGAATTTCTTTACTTGTTCCGAATGTCTTTGTATTCTGAAGTACTGATCGGTTAATCTGATTCGCGGTGTCAAAAGCTTTCGGGTTTTACGAGTTCCGAACTTTCTAGAATTCCGGGTTACCAGGGGTACCAGATTTTTAGTTAAGTTTAGAAGTTTGTGAAGTTCGAAGGTTTTGATTTGTGCATGTTCCGAGTTTTTCTAGCTACGCCGGGTTATCGAGGGTACTAGATAATTAGAAAAAGTCAGAATGTTGTGTAATTTGGAAATTTGAAGTCAGTTTCGGATTACTGAAAAGTTACTTGGTACGTATATTGTCCGGATCAAGTGAGGGGATGAAAAGCGGAGATGGTGGTCCACGGTGTTCTGTTCAAGATTCTCGGAGTTCGGATTTGGTCCTTACTTGAGTTTTGGGACAATCTTGGACTATTATGGTGACTTGGTTGGACTTTGAAAGCTTGTGCGTAAAATCTCTCGTGTGTGATGGAGTTTTGTCAAGTATGTTCGTGTTTTCAATCAAGCATGGACGTGATGAAGTTGGATTCTCGGTTGATGAATAGTTAAAGATTCAGCTTTGTTAGTTGTTGTTTAGAGTAGAAAAGATTGGTTTCTTGTTCTCTCTTCCAAGATGATTGCCAGTCGGTTCTCAAAATAATGTGGTGCTTCTTAATAAGGGGAAAATCGAAGATGAATGCCATCGGGAATTCAGTGGATTCGTGAAAATAGGAGATTGATTCATGAAGATTCATGACGAGAAGAGATCATACATGAAGGGTTGCAGATTTTGATAAAGATGGTGGATGTACTTTTACAAAGTTCAGTTTGTTGTTAACATATCAAACTGAACTTCATGTCTTTGTGAAGTTTGAAGTGTTCAAGGTTGGGGATTGGAAATCCAATGTCTCTTTCTGCTGCCGGTTAGGTTTGAAGATTATGGTTTCGAGCGATATTCTTACATTTGGTTGTAGGTTGGTTCGTGTTAACTTGATGCAGGAGTACTTTGAGGGGGAGGATCTACAGTGTTTGATGCTGGATGCTTCAGGTTTCACAAAGCGGCCATTTAAGTGATCATCAACAAGTCTTTCGTTAGAAGGGTTGAAGATCATTGTGCTCTACCGGAAAGATTATGTCTCAACCAAAATAGAAAGCAGGCATGACATCATCAGTCAAGGGGGACTCTGTAAACGCAGTATCCGATGACTGAAGATTATCGATGCCAGAACAGATAGCAATAGTTAAGGGGGAGTCTGTAAGTGCAGCTTTTGTCGGGTAACTGTGCTTTATCAGTTCTATTCATCAAAGTCAAAGGCCAGTGAAAGTGATTGATTATATTCTGATAGTTTGAGTTGATTGATTAAATTCGGACAATATAAGGTGTGAAGGATCCAAATTTGTGACATGTATGCTCAGGACTTAGGGTTTTGCCCTAGCCTATATATATGGGTGTATAGATTTGAATTGGGTAATCAATCCAAAACATTCATTCCTCTCAGTGAGAAGGGATCGAGGTGATCCGCTTTGTGCAAACTCTCACAAACCCTAAGAAATTCCTCAATAGTGTGTTCACATTTCTAGAGAGAGAGTGACTATGTGTTAGTGAGAGAAAGCTCGGTTTAGATCTTTGTGATCTAAACCAGCTTGTAAATGATGTATACTCTTTCGGTTTCTAATCTCTGATGACTGATTCGTTAATATAGAAATTTATCTTCTACATCTTTCTATCTTGTTTTGTTTATGATTGTTCTTCATGTCTTGAATCAAGTGCAATGTTGATGTTTGTCATCGATCTCCGGTGCTATCACAAACCGGAAAAAACACTATAAATACAGGGTTGAGCCGTAGCCCGTGCTACGACTCCTAACATTGTGCTTTCGTCCCTGCTTTTAATTATTCCTTTCTTTAATAGCTATGAGAAAATATTTGTAAAACCGTCACTTTGTTGATACACTTTGTGGATGCGGCTCGGTTCGGTTTGACTCGGTTAGGTTCGGTTCGAGCCCAACGCCGCGACATTCCTCCGTCGTGCGCCCCAGAGATCGACACGCGAAGCACGAAGAGTCGCGAGTTGACATCACCATGACATCATGATGATGATGTCACATTATATCTAGAAAACTTTGCATGGACAACAAAGAATTAAATGAAACTATATGAAACTTCAATGTAGATTGATTGTTATTTGGGCCAGTACATCTTGTGGTTTGGGCCTAACATTTCAAGAAGAAACAGTCCATCAATTGCACGAAGACTATGTGTGACGAACCAGGGGCGGACTTAGAGTGGTAATAGGGGTAGCATGGGCTACATGCAAGTGATTAAACTAACTAACTATGATGATAGAATCATACCTTGACGTTGTTAGAAGTCGGAGGAACGTGAAAATCTGTAGAAATTTCCAGTGGAACCAGAGAGTTCTTGGGGAAACGGTGCGTGTTGAAATGAAGAAATAAAGGAAAAAGGGTTTTATCCCCGTCAGTTGCGCGAACACGGCCCCGTGTCCGCTGGACACGGCCCCATGGGCGGGCAAAATTTAAAAAACATATATATGTATATATTTTTTTAATTAATGAGTGCACGTGTGAGTGCCATGTTTCCCGAAACTTGGTTTTAGAAATCTTACCAATTTAGAAGCTTTCCCGACGTCCGTTACTTACAAGATATGATGTTGATGCTCAAACCTTCATTTATTCGTCGGCCGCTTGTAGCGAGATTTCCTACTCTTCATCCTCAATAAATCCTTGATAAAGCTTTAGCCGTTGGCCAATGACTTTGAATGGGATTCCATTCCGAGATTTAATTTCAATTGCACCGTGTGGAAAAATGTGGGTGATAGAAAAAGGTCCCATCCACCTAGACTTTAACTAACCAGGAAATAGTCGAAGTCGTGAATTAAACAATAGAACTTGATCTCCTACCCAAAATTCATTAGGTTTAATGTGTTTATCATGCAAATTTTCCATTCTTTCCTTATAAATTTCAGAGTTAGAGTATGCATGATTCCTTAATTCATCTAATTCATTCAATTGACAAAATCGATTTTTATAGGCAATTTCTATGTCTAAGTTCACGTTTTTAATTGCCCAGTAGGCTTTGTGTGCTATCTCTACCGGCAAGTGACAACTTTTTCCATAGACAAACTTATATGGGATGGTACCTATTGTTGTTTTATATGCAGTTCGAAAAGCCCATAAAGCATCGTCTAATTTATCGGCCCATTCATTTTTATTTAATCCTACGGTTTTTTCAATTATTCTTTTTAAACCTCGATTAGTCACTTCGGCTTGTCCGTTTGTTTGAGGGTGATATGCTGTTGAGACCCGGCGATAGACCCCATACCTTGTTAAAAAAATTCAAGTTGATGGTTACGAAAATGGGTGCCTCTATCACTTATTAATGCTTTTGGAGTTCCAAAACGAGAGAATAATCGTTTCAGAAATCTTACCACAACTCTTCCATCATTTGTTAGAAGGGCTTCAGCCTCAGCTCATTTGGACAAGTAATCCACTGCCACAAGTATATATTTGTTTCCTTTCGACGGTGGGAAAGGTCCCATAAAGTCGAGTCCCCACACATAAAAAATTTCACAAACAAGAATGCCATTTTGTGGTATTTCGTTTTTGGAAGAAATATTACCTGATCGTTGGCATGCATCACATGTTTTGATAAGACTTTGGGCGTCTTTATAAATGGTTAGCCAATAAAATCCTGAATCAAATGCCTTACGTTCGGTACTAGCGGCACCATGATGTACTCCGTATGGACCTTCATGACAATGGTGGAGAATTCTTCATGCTTTATTACCATCTATGCATCGGCGGATGAGTTGGTCGGCACACATTTTGAAAAGATAAGGATCTTCCCAAAAATAATGCTTTACATCGGCAAAGAATTGTTTTCTTTGATGATGTGGCCATCCTTTCGCGACTATTCCGCTAGCTAAGTAGTTAGCATAATCGGCGTACCATGGCTCTTCTCGGTATTCCACCATTTCTAGGGACTCCGTTGGGAATTTTTCATTGATTAGCTTGTCCCTAGTTGCCTCCAAAGCTGGATCTTCCAAGCGGGAAAGATGATCTGCAGCGGTGTTTTCTGCTCCTCTTTTTTCTTTTATTTCAATGTCAAATTCTTGGAGGAGTAGAATCCATATGATTAAATGTGGTTTAGCATCCTATTTCTTAAAGAGATATCGAATGGCTGCATGGTCTGTATAAACTATCGTTTTAGAAATAACAAGATAAGAACGAAATTTATCAAAAGCAAATACTACAGCTAGTAATTCTTTTTCAGTTGTTGTGTAATTTTCTTGTGCATCGTTAAGTGTTTTACTAGCGTAATATATTGGGTGAAAATGCTTATCTGTTCTTTGTCCCAAGACGGTTCCAGCTGCAAAGTCACTTGCATCACACATGATTTCGAAAGGTAATTTCCAATCAGGCGCTATCATGATAGGTGCATTGACTAGCATTTCTTTTAGTGTGAGAAATGCTTGGTTGCAATCCTTGTCAAAGATGAAAGGATCATCTTTTTCAAGTAATTTTGTTAGAGGTCTTGAAATTTTAGAAAAGTCTTTGATAAATCGTCTATAAAATCCGGCATGCCCAAGGAAACTCCTGATGGATCTAATGGAGGATGGGGATGTAAATCGAGAAATAGTATCTATTTTTGCTTGATCAACCTCCATTCCTTCGCTTGAGATTTTGTGACCGAGTACTTTTCCCTCTGTTACCATGAAATGGCATTTTTCCCAGTTAAGGGCGAGGTTAGTTTCCTCACATCGGGATAGCATTCGTTCAAGGTTATCGAGGCATTGGTCATATGAATCTCTAAATATAGAAAAATCGTCCATTAAGACTTCCATAGTCTTTTCTATCATATCATGGAAGATGGCCACCATGCAACGTTGAAATGTTGCGGGGGCATTACATAGACCAAAAGGCATGCGTCGATAAGCAAAAGTTCCGTAGGGACACGTGAATGTTGTTTTCTCTTGGTCTTCGGGTGTTATCGGTATTTGAAAGTAACCTGAAAAACCATCTAAGAAACAATAAAATTTATGACCGGATAATCTTTCTAGCATTTGATCAATAAAAGGTAAAGGAAAGTGATCTTTCCTTGTTGCCTCATTTAATCGACGATAATCTATACATACTCTCCATCCTGTGACGGTTCTTGTTGGTATTAATTCATTTTTCTCATTAGTGACCACCGTCATACATCCTTTCTTAGGAACTACTTGAACGTGACTTACCCAAGGACTATCGGAGATTGGGTAAATGAGTCCGGCGTCAAGTAATTTGATGACTTCATTTTTAACCACTTCTTGAACGTTTGGATTTACTCTATGTTGTGGTTGTATTACTGATTTATAGTCATCATTCATTAAAATTTTGTGCGTGCACATGGAAGGGCTTATTCCATTAATATCTACAAGCTTCCAAGCAATCACATTTTTATGTTTTTTTCAAAAGTGTTATTAGTTTATCTTTTTCTACACTAGTTAATTTTGATGAAATAATTACATGTGACTTACCATCTTTGTCGAGAAAAGCATATTCCAAATCTTTTGGAAGTTCTTTGAGCTCAAGTGGTGGGTCTTTAGGAGACTCCTTATTTAATTGCTCATTTTGATCAAGAACCAAGAAGGTTTGTTCTATGGCGACCTCTTCTTCAACAAAGTGGTCGATTTCTTCTCTTGTATCGGGTGGCTCATCTTCATCTTCAATTAGGGGGTCATTATTGCCGAATGGATATTTCAATGAACGTTCAAGATCGACACTTTTTTTGAATGCCCCTAATTGAATGGGTATATTGCTATGCTTCCGATTTTTCAAAGCTTCGTGGGTCTTTACAAAAGGTCGTCCCAACACTATTGGAGCGTTATCAAGGATAACGAAGTCAGTTGGGATTACCATTTGATTAGTCTGGACTAACACATCTTCAACTACTCCCATTGATTTTATTGTTTTCCGATTAGATAGAAAAATGAGTATTTTAAGTGGAGAAAAATCACCAACACTTAATTTTTCGAAAATGTAGTTTGGCATTATATTAACATAAAGATCTTTATATATTGTAATATTACTAATAAAGGAATTTTGAAAGAAACATGGAACCGGTGTAATGTTAATTTCAAATGGATCTTCTTTCATTAGCGTGGTTTGATCATTTGTTAACTTAATGCTTACCATTTCGTCAAGTTTAGTGTTAGTGTTTAACTCTTTTAAAAACTTAGCATGAGTGGGCACTAAACAATGATTTTCGAAAGAAGGTGACAAGAGATTAATTTCTTGAAAATTAGACTCTTCTTGAATTTTAACATTATCGGACTCACCTTTTTCGTTGTTTAACTCATGCGTCGGTTTTTCACTTACTTGTTCTTCCATTTTTACCTCTTCAACTATCTCTTCTTTATTACATGTTAATTCTTCCCTTGCGCGGGATTCCTCTTCCCTTGCGCGGCCTTCTTTTATACATCGCTCGATAGTTTTAATGTGTTCTATTATCTTATCGGCTATGGGAGAGATAGAATAAGGATCCTCAAAGCTTGAATTCGGAAGTTCGATCCGTGGTTCCTCATAATACTCATATGGGGTAGATGGTTCATACCATTGTTCCTCATTGTAAGTATATGATGGATAAGGGTTGTAACTTGGTTCTTCATAATACTCATATGAGGTGGGTTGTTCACGCCATGGTTCCTCATAGTAAGCATATGAAGGTGGAGGCTCATATCTTGGTTCCTCAAAGTATGAGTATGGAGGCTCATACCTTGGTTCATCAAAATATGAGTATGAGGGAGAAGGTTCATACCTTGGCTCTTCATAGGATGTGTATGAAGTGGATGGCTCGTACCTAGGCTCCTTATAGTAGTTGTATGAAGGGGATGGTTCAAAGAGGTCACAATATTGTACCGAATGAGGGTTACCATAAATGGTACAATAGTCTTCCCTATAATCATCCTCCTTATAGTGGTAGTTGTAATCTCCTGAGTATTGATCCATAAGAATCACTCAACAGACCATAACAGAGTCTCGGGACAAGAAAACAAAAATAAAAACGGAAACAGAGGCTGGACACGGCCCCGTGTTCAGTGAGCATGGCCCCATGTTCAGGTTCTGTATCTGGGCGTTTTAACAAATGTGACTGGTTTTGTGCAGCACGGGGGCGTGTTCAGCAAACACGACCCCGTGTTCAGACTCTGTATCTGGGAGTTTTATGAAAATTATGCAGCACGGCGGCTTGTTCAACGAGCACTACCCCGTGTTCAGTCTACTGTAATGCAAAAACTAACTAAAAATGTAAAAATGTGCGTGCGATTTTAAAAAGGTTTTGAAAAATTGTTTGGGCCGTCGATTTTAAGCTTTCTTAAAATCCTTGTGTCCCCGGCAATGGCGCCAAAAAATTGATGCGTGTCTAGCGTTATATGTTTTTGTTTATATTTAAAGCCCTTTTTAACACTTTATTCAAATTTTAAATTTATAAAACACGATATTCTACTAACACTAAACACACATATGGGAAGTGCACCCATCGTGAGCGTAGTATAGCGTTGGTAAGATACCGAGGTCGTCCAAGGACACTAGAGCTATTAATACCGGTTTATCGTCAACATCTAATCAAATCAAAAGTTTCAGAAAAGGTTTTAAACATGAAAATAAAAACTAAAAATGCTGAAAAATAAAATAAAATAAAAACAGATAGACAAGTTGAATCACTTGGATCCGACTCGCCTTTAATGTAACCTTTGATGATTTTCGCACTTTTGCACTTTTTAAGAGATTATCTTAGTTATAGTAGTAGGCCCCTCTTTTGAAGGTGACGTTACCCTCAGCCCAGTAGTTTGAGTCAGCAAGGATACAATCCTAAAGGGTCGGAATATTGAAAGATAACTAATTAAGTTATTAATGCGTAATGTGGTAGGCCCCTCTTTGAGGTGACGTTACCCTCGGCTAAGTGGTTTTAGTCAGCAGGGATACAATCCCAAGTAGCCGGGTTAATGTATTAATAGTAGTTTACATATGAGGGGATCAAGCTATTCGCACCCCCGCCATCCAATACCAGTGGGTATTGAAGGAGGTCCTAGTAAGCTTGACCCAGATCCTTGCAGGATCTATACACTGAACAAGGCAAGAACCTTACCAAACCATTCCCTTAACCCCCGACCAGGTAGCCAACATATCTCTATATAGACCGTAGAGATATGAATGGTGTAAATCTTTTATTTTATATAGACAGTAAAATAACGCCAAGACACCACGGACAAATGATAACGAAGTTTCACCTTCAACATAAGAAACTAGTTATTAAAGTCATTAATACAAAACCAAATAAAAAGTGAGAAAAGATTAAAAATCAAAAGTATTACATTAAATGCTTGTCTTCACCAAGTGATGTAAGAGACTTAGGCAAACATGGCCTTTGATTGTCAAGAACTCTTACTATCAATCTTGGATCCCGAGACTACTACACACACTCAAAGGTGGATGATGGATGATGGTGGTTGATGTGGGTGTTGTAGTGGTGGTGGAGTCTGGGTGAAGTGGGAGAGGGGTGGTTTGCCAAGGGATGCCTTTGAAGTGAGCCAAGCACCCCTATTTATAGCCTGCACAGAAGCCCGGATACGGCCCCGTGTCCATTGGGCATGGCCCCGTGTCCATCCTTGTTCTCTTTCTTCATTAATTGCAATTTGTCTGCATTAGCTCCACTCGCCCCCGTGTTCGCTGGGCACGGCCCTGTGTGCAGAAGCGTATCTGTACTATCAATATTTGCTTGGATTCTGCGAATCTTAGCGTTGACCACGGCTCGTGTTGAGCTGGGCATGCCCCCGTGTCTTGAATAGAAGCTTCTATAGCTTTGTCTTTTCTGCAAACAACTGGCCACGCCCCCGTGTCCGTTGGGCACGGGGCCGTGGTCAGCCTTCTGTTTCTTTGTTTTTGCTTGGAAAGATGCTGTCGAGGGGTCGGGCATGCCATGTTTATTCCTTTTCTTTGTATTTATGTTAGATTTGGCTGCATATTTGTTCCTTTTGTTCAATTAAGCTCATCTGGTCCTGAAAATACAAAAGGAAGACAAAAGCACACTTTTTCCAACATTAGTACTAAAAAAGGGTTAGTTTTATGCCTCATTTGATGTAATTTATATGTTGCATTTTACACACATCAGTTCAAACAAAACCGAACTGATTTTACCTAGAAACAGTCCAGTTCATCTGATAATGCCGGCCCAGTCATCCGAGAGAGTCCCCCTCTCGTACGAAAGAGACTCCCAGTTCGTCTGAGTGCAACTGTTTCTCCAAGTTCCGACAATTCTAAGTGTTGAATGTTTGACCAGATCTCTAGTTTCAATATAGTTGAATCTAGAACATCAGTGTGTGTTCTATGGAAACTCTGGTTTCCAATCTAGATCCACCACCTCACTTCACTCGTGTAATGAACACCCAAACAATCTCCCAGACCTAGAACAAGTGAGCCCCGTCCAGCCTCCGACACTTAGTTAATTCTTTCTGTGTCATGTTGGCACACCTGGGTTTTACATTGTTCGGTTGTTTGGTTTACTTTACATTCCGTATTTCATTTCCGTATTCATGACCAACCGGCCAGTTAACCAAGTTAACTAATTTGTGCGTTGGTGAACAATAAAGAGGTTAACCCTCCATGCATGACTTATATGAACCTTCTGATTATTCTGGACTATTAATATACTAATATAAAGACTAATAAACTTAACAGAAATCACGAACATAACTGTTTGATAATTAAAATGTTCAAATGAGACTCGGTTTAACAGACAATCCCTCTCGTACGAACGACCCTTTCGTACGAATGGCCCATTCTTCCCAAACAGTCTCTTGTCCGAACAGTTCGTATTTCGGTTTTACCGCTATTCTGCTTTCCGTGTTCCTTGTCGCTGATTCTGTCAGGCAAACTTGGACCCATAAAATCACAGAAAATCAGTGTCGGGACAAGTGCACGAACAAATTATAATTTCTGTTTTATTATACTTTCGTACCTTACTAAGTACTTTAAATTCTGCAACTTAATTCCGCAACTCCTACTGACGCCTTCGTTTGCTCTGTAGGGTAACCTTGGTGTTCCTGTACTAATTCCACCATCCCTTTGCTCGCTGGGTACCTTGGCGTTCCTGTACTACGCCTACCAAAACTACGCTCGTAGAATTTCTAACGAAGAATTAGCAAAACTGTGAGTATACCCGAACACCCTTTTTCCATTTTACACTTTGGGTGCAATATGTTAACTTATAAACCTACACAGTTACACTTAGACTTTATCAAAATGCACAAACAATCCAATTCATGCATGCAAACGTTATACTTGATACTTCAATCTGGGTTCATTCGTTTTGTGATAAACTTGTCACTAACTTCGTATGAGCCTACCCTTAACATGTATAGCGCTATAAGAGTAATGCACCTTCGGTGAACATGAGGTCATGTTAAGTCTTTTACTTGCGTTAAACCTTGGGTTGACTTGTTTGTTCACATGCCAGTTTAATCTTAATCTTGAATAGCTAATTTGTCATGTGGATTCCTTTAAACTTTTATTACCATACTATGTAACAAAACTTGTATACTCGCCAATACGTTTGTATTGAACCATTTATTTTTAACATATTGCAGGATGATGATGATACAGTAGGTACCATACTTGACCATTCTTGATACTTGTTTAACTTGTTAATTCTTCATATTTGCTTCTATCTCTTCCTTTTGTCTTAATATTTAAAATATGTCTTTCCTAAGACATTTACACAATACAGGTTGAAGACTTGAAGACACTCGTATTACAAACGAGACAAATTCACCAAAATAGGCGTGAAACCCACAATTTGATGAACGATTCTCAATCCGCTTATTCTATTTTGCATGAAATTATGCCATCAAGTTAGGAGTGAAATCCACATCTTGATTATAAATTTCCAATTCAAACTCTAGTGGACTCTAATCAAAGTGTCGGAATTAACTTTCTTGACCCGACGAGTACCAACCACACTTTGGGTACAATGTTGTCAAGTTAGGGGTGAAACTCGCATCTTGCCAACTAGTTCCATTCCTTGATTTTCAATCCCGCCAAAGTTTCGATTTGTCAATCTATTAGGGACGTGTAGTAACTGGAAGGGTAAAATACCGTTAATCGCTTCTCGACTAGAGTATTTTACCTATAGGCCAAAGCATGTTTCCCTAATTTGAAAGGACTTTTGATTCACTTTGGAGTAGTCGAAGTTTCTAAACCCGAAACACGTACTCCAATGTTTTATCTAGCCTCTCTTTTATTTTAACTCGATTTCTATGTGTTTTTAATACTTGTTACTTCATTCAATTCAAAACCGATGCCCAAATCGCACGTCTCTCGCAATAAAACACAACAGTAATTCTCGTGAAGAAACTATATTTATACTCTTTTATGCAATCATACGTGTTTATGCTATGTGAATACTTGTTAAATTCATGCAAATTATGTGAATCATACATGATACCTAAATGTTTATACCTCCAAAACATTATTTTAAATTATGATCAAGTCTCATCCTTTCCTTCTCTTTCAAACCTCTAGAAGTCTTCCCCAAGCTCGTCCAAGAAGTCAAAGAAATCACGATTTGGTTCGAAAAAGGGTTCTAACAGCAACAATGAGGACACGTATCGAAGAAAGACCTCGTGAGTTTGATTGCTGAGCACATGGCCGAGCAGATGGCCCAAGTGATTCCTGACCTTATGAGCAAGATCCAAACCCCACCGGCTACTGAAACCCACAATGACTCCGTCGATTCCAAGGTGGAAACATCTAAGATAACGTTCCTATTCAAGCAGTTCATGGCTTGCAAACCCTTAGAATTCACTGGCGAAGAGGGCGCTACCGCATTACTTCAATGGTTTGATGCCATCGAAATGGCCTTTCTGCAAAGCGGTTGCCCTGACAACCTTCGAACCCTTAACGCAACAGGAGTGTTCCGATCGAGAGCCCTCGATTGGTGGACTTCCGAGCGCAACACTCGAGGGAATGAAGTAGCCCATGGTCTAACTTGGGATGGCCTGAAGAAGCTAATGAGGGATCAATTTTGTCCTCCCCATGAACTTCGGAAACTATAGAATGAATTATGATATCTGAAGCAAATCAGGGATGATAACGCTGGCCTCACCGCCCGATTCAAGCAGCTAAGCATCTTGTGCCCTGGCCAAGTCGACTCTGTTGACAAAGTGATGCATGTGAGTGTTGTATAGTTTTTAATGTATATTTTAAGCCCTTTTCAACACTTTAGCCATGTTTTAAATTTATAAAACACGATATTTATTAACACTAAACACACATATGGGCAAGTGCACCCATCGTGAGCGTAGTATAGTGTTGGTAAGATACCGAGGTCGTCCAAGAACACAAGAGCTTTTAGTAACGGTTTATCCTCAACGTCTAATCAAATCAAAAATTTAAGAAAAGGTTTTTAAAAACAAGAAAATAAAACTAACTAAAAATGCTAAAAATAAAAATAAAAACAGATAGACAAGATGAATCACTTGGATCCGACTCGCCTTTAGTGTAACCTTCGATTATTTTCGCACTTTTGCACTTTTTAAGAGATTATCCTAGTTATAGTAGTAGGCCCCTCTTTTGAAGGTGTCGTTACCCTCAACCCAGTAGTTTGAGTCAGCAAGGATACAATCCTAAAGGGTTGGATTATTGAAAGATAATTAATTAAGTTATTAATGCATAATGTGGTAGGCCCCTCTTTTGAAGGTGACGTTACCCTCGGCTAAGTAGTTTGAGTCAGCAGGGATACAATCCTAAGTAGCCGGGTTAATGTTTTAATAGTAGTTTACATATGAGGGGATCAAGAAATTCGAACCCCCGCCATCCAATACCAGTGGGTATTGAAGGAGGTCCTACTAAGCTTGACCCAGGTCCTTGCAGGATCTATACAATAAACAAGGCAAGACTCTTACCAAACCCTTCCCTTAACCCCCAACCAGGTAGCCAACATATCTCCATATAGACCGTGGAGATATGAATGGTGAAAATCTTTTATTTTATATACACAGTAAAATAACGCCAAGACACCACGGACAAATGATAAGGAAGATTCACCTTCAACATAAGAAACTAGTTATTAAAGTCATTAATACATAACCAAATAAAAAGTGCGAAAAGATTAAAAATAAAAAGTATTACACTTAATGCTTGTCTTCACCAAGTGATGTAAGAGACCTAGGCAAACATGGCCTTTGATTGTCAAGAACTCTTACGATCAATCTTGGATCCCGAGACTACTCACACACTCTATGATAGATGATGGATGATGGTGGTGGATGTGGGTTGTGATGGTGGTGGTGGTGGTGGGTGGGTGAAGTGTGAGAGAGGTGGTTTGCCAAGGGATGGTTTGCAAGTGAACCAAGCACCCCTATTTATAGCCTGCACAGAAGCCCGGACACGGCCCCGTATCCACCCATCTTCTCTTTCTTCATCAATTGCAGTTTGTCTGCATTAGTTGACCACGCCCCCGTGTCCGCTGGGCACGGCCCCGTGTGCAGAAGCGTATCTGTACTATCAAGATTTGCTTGGATTCTGCGAATCTTAGCGTTGACCACGGTCCCGTGTCCAGTGGGCACGCCCCCGTGTTGGGTGATAGAAGCTTCTACAACTTTGTCTTTTCTGCAGACACTTGGGCACGCCCCCGTGCTCAGTGAGCATGGGGCGTGTTCAGCCTTCTGTTCTCTTGTTCTTGCTTGGAGAGATGCTGTCGAGGGGTCAGTCATGCCACATTTATTCGTTTTCTTGTATTATTGTTAGTTTTAGCTGCATTTTTGCTTCTTTGGTTCATTTAAGCTCTTTTATCCCTGAAAATACAAAAGGAAGACAAAAACACACCTTTTTCCAACATTAGTACTAAAAAAGGGTTAGTTTTATGCCACATTTGATGTAATTTATATGTTGCATTTTGCACACATCAAATACCCCCACACTTGAATTTTTGCTTGTCCTCAAGCAAAACTCTTTATAATGTGGCTTACACTCCCAAATGGAATGGGTAGAAGAGAAGGTTTTTGGGCTTGTCATAGAGTGTCGGGATTCCAAGATTCTTTATTAGGTTTTATTTTTATTTTATTTACAATCCTATTCGTCATGATTTATTTAGAACATTACATAAGATAAATTACTTATTTGGTCATAACATGCCTCTTTAAAATTCCATTTATATACAAGTTCACATACCTCACGGGAGATCACTCAACACTCGGCCGAAGATGTATTTTTGTGAAACACTCGAGAGCGGCATGGAACTTACTTCTACCATAAGCTTGCCAAGCAATCAATCCTCCTCCTTTTTAACTATACACCTTTGTAAATATCAAGAAGACTTTGGGGAAGGGTTAGGCTTGGGTTAAAGGTAGGTGGTTGGGTTAGTGGTTAGTAGAAAAGGGCAAAAGGCGTAAAAAGCGTCGGTTTTCGTAAAACATTTTGTTTTTGTGACTTTTTATTCTAATGAAGCATTATTCAAACAAGCCTTCTTTTGATGAGCTTTGTTTGTTTATTGCTAACTTCATTTTTCTTTTCTTCTCTATAAATATTTTTTTTATAAGGAAGTCACAAGAAAACCAAGCTTTGTTACTAAAATAAAGGGTTTAAAATAAAAAAAGGGTTTTGGTGGGTAAAAAGGGTGTTTGTTTTGGGTTAAGAAAGGAAAAGGTTTAGGCTCAAAGAGGTTAACTAGGGGGATTTTGGGTAGGTGGTAAAAAAAGAAAATAATGGTGTTGAAATAAAAAGGGTTAGTCCTAATGCCTCTATCATTTACTTAGTTGGGTTTAAGTTGGTAAGGACCGGGAATGTATCGTCATGGCAAGTTCTAGAGTCGTAAGAAACCAAGCGGCTATTCACACAAGAAACGAAAAATGAGCATTTAGTTTAAAGATGTGTATTTTATGCTCAATAAAGGCTCAAAACTCACTTTTTGTGGGAATGGGTTTTTATGTGATCAAGTATATATAATCAAATTTTAACTAGATTTGTCATGCCGTTTTATAATTTTCTTATGTTGGTTCTTTTTATCACGACGCTATCGGTTGTAAATTTGTAAAAATATAACCTTTTTTAGAGCTTGTAATTCCCAAATTAAACCAAGACAAGTAAAAAAATGAAAAGTTTTTGAAAAAATTGGGGGTGTTTAGCGGTTCCAATGGAGTTTTGTGTAAGGCTTGTAATTAGGACTTGCAAAATGCATGGTTTTAGCATCCCCCCCACACTTAACTTACACATTGTCCTCAATGTGTCCCAAAAATAAGTTTTTAGGTTGATTGAATGTGTAAAATGTGTGTTAAAAACAATTTTTTATGTTACTGGGCATCTGGACACGGGCACGTGGTGTCCGGGCACGGCCCCGTGTTCACGTTGCCAGTAACAAAAATCATTAGAAAGTAACAGAAGCCTGGGCACGGGGGCGTGTTCGGCGAACACGCCTCATGTCCAGTTACCTGAACTAGGCGATTTTCTGCAGATTGTCCAAAACAGGGTCGTGTTGGCTGGACACAGCCCGTGCCGAACTTGCTGTAATGAAGAAAAATTGACGGGAGGCTCTATTTTTGTGCATGGGGTGTTGGTTCAAGTCTCTCTTGGTATCCTTCACCATCCCGAGTGTGTTTTACCTAATACAACATCATCCCAAAACCAAATAATTTATAAAACCATCATTCATTCGATAGAGAGAGTTACATAATATTCCTACTAAATTAAAATTCTAGATAAATAGGTCAGAAAACACAAGAAGTCTAAACCCGGAAAGAAGTTCTAGCCTATAGCTTATTCTAATAGCAAAATTTCCATAACGATAATTCTCTCGGTTGGATGCGGCTTGGAAAACTTCTTCCTCCGGATAGGGGTCCCTCATACGTCGGCGAGCCATTCTTCTATCTCCCTAGGGAGAAGAAAGGTGGGCTCATTGGCATCATCATTTTGAGGGGGTGTAACTTCCGCCGGGACTTCTTGCAAATCGTCAAGAGGAGGTTCCGCGGGGATGTCATCCCACCAAGTGGGATTATTGACTCCAAGTGCTAGGTTCCAATCCTCTTGAGGGAGGATTGGTTCCATGGGAGGTGTCACAAGAACGTTCAATCTCTGGTGCAAGAGGTTGATTTCTTGGAAACTGTTTTCCAACCCCACCGTAAGATAATTTATACGGTCTATTAGGACCTCCTCTACCGATGTCATCTCATCAAGAGCTTCACGTAATGCCATCACGTAGCGTACGAGAGTTGCTTCGATTGGGGACCTCTGTTCTCTTCGACTGTTTCTGGAATGTGCTGACGAAGTTCTACTGTTTTGGCTCGACATTCTACAAAAATAAACTGAAAAGAGTTCATTTTAATGAAACAGTAACCTCGGACACGGCCCCGTGCTCAATGAGCACGGCCCCATGTTCACCTGTCTGCAGATTTTCGAAACAAGGAATCTTGGAGTTTCAAATTATTTTTATGATTGTTAAAGCATTTTTTGAGCAGAAATAACTTAAAACAATGTTGTAAAACTTATTATTTACAAGATTCCTTAAATAAAAACCTAACAAGCATCACAATAAAGCTTGGAACCATGGTGATTTCAAGCTCTGATGGAGGTGTTTTGAGGTAAAAATGAAGAAGAAGGCAATAGACAAAAGTAGAAAAGACAAGATGGTTGTTGGGAACCTTCTTTAGAATATACCTAGGATGGTATGTGTGAAGATCCACAAAATATCTGTCTTTTGGAGTGGTCCAAATGTGCAGGAATCTTGGCTGCATTTATAGAAAACGACTGCATGCTACACACGGCCCCGTGTCGGCTGGACACGGCCCCGTGTGCAGACAAGATCCTGACACATTTTGTCTGTATTCTGACAAAAAGTCAGACGGGAATCTTTTGGTGGACACGGGGGCGTGTTGACCTGGACACGGCCCCGTGTCTAGAGGCTGTTTATGAAGTTTCGTCTATTTTTAAGGAATTTATCCGGATCGGGTGGTTCCTTACTGGACGGAACAACACCCAAGTGCCTGAGATACCTTAATTGCTCTAGATTTAGACGTGAACACAAGAGGTTATCAGTGAGGGTGATTCCTATGCTAAATGTAGGTGGACAAGTCCAACCCATTCCCGGGCTCTCGTTAAAGAAGGTGTATGCCGAATCGCTCAGGTCTATGTATGCATCGAAGGAAGTCGATGGGGAGTCCTTCACGGCACAGTCGACACAGGGATGTCTATCGTTCAAGTCTTCAAGAGGGTTAGAGGTAGTTTCGGGAACAACGAAGTTGTTTTTATCCGAATACGATCTCAATAATTCTTCTCGAGTGTCGTCTTAAGGTGAATTAATGATATCTATCTCAAGTTCTTTTACCCAATTAAGAATTAGATCTTCCATTTGAAATAATTCATCAATAAGCATTTCTCCTAGAAGGGTCGATTGAGAGCATTCGAGTGAGAGATAAGGATTATTTTTACTTTCGCCCCTCTTAAGGCTACAGGAAAACAATGGGTCTATATAGTGGGGCTTGTAATTTAAAAAATAACATTCTAAATATTTATGACTGCCACCACATATTTGACACCACGTACCATAAGAGGGCCGATAGTAAAAAAAATCGGTATCGCTCATGTTTGTGTCAGAAATTACCAACCGTCGGGATTTTACGGTTCTGTTTTCAGTAACTGATACTTGGGCACGGGGCGTGTTGAGTGGGCACGGCCCCGTGTTCAGCTACTGTCTGACTTAAAACAAGATTGCTAGTACCAAAGATTGGGCACAGGGCGTGTTCAGCGGGCACGACCCGTGCTGAGTTCTGCAGAAGCTGAAAAATTACTAAAAATCCTAAAAAAACAGAAAAATAAGAAAAACGATTAGGCCGTTGATTCCTAACTTTCTTAAAATCCTTGTGTCCCCGGCAGCGGCGCCAAAAACTTGATGCGTGTGAGTGTTGTATAGTTTTTAATGTATATTTTAAGCCCTTTTTAACACTTTAGCCAAGTTTTAAATTTATAAAACACGATATTTACTAACACTAAACACACATATGGGCAAGTGCACCCATCGTGAGCGCAGTATAGTATTGGTAAGATACCGAGGTCGTCCAAGGACACAAGAGCTTTTAGTACCGGTTTATCCTCAACGTCTAATCAAATAAAAAATTTAAGAAAAGGTTTTTAAAAACAAGAAAATAAAGCTAACTAAAAATGCTAAAAATAAAAACAAAAACAGATAGACAAGATGAATCACTTGGATCCGACTCGCCTTTAGTGTAACCTTTGATTATTTTCACACTTTTGCACTTTTTAAGAGATTATCTTAGTTATAGTAGTAGGACCCTCTTTTGAAGGTGATGTTACCCTCTACCCAGTAGTTTGAGTCAGCAATGATACAATCCTAAAGGGTTGGATTATTGAAAGATAATTAATTAACTTATTAATGCATAATGTGGTAGGCCCCTCTTTTGAAGGTGACGTTACCCTCGGCTAAGTAGTTTGAGTCAGCAAGGATACAATCCTAAGTAGCCGGGTTAATGTTTTAATAGTTATTTACATATGAGGGGATCAAGAAATCCGAACCCCCGCCATCCAATACCAGTGGCTATTGAAGGAGGTCCTACTAAGCTTGACCCAAGTCCTTGCAGGATCGATACACTGAACAAGGTAAGACTCTTACCAAACTCTTCCCTTAACCCCCGACCAGGTAGCCAACATATCTCCATATAGACCGTGGAGATATGAATGGTGAAAATCTTTTATTTTATATAGACAGTAAAATAACGCCAAGACACCACGGACACATGATAAGGAAGATTCACCTTCAACATAAGAAACTAGTTATTAAAGTCATTAATACATAACCAAATAAAAAGTGCGAAAAGATTAAAAATAAAAAAGTATTACACTAAATGCTTGTCTTCACCAAGTGATGTAAGAGACTTAGGCAAACATGGCCTTTGATTGTCAAGAACTTTTACGATCAATCTTGGATCCCGAGACTACACACACACTCTATGATGGATGATGGATGATGGTGATGGATGTGGGTTGTGATGGTGGTGGTGGTGGGGGTGGGTGGGTGAAGTGTGAGAGAGGTGGTTTGCCAAGGGATGGTTTGCAAGTGAGCCAAGCACCCCTATTTATAACCTGCACAGAAGCCCGGACACGGACCCGTGTCCATTGGGCACGGCCCCGTGTCCATTGGGCACGGCCCCGTGTCCACCCATCTTCTCTTTCTTCATTAATTGCAGTTTGTCTGCATTAGTTGACCACGCCCCCGTGTCCGCTGGGCACGGCCCCGTGTGAAGAAGCGTATCTGTACTATCAAGATTTGCTTGGATTATGCGAATCTTAGCGTTGACCACGACCCCGTGTCCAGTGGGCACGCCCCCATGTTGGGTGATAGAAGCTTCTACAACTTTGTCTTTTCTGCAGACACTTGGGCACGCCCCCATGCTCAGTGAGCGCGGGGCATGTTCAGCCTTCTGTTCTGTTGTTCTTGCTTGGGGAGATGCTGTCGAGGGGTCGGGCATGCCACGTTTATTCCTTTTCTTGTATTATTGTTAGTTTTAGCTGTATTTTTGCTTCTTTTGTTCATTTAAGCTCTTTTATCCCTGAAAATACAAAGGAAGACAAAAACACACTTTTTCCAACATTAGTACTAAAAAGGGTTAGTTTTATGCCACATTTGATGTAATTTATATGTTGCATTTTGCACACATCACAAAGCCATCACAAAGTACATCCATTGCCTCCCCACTTCCTTTATAAACCTCGTAGAGTCAGCCTCACCAAAAACCCCCGAGGACACTTTTCTTTTAGCAGCCCAGCTCAACAATAAACTGTGTTGTTCGTGGAACTTCCGATAAAGTTCCATCGAAGAATGCTCACCAAGCTACCACTGATACCACCACCACCACCGAATCACCCAAGCCATTGTCCTCCAAAGGCAAAGGCAAGTAGCGGAAGGCTTCGAGCCAAAATTGTGTGGTCATCACTCCGCAAAACCCTAAACCAGTTCAGTCAGTAGCTGTTACTCCACACCCTGAACCACAACGCAAAGCCTACACTGGGACTCAACCTAAGTGTAACACTTGTTTTTACCACCATCCGGCCAATGTACCATGTCTTCTGTGCATTAACTGCAATCGGCTTAGGCACTTTGCCACCCAATGTCATAAACCAGCAGCCAACAAAACCAGGCCGTTGTAGCTCAAAACCCTGCTCCTAACCAAGCTCAACCTCAAGCCAACACTGGACGGGTGTATAACAAATGTGGAGACCCAAATCATCTTGCTAATTCTTGTCCTTAATGCGCCAACAATAACAACCCTCAACAGTAGCAGCAGCAGCAGCCTCAGCAAGCGCGAGGCAGAGCCTTCGTGATCACCGCCGCTCAGGCACAAAACTCCAACGACGTCATTAACGGTAAGTTTCTCGTCAACAATGTCTATGCATCTTGTTTATTTGATATTGGCGCAGATAAAAGTTTTGTATCCGTTGAATTCGAGCCTATGCTTAAGTGTAGACGCTATAAGTTGCCTAAATCGTTCGCTATCGAAGTCGCTAATGGTAAATCCGTCACTGAACATTCCATTCTTTCTAAGTGTTCTTTGAATCCCAACGATCATGCGTTTCCAATTGACCTCATACCTATTCAAATGGGTAGTTTTGACATCATAGTAGGCATGGATTGGCTTAGGCGAGTTCGTGCTGAAGTTGTTTGTTCCAATAAGTTCATTTGTCTTCCTCTTCCTAACAGTGATTCTCTACATGTCTATGACGAGAAACCTTTTAAATGTCTCAAACTTATGTCGTGTACTCAAGCGAACAAACACTTGCGCAAGGGTTCCTTCACCTTTCTTGCCCACGTTATGGAAAAGAAGGATAAGGGCTCGAGCATAAGTGATGTTCCCGTCGTTTGTGACTTCCCTGATGTTTTTCCTGACGATCTCCTTGGTCCTTCGCCTGCTCGATCTGTTGAATTTCGAATCGATTTAGTGCCTGGTGCTATGCCTGTTGCTAGGTCTCCCTATCGTCTAGCACCCTAAAAAATGCAAGAGCTATCGAGCCAGCTTCAAGAACTTCTTGATAAAGGCTTTATACACCCTAGTACTTCTCCTTGGGGCGCTCCCGTTCTGTTCGTCACGAAGAAGGATGGATCATTTCGGATGTGCATTGACTATCGTGAGCTCAACAAGCTTACAATCAAAAACTGATATCCTCTTCCTCGCATCGACGATCTCTTCTATTAATTACAAGACACAACTTGTTTCTCCAAGATTGATCTCCGTTCTGGTTATCATCAACTTCGAGTCCTCGAAGAGGATATACCCAAAACCGTGTTTCGTACACGTTATGGTCGTTACGAGTTCGTTGTCTTGCCCTTTGGTTTGACTAACACACCTGCGTTTTTCATGGACTTGATGAACCGTGTCTGCAAAGCTTATTTAGACCGTTTCGTGATCGTCTTCATCGACAATATTCTCATCTATTCCAAGACTTAAGAAGAGCACGAGCGACACTTGCGTCTTATCTTTCAGATTTTTCGCGCTGAACGTCTTTACGCCAAGTTCTCCAACTGTGAATTTTGGCTAAAAGAAGTTCAATTCCTTAGTCACACCGTCAACGAACTTGGTATTCACGTTGACCCTACAAAGATTTAAGTTGTGAAGAATTGGATTGCTCTTAAGTCTCTGTCTGAAATCTGTTCGTTTCTTAGTCTAGTTGGTTACTATCGTTATTTCATTTAAAACTTCTCGAAAATCTCCGTTCCTCTTACTTCCTTGACTAAAAAAGATAAACCTTTTGTTTGGGGTCCTGAATAAGGGGAGTCTTTTCAAACGCTCAAGGACATGCTTTGCAATGCTCCTATCCTTTTTCTTCATGATGGTAACGATGACTTTGTCGTGTATTGTGATGCTTCGAACTTAGTTCTTGGTTGCGTCCTTATGCAACGGGACAAGGTTATCGCTTACGCGTCGAGGCAGCTCAAAATACATGAGAAGAACTACACTACGCATGACCTTGAACTTGGTGCAGTTATTTTTGCGTTAAAGATATGACGACACTACCTTTGTGGTACTAAGTGTGTGGTCTTCACCGACCATAATAGCCTTCAGCACATCTTCGACCAAAAGGAACTTAACATGCGTCAGTATCGATGGGTAGAGTTGTTAAACGACTAAGATTGCGAAATTCGATACCATCCAAGTAAGGCGAATGTCGTGGCCGACGCTCTTAGTCGTAAAACTCATGTCAAGAGTGTTCATTGCTTCTAACTCGTCAATAATCTTCAAAACCGCATTCGTGAAGCTTAATACGCATCTGTTAACGAGGGTAACCTGTATAACGAGATGCAATATGGTGCAGAAGAGAGTCTTGTAACCAAATCCGATGGTATTCTATACTATCTCGATCGTATCTGGATTCCTACTCGTGATAACCTTCGCGAGGTTCTGATAAAGGTGGCACACAAATCAAGGTATTCTATTCACCCTGGTGCTGATAAGATGTATCACAACATGTGTACGTATTATTGGTGGCCTGGAATGAAGAAAGATATCGCCACCTATGTTTCGAAGTGTCTCACTTGTTCCAAGGTTAAAGCTGAACATCAACATCCCTGTGGCTTAATCAAACATCCAGAAATCCCTGTCTGGAAATGGGAGAGTATTGCAATGGACTTTATTACTAAGCTTCCTCATACTTCGTCTGGTTATGACAGTATTTGGGTGATCACTGATCGATTGACCAAATCCGCTCACTTTCTCCCCATTCGTGAGGATTACAAAGTCGAGAAATTGGCTCGTATCTACACGGATGAAGTCATTTATCGTCATGGTATCCCCATTGACATCATTTCAGACCGCGATGGTCGATTCACATCTCGTCTTTAGCAAACATTTCAATCTGCTATGGGTACTTATCTCAACCTTAGCACTGCTTTTCATCCTCAATCCGACGGTCAAACCGAGCGTACTATCCAAATTCTAGAGGATATGCTTCGTTCTTGCGTAATCGATTTTGGTGGCAACTGGGATATGCACTTGCCTTTGATCGAATTCTCGTACAATAACAGTTACCACGTGAGTATTCAAATGGCACCTTTCGAGGCATTGTATGGTCGTAAGTGTCGATCGCCTATTTGTTGGCATGAGATTAGAGAAGCTCAAATCACCGGTCCTGAGCTTATACAAGAGACGAAGGACAAGATTTTACAGATTTGAGACAACCTACTTAAAGCCAGAAGCCGACAAAAGAGTTACGCTGACAAGCGTCGCAAACCTTTGGAATTCAACGTTGGTGACTTTGTGCTTCTCAAGGTATCCCCTTGGAAGGGTGTAGTTCGTTTTGGTAAGAAAGGGAAACTCGCTCCTCGCTACGTAGGTCCTTTCAAGATTCTTGAAAGGATTGGTAAGGTAGTGTGTCGACTGGACCTACCTCAAGAGCTCAACAATGCTCATCCTACATTTCACGTCTCCAACCTAAAGAAATGTCTAGTTGCAGAAGGACTTCAAGTTCCACTCGAAGATCTTCAAATCAACGAGACTCTACACTTCGTGGAGAAACCTGTCGAGATCATGGACCGAGGAGTCAAGCAATTGAGGCGCAGTCGAATTCCTATCGTTAAGGTTCGATGGGAAGGAAAACATGGCATTGAGTTTACTTGGGAACTCGAAAGTGAGATGAAGACTAAGTATCCGCATATATTCGTTGCATCTTCCAAAATTTCAGGACGAAATTTCCCAAAAGGAGGGGAGACTGTAACGCCTTGCTTTTTGTAACTTTCCTTACTTAGCAAGTTTATCGTACTTTTCATTTATGGAAACTTGTATCCCTTTGTATTCGTATTTCATTTCAAACGTTGTAATCCGAGACTTGAAACATAATGAAAATCCTATCTTTTATATGCTTGTGTTATTAATTATCCGTAAATACTTGTTAGATATTCGTGATACATACATACTTGATACCATCTAGGTGCAAATTCATACTTATTATACATGCAAAATACATTTATACATTCCTTTTTTTATGCACAACACTTATACATTGCACTTATATGCTTAAAACGCTTAAAACCGTCAAAACCAAGCAAAATTGGAAGTTGGCTTATGGGCCTGGCAATCTCGTGCGAATGGGCCTGGCCCAGTCATCCGAGAGCCCACTCGTCCCAAAGTGCACATCTGCCTATAAATACAAGTCCATTCCCTTCATATCAAACCTTCATCTTCCGAATTCTCTCTCAAACCAACTTCGGGCATTTCACTTGGAGCCAATCTCAGTCACTTCTAGGTGAGTACTGAGCTCGTAAACAACTAATTTCATCCTTATTCTTCTACTTTTCTTCTGTTTTATCAAACTTTTTACAAGATTCTTCACGAATCTTCACATTCCAGATCTGCTATGGCAACTAGTTTGAACTCTCAAAATCAGTTGAGGACCAAGTTGAAGGTGAAGTAAATCTTACAAAACCATTTTACACAAACTATTCTGATCTCGAACTCAGCTGGATCTGAGGTTCTATGAGCTCACAAGATAAGTCAATGGCTGTGGATTCAAGTGTGAAACAATTCCAGCCGAGTAGGTAATCAGTTCAAACAAAACCAAACTGATTTTACCTAGAAAGAGTCCAGTTCGTCCGAAAGTGCATGCCCAGTCGTCCGAGAGGGTCCCCCTCTTGTACGAAAGGGACTCCTAGTTCGTCCGAGTGCAACTGTTTCTCTAAGTTTTGACAATTCTAAGTGTTGAATGATTGACCAGATCTTTATTTTCAATATAGTTGAATCTGGAACATTAGTGTGTGTTCTGTGGGAACTCTAGTTTCCAATCTTGATCCACCACCTCACTTGACCCGTGTAACGAACACCCAAACAATCTCCCAGACCTAAAACAAGTGAACCCCGTCTAGCCTCCAACACTTACTTAATTCTTTCTATGTCGTGTTGGCACACTTGGGTTGTACATTGTTCGGTTGTTTGATATACTTTACATTCTGTATTCATGACCAACCGGTCAGTTAACTAAGTTAACTGATTTGTGCTTTGGTGAACAACAAAGAGGTGAAACCTCCATGCAGGACTTACATGAACCTTTTGATTATTCTAGACTATTAATATACTAATATAACCACTAATCAACCGCTACTAGCCCCTGCGTATAAACATCTGTAGCGATCTCCTCTTGCAAGTATAAACCGCTTTGAACCACAAACTCTACTAGCATCATCGAACGCCAAACACAAGTGAGCCTGAAAGAAACCTCTGGCTGAGGGGGAGGAGCCTGTGGCTGTGCAGGCGGCTGGTCGGCCCAAGGAGGGTGAAATGTGAACGTTGTTAAAAACTCGACTGACAACTCACTGTATCTCGGCGGATGCGCTAACTCAAATAGAAGATGCCACGGCGAATCCACAGGAATGAAATAACGGAGTCTAGGCGTCCCACCAATGGCCTCCAGTGCATCCCAATCGACCGCGTCATGCGATCCAACATGCATCCTCCTAAGCTTCCGCAAAAATGGGCGACGTCGATGGCGGGAGTAAACTCCAGGTATGCGTGACCCCTAAACCCATCTTCATCATACAAAACCCACTCAAACCCTCAAAATTCAAAAATTAATTTCAAACAATCCTACGGTTCTAATGTATAAAAAATTGAAGAATACAAAAGTATATGGTCAAATACGTACCAGGGAAGCTTCAAATCGAAAAAAATACGGTCCAAATACGGTGCAATTACACTTGTCCGTATGTATGTGTGTGTATACTTTAGGGGGCATATGCATGGGTCGTCTAGGTTTTCTCCTCATATACGAGGCATGGACGCCTCGTCTGGATCTAGACGACACGTCTTAGGGAAATGGTGAGTTACCATTTTACCCCTGAGTTAGGCCTATACTGGGGGTCAGGGATAAAATGGTAATTCCCAAGACGGGCTGTCTAAAGCTAGACTGCCAGTCTATGTGAAATAGTGAATTACCATTTTACCCCTGAGACGCCTCAGTATAGGCCTAACCCAGGGGTAAAATTTTAATTAACCATTTTACCCCTGAGTTAGGCCTATACTAGAGGCGTCTTAGGGGTAAAATGGTAATTCGCCATTTCCCTTATAAATATTCAAAATTTAAACATTTGGAGTTTGCAACTAAAATTATATGCTGCGTACAGCCCAAGACGGGGTGTCTGGTTCTTTAAATTTATCATTATAAACCTGGTTTTTTACTAGACTGGGGGCAACACAGGGCTAAAATGGTGATTTAGCCTTCTATAGACGTCCAATCTAGGCCTGTGCTGTCACATCCCAACCGATGGCGGAAACATCGGGGCGCGAAACTAAGCAATTCAGATTGCTCAAGAGAATCCACAACACTACTTGTTTCGATATAGATTAATCAAAATTCCATAAATATGTCTAAAATGTCAAACACATTCCACAACCAATCATATCAGAATAACATAAACATTCAAATATTGATCAAAATTGTCTAATTAAGATGAGTTTCTAAGCATCATCCTAACTCGTTTTCTTGATTCCCAGCTACTATCAGCCTGCAACATGAATTAAAATAAAATTAACAAAATGTTGGCGAGCATACAAGTTTGAATACATATCATAATAGTTTAAACGTATAAAAACTCATATCCAACATGACAACATATCACAAGTTTCAAAATGCTAGTTAACGTGGTTCATATGATAACCCAAGTTTCCAACGCGTTAACATGCCTTTCCTACTTCGACGCATCGAATAGGAGGTAAAAGAATCAAAACTTAACAATACTCCCCAAGACACAAGGAGAGGTGCATTACCCCTATAGCGCTATAATTGTTAAGGCGAGCTACACATAAGAATCAAACGTTCACATAGCATAAAAGTCTCAAGTATCACAAGTATCATGTTTTCATGTTTAATAGCGGATAGAGTATGTTTTAAATAAGTTTCAAGTGTCAAGTGTCTTGATATAGAATACATGTTGCATCCCAAAAGTGTTTAAAACAAAAAGGGATCGAGTATACTCACAGTGGGTGCTTAGAATCCTAAACACAATAGGATTGGATCGAAGGGAGCGCTGGATCAGCCTGCGTGTGGGGAACAGAGCATAAGTCCTCTAAGTGCTGACCCGGTCAGGAACAGAGTGTCGAAAGGTGCAAAAATCGAGTTAAAGTATCAGACAGACTACCTGAGTGGATGGTCATCTGGACGGGTGGTCATCCGGACGGATGACCATTCGAACGGATGGGCTCCATCCGGTCGGATGGTCATCTGAGCAGATGACCAGTCGAATGGATGGCCATTCGAATAGTCGGTGTTTGTGAACTGCTAAACTTTTCAATGTTGTGTTCATAGTGTCCTGTAAAAAAACAAATAACAGGTGTTATCATAATCAGATCATCTAGACGAATGGTCATCCGACCGGATGCCCATTCGAACAGATGGTCAGTGAGTGAAGTTTCGTGAAATTTTCTAAGTATCGTGCCAAACAACGGAAACTTATCAAACCCAGCTCGTTCTATCGGATGGGTATCACCCCTTTCCAACCGACGAGCTGTTTTTGATGGAATTTCTTGTTTGGACCTGTCCATCGGCCTGTTTTCTGTGGAATTCAGTTTTCAAGCTGACTTTCGACTAAGGAAAGAGTCGAGAGTCTGATTACACCAATGTTTTGTATAAAAGTTGAAGAAAAGCTCGGAAATCAGTTGTAAAATGTGAAGTTTACCAGATCTGAGCTGGAAACATGTGAAATTGCGTCAGATATGGTGTAAAAATGTAAGATTCCTTTAGTTTTTGTACAAAAGTTGTGAAAATCCACTAGATCCAGCACCAATCTTGGTGAAACGATTCTCCACCACAGTTTTCATAAGCAACTGAGTGGAAACCACCTTCAAGAGGTCCAAAGCAGTTGGTTTTCAAGAAAAAGTTGAAGTGTTCGTGTGATTTTGATGAAGAACATGGTGTAGAAGTGATAAATGATGAAAGTTGTACAAGGATTGAGGAGAACTACTTCCGGGATGGCCTTGAATCACGATTAAAGTGACTGAGAGCGCGTGTGGTTGAATGGCAGAGTCAAAGGTGAGAATGAAGGGTTAAGTGCCCTATTTATAGGTGATAGTGATAGGGTTAGTCGGTGGAGGAGTGCAACGGATCAGATGGATTTCCGTTCGAATGGCCATCCGGTCGGATGGTCATCCGATCGGATGGTCATCCGATTGGATGTCCATTTGGATTGCCGAATCTCGTTTGCTAGTTTTCCAATGTTGGTTCGTTTTATGAGCAAGGTTAAGCGTTGCGTTACGTGTTATTTGCGAGTAACCGTTGCATGTAGTATTACTATACTTAGTTGTTCAAATAACATAAGTTTCACATGTTTCAAGTTTGCATTTAAGCTAGTTCCTTGTTCAGTAAGTAGTATCAAGCATAACAAGTGTCAAGTTTCTAACATCACAAGAATCAAGATTCACATCATTCGTGCATAAGCTTCACAAGAGTCAAGAATCATATTGTTCACACATAAAAGTATCACAAAAGCATCACATAGAGTAAAAGTTTCACATAGTTTAACACGAGTAAGATTCAGATAGTTTCGTTCCTTATTATGATCGATCGTCTCGAGATTACAAGCATCACAACGCAGGAAGTATGACGAGACTTGCTGACAGGTGGTCTGTAGGACAACCCTTAAGTGCCTTAAAAGGATTAAAATCCTATGCTATACACGGTTAATTGCTTGAACTTGGTAACTACTAGTTAATTGGTTTTGCAGGTACTAAAGTGCATAAAGTATGCCTTTATAATGCTTGGATGGAAGTTAGAAGTTAGCGGAAACGAGTTTGGACCATGAAGAAAGATAAAAGAAAAACAAAGGAAACAAGTCCATTCAGCGCCGTAGCCTACGGCCATGGCCGTAGGTTACGGGCATCTATGTTCCAGAATTCAGCGCCGTAGCCCAGTTCATGTCTGGCGTAAAGAAACAATGGGTGCCGTAAGCTACGGTACCCGGTGTAGCTTACGGCACTATGCTGACCCTCCGTTGACCACTGACCGCCGTAAGCTACGGTCACTGGCGTAGCTTACGGCGACGACTGATGTTGTTTTGTAACTCATGCATTAAATGGTCATTGTGAGGGATTTTTATGTCTCCTATCATGGTTTTTTGGTTACACATCACCTGGAGACGAATTTTGGCTACACTTTGAGCTTGAAGACTATCTTTAATCGTTTTGGTTTATGTTTTGAACTTGTTTGAAGATTAAGACCTTGTTGATGATGTTTGTTCAAGCCATGAGTGGCTAAACTTGTTATGACTATCTTTGGTTGAAGGTTTGCATAAGACTTTATGTTTGATTTCTTATTTCTAGAATAACAATCTTTATCTTTATGATTTGTTTGTTATGGTGTGTGATTGCTTTGTTGTAAATTGTTGATTCTTAAGCTAATCTAGTTTGAAACCATACGTTCTTGGTGCCGTTGGCAATCGAGATATCATTGGTATAATTAGGCTTGGGTAAGGGTTAATTGATCATCGGGTAACAACCTCACGTTCTAGGAATCTGAGTACTTAGTTCCCTTTCATCACTACAAGTAATCACACATGAACTATGTCTATGTAGTTCTTTCTAGTGGAATGATAGCATAAATGTCAAAGCAAACCGGAAACTAAAGATGGTCATTTATCTCTAAATTATTTACAAACCAAAAACTTTCATTTCGCAATTAGAATAGTAATCTTAGTTTAAAAATCAAATCAATCAAACCAACTATTGAAATTTACTTTTATTGCAATTAGTTTAAACTTTTATTGCAATTGTGACCACGACAACACGTCACTTACCAAAAGATAAAAGTTTCAAAACGCAGGGCGTTACAGTCTCCCCTCCTTTAGGAGATTTCGTCCCCGAAATCTAAGAGGAAGACTGCTCGAAGAGCTGTGGATACTTGGTTTTCATCTCACTCTCGAGTTCCCAAATGAACTCGGCTCCACTCTTTCCTTCCCATCGCACCTTGACTATGGAGATTTTGCTGCGCCTCAGCCGCTTGGTACCTCAATCCATGATTTCGACCGATTTTTCCACAAAGTGAAGAGTCTCGTTTATTTGCAAGTCTTCGGTGGGAACTTGAAGTTCCTCATCCGCTAAACACTTCCTGAGATTAGAAACATGGAATGTCGGGTGTACGTTGCTAAGCTCTTGAGGTAAGTCGAGTCGGTACGCCACCTTGCCAATCCTTTCGACTATTTTGAAAGGACCCACATAGCGAGGGGCAAGCTTTCCCTTTTTACCAAAACGTATCACTCCTTTCCAGGGATATACCTTGAGTAGAACGTGGTCTGTAACATTGAACTCCAGAGGCTTATGCCTTTTTTCAGCATAGCTCTTTTGTCTGCTCCTAGCCTTGATCAAGTTTTCACGGATTTTAAGAATCTTATCCGTCATCTCTTGAATGATTTCAGGGCCCGTAAGTTGCTTGTCACCAATCTCATGCCAACTGAGAGGAGATCGGCACTTGTGACCGTACAAAGCTTCAAAAGGAGCCATCTGAATACTGGAATGGTAGCTGTTGTTATACGAGAACTCTATCAATGGTAAATGTACATCCCAATTACCACCAAAGTCGATGACACAAGAACGGAGCATATCCTCTAGGGTTTGTATAGTACGTTCAGTCCGTCTGAGGATGAAAGGCTGTACTAAGATTCAAGTGAGAACCCATAGCGGACTGAAAAATTTGCCAAAGACGTGAAGTGAAATGACCATCACAGTCTGAGATAATGTCAATGGGTATACCATGACGACATATGATTTCATCAGTGTAGATTCGAGCAAGTTTCTCCACTTTGAAATCTTCAAAAATAGGAAGAAAGTGGACTGACTTGGTCAAACGGTCAATGATTACCCATATACTATCATGACCGGCAGTTGTACGAGGGAGTTTAGTTATAAAGTCTATAGCAATGCTATCCCATTTCCAAACAGGGATTTCGGGTTGTTCGAGAAGACCCGAAGGGCGTTGATGTTCGGCTTTAACCTTTGAGCAAGTAAGACATTTCGAGACGTACGCGGCGATGTCCTTTTTCATACCAGGCCACCAATAAGTCATACGCAAGTCATGGTACATCTTATCGGCACCAGGATGAATAGAGTATCAGGATTTGTGAGCCTCATTCATAATGAGTTCACGAAGATTGTCGCGATCTGGCACCCAGATGCGATTGAGATAGTATTAAAGTCCATCGGACTTCGTTTCAAGCTGGTCAATAGAAGCACCTCGTATTTCAACGATTAGACTACCTTCGTTGGCTGAAGAGTATTGATCTTCATGGATACAAGCATGAAGGTCGCTAGAAACTTGAAAACAACGGATGCTACTAACACGAGTCTTACGACTAAGAGCGTCGGCCACGACATTCGCTTTGCTAGGATGGTAGTGAATCTCGTAGTTGTAGTCGTTAAGTAACTCTACCCATCTTCGCTGACGCATATTTAGTTCCTTCTGGTTAAAGATGTGTTGCAGGCTCTTATGGTCTGTGAAAACCACACACTTTGTACCATATAGGCAGTGTTGCCAAATCTTTAACGCAAAAACAACTGCGCCCAACTCAAGATCGTGGGTAGTATAGTTCTTCTCATGTATTTTGAGCTGTCGGGAGGCATAAGCGATGACCTTGTCCCGCTGCATGAGCACACAGCCCAGGCCACGGTTCGAGGCATCGCAATATACCACAAAATCATCAGTCCCATCTGGGAGAGAAAGTACAGGAGCGTTACAGAGCAGGTTCTTAAGAGTTTGAAAAGATTCCTCTAGGTTCCTCTTTCTAAGTTAACGAAGTGAGAGGGACGGTGATCTTTGAAAAGTCTGAGATGAATCGACGGTAATAGCCCGCCAATCCCAAGAAGGAACGAATCTCGGATGCAAATTTAGGCATACTCCAGTTCTTCACTGCTTCGATTTTGGAAGGGTCAACATGGATTCCTTGTTTACTAATGACGTGCCCGAGAAATTGTACTTCACTAATCCAAAATTCTCACTTGGAAAACTTTGCGTATAAGCGTTCACCACGTAATAGTTCTAACATTAGGCGTAAATGGCGTTCATGATCAGCTCAAATTTTTGAATAAATAAGTATATCATCAATAAAGACTATCACAAAACGATCCAGGTAAGGTTTACAGACGCGATTCATAAGGTCCATGAACCCAGCGGGTGCGTTGGTCAATCCGAAAGGCGTAACCACAAACTCATAGTGTCCATAACGAGTGCGAAGCACGGTTTTAGGGATATCTTCTTCGAGAACACGGAGTTGATGATAACCAGATCGAAGGTCGATTTTAGAAAAACAGCTTGCGCCTTGTAATTGGTCAAATAGATCATCGATACGGGGAAGAGGATAATGATTCTTAATGGTAAGTTTGTTAAGTTCACGGTAGTCGATGCACATGCGAAACGAACCATCTTTATTCTTAACGAATGGTACCAGAGCACCCCAAGGTGAGGTACTTGGGCGTATAAAGCCTTTGTCTAGTAGTTCTTGTAGTTGACTAGATAACTCTTGCATCTCAGAGGGTGCAAGTCGGTAAGGAGCCTTGGCAACAGGAGTTGAACCAGGTATAAGATCGATACGAAAATCAACAGATCGAGGAGGAGGAAGACCAGGAAGATCTTCAGGAAAGACATCGGGGAAATCACACACTACTGGAACATCACTTACGCTTTTTCCCTTGCCATTTTGTTCCACTATGTGGGCCAAGAAGGCAAAGTATTGTTTAAGTAGACATTTATTCGCTTGAGTGCATGACATCAACTTTAGTCCTTTAGAAGGTCGGTCTCCATAGACGTGCAAAGTATCACCAGACAGGAGAGGTAACTGAACGTAGTTCTTGTGACAAGTGATTTCAGCATGGTTCTTATGCAACCAATCCATGCCTACTATGATATCAAAACTACCCAATTGCATGGGTATGAGGTCAATAGTGAAAACGTGATCGTCAAGAGTCAGGGAACAATCACGGAGAATAGAATCAACTAGAAAGGACTTACCATCGGCAATTTCAATAGAGAATAACTTAGGTAGTTTAGAGCATGCACTGTTTAACAAGGATTCAAATTCTACGGACACAAAGCTTCTGTCGGCACCAGTATCAAATAGCATCAAAGCCTAAAGGTTATTAACGAGAAACGTACCATTAACGAAATCATTGTCGTTATGCGGCTGATTCGCGTTGATGTTGAATGCTCATCCTTGAGCGGCTTGCTGTTGCTCCTAATTCAGCTGGGGGCATTGGGGATGAGATGAGTGGTGTCCCCACACTTGTAGCATGCTCGCACGTTGTTTGCTGGTTTGGGGTTCTACGGAGCTGGTAGAGCTGGTGGTGCTTGCCGAGCTTGGTTGGCTTGACGGCAGTTAGGGGCTGTGTGGCCATAGTGATTGCAGGTGGTACACAGGCGACAAGTCGCGTTAACAGGGTGATGATAGTTACAAGTGGCACACTTGGGATGAACCGCAGTGTACGACTTCTTGGTGTTTTCTAGAGTAGGAAGGTTTGGAGTAGCAGCAGGCACAATAGCATTGCAAGCAGGATTTGAATTTGCAGCAGGGACAATTACATTGCAGCCAGAGTTTTGAGACTTTCGTTTTTTGTTCTTACTGCCACTTGGTTGCTAGGTAATCTGATTAGCTGGTTTCGTGGGAGCAGGGCTTCCAAACTATTTAGCACGAACACGGTTGTTATTCAAACTTGCTGTAAGACGGTAAACTTCTTCAATAGAGTCGAGTGGAGCTGCTTCAATGGCGTCACGCATAGCAGGAGGTAACCCATGGATGTACTTTGTGATCATGCGCTTGGGAGTAGACACCAAATGTGGCACGATGATGCTAAGTTGCTTGAAACGGGTATTATAAGCCAGGTTGTCATCTCCAACTTGTTTCAGATGCTAGAATTCATCCTCAAGTTTCTGCTGCTCATGAGGAGGGCATAATTCAAGCATCATCAGTTCCCTAACCTTGGCCCATGGCAAAGCCTAAGCTTCATCATTGGAGCGAATGTTCCTGTCATTTGTCCACCATTCCAGACATCTGCCTTGAAACACGCCAGTTGCACTCCTAGTCTTTAGATGCTCAGGGCACTCACTGTTGATGAAAGTAACTTCTATGCTGTCGAACCACTCCAGCATTGTAGTCACCCCATCACTGCCCGTGAAAGGCTAGGGTTGCAAGAGACAATGTGTTTGTAGTTGAAGCTCACAGGCTTAGGCTGGACTGCTTTAGAGTCAACAGAGGAGGGAGGAGTGTTCGATCCCGGGATTTCAGTGACAATCTTGGGAACAATGCGTGCAATCTGGTCGGCCATGAAAGACATTATCTTCTTCTGAGTGTTGGCCTTTGACCTCTTGTGTGGGTTGGAAAGACAACTTGACGACATCTAAAGAGTCAGAGTAAGGATCGGGTGAGACTCGATCATAATGTTTTGTTTAATAGTATAGTTTCATGAACATGTAGCATAAAGTTTTACATGATTACATAAGAGACTCAGGTTGTTTCACACATCATAATATGTTCAACATGTTTCACATAGTTTAATCAAGTTATTTCACATAGCACAAGAATGTTCGACATGTTTCACATAGTTTAATCAAGACTTCGTAGTTTAATACGAACGACTAAAGCGTCATAAATTTAGTTTGTTCCTGAGAGGTTATTATTATTACTTTAGATTGCGGAGATAGTGCGATTCATGTAAATGTTTCGAAACGAACAAAGTATCAAGTATAAAACCACATGTAAATCGAGATAACATAAAAGATAGGCTCATAAAACATAGGATTGTTTCGGGTAGAGAAACGTTGACTAACCAAAGTAAATCGAGCCCCTTTCGAATTAAGGTATCGTGCTTTGGCCTACTTAGACAAATACGTTCATCAATGTTAGGCCTATGATATTCATCCTTTCGGTTACTACACATCCTTAATTGATTGGAAAATTCGAGACTTTGGCGAGACTGAAAATCAAAGGGTGGGACTAGTTATTAAGATGCGAGTTTCACCTCTAGCTTGGTAACATCGTACCCTAATATTGTTGGTACTCATCAAAAGATAAGACCACTAGACTAAGAGAGATGGAAATTTCCTTCAAGGTTTGGATATCACTCCTAACTTGAGGGCAAATTTCGTGCAAAATTACAAGTATGACTGGACGAAAGTCGTCATCAAAGGCGGGAATCACCCCTGTTTTGATGAGTCGTTTTAATTTTGTTACAAGAGTGTTTTCAAAGCATCCAAGTGTGTATTGTGTTAGCCTTAGGAAAGGCATGTAAGTTTAACGAGGAAGTATTGCTAGAAAGCATGTAAGGTAGAAAGCATAAGTTTTAAACAACAGATAAGAGTCAAAGTTCTTAGAACTATAGACTAGGGTAAAGCATTCCTACTTTTCCTAATTTCCTATAGTTATGGCTCTGATACCAATCTGTCACACCCCAACCGATGACAGAAACATCGTGGCGCGACACTAAGTGATTCAGATTGATCAAGAGAATCCATAACACTAATTGTTTCGATATAGATTAATCAAAATTCCATAAATACGTCTAACATGTAAAACACGTTCCACAACCAATCATAATGTATCAGAATAACATAAACATTCAAATATTTTTCAAAATTGTCTAATTAAGATGAGTTTCTAACCATCATCCTAGCTCGTTTTCTTGATTCCCAGTTACTATCAGCCTACAACATGTATTAAAATAAAATCAACAAAAATGTTGGCGAGCATACAAGTTTGAATACATAGCATAATAGTTTAAACGTATAAAAACTCATATCCAACATGACAACATATCATAAGTTTCAACATGCTAGTTAATGTAGTTCATATAATAACCCATGTGTCCAACGCACTAACATGCCTTTCCTACTTCGACGAATCGAAGAGGAGGTAAAAGAATCGAAACTTAACAATACTCCCCAAGACTCAAGGAGAGGTGCGTTACCCCTGTAGCGCTATAATTGTTAAGGCGAGCTACAAATAAGAATCAAACGTTCACATAGCATAAAAGTCTCAAGTATCACAAGTATCATGTTTTCATGTTTAATAGCGGATAGAGTATGTTTTAAATAAGTTTCAAGTGTCAAGTGTCTTAATATAGAATACATGTTGCATCCCAAAAGTGTTTAAACCAAAAAGGGATCGAGTATACTCACAGTGGGTGCTTAGAATCCTAAACACAGTAGGATTGGATCGAAGGGAGCGCTGGATCAGCCTGCATGCGGGGAACAGAGCATAAGTCCTCTAAGTGCTGACCCGGTCGGGAACAGAGTGTCGAAAGGTGCAAAAATCGAGTTAAAGTATCAGACAGACTACCTGAGCGGAGGGTCATCCGGACGGGTGGTCATCCGGATGGATGACCATTCGAACAGTGGTTGTTTGTGAACTGTTAAAGTTTTCAATGTTGTGTTCATAGTGTCCTATAAAAAAAATAACAAGTGTCATCATAATCAGATCATCTGGATGAATGGTCATCCGATCAGATGGCCATTCGAACAGATGGTCAGTGAGTGAAGTTTCGTGAAATTTTCTAAGTATCGTGTCAAACAACAGAAACTTACCAAAACCAGCTCGTTCGATCGGATGGGTATCACCCCTTTCGAACTAACGAGCTATTTCTGATGGAATTTCTTGTTTGGACCCATCCATCGGCCGGTTTTCTGGTGGAATTCGGTTTTCATGCCGACTTTCGACTAAGGAAAGAGTCGAGAGTCTGTCTGAGTCTGATTTCACCAATGTGAAATTCCGTAAGTCCTGGTATAAAAGTGTAAGATTCCTTTAGTTTTTGTACAAAAATTGTGAAAATCCACTAGATCCAACACCAATCTTGGTGAAACGGTGCTCCACCACAGTTTGCATAAGTAACCGAGTGGAAACCACCTTCAAGAGGTCCAAATCAGTTGGTTTTCGGGAAAAAGTTGAAGTGTTCGTGTGATTTTGATGAAGAAGATGGTGTAGAAGTGATAAACGATGAAAGTTGTACAAGGATTGAGGAGAACTACTTACGGGATGGCCTTGAATCGCGATTAAAGTGACTGAGAGCGCGTGTGGTCGAATGGCAGAGTCAAAGGTGAGAATGAAGGGTTAAGTGCCCTATTTATAGGTGATAGTGATAAGGTTAGTCGGTGGAGGAGTGCAAGGGATCAGATGGCTTTCCGTTCGAATGGCCATCAGGTCGGATGGTCATCCGAGCGGATGGTCATCCGATCGGATGTCCATACGGACAACCGAATCTCGTTTGCTAGTTTTCCGACGTTGGTTCGTTTTACGAGCAAGGTTAAGCGTTGCATTACGTGTTATTGCGAGTAACCGTTGCGTGTAGTATTACTATACTTAGTTGTTCAAATAACATAAGTTTCTCATGTTTCAAGTTTGCGTTTAAGCTAGTTCCTTGTTCAGTAAATAGTATCAAGCATAAAAAGTGTCAAGTTTCTAACATCACAAGAGTCAAGATTCACATCATTCGTGCACAAGCTTCACAAGAGTCAAGAATCAAGAGTCAAGAATCATATTCTTCACACATAAAAGTATCACAAAAGCATCACATAGAGTAAAAGTTTCACATAGTTTAACACGAGTAAGTGTTAGGAAACTTTATTTTTAAGTATTGAAGAAAATCACAATCAACTGGATCTATGAAGAGATAACAGTCCTGAAGATCACAACAAGAAGAAGAAGATCGGATAGGACAACTGAAATGAACAGCATCTACTTCAAAGAATCACAAGTTGATCAAGAGCTGTAGAAGATTATCAGAGAAGGTCATTTCTGATGGATCTGATGATATTTCTGATGAAACATCATCAGTTTCTGACGATTCTGATCATCAGATTTTCTGATGATTTGTTCACCAGAATTTCTGATGAAGTGGTTTATCATAGATTCTGATGAATACCCCACTTATCTAAAAATCAGCTCCATCCTGCCACAATGACCGAAGCAACTTAACAATATTGGATATCATGATTACAAAGGCAACTTGAACGTTGGATTCAATGAATATGTCAAATTGCTACTTTTTACCGGACTTATTGCATGAATAAACTATTGTTTATTCATGTACCCAGCCTTCTATAAATAGAAGGCTCACCAAGCAGAGGATACTTGAGTTTGAAGCTTAGCATTCATACATACTACAAAAACTCCATTGCCCTCTCACCCACAGAATTCAAGATTCATTTGTATTAGATAATAATCTTACAATCACCTTGTAAACTATTTTGTTTCAAAGTGATATAAACTTGATAATTCTGTAGGTCTTGTTTCTGAAAGTCTGATTTCCATTTTCGCACATCTTTTTCGCATCTACTGAAATCACTTGCGATATTACGTGAAAAGAACTTGTTAAGGCCAAACTGGGTCCAACAATTGGTATCAGAGCAGATTGAATAAACTATTTTCAAACGATCAATCGCTCATCTTCTTTTCTCTAAATATGGCCAGCTTTCAATCCTGGAATAATGCTTTTAACATTGGTTCTATGTCTAAACCTCCGACTCTGGTCAGAGAGGAATACCCCCAATGGAAAATCAGGATGGTTAATTTCCTCAATGGTCATGACCGAGCTCTGTTTCAATTCATTGAAAGGGGTCCACATATACCAATGACTGAAATACCAGCTATTCCAGCAACTGACCAATCACCAGCAATCCCTGCCTCGCGTGCTCCCAAAAGTGAAATAAACTGGAGTGTGGAAGACAAGGATCTGGTGGTTGGGGATAAAAGGGCAAAGTCACTTTTAATAATGGCCATCCCCAATGACATATTTTCACAAGTTGGTGCATGTGCATCAGCTAAGGAAATATGGGATCAGTTGGAAAATCTTTGTGAAGGAGGAGAAAGGATGAGAAGAAACAAGAGAATAAACAATGTTTCCTTATATGAGAGGTTTAAAAGTTTACCCAATGAAAGATTAAATGATACATATCAAAGATTTACAAAACTTTTAAACGAGCTAAAGAAATTTGGAATAACAAAGTCAAATGATGAAAGAAACATAAAATTTCTTGATGCTTTACCTAGAGAATGGAGATGTCCAACCATGACTTTGTCCTCAACCTTAGAACTAGGAAACATTAGTCTTCATGACTTATACAACATCTTGATCCCCAGAGAGGGAGAAATATTTGAAGAAACCATTCAAAGAGGGGGATCTTTAGCTCTTATCTCAAACTCACAGAGAACAACACCTACCAATGATCCACAACCATCAAACAGCCAAAATTTTGAAATTTCTGATACTTCATCAGATTTTTCAGTTTTTGCTGAAGCAATAGCACTGCTCACCAAAACATTTGAGCAGAGGTTGAGGGGAGGAGGCCAGAGATACCAGAGAAGTGACAGAGGGAGGATGGATGGAAGATCTAAGGAAGAAGGTAGATCTAAGGATAAAGGGAAGGCTGAAGTTGGGTGCTACAAGTGCAAGCAAAGAGGTCACTATGCATCAGAATGCAAGACCAAGAAGCTGAAAGATGTTGCTTATTATGAGAAGAAGCTAGAAGAAGCTAAGAAGCAGCAGCAGCAAGTCAGCTTAATTGCTGGGACAGATACATGGCTATCTGATGACTCTTCTGATGAAGAAGAAGAAGAAATGGCCAACTTCTGCCTCATGGCACTTTCTGATGACATACCAGAAACTTCAGGACAACATGTAAATTTAGACAATCTTGATCTTGAACACAAGCTAAATGAGCTCATGTCAGATTTTCTAAATCTGCAAGTTAAACATCAATCAGATAGTAAAAAATCTGATGAGTTGCAAAGGACCATGAACAAAATCATTCTTGAAAACCAGTTACTAATAGAAGAAAGTTTAGATCAAAAAGCTAAAATTGAGTTCTATGAAAATGAAAGAAGAGATCTTTACAAGAAAATCAATGATAAAGAAATTAATCTAAGAGGTTTTCAACAAGCCAAAGAATTCATAAACTTCATTGAGTCCACACCAAAGAACAAAGTAGAGGGTATAGGATATATAAAAACAAGAGAAAGTAAACCCACTTGTCTTTGTAAAAGCAACTCACTAGATTTCTGATAAATTTTCATCAGAATCTGATTCTGAATCTTGCAAGTCAACCTGTTTTGAATACTCTTTTGAAAAACCCAACTTTAAACCAAACATAAGTGAATGCAAACAAGAATCTTTAAAGACACCAGAAGCAGTTCACTCATCTTTTCAAAATTATCCACTCATTCCATCACAAGAAAGAATATCAGAAAATTCTGATAAATCCTGTATGTGTGTTGACATACTGAAGCTTGTTCAACACCATCTCCAAAAGAAAAATGAAAAATCTGTTTATGGCTCAGCATATAACAGAATTTCTGATGAAAGGACAACAAGTGAAAATAATTTGTTTAAAATCTCATTAGAAAGAGTACCCAAGCAAGCCTGGGTACCAAAAACCCTCTAATCATTCCATTTCAGGACCATCATGTGCAGCAGATCTGGTACTGCAATTCAGGAAGCTCCAAGCACATGACTGGGGAAAGGAGCTTACTCAGCAACTTTGTTTCAAAGCTGGGTAAAAAGGTAAATTTTGGAAATGGAGTGAAAGGGAGGATCATGGGATACAGATGTATAAGGTATGGATGTTTGACCATAGAGAAAGTAGCATATGTTGAAGGCTTAAGGTACAATCTGCTAAATCTTGGTCAATTATGTGATAAAGGTCTTTCAAATAACCTTATTACCAGAAAAATGCTTAACAATTTGTCTCAATAATAATCAAAAGAAAAGGATTGTATATCTGATAAAACACTAGAAAATCTGATGAATTATCAGAAAATCTGATGTATCATCAGAATATCTGATAAATCATCAGAAATTTTGGTAACTCATCAGAAAACATTTTGAAAAATCAGAATCATCGAATGATTATTAGAACAAGTTCATGCATGTCATCATCTTTATCTACATCTCATATCGGCAAACTCATAATCTCTAGTGTGCGTGTTTTATTTTTCTTGATTTTTTTTCATTATTATTTTTCTTCTTAGTGTTGAAAACGTCATATGACAGAAGATTTTCTGGGAAATCGTTAGTGGGTGTAAAGCTTTTTCTCTCCTTTATTAAATACACTGAAGTGACATATTGGTAGGTAATCATGATATATAATCAGAAAATGGCCGCCTAAATCATTTAATGCAGAAGAGTTTTATCTGAGTTATTCTTTATGCCACATGATAGAAATTTAATAACAAAGATTGTGGTAAACAAAATCTATAAGTAGGTAGATGTCATTTATGGCAAACTTTAAGTTTACTATATATGTTCACCTCATTAAGCAAAGACTGTCACCATCACATAAGGAATCACCAGAAAACTTCTTCATCTTCTTCTTCAAAACTCACATCTTCTCACACTCACAAAATGCTTACCATAAAAGCTTATCATTTCCCACTTCCTCACCATCCTTACCACAACCTCAAACTCAGAACTAGCTTTGAGGGTCCTCTCTAGGAAGGATGTCAAACAGTGGTGAATATGCTCATGGGAAGTAACTTAAAGTATGCCCTCACAGCCAATATAATAGTCTTTCCGGAAATTCTTCAAATATTCTGGCAAAATGCAAATTTGTCAGAATATGAGAATAGAGGACAGATATTTATTGAAAGTGTTGTGCTCAACCAAAAAGTTCGAGTAGATGAAGGTATCATCAGGATAGTTCTACAACTCAATGATGAATGTGATGTTCTGATGTTCACAAATGCTGAAATAGAAGAAACCTTGCAGCAGATGGGTTACAATCCCATAAACGCACCACAAGCAGTAAAAAAAAATGGCTTCATCAAGCCATGGCAATTTCTGATCACACAAATGGGTGCATGCTTCTCAAAGAAAGTCATTAATCATCATGAAGCATCCCATAGGCTGATGGAGAATGTTCAAGCACTCATATTAGATATACCTTACAACTTCTCATATTAGTTGATGAAAGATTTTGCAAGTAATATGTGGTCTGGCAAGCCATTCTTAATGTATCCTCATTTTCTGATGAGGATAATCACAAGCCAGCTAGGCTTTGGAGGTGTTCCTGCAGGTTATCTCAGAGCTGAGATGAGACTTCAACAAAACAAGAATCTCAGTATGCTCAGACCTACTAATCAGAATTCTGGCATGGTGACTGATCTATGGGTGCTCCTTGAGATGGAACATGGAGAAGGGATAGATCTAGAGTAGGTTTTTCTTTGTTTAAATCTAGTTTATGTAGATATTTTGCATGATAATGTGTTTATATAATGTGTTTTCTATATTGCTTTGTTGTCTGACTTATGGTTTGGGAAAAAGGAAAATGGGTAAAGAAAAATGAGAAAACATGATCATCAGAAAACAAAAGCATTTGACACAAGGTCTGAGTTTCTGATGACAGGAGATAAAATCTGGTAATCCAAACTTAAAAATGCATCTCTAAATTTTTTTCTATTAAAACTTGAAAATAATAAAAAGTCTTAGAAAATATCAGAAAAAGCCAAGAGACTTGGGTGCCACCAGAAAATCTTATGTAGTCTGATCTTATCTCATTCCCTCTCATCTCAAAAAAAAAAAAAAAAAAAGGTACCAGTACACCTCTAAATCAATCAAATGTGAAACTTCAAAATCTGTTGAAGAGGGTCACAAGTTTAGGGGGAAAGAACAACCAAGAAATTCTGTTGAAAATTATTGACTTCTGTTGACCACATCTAAAAGGTCAACAAAAGTCAGAACAAAAAGCAATACATATTTTTAACAGAATTTATGTTGAAATTCTGATGACATCATCAGAATGGGACTTTGACTTACAAGAAAGAGAGGATGCAGATGAAGAAAGCTGATTGGACCTCTTACTAAATGGGGTCCACAAAAATGAAAAGGTGTCATATAACCGATAGCTTTCTCCAATAAAAAATCAGTGTAACACTTTCATGAAGGAATGATTAAAGAAACTACAAATTGAAGGGACAAGTTGAAAGGGCATAACCACGATTACACGATAAACCATCATTAATGTCTTGATACCCACGATCCAACGGTTACCTTCTAAACCAAAACTCACGTCACACGATCTAACGGTAATAAAGACAATTAATGATCTTTTAACCGCCATTACATGGCACGTTCTATATCCCCTCAACTCCATAAACCCACAACTCTCTGCTGAAACCCTCACTATAAAACTCACACTTAGAAGAAATTCTACAATCACTCACCTTCATCACAAAAACTTCAAACCAAAACATCCCCTGTTTCTCACTCAAAATCTAAAAATCCCTAAATTTCAAACCCTAATTCACAAAGTTCAACAATGGTAAAAGTAAACCTCAACATCCCAATTGTTCAACATGAAGTACCTTTTGTTGAAGATGCAGAATTTCTACCAATGAAGGAAAACAATCTGCGGATGAATACAGAGCATTCAAATATGATGTAAGATGTCAACTTCTGGTATAATATCTTATGAAATGTCCAATATCAGGAGCACTAACAAAAGGAAGAGAAGTACCAGAAAAGTTACTACAGCAATTTGTTCACACCTTTAAAGAAGATGAAGAGAATCAGGTCTCTGCTCATGTATGGGGAAATGTTCTTGTAACATTAACTCCTGCAGGGGTAAGAGAATAGCTTGAACTTCCAGAACTTGAAAATTACATTGAAGCACCAAGCAGAGAAGAATTGATAAGCTTTATCATTGAGCTTGGTTACAAGAAAAAGGATATCAACAAAATTGGAGCAATAAGAAGAAATGAATTGCCAGCTATCTGGCAAGTGATGATGGAAGTGTTAAACAAGTGTCTCACATCAAAGATAGGAGGAACTGATTAAGTCAGTCAAGCAATTCTGATAATCATGTATGGACGCATAACTGGGTTCAAAATTGATTATGGGTCAGAAATCTTTAACCTACTCAAAAGATCAATCCTCACCAGAAATGGAAGAATAACCTCACATCTGCCATATCCAAGGTTAATCTCAATTTTTATTTCTGAAACATTTGCTGAAAGAGACATGGAAATTCCAATTTTGGAAGATATCTGGAGTTCAAATACCATGAAGGCCTGGAGTTCCAATCATGGATGGGAATCTGACAAAGATATCCCTGAGTTACCAGAAAGCATGTTATGCCTCATTGCACCAGACTCACAGTACAGAATACAACATGAAGAACTTCTGACCAAATCAGATTCTCCAATAGAAGAACCCAACAAAGAAGTTGTAAACTGTTCTTCATCACTAGAAGAAGAAGAAGCTGAGAAGACCTGGCCATCAGAAACAAAGGCTGCAGGAGGAGAAAGAGTTTTGGAGATACCTAACTCACCAGAAAACAAGACAGATCATGCTGAGAGTCAACAGATTCATGAAGGAGGAATTCATCATGAGTTTGATATTCACCAAAAGAAAGAACATGAACACTACGCAGAATCACACATTACTGGAGGAACTCATAAAGATACTGAAGAACAACATGATGAAGAAACTCACTTTGATGGTGCTGATGAAGCCACTGAAGTTATACATCATGATGAATCCAAAGCTACTGGTACATCTCTTTTAAACACTGTTTTAGTTGATACTCACTCAAAAGAAACAAAATCAGAAAGTTCAGTTAATGTTTCTTACAAGTTAGAATACAGAACAACTAATGTTGATAAAGAGGTTACTAGTTCCATTAATCTCAACTCTGAATCAGAAAATGAGGAAGAGGATGAGATCCCAACAGATAGAGGTCAGGGAACTGATCAAGGAAATCTGGCAAAAGGTAATATGTTTACCTCAAAAACTTATGGAGAATCATATATTGATATGATTTCAAGGACATAAGGAAATCCAGGATGAGAATGTGTTTCTCACAACTGGTGGAGATGATTTTGGTACACTTAAGGTTGCACCAAAATCTGTTAAAGCCAAAAATGACCCCATCATTTCCAAAACAGCAGCAAATGTGTTTGCAGCTGGAATGTTAGCAGGAACATCTGTTGTTCCAAATATCCCTGAAACACCCATGAACCAAGAAAATCTGGAAACTGTGCTGGAAAATGTTTACAAAGCCTGCAAAAGAAATCCAGTAGAAGAAAAGCTTGATATGTTGCTGTCAGAAATACAAGGTCAAAGGGCTGATATGAAGACTCTATCAGAATCAGTGGAAGTGATAAAGAAACAAACAGAAAGAAATACTGAAGCACTAGAGTCTCTTCAAAAGATGAAAGAAAAAGCACTAGAATCCAACATCTCTGCATCAGAAATCCAGATGATTCTCATAGAAATAGAAAAGATCAAGACACAAGTTGCAAATGTTGTGGAATCAAGAAAATCAAACAATGCAAACAGAGTTTTGGAAGAAGTTACCATACTAAGGGCAAGCAACAACAGTATCACAGATGCCCTTGAGAAGCTGTCAAAAGAATGGGCTGCAATACAGATGAAAGCTCAAACTGAATTCACCAAAGTTCAGAGAAACATAGCCAGCAACTCAAAACAGGTAAGAGAAGTGCAACAACTGGCGGAGAAGATGCAATTCAACATTGCAAAATTGGCCAAAGTGGATCCCAAAGTACTCATGAAAGAAATTCCTGCTGAAAGCTCACACCAAGAAGCTCCAAAGTCAACTCAACAGCAATCATCAGCTACACCAAGCACCAAAGCTGGAACCATACTGATGGGTCCACATCCAAATGTCTCAAGAGATGAAATGTTGAAAAGGTTAGCAACTTCAAAACCTCAAGTTGTTAAAAATTTGAAACTTATAACTTCTCAAACTGTTCCAAAACCAACTTTGTCTGATGACTCTGCTATGAGTAAACTCATGAATCTGCAATCAATGAATGAGTGGGAACAAGAAGGTGATTCAAGAACACCAAAGATTGTTAAAAGAAAGATCTCTAAAACTCGGTCTTTCTTAGTTAGAGAGATTGACAGGGAAGTAATGATATTCCCTGAGTACAATCCGGTGAAATATTATTTGACAAAAGAAGATGAACCACCAAGGCCATTGACTCCTGTCAGACTGGCTTTAAGGGAAGAAAGGATAAAAAGAGATTCAAACAGCATTCACTGCAAGAATGTGAATCCAGTGAAAAGGATCTTGAAAGTGGATGAAGTAGTAGTTGCAACCTATGATGTTGGAGGAACTCATGTGTAAAACAGATACACACTTCTGAGAGAAAATAGGGAAGAATAAAAGGTGACTGATGAAGAAATAGCTGACAAGTTACATCCTTTAGACATTCTGTTTATGAAGGATCACTATGAAAAGGAAAAGAAAAACACTCAAGAAGTCAGAAGGGCATTAAAGGGCATATCAAAGGCTGGAATACTGCTGTTTGAAAGAATGGCTTTTTCAGACTTTGATCTATGCATCAACTATGAGCATGTGCACAGCAAAAAGGTGTATGTCAGATCACCCAAGACAAAAGTTCCCTCAGATATATTGGAAAATGCAAGATCTGGAGACATCATTGTACTACCAAGTAAAACTGACAGTCACAACTATGGTGTCATCTTCAGAGATATTGATAGAAACAAAGCTCTATTCAGAAGTGTTGATATCTGCAAGTACTCAAATCAAACTCTGAGGTTTATCATGAAAGGTATGAACAAAAGACAAGAGCACCTTCAAAAGATAGGAAAGAACTTGGAGGGTCACAGGAAAGAAATTGAGCAAATGATTGAAGAATGGATCCAAGCAAGAACATGGTACAAAGACATGTATGTCATCTGCAACAAGTATATCTCCTACAAGAAGCAGTTAAAGAAAGGAGATGTGCACAAGAAAGTGAAGCTGAATTGAAGAACTTGTTTATTTGAATTTTTCATCTTTTACGTAATTTGTTTTTCAAAACTTCAGTAACTGGTTTAAATTTGTAAATGTTATGTTTCCACTGTTTGGAAATTTTCTGTTCATGAGATAGTTCATTTTCTTACAATACTTAGGGGGAAACTGTTAGGAAACTTTATTTGTAAGTATTGAAGAAAATCACAATCAACTGGATCTTTGAAGAGATAACAGTCCTGAAGATCACAACAAGAAGAAGAAGATCGGATAGGACAACTGAAATGAATAACTTCTACTTTAAAGAATCACAAGTTGATCAAGAGCTGAAGAAGATTATCAGAGAAGGTCATTTCTGATGGATATGATTATATTTCTGATGAAATATCATCAGGTTCTGACGATTCTGATCATCAGATTTTCTGATGATTTGTTCACCAGAATTTCTGATGAAGTGGTTTATCAGAAATTCTGATGAATACCCCACTTGTCTAAAAATCAGCTCTATCCTGCCACAATGACCGAAGCAACTTAACATTATTGGATATCATGATTACAAAGGCAACTTGAACGTTGGATTCAATGAATATGTCAAATTGCTACGTTTTGCAGGACTTATTGCATGAATAAACTATTGTTTATTCATGTACCCAGCCTTCTATAAATAGAAGGCTCACCAAGCAGAGGATACTTGAGTTTGAAGCTTAGCATTCATACATACTACAAAAACTCCATTGCCCTCTCACCCACAGAATTCAAGATTCATTTGTATTAGATAATAATCTTACAATCACCTTGTAAACTATTTTGTTTCAAAGTGATATAAACTTGATAATTCTGTAGGTCTTGTTTCTGAAAGTCTGATTTCCATTTCCGCACATCTTTTTCACATCTACTGAAATCACTTGCCATATTACGTGAAAAGAAGTTGTTAAGGCCAAACTGGGTCCAATAGTAAGATTCAGATAGTTTCGTTCCTTATTATGATCGATCGTCTCGAGATTACAAGCATCACAATGCAAGAAGTATGACGAGACTTGCCAAAAGATAAAAGTTTTGAAATGCAGGGTGTTACATGTACGAGGCATATATTTCTATTTTGTTAACCCATTTGTTTTATCTAATTATAATTATAAAAAAATCATATAAATTACAATAACACTATTATATTTATCAAAAAATCATATTAATTACAATAACACTAATTATAAATATACAAAAATCATATTAATTATAATAGCACTAATATAATTATACAAAAATCATTCTTTTGATTCACTATCGATGAAATTAATACTCGGGCCTGGGTTTGGTTTCGGATTCATTATCGACGTATATCATTCTAGACGGGACATGTACATATCTTCCCATTGTCCCGTAGGGGGTCTTCGGTGCGTCAACCATAGCTCGTTTATTGGTGGCATTGGATAGTCCCCTTCCAGCTTAACATGTATGAAGTGGTTATCGTTAACATGTGCAAGCGTGAAGAAAGTGGAACTTCCATCGATGCTTAACAGGTGCACCACGATACCATACCTTTGTGCAATAAGAAGCCCTATGTGCAGGAATTCCATCCAGTTACTCAGGGGACAACATTCCACTGAATCCCAAATTAGGCCCTCACGATGCGTGTTAAAAATATCCTTCCTCCCATCCTTCAAATATTGGCAACCAGGTCGATGCATTCTGATCCATCTCTTGTACAAGGTCTTTTCGAATGTGCCCCCATAAACATTCTCCCATACCTAAGCCCACAACCACAGACTGAAATTGTCACACCCTGACTTTTTGAGGAAGCGTGATTATGGTGTGACTTGCTTAATACCATTGCATTCAATCATAACAACAACTATATGATAAAACTGAAGGTGTTCATCCATTAACTTAGTTTAGAACATGACAACATTGTTTAAAACACAGACATCAAATTTGAGTACAGACCATGCAACTTGTTTTAAAAGTTCGCAAAGACTCGACAAAAGACATTAATTAAAACTAGGCTTTGAAGGTTGTGTCTTATCTTGAATAAGACACACTATCCAAATCCTCAGACACAGGACGACACCTTTTATTCTCAACTTTACTTGAAACATCCAAACGCCCGCCAGATCCATACTTAATTTCCTGAAATACATATAGTTTAAAAACATCAACAAAAGTTGAGCGAGTTCGTGTGTGTGTAAGTGTGCACGAATAAACCTTTATAATTATTGAAAGTGTGAATGTGTGTTCGTAAAACTCCTGGTATGAAAGCAACAAGGAAAACAGATCACCAATGGTTTGCAAGGCCATTGATATGTGTGAAGTGATGCAGGAAAGCTCAAACCTAGCAAATTTGTCTCCGGGAATAAGACATAGTCACCACATGGGCCACCCTAGTCTGCATGGGTGTGGGCTCGCTACACCCAAATAGATCTATCACTCATGTCTCTCGGTCCTACAAGAGGATTGATGGCCTTAAGCATCGTACCCACCACTCACATGATCTAGATGTACCCTTCCTTAGCTAACCATACCATATCCAAATGTTTGTAAACAGTTTGTAACATGTATTTCACCCCCGAAGTTATAAAACCAAAAACAGTTAAAGAAAAAGGGGGACATGAACTCACAGTCTTGCATCTTCAACAATCGTAACTCAAGCTCCTTCGGTGAACACGACTACCTACAACGTACTAATCTATTAGACGAACTGGCCGTGCCTTAGTATGAATGTCTTTGAGTTACGATTCTTTTATTGTCTTCGATATTATTCCAAATTTTATAATCATTTGTTAAAATAATTAATATTTTAACTTAAATTATATTTATTAAATTTTTGGAATAATATTATATTTTTGGCTTGATACACTTCGGGTATTTACACATGCATATCCTTCCCAAGGATGGGGGTATCTTTCCCTTGTATATTTTGCCTTATATAGGGGTCGTATTCCGGTGTGTAGTTATACGTACGAGAATACGTATTTTTATTGAATTCATTAAGTATTCTTTATATCTAACTTCATATTGATTTTTCCGGAACATTATTTTTAATAAAAGTCCACCAATATATACTTCCAAAATATATATATTGTAATAAATATTATCTAGAAAAATTAATTATAATTTTTCTTTTGACAAAAATATTTGTATTTCTTCATAGGTTTCAAAAATAATATATTTTCATGTCCAACATAGAAAATATATATAAACTCATTTTTCTTCCAAAAAATGATATGTTTCATATTTATTTGTGAAAATATATTCTTCTTCCAAAAATATTGTATTTTGTGTAAGAAAATATATATATTTCTTAAAAATAATATATCTTCTGAAATTTCAAGAAAAATATATATTTCATACTTGTCAAAAATAATATATTTTTCCTTGTAAAAAATATGATATATTTTTGTAGTAATTGTAAAAATCATATTTTTACTTCCTTGGTGTCCAAAATATTATTTACCAAAATATACTTTGTGAATAAATTCCGGAATATTTTGTAAGTCTTATTCCATAGTTAGGTTTCACCAATATTTTGTGTGAATGTGTATATTCATTTGTTAGAATTTTGGTAATATTTTGGATGGAAATTCTTGGTATTTTCGTGTGTTATATTGTTTCAAGTCCTAAAATAATATAACTAATACGCAAAGTATACAAATAACCACACACATGTGACTTCTAAATATATATTTTCCTAATACATATTTAGTCACTTTTATTTATGAAAACCAACCTCCAATAATTATATTTTTGTATAAAAAATTATGGCAAAGCTTTTGTAGCAAACTCATGGTTTAAAATACACTTGTAAATATTTGTTAAAAAAATATTTTTCTAAGTGTTTATATTTTTAGAAAATTTTGCCATAGTTTCCCCTAAAAATGGAGGTTTCCATGCTTTCAAGCATATCATTTTCTTTTATAAAAATCAACACAATCAATTCAAAATCAACAATAAACAACCTTAGCTTACCAATTTGCCAAAAATCATGCATTTTCTACTACTTCATGAACTTGAATATTTGTAAAAATTTGTAGTAACTTACTAGGGTTCTTAGTAAGTCTTGTTACCCTTTAAAATGTGATTAGTTCTTTAAAAACTTCATTTTTAAAGAAGTTAGATGTTTACAACTTCAAATCCTATTTTCTAAAAATGTTTCTTTATGAAATATTCTTGTTACACAAGTGTTTCTACACTTGTTTAACCACTAAAAATAAGATTTGTTTATGTAAGAACCAAGATTTTAATAAAACTCATATTTTTAACTTGGTTTCTTTGAAGAACCATTCATAAATCTTTAGATCTACATGATTAATAACTTACTTTGATCATTATTTTTCAAGAAAACCACTTAGTCTTTCAAGTTCATTATTCATATGTGGATGATCCATCATCCTGCCATATTTCTACTTTCACATCTTGCTAGATTATGTTTTTGATCATGATCTAGCAAGATCTTATGATGATCAACATCATTTCTACAAACAATCAATGATCAACAAGCATAACAACTCATTTTCATCAAGATTACTTCATTAAACAAGCTTATGTTCATGTTTACTTCTTGTGTTCTTTAGTGTTCTTCATGTTTTTTATTATGATTCTTCTTTAACCACTAAAAATGAAAGTAAAATAGATAGATCAAGACTCTTACCACTAGCACAAGGCTAGGGATGATTCAAGAGTAGAAAACAAGAGGATAAAAGCAAACGGTGAAGGTTCTTGAACTTCTGAAAGCTCCAAGCTTCTTTATACGGCTTCTAACACCCTTGAGTAGTAATGAAATGGATGGAAGGAAGTTGGATGATGGTGGTGATGGGGTGTGTGGGTTTCGGCCGAACTCAAAGAAGGAAGGAAGGAGAAGAGCTTGATGTTGGTGAGTTATGAGAAGTGTGGGTTATGTTCTAATGGTTATCTTTATAAACTTCCAACATGGTTTTATCTAGAGGTTTACATGTTTAGTAAAGTAGGAACAAGATCCATTAATATAATCAAATGAAATCTCAAGTGGGCCATCATGTTGGGGCCGTAGGTGGGGGGGGGGGGGTCTAGACTAGGTTTCCAACCAATTGGTTAGCTTATGTTTGTGACACTTTTGATTCCTGACACTTAGGAAAGCATTCAGGACCATTTTACCATTTTTCTGCATTATATTAGTGTGTTAATTTGCTGAATTTTGCTGAATTCAGCACCTTTGATGAGTTTTAGGCACTTTCCGGCACTTAAACTTATCACTATCAAGGCAGTTTTATGATCCTTACTTTCCTACACACTATACTAGTGTAGTACTTAGTTTCTGGCTCATTTTATGTCTAAATGCACTGTCTGTCTATGTGCTGAGTTCTGTCAGCATTTTCCTGATTTATCAGATAACTATGCTAACTATAGTTAATGCATCATTTAAGGCAATACAGCTTTCAGGCAGTAATGATATGACATTAAACAATGTATGATACACACGTATGTATAAGACAGTAATCAGAAAGTAGTTAATTGAAATTCAGCACAGTCATTAAGCACTAATCATGATTAATTAATTGTACGGATACCTGAATTTTTGACAGTTGTCATAGAAACCCACAATGACCGTTCGGCCTCACATCTTGTATGCACGAGATGTGCGAGTGAAACACACTGTTGGAAGGACAAACTTAAACTATTTGATGATTGACACGTTCTCCTCCCCAACTATTAACGGAAAACCATTATCATCTCGTATCTCTCTCTTTTTAGAACTTGTTGAACGGCTTCGGCCCGCTTTGGGTGTTTGAGACCTTCTGACCAACTGTTGAGAGGCCTGTGACGGAACGTATGAGCTGTGGCAGGGGGCATCGTATGTACTTTGTTGAGAACCTTCATAGCACATGTTTGCATGACTAAAAGAGCTTCTCCTCAATTCTTTGTCTATACATTGTTGAACTTTCTTTGTTGTTGGCCGTCCACGAGTATTTTGTTGGACAACCGGTGGTTTCTTGGTAGATTTGGTTGGAGTCAACACCGCTTTAGTTTTTTATAACAAGCTTTTTTCTAAGCAAGGGGTTACGACTCTAATTGTTGTCTAACAATATTGAGCTCTTCTAACACGTCAATGTCATCATCTATCAATTTACATGGTTGAAAGTTAAGCTTCTGCTAGAAGACGTCTATGTCTTCGAGTTGAATCGGACGCTATGCACGGTTAAAACAATGCACTGTTTAAGCCACATGATTAACAGACATATATCACACAATTGTTGTATGTTTAACAATTATTACTTGCACGTACATACTTTTCCAGCCTACAAGCACACGAAAACCCACAGCTATACCACATCTGGCAACCACATGATGAATGAAAGCGCTGCAACACGTCTAGTTTCCTAAGTAGCTCTCCACTCAACAAGTCAAGTGTTGTATGGGAAATTTTCCACGTAGGTGGTCAAACAACGGGTTTCTATGGTGGTTCATTCTTTTTTCGATGCTTTCTCGAAAACTACTCCTTATTTCACCGTATTATGTTTCAACTATATCCTGGACACAGCCAACTCTATGGTCCAACGAGCTCCTATCTTGGATGTATCTCTTAAATTGACGTGTTGGCTCTCAACTCTGTTTGTGGTACGCTGACCAAAGTTGCAACTCTGATCAGTCCACGCAAAGACGAACATTTCCTTATAATGTTTTAGCCAGTTATCATCCACATACTTAAAGACCCCTAAAAAGTAAAAATAATTTATTAAATGTACATAGGTGAGTCATATGTTATTAAAAAAAACTTACTTGAACGTTTACACTCCACAAGTCGCTTTTGCAGGTTGCACAAGTGGTACTCGTATATGGGTACTAATGGAGACTCACGCAATGTCCCCAAGAATGACAAATGTTTTTTCCAATCGCCTTTTATGAAGGCGTTCTTGCAGTTCTAACAAATATTTTGTTGTATGTGAAACCTACAAAGATACCTAGAGGCGTTTGAGAATACTTTAGCACACGCGTTCATTAGGGCCAAGTCTCTATCCTTTACAATCACACGTGACTCCATACATTCATCCAACATTAACTTGATCCTCCTAAGCACCCATACAAAGTTATCACTCTGTTCTTTACAAATAACGGCATGCAAGATACAAAACGAATAACTGGTAGGTGTCATACCAACAATCTGGACAAATGGCATGTTGTATACGTTTGTTTTTTAGGTTGAATCGATCAACAAGACGTGTAAGAATGCACGCCACATATCACTCGAGTTGGGATGAACAAAGAAGATCTCTGTTATGACCTCTGTTCCGGGTTCCTCATGTTTCTCATAAATAAATTCGTTTTTAATTAGGATGTTTTCTAGTGACTGCATGGGAGTGAATCCGTCTCTTTGTTTGGCTCTAGTTTTTTGTGCTGCGTTTTGTACGTCTTTCTAAACATGAAACCTATCGGGGTCCTGCTTCCTTAACGTTTGAAAAATTTTGTGTAGCTCCATGTTTTGAGTTATCAGCTGCTCGATCAGTCTGTATTCATTGGGAGTAAACCTTCGCACAAACGCGTGGGCCGACAGGTCCTCACAAAGTTCATGGTTATGTTCAGTCTTTCCCTCTTTTATCCCCCAGATTTCATACGGATGGTCACGCACCGCCAATAGGTAAAGCGGGCAACCGTTTTTTTGCTTCCGGCTTTTCTAACCGTTGCTGTAGTATGGTGGTCACCACCACAGTCACATTCAAGCCATACCCACCCTGTCCTTCCCCAATTTTCTTTGATCAACGGGTCACAATAATGAAACCATCTGCGTTTGCCATTTCTTGTGCCCATTTCTTTAGTTCACCTAGAGAGTTGAAAAGTTGTAACATCAATAGGGTTAGGTTAGATTTTATATTTATTAATCTATCTAACGTAACTAAATAAATTTTATACCTACTTTGTGAAGTACGGATTCCCCGGGATGGGGGGTGCCTCACCACCATATCCTCCACCGTCCTGATAGTTTTGTTGAACGTACAAAGACTATGATGCATTGTAACTTTGGTAAGGATTGCTCAGGGAAATGAATTGCTGATGACCACCATTTCCTCCGTATCCATCTAGATAGTGTTGTTGCACATAAGAATATTCACACCCGTATCCATAATCTGGATACCCAGGTTCCGCCGGTCTTGCAATATCAAATGTTTTGCCATTTATTTGGCCAACAAAACCTATGTATTTGCCGGCATTTTTATGCTGACTATTTTTCACATATGTTTCAGGTTTTCTACTATTCAAGCATGCAACGCTTAGGATTGCATTCGGGCCTTAGACTTCTTTAATCAAAAGACTATACATGTATTCTTTGTTTGTAAAACGATGTTAACAATATTGAAACAACTTAGTACCAGCAGTTGTGAGCAATTTGTAACGTGACTCCCCGATATTTCCGCCGCGTGTTGTTGTATTACGCGATTGGGGTGTTACACGTTGGAGTTAGCCTGAGCACAGAATAGTAGCGTAAGCGTTGAACGGTGCGTAACAGAGTGTCGGATGAGTTAAGTGTCGATTGGTGAGTCGAATGGATGAATACCCATTCGATCGGATGGTCATCCGAGTGGATGACCATTCAAACGGATGGCCATTCGAATGAGATGTGGGTGTTTGTAAATTGTTTTGAAAGCTTTTAAAGTTTTCGTTGTAGTATTTAAACAAGTCATCCAGTCGGATGGTCATCCGGACGGATGTCCATTCGATCGGATGGCTATTTGATCGAGAGTTTGGTAGTTTGAAGTTTTGATCAAACCGTTTTGAACAAGGATTAGTATAAAAGACAAGTCACCTGGTCGAATAGTCATTCGATCGGATGGTCATCCGATTGAATGGCCACTCGAGGGGGCGATCTGTTGGTTTAAAACTTTGTAAAATTTTCCTAAGTTAAAAAGTTTTGAAGTTTAACGGAGATGGCGTGACGACGTGTCAAACAACGGAAATACTCCAAGTCCAGCTTAGTCGACCGGATGGGAATCACCCCATTCGATCTGAATAACTGTTCTTGTTGGAATTTCATGTTCAACACGTGAGTCGGTCATCTCTTTGGTGGAAATCCATCTTCAAGCCGTTTCTCAACTAGAGAATGAGTAGAGAGCCTGAATGAGTCTAGATTCCATCGGTTTTGAGTAAAAAGTTGAAGAAAAGTTGAAGTTATGTAGAAAACAGTTGAAAAATGTTGAATCTCGTTGAGATTTGTGTTGAATATTGTGGAAATCCTTTAGATCTAGACAAATCTTGATGAGATGACGTCACACATCGGTTTGCATAAGCAACCGAGATGATGTCACCTTCAAGGAGCCCAAATCAGGTGATTTCGGGAAGAAAACGTGCGATTTTGATGGAGAAGATGATGGAGAAGTGTGTAGTGATGATGAAAGTACAAGATTCAGGGAGAAATACTTACGAAATGGCCTTGAATCGAGAGAAAAAGTGCTTGAAAGCAACCTGGGAGCGTTTGGGTCGAATGGAGCTGTCACATTAGTGAACAATAGCATGTACGGGCACTATTTATAGGCTGAGAGGAGAGTAAAGGCGGTGCAAGTCAGTGGTGTTTGGATCGAATGGTGGTTCAGTCAGACGGCCATCCGATCGGATGGTCATCCAGACGGATGTCCATTCGATCGAATGGTCATTCGACCAGTCGAGTTGTGCGAGTTAGTTTTCCAACTTTCGTTTCGTGTGTTAAGCGTTGCGTTGCGTTTAAGCGAGTTTCGAGTAAGCGTTGAGTGTGTAAGCAATGTGTTGAGATCATCACACTGAACAAGTAATCACACAAATAACACAGATAACACATAAAATGCATAAAGGTAAATCTGCGTTTCGAGTTTGCGTTGAGATTGCGTTGCGATAGCGTTTAGTATAAACATGCGATGTAATATGCGATAAAATGCGTTTAAATAGTGAGTGTAACTGCGTTTGAAATAAGTGTAGTGAACGCGTTGTAAAACATAGTTTAAAAATATCGTTTAAACCCTTTTGCTATAATAGGAATCTCGAGAGTACAAGTCAATTAAGCAAGAAATGATAGATCTATGTAATGACTCGACTTTCCGGGAAGTTAGGTTGTTACAGCCTCCCCTACTTTAGGGAAATTCGTCCCGAAATTAAGGTGCATGCGTAATGAAGAGATGTGGATATTTAGCTTTCATATCACTTTCGAGTTCCCAAGCGAACTCGGCGCCGTGTTTGCCTTCCTAGCGAACCTTCACTACAGGAGTGCGAGAGCGTCGAAGTTTCTTGGTCTCTCGATCCATGATTTCTACTGGCTTTTCCACGAAGTGTAGAGTTTAGTTAACTTGCAGATCCTCGAGAGGGACATGCAGGTTTTCTTCGGCTAAGCACTTCTTGAGGTTTGAAACGTGGAAAGTCGGATGTATGTTGCTGAGTTCCTCCGGTAATTCGAGTCGGTAGGCCACTTTGCCAATTCTTTCCAGAATCTTAAAGGGACGAACGTATCGTGGCGCTAGCTTTCCTTTCTTGCCGAATTGGATCACCTCCTTCCAAGGTGAAACCTTTAGGAGTACGTGATCACCAACTTCGAACTCAAGGGGCTTGCGGCGTTTATCGGCGTGACTCTTTTGTCGACTCCGCGCTTTCAAGAGATTGTCTCGTATCTGGAGGATCTTGTCAGTCGTTTCTTGTAATAACTCAGGGCCGGTAATTTACGCGTCACCGATCTCGTGCCATACAATAGGTGATCGACATTTTCTTCAGTATAATGCCTCAAAGGGTGCCATTTGAATACTAGTGTGATAACTGTTGTTGTACGAGAATTCGACTAAAGGTAAATGCGAATCCCAATTACCACCAAAATCTATAACGCACTAACAAAGCATGTCTTTAAGGGTGCGAATCGTGCGCTCAGTCTGACCGTCGATCTAGGGATAGAATGCGGTACTGAAATTAAGGGTTGTACCGAGAGCGGATTGAAAAGTTTCACAAAGGCGGGAGGTAAATCGACCATCGCGGTCAGAGATGATGTCACGAGGTGTCCCCTGTCGACAAATGATTTCGTCGGTATAGATTCGTGCTAATCGTTCAACCTTATTGTCTTCTCGTATCGGTAGAAAGTGAGCGGATTTCGTAAGACGATCAACGATAACCCAACGCTATCGTGACCTGATGGCGTGCAGGGGAGTTTCGTAATGAAATCCATAGCTATACTCTCCCATTTCCACATCGGGATCTCGAGTTGTACGAGTAAGCCAGAGGGTCGTTGATGTTCAGCCTTAACTTTCAAACAAGTTAGGCACTTTGAAACGTAGAGAGCGATATCCTTCTTCATTCCAGGCCACCAATACCTGGCACGGAGGTCTTGGTACATCTTGTCGGCACCTGGATGAATGGAATATCGAGATTTGTGGGCTTCGGTCAGCAAAATCTCACGGAGATTATTGCGACTAGGTATCCAAATTCGATCAAGATAGTGAAAGATACCATTCGGTTTATTCACTAATTGGTTTTCGGTTCCAAGTGTTCGTTCTTCCTTTAGTGTGTTATCAAGAAAACAAGCATGTTGAGCGTCACGAATGAGGGCTTCGAGGTTGTGCTGGGCTTGATTGTTACAAATACTATGTAAATAGCTTCGTCAGCTAAGAGCATCAGCGACGACGTTTGCTTTACCTCGATGGTAGCGTATCTCACAGTCATAGTCGTTGAGAAGTTCAACCCATCTGCGTTGGCTCATATTCAACTCTTTCTGGTTCAAGATATGTTGTAGGCTCTTATAGTCGGTGAAGACCGTACACTTGGTACCATAAAGGTAGTGTCACCAAATCTTTAACGCAAAAACAACTGCACCGAGTTCAAGATCGTGGGTTGTGTAGTTCTTCTTGTGGACTTTGAGTTGGCGAGATGTGTACATGATAACCTTGTCCCGTTGCATAAGAACACAACCAAGACCGAGGTTAGAGGCATCGCAATAGACTACCAAGTCGTCATTTCCATCGGGTAGCGCGAGTACGGGAGCGTCGCAAAGCATACGCTTGAGAGTTTGAAAGGCATTCTCTTGTTCGGTTCCCCAAACAAAAGTCTTGTCTTTATGCGTCAGGGAGGTGAGAGGGACGGCGATTTTAGAAAAATCAGCGATAAATCGACAGTAATAACCCGCCAATCCGAGAAAAGAACGAACTTCGGACGGGGTTTTCAGTGTAATCCAACTCTTAACTGCTTCAATCTTTGCGGGATCGACGTGAATACCTTGACTATTGACGATGTGACTGAGAAATTGAACCTCCTCAAGCCAAAATTCGCACTTGGAGAACTTGGCATAGATGCGATTCCCTTGGAGGAGTTCGAGAACCAAACGAAGATGTTGCGCATGTTCAGTTTTTGACTTCGAATAGATAAGAATATCATCGATAAACACGATGACGAAGCGATCAAGAAAGGGTTTACACACGCGGTTCATCAAATCCATGAAAACCGCGGGTGCGTTGGTAAGACCAAAGGGCATAACGACGAATTCATAATGGCCGTAGCGAGTGCGAAAAGCGGTTTTAGGGATATCTTCCTCCTGAATTCGTAATTGGTGATAACCAGAGCGTAGATCGATCTTAGAAAAACACGTAGCACCTTGTAATTGATCAAATAAATCGTCGATTCGGGGTAAGGGATAGCGATTGTCACAGCCCCAGCCCCGGTTTTACCAGGTCCAGGAGCCGCGGGACAGGAACCCGTGGTATTTATTATTTGATGTGACAACGGAAGATTTTAGCAGGATCTTTTAAAATTTGAAATGCCCGATTATTTTATTTCATAATTCGGGTTAAACCCCGTAGTTTACAATAGAGGAACTTCATAAGGAAATTCCCTGATTTACAAAACATGTTCATTCATTTTTATTCAGCCACCTCTTCAAGCTTGTTAGTGCTTCGTAGCATGTTTTTCTTGATTCACAGCAGGTCGCCTGAAACATGTTTTAAAAATATTTTATCAGCGGGGAAATACTGGCGAGTCATTCAAGTTGGATAAAATGACACATAGTTATAAATTACAGCATAAGAGCGATTACAATGGCTTTTATCTTATTTTTATCTGGCACCGTGTCACCTCCTGGTGACGATGGTCATATCACTATTGGGTCCTTTCACCCAAGTAGTGATGATTATCACGGTTAGGATTTATTAGCCTAACCATGAGAAATTAGTAATGTGCACAATACCCCACTAGCCACTGATTCAAGATAACCACGACTTAATCCCTGTAATTATAACTTTTAAAAATGCTTGGAGTATTGTAAAACATTATTGATAAAAATAGAATGACTCACATTGCAAGTTTAACGGGCAGAGTTTAGCCTACTGATTAGCCTTTTAACCTAATTTAAATAACAAGCACACGAACTAGGTTAGTAACTAATACAGCATTTACGATAACTCACTAGATTAAAACCCTCACAATGAATGACAAAGTGCAATACTTAAACATCCATCGAATTCACGACGAATGACAAAGTATAGCCCTAATGTGGGCAACACTTAAACATCCATTGGATAGTTTCAATCGATTGGACATTGAATCGTAGCAGCACCTCCCTAATGGAAATGATAATTTTGAGCAGTGTATCTTCGTTTTTGAGAATTGTTTTCGACAGAATTGAACTGCTCATGACCCAAGCTATTTATAGCTGAAATATGGGTGTTACGCGACCCGCGTAAACCCATACTCAACACTTACGCGGCCCGCGAGGGCCATCTATTTGTAGATTAGGGCTACAGTGTCACGAGTAGGTTTGCCAGGTGGACGACACGTGGCCTGTTAGCTGATCTGGAGTTTTGATGTGTTGTCGCGGCCCGCGTAAGCCTAGGCTTACCCTTACGCGGCCCGCGTGAAGACCAAAAATCTATTTTTCTTGGTTTTTCATGCACAGTAGGGTTTCAGGGGTCCGGGTTTTTACTTACGGGTCATTTTTGGGACATTTTTGAAGGTCCTTACATCCACCCCACCTTATTTAAAATATCGTCCTTGAGATTCATTGGAATAAGTGAGGATACTTTCGCTTCATTTCCGATTCCAGTTCCCAAGTGTACTCAGGTCCTCTCTTTGAATCTCACTTGACTTTGACCAGCACTAGTCGTTTGTGCTTGAGAAACTTGACTTTTCTGTCTTCTATCTGCAATGGCTTCTCAACAAATTTTAACTTTTCATTTACCTCTATATCTTGAAGAGGTATTACTAGGGATTCGTCAGATAGACATTTCTTGAGGTTGGATACATGAAACACGTCATGTACTCCAGCTAACTCTCCTGGTAGTTGTAAATGATAGGCAACTGGTCCTATACGCTGGATTACTGGGAATGGTCCTACGTACCTTGGACTTAGCTTTCCCTTCTTTCCGAACCGAACTACTCCTTTCCAAGGAGAAACTTTCAAGAGTACCTTATCTCCGACTTGAAATTCCAGTGGTTTACGTCGATTGTCTGCGTAACTCTTCTGGCGATCTCGAGCCGTTTTCAGTCTTTCCTTGATTTGAGTGATCTTGTCGGTGGTTTCTTGCACGATTTCAGGACCTGATAGTCGACTTTCTCCTATCTCTGCCCAACAAACTGGAGTTTTGCATTTTCGTCCATATAATGCTTCGAATGGGGCAGCTTTAATGCTTGCATGATAACTATTATTATCGGAGAATTCGATTAAGGGTAGGTGGTCATCCCAGTTTCCACCAAAATCTATCACACATGCCCTAAGCATGTCTTCCAAAGTTTGGATCGTCCTTTCACTTTGTCCATCTGTTTGAGGATGGTATGCAGTGCTTAAATTTAGTCGGGTTCCCATTGCTTCCTGGAAACTTGTCCAGAAATGGGAAGTAAAACGACTATCTCTATCCGATACAATGGAGAGTGGAACTCCATGTAAGGATACGACTTCATCTACATACAACTTTGCCAACCTTTCCATGCTAAAGGTTTCTTTCATGGGTAGAAAATGAGCTAATTTGGTTAATCGATCCACAAATACCCAAATCGCGTCATTACCTTTTCTGGTTTTGGGCAACTTAGTAACAAAATCCATAGTTATAAGTTCCCATTTCCATACAGGCATTTCTAATTGTTGTAGTAGACCGGAAGGTTTCTGGTGTTCTGCTTTAACTTGTGAACAAGTTGGACACTTAGAAACATATCTAGCTATATCCTTTTTCATTCCTATCCACCAGAAATTATTCCTTAAATCTTGGTACATTTTATTGTTACCAGGATGTATGGTATACCTAGATTTATGGCCTTCCTCTAAAATCTTATTTCTTAATTCTCCTTGCTTAGGTACCCAAATCCTTTTCTTATGGAATCTCCAAATTCCATCACTTCCTTGTTCTAATTCTTTTACTCTTCCTTTCATTCCTTCAGCACCATCCTTGATTGCTGTTTCCTGGATATGCTTTAATTGTTCCATTAAATCTAACTGTAGATTTAATCTAAGAGCATGAACTCGCTTTTGCTTTTCATTATACTTACGACTTAAGGCATCTGCAACTACATTTTTCTTTCCTTCGTGATATTGAATATCACAGTCGTAGTCACTTAGAATTTCCATCCATCTTCTTTGCCTCATATTCAATTCTTTTTGCCCAAATATGTATCTTAAGCTTTTATGATCTGTATAAACAGTAAACTTACTTCCATACAGATAGTGTCTCCAAATCTTAAGGGCAAAAATTATGGCTCCTAATTCTAAGTCATGAGTCATATAGTTTTCTTCGTTCTTATTCAATTGTCTTGAGGCATACGCAATTACCTTCTTGCGTTGCATTAGCACACATCCTAGTCCTAACTTAAAAGCATCACAATAAACTTCAAAATCTTCCGTTCCTTCTGGTAAGGCTAGAATTGGGGCGTTTGTCAACTTTTGCTTCAAAATCCTAAAGGCCTCTTCTTGCCTAAGTCCCCATTCAAACTTACCTGCTTTACAGGTTAGCTTAGTTAACGGTACAGCTATTTTGGAAAAATCTTTAATGAATCGTCTATAATATCCAGCTAATCCTAGAAAACTTCTAATTTCTATAGCTGTTTGCGGAACTTTCCATTTGGTGATCGCTTCTATTTTAGCAGGATCTACGTGAATACCTTCGTGATTCACCATGTGTCCTAAAAATTGTACCTCCTGTAGCCAAAATTCACACTTCAAGAATTTGGCGTAAAGCTTCTCCTTTCTTAACAAAGTTAAGAGTGCATGCAAGTGCTGACAGTGTTCATCCTGGCTTTTGGAATAAATGAGTATATCGTCGATAAAGACAATTACAAATTTATCTAAGTACGGTTTACAGATCCTATTCATCATGTCCATAAATGCTGCTGTAGCATTTGTTAGTCCAAAGGGCATGACTGTAAACTCGTAATGATCATACCTAGTTCTGAAAGCAGTTTTAGGTATGTCTTCTTCTTGCACCTTCAACTGATGGTATCCGGAGCGTAAATCTATTTTAGAAAAGTATCTAGCTCCTTGAAGTTGATCGAAAAGATCATCAATTCTAGGCAATGGGTATCTGTTCTTAATTGTAACCATATTTAATTCCCTATAATCAATACACATTCTCATCGACCCATCTTTCTTTTTCACAAACAACACTGGAGCTCCCCACGGAGATGAACTAGGTTGTATGAATCCTTTACTTAATAATTCATCTAACTGCTTCTTTAGTTCTAACATTTCAGTGGGTGCTAACCGATAAGGTGCCTTGGCTATCGGTGTAGTTCATGGAATTAGATGAATTCTAAATTCTACTTCCCTATTGGGTGGTAATCCCGGTAGTTCTTCTGGGAATACATCTGGCTATTCTGATACTACTGGAATTTATTTAAGTTCCTTACCTTTCGTGTTAATGATTACCGAAATTATATACACTATTTCTTGTTTTCTTGAATAACTGGCCAATTTCATTACTGAAATGAATTTCAATGGCTTTCGTGGCTTATCTCCTGTAATCACCACTAGTTCTCCTGTGGGTGTATGAATTTCTATGGAGTTTTTATCACAAAGAATTCGAGCATGGTTGGCTACTAACCAATCCATTCCTAACACAATATCGAATTCGGCTAAATTCATGGGTAACAGATTTGCAGAAAATTTATGGCCTAAGAGTTCTATCTTTCCTTCTCGCAAAACTTTATCTATTTTAACAGAATTCCCATCTGCCGTTTTGACTGTAAAAATCTTCCTAAGGTTGGTTAAGGGTAATTTAAGTGCTTGGCAGAATGAAGTATTTATAAAACTTTGGTTTGCACCAGAGTCAAATAATACTTTTGCATAAACGTCGTGTACTAGGAACGTACCAGCTATCATGTCAGGGATTAGTTCTGCTTCGTGAGTAGTCAACTGGAAAGCTCTTACGTTTTTCTTGGTAGTTCCTTCTGCAGATTTGGCTTTGTTATCAGCTGGTTTGACCAATTTTGGGCAGTCTGGCCTAAAATGTCCAGCTTCTCCACAATTGTAGCAGATTGTGGATTTCTTCTTTATGCAATCTTCTTCCTGATGCCCTGGAATTTTGCCAGGTGGATGACACGTGGCCTGTTAGCTGATCCGGAGTTTTGATGTGTTGTCGCGGCCCGCGTAAGCCTAGGCTTACCCTTATGCGGCCCGCGTGAAGACCAAAAATCTGTTTTTCTTGGTTTTTCATGCACAGTAGGGTTTCAGGGGTCCGGGTTTTTACTTACGGGTCATTTTTGAAGGTCCTTACAGCGATTCTTGATGGTAAGCTTATTAAGTTCCCTTTAGTCGATGCACATTCGGAACGATCCATCCTTCTTTTTCACGAAAGGGACAGGTTTACCCAACGGAGACGTGTTAGGGCGTATGAAGCCTTTATCAAGTAATTCCTGGAGTTGAATAGAAAGTTCACGCATTTCGGACAGAGCGAGACGTTAAGGGGCTTTGGCGACAGGGTTAGCTCTAGGAATGAGGTCGATACGAAAATCAATATCACGACTCGGGGGTAGACCGGGTAAATCGTCAGGAAAGACATTAGGAAAATCACGAACCACAGGTACCTTTTCCATCGTCTTCTTTTCCTTCTCTGCTACTACGATGTGAGCCAAGAAAGCCATGTATTCCTTTCGGAGATACTTGCTTGCTTGAATGCACGACATAAGTTTAAGTTCCTTCGAAGTTACTTCGCCATAAACACAGAGTTGGTCGCCATCAGCGAGAGAGAAATGAATCATCTTTTCGAAGCAAACGACTTCTGCACGGTTTTCACGAAGAAAATCCATACCTACTATGATATCAAAACTACCATGTTGCATCGAAATGAGATCGATCGGAAAGACGTGATTGTTGAGTTCAAGTGTACAATGACGGAGAACAGAATCTACGGTGACAGTTCTTCCAGTGGCAATTTCTACATTGAACGTCGTTGGGAGGTTAGCGCGTTTACGGTTTAGTAGCTTTTCGAATTCAAACGACACAAAACAGTTATCGGCTCCAGTATCAAACAAACACGAAGCATAAAGACCGTTAACAAGGACGTACCATTGACAACATTGTTGTCAGTCTGAGCCTGGCGGACGTCGATGTTGAAAGTCCTTCCGCGGGCTGCTTGTTGTGGTTGTTGCTGCTACTGCTGTTGTTGTTGTTGCTGCTGTGGTGGTTGTTGCGGTTCTTGTTTCACCATGCGATTTGGGCAGACATTCGCAAAATGATTCGGGTCACCACAAGAGTAGCAAGCTCGCGCATGGGCAGCGGGCGCAGGAACCCGTGGTATTTATTATTTGATGCGATAGCGGAAGATTTTAGCAGGATCTTTTAAAACTTGAAATGCCCGATTATTTTATTTCATAATTCGGGTTAAACCCCGTAGTTTACAATAGAGGAACTTCATAAGGAAATTCCCTGATTTACAAAACATGTTCATTCATTTTTATTGAGCCACCTCTTCAAGCTTGTTAGTGCTTCGTAGCACGTTTTTCTTGATTCACAGCAGGTCGCCTGAAACATGTTTTAAAAATATTTTATCAGCGGGGAAATACTGGCGAGTCATTCAAGTTGGATAAAATGACACATAGTTATAAATTACAGCATAAGAGCGATTACAATGGCTTTTATCTTATTTTTATCTGGCGCCGTGTCACCTCCTGGTGACGATGGTCATATCACTATTGGGTCCTTTCACCCAAGTAGTGATGATTATCACGGTTAGGATTTATTAGCCTAACCGTGAGAAATTAGTAATGTGCACAATACCCCACTAGCCAGTGATTCAAGATAACCACGACTTAATCCCTGTAATTATAACTTTTGAAAATGCTTGGAGTATTGTAAAACATTATTGATAAAAAGAGAATGACTCACATTGCAAGTTTAACGGGCAGAGTTTAGCCTACTGATTAGCCTTGTAACCTAATTTAAATAACAATGCACACGAACTAGGTTAGTAACTAATACAACATTTACGATAACTCACGAGATTAAATCCCTCACAATGAATGACAAAGTACAATATTAAACATCCATCGAATTTACGACGAATGACAAAGTATAGCCCTAATGTGGGCAGCACTTAAACATCCATTGGATAGTTTCAATCGATCGGACATTGAATCGTAGCAGTGATCGAGTTAATACCCGGTATCGTAGCAGCACCTCCCTAATAGGAATTATAATTTTGAGCAGTGTATCTTCGTTTTTGAGAATTGTTTTCAACAGAATTGAACTGCTCATGACCCAAGCTATTTATAGCTGAAATATGGGTGTTACGCGGCCCGCGTAAACCCATACTCAACACTTACGCGGCCCAAGAGTCCATCTATTCGTAGATTAGGGCTACAGTGTCACGAGTAGGTTTGCCAGGTGGACGACACGTGGCCTGTTAGCTGATCCAGAGTTTTAATGTGTTGTCGCGGCCCGCGTAAGCCTAGGCTTACCCTTACGCGGCCCGCGTGAAGACCAAAAATCTGTTTTTCTTGGTTTTTCATGCATAGTAGGGTTTCAGGGGTCCAGGTTTTTACTTACGGGTCATTTTTTGGACATTTTTGAAGGTCCATGCAGCGATTCTTGATAGTAAGCTTATTGATTTCCCTTTAGTCGATGCACATTCGGAACGATCCATCCTTCTTTTTCACGAAAGGGACAGGTGCACCCCACGGAGACGTGTTAGGGCGTATGAAGCCTTTATCAAGTAATTCCTGGAGTTGATTAGAAAGTTCATGCATTTCGGACGGAGCGAGATGATAAGGGGCTTTGGCGACAGGGTTAGCTCTAGGAATGAGGTCGATACGAAAATCAATATCACGACTAGGGGGTAGACCGGGTAAATCGTCAGGAAAGACATTAGGAAAATCACAAACCACAAGTACCTTTTCCATCGTCTTCTTTTCCTTCTCTGCTACTACGATGTGAGCCAAGAAAGCCATGTATTCCTTTTGGAGATACTTGCTTGCTTGAATGCATGACATAAGTTTAAGTTCCTTCGAAGTTACTTCGCCATAAACAAAGAGTTGGTCGCCATTAGCAAGAGAGAAATGAATCATCTTTTCGAAGCAAACGACTTCTGCACGGTTTTCACAAAGAAAATCCATGCCTACTATGATATCAAAACTACCAAGTTGCATCGAAATGAGATCGATCGGAAAGACGTGATTGTTGAGTTCAAGTGTACAATCAAGGAGAACAGAATCTACGGTGACGGTTCTTCCAGTGGAAATTTCTACGTCGAACATCGTTGGGAGGTTAGCGCGTTTACGGTTTAGTAGCTTTTCGAATTCAAACGACACAAAACAGTTATCGGCTCCAGTATCAAACAAACACAAAGCATAAAGACCGTTAACAAGGATGTACCATTGACAACATTGTTGTCAGTCTGAGCCTGGCGGACGTTGATGTTGAAAGTCCTTCCGCGGGCTGCTTGTTGTGGTTGCTGCTACTACTGCTGTTGTTGTTGTTGCTGCTGAGGTGGTTGTTGCGGTTCTTGTTTCACCATGTGATTTGGGCAGACATTCGCAAAATGATTCGGGTCACCACAAGAGTAGCAAGCTCGTGCATGGGCAGCGGGTGCAGGAGCTTCTTGGTTGACCTGAGGAGCGGGGAGTGGAGCTGGTAGTGCTGGAGCTTGAGCTTGTTGACATGGGCCAGTGCGACAGTTCGCTGTGAAGTGTCCATAGAGGTTGCAGTGGACACAGAAACGGCAAGCTATCCTAGCTGGGTGATGATAGGTACAAGTAGGGCATAGAGGATGAGGTCCAGTATACGCACGCTTAGCAGGTGGTGCGTTGGTCACATGTGATGTGACTTGACAGTTCTGATTGTTGTTAGGTTGGACGGGAACAGCGTTGAGAGGAGCGGCAGTGGCAGCACAGTTCTTGTTGTTGTTACCCTTGCGCTTGCGATTCTGGCGTGAAGACTTTGAAACTTGAGATGCTGCATGTTCGGTAGCGGGAGTAGCAGTGACTTGATTGAGGCTCTTGGTTGAGGTTAAAATAAAGTCAATACATAAAATGTAAAGGTGAGTACACAAGTTTGCATAGCATATAGTGTAGCGAAAGCGTTTACGCATAACCAACATGTAACACATAGAAATGTGAATCAAGTAAGCTGTCGACAATGACGCATGCAACCGACATGACTACAAGTTGTAGAATGTGCAACACATTTTCACCACTGTGAACATGTGAAGTAAGGCCCTTAACAACCCCTGTCCAAGATAGGTGCTGAGTCCAAACTATAATACTATCGTTGCTAAGGTGTCAGGCAAACAATCACTGTGTAAACATAACATACAAGCATTCATCGAATCACGTATAACATGCGAGAGCGGTTAGCGTTTATAAAAGAGTTTGTGTTGTGTGTTGTTGTGAGTTGATATAGAACGTATGTAACACCCAAAAGTGCGTTAAGCGAAAAAGGGTTCGAGTATACACACAGTATGTTCGTGGTTGTTAAATACACACTATATTGGATTGAAGGGAGCGCGTTGGAGTTAGCATGAGCACATAATAGTAGTGTAAGCATTGAACGGTGCGTAATAGAGTGTCAGATGAGTTAAGTGTTGATTGGTGAGTCGAACGGATGAATACCCATTCGATCGGATGGTCATCAGAGCGGATGGTCATCCGAGCGGATGACCATTCGAATGAATGGCCATTCGAATGAGATGTGGGTGTTTGTAAATTGTTTTGAAAGTTTTGAAGTTTTCGTTGTAGTATTTAAACAAGTCATCCGGTCGGATGGTCATCCGAATGGATGGCCATTCGATCGGATGGCTATTCGATCGAGAGTTCGGTAGTTTGAAGTTTTGATCAAACCATTTTGAACAAGGAGTAGTATAAAAGACAAGTCACCTGGTCGAATAGTCATTCGGTCGGATGGTCATCCGATTAGATGGCCACTCGAGGGGGTGATCTGTTGGTTTGAAAATTTTGTAAAATTTTCCTAAGTTAAAAAGTTTTGAATTTTAATGGAGATGACGTGTCAAACAACGGAAATACTCCAAGTCCAGCTCAGTCGACCGGATGGGAATCACCCCATTCGATCAGAATAACTATTCTTGTTGGAATTTCATGTTCAACCCGTGAGTCGGTCATCTCTCTGGTGGAAATCTATCTTCAAGCCGGTTCTTAACTAGAGAATGAGTAGAAAGCCTGAATGAGTCTAGATTCCATCGGTTTTGAGTAAAAAGTTGAAGAAAGTTGAAGAAAAGTTGAAGTTATGTAGAAAACAGTTGAAAAATGTTGAATCTCGTTGAGATTTGTGTTGAATAGTGTGGAAATCCTTTAGATCTAGACAAATCTTGATGAAGATGACGTCACACATCGGTTTGCATAAGCAACCAAGACGATATCACCTTCAAAGAGCCCAAATCAGGTGATTTCGGGGAGAAAACCTGCGATTTTGATGGAGAAGATTATGGAGAAGTGTGTAGTGATGATGAAAGTACAAGATTCAGGGAGAAATACTTACGAAATGGCCTTGAATCGGGAGAAAAAGTGCTTGAAAGCGACTTGGGAGCGTTTGGGTCGAATGGAGCTGTCACATCAGTGAACAGTAGCATGTACGTGCACTATTTATAGGCCGAGATGAGAGAAAAGGCGGTGCAAGTAAGTGGTGTTTCATGTGCGAGTTAGTTTTCCAACTTTCGTTTCATGTGTTAAGCGTTGCGTTTAAGCGAGTTGCGAGTAAGTGTTGAGCGTGTACGCGGTGTGTTGAGATAATCACATAACATTGAATAAGTAATCACACAAATAACACACATAACACATAAAATGCATAAAGGTAAATCTGCATTTCAAGTTTGCGTTGTGATAGCGTTTAGTATAAACATGTGATGTAATATGCGATAAAATGCTTTTAAATAGTGAGTGTAACTGCGTTTGAAATAAGTGTTGTGAACGCGTTGTAAAATATAGTTTAAAAATATCGTTTAAACCCTTTTGCGATAATCGGAATCTCGAGAGTACAAGTCAATTAAGCAAGAAATGATAAATCTACGTAATGACTCGACTTTCCGGGAAGTCGGGTTGTTACACAATGTGCTATACCAGTTATGATTCATGAATGGCATGTTCTTTTGTATTTTATCTTCTGTTTCATCATAATGTGTTTTATCAGTTACTGGTTGATGTGATTTTAGCATTCTTGATGTTGTGTTTTATCAGTTACTGGTTTCATCACAATGTGTTTTATCAGTTACTGGTTCCAGTTACTGTTTCTGTTTCATCACAATGTGTTTTATCAGTTACTGGTTTATATGATTTTGGCATTCTTGATGTTGTGTTCTATCAGTTACTTATTCACGTTGTGTTTTATCAATTGGCATTCTTGATGTTGTGTTTTAGCAGTCGGTCACTAATTCGTCACAGTGTGTTTTATTGCTAAAACACACTATTATGACACATCTAGATCTGATTTATTGTTTTTTTGTATGATTTGGTGTTTTCAAATGTGAGGGATTAGAGAGAGAGAGAGAAAAAAAAATTGCGACATTTATGATTGGTAGTTATTTCCTTATTTAAAACAACTTAAATGACACATTTACCCCCAATCAATTAAATTAGCCTAGTTTAGAGACATGTATATTACCAAAATGCCACCAAAAGGATCTCAACCATTAAACACACTCATCTGATGGCCCAGATCGCTTCCTACACTTTCTAGGAAAAACACACTTTCCGCAGGATCCCCACTCTCTCTCTCTCTCTCTCTCTATATATATATATAGGGTCAGGATTTATGGAAAACGGTGAAAAGTGTGAGAACGGTAAGAACGCTTATGGATCGTCAAATCAAAACAATCCATGGACTAGATTGGCGTGGTGGCGTTTTCTTAAATAACATCAATTTTATTACTTGGAACGTTCTTCATTAAGGGTAAAAGGGTCTTTTTACTGCTCTAATTCAAAACACCAAACTAATGAGTAAAACGCCATTAAAAATGACTAAAACACCATTAATACAAAATGCTAAACCTTAACGATAAAACGCGTTGCAGACTTAGCAGGTAGATGGAACAAACAGTAGCAGTAACTCAAAGTTAATTATTAACATTTACTACAAAAAAATCCCTCCTAAACTACGCGCCAAAAACATCATTATATAAACAACGTTACCATCGCTTCAATCATTACCTCAATTGATCATACTAAAACGCCATCTTTAACCAAAACGCTAAATTTAAAGAAAACCCCCCTGAAAGGAAGAAAAATGGCAATCATCATTTCATGGAGATACACCCTCAGAATCAGAAGATTCGTGATCCATTATGACAATAGAAGAAGAGTGTTTGTTAAAACAATCAAAGCCATATTGAATATGAAAGAAGAAGTACAGAGGGGGATCCCAGCACTTGGCGTCCCTCTTGATAACCACTGTGATGAAACACATACGATCATAAGAAGATTAACCAGAAAATTTGGACCAAACAAAGCAAATGCAAAAATGGACCCAGTCATCCGATCATGGCGTTTTGATGAAGACACTAACATGGTCACTGTTATATGTGACAACGGGCACAAGGAAGACTACATGCTTGAAAACATCATGACCAAGCAGGGTCTTGGGTTCCTAGAGGAGTTATACAACGCAACATGTTTGAACACAAACATTACAGGAAAATTGGAGTTGTTGCATGACATATTCAAATGGGGGATTCAAAATCTTCAAGAACAAGAGGCCAATGAAAGTGAAAGTGATGACTTGGATAAGAAACTAGAAGAAGAATCCAAAGAAGAAGATGAGGGGAGCGATGGATACTTCTCAGACAAAATCCCTTCTGACGAGGAGTTTTAATTTTTTTTTCTTTTCTTTTTTTTTTCTCTTGTGTAATATTTTCTGTGTTTGTTACGTACTTTTCAAATAATAAAATACTATGTTTCTCTCATTAGTTATAAAACGCTAAAATGCCACAAACGCAAGACACCAAAAGTTAATTGGTGTATTTAGTAATCTTTAAAAATGCTACAAACGCCAGACACCAAAAGTTAATTAGTGTATTTAATCGTCTTTAAAAATGTCACAATCGCTAGACACAAAAAAATAATTAGTGTATTTAATCATCTTTATCTATGAAACGCCATTAAATACAAAACGCCAAACTTGAAAGATAGGACGTGTTACAGCCTTAACAGATAAAGCTGAACAAACAGTAACTGAAACGGCGGATACTTTATTACAAACATTTATTATAATAAAACCCTGCCTAAACTACGAGCCAAAAACACCTTATATAAACAAACATCTCAGCACCTAACATTGATCACACCAAAAAACAAACACCATGTTTCCTAAATACCACTCACTGTAAAACGCTAAAAAAGTTAAAAAATCAAAGATGGCAAACATCGTTTCTTGGATATTCAGTATTGTTCTGCGTGAAGTTTCACTGAATGGATTGTTTGGAGAGGGGGGTAACTCAATAAGATTTTGCTGGATGAGATGGAAAACTCTTCAAGAAAAAGAGACTGATGACAGTCATATGTCATTTTGTGTGCTTTGTTCTTGAAGAAGGTTTGGATGAGAAGAAGAGACTGATCCCAGTGTAAATGCTATTTTGGACTCGATGATGAAAATTGAGATTCCAGGATCCGGCAGGTTTGACGGAGTTTTGGTCCCGAGATAACCGATTCGGTGAAGTATTATTGATAAGAAAGGAGTAGAAGAAGAATTGACACCGAATAAGTTAGTTTAAAATGGTTTCTATTCAATGATTTGAAGTTACATACTGTGAAACCAGATGGACAGCATCTCCCCTTTCGGAACCAAAGCTTGTCCAAATGAGGAACCCCTCATCCCTATATATAGGTATTGGCCATTCGTACGAACCAACACTATGTCCATTCGTAAGAATGGACTTATAACTACGAATGAACCTTAGGGACGAATGGGCTTTTTACGAACGGACCTGATGTCCATTCGTACGAAAGTACATTTACAATACAAAACCTTGTCCATTTTCACACTAATCTATATAGTATTCAACACACGCCCTATCTAGCCTATTCGCACAGTGGCGGACATACGGAATATGCACCAACAAAAATGAGGATGACAGACAAATAGCATCCACCCACATGGCATCGATCTATGTCTCCAATATCTACAAAGCCACTTCAACAACGAACGACAATAAATCGCACCAAAACCAAAACGCCATATAATTATGACAGTTCTTGTAGTTTCAAAGAAGAAAGAGACCGATAACAGTGAAGATTTGGAAGAGAAATTGGATTAGGATTTTTAATTTCTTCTTTTCGCTTCTATTTTTTTCTGTGGTTTGTTATCTAATTTTCTGCTAAAAAATACATTATTTCTCTAAAAAAATGCTTGTAAAACGCCAAGATGCCACAAACGCCAAACTCCAAAAGTATAAAAAAATTACTTTAGACAAGTATTATTAAAAACTCCAAAAAAACTACTGAAATGTATAAAACAATGTGCAAGAGAATAGAACAATATGCTATCTTTATCTAAATGCCATTAAAAATACAAAACGCCAAAATCTAAAAGATGGGACGTGTTACAGCCTTAACAGATGAAGCTGAACAAATAGTAACTGAAACGACGGAAACTTTATTACTAACATTTATTATATTAAAAGCCACTCCATGGGTACTTGAATTAATTTATCTTTTCAAAACGCCATAATTACCTGTCACATTATAGGACTGCATCCTACATGGCGGCAAAAAAATGTCATTATATAAGTAGAACAGGTAAACAAAACTTAACACTCCACACATTCTCTAAACACTCCACACGTTGTCTAAAACGCCATACAACTTAAAAAATGGCTCACGTTATTGCATGGAGGTTTGAGAGGTCGGAGAAACGTTCCATCCTAAAGTTCTCTGATAGGAGAAGGGTGAAGGTCAAGACAATCAAGGCCATACTTAGTATGTTAGAAGCCATTCAGAGGGATATTCTGGCCCTTGGGATTCCAAAGGCCGACAATTGTGAAAGGACTCAAACGGTAATAAGAAGATTGAAGAGAAAATTTCCAGCAGATGATGATGATGATATTGACGATACTGGTCTACCAATAGTTACCAGTTTGGGTTTGGATAAACAAGCAAGAACGGTTAAAGTGACTTATTGACACGGGGTGGAATATTCATTTCGATGGACGAAATGCTAAACACAGAGAGACTATATCTTCTTGAACAACTCTTTGATTTAGCACCTTCGAACGATGCAAGATCCAGGGTTGTATTGATATTTAAGTATAGGTTGCAACAAAGACAAGACGAGATAATGGCATTATTCACCAATGCACAATATGATGATGATGAATCTGAAGAAAGTGATGAACAAAGCGATGGGTACATCACTGATGTAATCCCATACACAGAAGACTATTAGTTTATTTTGATTTCATCTTATTGTAATCTTTTGAATTATTAATGAATTATAATGAATTATTAAGAACGCCATGAACGCTAAAAAATTTACCTTTATAACATATATGGGATTAATTCAACCAGTGAAATCTATAAAAACGCCAAAAAAATTGTAAAGTTTGAATTATTAAAGGTATATAATGAATTTGGTAACACCACAGATGCCAAGATGTTAGAATTATTAATTCATTTTAATGAATTTGGGAATGCCATAAACGCCAAAATATTTACTATATAACACAAAAACGATTAATTCAACGAGGCAGAACTAAAAGGACCAATAAAACGCCAGGTAGTTATTGAATCTAACTACACGCCAAAAAAAACTTAGACGTAAAAAATGAAGCAGTATTGTGACACACGCATTGGAAAAAAGAAGATAAAAAGACAAAACAGCCCATTCGCCCTAATTATATCACGCGCCACGTGTTTGGCCAGGATCCGTTCTCATTGTTTTCACATTTTTAGGCGTTTTCTCATGATCCCGTTTATATGTGTGTGTGTGTGTGTGTAGGGCTCGGTTCATATGAGAACCACCACGAGTTGTGAGAACCGTGAGAACTTTTTCTTCCCGCGCGAGTTAGGCCAAAAGTTTTTTGCACAAACATAGATGAAAATATTATAAACACATCTGTAAAAAAAAGTATATATTTTCTATTTATCCAAACAAAGTGCTTCTTATGTTTATGTTGACATATCTAATAACTAATAATTTTAGATAGAAAGGAATTTATAAAATAAACTAATTAGTAACAAAATAGATTTTGGTTTGTGTATTTTAATAAATTTGTGAAAATCACCCGTAAAATTTCAGATATCATGAAAGTAGTCACAATAACTTGCAAACTTGTCAATTTTAGTATCGAATTAGAGAAATAAAACTAGAGAAAGTAGAGTTTTACTCTACCTAATTCAATTCCTTGATCTGTTATAAATACATTGGACTGAAGAATAAAGGACCCCTATACTATTTGGTAATGACACTTTAGAACCATACACTACTAATACGAAAACAATACTCTGCCTTAAAGGATTCTTGACCGAAAAAAAGTTAATAATCACCAAAAAAAGAGTCAATTACTGCATCGATTTCCACAACTTCTACATGACCCACCGATATTCACTTTCACAGTGAGGGATCTTATCAACTTTCACAAGCATATAAGGATGGAGGAAAGATAGACGAAGTCAATACAAGCTATAACCTTGAAAGCAAGTTGGAGCATTTGGAAAACAAGAAACAAGATAATCTTTTCGTAAGAGGAGGTTGACGTGAAGTCGAAGTCTCACTCAAATTTAATCCAATTACTAATAATAACTAGCGGTAAGTGGGTATCGAACACAGGGAGTTTGTGGAATATGTGTTATTTAGAAGTGTATCTAAGTTAACTAAGATTAAACTAATTGCAATAAAAATAAATTCAAGAGTTGGATTGATTGTTTGATTTTTAAAACTAAGATTACTAACCTAATTGCAAAATGAGAATTTGGTTTGTAAACAATTTAGAGACAAATGACCATCTTTAGTTTCCGGTTTGCTTTGACATTTATGCTAACATTCCACTAGAAAGAACTACATAGACATAGTTCATGTGTGATTACTTGTTGTGATAAAAGGGAACTAAGTACTCAGATTCCTAGAATGTGAGGTTGTTACCCAATGACCAATTAATCAATACCCAATCCTAATTCTACCCATGATATCTCAATTGCCAACGGCACCAAGAACGTATGGTTTCAAATTAGATTAACATAATAATTAACACTTTACAAACAATCAACCACACACCATAACAAACAATTCATAAAGACAAATTCATTATTCTAGAAATATGAAATCAAGCATAAAGTCTTACACAAAACCTTCAACCAAAGATAGTCATCAAAAGCTTAGCCACACATGGCTTGAACAAACATCATCATCCAAGTTTTAATCTTCAAACAAAGTAAAAACATAAACCAAATGATTAACAACCTTTCAAAGCCAAGCAAGCTCCCAAAAATCATCTCTAAGTGATAAGTAACCGAAATAGCATGATAGGACCCTTAAAAACCTCATCAAAATGTCAATAAATGCACGAGTTACACAATTGCTTCAGTCGGCGCCGTAAGCTATGCCAGTGGCCGTAGCTTACGGCAATCAGTGGGTCAACGAAAGTCAATATGGCGCCGTAGCCTACGGCTGGCGCCGTAGGTTACGGTGCCCATTATTTCATTACGGCACGGTTAAACTAGAGTACGACGATACAAAATGGCCTCATTGAAGGCCGTAACCTACGGTGAGGACCGTAGGCTACGGCACCTGCTGGAATTTTCTCCTTTGTTTTCTTATTAACTCTCTCATTGCTCCAATCTTAATTCCACCTTTTGCAAATCCCATCCAAGCATTGTAACACCCACTCCTTATGATTTTTATCACCTGCAAGACCAAATGTCTCGTAGTTATCATGTTCAAACAATTAACTATATAAAGCATGGAATGTGTATACAATTAAACCTTTTAAGGGTTGTCCTACGAATCACCCGTCACATCCACACACTTACCCGTCGCTTGTCCCAAGCAACCCATTCAAAAACCATTTCAAACATATAAGCGATCAACATGCAAACCAAGCTAAAATGTATTGTCCTTTTACTAACCTTTTATCACACCACAAGACACACCCCTCAAAACAACTCTCGGTGACAAAGAATCTTAGCAACATTATGCTAAAACACTCAATGCAAGTGTGTGATTGTGCGACAATAAGCTTCTATGAAAATCAAATCTCCGCCTACAAAATACTTAACATGCTTATGAATCAAAAGGACTTACGGGTTGTAACGGGGCTATGTATAATGGTGGGATATATATGCAAGTAGCTCATTGATTCGACCCGGTTTTTATTTCTACTTCTAAACAAAACAACCATCAACTATATACACAGCATCATCAACTTTTTTCTTTTCTTTTCAACTACTATCGCAACTATTTCTTTTTGTATTTTTCTCATATTTTTCTTCTTTTTTTAAGACAAAAAGAAACATAGAAACTCAACAATATATACACATGAACATCAACAACTACATACTAAACTCTTAAACCGTGTCGTCTCAATAGGTAAAGTTTTGTAAGAGATAGGCTTGGGTCATAACCGAATGGCATAAGGCTCAAACATGGTTTACTAAAGACCAAACCCCCACCCCTCACAATACCAAGCTCATATATGTATCGTATGAGGTCCAACCCCCCAATCCCACATTCTCACACATCCAGACGAGGCTACCTAAAAGCCCTTATCATTTCCACAAGCATGCTAATCCTAGGCTTCAACAAGTATTCATACACATGTTCTATTAACACAAATCACACACCGCCACTCAAACCAAAGAAATATTGTCTAATAATCATGTATGTGGCCTAAGAACTCACCAAGAAATGACTAGAAAGGGTGTTGGTGTGTCATGCGGAACAATGTCAAGTTTTCAAGTTTCAACAATTTTTCGCTTAGTTTAACATTTTTTTTCAAAATTCTCAAAATTTTCCCCTCATCCCCACACTTGGGATACATTGTCCCCAATGTATGGTTTTGAAGGGAAGATCGCTCACAACAAAAACATCAACTTTTGCTTATACTCTCAAACCACAAATTTCTTTTCTTTTATAATATTAAAAACACCACCAACTAGCACCTCCCATAAAACTCATCAAACACACAAACACCGCCCAACCTCCCAACCGTAAACATAAAACATCAAAATATACACAAATATACAAGATGGAGTGAGATACGACCTGGTCAATAATACTTCGGCTGCGGAGGCCCGAAGATAGACATAATCATCTCCGCAAATCCTCCAAATCCAAACGCCCTGCTACTACTGCTGCCCTGATCGCCTTCTTGACTCGCTTGTTGATTACCCATGGTATGTGGATCCACCCATTGTGAATGGTGCAATGGTGGGGTGGGATACGTCACACTACCATCATATGGAGGTAATGTGGAATAATCCACAATCGGTGGGTCTGCTACAATCAGTTGCCCCACATGCCACGAGTCATGCATCCTTCTCTGGCGATTGTCTAAATAGCGGTTGTTCATCTCCTCTTGGTGGGCATACATATGAGTTTGATTCCATTGCTCATGTCTATCATAATTCTGCTTAAGAGCCCTTTCCATACTAGCCCCCATGTATGTTTGTTGATCAAACATCATTTGATTGGGTTCAGACCAATCACCGAAGGTAGGAGGTCGCCTTTGTTCAATCACCTGCCCCATCTTTCCTGTATGAGCCCAATACAGATCATAAGGCTGCTGTGCATAATCAAATGCACTCCTTATATAACCCGATTGCATCCCCAATCCATTAACACCACTACTCGGGCCAGCGCCCCCCATCTCAACATCAACCGTGAATGTATCCTCACGATAATCATCATCACCACTAACTTCCTCATCACTCGTCTCTCGTCTCAGGCTCATCGGCCTCGCCCGGTTGTAGTGGACGAGCATCCGCTTCCAATGCTCTCCACCTCTTCCCATCAGTCTTCAACTTATGGTACCTCTCCAACTCTTTATATTCCCATCCCGGTCCCAAATGTTGAATATCAAATGGTTTGAACCTCTTGTACGAGCCTTTGTCTTCGGCTCCAATCGCCCCATAAAGCTTCAACAACGTCGTAATCAACCGGCAATGCGGAACAATCTTTCTCTCACCACTATTTCACCCAATCCAAATATTATTCAACACCAAAAACTGGAATGGAACCATTGGCGACCCATGCATCAACATGTACAGAACCGGCACCTCCGCGAATCTAACCTCCACTTTGTCACCCCGCCTCGGGATAACATTGTGTGTACACAACACCAACATCAGTTTCGCCTCAATTCTCAAATTTCTTCTCAACAACTTCCCGTGTGTGGTACCCGGGATAAAAAGGTAATCAAGCATGTTTTGCCATTGGGGGTGTTTTTCGGGGTTGTGATAAAGATTATCCAGGCTTGGAAAATGTATTGATTAGATGGCTTGCTATCAAATCTTGCAATGTGGCGTAAAGAATCGTATGATATCTTGACTTTCACCCCATTAACCGTCCCAATAAGTTTCATCTTTTGCAGGGCCTTGAACGGAGGACATTCAAGAGTAGCCATCCACTCTTGAATCTGTTGATCATACATAGTCTTCACCTCGTTGTCATAACATTTTAGAGCCGCCTCCCAACCCAAAGCTTTGAACTTATCTGTTATCCCGAATGGTCCAAAATCCACTTCCCTAATTTCTTTCTCACAAATGAAGGCCTCCTTTCGTTGTTGTAACTTGTTCATTTGGTCATGAAATAAATCGGTTCACCACTCCTCGGGTTGCTCAAGTAATGACCCGGATGTCCAATCCGGTTTTGGACCCCTAGGAGGAGCATCTTCTTCCGAATCGGGGTCACCCGCCCGAACCAATCTCCTCCTCTTTTCTTGTTGTGATTCCGCTTGAGGTTGACTCGAGGAACTTGCTCCCGCTTTGCCTTTAGTTCTCACCATGTCCTACACACATCATAATCCACACACAAAAACCATATAAGTTCACCTTCGACAACTTCCCCACACTTGCTTGACACTATGGTTATAAATGTATAAGCACCAAAAATTTATCCTTTCAAACAAAAATTTGGCATGATGTCTCTATAATTTAGAGTTTTCCCAAAACTTTTCAACTAAGACATCATCTACATCTATAACCATATGTTCAACAAACTCAACAAAGTTACATTATCTAACCACTACAAGCAAGTGTGTAAGCAAAAACATTATGAAAACTTACAAATCTGCAATGTACTTCAAATATTGAAAATAAATTGCATACCTTGGCTTGAAGAAGGATGAGAATAATAAGAACTTCACTTTAAACAAAAACCCACTAAAAACCCCCAAATTTTGAATCTTTAATGCTCAAATTCGACCACCAAAACAAAGGAATCTTCAAAATGTAAGAACAAATTTTGTTTTTGTTTTTTTTTTTTTCAGTTTTTCTAAATTTATAATTTTTATGGTTTTTTATAATTTTTCAAAAACGCGAAAATTATACCCTACCCCCCTTTAAAAACCCGTGTTGTCCTCAACACTATGTTAGGGCAATTCGTAAGAATTTCCCCACACTTGTCTCGAACACAAGTTTAAACGGAGACGGTAATTATTCAAAATAAAACTAAACTAAACTACATATGTACATAACCAAACCTAGGCCTCTCATGCTTGTTCCTCATCCACCGGGCGTAGGATGTAACCCACCTTGTCGAGCTCTAAATTGTTGATGTCATTTCCTCCAAGTACGATTTAAGCCGATGCCCGTTCACCGTTTGTTGCTTGTTGGTTTGAACATCTTGGATATCAACATCACCAAATCACCCCACTCGCCGGATGACATAAGGACCCATCCATTTACTCTTTAATTTTCCCGCAAACATCTTTAAACGTGAATTGTACAACCACACTTTTTGACCCACTTCGAAAGTTCTTTTTCTTATTTTTTCATCGTGAATCTTGTTAAGCCTGTCTTTATACGCGGATGCACATTCATATGCCTCGTCCCGTATTTCCTCAATTGTAGCTCAATTGTAGCTTTCTAACTCGACCCGCTTCGTCATAATCCGCATTCACTGTTTTAGTTGCCCGATGTGCTAACTCCATTGGTAAGTGACATCCCTTCCCATACACCATCCGGTAAGGAGTTGTACCAATAGCAGTTTTGTAGGCCGCCCGATATGCCCACAATGCATCATCCAACTTACTTGACCAATCTTTTCTATCTGTTTGCACCGTCTTCATGAGAATTTCTTTGATTTGACGGTTGGACACTTCAACTTGTCCACTTGTTTGCGGATGATATGGTGTAGCAACTAGGTGGTTCACATTGTATCTTTTCAACAATTTCCCAAAATTAAAATTTTTAAAATGCGAACCACCATCACTAATTATAACCCTTGGAATGCCTAAACGAGCGAAGATGTTTGATTGCACAAACTTACACACAACGGAATGGTCATTGGTTCTTGTAGGAATAGCTTCAATCCAAATCGAGACGTAATCCACCGCAACTAATATGTACAAAAACCCGTTTGAATTTGGAAAAGGACCCATGAAGTCTATTCCCCAAACATCAAACACCTCAACCACCAAGATTGGTTGTAAAGGCATTTCATCCCGCTTTGAAATGCTTCCCACCTTTTGACAATTTACACAATTTCGAGTAAACTCGCAAGCATCTTTAAAGATTGTAGGCCAATATAACCCACAAGTTAACACTCGATATCCCGTTTTGTTTCCACTAAAATGACCTCCATATGCCGATGAATGGGCATGGGTCAAAATCTCTAACACTTCGGTCTCGGGAACACATCTCCTTATCACTTGATCGGGTCCAATCTTAAAGAGATCCGGTTCATCCCATATGTATTGCTTGACTTGGCTCAAAAATTGTTGCCTTCGTTTCTTCGTCCAATGACTTGGAATTGCACCCTTGGGCAAATAATTCACATAATGAGCATACCAAGGTGCAACAAAAGTAGACACGGCCAACAATTGCTCATCGGGGAATCGTTCATTAATTTCACTCGGATCATCAACACCATCTAACGGAATTCGGGACAAATGATCCACCACAACATTTTCACAACCCTTTTTATCCCGAATTTCTAAATCGAACTCTTGCAACAAAAGCACCCAATGAATCAACCGGGGCTTCGCATCCTTCTTTTCCATCAAACATCGAACTGCACTATGGTCCGAATACACAATCACCTTGCTCCCCCAAATGTAAGATCTAAACTTGTCCAAGGCATACACCACCGCTAATAATTATTTCTCGGTCGTGGTGTAATTCAGTTATGCCTCGGACAAAGTTTTACTTGCATAATAAATCACCACCGGCTTCTTATCAACTCTTTGACCCAAAACCGCTCCAATAGTTGTGTCGCTAGCATCACACATATTTTCAAACGGCTTCGACCAATCCGGTGGTTGCAAGATAGGAGCTTTCACCAACTGTTCCTTCAAAACATTAAACACTTGCAAACATTCGTTAGTAAAATCAAAAGGGACATCTTTCAACAACAAATTACATAAAGGTTTTGTAATTACACTAAAACCTTTAGTAAACCTTCTATAGAAACCCGCATGTCCCAAAAATGATCTCAATCCCTTAACATTCTTCGGTGGAGGTAGAGATAAAATTACCTGAATTTTTGCTTTATCTACCTCCATCCCCCGGTCCGAAATCACATGACCCAACACAATACCCTCTTGAACCATAAAGTGACTTTTCTCCTAACTTAATACCAAGTTTGTCTCAACACACCTTTTTAAAACTTTTTCTAATTCTTCAAGACAAGACTCAAAACTTGGACCAAATATGGAAAAATCATGCATAAACACTTCAAGAGATTCCCCGACCATGTCCGAAAATATACTCATCATACATCGTTGGAAAGTGGTCGGGGCGTTACATATCAAAAGTTTGGGTGGTTTCGTAAACCGGGGTGGTAAGTATTAGAATTCATGTTATAGTTTCTACCACCCCCACCTTGCCCTTGCAATGCATTCACCTCCTCATATTGCCCTTCGAATCCTTGGTAATTTTCAGCCGCATACCCCAATTCATTGCAATGTGCACAAATATCATAGATTTGATTACTTGTTTGTACATTTGCATCTTCCGCCGCATGCACTTAGGTTCTAGTAATAGCCGGTCATGCCCTTCTTGCCGATTGAGCTTTCCTTTTTGATGTGACCGCCATTTGTTCCAAAAACATCCAATCATCTTGCTCATAATTTGTGCCAAAAGTAAAATTTGTGATAGACATCAAATCACGAGCATCTTCGGAACATAACCCCTCATGAAATGCATTCAACAACTCCCATAGCTCTATCCCATGATGAGGACAATTCTTTATCATCATATTAAACCTCTCGAATGCCTCATGAAACATTTCACCCAATTGTTGTTGAAAACTTCTCAAACTCGTTCTAGCATCATTTGTCTTTTGGACGGTAAAGAATTCTTCCAAGAAAATTTGTTGCATTTCTGCCCATGTGTAAATAGATACTGAAGGTAGGGTGTTGAACCACTTTTTCGCCTTGACTTCTAAAGAAAATTGGAATAACACCAATTTAACATCATCGGATGAGAACCCTTGACCCCCAATAGTGTTACAACTTGAGTCATAAGCCTCCAAATGAAAATAAGGCTCCTCCGTTGCTAGACCCTTATATTTGGCAAACTTTGTAACGAATTCATTCGAACTTCAAACGTCCTCCCTTGATCATTTTGAGGTATAACTATTGGTTATGGATTATGAGTGATCACCGTTCTAAAATGTGCTTCTATGCCTCTCGCAGGCTCTCGAATATGTCTTCGTGGTACACCCAATCAAACTCTTGGGCGTACAGGATCCATTGGTCTTTGAGCTTGCATTCATGGAGGCCCAAATTATTGTAAAGGTGGTTGAAATCTCAGCCCCACATGAGGTTGTGGAACTTGTCTTTGCACCGGTGGACCTTGTGCTAGCACTTGTTGAGGTATGATTTGTTGTTGAGGACCTTGTCGGCTAACGTCCATCCAATTGCTGCCTTATGAGCCTTCAACACCTGCAACTGGTCCTCTTCTTGAGCTACTTCCAAGTTAGAAGCAATGATCACCGGTAAAGTGTCATTCTCCCCCCAAAAACGCATACTTTAAGTGTTTCGGTAGCTCCTTCAACTCCACATTTGGTGGACATTCTAGAGAGGGATTTGTACCTGAATCGATTTCCACCGGTAAATTTTCCATTTGGTGGGTCCATGGCGGTCTTCCTTCCTTGACCGCTAGAGCCTCTTGCTCCTTCTCTTCCATATCCAATGCACATGCGTGAACCTACAAAGAAACATCACAAATACACGATTCCAAAATCTCTTCTTCGTATTCATCTGGGTCGCATCCATCGATGAAATCTGCTAGAAAACACTCATCACTACTAAAAACATTAGAACCGTTAGTAAAAACATTCAACCTCATTTTTCTATTACCAAATGTCATGTCGACCGTACCATATCGACAATCAATTACGGCATGAGCGGTGTTCAAAAACGGCCGACCCAAAATAACATTTTGTTGTTGTATTGGGTCCGCGGACGAGTATTCTAAAACATGAAAATCAACGGGATAATAAAATTCATCAACTTTTACTATAACATCCCACACAATACCCCGAGGAAGTTTGTGAGACAAATCGGCTAACACCACCATTGTCTCAACCCGTTTCAACGGACCAAAATCATATTGGTCATATAACCCCCCGATAGAATACTTACTCCGGCCCCAAGATCTAGTAACGCCCAAAATTCCCCACTTGAATGTTAATAAGGGGCGTTCCCGGATCTTGTAGCTTAGGAGGAAGATCTCCTTCAAACCCACACTTACCCGCTCGGTCAAATCAACCAATTTAGGCACTTTTTGTTGCCTCTTTTGAGTACACAATTCTTTTAAAAACTTGGCATATGCGGGTACTTGTTTGATTGCATCAAGTAATGGAAGATTATTTTTAACATGTTTAAACACCTCCCACATCTCTTCTTTTTGAGGACCCCGTTTTGAAATAAAATTCTTTTTACCCGGATCTAACAAAGCCGAGGGAAATGGTACTTGACTAGATCCCCCTTCCTCATTTTTATCTTTTATTTCTTCATTATTTACGGGTTTTTCAAAATTGGGTTTTTTAGAAGAAACCTTAGGTGTTTCATTTTCCTCCTCACTTTCTTGACCCATTATATCTTTAACCACCCCATCAACCAATTCCGGTGAAGGATTGGTTTTGCACTCTTTCCCACTTCCCAAAACACTCACTTGATTAATATTAATATTACTACCACGAGAAGAATTATTGGAAGGGTTTACCTTAGTATCGCTTGGTAACTGACCTTTACTTTTTTTCAAGTCCGCCACTTCGGTTGTGAGTTGACCCATTTGGGTGGTCAAAGATTGAATTGCTTTCTCACGAACCTCATCCTTTTGAATGCGAGCATCGTCCATTTGGTTCCTCTTTTGCATCTCCGTTTGCATTGCCTTTAACATTTCCATCATTTCATTTCCACCCGAAGACCCCCTTGCTCTTGACCCGTTTGATATAGCCTTTGAAACCCTTGATTGTTCCCACCTCGGTACCCGCCTTGATTATTGAAAGGTTGGCATGGAACAAAGTTACCTTGACTTCCTTGAAAATTCGGGCTAGCTTGATTTGAGGGACTCCCATATCAAAAGTTTGGGTGGTTTGGTAAACTGGGGTGGTAAGTATTAGAATTCATGTTATAGTTTCTACCACCCCCACCTTCCCCTTGTAATGCATTCACCTCCTCATATTGCCCTTCCAATCCTTGGCAATTTTCAGCCGCATACCCCAATTCATTACAAAGTGCACAAACATTATAGATTTGATTACTTGTTTGCACATTTGCATCTTCCACCGCATGCACTTGGGTTCTAGTAATAGCCGGTCATGCCCTTCTTTCCGATTGAGCTTTCCTTTTTGATGTGACCGCCATTTGTTCCAAAAAACATCCAATCATCTTCCTCATAATTTGTGCCAAAAGTACCATTTGTGATAGACATCAAATCACGAGCATATTCGGAATATAACCCCTCATGAAATGCATTCAACAACTCCCATAGCTCTATCCCATGATGAGGACAATTCTTTATCATCATATTAAACCTCTCGAATGCCTCATGAAACATTTCACCCCATTGTTGTTGAAAACTTCTCAAACTCCTTCTAGCATCATTTGCCTTTTGGGCGGTAAAGAATTCTTCCAAAAAAATTTGTTGCATTTCTGCCCATGTGTAAATAGATGCCGAAGGTAGGGTGTAGAACCACTTTTTCGCCTTGTCTTCTAAAGAAAATCGGAATAACACCAATTTAACATCATCGAATGAGAACCCTTGACCCCCAATAGTGTTACAAATTGAGTCATAAGCCTCCAAATGAAAATAAGGCTCCTCCAGTGCTAGACCCTTATACTTTGGCAAACTTTGTAACGAATTCATTCGAACTTCAAACGTCCTCCCTTGATCATTTTGAGGTATAACTATTGGTGATGGATTACGAGTGATCACCGGTCTAAAATGTGCTTCTATGCCTCTCGCAGGCTCTCGAATATGTCTTCGTGGTACACCTAATCGAACTCTTGGGTGTACAGGATCCATTGGCCTTTGAGCTTGCATTCGTGGAGGCCCAAATTGTTGTAAAGGTGGTTGAAATCTTGGCCCCACATGAGGTTGTTGAACTTGTCTTTGCACCGGTGGACCTTGTGGTTGCACTTGTTGAGGTATGATTTGTTGTTGAGGACCTTGTCGGCTAACGTCCATCCAATTGCCGCCTTATGAGCCTTCAACACCTGCAACAAGTCCTTTTCTCGAGCGACTTCCAGGTTAGAAGCAATGATCATCGGTAAAGTGTCATTCTCCCCCTAAATACGCATACTTTAAGTGTTTTGGTAGCTCCTTCAACTCCACATTTGGTGGAAATTCTAGAGAGGGCTTTTTACCCGAATCGATTTCCACCGGCAAATTTTCCATTTGGTGGGTCCATGGCGGTATTCCTTCCTTGATCGCTAGAGCCTCTTGCTCCTTCACTTCCATATCCAATGCACATGCGTGAACCTGCAAAGAAACATCACAAATACACGATTCCAAAATCTCTTCTTCGTATTCATCCGGGTCGCATCCATCGATGAAATCTGATAGAAAACACTCATCACTACTAAAAGCATTAGCACCGTTAGTAAAAACATTCAACCTCATTTTTCTATTACCGAATGTCATGTCGACCGTACCATATCGACAATCAATTACGGCATGAGCGGTGTTCAAAAACGGCCGACCAAAAATAACATTTTGTTGTTGTATTGGGTCCGCGGACGAGTATTCTAAAACATGAAAATCAACGGGATAATAAAATTCATCAACTTTTACTATAACATCCCGCACTATACCCCGAGGAAGTTTATGAGACAAATCGGCTAACACAACCATTCTCTCAACCCATTTCAATGGACCAAAATCATATTGGTCATATAACCCCCCGGTAGAATACTTACTCCGGCCCCAAGATCTAGTAACGCCCTCGCAGTTTGAAAATTCCCCACTTGAATGTTAATAAGGGGCGTTCCCGGATCTTGTAGCTTAGGAGGAAGATCTCCTTTCAAAACCGCACTTACCCGCTCGGTCAAATCAACCAATTTAGGCACTTTTGTTGCCTCTTTTGAGTACACAATTCTTTTAAAAACTTGGCATATGCGGGTACTTGTTTGATTGCATCAAGTAATGGAAGATTAATTTTAACTTGTTTAAACACCTTCCACATCTCTTCCTTTTGAGGACCCCATTTTGAAATAAAATTCTTTTTACCCGGATCTAACAAAGCCGAGGGAAATAGTACTTGACTAGATCCCCCTTCCTCATTTTTATCTTTTATTTCTTCATTATTTACGGGTTTTTCAAAATTGGGTTTTTTAGAAGAAATCTTAGGTGTTTCATTTTCCTTCTCACTTTCTTGACCCGTTATATCTTCAACCACCCCATCAACCAATTCCGGTGAAGGATTGGTTTTGTACTCTTTCCCACTTCCCAAAACACTCACATGATTAATATTAATATTACTAGCACGAGAAGAATTATTGGAAGGGTTTACCTTAGTATCGCTTGGTAACTGACCTTTACTTTTTTTCAAGTCCGCCACTTCGGTTGCGAGTTGACCCATTTGGGTGGTCAAAGATTGAATTGCTTTGTCACGAACCTCATCCTTCTGAATGCGAGCATCATCCGTTTGGTTCCTCTTTTGCATCTCCGTTTGCATTGCCTTTAACATTTCCATCATTTCATTTCCACCCGAAGACCCCCCTTGCTCTTGACCCGTTTGATATTGCCTTTGAAACCCTTGATTGTTCCCACCTCGGTACCCGCCTTGATTATTGAAAGGTTGGTGTGGAACAAAGTTACCTTGACTTCCTTGACAATTCGGGTTAGCTTGATTTGAGGGATTCCCATATCAAAAGTTTAGGTGGTTTCGTAAACCGGGGTGGTAGGTATTAGAATTCATGTTATAGTTTCGACCACCCCCACCTTGCCCTTGAAATGCACTCACCTCCTCATATTGCCCTTCCAATCCCTGGCAATTTTCAGCCGCATGCCCTAATTCATTGCAAAGTGCACAAACATCATAGATTTGATTACTTGTTTGTACATTTGCATATTCCGCCGCATGCACTTGGGTTCTAGTAATAGTCGGTCGTGCCCTTCTTGCCGATTCAGCTTTCCTTTTTGATGTGACCGCCATTTGTTCCAAAAACAGCCAATCGTCTTCCTCATAATTTGTGCCAAAAGTACCATTTGTGATAGACATCAAATCACGAGCATCTTCGGAACATAACCCCTCATGAAATGCATTCAACAACTCCCATAGCTCTATGCCATGATGAGGACAATTCTTTATCATCATATTAAACCTCTCGAATGCCTCATGAAACATTTCACCCGATTGTTGTTGAAAACTTCTCAAACTCCTTCTAGCATCATTTGTCTTTTGGCGGTAAAGAATTCTTCCAAGAAAATTTGTTGCATTTCTGCCCATGTGTAAATAGATGCCGAAGGTAGGGTGTAGAACCACTTTTTCGCCTTGTCTTCTAAAGAAAATTGGAATAACACCAATTTAACATCATCGGATGAGAACCCTTGACCCCCAATAGTGTTACAAATTGAGTCATAAGCCTCCAAATGAAAATAAGGCTCCTCCGTTGCTAGACCCTTATACTTTGGCAAACTTTGTAACGAATTCATTCGAACTTCAAAGGTCCTCCCTTGATCATTTTGAGGTATAACTATTGGTAACGGATTATGAGGGATCACCGGTCTAAAATGTGCTTCTATGCCTCTCGCGGGCTCTCGAATATGTCTTCGTGGTACACCAAATCGAACTCTTGGGCGTACAGGACTGTCACACCCTGATATTTCCACGTATTACCAGTGAGGCCGGTGAGGAGTATCGTGACGTAGTTGATATCATCATAGTCAAATAATCACAGTTTAATGCACAGCGGAAGTCTAAAGTAATAATACAAACCGAATTGAAAGTATAATAAAATATTACACAACGGTTGTAAGAGGATCCACAGGCGGATCTAAATCAGAAAGAAAGTATTGTTCAACAGACTTTAAGTATTGTTCAACAGTGCCGGTATAAGATTAATAGACACACCACAAGTATAGGCCCACAAGGAGTTTCCTCACGAGTGAGATACCGTTTATACATACGCAACTGTCCGGTGTATGCCTACACCCCGTGCTTAAGCCGTGGCCATTTCAAATGAATGAGCCGAGGATATCCAGGACACGGTTATTAACCCCCCAAAGGCTTTGTATCATACAAAATAGATTAAAACGGGTTATGTAAATTTATTAATCACAATCTGATTAAATGATTTCATACCCGACCAAGCGGTATTATTATAATACCGTATCCCAAGCCCGTATAACGAAAAATAAGTTAAACGTATTTACCTGAGCTAAAAGTAAATTTTATTCTCAGCCGTATATCAAATCAGTAAGTACAGGTAGCTTTTACTGGGCTCCTAATCTGGAACGAAGGTTTTAATAACCTATTATGTGACAACTGTGCTCTGTAAACGATGTACGATGTAAAACAATATAAATTATCAATGAAACGATGTGTTTTGGTGTTATTATGTGTGTAATTTTGTTTGATGATTTTACGATTTGATTCGAGTTCGATTTCAAGCTTTAAATCGCTTTCTGGGAAGTTATACGCAAACTGATGAGCAAACGTAATCAGTTTATCGCGACAAACACTCCGGAATGGTGATATAAGCTTAACATACCTTAAATAACCTTTACATAACTTAGAAATAAGTTTTGGATGGTTTGGTGTGTCGAAAACAAGTTTATTCGATCGCAGGGACTATTTACGTCAAACTGTGAAACTATGCCGATTTGTATAGTAACAAACATTCTGGAACTTGATCATAAGTTAAACATACCCTAAATATCCTTTACATATCTTAGAATAGGCTTTGAGGGGTTCGGTATGCGAAAATAAACTTTTTGATCAAACAGGGACTAAAAGCGTCAAAAAGTGCATACGTTTGCATTTTCGCGAATATCTTACGTTCTGAACATATCCGAACATCCAAAAATTTTTGTAATCATTAAAATATTTTATTTCAGTGATTGGAATACAAAAATACCATCCGTCGTGAAATTTGGATCGTTTTCGCGTTCGTTCGTGTTTCGTCGTAATTAACCGAATAACGCAACCGTACGACCAAACGAACCGACATCCGAGATAATTTCAAGCATGTTTCAACTCCCCTATGCTTTAACATCCTTGTAGAGCCTTGAAAAGGGTTTAACTGGGTTTAAACGTGTCGAAAATGGCCTAAATGAGCTGCAGGGACCATTTCTGCCATTTTTGAAAAGTTTCTGGAACTGGGCACTGGTGGCGTAGCGTGGCGCCACAGCCTAGTGGCTGTGCTATGGCGGCACGCGACGGTTCAAGCTGGACAGAAACTCCATTTTTGACAACTGGGTTGATTTTCAGGGGCTTTTATGTAACTTTCTCAATACCGTATGATGGTTTTGGACACCCCTAGTATCCCAAATCAGTGTGCCTTACTTGTACGATCCAGATTGAAGCTCAATTTTAAAGAAACAGTCCTAACGGTTTTTGAAAATCTATAAATACCCACTTGATTTTCTTTCATTCTTCACATTTGATCTAAAAATTGCTCTAAGTTGAAGCCTTAGCTTCAAACCTGAGTAGTTTAAGATCAAAGCTTCATTGCTTGGACCCTTTGTAAACTTCTTTCATGCTTTTTATGTATTTCAAGCATGAAAGTCAAACAGTGTTTGACTTTCTGCTTTGACCATGATTTGGTCAACACAAAGTGCGTTTGAACTTTGAAACGTGAGCGTAATCACGATGGTTATAGTCCCTTGTGACTATACCTACTGATTTCCACGTTGATTAGTCGAAGTGACGAGTCAAAGTTTTGGTCAAAATGCCGTTTATGCGCATTTTGAGACGAAACTTTCCTTGGGTATCAAAACACTTTGTTTTGATATCAAAACTTGTTTTCTAACTTAGTTAAACATGTTTTAACATGTTTAACTCATCACTTTTAGTCTAGTGCTTGTTTAGGGTCGTAAAGTCAAGCGGTCTAAACCACCGCTTAGACTTTTGAACCCGGCCCATTTTGTCTATCGTTAGGATCCGACCAAGCATGTATTGTGACCATAGTTGTATGATAGGTAGTTTATATGCCTTAGGTAAATGACCAAAATGCCCTTTTCATGCATAATTGGATTTTAAGCATATGTTGTCTCACCCCGACCGCGTAAAACAACAAATCGCGGCGGAAACATCGGGGAGTGTTGTAACAGAATCATTGTTTCATAACACATGGAAATTGAAGTTTTGTTTTATTGAATTATAAGAGGTTACAATGTCTTAAAAATAAAGAGACATAACATAATTAACTAGTCTTGCATCTTTTATTGTCACTAAGGCCCAAGTCCGCCTAAGTGTATCTTGATCAATCCTATGCATCAGCTCCTGAAAACACATGTGAAAATAGGTACGTCAGCATAAAAATGGCTGTGAGATACATAGGTTTTATTAAAATAGGATTCATGAGTTGTAAGTTTAAAGAAAATGTTTAACAAAAGTAGTCATGAACCTTAAAATATTTTCTTTTAGAAATCATACGAAAATCGATAAGAAAACAGATGATATAAAAGAATTATGCATGATTAAATAAATAACCAAGTAAAAATGAATTTGTATAAAATACGTTGTTTGTAAAACAATGTTTTGTAAAGATATGTTATTTGTGTAAAATGTAATATGTCTAAATTGAAATGGTTTAAATAACGCTACGGTATGTAATATCATAAAAGCACTTATATATAGGAAGTACCAGTGGCGTATCCACCATGCTTTTATCATATTACACACGCCTCGTTATTTAAATCACTTACCCAAACAAACCACCAATGTAAAAATGTTCATGTATAATCAAATGTAATGTATAGTGAATAAAAGCATTTACTCAACCCTATAAGAAAGAAATGTACAAAACAATGTATTTGATAAATCATAATTTAAATCAAAAGTTATGTTTTGTAAAACTAATGCTTTATTGATACAAACATCTACGCGGTAATGTTAAACGTCTACATCCAAGCCTTGAGACTGAAGAGACAAACCCTTAACAAGTTAAAGGTTTATCAAACTTATGTATATCGAATTCGGTCATTCCTTCCACCCAAACAAGCCTAGGATTTCAGAAATGGGAGTTATCAATTCCTATGGTACCACTACCTACTAACGAATGACATGATCGGTGTTAATGAATGTATTAGTTTCGTTAAACAAACCAAATGTTATACAAAGTGTAAGCATGTTATATGAAAATAATGTACTAAATATGCTAAATGAACATACAAAGTAGAAATGTAAAACAATGTGTCCATATGCTGAGTGAACATATGCAACAAAATGTAATATATGAAAATCAATGTGCTAGCATGCTAAGTGAACATACATAGCAAAATATAATGAAATCATGTACTATATGTGTACTAATGAACATAGCAAGTATATGTTATAAAAGCATGAAAAACATGAAAATAACAAGTAGGCACATGTGTATCACCCCAAAACATTTGAAAATGTAAAAGAGGGGACTATTACTCACTTGAGAATGCTCAGAAGTCTTGAATAACAACCAAGCAAAGCAAGAGGGATCACGGAAATCAAACGGCACCTAATATAGGTAACTATGTTAATAAACCGGACCTAAATCGGAAGATCGGATTGGATGAGGTTTCATAAACCAAATGAGTATTGAAACTCATATGATATGGTTTAACAAAGCCTACATACTAAATTGAAACCTATCCTAAGTGCTTACGACCCATTACGACCCGTTTAGGTAGCTTATGCAACTTTAACGCTTCGTTCGCGTAAAACGCGTTTGGACCGCCTAACTAGTTCTATGACAAGTATTATATGCCTTAATATGTCTAATAATGTTGCCTAATCAGTTTAGATGTCAAAATTTAGGTTACATATGCTTAAAATGAATTTATGCGTAAAAAGGGTAGTTTGGTCATTTTCCTAAGGCATATAAATTACCTATCATACAACTAACTAAAAGAAGTGATCATAAGGTATAACCTCGGAAGGTTATTCCCTATACAACTATGGTCACAAAGTATGTTTGGTCAGATCCTAATGATCGACCAAACGGGTCAGGTTCAAAAGTCTAGGCGGTTGTTTAGACCGCTTATCTTACGACCCTATATAAGCACTAAACTAAAAGTGACGAGTTAAACATGTTAAAACATGTTTAACTAAGTTAGAAAACAGGTTTTGATATCAAAACAAAGGGCGTTGATACCCAATAATAGTTTGGTTGCAAAATACGCAAAAATACGCATTTTGACCGAAACTATGACTCGTCGGGGTAATCAGTAGGTATAGTCACTAGGGACTATAACCATCGTGATTACGCTCACGCTGTGAAGTTCGAATGAACTTTGTGTTGACCAATTCGTGGTCAAAGCAGAAAGTCAAAAACTGTTTGACTTTCACGCTTGAAATACAAAAACGAGCATGAAAGAAACTTACAAAGGATCCAAGCTAGGAAGATCTTGTTCCAAAACACTCAGGTATGAAGTTTTGAACTTCAACTTAGAGCAATTCAGACCAAGAGTGAGAATAAAAGGAAAATCAAGTGGGTTTATATAGGATTTCCAAAACCGTTAGGATCATTTCTTGGAATTCGAGCTTCGATCTTGGCCCTCCATGTGTACCCACTAGATTTCAATACTATGGGTGCCCAAAACAAGCCCAAGGTGTGTTAAAACCATGCCTAAAAACCAGAATACCAGCTGTTGAATCAAAAAACAGATTTGATGAACTAGGATTCTGTCGCACCCCGCGTAGGATGAGGGCTCATCTTACGCGCCACGCGAGGGATATGTTTGGCAGTTTGGCAAGTTTGGTCCCTGAATGATAAAAACTCAGTTTTCGGCACGTTTAAGCCCCGTTAACCCCATTTCAAGGCTCTAAAATGAAGTTAAAATATAGGGAACTTAAAATATGCTCAAAAACATCTCGGATGTCGGTTTGTTTGGTCGTACGGTTGCGTTGTTCGGTTAATTACGACGAAACGCGAACGGACGCGAAAAACGATCCAAATTACGCGACGAATGGAATTGAGCATTCCAATAACTAAAATAAAATATGTTAATGATTACATAAATTTTTGGATGTCCGGATATATTCAGAACGTAAGATATGTGCGAAAATGCAAACTTGTGCACTTTTTGACGCTTTTAGTCCCTGCTGATCAAATAAGTTTACTTTCGCGCACCAAACACCTCAAAGCCTATTTCTAAGCTATGTAAAGGATATTTAGGTCATGTTTAACTTATGATCAAGTTCCGGAATGTTCGATATAGAACGAATCTACATACTTTCACAGTTTGACACAAATAGTCCCTGCGATCGAATAAACTTGATTTCGACACACCAAACCTTCCAAAACTTATTTCTAAGTTTTGTAAAGGTTATTTAAGGTATGTTAGGTCCATGTCATTGTTCTGGAGTGTTTGTCACATTAAACTGATTACATTTACGCATCGGTTCGCGTATAACTTTCTAGAAAGCGATTTAGAGCTCGAAATCGAACGGGAATTGATATGTGCAAATGATACACATATTTATACAAATACCAAGTATGAAACACAAAATTTCATTGATCTGGTATTTGTTTGATGGCCGTGGAGGCACAGATGTCATAGTCTCCCCTACTTTTGGAAATTTCGTCCCGAAATTTATTTAGAGGAAACTTGTGAGAGCTCGAAACATGAAGTCGAAAAGATAAAACAACACTGTTTAGGGTTCTGAAATTCTAGTAACTTTAAATAACATCATGCTTGCAATGTAAGAGGGACACTTATATACAAGTATATGAAGCGCCATTGGTGCGTCCACCGTACCTCCATTATATTGTTCACGTTTCGTTATTGTTGCCACTATCGATTCTTACACATGATAAATCTTACTGTGGTTTTTGTGTACTGAATTTCATAATTATGTATGCATCCATAATTACGTAATTCCTTGCATAGTCCACACAGTGCATTTTATAATGTGTAGGGGAAGAAACACAATGAACGAACCTGTGATGATTGTGACTAGACCACCATAGGGTCCTTTTAATTAAATCAATGAATGATCTCTTTAAATAGACTACCAAGGGGTCTTTTCAGCTATATCATCACATGCCATTCTTAACCAGATTCTGAATCAATCTTTTTAACTAGACCACTCAAGGGGTCTCTTTTGAATCATGGAATAGTACTTTATAAATCCAAGGGTCTTAACTATTACGTAGAAGCCCATTAAGGATTTAAGGTAGTACCTTTGGATATCCTACTATGAATCCCTCATATGAAGATATGGAAGATTCTACGAGGATTTGGATAACGAAAATTCAGATTACACAAAAACAAAACACATAAAACATAATCATGAAATCACATAATTGTTTAACTTGATCTTTAATTTGTTATCATTTTGTTAATTTGTACATGAGTAATTAAAGCACACCAGGAATCCAATCTGTGGATTTCATTTGGCAGTTTAAACATTTTCAAGAATCTAACTACGAAGATAGGAAGATCTTAATAGGAATTCGGCTTTGTCCTTATTGAATCGTAATGTACGTATTAAGGCATATAAAGAATTCAATTAAGGGCTCCGATTTGAGTGATAATCATCCACATGGATCTAATTGTGAAGATAAGAAGATCCTATATGGATTTTGGAATTTGAATAGTGGGAGACGTTTCGAAATCTTGCACTAGACGTGCTTAAGTCGATACACGAGGTAGAATGCTCATGAAGTTGAGGCGCTAGATATGCCAAGGCGACAAGTGAAGCAGAATTTGGAGGTTGGGTACTACATATGTTAAGTCAATCATACGAGCAGAATGTTTTCGAAAACTATGCATGGGGTTCTTTAGAAATCTGTTTAATGGTTTTGAAACCTTACGTAATACTTTTGAAATCATACGGTAGATGTATTAGGTAAATATGTTTATAAATTGTTTTAAAATCATGTGAGATGAATTTTGAAATTATGTATAAGGTTTCTGAAAACATGGATAATGCTTTTTGAAATCATGCACTTGATATATTAAGTAAATATACTGTGCTAAAATTGTTTTCAAACTATATGGAATATTTTGAAATCATGAAGGTAGTTTTTGAAAACATGGATAATGCTTTTGAAATCATGCAATTGATATATTAAATAAATATACTGTGTTAAAATTATTTTCAAACTATATGAAATATTTTGAAATCATGAAGGTTGTTTTTGAAAAACATATACTATGTATGTTGTTATGGAAACTAGAATGAAATGATATGGGTACGAGATCGAAAAATATCCTTAGTTATCTTACCAAGGATTTAAAGTGGCATTTTGAGTAATCGTCTAAAATTGTCACTTATATTTTGTACTTCGTTTCTTAGAATGAAACGAGTACTTAGAATTTTCGAGGAAATCATGAGCGATTATATGAATGGGAGAACTACAAGAGTAGTTTGTAGAGAACATAGTTCTTTGGTGTAGGTATCGTAGGGGTATGCCATACACACATGTAACTACACTTGTATATCAGAATTGTGAACAACGATTTATTTATAAACTAAACAGATCGTTTCAGAGTTCAAGGAAAACAAAAGAAATAAAAACATAAGACTTAAATTATTCAAAGCAACATCATCTTCTAATCAGCCAAATGCTCATCCGTGGGTCAGATTTGCATTGACAATCTTTGGGCATTTATTTCTGAAATGACCCCTCTCACCACAGTTGTAGCAAGTACCAGGCGGAAAACGAGCTCGAGCAGGGTTGACTTGAGGTTGGGTTGGATCACCTTGGTTTAGGTTAGTTCGACAATTATTTGCCAAATGACCGAATCGCCCACATGATGTACACCGACGACACTGAAGGTGAGCTTGGTGGTGCGCATTACACTTGTTGCATATTGGCGCGGTACCAGCCTAGGCTTTCTTAGCAGGAGGCTGTGCTGGGTGATTGGGGGCTGCGTGATTGTTTTGGGCAGCCCTAACTGTCACACCCCGACCACGTTAAAATAACAAACCGTGGCGGAAACGTCGGGGAGTGTTGTAACAGAATCATCGTTTCACAACCATGGTAATTAAAAGTTTTGTTTTATTGTTTTATCAAGTAATGTACATTGTCTTTAAAACCAAATAAACAAATTAAACATCGTCTACTATCGTTTTTATGTCACTAAGGCCTTATCCAGATCCTAAGTGAACATGCTTCCTAGCAGTCAACATCATGCAACATCACCTGAAACATATGTAAAAACAAAGTCAGCACAGAAATGCTGGCGAGCACATAGGTTTTGTGAGAGTATCGGATTCATGGCTCATTTGTATGTTGCAGTACCTCATTAGACTACAAGAGTCAAAAATACAAACCTCGTTTTGAAAAGTGTATTGCAACATAATTTAACCAACTCAAATAAAGATGGTTATAGTATATAAAATCTCGTAGCCATGATTCTTAACCCCAAAACATTTGTTTTAATAAACCAATTCGTAAAACATCTCGTTAAAACTCGTTAATAAAACTTGTATGGTTTATATCATTTCGAAAACCTCGTTGTGTGACATCGTTTCAAATCGTTTCCCAAGTGAACTAAATAATGACATGAAAGGTAATATGATAAAAGCACTTATATATAAGGTGTACCAGTGGCGTATCTACCATGCTTCTATCATGTTACACCCATCTCATTACCTAATCACAACCCAACCCAAACCAATCGTTCGTTTAATTCGTTTTATCTCGTTTAAGTCGTTCCAAATCGTTTTAACTCGTCCCAAAATCATATTCGTTTTAATTGTGAAACTACTTTTGGTCGTCTCGCTAATAACATTCAAACCTTCGTGACTCGACTACCTCACCTATCGCATTAACAAACCACCAAAGGGTAAGTTAACAATCATCAGATTCGGTCGTTACCTAGATAACCCCCACACATAACCATGGGTGTAGTCTGATAACGGGATTTGTCAGATCCTATGGTACCATAACCTAATACTGGTCAGTTCGGCCAAAATTAATGAATGTCATTTGTTATGTAACTACAACCAACAAGTTCGTTCATATTATCAAAATCGTTATTAGTTTAATATAAACCATTTTTATCGTTTTTGAAACCATCGTTTAAATATCGAAATCGTTTTAATACATATGAATCACCCCAAAACAATTGAAAACAGTAAAATAGGGGAACTATATACTCACATTGAATGGAAGGGTATCCTTGATCTAAAGAACTTAGCGAAGCTCAGACAAACCAAGGAAATTCAAGTAGTACCTAGTAGTCGGATCACTAGTAAATAAATCGACACCTAAATTGGAAGATCGGACAGAATGAGGTCTTGTAAACCAAATGAGTGTTGGAATCTGATATGGTTTAAAAAAGCCTACACTCTAAATCGGAACCTAACCTAAGTGCTTTCGACCCGTTACGACCAATTAAGGTAGCTTACGCTACTTTAACGCGTCGTTCGCGCAAAAGCGCATTCGAGACGTCTAACTAGTCCTATGACAAGTATTATATGCCCTAACATGTTTAATTATGTTGCATAATCAGTTATGTGACAAATGTTTGGGTTACATATGCTTAAAATCCAATTATGCATGAAAAGGGTATTTTGGTAATTTACCTAAGGCATATAAACTACCTATCATACAACTACTTAAACTAGGTGACCATAAGGTATAACCTCGGAAGGTTATTCCCTATACAACTATGGTCACTAAACATGCTTGGTCGGATCCTAAAGATCGACCAAACGGGTCGAGTTCGAAAGTCTAAGCGGTGGTTTAGACCGCTTGACTTACGACTCTAAATAAGCACTAAACTAAAAGTGACGAGCTAAGCATGTTAGAGCATGCTTAACTTAAGTTAGAAAATAGGTTTTTGATATCAAAACAAAGTGTTTTGATATCCTAAAGTAGTTTGGTTGCAAAATACGCTTAAATGCGCATTTTGACCGAAACTATGACTCGCCACTACGCCTAGTCAACGTGGTAATCAGTAGGTATAGTCGCTAGGGACTATAACCATCATGATTACGCTCACGTTGCGAAGTTCAAACGAACTTCTCGTTGACCAACTCGTGGTCAAAGCTGAAAGTCAAACACTGTTTGACTTTCTAGCTAGGAAAGCAATAAAAGAATGAAAGAGGACTTACAAAGGGTCCAAATAGATTTGATTCTAAGTATTTCTCAGGTAGGAAGTGAAATATCACAACCACTTAGAGAAAATCTCAGATCAAATGCAAGGAAATGAATGAATGGCATGGCTTTATATAGTTTTTGCAAAACCATTAAGATCATTTCTTGGTAAGGAGGGAATGATCTTAGCCATACAATTGTTAGGAGCTGATTAGATGCCTTGGGGAGGTGTTAACTTGGTCCCCAAAACATGAAAATTGCGTACAAGGGCCTCAAGAATGAGCTGGGAAGCTGCTGTGAAGTTTCTGCAAATTCTGATGTGCTGGGGACTGCTTACGAACCGTAAGCATATGTCCATACGGTCCGTAAGGACCTTGCAGACCAGCAACTTTAAAAAATGGCAGATTTAGTCCCTGAAGTCCCAAACTTGATTTTCGATGCATTTTTGACATGTTTAAGCCCCGTTAACCCCATTTCAAAGCTCTAAAATGAAGTTAAAGTATAGGTAACTTAAAAAATGCTCAAAAATATCTCGGGTGTCGGCTCGTTTGGTCGTATGGTTGCGTTGTTCGGTTAATTACGACGGAAGTCGTAATGGACGCAAAAACGATCCAAATTAAGCGACGAATGGATTTTTATCATGCCAATCACTAAAATATAATATTTTAATGATTACATAAATTTTTGGATGTCCGGATATATTCAAAACGTAAGATATGCGCGAAAATGCAAACTTACGCCGTGTTTGACACTTTTAGTCCCTGAAAGATCAATTAAGCATATTTTCGCACACCGAACCCCTCAAAGCTTATTTCTAAGCTATGTTTAGGTTATTTATGGTATGTTTAGCTTATGATCAAGTTCTGGACTCTTCGATACCACACGAATCAGTATAGTTTCACAGTTTGACACAAATAGTCCCTGCGATCGAATAGACTTATTTTCAACACACCAAACCATCCAAAACTTATTTCTAAGTTATGTAAAGGTTATTTTAGGTATGTTAAGCCTATGTCACTATTCCGGAGTGTTTTTCGCATTAAACTAACTGCGTTTACACACCAGTTTGCGTATAACTTTCCAGAAAGCGATTTCGAGCTTGAAATCGGAATAGAATCAAATCATAAAATCATCAAACATAAATACACACATAATAACACCAAAAAACATTGTTTTATTTACAATTAGCATTGTTTTACATTGTACATTGATTACAGAGCACAGTTGTCACAGTCTCCCCTACTTCAGTAAATTTCATCCCGAAATTTTAACTAGAGGAAACTTGTGAGAACAATTGCGGATATTTCGCCTTCATTTGGTCCTTATGTTCCCAAGTAAACTCTAGGCCACGTTTGGATTCCCAGCGAACTTTGACCTAATGAATTCATTTGTTCTTCAACTGTTTGTATGTACGGTCCACTATCTCCACAGGTTTCTCGAAAAAGTGCATCGTTTTATCTATTTGGATTTCGTCGAGTGGAATGTGAAGATCAGCGTCAGCTAAACACTTTCGCAGATTGGACACGTGGAAATTCGGATGAATATTTCCAAGCTCTGGAGGTAGCTCTAGTCGATAGGCAACCTTTCCAACCCTTTCAACAATCTTAAATGGTCCAACATATCGTGGTGCAAGTTTTCCTTTCTTTCCAAATCTCACCACTCCCTTCCAAGGTGACACCTTGAGTAGGACATGGTCTCCGACTTGAAATTCTAAGGGCTTGCGTCGTAAATCCGCATAACTCTTTTGACGGCTTCTAGTTGTCACAAGATTATCGCGAATTTTCTTGATTTTGTCTGTTGTTTCCAGAACGAGCTCAGGTTCAGTAAGCTGAGCTTCACCGGTCTCGTTCCAACAGACAGGTGAATGACATTTTCGACCGTAGAGAGCTTCGAATGGTGCCATATTAATGCTAGCATGATAACTATTGTTGTAAGAGAACTCAATCAATGGCATATGAGAATCCCAATTACCACCAAAGTTTATCACGCATGCTCTAAGCATATCCTCCAAAGTTTGAATCGTCCTCTCAGATTGTCCATCTGTTTGGGGATGATACGCAGTGCTTAGATTTAGTTGGGTTCCCATAGCAGATTGCATGGCCTTCCAAAAATGAGATGAAAACCGAGCATCACGATCAGATATGATGTCCAAAGGAACACCATGTCGAGATACAATCTCATCAACATAAATCTTTGCAAGTTTATCAGCAGATAGATCCTCGCGAATCGGAATAAAATGAGCTGACTTCGTCAGTCGATCGATAACAACCCAAATAGCATCATGACCTTTAGATGTACGCGGTAATTTAGTGATGAGATCCATAGGAATGTTCTCCCACTTCCAAACCGGTATCTCTGGTTGTACAAGCAAACCAGATGGTCGTTGAAGTTCAGCCTTGACTTTGAGACAAGTTAGGCATTTCGACACATACAAGGCAACATCTTTCTTCATACCAGGCCACCAATACTGAGTACGAAGATCCTTGTACATTTTATCAGCACCAGGATGGATAGAATATCGAGACTTATGAGATTCGTCCATCACTAAAGTGCGAAGATCGTCTTGTTTCGGAATCCACAAACGATCCTTGAAATAGAGTAAACCATCGTCCTTCGCTTCGAGTTTAAGCTCAAGCTGACGTGGTAATTCCTTACCTATCAAATTTTGTGAAACACAAATTTCCTGAGCTTGAAGGACACGAGTTTGAAGATCAGATAGAGTTCGAACAGAATGAAGCTTGACTCGCTCCTTTCGACTATGCGCATCGGCTACGACATTCGCCTTACCAGGATGGTAGCGAATCTCGCAATCATAATCGTTTAAGAGTTCAACCCAACGATGTTGCCTCATGTTGAGCTCTTTCTGATTAAGAATATGCTGGAGACTTTTGTGGTCTGTGAAAACCACACACTTCATGCCATAAAGATAGTGTCTCCAGATTTTGAGAGCAAAAACCACAGCTCCCAACTCAAGATCGTGAGTCGTGTAGTTCTTCTCGTGAATTTTCAATTGTCTAGACGCATATGCTATAACTTTGCCTCATTGCATGAGAACACAACCAAGGCCTAAGTTGGATGCATCGCAGTAGACAACGAAATCATCGCTTCCCTCGGGCAGAGATAGAACAGGAGCATCACAAAGCTTCTGTTTCAGCGTTTGGAATGCTTCTTCTTGCTTGGGTCCCCACTCAAAAGGCTTATTCTTCTGAGTCAAAGCAGTGAGTGGAACCGCGATCTTTGAGAAATTCGAAATGAAACGACGATAATAGCCAGCGAGACCAAGAAAAGAATGAATCTCTGTGGGTGTCGGTGTATTCCAATCCTTAATAGCAGCTATTTTGGATGGATCCACATGAATACCTTGCTCATTGACTATATGACCCAAAAACTGAACTTCTTTAAGCCAAAATTCCCACTTGGAGAATTTGGCAAAAAGTTGTTCCTTCTTTAGGAGTTCCAGAGTCAAACGAAGGTGTTTCTCGTGATCGGCTCGAGATTTCGAATAAATGAGAATATCGTCGATGAACACAATAATGAACTTGTCTAAATAAGGTTTACAGACCCTATTCATTAAGTCCATAAAGATAGCTGGAGCATTCATCAAACCAAAAGGCATGACAGTAAACTCATAGTGCCCATATCTCTTGCGGAAAGCAGTTTTGGGAATATCTTCTTCGAGTACACGAAGCTGATGATACCCAGAACGCAGATCGATCTTAGAAAAACAGGTAGCAACTTGCAGCTGATCAAAGAGATCATCGATTCGAGGTAGGGGATATCAATTCTTGATGGTACGCTTGTTAAGCTCACGATAATCGATACACATTCGAAAAGATCCATCTTTCTTCTTCACAAAGAGGACAGGAGCTCCCCAAGGTGAATAGCTCGGACAGATGAATCCTTTATCAGATAACTCTTGAAGCTGTTTCGATAATTCTTGCATCTCAGACGGTGCAAGATGGTAAGGTGCTTTCGCAATCGGGTTAGCATTGGGTACAAGATCAATATGAAACTCGACTTGACGAACTGGAGGCAAACCAGGCAGTTCATCAGGAAACACCTCTGGATAATCCCGAACAATCGGAATATCCTGAATACTCTTGTTCTTGCCTTTCTCCTTAGTGACATGTGCCAGAAAAGCCACATATCCTTTTCGTAGATAACTTTGGGCTTTCGTGCACGACATGAGTTTCAATCCACCAGATGGTTTCTCGCCACAAACCTCTAGGACATCGCCAGATGAAAGAGGAATACGAATGATCTTATCGAAACAAACAACCTCGGCATGATGTTTGGTTAACCAATCCATCCCCACGATAATGTCGAAACTCCCCAGTTGCATTGGCGTGAGGTCAATAGGAAAAAGATGGTTATCGAGGTTCAATTGACAACCACGAACAACAGAATCGAGTACAAGTGGTTTACCAGTAGCAACTTCGACAGATAAGGGTTTCCTCAGTTTAGTTCTAGGTATCGCAAGTAAAGGCTCAAAGGCTAACGAAACAAAACTCCTATCGGCACCAGAATCGAAAAGAACAGATGCAAGTTGATTGTTAACAAGGAACGTACCGTTAACAACCTTGTTGTCTGCCCTCGCCTCATTCGCGTTTAGATTGAATGTCCGTCCACGAGTGGGATTCACATTCGTGATTGCGTTCGGATTTGCATTCGCATTTACCAACCTCGGGCAGTTGTTGCGGAAATGACCCATTTCTCCGCAATTAAAACACGAACCAGGTGGGAATCTCGCAACATTCCCTTGAGCTTGAGCTGGAACCTGGGCAGCCTGATTTTGACCAAAACGACAAATGTTGGCCAAATGCCCAAGTCTACCACACGTAGCACACTGTTTACAGGCTTGATGTGCAACATGATGACCGTTGCAGCGAGTACAGTGGGGTGCGGTACCAGCATATGCTTTCTTTGCAGGAGGTTGAGTCGGTGGGTTCTGAGGGTTCTGGTTGGTGACAGCAAAGTTCTGGGAAGCCTTGCGCTTCCTTGACTTCTTCGACGACTCACCCTTCTTACCCTTACCCTTTTCCTTTTCAGAATCGGTTGACTTCTTTTTATCACCCTTGCGGGTAAGTTTACCCTTCCTGACTTGAGACTCAGTCAGGGTAGCCGACAACTCGATTGCTTGACGAACGGTAGTAGGATTAACGCCAGTCACAATATCCTGAATGGAATCGGGTAAACCATCGATATACCTCTCGATTGCTTTCTCCAGTGGGGTAACCATAGTGGGACACAACAGACTGAGCTCCTCAAATCTATCCGTATAAGCACGGTGTTCTCCCCCATCTTGCTTTAAATCGTCAAATTCTCGTTCTAAAGCTCGTATCTCGTGACGGGGACAGAACTCTCTCATCATGAGAGCTCAGAGCTCTTACCAAGTTTGTGCTAATGCCACTTCGGCACCCCTATCACGCATCACTCTGTTCCACCATGTAAGAGCTCGCTTCTCAAACACGCTTGAAGCAAATTCAACTTTACGCGCAGTCGGACACTGCACATGTCTGAATGTGCTCTCGATACTCTCGAACCACTGCAGGAGTGCAGTTGCTCCTTGCGACCCAGAAAACTTAAGCGGCTTCGCAGAATTGAAATTCTTGAAATTACACGGTGCATTATTGTTGTTATTATTGTTGTTGTTGTTGTATAATTCATGGATTTGGGTCACAATGCCTGGAAGTACAGCAGCCATTTGCTGAGAGACAAGGGTTGCGACTTCTTCAACAGTAAAAGTTTGAGCATCGCGTCGAGGAGGCATTGTCTAACAAGAGAACATGAGAAACGAGTGAGGTCGACAATTGGAGAAACAAACAGGTATTGAAAACATCGATAGAACACAAGGAAGGCGATCATTTGTTCGTTACCTCGAACAAACAAACGACACGCAATGACAAATCAAAGTAAATGGGTCATAATAATGTATCACCGAAGACATGCTCGCCTATAAGTGAACACTCACCCCAAGAGTTCCCAGGTAAGAGTGACTGGTCCGATACTGCGGATTTGTACGAACACTCTAGCCTTAGACAGAAAACTCAGGGTACAGGCATTCACTCTTCCAGTTTGCACGTGTTCACATTATTTAGACCCAAACTTTGACGAGATTTTGAGAACTCAAGAGGCACAAAGCCAAATATGAATCAAACTGGAAGGGTTCAAAACCTAGTAATCAATCATCCAAGGATATATGATTAATTTTTGAAGCGGATTTGTTATTGTGTTCTCGTTGTGGTTATCACCTAAGGATAGGTGACGGTATTGTTTAAAAATCTAAACACAAGAACACTTGCGATAGGGTCCTAGAAAGTTATAGTCTACGTCAAAGCATTACTAATAACCTAATTCCCTATAACCATTGGCTCTGATACCAACTCTTCTGTCACACCCCGACCACGTTAAAACAACAAACCGTGGCGGAAACGTCAGGGAGTGTTGTAACAGAATCATCGTTTCACAACCATGGTAATTAAAAGTTTCGTTTTATTGATTTATCAAGTAATGTACATTGTCTTTAAAACCAAACAAACAAATTAAACATCATCTACTATCGTTTTTATGTCACTAAGGCCTTGTCCAGATCCTAAGTGAACATGCTTCCTAGCAGTCAACATCATGCAACATCACCTGAAACATATGTAAAAACAAAGTCAGCAAAGAAATGCTGGCAAGCACATAGGTTTTGTGAGAGTATCGGATTCATGGCTCGTTTGTATGTTGCAGTACCTCATTAGACTACAAGAGTCAAAAATACAAACCTCGTTTTGAAAAGTGTATTGCAACATAATTTAACCAACTCAAATAAAGATGGTTATAGTATATAAAATCTTGTAGCCATGATTCTTAACCCCAATACATTTGTTTTAATAAACCAATTCGTAAAACATCTCGTTAAAACTCGTTAATAAAACTTGTATGGTTTATATCATTTCGAAAACCACGTTGTGTGACATCGTTTCAAATCGTTTCCCAAGTGAACTAAATAATGACATGAAAGGTAATATGATAAAAGCACTTATATATAAGGTGTACCAGTGGCGTATCTACCATGCTTCTATCATGTTACACCCATCTCATTACCTAATCACAACCCAAACCAATCGTTTGTTTAAATCGTTTTATCTCGTTTAAGTCGTTCCAAATCGTTTTAACTCGTCCCAAAATCGTATTCATTTTAATTGTGAAACTACTTTTGGTCGTCTCGCTAATAACATTCAAACCTTTGTGACTCGACTACCTCGCCTATCGCATTAACAAACCACCAAGGGGGAAGTTAACAATCATCAGATTTGGTCGTTACCTACATAACCCCCACACATAACCATGGGTGTAGTCTGATAACGGGATTTGTCAGATCCTATGGTACCATAACCTAATACTGGTCGGTTCGGCCAAAATTAATGAATGTCATTTGTTGTGTAACTACAACCAACAAGTTTGTTCACATTATCGAAATCGTTATTAGTTTAATATAAACCATCTTTATCGTTTTTGAAACCATCGTTTAAATATCGAAATCGTTTTAATACATATGAATCACCCCAAAACAATTGAAAATAGTAAAATAGGGGAACTATGTACTCACATTGAATGGAAGGGTATCCTTGATCTAAAGAACTTAGCGAAGCTCAGAAAAACCAAGGAAATTCAAGTAGTACCTAGTAGTCGGATCACTAGTAAATAAATCGACACCTAAATCGGAAGATCGGACAGAATGAGGTCTTGTAAACCAAATGAGTGTTGGAACTCATGTGATATGGTTTAACAAAGCCTACACTCTAAATCGGAACCTAACCTAAGTGCTTTCGACCCGTTACGACCCATTAAGGTAGCTTACGCTACTTTAATGCGTCGTTCGCGCAAAAGCGCATTCGAGACGTCTAACTAGTCCTATGACAAGTATTATATGCCCTAACGTGTTTAATTATGTTGCATAATCAGTTATGTGACAAATGTTTGGTTACATATGCTTAAAATCCAATTATGCATGAAAAGGGTATTTTGGTAATTTACCTAAGGCATATAAACTACCTATCATACAACTACTTAAACTAGGTGACCATAAGGTATAACCTCGGAAGGTTATTCCCTATACAACTATGGTCACTAAACATGCTTGGTCGGATCCTAAAGATCGACCAAACGGGTCGAGTTCGAAAGTCTAAGCGGTGGTTTAGACCGCTTGACTTACGACTCTAAATAAGCACTAAACTAAAAGTGACGAGCTAAGCATGTTAGAACATGCTTACCTTAAGTTAGAAAACAGGTTTTTGATATCAAAACAAAGTGTTTTGATATCCTAAAGTAGTTTGGTTGCAAAATACGCTTAAATGCGCATTTTGACCGAAACTATGACTCGCCACTACGCCTAGTCAACGTGGTAATCAGTAGGTATAGTCGCTAGGGACTATAACCATCGTGATTACGCTCACGTTGCGAAGTTCAAACGAACTTCTCGTTGACCAACTCGTGGTCAAAGCTGAAAGTCAAACACTGTTTGACTTTCTAGCTAGGAAAGCAATAAAAGAATGAAAGAGGACTTACAAAGGGTCCAAATAGATTTGATTCTAAGTATTTCTCAGGTAGGAAGTGAAATATCACAACCACTTAGAGAAAATCTCAGATCAAATGCAAGGAAATGAATGAATGGCATGGCTTTATATAGTTTTTGCAAAACCATTAAGATCATTTCTTGGTAAGGAGGGAATGATCTTAGCCATACAATTGTTAGGAGCTGATTAGATGCCTTGGGGAGGTGTTAACTTAGTCCCCAAAACATGAAAATTGCGTACAAGGGCCTCAAGAATGAGCTGGGAAGCTGCTGTGAAGTTTCTGCAAATTCTGATGTGCTGGGGACTGCTTACGGACCGTAAGCATATGTCCATACGGTCCGTAAGGACCTTGCAGACCAGCAACTTTCAAAAATGGCACATTTAGTCCCTGAAGTCCCAAACTTGATTTTTGATGCATTTTTGACACATTTAAGCCCCATTAACCCCATTTCAAAGCTCTAAAATGAAGTTAAAGTATAGGGAACTTAAAAAATGCTCAAAAATATCTCGGGTGTCGGCTCGTTTGGTCGTACGGTTGCGTTGTTCGGTTAATTACGACGGAAGTCGTAATGGACGCAAAAATGATCCAAATTAAGCGACGAATGGATTTTTATCATGGCAATCACTAAAATATAATATTTTAATGATTACATAAATTTTTGGATGTCCGGATATATTCAGAACGTAAGATATGCGCGAAAATGCAAACTTACGCCGTGTTTGACACTTTTAGTCCCTGAAAGATCAATTAAGCATATTTTCGCACACCGAACCCCTCGAAGCTTATTTCTAAGATATGTTTAGGTTATTTATGGTATGTTTAGATTATGATCAAGTTCTGGACTCTTCGATACCACACGAATCGGTATAGTTTCGCAGTTTGACACAAATAGTCCCTACGATCGAATAGACTTGTTTTCAACACACCAAACCATCCAAAACTTATTTCTAAGTTATGTAAAGGTTATTTTAGGTATGTTACGCCTATTTCACTATTCCGGAGTGTTTGTCGCATTAAACTGACTGCGTTTACGCACTAGTTTGCGTATAACTTTCTAGAAAGCGATTTAGAGCTTGAAATCGGAATCGAATCAAATCATAAAATCATCAAACACAAATACACACATAATAACACCAAAACACATTGTTTTATTAACAATTAGCATTGTTTTACATTGTACATTGATTACAGAGCACAGTTGTCACACTAACGAAGTTCTCTGTAGCCTTACGCTTCCTTGACCTTTTCGAAGGCTTGGTTTTTGTTTCCTTTGGTGTCTCTTGGGCGGATTCATCCTTGATGCGAGACATGGTAACAGCTAATTCAACGGTCTTCTGGAGTAACACACCTATTTGTCGGGCAATTGAAGCACCTAGTTCGGACATTTGAGTGTCGCTGCGATGAAAAGACATCCTAAAGGAAATGGAAGACATAGGAGGAAACAAGTGAAATGTTATCGGATAATCAAAACAGAATGACAACGCATAAAAATTGTGATCATTTGTTTGTTACCTAAGGTAAACAAATGAGACGGTGACTAATCAAAGTAAGCTGGTCATATTAATGTATCACGAAGACATGCTTTAGCCTATAAGTGGACACTCACCCCAAGGGTTCCCATGTAAGAGTGACTGGTCCGATTATGTGGATTTGTACGAACACTCTATCCTTAGACCGAAAGCTCGGGATACAGGCATCCACTCTTCCAGATTGCATGTGTTCACATTATAAGACCCAAACTTTGACGAGATTTTGAAAACTTTGAAGGTTCAAAACCTTATAATAAATCATCCTAGAACAGATGATTGGTTTTCAAAGCGGATTTGAAATTTGTGTTCTTGTTGTGTGTTGGGTCCCTTGTAAAGGATCTGTTCATCAGGAACTTAGATGAATCGACTTTGATCAATGTGCGGAATCCATTTGATTAAATAACAAATGTACGACAAAGTATTCAACGCTTAAACATCGTCTGATCTTTCTATTCAACTGATATGAAAGTACACAAGTGCCAGTAGAAGTCAGACTTGATAGAGTTCTCTAACAGAAACAGCAGAAGTCAAAAAAGTTCTAAATGACACACCCTGATGGGGTATTTATAGGCAGACTCAGGAGCATGGTAGGTGCTGACCGATCGGACCACACAAAGTCAATCTTAGGTCAAACACTTTTACTTCCAAGTGCCATTTCCTACACAAAGTCAATCTTAGGTCAAACACTTTTACTTCCAAGTGCCATTTCCTGATCTGTCGTTCTATCTAAAATATATACATAACATAATTGTTCACAAAGGACATAAACATACAAAATATGACTAAATGCTGACGGAAGCTACAGACGCATGAACTAACAGACTCCCCCTCGGATGTAGCTGCAGTTCCTTCCAGCATAGTCTTCATTCCTTTCTGTTACGCCTTTGTTCTTTGGCCCTCTGTCTTCTTTGCTCAGCCTTTTCTTCTAACATTCTTCGTCTTATATGCCTTCCCTCTTCGATCCACCATTTTCTATATACCGGATCACCATCACGCTTCCGATCCCATTTGGGAATCTTGTTTTCCTCTTTCTTGATTGGCGTTTGATCCGTAGGTATCGGTCTTCCCATCTTGTGCTTGCCAAGCTCAGCTGCTCTTTCAACAATCTCTTTAAACTTCTGGTTGCGCTTATACCTTTTCAGGAATTCATCAATCTCAAGATCTCTCCATTTTGTCTTCCAATATCTTCCCGAGTTGATGTCTTGAGCAAAACACACGTCCACGATCGTTTGATACTGTAATGCTTGTTCTTTGTCTCTCTTCTCATATACAATCTTGTTGTAGAACAAGCAGTCGATGTCTTTCTTTGAGCAGTTAACAAGCCACATTGGATCCAGAATGCTGATTCTTCGTGACTTCCCGGTGGACTTGTCGAACAGTGAGATTACTGCCTCAGCCGTTGTTTCATTGTAAAGCCATCCTTCAAATAGATCATGAAAATCTTGCTCAATTGCTCTAAGAGGCATATTCTTCAAACATCTTGGAGGCTTGATATCTAACGTTATATCTTTCTCTCCGTTCTCCAACATTGTGACAATTTGCTTTGGTCGTTGAGGCTTCCAGTCAGGATATCCAACCTTGGCCTGCTGCTTTATGTAATCCCACAAATGTTGATCATGTACTTTCACATCCAGGCCATAATAAAATTGCTTTATATTCTTCGTCTGCACAAGTTCATCTACATCCCACCATGGAAGTGTTTTGATATCTGACAGGAATTCGAAGTACTGAACACCTTGCTCACGTCGAATTACATAAACCTGCAGATCTTCCAGATATCCCCACGATAAGATTTCACCCCATGAGATGTTTTTATCGTGTGTGAAGTACTGAAGTGCCCTAAGAGACTTCCTCTCCTTTGGCATCACTTTAAACCACTTTTTCCTTTCCTCAGCTAGGTTTTCTCTTGGGATTGTCTTTGGAACACCCTCAGTTGAAACCTTTTCCACTATCTTTCTTCTTATTTCATCTTCATTTCGATCCTTGAACATTTCTGCCAAAGAAGGAAATGTTTCATTAATTCCAGAATAATGAAAATCAGTTTCTTCATCGGATGAATCTGAAGCATCTTCAACAATAACATCATTGTAGTGATCAGCTTCCTGAGCATCAAATACATTTTTAGATGACTGAGGTATCTCATCTTCAATGTCAAACTTAAATTTTCCATCATTCAAACCCAGTTCCTCCAACATTTCTGCTCTGGACCTCCGAACCTCGAGCTCCCCCTCATGTTGAGCATGTAAGTAAATAACAATTGGATTTGTGAGGAGTACCTGGTCAACGTGCTGTTTTCTAGATGTGGAGGCTTCTTGCTGATCATCATCCTCTTGTTCGTTGATTTCATCATTCAAAAAATATTCAATTCTTTGCTCAACATTAGGATTCTCAACCAGCAATCCAGACGAGCCTTGATCATCATCATCATTACCCTTATCATCTTTATCATCCTTCTGATCAGACTTATCATCATTGTCATTATCATCTTCATCTTCTTCTTCATCACCAAACAATTCTTTGTCAGAATCATCATCAACAATCTCTCCTCGAGCTATCTTAGCTTTTCTTTTCCTTTCTTTAACTTTGATTTGGCGAACAATCTCTTTTATGTTGTAAGGAACTGAAACCGCTTTACCAATAAGAACAAAATTTGGTGTCTCTTCCACTACTTTTCCTCTTTTATCCATTTCAACATCAATACTTCTTTCGCCTTCTTCTTCTTTTGAAAAAAATGCACTCGACGAATAACTTCATTAAGATCAAACGATAAAGAAGAAGACTCACCAACCAGCATGAATCCCTTAGGATCTGCTTCTGCTTCAGATATTTCCACATCAATTTGGCTTGAAGACCTAACAGCAACTTGAGTTTCCTTAATAACACTTTTGTTCTTTTGTGTGGCTTCTTCAGCCAGTCGCCTTTCTCTTTCAATTCTCTGTTCCTTAGCTCTTTTGACTTCAAGATCATTAAAGGCCGCATGAACATCAATCTTTAGATGACTTTCCATGACCGCATATAACATGTTGAGCTGATTATCTTTCATCACTTTATCAGCTTTCATTGCTTCCATCTCTAACTTCATCGCTTTCATTTTGTTTGATGAAGCTTCACTGATTTCACTTAGAAGCTGATTTAGAGTTTGATTCACATCTTGCAGATTCTTTATCTTCACATTCAATGTAGAAATTTCTGTTGTCAGAAGTTCGAACAGTTGAGAGTTATTATGAACATCATCCTTCATTTTCTTAATCTTTTCTTCTTGATCTATCAAAACCATTCTAATTTCATCATGTGCTTTCATCAGCTCTTCACTCTGCCTTTTTAAAACGTCACGCTCTGCTTTAGCTTTAGCTTTCTCTTTTTCGAGTTTAGCAATTTTCTTTGTCAATTCTTTTATAGCTTCGTTGTTAAACATGTCGTAATCTTCATCTAGAATATCTTCTCTGTATACTCCAGTTGCAGGTGGAAGTTCTCCAAACAGATTATCAAAAGCTGTATTTCTTTGTTGAGAAGATTCAGGAAAATCTGGAATCGGCTGATCTTGTGGTGGAGGTGGTGGTGGTGTAGCTGCTTTATACCCCGTGATTTCGACATAATCATCACCACCTGTCTTCTTTTGAACTTCAAACTCAGGTACTTCAACACTTTGCACCTCTGGAATCTCAACACTTTGACTCTTTTCTGCTTCAGAAACCTTTGACTTTTCAACATGTTTTTCTTCCTTTCCCCCTTGACTTTCAGGTACAGAAGCATTCCCTTTCCTTGCACGGACTCTTCTTGGAACAACCCCAGCTTGAACTACTTTTCGCTTTGCTCTTTGCTTCTTTTTCTTAGGTGGAACATAAGTAGAATCCTCCTCATCGGATGCTTTCTGCTTCTTTGATGGCTTTTTCTTCAACTGAGCCTTACCACGACCAAGTGTAGTCGGGTCAAGCTCTGTTTCAGTTTCTGTTGATTTGTCATCCGCATCTTCACTTGAGTCATCTTGAACCACACCTTCAGCCTCTTTGTCTTTGACATTTTCAGGTTGAACACTTGATCCTTGATCCCTTTTTAGCAGCTTTGTTGAGTTCAGCAAATTGTTCAAACGTAAGTTTTGCCAGATCAATTCCCTCTTGTGGAATACTTGATGGATCAATCACTTGTTCATCCACCAATCTCAGTTGAGGTTCTTTCGAAGGACCTGCAAAACAATCATTAACAAAATCATTAGAAACATTTAACAATTTTTTAAGATTCTAACTACCTTATCACTCTCCCTTTCACTATACCCTTTACTACAATCTTCGTAATAGAAACTGCAGGGGACGTCTTTTTCCATCTCTTACAAACCACCATCTGGTTTTCTTTTCAACCAACAAACTCATCCTTTCCTCTGCATCATCTGAACTACTATCCCCATGTCTCCACCTATCGTTTTCTGGAGCAACGTAGGCTGGATTGTTGATCTTGCAAATCATTCTCTTAGCTACTTCCTCAGTTCCTTTGGTCACTCTAGTAATGGTTTCAGATGTCATATTCCTCAGATCCATAATATCACCACTATTCTTTGGAATATCCTTGAACTGATCATTTATCATCCTCATGATAAATCGAGGATACATGATGTATTTAGTGCTTCCAGCTTTGATATTTTCTTTCAAATACTCAAAAATCACTTGTGAGATATTGTAGCGTTTGTTCTGCACCAAACTTGTGATAATGTTCATGATGTAATCAGATGTTTCATCATATGCTCCTTTCCTGTGAGATAAAGAATGTACCACACAGTGCATCATGAACCTGTAAGCACTAGAAAAACTTGTTTTTAACACCTTTCCATTGAAACTACCAGTGAATCCCATTCTGCACCATAATCCTTTAGCTAGACGTTCTGAACTGATGGTTGGATCATTGTCAGAATCTCCTAATTCTAAAACTCTTCTAAGATCTTCAACACTAAACTTCATTTCCAAGTCCACATCTTTTCCATTCTCATCCTTTTTCTTCACAGCTGAGTAGATCATCTTATCTGATTCTTTGTATCTAGCTGAGTTCCAGAACATTCTCACATGAGATTCGTATACTATGGTTTTGTCAGTTAACGCTTTTCCTATCCTGCTCTCTCTTAACAACTTAGCTATCTCCTCAACCACAGTTCCTTTTGTATGATCTTCATCTAATAGACAATATACGTTGTGACCTCTGTCCCAGTCCTTTCCCTGCAAAAGTATTCATTTTAAATCATTATGCATAAAGTTCAGAACATAAGGATAAGTCCTGAAAATTTTGAAGAATTCAAAATTTTTCTAACTCTGGAACACTTTGTGTGTGCAAGTTCTGAGAATCGGATGGCAGTCCGATCGGATGACATTACTGTCCGATCGGGTTGCCACTAGACTTTTGGCAAACATGAAACAGCTGAAGATTTTTGTCTTTTAGTGGCTATCCGTTCGGATTGCACAAGCCGTCCAACGGCTTGCCACTTTGCACAGATTTCAAGACATGATAAGAGGGCTGTTCGATCGGATGACATTGCTGTCCGAACGAATTGCCACTTCAGATGAAAGATTTTGTCATTTAGTGGCTATCCGATCGGATTTGCAAATGCTGTCCGATCGGATTGCCAATTTGACATGAGTGCACAAATTTCAACATAGTGATGTGGATAAGATGGCTGTCCGATCGGATTGCAAATGTTGTCCGACCGGATTTCCATCCTATTCATGGCATGATTTGATAGACAAAAACACTTGTTTCAAAGAATCAAACATTTTAACAGTTTAGGCACAGATTCATAGACATAAACACTTAGTAAATTTATCAAGAAATCATTCAAAGAATCAGGTGGTCACCCAATCGGACAGTATTGCCACCCGATCGGTCAACACCTCGTTTCAAGAATAGTCAAGAACAAATATGAACATGAAAATTTTCTCAGACAAAACATTAAATTGAACATAGTTTTACATAGAGAATCTTGTCGCGATCAAAACTCTATGTTCATTGTGTTCTAATTCGGCCTATTCTAAGTTTAATTTAACATTTAAAGGTCCGAAAGCTGACATGTTCTAATCATCAGATCTACACATATAAACATGTTATAATACAAATTGAACCGGTAAATCTGTAGATCTAACCCTCGTGATCAAAACCTCATGCTTAAATCTTATCAAAACTGCCTAAATCTTCCTAGATCTAACGATAAATGACCTACAGATGACGTCATCGAACAAGAACAGTCAATAATCAATCATGTTTTAACAGATTAGAGCATGAAAAACTTACCTTTGCCATTGTAAAAGTTGTGCTAACCAACGATCCAATGATCTTGTGCAAAGAGAGTGTGAAAAACAAAGATCAGAATGAGAAAGTTTGAGAGAGTATAGGGTGGTCGGTCGGTCGAACGAGTGAAAAGTTTGACTGACATGTTGACTCCCTATTTATAGTGTAACTTGAATCGGAATGCTGTCCGATCGATCAGCTGTTCGATCGGCTTGCCGCCCGAGCCAAGTTCACTTCTCTTTTGACTTTTAATCTTTGACCTTTTGAACTTTTGACTGTTTGACTTTTTGTTGTTTTTATCAGTTTTTAGAATCCACTTAAGTATCCAGGTCCAAGTTAATGACCCTGGGTACTTAATTTGCCTACCAAGTCCAACTTAATGACCTTGGTTGACCCGAAATAAAGCACACTGATGTTTTGTTATTTCAAACATTTTTCTAAAAATTACAAGTTTCAAATTAATGAACTTGCTTTGACTTTTCATTTTATCAGGTTTAACATGATAAGCTCCCAACTTTTCTGTCCAGCTCAGAAACTTCCTGCATCTGCCTCAAACTGCGAGTCTGAAGATCAGCTTTCCACTTTGGTTTGTCGATAAAACAAAGCAGAAATGTAAAATATTTTTGTGATTTAAAGAAAGTTTAAGACTAGAAAGCTATGAAATCTTTTTGGGTTTTAAATGTTAAACTAAAATGAAATGAAATACAGTAAATGTAAACTATTTACAAACATATTTTTGGTGAGCGTGTTAGGGAATCATATCAGCTACCGACAAGCTACAAGTACCGTTAAGCTTTGATTTCATACTCGGAATTAAACAATTCGCTTAGATTGCCGATATACTGATCCTCTTAAGCTTTCACACAAATTTCAATCTGTTCAGGATACGAATTTAGTGTTTTAAGATCTTAACTTATATGCGTGTCCCACCTCAGAATATACTCCCGTATCCAGACTCCTATATTCAGTCTTACAGGTGAGTATACACTAATGATATCTGTAAACGGGAAAATGCGAGACCATGAAAGCTCAGGTTAGAACTTCCGTTCAGACAGAGAGATGATGGCTCGACTTTCGGTGTGTCCCGTTTGGGGATGTTTTCTTCAACAGCACATGATTAGCATTTTTCAATGTTTCATCATTTTTTATGCTGAGGGTGAGCTTTAAGAATAAAACAGTGCAGAGTATTATACGAGGACTAGGCTATTGCTCCCGCAAAATCAGAAGTCCTGGTATAATACCCCATATATCATCACGTACAAAGACCTAGTATGTCAGAAATAGAAAGCCCTTCAAACAAGATTTCAGGGGTTACCTATATATCAGAGAGATGTTCCCCACGTATAAGCAAGTTATGATTTAGGTTTATATCCCGAACAAACTTACTAAATGTGTAAAAACCAACCGGCATATCATCAGCGAGACTGCTTAAAGCTTTTAAACTTTACATTTCTTTAGCATACTGAAACTGTCTAGCTGATGTACTATCATTTCCCCTTTTTACACAAGCTCTTTTTCGATTTTCTATTGTTTTTGGATTTTGAAATATCTCATGTTTTTGGGTTTTTGAAATTTTTATTGTTTTTGTATTTTCTGAAAATATAACCTATCTCCCCCTAAATACCAAAACAAGTAAAAAATTGACAAACCATTGCAGATTGCTTTTCAACATCATCTACAGTGATATCTTCATCTACGCCAAGAATCCCCTCCGCAACCGATAGTAACTTCATACCATTAAGTTTCAAAAGATATTGAAAACAAGTTTTGTCAAATGCTTTGGTATGTAAGTCAGCTTTTTGTTCATCGGTGTGGATTTTTCTATTCGTATCAACTTCTTCTCGAAACAGTCTCGGATGAAGTGATGACGAATTTCAATGTGTTTGGTTTTAGCGTGATGAATAGGATTTTTTTTATGTTAATAGCTGCCTCATTATCAACAAAAATAGGGGAGTTAAGAAATTGCAAACCGTAGTCTCACATTTGTTGCTGGATCCACAGGATCTGAGAGCAGCAGCTGCTAGCAGATACATATTTGGCTTCACATGTAGATAAAGCGAAAGAGGTCTGCTTCTTACATTGCCAGGTGACCAATCGTGGTCCGAAAAACTGGCATCCCGCTGTTGTTGACTTAGCGTTCACTTTGCAGCATCCGAAATCGGAATCAGAATATCCCTCGAGCGTGAAATCGCCATCCTTTGGATACCATAACCCCAGTGATGGAGTTCCTTTCAGGTAGCGTAATATCTTTTTCACTATTATCATATGCGAGGCTCTGGGGCTTAACTGAAACCATGCTGCGAGGCAGGTTGGATACATAATATCTGGTCTTGATGCCGTCAAATACATCAGCGATCCGATCATGGAGCGATACAATGTTTCATCCACCTTCTCTCCGGTGAGATCAGGGTTTATCCCATGGTTTGTCGCTAATGGAGTGGACATTGGAGACATTCCCGACATCCCGAATTTCTCCAGAACATCATGAAAATACTTCGTTTGATGTATGAACATTCCCTCGGGTAGTTGATCAACCTGAAGCCCCAAGAAGAACTTCATCTCACCCATTGATGACATTTCAAACTTCTGCTTCATAATTTTTTCAAAATCTTTGCAGAGTTGTTCATTTGTTGACCCAAAAATTATGTCATCCACATAGATTTGGACTATTAGAAGATGGCCGTTGACTTCTTTTGTGAACAGAGTGGCGTCTACCTTTCCTCGGATGAAGTTGTTGGCTAACAGATGTTGAGACAGGGTCTCATACCAGGCTCTCGGGGCCTGATGTAAGCCGTATAATGCCTTATCCAAGAGATAAACTTTATCTTTGTGAATTAGGTCGGTGAAGCCCGGTGGCTGTCCGACATATACCTCCTCTTTCACCTTGCCATAGAGAAATGCCGACTTCACATCTAGCTGAAACACTTTAAATCCTTTCCAAGATGCAAATGCTAGGAAGATTTTGATCGCTTCAAGTCGAGCAACCGGAGCATATACTTCGGTGAAATCTATACCCTCCTGCTGACTGAATCCCTGGACAACGAATCGAGCTTTGTTGCGAACAATAACCCCTCGATCATCCCTTTTGCACTTAAACACCCACTTGGTGTTTATCTTCCTGTGACCATCAGGCAAGTCCACCAATTTCCATACACCTAACTTCTCAAACTGACTTAGCTCCTCCTGCATAGCGTTAACCCAGGAATCTTCAGTTAGTGCTTCCTTGTACGTTCGCGGCTCAATCAGCGAAACGAAACAACTAAGTGAAAACTCTGTTTGTAAGGGAGCAACTGTAGAATAAAAACAAGTAAGGCCTTGGTCAATTTGTCGTCTGGTGCAGACGCCTGATTGCAACTCTCCAATGATTAACTCTTCTGGATGATATGAAAGAGTTCTTGGCATCACCTCGTCTGGAACATCTACCTCGCTTTCCGAATTCGTAATGTTCTAGTTTGCAACTTGTTCACTGACTGGAATTGTCTGATCCGGAGACTGGATTTGCTCCCCCTCAGACTCTGAATCGCCACGATCGAATGTTGGCCTTTCATCAGATTCTGAATTATCATTGATTACCGTCTGATTGTTAGGAGCTTGTTCTTGTTCTGAAGATGTCGGAGTTTGCATAACAACATCATTTTCTCCAGCATTGCTTGGACCCGCTTCATCTTCATTCGAAGCTTGTCGTTGACAACTATAAGGTTCTGCTGGGAATCTTTCTTGTGATGCTTCATATTCTCTTAGAATATCCAACTCATCAAAGAACTATGGTTCTTCCTCTATGTCAAATGAGTCCCACAGAGTGTCGTAATTGAAACGCCATGAGTCGGCAGGTTTCTGAGGTGGCATAGTATAACCTTGACACTCAACATTATGTGCTTCGATGATCCGCTTCAGGCTTGGAACAAAGACTCTTTTCAATGGGCTTGCATATCCCAAAAATATACCTTCAATGCTCTTTGGACCAAATTTACCACAAGGTTCTAGAACTGTGCAGGGAGACCCGAACGGTTCCAAATACTTCAGGTTAGGTTTGCGGTTGTTAATCAGCTCGAAACACGTCTTGTCGAACTTCTTCACCGTAAGAACCCGGTTGAGCGTATAGCAAGCGGTTGACACTGCTTCTGCCCAGAAATTGACAGGTAGTTTTGAATCAGCAAGCATCGTCCTGGCCGTCTCAATCAGCGTCTTATTCTTTCTTTCTGCTACTCCATTTTGCTGCGGAGTGTAAGGCGCACTGAATTCTTGCAGTATACCTCTTTCATCACAATATTCTTCCATTTTGTTGTTATTAAACTCTGTACCGTTGTCACTTCTTATTCTTCTAATTCGAGTTTGGTACAAGTTTTCAATCTTTCTGAACATTGTCATCAAACTCTCAAATGTTTCATCTTTTGTCTTCAGAAACATTACCCACGAAAATATCGAATAGTCGTCTGTGACAACTAAGCAGTAGAGATCACCAGTTATGCTTTTAACATTCACAGGACCAAAAAGATCCATGTGAAGTCTCTCCAACGGCCTCGAGACTGAGTTCATCTTCTTTCCAGGGTGAGATTTCTTTCGTTGTTTACCTTTGATACAACTAATGCACTCCCCCTCAAGATGAAAACCTTTCAGATGAACCCCATTTACTAAGTCGTTGTGTACCAGGTAGTTCATTTTTCACAGATGAATGTGGCCCATCTTTCGATGCTATAGTTGTGACTCCTTTTCCGTGGCTCTTGACATGAAGTAGTGAGCCTGACCCATGGTAGTAGTTGCTACACTCATGTCCAACACGTACAGATCGTCGACTCTTGGTGCTCTCATGATGACCCACTCTTCGGGAACAACAAACCCTGGCTTCAATATCAAACATTCTTTGTCCGTGAAGTGCGTCGAATACATACGATCACAAATCTGAGAAATGTTCAGAAGATTGTTTTCCAGCTCGGCGATATAATTTACTCTTTCAAACATGACAATACCATTCGATAAAGTTTCCTCACCAACTATACGACCACCTTGATTGCCTACAAATCCCACATATCCTCCATTAAACCCTCGAACATCATACAGAAGGGTTTTCTTCCGCATCATGTGCCGAGAAGCTCCACTATCCATTATCCAACGTGAGACGGATCTCGGAAGCTCCTGCACATTTCATAAACATTTAGTGAGATTTTGAAGCAACCCAAGCCTCTTTCGACTCAGGTAGCTTGACGTTTAGAATTGTGGTTTTGGTGTACAATGGCGGGAAATTTTTGTCATTCATCTTTAAATTTTCTTCAGTCCCGACCTCAACCTCTTTGTATAAGAAAAATTCGTCTTTCTGAGGTTGACCAGATGGTTGGTCTTTCTTCGGAACATACTTCTTCTCTGGTGAAGTAGAAGTTTGTTTCTCAAGTTTCTCATAGTAATCCAAAGGAACATTCATCTTTACCGGTGTGGTAGAAGATGATTGTTTTGCAGACTCTGAAACCTTTGGTTTTAGAGAACTTTCTTTCTTTTCAACAGATTTTGGCTTCCATGTTTGTTGAGATGACGCAACCCGCTTGTAAAATTTGTCATTTTTAGTTACCAACTTCTTTACGGGTTTAGTTTTCTTAACTGACTCTTTTGCAGATTCAGTTTTAACTTTGGCATTTTCCTTCTTTAAAATCTTTTTCTCAACAAACATTGGAGCTTTTCCTTTTACATCATCTTTTCTTTTCGGATTCTCGACAACCACAGACTTAGGCTTCGAGTTGGTGCACTTTCGAGCAATGTGTCCAACTTTATTGCATTTGAAGCATGTTCTGGTGTCAACTATCCGACTTATGCCTTCGGTCTGAGGCTGCGAGGCTTTCTTTTCAAAGAATTCTTCATTTGTTTTTGAAAAAATCTCAGATTCTTGCTCGGAGTGTGAACTCGAGCTTTTCACAAACACCTTTTTCTCAACAAATTTCTTTTTTTGAAAGTTCCTTCTTTGATTATTCTTACCACCTTGATAACCTCCCGACCATTTGTTTTGGTTGTTGTTAGAAAAACGTAGCGGTACAACAGGTTTTTTATAGTAAGATTTATCTTTTTCAAAGTTCAATTGTCTTTCAGAACGTTTCAAACCTTCGATTTCACAAACATCAATCTCAACCAGTTTAAAAATATTTTTCAATTTGTCGACATTCACATTCTCTAATGGAAACCCAAGATCCGAATACAACTTATCCGAACCCGACATCTTGTACATCACAAGAGTAGGTTTTTCACTTAAGTTGTTTTTGGACATTGATTTCGGAATGTAATTATTCAAAAAGCATTCTTCGTCCTCAGTTGAATCACTGTCAGATTTCAAAACGTTTTCAACTACAATTTTAACAACTTCAGACTGAACACTGTCTTCATCAGATGATGAAGTGAATGTGATGTCAATTGTTTCTGGAAGTTTAATTTCATTTGTTTCATCATTGTTAACCAACCCAGATTTTTTCTTTGAAAAATTATTCAACACAGGCGGTGGAACTTGATGATACCCAACCCCAGTTCTATCAGAGTATACATATTCGCCGGCTTTGTTCTTCCCAATGGGTTTGGGAACAATGTGTTGAAGAACAAAACTTGCGGAGTTGTAACTGTTGAGTTTCAGATTGATGCATTCATTTTCAATCTTAGCTTCCTGAAACTAAAGCTTCAGATTAGCAATCTCATCCAACTGTTGGTTGATTTGCTTTACTTTTGACTGAAGGACTCTTGACAATTGAAAATTTTCTTTGCTTGTTTTACTATTTCTCTCATCAGAATCTTTTATCGTTCTTTTTAGCTTCTCATGATGTAAGGACTCTCAAATATGTCCTAATATGACCCATAAGTGAAAACCCGGACCCCTGGAACGCTACTGTGTATGAAAAATCAAGAAATCAGAATTCTTGGGTTTCAGGCGGGCCGCGTAAGCTTTAAGGGGAGCTTACGCGGGCCGCGTCAACTCCCCTTTGACCGGATAAGTGTTCCGGATCCACGTGTTGACCAGCTGGCATACCTACTCGTGACCAATCAGACCTACGCGTAGACTAGGCGGCCACGCGGGCCGCATAAATGTTAAGCCAAGGTTCACACGGGCCGCGTGAACCTTATTTTTCACCTATAAATAGCTTAGCTCAGGGGCTTTCATTCTGTGTCGAAATCTTTTCGTAAAAACGAATCCTCACTGCTCCAAAGTCAAAAATTTAATTATTATAGCTAGGCGCTGCTACGATACCGGGTATTAACTCTATCGCTGCTACGATTTAATGTCCGATCGATTGAAATTATCCGATGAATGTTTAAGTGCTGCTCGAATTAGGGTTTATACTTTGTCATTCGTCGTTAATTCGATGAATGTTTAAGTATCGCACTTTGTCATTCGTTGTGAGGATTTTAATCTCGTGAGTTATCATAAATGCTGTATTAGTTACTAACCTAGTTCGTGTGCATTGTTATTTAAACTAGGTTATCAGGCTAATCAGTAGGCTTAAACTCTGCCCGTTAAATCTGCAATGTGAGTCATTCTCTTTTTATCAAATTGCTTTCAAAATCATGTTATTTTCAAAGTTATAATTACAGGGATTAAGTCTTTGTAATCTCCAAATTACAGCCGGTATGTGGGGTTTTGTATACATTACTTGATAACTGTCACCATTGGACAACGAGTTAGCCAAGGGGTGATATGACCATAGTCACAGACACCATTGGACAATGAGGTTACCAATGGATGGTCGAGTGACAAATACCGTGGGTAGTTGGTTGATATCTGGAAACATTGTAATCGCTCTTAATACTGTAGATAATAACAAAAGTGTCGTTTAAGCAAAATGAATGATTCACCAGTATTTCCTCGCTGACAAAACCTTTTTCAAACATGTTTCAGGTGATCTGTTGTAATCCAGGAAAAGTGCCGCGAAGCACTACAAGCTTGAGGAAGTGGCTCAAAATAAATAAAGAAACATGTTTTTGTAAAATAAAGATTTCCCAGTGAAATCACTGCATTGTAAATTACGGGGTTTATTTCTAAATTATGAAATAAAATAATCGGGCATTTTCAGATCCTGCTAAAATATTCCGCTGTCGCAACAATTAAATACCACGTGTTCCTGTCCTGCGGCTCCTGACCAGGTCAAACCGGGGCTGGGGCGGTGACAGGAAAAGGTGGTATCAGAGCCACTGATTTAAGCCACTTAAGTATTTATAGAATACTTAAAAAAATTTTATTTTATTGATTGTCATTTTGTGATTATGTGTTTTATTATTTGAATATTTGTTTACAGTATGGGTAAACAAAAGCTTTTAGATATCTATCATAAATTAGATAGTTCCCCAAAAGAAAAAGGAACTTCATCCTCAAAATATCCAGTAGATATTGGGGAAGGAATATTTGTCCGTAAGGCCCAGTATGAGAAACTACTTTTTCCTCATAAAAGAAGTTTGATTATTAAGAAAAGTCAAGAGAAAAGAAAGAAAGCACACCCCAAGGAAACTCAGGAAATAGGAAAAAACCCACCATGGGAAGATGAGTTAGATGAAAAATGGGCAGATCTTTATATGTTAGCCACTGTAGAAACCAATGCTAACATCTAAATATCTTAAACTAGTAGTAGCACCCATATCATCTACAAAGCTAGAGACTCAAAGGAAAAATGTTACCCAGTAAATAAATAAATTCACAATAAAACCTAGTATGTTTTAGTTGTCCTTTGTATTAAATTAGTTTCATGGTATGCAATAATACTTGAATGTTTATTTGTGAAATTTTGTTATAAAATTTTTACTTAGCATTTTTGGTGCATTTTGCATATATGTTAAACAGCATGAATGAATTATCTGAAGCCCTTCAGAATCTCAATCTTTATCCTGTGAAAATAGAAGTTTCCAATGACTTCACTGGTTACTTAGCCGATGTGGAAGAACCTATGGAATTTTGTGCTCCACCTCTGGAGAAACCAAAGTCTAAGAAAAAGAGAAGATTTGTAGGCTGGAGGCGTGTACGCAGGAGAAAACCAGCAACTAGAAAAGTTCCCAAAATAGAGAATCCCATAGACAAAGGCAAAGGAATTGAGATCGGGGGAGGATCTAGGCAAGTAGAAATGGAAATGGGAGAAAGTTCTAGGCAAGCTGAAGAACTACCATTGCAGGAAGAATTAGATCGCATACTAACAAGATGTGATATCATTCGACCTATCAATACCAACCTCTACCCTTATCCTGCCGAGGCCCAACTTCTAATAAACTTAGAACCAGCTATTCCAGAACCACTGATCCATACTCAACCTATAGGAGGAATGGATGAATGGTGGACCAATGATTGGCAGTTTCAAAATCTCCTAAATAACTTTGATACCTTTTCCCTCGGTTCGACCCAGAACCTATGCCAAACCCACCAATGAGCAATGAAAACTTAGCTGAACTCCGCCATTTTGGCGAAGAACTGGTGAGTGCAGGAAATAGGATTCGGGAGGTAGGAGAACAGATCTCCTGGAAGTACGGTGAAAGGGAACGTCATTACTAAAGTACCAACTGATGAGGGATAGTAGGGTTATGAAACTGTGTTTGTATAATCATAATAATAGTAAACTATGTAAAATAACTCAAAATAAAACTTTGTAAGATAACAGTGTGTACTGATTCATAATATATATATATATAAATGGGAATCGAGAAATCAATAATTTTGGCTATATATATATATATATATATATATATTGTGAAATTGTGTGATTATTTGCACTTAGTTATTATTTGTTCTATGCTAATAATTTACATATATATTAATTACCAGATGGAAAATGCTAATAATGAACCAGTTAACGAGATTAATCAATCTGAGCAACATCCGGAAGATCAATTTATGACTAGGCAAGATATCGAAAATATCGTTGCTCAAGGAATAGCCAATGCTATTCCAGCAATCCTCGCTGCTGCCCAGAAACCTGTTGAACCTCAACAAATTATTCCTAGTAAACGTACTCAAGAAGACAACTTTAGTAATAGTGTAAATGGAGGTGGCAACCATACTAATAACAATAATGAAGGAATGCAGGCTCCATTCCCTAAGAAAATGAAAGCTGCAACGCCTGGTTGCACTTGCAAAGAATTTCTTGCTTGTAAACCAGCTGAGTTCGCAGGCAATGAAGGAACGACTGCAGCACTGCGTTGGTTAGAGAAAACCGAAGCAGTACTTATGATAAGTAAATGTGCTGAGGAAGATAAAGTTATGTATGCGTCGCATCTTTTCAAAGAAGGGGCGCTAGAATGGTGGAATACAGTACTTCAAGCCAAAGGAAGAAAGATGGCTTATGCCATGAGTTGGGAAGAATTTAAACAGCTAATGGAAAGAAAATTATGTCCTGAATATGAAAAGGAACAAATGGCAAATAAGTTCCTGAACCATCAGATGATCGGTGTAGATTGTCGCGGGTATACTTCAACATTCTTCGAATATGCGAGAGTAGTACCAACCCTGGCTTCGCCAGAACCGGTGCTTATTTCCCGCTATATTTGGGGATTAATTGGCGAAATCCGTAATATCGTTAAAGCTGCGAGACCTCGCACTATTGACGATGCGGTAGAATTAGCTAATACCCTAACTGATGAACTGGTACGAACAAGAGAAGAAGACCGGAAGAAGGAATTGGCTCAGAAGATTACCCAAGGATTTCGTACGGGTAATTTCAAGAAAAGAGGAACGGGGCAATCCTCAAATCCTCCTTTCTGCAAAAATTGCAGAAAGAAACATTTTGGAAGATGCAATGTAACCTGCAACTTTTGCAAAGTTGTAGGACACCGGGAAGAAGACTGCAGAAAGAAAACAAGGATCTGCTATAACTGTGGAGAAAATAGACATTTCAAAACAGAATGCCCTAAGTTGGTTAAACCAGCAGACAACAAAGCCAAACCAGCCAACGGAACTACCAAGAAAAATACACGAGCATTCCAGTTGACTACCCAGGAGGCAGAACTCATTCCAGATGTGATAGCTGGTACGTTCTTAGTCCACAACGTATATGCAAAAGTATTATTTGACTCTGGTGCAAACCAAAGTTTTATAAATACTTCATTCTGCCAAGCTCTTAATTTACCTTTAACCAACCTTAGGCAGATTTTTACAGTCGAAACAGCATATGGAAATTCTATTAACATAGATAAGGTTTTGCAAGAAGGAAAGATAGAACTCGTAGGCCATAAATTTTCTGCAAACCTGTTACCTATGAATTTAGCTGGATTCGACGTAGTGTTAGGAATGGATTGGTTAATAGCCAACCATGCTCGAATCCTTTGTGACAAGAATTCCGTAGAAATTCATACACCCACAGGAGAAGTAATTTCAATTACAGGAGATAAACCATGAAAGCCACTGAAATTCATTTCAACAATAAAATTGGCCGGTTATTCAAGAAAACAGGCAATGGTATATATGATTTCAGTAATCATTAACACGAAAGGAAAAGAACTTAAGGAAATTCCAGTAATCTCAGAATACCAAGAGGTATTCCCAGAAGAATTGTCGGGATTACCACCCGACAGGGAAGTAGAGTTTAGGATTCATCTAATTCCCGGAACTATACCAATAGCTAAGGCACCTTATCGGTTAGCACCCACAGAAATGCTAGAATTGAAAAAGCAATTAGATGAATTGCTAAGTAAAGGATTCATACAACCTAGTTCATCCCCGTGGGGAGCACCAGTGTTGTTTGTAAAGAAAAAGGATGGTTCGATGAGAATGTGTATTGATTATAGAGAATTGAATAAAGTTACAATTAAGAATCGATACCCATTACCTAGGATTGATAATCTTTTCGATCAACTTCAAGGAGCTAGATATTTTTCTAAGATCGACTTACGCTCCGGATACCATCAGTTAAAGGTACAAGAAGAAGACATACCTAAAACTGCTTTCAGAACTAGGTATGGTCATTACGAGTTTACAGTCATGCCTTTCAGATTAACGAATGCACCTGCAGCATTTATGGACATGATGAATAGAATCTGTAAACCATACTTGGATAAATTTGTAATTGTCTTCATCGACGATATACTTATTTATTCCAAAAGTCAGGACGAGCATTATCAGCACCTGCATGCACTCTTAACTTTGTTAAGAAAAGAAAAGCTTTACGCCAAATTCTAAAAGTGTGAATTTTGGCTACAGGAAGTGAAATTTCTAGGACACATGGTGAACCACGAGGGTATTCACGTAGATCCCTCTAAAATAGAAGCAATTACCAAATGGAAGGTTCCACAAACAGCTATGGAAATTAGAAGCTTTTTAGGATTAGCTGGATACTATAGACGCTTTATTAAAGATTTTTCCAAGATAGCTGTACCCTTAAGTAAGCTAACCTGTAAAGCAGTTAAGTTTGAATGGGGACCTAGTCAAGAAGAAGCCTTTAGGATTTTAAAGCAAAAGTTAACAAACGCTCCAATTTTAGCCTTGCCAGAAGGAACGGAAGATTTTGAAGTATACTGTGATGCTTCAAAACTAGGATTAGGATGTGTGCTGATGCAACGCAAAAAGGTAATTGCGTATGCTTTAAGGCAATTGAAAAAGCACGAAGAAAACTATACGACTCATGACTTAGAATTAGGAGCTATAATTTTTGCCCTTAATATTTGGAGACATTATCTGTATGGAAGTAAGTTTACTGTTTATACGGATCATAAGAGCTTAAGATACATATTTGGGCAAAAAGAATTAAACATGAGGCAAAGAAGATGGATGGAAATCTTAAGTGATTACGACTGTGATATCCGATATCACGAAGGAAAAGCAAACGTAGTTGCAGATGCTTTAAGTCGTAAATATCACGAGAAACAACGACGAATTCGTGCTCTTAGATTAAATCTACAGTTAGATTTAATAGAACAACTGAAAAATATTCAAGAAACAGCAATCAAGGACAATGCTGAAGGAATGAAAGGACGAATAAAAGAATTAGAGCACGGAAGAGATGGAATTTGGAGATTCCATAAGAAAAGGATTTGGGTACCTAAGCAAGGAGGATTAAGAGATAAGATTTTAGAAGAAGCCCATAAATCTAGGTATACCATGCACCCAGGTAACAATAAAATGTACCAAGACTTAAGAAATAATTTCTGGTGGATAGGAATGAAAAAGGACATAGCTAAATATGTTTCCAAGTGTCTTACTTGTTCACAAGTTAAGGCAGAACACCAGAAACCTTCGGGTCTACTTCAACAATTAGAAATGCCTGTATGGAAGTGGGATCTCATAACAATGGATTTTGTTACTAAGCTACCCAAAACCAAAAGAGGGAATGATGCGATTTTGGTAATTGTGGATCGATTAACCAAATCAGCTCATTTTCTACCCATGAAGGAAACCTTTAGCATGGAAAGGTTAGCCAAGTTGTATGTAGACGAAGTAGTATCCTTACATGGAGTTCCACTCTCCATTGTATCAGATAGGGATAGTCGTTTCACTTCCCATTTCTGGACTAGTTTCCAGAAAGCTATGGGAACCCGACTGAATTTAAGTACTGCATATCATCCTCAAACCGACGGACAAAGTGAAAGGACGATACAAACTCTGGAAGACATGCTCCGAGCATGTGTGATAGATTTTGGCGGAAACTGGGACGATCACTTACCTTTGATCGAATTCTCCTATAACAATAGTTATCATTCAAGCATAGAAGCTGCCCCATTCGAGGCACTATATGGACGAAAGTGCAGAACTCCAGTTTGTTGGGCAGAAATAGGAGAAAATCAATTATTAGGTTCTGAAATTGTGCAAGAAACTACAGACAAGATCACTCGGATCAAGGAAAGACTGAAAATGGCTCGAGATCGTCAGAAAAGTTATGCCGATAATCGACGCAAACCACTAGAGTTCCAAGTTGGAGACAAGGTACTCTTGAAGGTCTCTCCTTGGAAAGGAGTAGTTCGGTTTGGTAAGAAAGGAAAGCTAAGTCCAAGATACGTAGGACCATTTTCAGTGATCCAAAGTATAGGATCAGTTGCCTATCGTTTGCAACTACCAGAAGAATTAGCAGGAGTACTTGATGTATTTCATGTATCCAATCTCAAGAAATGTCTATCAGACGAATCTCTGGTAGTACCTCTTCAAGATGTATAAGTAAATGAAAAGTTGAAAATCGTAGAGAAACCACTTCAAATAGAAGACCGAAAAATCAAGTTTCTCAAGCACAAGCGACTGGTGCTAGTAAAAGTCAAGTGGAATTCTAAAAGAGGACCAGAATACACTTGGGAGTTGGAATCTGAAATGAAGCGAAAGTATCCTCACTTATTCCAGTAAATCTCGAGGATGAGATTCTAAATAAGGTGGGGAGGATGTAAGGACTCTCAAAAATGTCCTAATATGACCCATAAGTGAAAACCCGGACCCCTAGAACCCTACTGTGCATGAAAATCAAGAAATCATAATTCTTTTCAGGCGGGCCGTGTAAGCCTTAAGGGGAGCTTACGCGGGCCGCGTCAACTCCCCTTTGACCGGATAAATGTTCCGGATCCACGTGTTAACCAGCTGGCATACCTACTCGTGACCAATCAGGACTACGTGTAGACTAGGCGGCCACGCGGGCCGCGCCCGCGTGAACCTTATTTTTCACCTATAAATAGCTTAGCTCAGGGGCTTTCATTCTGTGTCGAAATCTTTTCGTAAAAACGAATCCTCACTGCTCCAAAGTCGAAAATTCAATTATTATAGCTAGGCGCTGCTACGATACCGGGTATTAACTCGATCACTGCTACGATTTAATGTCCGATCGATTGAAATTATCCGATGAATGTTTAAGTGCTGCTCGAATTAGGGTTTATACTTTGTCATTCGTCGTTAATTCGATGAATGTTTAAGTATCGCATTTTGTCATTCGTTGTGAGGATTTTAATCTCGTGAGTTATCGTAAATGCTGTATTAGTTACTAACCTAGTTCGTGTGCATTGTTATTTAAACTAGGTTATCAGGCTAATTAGTAGGCTTAAACTCTGCCCGTTAAATCTGCAATGTGAGTCATTCTCTTTTTATCAAATTGCTTTCAAAATCATGTTATTTTCAAAGTTATAATTACAGGGATTAAGTCTTTGTAATCTCCAAATTACAGCCGGTATGTGGGGTTTTGTATACATAACTTGATAACCGTCACCATTGGACAACGAGTTAGCCAAGGGGTGATATGACCATAGTCACAGACACCATTGGACAATGAGGTTACCAATGGATGGTCGAGTGACAAATACCGTGGGTAGTTGGTTGATATCTGGAAACATTGTAATCGCTCTTAATACGGTAGATTATAACAAAAGTGTCGTTTAAACAAAATGAATGATTCACCAGTATTTCCCCGCTGACAAAACCTTTTTCAAACATGTTTCAGGTGATCAGTTGTAATCCAGGAAAAGTGCCGCGAAGCACTACAAGCTTGAGGAAGTGGCTCAAAATAAATAAAGAAACATGTTTTTTGTAAAATAAAGATTTCCCAGTGAAATCACTGCATTGTAAATTACGAGGTTTATTTCTGAATTATGAAATAAAATAATCGGGCATTTTCAGATCCTGCTAAAATCTTCCGCTTTCGCAACAATTAAATACCACGGGTTCCTGTCCTGTGGCTCCTGACCAGGTCAAACCGGGGCTGGGGCCGTGACACATGATTTTCAGAAAGTTGTCAATTTTCATGAATTAACTTTTCATTTTCTTTTCTTACTCGGTCTACTTCAATTTTATCTTTTTCAAGTTTCTCAGTTAATTCCTTAATTCGATCATTTGAAGCTTTCACCAATTTGTCACGACTTAAGATTTGATTTTCAACTTCTCTGACACTTTCAGTAAGTTCTTCAGTCTTTTTAGCACTGAGATATGCATGTGTACTACAAATCTTGTAGTCTTTCATGCAATTTTTGCAGTCACTATCAATCTTGGCTTTATCAGTCTTACCTGACCCGTTTGTTGAATCATTAGAACTGACCTTGCTTTTTGACTCAGTTCCGGACTTAGGATCTACCTCTAATTCCTTTGCTGCGAGCACTTTATCTGCCATTTTCTTTAGGTTCTCTGCATTCATCTCTTTCGTCGTGTCGATAATCCCATCATCGACCTTTTGCGATTTTAACTTCTCTTCCTCAGCTTCTCTTGCCCACGTTCTATGTCTCTCTTCCTCCTGTTCTGCTATTTGTTCGATAAGAGTTTCAACAAGAATTGTTGATGGTTCAACAAGTATATTTCCCTTAGGATCCAAATAGCATTCTCTGTCAGCATCCCATCTCTTTGCACTTTTTGCCTCTTTTCATGCACGATAATGTCTGTCTTTCATGGTTTGTGCTAACAGCTTTCTGTTGACATATTTTTCTTCCTCAGTACGGGTTTCTTTGAATGGCACAATCTTTGCCATGAAGGCGTATCCCACAGCATCTTCTTCAGGTAACAGATCACTCCAGTCAAAACCCTCATCATCGTGAATAACTGCTAAGGCTCTTGACTTTTCTTTTGGAGCTTCTTCTAGTTGCTTCATTCTTGGAGGTTCTGCTTTGTTTTGATGGTAAATGGCCTTTTTATAATAATCATCACGGAATGGATTGGCCGTTTCATCAGAAGCTGCGTTTCGAACATTCTCGTTTAAAGTGCCCCTTTTGTTTGCACTTAAAACATGTAACCTTCGATTTATCAAATCCCAATTTTGTTGAAGGTCCACCAATGGAGTGTCTACCGGTTATCTCCATGAACCTCTGAGCCCTTCGAACAACCCTCGCCATACACCATCTAATGTTAATCAACTCCATTTCTTCAGGGTCGGTTTGATCATAGTCTTCTTTGGTAAGGTTAGTGTTCCCGATTTTTCCGGCTACTAAGATTTCGTAAGATTCCAAGATGGATGCCAGAAATACCATCTATTGTTTGGCTGCTTCTTCGCTGAAGTTTTGTGCATTGTTGAGATTTACAGCAATGTTGCACTGGAAAATGTTTTTCGGAGCAGATTGTTGTTGTTGACTTGGAGTTGATGAAGACGATCCTCCATGATATCCGCTGCTTGGAGCAGGACTGCTTTTTTGATTTTCTTGATTTGGTATGCTTGAGTTCTCTGCTGAGAACGCAGTCTTTGGTGACACAGTCTTTGGAATCATGCTTCCTCGATAGTACAGATCGACATTTTGCTGGTACTGAGTACTATTGACTTTATTTGTTTTCCTAATCTCCAGCTCGTGGCTTTCAAACCTCTCAATCAGGAAATCAACTGTCAGATTCTTCTTCTCCACAGTGTTTTTCAATAACAAAGCAAAGTCCATCCAATCCTTTTCATCAGGTAGTGAATCCATCAACTTATCAACCAATTCTTCCTCGGTAAATGCAATCCCATGTCTAGAAAGCTCGATCTTTAAGTGACAAAACCGTTCTATCATCTTTGAGACTAATTCGTTCTTCATACAACCGAAAAGATCAAATTCCTTTTTCAACAATTTTCTTCTGTTCTTAACAATTTCTTCTCCACCCACACACTTCTTCTCTAATTTTCCCCATAAATCTTTGGAATTTTTGTAATCGATCAAAGATAAGATATCATCCCTTACTGATTGATGTAGCAATGCGATGCATTTCTGTTTAGTAATGAAATTTTCTTGTTCATTATCGATTAAATTTTCATAGTCACTTCTTCCAATGTCAACCCCATTCTTCAAACACTTCCAACTTTGGTAGGCGAAAGCCTTCAACCAGTCCTCAAACCTACTCGCCCATCTATTATAATCTTCGATAGCCATGAGCTTGGGCGATTTATTGTATGTGCCATAAGCATTATCCACGCTTAGTGAGTCAGCAATGGCTTTCTTAGGATTCGGGTTAGGAGCAGTGTTGTTTGTGTTGCTTGACGTGGTGTCTCCTGTGTTGCTAGTGTAAGCAAATATGTCACTAAAAGGGTTTAGGAAATCATCCCCCATTTTAGAGTACCTGAAACAGTTTACAAACACTTAGAAAATTTTTTGTGATTTTTCGAAAGTTTCACACTTGTGCACTTGAATCGGATAGCTGTCCGATCGAGTGTCACAGTCAGGTATCAAGTGGTGTACACAAATCAGAATGCAACTCGAACGAGTGGTTATCCGAACGAGTAGCAGAAAGACTTTTGACTTTTCAACCCTTCACCGATCGGATGACTGTCCGATCGAGTGGTAGGATGACGTAAGCACCAAGGATGAGAATAAACAATGTTGTCTGATCGACCTGTTGTTCGATCGAGTAACACTGATGATGTCAGCAACAAGATTTCTCAGAACAATCTAATCCAAGTCGTCCGTACAGCTGTTTGAACAGATAGATGACATCAGCATGCAAGATCAGTTCAACATGGTTTTTGATGATTTTGATTCAGTTTTTGATGGAATTTTCTTATGAAATTTTGAAGATTTGTACTATGATTGATTGCGAGTCGATTGATATCAGTTTTATCAAAATTTAACCGTAGATTCACGTTTAATTTTACGTTTTTCTAGTTTTTAAGGTATAAAAGTGAAGAACAATGTAAGAAATGAGTAGAAAGTGAGAGAATTCGTCAAATTTCTGGAGAAATTTGACTCTGATCGGCAAGAATAGCTCGAATTCTGGTGAATTCATTGTCGTAGATCTCGATTCAGCTCTCTGGATGCTCTGATACCACTTGTTGGGTCCCTCGTAAAGGATCTGTTCGTCAGGAACTTAGATGAATCGACTTTGATCAATGTGCAGAATCCATTTGATTAAATCACAGATGTATGACAAAGTATTCAACGCTTAAACATCGTCTGATCTTTCTATTCAACTGATATGAAAGTACACAAGTGCCAGTAGAAGTCAGACTTGACAGAGTTCTCTAACAGAATCAGTAGAAGTCAAAAAATTTCTAAATGACATACCCTGATGGGGTATTTATAGGCAGACTCAGGAGCATGGTAGGTGCTGACCGATCGGACGACACTGCTGTCCGATCGGATGGCCCATCCGATCGGACGACACAAAGTCAATCTTAGGTCAAACACTTTTACATCCAAGTGCCATTTCCTGATCTGTCGTTCTATTTAACATACATACATAACATAATTGTTCACAAAGGACATAAACATACAAAATACGACTAAATGCCGACGGAAGCTACAAACGCATGAACTAACATTGTGGTTGTCACCTAAGGATAAGTGACGTTATTGTTTTAAGATCTAAACACAAGAATCTTGTGTTAGGGTCGTAGGAAGGTCATAGACTAGGTCAAAGCATTACTAATAACCTAATTCCCTATAACCATGAGCTCTGATACAAACTCTTCTGTCACACCCCGACCGCGTAAAACAACAAATCACGACGGAAACGTCGGGGAGTGTTGTAACAGAATCATTGTTTCATAACACATGGAAATCGAAGTTTTGTTTTATTGAATTAAAAGAGGTTACAATGTCTTAAAAACAAAGAGACATAACATAATTAACTAGTGTTGCATCTTTTATTGTCACTAAGGCCCAAGTCCGCCAAAGTGTATCTTGATCAATCCTATGCATCAGCTCCTGAAAACACATGTGAAAATAGGTACGTCAGCATAAAAATGCCTGTGAGATACATAGGTTTTATTAAAATAGGATTCATGAGTTGTAAGTTTAAAGAAAATGTTTAACAAAAGTAGTCATGAACCTTAAAATATTTTCTTTTAGAAATCATACGAAAATCGATAAGAAAACAGATGATATAAAAGAATAATGCATGATTAATTAAATAACCAAGTAAAAATGAATTTATATAAAATATGTTGTTTGTAAAACAATGTTTTGTAAAGATATGTTATTTGTGTAAAATGTAATATGTCTAAATTGAAATGGTTTAAATAACGCTACGATATGTAATATCATAAAAGCACTTATATATAGGAAGTACCAGCGGCATATCCACCATGCTTTTATCATATTACACACGCCTCGTTATTTAAATCACTTACCCAAACAAACTACCAATGTAAAAATGTTCATGTATAATCAAATGTAATGTATAGTGAATAAAATCATTTACTCAACCCTATAAGAAAGAAATGTACAAAACAATGTATTTGATAAATCATAATTTAAATCAAAAGTTATGTTTTGTAAAACTAATGCTTTATTGATACAAACATCTACGCGGTAATGTTAAACGTCTACATTCAAGCCTTGAGAGTGAAGAGGCAAACCCTTAACAAGTTAAAGGTTTATCAAACTTATGTATATCGAATTCGGTCATTCCTTCCACCCAAACAAACCTAGGATTTCAGAAATGGGAGTTGTCAATTCCTATGGTACCACTACCTACTAACGAATGACATGATCAGTGTTAATGAATGTATTAGTTTCGTTAAACAAACCAAATGTTATACCAAGTGTAAGCATGTTATATGAAAACAATGTACTAAATATGCTAAATGAACATACAAAGTAGAAATGTAAAACAATGTGTCCATATGCTGAGTGAACATATGCAACAAAAATGCAATGAAAATCAATGTGTCCATATGCAGAGTGAACATATGCAACAAAATGTAATATATGAAAATCAATGTGCTAGCATGCTAAGTGAACATACATAGCAACATATAATGAAATCATGTACTATAGGTGTACTAATGAACATAACAAGTATATGTTATAAAAGCATGAAAAACATGAAAACAACAAGTAGGCACATGTGTATCACCCCAAAACAATTGAAAACGTAAAAGAGGGGACTATGTACTCCCTTGAGAATGCTCAGAAGTCTTGAATAACAACCAATCAAAGCTAGAGGGATCACGGAAATCAAACGGCACCTAATATAGGCAACTATGTTAATAAACCGGACCTAAATCGGAAGATCGGATAGGATGAGGTTTCGTAAACCAAATGAGTATTGGAACTCATATGATATGGTTTAACAAAGCCTACATACTAAATCAAAACCTATCCTAAGTGCTTACGACCCATTACGACCCGTTTAGGTAGCTTATGCTACTTTAACGCGTCGTTCGCGTAAAACGCGTTTGGACCGCCTAACTAGTTCTATGACAAGTATTATATGCCCTAATATGTCTAATAATGTTACCTAATAAGTTTAGATGTCAAAATTTAGGTTACATATGCTTAAAATGAATTTATGCGTAAAAAGGGCATTTTGGTCATTTTCCTAAGGCATATAAATTACCTATCATACAACTAACTAAACGAAGTGATCATAAGGTATAACCTCGGAAGGTTATTCCCTATACAACTATGGTCACAAAGTATGTTTGGTCAGATCCTAATGATCGACCAAACGGGTCGGGTTCGAAAGTCTAAGCGGTTGTTTAGACCGCTTATCTTACGACCCTATATAAGCACTAAACTAAAAGTGACGAGTTAAACATGTTAAAACATGTTTAACTAAGTTAGAAAACAGGTTTTGATATCAAAACAAAGGGTTTTGATACCCAAGAATAGTTTGGTTGCAAAATACGCATTTTAACCGAAACTATGACTCATCACTACGCCTAATCAACGTGGTAATCAGTAGGTATAGTCACTAGGGACTATAACCATCGTGATTACGCTCACGTTGCGAAGTTCGAACGAACTTTGTGTTGACTAATTCATGGTCAAAGCAGAAAGTCAAACACTGTTTGACTTTCAAGCTTGAAATACAAAAACAAGCATGAAAGAAACTTACAAAGGGTCCAAGCAAGGAAGATCTTGATCCAAAATACTCAGGTATGAAGTTTTAAACTTCAACTTAGAGCAATTCAGACCAAGAGTGAGAATGAAAGGAAAATCAAGTGGGTTTATATAGGATTTCCAAAACCGTTAGGATCGTTTCTTTGAATTCGAGCTTCGATCTTGGCCCTCCATGTGTACCCACTGAATTTCAATACTATGGGTGCCCAAAACAAGCCCAAGGTGTGTTAAAACCATGCCCAAAAACCATAATACCAGCTGCTGAATCAGAAAACAGATTTTCTGAACTGGGCTTCTGTCGCACCCCACGTAAGATGAGGGCTCATCTTACGCGCCCCGCAAGGTATATGTTTGGCAGTTTGGCAAGTTTGGTCCCTGAATGATAAAAACTCAATTTTCGGCATGTTTAAGCCCCGTTAACCCCATTTCAAGGCTCTAAAATGAAGTCAAAGTATAGGGAACTTAAAATATGCTCAAAAACATTTCGGATGTCGGTTTGTTTGGTCGTACAGTTGCGTTGTTCGGTTAATTACGATGAAACACGAACGGGCGCGAAAAACGATCCAAATTACGCGACGAATGGAAATTGAGCATTCCAATCACTAAAATAAAATATTTTAATGATTACATAAATTTTTGGATGTCCGGATATATTCAGAACGTAAGATATGCGCGAAAATACAAACTTGTGCACTTTTTGACGCTTTTAGTCCCTGCTGATCAAATAAGTTTATTTTTGCGCACCAACACCTAAATTCCTATTTCTAAGCTATGTAAAGGATATTTAGGGCATGTTTAACTTATGATCAATTTCTGGAATGTTCGATATAGAACGAATCAGCATACTTTCGTAGTTTGACACAAATAGTCCCTGCGATCGAATAAACTTGATTTCGACACACCAAGCCATCCAAAACTTATTTCTAAATTATGTAAAGGTTATTTAAGGTGTGTTAGGCCTATGTCACTATTCCAGAGTATTTGTCGCATTAACTGATTACGTTTACACATCGGTTCGCGTATAACTTTCCAGAAAGCGATTTAGAGCTCGAAATCGAACGAGAATTGATATGTGCAAATGATACACATATTTATACAAATCCCAAGTATAAAACACAATATTTCATTGATTTGGTATTTGTTTGATGGCTGTGGAGGCACAGATGTCACAGTCTCCCCTACTTTAGGAAATTTCGTCCTGAAATTTATTTAGGGGAAACTTGTGAGAGCTCGAAACATGAAGTCGAAAAGATAAAACAACACTGGTTAGGGTTCTGAACTTCTAGTAACTTTAAATAACATCATGCTTGCAATGTAAGAGGGACACTTATATACAAGTATATGAAGCGCCATTGGTACGTCCACCGTACCTCCATTACATTGTTCACGTTTCGTTATTGTTGCCACTATCGGTTCTTACACATGATAAATCTTACTGTGGTTTTCTTGCACTGAATTTCATAATTATGTATGCATCCATAATTACGTAATTCCTTGCATAGTCCACACAGTGCATTTTATAATGTGTAGGGGAAGAAACACAATGAACGAACCTGTGATGATTGTGACTAGACCACCATAGGGTCCTTTTAATTAAATCAATAAATGATCTCTTTAAATAGACTACCAAGGGGTCTTTTCAGCTATATCATCACATGTCATTCTTAACCAGATTCTGAATCAATCTTTTTAACTAGACCACTCAAGGGGTCTCTTTTGAATCATGGAATAGTACTTTATAAATCCAAGGGTCTTAACTATTACGTAGAAGCCCATTAAGGATTTAAGGTAGTACCTTTGGATATCCTACTATGAATCCCTCATATGAAGATATGAAAGATTCTACGAGGATTTGGATAACGAAATTTCAGATTACACAAAAACAAAACACATAAAACATAATCACAAAATCACATAATTGTTTAACTTGATCTTTAATTTGTTATCATTTTGTTAATTTGTACATGAGTATTTAAAGCACACCAGGAATCCAATCCGTGGATTTCATTTAGCACTTTAAACATTTTCAAGAATCTAACTACGAAGATAGGAAGATCTTAATAGGAATTCAGCTTTGTCCTTATTGAATCGTAATGTACGTATTAAGGCATACAAAGAATTCAATTAAGGGCTCTGATTTGAGTGATAATCATCCACAAGGATCTAATTGTGAAGATAAGAAGATCCTATATGGATTTTGGAATTTGAATAGCGGGATACGTTTCGAAATCTTGCACTAGACGTGCTTAAGTCGATACACGAGGTAGAATGCTCATGAAGTTGAGGCGCTAGATATGCCAAGGCGACAAGTGAAGCAGAATTTGGTGGTTGGGTACTATGTATGTTAAGTCAATCATAGGAGCAGAATGTTATCGAAAACTATGCATGGGGTTCTTTAAAAATCTGTTTAATGGTTTTGAAACCTTACGTAATACTTTTGAAATCATACGATAGATGTATTAGGTAAATATGTTTATAAATTGTTTTAAAATCAAGTGAGATGAATTTTGAAATTATGTATAAGGTTTTTGAAAACATGGATAATGCTTTTTGAAATCATGCACTTGATATATTAAGTAAATATACTGTGTTAAAATTGTTTTCAAACTATATGGAATATTTTGAAATCATGAAGGTTGTTTTTGAAAACATGGATAATGCTTTTGAAATCATGCAATTAATATATTAAATAAATATACTGTGTTAAAATTATTTTCAAACTATATGAAATATTTTGAAATCATGAAGGTTGTTTTTGAAAAACATATACTATGTATGTTGTTATGGAAACTAGAATGAAATGATATGGGTACGAGATCGAAAAATACCCTTAGTTATCTAACCAAGGATTTAAAGTGACATTTTGAGTAATCGTCTAAAATTGTCACTTATATTTTGTACTTTGTTTCTTAGAATGAAACGAGTACTTAGAATTTTTGAGGAAATCATGAGCGATCATATGAATGGGAGAACTACAAGAGTAGTTTGTAGAGAACATAGTTCTTTGGTGTAGGTATCGTAGGGGTATGCCATACACACATGTAACTACACTTGTATATCAGAATTGTGAACAACGATTTATTTATAAACTAAACAGATCATTTCAGAGTTCAAGGAAAACAAAAGAAACAAAACCATAAGACTTAAATTATTCAAAGCAGCAGCATCTTCTAATCAGCCAAATGCTCATCCGTGGGTCAGATTTGCATTGACAATCTTTGGTCAGATTTGCATTGACAATCTTTGGGCATTTATTCTTGATCATAAGTTAAACATACCCTAAATATCCTTTACATAGCTTAGAAATAGGCTTTGAGGGGTTCGGTATGCGAAAATAAACTTTTTGATCAAACGGGGACTAAGAGCGTCAAAAAGTGCATAAGTTTTCATTTTCGCGCATATCGTACGTTCTGAACATATCCGGACGTCCAAAAATTTTTGTAATCATTAAAATATTTTATTTTAGTCACTGGAATACAAAAATACCATTCGTCGTGAAATTTGGATCGTTTTTGCGCCCGTTCATGTTTCGTCTTAATTAACCGAATAACGCAACCGTACGACCAAACGAACCGACATCCGAGATAATTTCAAGCATGTTTCAAGTCCCCTATGCTTTAACATACTTGTAGAGCCTTGAAAATGGGTTAACGGGGTTTAAACGCGTCGAAAATGGCCTAAATGAGCTGCAGGGACCATTTCTGCCATTTCTGAAAAGTTTCTGGAACTGGGCACTGGTGGCGTCGCGCCATAGCCTAGAGGCTGTGCTGTGGCGGCATACGACAGCTCAAGCTGGACAAAAACTCCATTTTTGACAACTGGGTTGATTTTCAGGGGCTTTTATGTAACTTTCTCAATACCGTATGATGGTTTTGGACACCCCTAGTATCCCAAATCAGTGTGCCTTACTTGTACGATCCAGATCGAAGCTCAATTTTCAAGAAACGATCCTAACGGTTCTTGAAAATCTATAAATACCCACTTGATTTTCTTTCATTCTTCACATTTGATCTAAAAATTGTTCTAAGTTGAAGCCTTAGCTTCATACCTGAGTATTTTAAGATCAAACCTTCATTTCTTGGACCCTTTGTAAGCTTCTTTCATGTTTTTTATGTATTTCAAGCATGAAAGTCAAACAGTGTTTGACTTTCTGCTTTGACCATGATTTGGTCAACACAAAGTTCGTTTGAACTTTGCAACGTGAGCGTAATCATGATGGTTATAGTCCCTTGTGACTATACCTACTAATTTCCACGTTGATTAGTCGAAGTGACGAGTCAAAGTTTCGGTCAAAATGCCGTTTATGCGCATTTTGAGACGAAACTATCCTTGGGTATCAAAACACTTTGTTTTGATATCAAAACCTGTTTTCTAACTTAGTTAAACATGTTTTAACATGTTTAACTCGTCACTTTTAGTCTAGTGCTTATTTAGGGTCGTAAAGTCAAGCGGTCTAAACCACCGCTTAGACTTTCGAACCCGACCCGTTTGGTCTATCGTTAGGATCCGACCAAGCTTGTATTGTGACCAAAGTTGTATAGGGAATAACCTTCCGAGGTTATACCTTATGGTCACTTTGTTTAGTTAGTTGTATGATAGGTAGTTTATATGCCTTAGGTAAATGACCAAAATGCCCTTTTTATGCATAATTGGATTTTAAGCATATGTAACCTAACTTTTGTCACTTAAACTGGTTATGCAACATATTTAAACATGTTAGGGCATATAATACTTGTCATAGGACTAGTTAGGCGTCTCGAACGCGCATTTGTGCGAACGACGCGTTAAAGTAGCGTAAGCTACCTTAATGGGTCGTAACGGGTCGAAAGCACTTAGGATAGGTTCCGATTTAGAATATAGGCTTTGTTAAACCATATCATATAAGTTCCAATACTCATTTGGTTTACGAAACCTCATTCTATCCGATCTTCTGATTTAGGTGTCGATTTATTAACTAGCGATTCAATTACTAGGTGCTACATGATTTCCTTGGTTTACCCGAGCTTAGTTAAAGTTCAATTAATCAAGGATACTTTGCACTTCGATGTGAGTACATAGTTCCCCTATTTTACTGTTTTCAATTGTTTTGGAGTGATTCATATGTGTTAAACGATTTCGATGTTTACAACGATGATTTCAAAAACGAATACTATGGTTTATATTAAACAATAACGATTTCGATAATGTGAACGAACTTGTTGGACGTATTTACATAATGAATGACATTCATTAGCTTTGGCCAAGCCGACCAGTATTAGGTTATGGTACCATAGGATCTGACAAATCCCGTTATCGGACTGCACGGATGCTTATGTGTGGGGGTTATGTGGGTAACGACCGAACCTGTAAATTGTTAACTTACCCTTTGGTGGTTTGTTAATACGAGTTGAACGATGGACGAGTTACGAAGGTTTGAATGTATTCCATGAGATGACCAAAAGTAGTTTTCACAATTAAAACGAGAACGATTTGAACGATTGAACGATTTTGAACGATTTAAACAAGTTAAACAAATTGAACGAAAGATTGGTTTTTGGTTAGTGTTTAAATAACGAGACGGGTGTAATGTAATAAAAGCATGGTAGATACGCCGCTGGTACTTCTTATATATAAGTGCTTTTATCATATTACATACCGTGGCGTTATTTAGTTCACTTGGACGAACGATTTTCAAACGATGTCACACAACGATGTTTACTAAACGATATAAACCATACAAGTTTTATTACGAGAACGATTTACGATTTGGTTACTTAAACAAATGTTTTGAGTTAAGATTCATGGCATCGAGGTTTTATAAACTATAACCAATCTGTTTTGACTTGGTTATTCATTTTACCTTACAAACATTTTACAAATGAGGTTTTCTAATATTGATTAACAAAGTTGTACGAGTTATTTCAACATATAAACGAGCCATGAATCTGGCACTCACACAAAACCTATGTGCTCGCCGGCATTTCTTTGCTGACTTTATTTTTACATATATTTCAGGTGGTGTCGAATGATGTTGATTACAAGTAGGATGCATACTCACTTAGGACTGGACGAGGCCTTAGTGACTAAATAACAAATGTTAGACGATGTGGTTGTACTTTAACTTAATGTCAAGACAATGTTTAATGTTAATATCTTAATACAAAACGAAACTTTTGAATCCATTGTTGTGAAACAATAATTCTGTCGCTCCACTCCCCGACGTTTCCGCAGCGGTTTTGTTGTTTTACGCGGTCGGGGTGTGACATATTAGATTCCTAACGGGTCTTATTTATGTTTTAACTTTGACCGGTTAGTTTTAAAGAAAGGTTATGGTTCAAAACGCAAGATTAAGCAAAGACCGGATTAGAATGTGATTTAGACCCAACAAGTATGAAGACTTGTATAAAATGGGTAAACTAAATACATTCTGGATTTTGAAGTAAAAATGATAAGGTTTGACCCGTTTCGGCTAATTTATGCAAACTAGTTACATAGACCTTACCGAACGCATATATGCATAACGGGTAACCAAACGAGTCATGTACAACTTCCATAAGTTATTATGCTAAAATTATGTTGTGATATCAGTAGGATATCTTCCATTATGCCCAAAACGAATTTAAAACCAATTAAGCCCTGTAGGGGTAATTTGGTCATTTTAAAGTTTATAAAAGAGGTTAAATAGCAATCTGAGGTTCTGGTCTAAAACAATTAGTAAAAATATTCATTTTAACAAGTTACATCAGTAAGATATCATACATATGTGAAATTTATCATTTATGACCAAACTATGCACCGTAGGGGCATTTTGGTCATTTCACATATGCTTTAAGGGTCAAATTTGAAAATTTGAGTTCAAGACTTAAACTTACTGTTAAAGTATAAAAATTTATTTTTAAAATCAGTAGGTAAGAAGTCTTAGGTACTAAATATGGTTTTAAACCATATTATGCGCCTAAAATGTAGATATTTGACGATATATGAGATGTTTATAAAATTCTGGAGTTTTGGTCAGTCTTTAATGTTAAAAATATTTTATTTAGTATATAAAATCAGTAGGAAAAGGTTTGGTATCAAAATGATATGTAAAACTCATTTTATTAACAAAAAGGGCATTTTCGTCAATTACCGAAATTATACTAGAACTCTATATTATGATCAGTATAAAATTTGAAAAAAAATGTTGGATCGTCGTGTGACCCGAATGAGTCGTTCAGAAGAGTTTTGAGTCAAAATCAAAGGCGGAATCAGTGATTCTAACTTGATACAGCTTGATTTTCCCTAATTATCTTCCTTTTATTGATTTCAAAGCTTTTACAGATCGTTTGACAAACCGGCAGCACCTCGGCTCTGAAATCGAAAAGTTACAAATGAATCAGCAGCTCAGGTATATATAGGGGTAGCTATTTCATACGAAACCAACATAGCTATTTCGTGCGAAATACCCCTTTGACATACAAAACCTAATTTATATCCTGCTGAGCACTGGTTTATCCTATCTAGACACAAGACTCTATAAAGACGAAGTTAACAGACATTTATGCACCAACAGACTCCCCTTGGATGTTGACGAAGTCTTTAGTATCAAATCTTCAGTCTTTAGTCTTTATCTATCTTCTCACTCTGCCTAAGATGTCTGACACTGTAAGCATCCTTCAATCTCTATCAGCAACAACAGCTAGCATTCAAACCTGACTTTGACAATCTTTAAACTCCCCCTTGAATGTTGATCCAGAATGTAGACTCCCACTTTCAATATGCTGGAGCTTGAATTCTGGTTCAAACTTTATTCTGCCACGGGGATCTCGCTTTGCTGCTTTTACAGGATCAAACCTGTTCCCTGCTTCTCAGAAATTTGATATTACAATGTATTCTCCTTTTTTATTACATTTGATGTTTTTATCAGTTTTAATAATCTACTTAAGTATCTAGGTCCAAGTTAATGACCCTAGGCACTTAATTTGTCTACCAAGGCCAACTTAATGACCTTGGTTGATCTAAACGAAACAAAACTGACTTTTGATCAGCATATTTCAAAACATTATTTTGAAAATTACAAGTTTCAACTTAATGAACTTGTTTTGACTTTTCATATTCCAGGTTTAAACATATTAAGCTCACAACTCATCTTCCAGCTCAGAAACTTCTTGCATCTTCTTCAAACTGTGAATCTGAAGATCAGCTTTCCACTTTGGTTTGTCGAAAAAATAAAGCAGAAATGTAAAATCTTTTTGGATTTTGAATAAAGTTTCTATACTAGAATGCTAAACAGAAATGAAATGCAGTAAATGTAAACTATTTACAAACATATTTTTGGTGAGCGCGTTAGGGAATCATATCAGCTGTCGACAAATCACAAGTACCGTTAAGCTTTGATTTCATACTCAGAATTAAACAATTCGCTTAGATTGTCGATATACTGATCCACTTAAGTTCTCACACAAATTTCAATCTGTCCAGGATACGAATTAGGTGTATTAAGAACTTAAACTCATTCATGTGTCCCACCTCTTGAATATACTCCCGTATCCAGATCCTAATATTTAGTCTTACAGGTGAGTATACCACAGATGATATCTGTAAGGGGTTAAATGCGAGGGCCATGAGAGCTCAGGCTATTGCTTCCGCAAAATCAGAGAGATGATGGCTTCAACTTTAAGTGGGTCCCCTTTAGAGGATCTTTTTTACAACAGCACATGATTAGCATTTTTCAATGTTTCATCATTTTTTATGCTGAGGGCGGGCTTTTATTTCAAGCAGCAGTAAAGTATTATACGGGGACTAGGCCATTGCTTCCGCAAAATCAGAAATCCCGGGATAATACCCCAGATATCACTGAGTATAAAGACCTAGTATTTCAGAAAGAGGGGTCCTTCAAACAAGATTTCAGGGATTACCTATATATCCAAGTAGTGTTCCCCATGAAATAAGCAAGTAATGATTTAGGTTTATATCCCGAACAAACCTACTAAATGTGTAAAAACCTATCGGCACATCATCAGGGAGACTGTTTAATACTTTTAAACTTTACATATCTTTAGCATACCGTAACTTTCAAGCCAATGTACTATCATTTTCCCTTTTTACACAAGCTCTTTTTCATTTTCTATTGTTTTTGGATTTTGAAATATCTCATGTTTTTGGATTTTTGAAATTTTTTTTGCTGTTTTTGTATTTTCTGAAAATATAACCTACCTCCCCCTAAATACCAAAACAAGTAAAAAATCGACAAACCATTGCAGATTGCTTCTCGACATCATCTACAGTGGTACCTTCATCTACGCCAAGAATCTCCTCCAACACCGATAAAAACTTCATACCGTTTAATTTTAAAAGATATTAAAAACGAGTTTTATCAAACGCTTTGGTATGTAAATCAGCTTTTTGTTCATCAGTGTGGATTTTCTCAATTCGTATCAACTTCTTCTCGAAATAGTCTCGGATGAAGTGATGACGAATTTCAATATGTTTCATTTTAGCGTGATGAACAGGATTTTTTGTAATGTTTATTGCTGCCTCATTATCAACAAAGATAGGGGTGTTAAGAAATTGCAAACCGTAGTCTCGCAACTGTTGCTGGATCCACAAGATCTGAGAGCAGCAACTGCTAGCAGATACATACTCAGCTTCACATGTGGATAAAGCTACAGAGGTATGCTTCTTGCATTGCCAGGTAACCAATCGTGATCTGAAAAACAGCACCCCACTGTTGTTGACTTAGCGTTAACTTTACAGCATCCGAAATCAGAATCAGAATACCCTTCGAGCGTGAAATCGCCTTCTCTTGGATACCACAACCATAGTGATGGAGTTCCTTTCAGGTAGCGTAATATCCGTTTCACAATCACCATATGCGAAGCTCTGGGGCTTGACTGAAACCGCGCTGCGAGGCAGGTTGGGTACATAATATCAGGTCTTGAAGCTGTCAAATACATCAGCGATCTGATCATGGAACGATACATCGTTTCATCTACCTTCTCTCCGGTGAGATCAGGGTTTATCCCATGGTTCGTCGCTAATGGGGTGGAAGCTAGAGTAGTCCCGGACATCCTAAATTTCTCTAAGATATCATGAACATACTTCGTCTGATGTATGAAAATTCCCTTAGGCAGTTGATCAACCTGAAGTCCCAAGAAGAATTTCATCTCACCCATCGATGACATTTCAAATTTTTGCTTCATAACTCTTTTGAAATCTTTGCACAAATTTTCATTTGTTGACCCAAATATGATGTCGTCCACGTATATCTGAACTATCATAAGATGTCCGTTGACTTCTTTGGTGAAGAGAGTGGCATCCACTTTTCCACGGATGAAGCTGTTGGCAAGCAAATGTTGAGACAATGTCTCATACCAGGCTCTTGGGGCCTGGTGTAAACCATACAGCGCTTTATCCAGTAAATAAAACTTGTCTTTATGGATTGGATCGGTGAAGCCCGGTGGCTGTCCAACATATACCTCCTCTTTTACCTTCCCGTAGAGAAAAGTCGATTTAACATCTAGCTGATAAACTTTAAAACCTTTCAAAGATGCAAATGCTAGGAAGATTATGATCGCTTCAAGTCTAGCAACTGGAGCATATACTTCGGTGAAATCTATACCCTCCTACTGACTAAAGCCCTGGACTACGAGTCAAGCTTTGTTACGAATAATAACCCCTCGATCATCCCTCTTGCACTTGAACACCCACTTAGTGTTTATCTTCCTGTGAACATCAGGCAAGTCTACCAATTTCCACACTCCTAGCTTCTCAAACTGACTCAGCTCTTCTTGCATCGTGTTGACCCATGAATCCTCAGTTAGTGCTTCCTTATATGTTCGTGGTTCAATCTGCGAAATAAAACAACTAAGTGAAATCTCAGTTTGTAACGGAGCAACTATAGAATAAAAACAAGTAAGGCCTTGGTCAATTTGTCGTCTAGTGCGAACGCCTGATTGTAATTCTCCAATAATCAGCTCTTCTGGATGGTACGAAAGAGTTCTCGGCATCACCTCGCCTGAAACATCTACCTCGCCTTCCAAACTTGTGACATTCTGATTTGCACCTTGTTCACTGACTGGAATTGTTTGACTTGATATCTAGATATGCTCCCCCTCAGAATCTGAATCACCACGGTCGAATATAGGTCTGTCTTTAGATTCTAGATTATCGTTGACTGCCGTCTGATTTTCAAGAGTTTGCTGAATATCATCATGTTCTCCAGCATTACTAGGACTGGCTTCATCATCATTGGAAGCTTGATACTGACGTCTAGAAGTCTCATCTGGGAATCTTTCTTGTGATTCTTCATATTCTCTCAGAATATCCAACTCATCAAAGAAATCTGGTTCTTCTTCTATGTCGAATGAATCCCACAGAGTATCGTAATTAAAACGCCATGAGTCACCGGGATTCTGAGGTGGCATGGTATAACTTTGACACTCAACATTATGTGCTTCGATAATCCGCTTCAAGCTTGGAACAAAGACTCGTTTCAATGGACTTGCATAACCCACGAAAATTTCTTCAATACTCTTTGTACCAAATTTGCCATAAGGTTCTAGAACAGTACAGGGAGACCCAAACGGTTCCAGATACTTCAGGTTAGGTTTGCGGTTGTTGATCAGCTCGAAACATGTCTTGTTGAATTTCTTCACTGTAAGAACCCGGTTGAGTGTATAGTAAGCGGCTGATACTGCTTCTGCCCAAAAGTTGACTGGTAATTTCGAATCAGCAAGCATCGTCCTAGCCGTTTCAATTGGCGTCCTTTTCTTTCTTTCAGCTACTCCATTTTGTTGTGGAGTGTAAGGAGCACTAAATTCTTGCAATATACCTCTCTCATCACAATACTCTTCCATCTTGTTGTTCTTGAACTCTGTACCATTGTCACTCCTGATTCTTCTGATTCGAGTTTGGTACAAGTTTTCAATTTTTCTGAACAACGTCATCAAACTTTCAAATGTCTCATCTTTTGACTTCAGAAATGATACCCACGAAAATATCGAGTAGTCATCTGTTACTACTAAACAGTAGAGATCACCAGTTATGCTTTTGACATTCATTGGACCAAAAAGATCCATATGAAGTCTCTCTAACGGTCTCGAGACTGAGTTAACCTTTTTTTCCAAGGTGAGATTTCTTCTTTTGCTTGCCTTTAATACAGCTAATGCACTCCCCCTCAAGTTGAAAACCTTTCACATGAACACCAATAACTAAGTCGTTATGCACCAGGTGATTCATTTTTCGTAGGTGAATGTGGCCCATCTTTCGATGCCACAATTGCGATTCTTTTTCCGTTGCCCTTGACATAAAACAGTGAGCCTGACCCGTGGTAGTAGTAGCTACACTCATGTCCAACACGTACAGATCATTGACTCTAGGTGCTCTCATGATAACCCATTCTTCGGGAACAACAAATCCTGGTTTCAATATCAAACATTCCTTATCCGTAAAGTGCGTTGTATACATACGATCACAAATCTGAGAAATGCTCAGAAGATTATTTTCAAGCTCGGCGATGTAGTTTACTCTTTCAAACGTGATGATTCCATTTGATAAAGTTCCTTCACCAACTATTCGACCACCTTGATTACCTACAAATCCCACATATCCTTCATTAAACCCTCGAACATCGTACAGTAGGGTCTTCTTCCCCGTCATGTGTCGAGAAGCTCCACTATCCATAATCCAACGTGAAACGGATCTTGGAAGCTCCTGCACATATCACAAACACTTAGTTAGATTTTGATGCCACCCAAGCCTCTTTTGACTCAGGTAGCTTGACATTAATTTGAGTTTTTGTAATGTATAGTGCGGAAAATTCTTGTCATTCATCTTTAAGCTCTCTTCAGATCCAATCTCAACCTCTTTGTATAAAAAGAAATCATTTTTAGGAGGTTGACCAGATGATTGGTCTTTCTTTGATACATCCTTCTTTTCAGAAGTAGTAGACATTTGTTTTTCATGTTTCTCATAGTAATCCAAAGGTACATACATCTTCTTAGTTGAAGATGATGATTTTGCAGTCTCAGACACCTTTGGTTTTGGAGAACTTGGTTTCTTTTCAACTGATTTTGGCTTCCATGCTTGTTGAGGCGATGCAACCCGTTTGTAAAATTTATCAGTTTTAGTTACCACATTCTTTACGAGTTCAGTTTTGATCTTGGTGTTTTCATTTTTCAAAACTTTCTTCTCAACAACCATTGAAGCTTTGCCTTTTATATCAGCTTTCCTTTTCTGACTCTCAGCAACTTCAGACTTAGGCTTTAAGCTAGTGCACTTTCGTGCAATGTGTCCAACTTTGTTGCACTTAAAGCATGTACGGGTGTCAGCTACCCGACTTGTGCCTTCGGTCTGAGGCTATGAGGCCTTTTCTTCAAAAAATTCTTCATTTGATTTTGAAAAAATTTCAGATTCCTGCTCGGAATGAGAACTCGAGCTTTTCACAAACACCTTTTTCTCAAAAAACTTCTTGTTTTGAAAGTTCCTTCTTTGATAATTCTTACCACCCTTATAACCACCCGACCATTTGTTTTGATTGTTGTTAGAAAAATGCGGCGGTACAACAGGTTTTTTGTAGTAAGCTTTATCCTTTTCAAAGTTTAATTGCCTTTTAGAACGTTTCAAACCTTCGATTTCACAAACATCAATCTCAACCAGTTTAAAAACATTTTTCAATTTGTCGACATTCACATTTTCCAAAGGAAATTCAAGATCCGAATACAACTTATCCGATCCCGACATCTTGTACATCACAAGATTAGGTTCTTCATTTAAGTTGTTTTTGGATGTTGATTTCGGAATATATTTGTCCAAGAAACATTCTTCATCCTCAGTTGAGTCACTTTCAGATTTCAAAACACTTTCAACCATGCTTTTAACAACTTCGGACTGAACACTATCTTCATCGGATGATGAAGTGAATGTGACTTCAATTGATTCTAGAAGTTTAACCTCATTAGTTTCATTATCGTTAACCAACCCGGATTTTTTCTTTGAGAAATTATTTAACACTGGCGGTGGAACCTGATGATACCCAACCCCAGTTCTATCCGAATAAACATCTTTGCCAGCTTTGTTCTTCCCGATTGGTTTAGGAACGATATGTTGAAGAATAAAACCTGCGGAGTTGTAACTATTGAGTTTCAGATTAATGCGTTCATTCTCAATCTTAGCTTCCTGAAACTGAAGCTTCAGATTAGCAATCTCATCCAACTGTTGGTTGATTTGCTCTTCTTTAACCCTAAGAACTCCTGACAGTTGCACATTTTCTTTGTTTGTTTTACCATTTCTTTCATCAGAATCTTTTACCGTTCGTTTTAGCTTCTCAAAACTTTCTGAGAGTTGACGATTTTCATGAATTAACTTTTCGTTTTCTTTCCTAATTCTTTCTACATCAACTTTATCATTTTCGATTTTCTCAGTTAATTCTTTTAATCATTCATTTGAAGCTTTTAACATTTTGTCACGGTTTAAGATCTGATCTTCAATATCTCTGACTCTTCCTGTCAGTTCTTCGGTCTTTTTACCGCTGAGGTAAGCAATTGTACTACAAACTTTGCAGTCTTTCATGCAATTTTTGCAGTCACTCTCAGTTTTGGCTTTCTTACCTGACTCTTTGGTTGAATCATTTGGACTGACTTTGCTTTTAGACTCAGTTCCAGACTCAGAAACTACCTCTAGCTCTTTCGCTGCAAGCACTTTGTCAGCCATTTGCTTCAGGTTTTCTGCGGTGAATTCTTTCGACGTGTCAATAATCCCGTCATCAACTTTCTTTGGCTGCGATTCTTTCTCTTTTTCTTTTTCTTCAGCTTCTCCTCCTCCCCACCACATTCTTTGTCTTGCTTCTTCTTCTTCAGCAATTTGCTCGGTGAGAGTTTCAACACTGACAGAATCTGGATCAACAGCTATATTACCCTTGGGATCTAGGTAACATTCTCTATCAGCATCCCATCTATTCACCCTTTTTGCTTCTTTCCATGTTTGATAGATTTTACTCTTCATGTATTGAGCTGCCATCTTTCTGTTGATGTATTTCACTTCTTCAGTTCTGGAATCTTTAAAAGGAACAATCTTTGTCACGAAAGCATAGCCCACTGCATCTTCTTCTGGTAACACCTCACTCCAATCATATCCCTCATCGTCATGGATAACAGCAAGTGCTCTAGACTTTTCTTTGGGAGTATCTTTTAGCTGCTTCATTCTGGGAGGTTCAGATTTGTTTTGATGATAAATTGCTCTTTTGTAATAATCTTCACGGAATGGATTCGCCGTATCATCTGCAGAAGCATTTCGACATTCACGTTTAAAATGACCTTTTTGTTTACATTTAAAGCATGTGACCTTCGACTTATCAAACCCTAGCTTGGTTGAAGGTCCACCAATAGAATGTCTACCGGTAATCTCCATGAATCTTTGCGCTCTCCTAACAGCACTCGCCATACACTACCTGATATCAATCAATCAACTCTATCTCCTCTGGGTCGATTTGATCATAATCTTCCTTGGTGAGGTTAGTGTTTCCGATCTTTCCCGCTACAAGGCTTTCATAAGATTCTAAGACAGATGCTAAAAACACCATTTGATGCCTTGCAGATTCTTCACTAAAATTTTGAGCATTCTTGAGATCCACAGCAATGTTACATTGAAACAAATTATTTGGAACTGATTGACTTTGAGTAGTTGACGAAGAACCTCCATGATAACCACTGCTTGAACTTTCTTGATTTGACGTGTTAGAACTTTCTGCTAAGAAAGCTGTCTTTGGAGACACAGTCTTCGGGATCATACTTCCTTGATAATACAACTCAACATTCTGTTGATATGAAGAGTTGTTGACTTTGTTCGATTTCCTGATCTCCAACTCATGACTTTCTAATCTTTTGATTAACAGATAAACCGTCAGTTTAGTTGGTTCCACTGTGTTTTTCAGCATCAAAGCAAAATACTGCCAGTCTTTCTCATCAGGCAGTGAGTCAAACAGTTTGTCAACCAATTCTTCTTGTGTATACACGATTCCGTGTCTTGCAAGTTCCATCTTCAAATGTCCGAATCTTTCAATCATCTTTGACACAGATTCGTTTTTCAAACATCCAAACAAATCAAATTCTTTTCTTAACAATTTCTTTTTGTTTTTAACAATCTCGGCACTACCCATACATTTTACTTTCAGTTTCTCCAATAGATCTTTCGAATTCGTATATTCAATCAATGATATTATGTCATCCCTCACGGACTGATGAAGTAAAGCAATGCATTTTTGTTCAACAACAAAATTTTCAACTTCATTATCCGCTATATTTTCATAATCCGTTCTTCCCATATCAAAACCATTCTTCATGCTCTTCCAACTGAGATATGCAAAAGCTTTTAGCCATTCTTTAAACCTTTTAGCCCATCTGTTGTATTCTTCAATCGTCATTAGCTTGGGCGGTTTGTTGTAGGTACCATAGGCACTATCAACACTCAAAGAATCAGCAATGGTTTTCTTTGCACTCGGATTTGGAGCATTTTCATTTGTGTTAGTTGATGTATCATCTCCTATGCTTCCCGTGAAAGCAAAAGCGTCACTGAACGGATTCAGAAAATCATCCATCTTCAAGTACCTGAAGCAATCAACAAACACTTAGAAAATTTTTTGGATTTTAAACAATTTCAAACGAAATGGTTCACGCGGAATGAGTTTCAAATGAAATGAATCTCAAGTGAAATAATCCTCAAACGAAATGATCTTCATGCGAAATGAGCTTTCAAACGAAATGACTATTTCGTGCGGAATAGCCAAACGAAATCACCCTCTTCAAACGAAATAGCAATTTTAGTGCGAAATAGCGACTTTCGTAGGAAATGAATGTGTATTTCGTACGAAATGAGGTCCAAACTTTTGATTCCATACGAAATGATGTTCCAGATGTTGATTTCGTGCGAAATGAAGATCCTGATGTTGATTTCGTGCGAAATCAAATGTTGATTTCGTGCGGAATGATGATGACGTCACACTGTCGGCCAAGATTTTGTCAAATTGATCCGGTTTTATGTCGAATTAAGGTCCAGTTCTTTCAAGGATTCGATAAAACTGTGTTTTACGTGATATATGTGAAATTTAAGCCATTTTAACCGTAAAATCTCGTTTAATTTTGAAAAGAATGAGTAGAAGTGAGAAAATCTGATGAAAACAAGTTTAATTGGTATGAACTCTTCGTCCTGAGCTCTGATACCACTTGTTGGATCGTCGTGTGACCCGAATGAGTTGTTCAGAAGAGTTTTGAGTCAGAATCAAAGGCGAAATCAATGATTCTAACTTGATACAGCTTGATTTTCCCTAATTATCTTCCTTTTATTGATTTCAAAGCTTTTACAGATCGTTTGACAAACCGGAAGCACCTCGGCTCTGAAATCGAAAAGTTACAAATGAATCAGCAGCTCAGGTATATATATAGGGGTAGCTATTTCGTACGAAACCAACATAGCTATTTCGTGCGAAATACCGTTGCTTCATTTCGTATGAAATAACTCTTGTCATTTCGTGCGAAATACCCCTTTGACATACAAAACCTAATTCCTATCCTGCTGAGCACTGGTTTATCCTATCTAGACACAAGACTCTATAAAGACGAAGTTAACAGACATTTATGCACCAACAAAAAATTTCCAAAAATCCCTAAATATTATATTATAATAGTGGGTAGAAAATTTGGTGTAAAAAATTGGGTTTAAATATGATTTATGCCAAAAATGCTATTTAATTAACAAAAAGCTTTCGTTTTACGATATCGTGCATAACTCTCATTTCAGACCAGAAACGGATGTCAAATTTTTAGGGCATACTTATATATTAGTAATACAACTTTTTTTCCTCTCACATTTTCAAAAATCTCATTTTAATGATAAAAGGGCATAATGGTCCATTTTTAAACATTTAACGGGAACATGCAAATGAATCAGATTTCTATGGAACCATATAGTATAATCTCAGAGGGTTATACTAACATGTAATGTGGTCCCAAAAGAACCCTAAGGAATAACTAAACTAAGCTAAATCGGGTCAGAACTGAAAGTCAAAGTAAAAGTCTACTTTTGCGACTTTCGGTTGCGAACCGAGCCTAAACTCAGAATTATCGGGTTGAACATGCCTAAACATGTTCTTATATTATTTACCAAGTTATTTAAGTGTTAAAACATGTTTCATAACTTTTGTATTATCAGTTATGAATTATTTTGTAAAAACTGACTCGTTTGACTTTTTGTTCATAATTTTGACCCGACAATTTACTGAGAAAACGTGATAATCAGAAGGTGCCCTTTTAAGGGTTTATCACCTACATAATTACCAACGCATAGCCACTTTCAATTCGAATAATGGCTGGACCGTTTGTGATTAATCACTAAGTCAAAGTTTAATTACGATAACTTTGACTTTCGGTCATTAAGCTAATAAAACCTTAACTATAGAAGCTAAGAACGCTTACAAGAGTCCTTAGCACGAATATTCAACTGGAGAAAGCTTCCTTGAACACCAGGATGCTTCAGAGAGTGAGTTGTGAAGTAAAATTGAAAGCGTGCAAATGAAGAACACAAGACATGGCCTTTATATAAGAAGTTTGGGTGTCTTAAGATCATTGCAGTTGTGCCTAGGAGGTTATCAGATGTTCACAAGTGTCCCTAGGGCAGTAAAAACCAGTTGTACAGTCCCTGGTATAAAAAACAAGCATGCAATGGCGTTGGAACAGGCTGCAACATGCAGCTGTGCTTTTTCTGTCGCTGGTGACTCTGTCTCAGCCCACGTAGACCTTAAAGGAAGTCTACGCGGACCACGTAAACCTGTAATTCCGGTAAAAAGTTTGCAGATTTTGCATTTTCAGTCCCTGGTCCATAATAAGTTTAAATGACTATTATTTATTGCACTTGTGACCCCTATAGTTAACTTTTAAGAGTTTAGGTCCTAAAACAAACACCGTTAAGCTCCCGGTTAGTTGTGAGATCACCCGAAAAGTCTTGTTTTCATCGAAACTCCATGAGATTACTATCCGATATTCATGAGAGCAAAAATAAAAATATTACAATGCTTTTGGGATCGTTAAAAGGTCACTCAGAGGTAACATTTAACATGTTAACACATTTAACCCCTATGCTTTGTAAAATTTTCAATTTAAGCGCAAACGGCTTTCTATGTCCGATAATTTATTCATTAAAGAATACGAACGTCGTGTGAGGTCAATCAGAGGCACAAATTTGGCATGTTGACACTTTGGGTCCTTTTATATACATATTTTCTTCGTTTGTTAACTTTAGTCCCTCGAAATCAATTCGTTATACGTTTAAAGTCCATGACACGTGTCTTTATTATGTTGGACATGATTTTGTGAGGTGTTACAAGGACCCATTGGTCTTTGAGCTTGCATTCGTGGAGGCCCAAATTGTTGTAAAGGTGGTTGAAATCTCAGCCCCACATGAGGTTGTTGAACTTGTCTTTGCACCGGTGGACCTTGTGGTAGCACTTGTTGAGGTATGATTTGTTGTTGTGGACCTTGTCGGCTAACATCCATCCAATTGTCGCCTTATGAGCCTTCAACACCTGTAACAAGTCCTCTTCTTGAGCTACGTCCAAGTTAGAAGCAATGATCACCGGTAAATGCATACTTTAAGTGTTTTGGTAGCTCCTTCAACTCCACATTTGGTGGACATTCTAGAGAGGGCTTTGTACCCGAATCGATTTCCACCGGTAAATTTTCCATTTGGTGGGTCCATGGCGGTCTTCCTTCCTTGACCGCTAGAGCCTCTTGGTCCTTCTCTTCCATATCCAATGCACATGCGTGAACCTGCAAAGAAACATCACAAATACACGATTCCAAAATCTCTTCTTCGTATTCATGTGGGCCGCATCCATCGATGAAATCTGCTAGAAAACACTCATCACCACTAAAAGCATTAGCACCGTTAGTAAAAACATTCAACCTCATTTTTCTATTACCGAATGTCATGTCGACCGTACCATATCGACAATCAATTACGGCATGAGCGGTGTTCAAAAACGGCCGACCCAAAATAACATTTTGTTGTTGTATTGGGTCCAAGGACGAGTAGTCTAAAACAAGAAAATCAACGGGATAATAAAATTCATCAACTTTTACTATAACATCCCGCATAATACCCCGAGGAAGTTTATGAGACAAATCGGCTAACACCACCGTTGTCTCAACCCGTTTCAATGGACCAAAATCATAATGGTCATATAACCCCCCGGTAGAATACTTACTCCGACCCCAAGATCTAGTAACGCCCTCGCAGTTTGAAAATTCCCCACTTGAATGTTAATAAGGGGCATTCCCGGATCTTGTAGCTTAGGAGGAAGATCTCCTTTCAAAACCGCACTTACCCGCTCGGTCAAATCAACCAATTTTGGCACTTTTTGTTGCCTCTTTTTAGTACACAATTCTTTTAAAAACTTGGCATATGCGAGTACTTGTTTGATTGCATCAAGTAATGGAAGATTAATTTTAATTTGTTTAAACACCTCCCACATCTCTTCCTTTTGAGGACCCCGTTTTGAAATAAAATTCTTTTTACCCGGATGTAACAAAGCCGAGGGAAATGGTACTTGACTAGATCCCCCTTCCAGATTTTTATCTTTTATTTCTTCATTATTTACGGGTTTTTCAAAATTGGGTTTTTTTAGAAGAAATCTTAGGTGTTTCATTTTCCTCCTCACTTTCTTGACCCGTTATATCTTCAACCACCCCATCAACCAAATCTGGTGAAGGATTGGTTTTATACTCTTTCCCACTTCTCAAAACACTCACATGATTAATATTAATATCATTACCATGAGAAGAATTATGGGAAGGGTTTACCTTAGTATCGCTTGGTAATTGACCTTTACTTTTTTTCAAGTCCGCCACTTCGGTTGCGAGTTGACCCATTTGGGTGGTCAAAGATTGAATTGCTTTGTCACGAACCTCATCCTTTTAAATGCGAGCATCATCCATTTGGTTCCTCTTTTGCATCTCCGTTTGTATTGCCTTTAACATTTCCATCATTTCATTTCCACCCGAAGACCCCCCTTGCTCTTGACCCATTTGATATTGCCTTTGAAACCCTTGATTGTTCGCACCTCGGTACCCCCTTGATTATTGAAAGGTTGGCGTGGAACAAAGTTACCTTGACTTCCTTGAAAATTCGGGTTAGCTTGATTTGAGGGATTCCCATATCAAAAGTTTGGGTGGTTTCGTAAACCGGGGTGGTAAGTATTAGAATTCATGTTATAGTTTCTACCACCCCCACCTTGCCCTTGAAATGAATTCACCTCCTCATATTGCCCTTCTAATCCTTGGCAATTTTCAGTCGCATGCCCCAATTCATTGCAAAGTGCACAAATATCATAGATTTGATTACTTGTTTGTACATTTGCATCTTCCACCGCATGCACTTGGGTTCTAGTAATAGCCGGTTGTGCCCTTCTTGCCGATTTAGCTTTCCTTTTTTATGTGACCGCCATTTGTTCCAAAAACATCCAATCGTCTTGCTCATAATTTGTGCCAAAAGTACCATATGTGATAGACATCAAATCACGAGCATCTGTGGAACATAACCCCTCATGAAATGCATTCAACAACTCCCATAGCTCTATCCCATGATGAGGACAATTCTTTATCATCATATTAAACCTCTCGAATGCCTCACGAAACATTTCACCCGATTGTTGTAGAAAACTTCTCAAACTCCTTCTAGCATCATTTGTCTCTTGGGCGGTAAAGAATTCTTCCAAGAAAATTTGTTGCATTTCTGCCCATGTGTAAATAGATGCCGAAGGTAGGGTGTAGAACCACTTTTTCGCCTTGTCTTCTAAATAAAATTGGAATAACACCAATTTAACATCATCGGATGAGAACCCTTGACCCCCAATAGTGTTACAAATTGAGTCATAAGCCTCCAAATAAAAATAAGGCTCCTCCGTTGCTAGACCCATATACTTTGGCAAACTTTGTAACGAATTCATTCGAACTTCAAACGTCCTCCCTTGATCATTTTGAGGTATAACTATTGGTGATGGATTATGAGTGATCACCGGTCTAAAATGTGCCTCTATGCCTCTCGCGGGCTCTCGAATATGTCTTCGTGGTACACCCAATCAAACTCTTGGGCATACAGGACCCATTGGACTTTGAGCTTGCATTCGTGGAGGCCCAAATTGTTGTAAAGGTGGTTGAAATTTCGGCCCCACATGAGGTTGTTGAACTTGTCTTTGCACCGGTGGACCTTGTGGTAGCACTTGTTGAGGTATGATTTGTTGTTGAGGAATCCTACCAACACTTGGCATTCTTTGATTTTGACCTTGAATGTAAGTATACTCTCCTTGCTCCACATCACCCCCATACATGTACCCTTCTTCATCATATCCCCCAAAATCGTCATCATACCCATCATCAAACCCATCTTGTCTTGCACCCGAAGTGTGTTGAAATTGCACTCCCGGTTGAAATGGAGTAGAGTGGATAATAGATGGACCGGTTTCATATAAGTTAGGTGGTGGTATTTGTTGTGATGATGAAGGTTGACTGGATGTTGGGAAAAATGTTGAATAAGCTGGAACAGTGGATGATATAGCTTGATAACTAAAAGAGTATTCAGGTTGAGTGTTCTCGGGTAATGTAGTGTTAGTTGGTTTGATTTCTGGTGTGGATGTAGGAATGGTTGTATTTGGTGAAGGTTGTGCTGAAGATGGTGTAAAGGATGGTGTAGGTTGACCCGTGGTGGGCGGTAATTGTGATTGATCCATGTATCTGATTGGTGTAACTGGTGTAGTAGGTGTTGTTGGTGAACCACTGATTTTATTTTCTCGTAGCAAAATTCTGTTTCTTCTCAAAGTCCGTTCAATTTCTGGATCAAATGCCAATGGTGATCGCTTATGAGAGTTCCTAGTACGCATGCACCTGTAAATACCTGCGCACTAACACACCCAGCGTAAACCAGAAAAATAACAAACTTAAAAAGATCAAAAATAACACACGTTGCGCACTACTCCCCTGCAACGGCGCCAAAATTTGACGTGAAGTCAAAGTCTCACTCAAATTTAATCCAATTACTACTAATAGCTAGCGGTAAGTGGGTATCGAACACAGGGCGTTTGTGGAATATGTGTTATTTAGAAGTGTATCTAAGTTAACTAAGATTAAACTAATTGCAATAAAAATAAATTCAAGAGTTGGATTGATTGTTTGATTTTTAAAACTAAGATTACTAATCTAATTGCAAAATGAGAATTTGGTTTGTAAACAATTTAGAGACAAATGACCATCTTTAGTTTCCGGTTTGCTTTGACATTTATGCTAACATTCCACTAGAAAGAACTACATAGACATAGTTCATGTGTGATTACTTGTTGTGATAAAAGGGAACTAAGTACTCAGATTCCTAGAATGTGAGGTTGTTACCCGATGACCAATTAATCAATACCCAATCCTAATTCTGCCCATGATATCTCAATTGCCAACGGCACCAAGAACGTATGGTTTTAAATTAGATTAGCGTAATAATTAACACTTTACAAACAAGCAACCACACACCATAACAAACAATTCATAAAGACAAAGCTCATTATTCTAGAAATATGAAATCAAGCATAAAGTCTTACACAAAACCTTCAACCAAAGATAGTCATCAAAAGCTTAGCCATACATGGCTTGAACAAACATTATCATCCAAGTTTTAATCTTCAAACAAAGTAAAAACATAAACCAAATGATTAACAACCTTTCAAAGCCAAGCAAGCTCCCAAAAATCGTCTCTATGTGATAAGTAACCGAAATAGCATGATAGGACCCTTAAAAACCTCAACAAAATGTCAATAAATGCATGAGTTACACAATTGCTTCAGTCATCAGTGGATCAACGAAAGTCAATATGGCGCCGTAGGTTACGGTGCCCATTATTTCATTACGGCACGGTTAAACTAGAGTACGGCGATACAAAATGGCCTCAGTGAAGGCCGTAACCTACGGTGAGGACCGTAGGCTACGGCACCTGCTGGAATTTTCTCCTTTGTTTTCTTATTAACTCTCTCATTGCTCCAATCTTAATTCCACCTTTTGCAAATCCCATCCAAGCATTGTAACACCCACTCCTTATGATCTTTATCACCTGCAAGACCAAATGTCTCGTAGTTATCATGTTCAAACAATTAACTATATAAAGCGTGGAATGTGTATACAATTAAACCTTTTAAGGGTTGTCCTACGAACCACCCGTCAGAGGTAACTTTGGCAAAAATGATGGAGACCATATAATATTTGGGATGCCATTGCTATAAAAGTAGAAACACTTTATAGATCTTTAACGTGGAAAAGTTGTGTAATTTGTTGTAGCCCTTGGCGGTAGCTACTTGTTAGTGTCGTTTTTCAAAGAAATTTGTGGTTAAAAAAAACAACTAAGCATTTTTTCAACATAGTACCTCCACCAACCTTGATTTTTCTACTTAAATATAGCTGGAACATTCCACCATATTTTAGAATTCTAGTGTGTGTAGTAAATGACTCTGATCATCTAGTTATTTGCTGGTATTTGTTGCGCTTTTTGTCTCTAAGAACAAGGATAATTGTTATATTTTTCTTAGCAATCCAAATACTGAATGTGCTCTATCTTTGTACCAACTCCTTGGATAATTCTGAAACATGTTTTGATTGGAACCTGTGATCACTAGTGTATGGATCTATTGAAATTTAAATGGCTGATCGTTTGTGATTCTGGTGTACAGAAAATGCAGTCAAATCCTTGGAACTTTTTCATCCATCGGATAGCATGGGATACAAATGAAGAATGTTTACAAAGGTGTTTTAGCAGCTTTGGTAAGGTTTTGGGAAATAACTCTTCTTAACTCTCACAGTATTATTTTCATGTAGTACCCTAATGTGGTAATTCTAGCATGCATTTGATTATTTATGTAATACTTAGACATGCTTTTGTTATTTCACATTATGCTAAGAAGGAAGAAATGTCACAAGTTACTTTATGCAGTTTGTTTAATGATTGTATGATACAATCTCAAGTTGCAGTACTTGTGTTTTTTTTTTCAAGTTCATGCACCTGTCATCAACTAAAACATATTTTAGATAAGCATTTTGTCCTTAACTCATGATATATAAGTTTTCACATAACAGAATATCATATATATATATATATATATATATATATAGTGTGAGGTTCATTGGGGAACACTAAAAAAGTGGGGAACAATGGGGAACCGACTCAAACGAACTCCGATTGGACTCATTCCAGCGGCGTTAGAACCGGCTCGTCGAACCCTAACTAGGATCTCTTAATCCTAAACCCTAAATTATAACCCCTAAACCCTAAATATATTAGGGTTTGGCTTTTAGGGTTTAGCTTTAGGGTTTAGCCTTAGGGTTTAACTTTAGGGTTTAGCTTTAGGGTTTAGGGTTTAGCTTTAGGGTTTAGGGTTTAGCTATAGGGTTTAGCTTTAGGGTTTAGCTTTAGGGTTTAGCTTTTAGGGTTTATAGTTTAGATTTTATGGTTTAGCTTAGGTTTTAGCCTTATTTTTTAGCTTTAGGGTTTAGATTTTAGGACTTAGGATTTAGGGTTTAGGGTTAAGAGATCTTAGTTAGGGTTCGACGAGCCGGTTCCAACGCCGCTGGAATAGTCCAATCGGAGTTCGTTTAAGTCTGTTCCCCGCTGTTCCCCACTTTTTTAGTGTTCCCCAATGAACCTTCCCATATATATATATATATATTGAAACTAATTTATGTGACAACTGTCAAATTTGCATGCATCCGTACAATTAATTAACTCTGATTAGTGCCTAATGACTGTGCTGATTTACAATTTATGACTTGAATTGCGTTCTGATTTCTGCATCATATTTACATGTGCATCACATTTCATGCTATCACATCATTTTTACATACAAACTTTAGTGACATAAACGATGCACAAAGCACAGCTAGCACAGTTAGCGGATAACTCAGAAAATGCTGACGATGTTCGGTACATAGACAGACAGTGTTTTGAGACCCAGTATGGGCCAGAGACAAGGTACTACACTAGTATGGTGTGTAGGGAAGTAAGGAGCATAAAACTGCGTCACTAGGTGATAGTTTAAGTGCCGGAAAGTGCCTAAAACCCACATAAAGTGCAGAATTCTGCATATTTCAGCAAAATTCAGCAATTTAATGAGCTAGTAACATGCAAAAATATGGCAAAATGGTCCTGTATGCTTTCCTAAGTGTCGGGAATTAAAAGTGTTACAAAAGGGTACTTAAAGATCACTAAACGGAATAACTTGACACTTTAACGAACCGGTATCTAACCGAATAACCGGACATTACCCGAAACACCAAAATTATACTAGAAGCATTGTTTTATTATTTCTGAGCTAGTTATGACCCCCGAACATCGTATTACATATTCTAAACACATAACATACTTAACCATGAATTTTTAACACTTTTAACCTATTTAACTTAACTTATCCATAGTTAAGGCTTAACTAGACCCCCCCCCCCTCGCCCCCTTCATACTTACGGTCACCATGTGGCCCCCACCCATGATCTTTCTTGATTCTACTAGATTTTATTTGATCTTTCTTGATTCTACTAGATATTATTTAATCTTTCTTGATTCTACTAGATATTATTTGATCTTTCTTGATTCTACTAGATATTATTTGATCTTTCTTGATTCTACTAGATTTTATTTGATCTTTCTTGATTCTACTAGATATTATTTGATCCTATAAGATTGTGAAGATTTGTTTAGAGATTGTGTCTAGTACTTATGAAACACATGAACCAATGGGTAAAGGATGAACTTGGTTATAAGAGCAAGACCCCATAATCATCTTCATCACATTTCACCAACACAAACTCTCTCTCTCTCCCTCTTGCTTACCTACGACCAAGAAGAGCCCACCACACACCTCCATCATTCATTCAACATCATACAATTCCACATATATTCAAGGGTGTAAGGAGCTATGTTAGGAAGCTTGGAGCTTTCGGAAGTTGAAGGACCACTCTTATTTGCTTTTATCCACTTGTTTTCTCCTCTTGAATCATCCCTAGCCTTGAGCTAGTGGTAAGAACTTCATACACTCCATTGTTCATCTTATATTAGTGGTTAAAAGAAGATTCATGTTGATTATTATGAAGAACACTAAAGAACATTTATGAACATGAAGATTAAACATGAACATAAACTTGAAATTATAAGAAAACTTAAAGGGATCATGTTGTTTAGTGTTGTTGTGATATTTGATGAAAGATTGTTTGTGTAAATGATGTAGATCATTATATGATCTTGCTAGATCATGATTAAAAAAAACATAATCTAGCAAGATGAGAGGATGAAAATGTTAGAGATTTATAAACCATCCTCATGAAAGACATAAACTTGAAAAGATATATTGTTTTCTTGAAAAATAATAAACAAGTGAGTTGATAATCTTATAGATCTAAGATTTAAGAATGGCTTTTCCAAAAGAACCAAGTTCAAAATATGATTTTTAGAAGATCTTGGTTCTTACTTAAACTTATACTATTTTTGGTGATGAAACAAGTGTAGAAACACTAGAGAAACAAAAAGAGTTCATAAAGAAACGTTTTTGTAAAACATGTTTACAAGTTGTAAACATCCAAATCTTTCAAGAATGAGATTTTTAAAGAAGTAAACACACTTTGAGGGGTAACTAAACCTACTAAAAACACTACCAAGTTACTACAAGTTTTTGTGAAGGATCAAGTTCATGTTGTTATGTAAACTGTATAGTTTTTGGCACTTGGTAAGTGTGGGTTGATTGTTGATTGTTGGTGATGATTTTAAAAAAGAAAATGATATGCTTTGATAGCATGGACACCTCCATTTTTAGGGGAAACTATGGCAAAATTTTCTAAAAATATAAACACTTAGAAAAATATTTTCTAACAAATATTTACAAGTGTGTTCTAACTATGGTTTTCAATATAAACTTTGCCATAGACTTTGTTACAAAAATACAAGTACCGGAGGTTGGTTTTTATAAATAAAAATGGATAAATATGTATTTAGAATATATATTTACATTAAAGACATGATGCGTGAGAATATTTGTATGCCTTGTGTAGTAGTTATATTATTTTAGGGATTAAAATAATATAACTAGACAAAATACCAAGATATTGCAATCCAAAATATTACCAAATGTCTCAAGGAATAAATACACAAGTTACACACATAATATTGTGAAACCAAACAAGAAACGTAACTTACCAAATATTCCGGAAAATACATTTATGAGCATATTTTTGGTAAATACTATTTTGGATACAAAAGAAATGAAAATATGATTTTTAGTATTATTACCAAGTTATATCATGTTTTCGACAAGTAGAAAATGTATTATTTTGGGAAGTAAAAATATATTTTCTTGAATAGACTTGAAATACATTTGGGATAAAATAAGTTTATATATATTTTCTAAGTGAGACTTGAAAATATATTGTTTTGGAGATATATATTGGATATTTATTAAGAAAATACGTACACACCGGAATACGACGCCAATACATGGCAAGATATACAAATACAAGAATACGGGTATACATGTATGAGATACCCCCATCCTTGGGAAGGAAATACGAGTATAAATACTTGAGAAGTATTATTACGAAATATTGTTTAACAATTATTCCGAAACTAAATAAATATAATTTAAGTTAAAATAATTATTATTTTAACAAATAAATATATGCTTGGAATAATAACGAAGACACTTTAAAAAGTAACTCAAAGGCACTAATTAATACCAAGTCAAGGCACGACCCGCTCGTCTAATGGACCGTAGTACGCATGTAGGTAATCGTGCATTCTAGAGGAAGCTTTGAGTTACATCGGGTACAAGGAACGCAAAACAGTGAGTTCATGTCCCCCTTTTCTTTAAACTGTTTTGTTTATTTACTTCGGGGGTGAAATACATGTTACCAAAGGGATCACTTACAATACAATTGGTATGGTTAGCCTAGGAAAGAACCATAGATCATGTGAATGGGTAGGCGTATACTTGAGGCCATCAATCCTCTTGTAGGACCGAGGGGCATGAGTGATAGATCTATTTGGGTGTTGCGAGCCCCATCCATGAGTCCGCCGAATGGGCCATGAGATGACTATGTCTTACAGCCAGAAGCCCGGTACAAAGTCTGCTAGGTTTGAGTCTTCCCACACCATGTCACGTATATTAATGTATTAGCTACACATTAATTGATCTGTTTCCTTGTTGCTTTCATACCGGGACTTATAAACTTACATACATACTTACAACGATTTCAAAGGTTTATACATACACTCAAACAAACACATGAACTCGCTCAACTTTTGCTGATGTTTTCAAACTACATGTATTTCAGGGAATATGTAAGTGGATCTGGCGGGCGTTAGAAGTTTTTATGCTGCGTTAGAAACAAAGATGTCATCCATGGTCTTTGAGTTTGGTCAGTGTGTCTTATTCCTGGACGAGACACGTCTTCCAAACCTTGGTGTTATTCAATAACTTTTAACGAGTCCTTAATGAACTCATGCACAATTTGTACGGTTTATAAAGCTTGAATTTGAAGTCTACGTTTTAAAACAATGTTGTTATGTTTTGAACTTATTTAATGGATGACAAACCTATGGTTTTATCATATAGTTGATGTTATGATTGACTGCAATGATATTAAGAAAGTCACGCCATAATCACGCTTCCGCAAAAGTCAGGGTGTGACAGCTTGGTATCAGAGCTTCGATCGTAGCGAACTAGGATTCTTTATCGAGTCTAGACTACGATCATTAGGGCTCTCACGAAAACGTTTTTACGAACATGTTTTCATTGCATACACGAAACGTCCAGATCCAGGAAACAAACATTTTTACAAATAAAAGACACAAAATACATTTCAAAGAATTTATTTATATTTCAGTCTGAGAGACTGGGGAGTTGGTCTGAGAGACTAACTGGGTAATTCAGTCTGAGAGACTGGGGAGTTAGTCTGAGAGACTAGCTGGGTAGTGTAGTCTGAGAGACTGGGGAGTTGGTCTAAGAGACTAGCTAGGTAATTCAGTCTGAGAGACTGGGGAGTTAGTCTGAGAGACTAGCTGGGTAGTGCAGTCTGAGAGACTGGGGAGTTGGTCTGAGAAACTAACTAGGTAGTTCAGTCTGAGAGACTGAGTAGTCTGAGAGACTAGTTGGCACAGTCTGAGAGACTGGGAGGTTAGCCTGAGAGGCTGGGTAATTCAGTTTGGGAAACTGGGGAGTTCAGTCTTAGAGACTGGGTGTTTCAGTCTGAGAGATTGGATGGTTCAGTCTGAGAGACTGGGTGTTTAGTCTGAGAGACTGGGTGTTTAGTCTGGGAGGCTGGGTGTTGGATCGTCGTGTGACCCTAACGAGTCAATCAGAAGAGTTTATGATCTATTTCAAAGGCAGAATCAGTGAAATAGACGTGAAACAGCTTAATTTCTCTTAATTATCTTTTTATTAATGATTTCAAAGCAATCCTAATCGTTTGACAAACTGGCAGCACCTCGGCTCTGAAATCTCGAACGTTACAAATGAACCAACAACTCAGTTATTTATAGATGTGGTAATTTCGCTTGAAAGTGGCACTGACCATTTCACACGAAATTACAATGTCTAATTTCATTTGTAATAGCCAGTGGCTATTTCATGCGAAATTACCCATTTACACACAAACCCTAGATTTTAACCTGCTGAGCACTGGTTTATCCTATCTAGACATAAGACTCGATAAAGACGAAGTTAACAGACATTTGTGCACCAATAGACTCCCCCTTGGATGTTGACGAAGTCTTCGGCGTCGAGTCTTTAGTCTTGATCTCTTTCCAGTTTATCTAACAATGAAAGCTTCCTTCAAATCTCCACTTCTTCTATCAACACCTAGCATGAATCACAGAAACTGAATCTTTAACAACCTTCAAACTCCCCCTTGAATGTAGATCCAGGAACTGTATCTGACTTTTAAGTCTTCAGACTCCCCCTATCAGTTAGCTGGGATTTTGCTTTGCTGTTTTCTGAATAACAAACCTGTTACCTGCACAATCTCTACCTAAACATAAGATTTATGATTATAACAATTTCAAATCAAACTTACCATTTGACTTCATTTGATGTTTTGATCAGATTTAGAAATCCACTTAAGTATCCAGGTCCAAATTAATGACCCTGAGTACTTAGTTTATCTACCAAGTCCAACTTAATGACCTTGGTTGACCTAAGACAAAGCACACTGACATTTTGTACAAACTAGCTCAAACAATTTTCTGAAATTTACAAGTTTCAAATTAATGAACTTGTTTTGACTTTTCAATTTCACATGTTTAAAATGATAAGCTCATGACTCATCTTCCAACTCAGAAACTTCTTGCATTTGCTTCAAATTGCAAATCTGAAGACCAACTTTCCACTTTGGTTTGTCGGAAAATAAAACAGAAATGTAAAATCTTTTTGGATTTTTAATAAAGTTTCTGGACTAGAAAATAAAGCAGAATTAAAATGCAGTAAATGTAAACTATTTATAAACATATTTTTGGTGAGCGTGTTAGGGAATCATATCAGCTGTCGACAAGCTACAAGTACCGTTAAGCTTTAATTTCATACTCAGAATTAAACAATTCGCTTATATTTTCGATATACTGATCCACTTAAATTCTCACACAAATTTCAATCTGTCCAGGATACGGATTAGGTGAATTAAGAACTTAAACCCATCCATGTGTCCCACCTCTTGAATATACTCCCGTATCCAGAACCCAATATTCAGTCTTACATGTGAGTATACCACAGATAATATCTGTAAGGGGTTAAATTGCGAGGGCCGTGAGAGCTCAGGCTATTGCTTCCACAAAATCAGAGAGATGACGGCTTCGACTTTAAGGTGTGTCCCCTTTAGAGGATCTTTTCTTCAACAGCACATGATTAGCATTTTTCAATGTTTCATCATTTTTTATGCTGAGGGCGGTGCTATATTTCAAGCAAGCAGTAAAGTATTATACGGGGACTAGGCCATTGCTTCCGCAAAATCAGAAGTCCCGGGATGATACCCTAGATATCACTGAGTATAAAGACCTAGTATCTCAGAAAGAGGGATCTTTCAAACGAAATTTCAGGGGTTACCTATATATCCAAGTAGTGTTCCCCACGAAATAAGCAAGTAAAGATTTAGGTTTATATCCCGAACAAACCTACTAAATGTGTAAAAACCTATCGGCACATTATCAGCAAGACTGTTTAAGACTTTTAAACTTTACATATCTTTAGCATACCGTAACTGTCAAGCCGATGTACTATCATTTTCCCTTTATACACAAACTCTTTTTCATTTTCTATTGTTTTTGGATTTTGAAATATCTCATGTTTTTGGATTTTTTAAATTTTTACTGTTTTTGTATTTTCTGAAAATATTACCCTATAATATTACCCTATACTCCCCCTAAATACCAAAACAAGTAAAAAATCGACAAACCATTGCAGATTGCTTCTCAACATCATCTACAGTGGTACCTTCATCTACGCCAAGAATCTCCTCTGACACTGATAAAAGCTTCATACCATTCAGTTTTAAAAGATATTGAAAACGAGTTTTATCAAACGCTTTGGTATGTAAATCAGCTTTTTGTTCGTCAGTGTGGATTTTCTCAATTCGTATCGACTTCTTCTCGAAACAATCGCGAATGAAGTGATGACGAATTTCAATGTGTTTCGTTTTAGCGTGACGAACAGGATTTTTCGTTATATTTATCGCTTCCTCATTATCAACAAAGATAGGGGTGTTAAGAAATTGCAAACCATAGTCGCGCATCTGTTGCTGGATCCACAAGATCTGAGAGCAGCAACTGCTAGCAGATACATACTCAGCTTCACATGTGGACAAAGCTACAGAGGTCTGCTTCTTGCATTGCCAGGTGACCAATTGTAACACCCTTAATTTATACTAGAATTAATTACTAGATTTATACATAATTATACCAAAAATTAAAGATTTACATATGTTTTAGAAGTATTATAAAAGAAAGTCAACACGTGACTAAGTTAGAACATTCAAAAGTTGTTTGTAAATTGATATACAACCCATGAACAAAGTTTAAGTGAGATTAGGACATGTAGCGGAAGCTTCAAAAGTTGTGTTCGGTTCTTCGACAATGCTTGATCACCATCCGTACGATCCATCTAAACACCTAGGGTCAAACCGTTTAAAAGAAAACATTAGTTTTTGGACTTTGGTACATAACACTTAAACATATAGTCCAATCATCAACTTAAATAAAACAAATTAAAGATTTCTGGGTTCACCGTAAATTACGGTGTTACCGTAATTTACGGTGAGTTCTGAAAACTTATGGCCACCGTAAATCAGGTGGTTTCCACCGTAAACAATTTATATCCACCGTAAATTACGGTACTACCGTAATTTACGGTAGTACCTGGAAATTCAAGTTTTTGCTTTGTTTGATTCTTAGACCAAGATTCTAACTCTCAAATTTCAGTTTCTTCTACGATGCCGAAACATTAAAACCTCATATTACTTAAATGATATATATATAAATCAATCGTCAAAGATCTTTCTATCGTAATCCGAAGTATTAATCATGGCATATTTGATTGTTCGACCCGTTTAGACACCATGAGTTAATCCTCAAACAAGGTAATTCAAACATCAAATTTCTAACAATTGTTTTGACCCGTCTCACTAGATTAAGACGAAAAGTCACTTCAGTGATATATTGATCTATCTTGTTTACCATGTTTTTCAAACTACAACATAAAACTATCGAATAATACATAATGTAACGAAACGGTAATTTCGTACCTTTAGAGCACGCCTTTCCCCCGTGAATTCCCTCCGGCTTGTCCGCTTGATGATCCGGACTCTTTGCCTAGAAAATTCAGTTTTACAACTTGTTTAGAACTCTTTTCATGACCATAATTGTATCATTATAAGTCATGATAATTTCTGCGTTTTCCTACTATTCTAGTATTTAAATCTTCGATTAGGCATTACTACGAACACCTAACGAGACAGATTTTTCTACAATTATTACTAAGTTCATGACATGAAATTTAACATCCAATTTCACTATAATTAAGCCACTTGTATCATTTAAACATTCAATTTGCTGAATTTCATCATACCATTCAGTTTTTCTCTAGACTAAAATTCACAATTCTAGTACTTGTCTAGTCTTCACACTATCATAAATCACCTACAATGGTGATTGTAATTTCTTCAAGTAACATGCAATAATTTTCACAATTTATCATCTAGGGTTTAATTCTAAACAACATATTGCTTCAATATTCATTCATGCATGACCTATCTAGGTCCAATTTCAGCTATTCACCATTAACCTAGAATTTATGGTGATTCAAAATATAAAAATTTTACATACCTTTTGATCCTTACTACAAGGGGATTACTAATTTATATTCAAGACTTGATTTAGGGCAGATTTGAAACTTCAATTTGGAGATTTGATATGAAACAAGGGTTTGAAGAAAACCCTGTGTCGCCCCCCCCCCCCCCCCTTGCTCTCTGTTCGACCAGACACCAGCTTTTGGGTGTTTGGTTTTGTTTTGGTTATTATTAGTAACCTAAGTTTCAGTTTTGACAAGTTTACACCCTCAACTTTGATTTACCCTTGAGTTTGAGTGTTTTAACCCCATCATGGGTTATTTCAAGGCTTGTATTTAACTGAGTGAAAATTCCTAGTTGGTTGAATCTTGTTTATTTTACTTTTAATTTTAATATAAGGATTTATATTTTCGGGGTGTTACACCAATCGTGGTCCGAAAAACTGGCACCCCGCTGTTGTTGACTTAGCGTTAACTTTGCAGCGTCCGAAATCAGAATCAGAATACCCTTCGAGCGTGAAATCGCCTTCTCTTGGATACCACAACCCCAGTGATGGAGTTCCTTTCAGGTAGTGTAATATCCGTTTCACAATCACCATATGCGAAGCTCTGGGGCTTGACTGAAACCTAGCTGCGAGGCAGGTTGGATACATAATATCGGGTCTTGAAGCAGTCAAGTACATCAGTGATCCGATCATGGAACGATACATCGTTTCATCTACCTTCTCTCCGGTGAGATCAAGGTTTATCCTATGATTTGTCGCTAATGGGGTGATAGCTGGAGTAGATCCTGACATCCCAAATTTCTCCAAGATATCATGAACGTACTTCGTTTGATGTATGAATATTCCCTCGGGCAGTTGATCAACCTGAAGTCCCAAGAAGAATTTCATCTCACCCATCGATGACATTTCAAATTAGCACTTTCAAAATCTTTGCACAGATTCTCATTTGTTGACCCAAATATGATGTCATCCACGTATATTTGAACAATCAGAAGATGTCCGTCGACTTCTTTGGTGAAGAGAGTGGCATCCACTTTTCCACGGATGAATCTGTTGGCAAGCAAGTGTTGAGACAATGTCTCGTACCAAGCTCTCAGGGCCTAGTGTAAACCATACAGCGCTTTATCCAACAAATAGACCTTGTCTTTGTGGATTAGATCGGTGAAGCCCGGTGGCTGTCCGACATATACCTCCTCTTTTACCTTCCCATAGAGAAAAGCCGATTTAACATCTAGCTGATAAACTTTAAAACCTTTACAAGATGCAAATGCTAGGAAGATTCTGATCGCTTCTAGTCTAGCAACTGGAGCATACACTTCAGTGAAATCTATACCCTCCTGCTGGCTAAAACCCTGGACTACGAGTCGAGCTTTGTTACGAATAATAACTCCTCTATCGTCCCTTTTGCACTTGAACACCCACTTGGTGTTTATCTTCCTCTGACCATCAGGAAAGTCTACCAATTTCCACACTCCTAACTTCTCAAACTGACTCAGCTCCTCTTGCATAGCATTGACCCAAGAATCTTCAGTTAGTGCTTCCTTATATGTTCGCGGTTCAATCTGCGAAATAAAACAACTAAGTGAAAACTCAGTTTGTAATGGAGCAACTGTAGAATAAAAACAAGTAAGGCCTTGGTCAATTTGTCGTCTAGTGCGAACGCCTGATTGTAATTCTCCAATAATCAACTCCTCTGGATGGTATGAAAGAGTTCTCGGCATCACCTCGCCTGGAACATCTACCTCACCTTCCAAATTTGTGACATTCTGATTTGCACCTTGTTCACTGACTGGAATTGTTTGACTTGAAATCTGGATCTGCTCCCCCTCAGAATCTGAATCACCATGATCGAATAATGGCCTATCATCAGATTCTAGATTATCATTGACTGTCGTTTGATTATCAGGAGCATGTTCTGAGGATTGTTGAATATCATCATGTTCTCCAGCATTACTTGGACCAGCTTCATCATCATTTGAAGTTTGCCGTTGACGTATAGAATACTCAGCTGGAAACCTTTCTTGTGATTCTTCATATTCTCTCAGAATATCCAACTCGTCAAAGAAATCTGATTCTTCTTCTATGTCAAACGAATCCCACAAAGTATCGTAATTAAAACGCCATGAGTCGCCGGGATTCTGAGGTGGCATGGTATAACCTTGACACTCAACATTATGTGCTTCGATGATCCTCTTCAAGCTTGGAACAAAGACTCATTTCAATGGACTTGCATAACCCACGAAAATTCCTTCAATGCTCTTTGCACCAAATTTACCAAAAGGTTCTAGAACTGTATAGGGAGACCCAAACGGTTCAAGATACTTCAGGTTCGGTTTGTGGTTGTTGATCAGCTTGAAACATGTCTTGTTGAATTTCTTCACTGTAAGAACCCGGTTGAGTGTATAGCAAGCGGCTGACACTGCTTCTACCCAAAAGTTTACTGGTAATTTCGAATCAGCAAGCATCGTCCTGGCCATTTCAATTAGCGTCATGTTCTTTCTTTCAGCTACTCCATTTTGTTGCGGAGTGTAAGGAGCACTAAATTCTTGCAATATACCTCTCTCATCACAATACTCTTCCATCTTATTGTTCTTAAACTCAGTACCGTTGTCACTCCTGATTCTTCTGATTTGAGTTTGGTACAAGTTTTCTATTTTTCTGAACAACACCATCAAACTTTCAAACGTCTCATCTTTTGTTTTCAGAAATGATACCCATGAAAATCTCGAATAGTCATCGGTTACTACTAGACAGTAGAGATCTCCAATTATGCTTTTGACGTTTACTGGACCAAACAGATCCATATGGAGTCTCTCTAACGGTCTTGAGACTGAGTTAACTTTCTTTTTAGGATGTGATTTCTTCTTTTGCTTGCCTTTTATGCAGCTAATGCACTCCCCCTCAAGATGAAAACCTTTCACATGAACACCAATAACTAAGTCGTTATGCACCAGGTGATTCATTTTCCTCAAGTGAATATGGCCCATCTTTCGATGCCATAATTGTGATTCTTTTTCCGTTGCTCTTGACATAAAACAATGAACCTGACCCGTGGTAGTAGTTGCTACACTCATGTCCAACACGTATAGATCATTCACTCTAGGTGCTCTCATGATAACCCACTCTTCGGGAACAACACATCCTGGTTTCAAGATCAAACATTCTTTGTCTGTAAAGTGCGTTGTATACATACGATCACAAATCTGAGAGATGCTTAGAAGATTGTTTTCAAGCTCGGCGATGTAGTTTACTCTTTCAAACGTTACAATTTCATTAGATAGAGTTCCTTCACCAACTATTCGACCACCTTAATTTCCTGCAAATCCCCCGTATCCTCCATTAAACCCTCGAACATCGTACAGTAGGGTCTTCTTCCCCGTCATGTGCCGAGAAGCTCCACTATCCATAATCCAATGTGAAACGGATCTTGGAAGCTCCTGCACATATCACAAATACTTAGTTAGATTTTGATGCTACCCAAGCCTCTTTCGACTCAGGTAGGTTGACTTTGATGTGAGATTTAACAGTGTAAAGTGGCAGAAAATTTTTTTCATTCATCTTTAAGCTCTCCTCAGACCCAATCTCAACCTTTTTGTATAAAAAGAAATTATTTTCTGAAGGTTGAACAGATGATTGGTCTTTCTTTGGTACATACTTCTTTTCAGAAGTAGTAGACTTTTGTTTCTCAAGGTTTTCATAATAATCCACAGGAACATTCATCTTTATCGAAGTGGTAGAAGATGATTGTTTTTCTGTCTCAGAAACCTTTGGTTTTGAAGAACTTGGTTTCTTTACAACTGATTTTGGTTTCCATGCTTGTTGAGGCGAAGTAACCCATTTGTAAAATTTGTCAGTTTTAGTTACCACATTCTTTACAGATTCAGTTTTGATTTTGATGTTATCATTTTTCAAAACTTTCTTCTCAACAACCATTGGAGCTTTGCCTTTTGCATCGGCTTTCTTTTTCTGACTCTCAGCAACTTCAGACTTAGGCTTTAAGTTGGTGCACTTTCATGCAATATGTCCAACTTTGTTACACTTAAAGCATGTACGGGTGTCAACTACCCGGCTTGTGCCTTCGGTCTGAGGCTGTGAGGCGTTTTCTTCAAAAAAATCTTCGTTTGATTTTGAAAAAATCTCAGACTCCTGCTCGGAATGAGAACTCGAGCTTTTTACAAACACCTTTTTCTCAACAAACCTTTTGTTTTGAAAATTCCTTCGTTGATAATTCTTACCCCCCTGATATCCACCCGACCATCTGTTTTGGTTGTTGTTAGAAAAACACGGTGGTACAACAGGTTTTTTGTAGTAAGCTTTATCTTTTTCAAAATTTAATTGCCTTTTGGAATGTTTCAAACCTTCGATCTCAGACACATCAATCTCAATCAACTTGAACACATTTCTCAATTTACCAACATTCACATTCTCCAAAGGAAAATCACAATCCGAATACAACTTATCAGATCCCGCCATCTTGTACATCACAAGATTAGGTTCTTCATTTAAGTTGTTTTTGGATTTTGAAATGTATTTATCCAAAAAGCATTCATCATCCTCAGTAGTGTCACTTTCAGATTTTAAAACATTTTCAACCATACTTTTCACAACTTCAGATTGGACACTATCTTCATCAGATGATGTGGTAAATGTGACATCAATTGTGTCTGGAAGCTTAACTTCATTTTCTTCTTCATCATTAACCAACCCTGATTTTTTCTTTGAAAAATTATTTAAAACTGGTGGTGGAACCTGATGAAACCCAACCCCGGTTCCATCAAAGTATACATCTTCGCCTGCTTTGTTTTTTCCAATTGGTTTAGGAACGATATGTTGAAGAACAAAACTTGCGGAGTTGTAACTGTTCAGTTTCAACTGGATGCGTTCATTTTCAATTTTAGCTTCTTGAAACTGAAGCTTCAACGTAGCAATTTCATCCAGTTGTTGATTGATTAGCTCTTCTTTTACCCTAAGAACACCTGACAATTGAACATTTTCTGTGTTTGTCTTACCATTTCTTTCATCAGAATCTTTTACCGTTCGTTTTAGCTTCTCAAAATTTTCTGAAAGTTGACGATTTTCATGAATTAGCTTTTCGTTTTCTTTCCTAATTCTTTCTACTTCAATTTTATCATTTTCGATTTTCTCAATTAATTCTTTTAATCAATCATTTGAAGCTTTTAACATTTTGTCATGGTTTAAGATCTGGTTTTCAACATCTCTGACTCTTCCTGTCAGTTCATCGATCTTTTTACCGATGAGGTAAGCAATTGTACTACAAACCTTGCAGTCTTTCATGCAATTTTTGCAGTCGCTCTCAGTTTTAGCTTTCTTACCTGACTCATTGATTGCATCATTCTGAATGACCTTGCTTTTAGACTCAGTGCCAGAACTAGAAACTACCTCTAGCTCTTTCGTAGCAAACACTTTGTCAGCCATCTTCTTCAAATTTTCTGCAGTAAACTCTTGTGACGTGTCAATAATCCCGTCATCAATTTTCTTTGACTGCTGCTCTTTCTCCTTTTCTTTTTCTTTAGCTTTTTCTTCAGTTTCTCCTCCTCCCCACCACTCTCTCTGTCTGGCTTCTTCTTCGTCAGCAATTTGTTTGGTGAGACTTTCAACATCAACGGTTTTTGGATCAACAGCTATGTTACCCTTGGGATCTAGGTAACATTCTCTATCAGCATCCCATATTTTCACCTGTTTTGCTTCTTTGTATGTATAACCGATTCTAATCTTTATGTTTTGGGCTTTCATCTTTCTGTTGATGTATTTCTCTTCTTCTGTTCTGCTATCTTTGAAAGGAACAATTTTTGTCACAAACGCATAGCCCACTGCATCCTCTTCTGGTAGTAGTTCACTCCAATCAAAACCTTCGTCATCATGAATAACAGCAAGAGCTCTTGATTTTTCTTTGGGGGTATCTTCAAGCTGTTTCATTCTGGGAGGTTCAGATTTGTTCTGATGATAGATTGCTCTTTTGTAGTAATCCTCTCTGAATGGATTTACAGTATCATCAGCAGGTGCGTTTCGACATTCACGTTTAAAATGTCCCTTTTGTTTACATCTGAAGCACGTAACCTTTGATTTATCAATTCCGAGCTTTGTGGAAGGTCCACCAATAGAATGTCTGCCTGTAATCTCCATGAACCTTTGTGCACGTCTAACCGCACTAGCCATACACCACCTGATATCTATCAACTCCATCTCTTCTGGGTCGATCTGATCATAATCCTCCTTGGTGAGGTTGGTGTTTCCAATTTTTCCCGCAACAAGGCTCTCGTATGATTCTAGGACAGATGCTAAAAACACCATTTGCTGCTTTGCGGATTCTTCACTAAAGTTTTGTGCATTCTTCAGATCCACAGCAATATTACATTGGAACAGATGCTTTGAAGCTGAATGGCTTGGAGTAGTTGACGATGAACCACTATGAAAACCACTGCTTGAACTCTCTTGATTTGACGTGTTAGAATTTTCAGCTGAGAAAGCTGTCTTAGGAGACACATTCTTCGGGATCATACTTCCTCGGTAATACAACTCAACATTCTGCTGATATGAGGAATGATTGACTTTGTATGATTTCTTGATCTCCAGCTCATGACTCTCCAGTCTTTCGATTAACAGATCAATCGTTAGATCCTCCGACTTGATTGTATTCTTTAGCATCAAAGCAAAGTATTGCCAGTCTTTCTCATCCGGCAGCGAGTCAAACAGTTTGTCAACTAATTCTTCTTGAGTATAAATGATTCCATGTCTTGCCAGCTCCATCTTCAGATGCCCAAATCTTTCAATCATCTTAGATACAGATTCGTTTTTCAAACATCCAAACAAATCAAATTCTTTTCTTAACAACTTCTTTTTGTTTTTAACTATCTCAGCACTACCCACACATTTCACTCTCAATTTCTCCCATAGATCTTTTGCATCTTTGTACTCAATCAACGATATTATGTCGTCTCTCACAGACTGATGAAGCAATGCAATGCATTTTTGTTCAGCAACATATCTATCTATATCCTCAGTTTCTGTCATATTTTCATAATCCGATATTCCCATATTGAAACCATTCTTCAAGCTTTTCCAACTTGGATACGCAAACGCTTTTAGCCACTCTTCAAACCTTTTCTCCCATCTATTGTATTCTTCAATCGCCATCAGTTTGGGAGGTTTGTTGTACGTTCCATAAGCACTCTCCACACTCAAAGCATCAGAAAGGGTTTTCTTTGCACTCGGATTAGAAGCATTTTCATTTGTGTTGTTTGATGTATCATCTCCGGTGTTTCCCGTGAAAGCAAAGGCATCACTAAACGGATTCATGAACTCATCCATCTTTACGTATCTGAAACAATCAACAAACACTTAGAAAAATTTTTGGATTTTTAAAAAACAATTTCAAGCGAAATCAGTTCAAGCGAAATCACTTCAAACGAATTCACTTCAAGCGAAATTACTTCACACGAAATTAGGGTTTTCACACGGAATAGTATTTCCAAACGAAATCACCAAGCAAAATCTAATTTCGTGCGGAATTAGCTTGGTTTCAAACGAAATCAAGTCACTTTGGTGCGAAATAGCTGATTTCGTGTGGAACGCTCAAACGGAATCTGATTTCGTGTGAAATCAAACAGCACTTTCAAACGGGATTTGATTTTGTGTGAAATCAAACAACAATCTCAAGCGAAATTAACCACAAAAGCTAATTCCGTGTGAAATCACAAGTGCTATTTCGAGCGAAATTATGATGACATCATCATTTCGGCCACCATTTTGTCAAATTGATCCAAATTTAGTTCAAATTTTGGTCCAATTCTTTCAAGGATTCTTTAAAACAGTGTTTTACATGATATATGTGAAATTCAGTCCAATTTGTCCGTTAAATTTCGTTTAATTTTGAAAAGAAGGAGTAGAAGTGATGAAAACAAGCTGAATTGGTATAAACTCTTCGTCCTGAGCTATGATACCACTTGTTGGATCGTCGTGTGACCCTAATGAGTCAATCAGAAGAGTTTATGATCTATTTCAAAGGCGGAATCAGTGAAATAGACGTGAAACAGCTTAATTCCTCTTAATTATCTTTTTATTAATGATTTCAAAGCAATCCTGATCGTTTGACAAACTGGCAGCACCTCGGCTCTGAAATCTCGAACGTTACAAATGAACCAACAACTCAGCTATTTATAGATGTGGTAATTTCGCTTGAAAGTGGCACTGACCATTTCACACGAAATTACCCATTTACACACAAACCCTAGATTTTAACCTGCTGAGCACTGGTTTATCCTATCTAGACATAAGACTCGATAAATACGAAGTTAACAGACATTTGTGCACCAACACTGGGTGATTAGTCTGGGAGACTGGTTGGTTTAGTCTGGGAGACTAGGTGGGTTAGTCTGGGAGACTAGGAAGGATAGGAAGTTTCATGAAGAATAATGTGAATACATGATTACATGATGAATTGTCTTTGCTTGCAATACACTAAGTGTTAGTAATTACTATGGATACACATGCTATGATTATTACGTCAGACACTGAGAGTGATCCTGATATGCTGACCGAGGACGAGGACGACTTCCAACCGTCCGCGCTACTAGACTTTGGTAACGATTTACCCTTGCTGATTGCTTCCCCGACAAGGATCTTTTGTCATCCTAGTTGTAGTCCATGATCACCTCATCACTGGTCATCCCGCTGGTGAGCGCACCATGGCTCTGATCCTTAATGATGTACCTCCTGTGGACATCCCTTCCGAAGGTTGGCTATTCGACGAGTAGTTGGTGATGACGTTGACATATTATTGATGGTCCTCCTGATGACTCCCATGATAATGAAAAGTTAGACGAGAACGTTGTTACTAGTTTCACTTCTTGAGACCCCTGTTATCAAGCTATCCTCTGATCTAGTATACACTTGATTTCAGACTCCTTTGAGTCTGCGACATTTTCAGCTTTACAGACGATCAGGTGACCGCTTTTTGCTGCTGATTTGGACGACGACACCGCTATGACTGCTGCACTATCACCTGCTCGAAATCCCATACCTTCACACGACCCAGAGCCTGCTCTTGAGACAGCTCCAGTTCCTTTTGGGACAGCTTAATGTTGCACCTGCTGACCCTGTGCCCTTACTTGATCATAAGCCTATTTCTTTTGGTTTATCAAATATTGCACCCCTTATACCTGACCCAGTACCTGCACCTGATGACCTTCTCTTTTATTGGGACTTTTGTTCCTGCACCTGCACCCGCTGATGTTGCTCATTTGGAGACCGACATCCATTGCGCTGACATGCCTACCACTTTCTTTCAGGACATACCCGCACCCCTGAAAAGTACTCCAGGTCAACACCCGCATGACGATCCTTTTGCTACAGCAGCACTTTCCCCGGCCTCACAGGCCACACCGTCTGCTACTTTCACCTCTACACTGCTGGACGAGCCATTTCGATGGTTCCTATCATACACTATGCTGATATTAGACCCTTACATTATGCAGGCTACACATGGGATGAATTGCTCCTATAACATCAGCTATAGTTTGAGGATATGAGTCGCAGAGTTTTGGAGCTTGAGCTGACACCACGTCCTCCACCCTGCCTATTGCCAGTATACTTTGATCCTCCACATTTATCAAAGATCCCTTTTGCGCTCTCACTTGCTGCTATTACACCTTTCCCAGGTTTTTTATGCTCGTTTCCTTACTGTCGAGCGGCAGATCAGTTAATTTCTTCGACGTATATACAATGTAGGATCGTTTTACCGACCAAAGCAGTCGATCAGAGACAATACACAACTGTTTGAGAGGCGGAAACAAACAAACAACTTTGAATCAGTAAAGAAACGAGTAGAAAACAGAGTATGATACTTTTAAACTAGTTTCTCATTAATATTTCACGTGAAAATCGGGCAGCACTTCGTTACACAATTTCTAATTCCGTGCCAAATGAGAAACACATCACACCTATATATAGGCTAGTGATTTCGCTTGAAATGACCACATGTCATTTCAAGTGGAATTAACAAAACTGATTTCGCTTGAAATGACCATGTGTCATTTCAAGCGGAATTACATCAAAACACATAAATTTACACTTTCAACCCCTGTAAACCCTAAACAAACATGACCTAGACTTAAGACATAGGCTATAGACATTATGCACCAACAAACTCCCCCTTGGATATTGCCGGAGTCTTCAGTCTGGTCTTCAGCTCTTCACAGTGACTTAAACTTCTCTTACCTCGGCTTAGGCTTTTTCCTCAGTAACTTCCTAAGCTTCTCGTTCTCTTCAACTCTTTTCTTTTCTTCAGCAGTCATTCTTTGCACAACTGTATGCCTCAGCATGTTATCTTTGTCTTCACGTGCCTTCCGTTCTTTCTCAGCCTTCGACTTTTCTTCTTGCTCTATCTTTCGCCATTTAGATAACCATTTGCTCTCAGCGTTGATATTTTTCTGGAAACATATGGATACAACCTTCTAAAATTGCATCGCTTGATCTCTATCTTCAGCATTGAAGTAGATCTTGTTTACAAACAAACATTCTATGTCTTTAGCAGAGCAATTCACCAGCCATAGAGGATCATACACAAAGATTTCTCTAACTTCATTTTCAGCCCTATAGGTTATTACAGCTTCTGTTGACAAACAGCTGTATACCCAACACACAAAACCTTTATGAAAATCCTGCTCCATTTTTGGCACAAGAATATTCTTGATCACTTTAGGCTTCTTCACATGCAAGATTGTTTCTTTAGTACCAGTCACTGGATTTACCCTCTTCACTTTCTTCGGGTAGTGAGGCTTCCAGTGTTTGAAATCTTTTAATGCTTCATACTTTATCAGACCCCACATAGGCACATCATTTTTCCTGATAGGATAGTTTAATGTTCTAACCTTTGACAACTCTTCCACATCCCACCAGGGTAGAGACATGATATCATAAAGACGTTCAAAATACTGTACACCGTACTCTCTCCTGATAGCATATGCATTCACATGTGGCAAGAATCCCCAACTAATAATGTCACCAAGTGAAACATCTCTATCTCTCTTGTAAAACTTTAATGGCCGCTTAAACTTTCTTTCATTACTATGTCTAAACCACTTCTTGCGTTCTTCTTTCTGTGCATCTTTAGTAGTACCATCAAAATTCTTATCTTTAAGACATTCAGCAACTTTCTTTCTTAATTCATCTGCGTTTGCTTGACTGAAGAACTCGACAAGCGTTGGAAAATTGGAAGTGTCTTCATTCACACTTTCTTCTTCACTACAATCTTCAACCTCTACTCGATCATAGTTATCTGCCTCATCAACATATTTGTACTCATACTCAGGCTGTTGATTGACATCAAATGCATTCAACTCCTCTTCAAAATCAAACTTGAAATCAGGATAATCAATCTTCGTCAACTCAATAATCTCAGCCATTGTGTATGTATGCCTGATTTCTCTTTCTTCTACCTCTGGCTCTAGACGTAGAATCAATTTTTCAACATTATCAACATTAGAATCATCAACGTTCTCCCCCTCTCCTGTTGCATCCTCAGCTTCTTCATTTGCATCATCGTGAAGAAAATCATCAACATTTTGTTCATTCGATACTTCAGTAACTTTTACACCAGTGCCACCCTGATCATCATCATCATTATCATCATCACTGTGACTGCTTGCAGAATATACATCATCATCTACATCATCATTTTCACTGTCATCATCTTCATCATTAATGATGTCGTCAATCAACACATCTTCATCAAAAATACCGAAAACAACAGATAAAGGAATAGGATTCTGGATAGATGATTCAGACAGAGTTGATAGAACAATCGCCCTCTCTTCAGAAACACCTTCAATACCTTTTTCCTTATTTTTCATATCAGCATCAATCTCTGCTTGTCTTTGAGTTCTAACTTCTTCAATCTTTATCTCATCAAATTGTTTCTCAACAGACTTACCAAGCATCTTTTCTAACACTTTGTTTATCATATAAATTTCATGCTCTTTCACTGCTTTGGCTACCTCTAACTCTTTGTTCTTCAATTCAAAATACTTGTTCTGCTCGTCTCTGCGAGCTTTCTCTTCTAGTAATTCAGCAATCTGAACTTTCATAACATCAATTTCAGATTCATCAGCTTCAATCTTTTTCAACAAAGAAGAGTTTTCAACTTCCACAGACTTAACACGTTTTTCCAATTTCTTCTCACGATCAACCAACTTCTTGTTTTCAACTAAAACTTCTTCAACTTTCTTTTCCAAACTCTTAACTTGCTCATCAGTCGCAAAATTGAAATCACCAATGTCAAGATTAATACCCTCAGGAACAGTTGGAAAAGTTTTGTAACCAGATGAACCAGGTGTAGTTTGGACCGGTGGTTGTGTGGATGGTGGTGTTTGAAAGATTTGCTGTGATGTGAGAATAGGTTGTTCTTGGATTGGTGTTTGATGTGGTGGTGATAAATGTGGTGAAGTAGATTGTCTTGGAGGTGATTGGTGTAGTGGTGATTGGATTGGTGAAGGTTCAGATGGTGGTGATGATGGTTGACTGGGTTCTTGAATAGGTTTCTTGTTCAGCAGGATCTTCAACGTCTTTTTCACCTTTGGAGTAACCATATGTTTCCTTGCAGTTGCTTTCTTTTAACCTCCAGAAGTAGGTGGCGTTTGAACATCTTCTTGAGAAGGAATGTACACATCATCATCTTTACCACTCCTTTTTCTCTTTTTCTGTTTTTCTTTCTCTACAACAGACATTACTTTCTTATAACGTTCAGTCTCATCAACTTCATCTTCCGAAGAACTTGTTGTACTTTTGTTTACATCGTGACTTTCATCATCACCAGCTACTTTTTTCTTTTTCAGCATTATATTCATTAAGAGATTTCAAAAACTTTGTAGATTCAGGAGATAAACGAACATCTCCTTCAACATTAACTTCAGCTTCAGCTTCCTCCTCTGATTCATCAACAAGCAGTGTCTTAACAGCTTTCTTTTGACGCTTTTTGGGTTGTGATGAAGAACCCTCCTCCACTTGAACTTTTGGAGTTTCTTTCCTACTCCTCTTCTTTTTCTCTTTCAAGAACCAATCGTTTCGAGTTACTTTGAATTCTTCAAGTGTTTTTAATTCATCTGCATAACTCTTCTCTTTCATTTCTTCCTCATTTCTCCAGTTCTGATGATTGATTGGATCTGGATCTTGATAATTCTTATCTTTGATGAAACCAAAAAATTCAGCTTTAGACTTTGGCTCTGGATAATTTGGATGATATCTTGCCAATTGTTTCACAGAATCATTACTCATGTGAGATAACACCAATAGATCATTGTTTTCATCTCTTTCAAGATCAGGATATGCATGATCTATCATCATTTGAACAAATCATGGATACACCCAAGTCTTGCTCTTTGAAGTAATGTTCTCAACCATATAATGAAACACAATCTTCAAAAAATTATACTTCTTGTTTAAAACGAGAGTTGTCACCATGTTCATTTGATAATCTCTCATAGCATCATAACCTCCCTTGCAATGACTCAGAGATTGCAATACTGAATGAATCAGAAACTTGTAAGGTTTTGTAAACTTTGACTTCAATAATTAGCACTGTTTAAAGCACCAACATAACCCATCCGCAACATGCAACCTTTGACCATTCTCTCAGGAAATTCTGATGGAGAATTTTCATCGTCCGGAAAATCTATCACCTCACGAACAAGAGCCTCTGAGATAATAATTGGTTTTTCTTTACCATTCAAGCTCACAATTGAGTTTATTGTTTTGTGTTCATCGTCATATGTTGCTTTCTCCCAAAAACGCTTAATATGTGATCTAAAAACCAAACGTTGATTCGTCAAAGCTTTCTGAATCGGCAACCTTCTCATAAAATCCAGAATACTCTGGAATTCGGACAGCTTTGGTATCTGTTCCTCATCAAAAACACAACAACTGTTGTGTAATGGATCAAAAATCACATTTGAAGCCTGAAAACAATAACATACAACCAAATTATCACTTAGAAAATTTTTTCAATTCAAAACAACATTCAAACGTAATTACACATTTACATGGAATGACATTTTCAAAAGGAATCGCACATCATGTGGAATGACAAATTGAAGCGAAATCACTTTTGTCAGTTTGAAGTGAAATAGCTTGTTTTAAAAAAAATGTGTATTTCAAACAGAATACCATTTTGAAGCGGAATACCCATTTGAAACGGAATCACATCTCATACTAAAACATTGTTTGAAGCGAAATCAACTGATTTCAAAAGAAATCAGTTTCAAGCGGAATACCTTGTTTCAAACGGAATCATGAACAATTTTCAAAACCTTTTCTAATGATGAAATTTTTAACTGGGTTTGTTCTTTATCAAATTCCGAGCATGAAGGTGTGATTTAATTTCATTTTAACCCACAGAAATGTTCTAGATCTAAGACTGAAAAACCTGTTCATCGTTATTCAAGCAAAAACATCAGATCTAGTTCAATCAAAACCCTAACACAGTTCTACAACACATTCCGCCCACACATATATGATTTTTGTTCATTATATGTCAAAATCAAACCCTAGATCTACGTTATTGTTCCTGTTCATCGCCGACCAAACACAATAGTTCAGATCCGGGTCAAATTGACCATCAAACTCACCTTTCCCATGATAATAGTTGTGTAAACCAACTAAAATCAAGATTTCTAATCAACAAATAGGCAGAGTAACGGCTGTAAAACAATGATTTTGGGATTTCGCTTGATATTGCCTTGAACAGTGGTTTGAAGCGGAATAACAAGAATGAGTTGTTCAAGCGGAATACCCCCACTATTTATAGACAGCCTAATTCCACTTGAAATAGGCACAAGCAAGTTCAAGCGGAATCACCAATTCAGGCGAAATCATGTTTTCAAGCGGAATTACCTTTTTCAAGCGAAATTACTTTTTCAAAATTTCAAATTTTTAACTTTTTGATATTTTACCGACACACCCAGTTAACCAAGTCCAAGTTAATGACCTTGGTCAACTGTTCAGCCTACCAAGTCCAAATTAATGACCCTGGTTGACCGATTTATGAAGTTTGCTGACTTTCTGAAACAATTTAAGTTCAAGTTAATGAACTTTCAAACTTTCAAGCAAATACCAGTCATTTTTTCAATCTTCTGCTTACCCAACCCTCATGATCCAGACTTGTTCAGCACATAAGACTTTGATCCTCAGATCTCCAACGTCCGTTGTCGAAAATAAGATGAAAAAATAAATCTTTTTGTATTTTAAATTTGCTAAACAAACAGACAATCTTTTTGGTTTTTGATAAGCAACAAACTGTACACACAATATTTTTGTAAGTGTGTTAGGGGATCATATCAGCTGCCGACAAGATACGAGTACCGTTAAGCTTTGATTACATTTTTAGCATTAAACAATTTGCATTGATTGCCGATATACTGGTCCACTTAAATTTTCACACAATTTTCAATTTGTTCAGGATACGAATTTAGTGTTTTAAGGCTTAACTTTTACATCTGTACCACCTCAGAATATACTCCCGTATCCAGATCCCAATATTCAGTCTTACAGGTGAGTATACCTAGATGATATCTGTAAGGGGTTAATTGCGAGGGCCGTGAGAGCTCAGGTCAGAACTTCCGTTCAGCAGAGAGATGACGGCTTCGACTTTAGGTGGGTCCCCTTTAGGGGATCTTTTTTACAACAGCACATGATTAGCATTTTGCAATGTTTCATCATTTTTTATGCTGAGGGGAGGCTTATATTTCAAAGCAGCGTAAAGTATTCTCCGGGGACTAGGGCATTGCTTCCGCAAAATCAGAAGTCCCAGGATAATACCCCATATATCACTAAGCATAAAGACCTAGTATCTCAGAAAGAGGGACCTTTCAAACAAGATTTAGGTTTATATCCCGAACAAACCTACTAAATGTGTAAAAACCTATCGGCATATCATCTACAAGACTGCTTAACACATTTAAACTTTACATTTCTTTAGCGTACTGCACTGTCTAGCTGATGTACTATCATTTCCCCTTTTTACACAAACTCATTTTTTACTTTTTCAATGTTTTTGGATTTTGAAATTTTATCATGTTTTTGTATTTTTCTGCAAACATTCTCCCCCTAAAAACAAAAACATATTTTTGGGTTTTTGGTTCTATCAAAAGCAGAAAAACAAACTGTACAAAAACTTGACAACATAACGCGGATCACATCAGATCGTCGTCCTCCTCGGCTTCACATTCAACAACCCTCCCAGAAAACAGATTTTTCATCCCATTTAATTTCAAAAGATAATTAAATCTCTTTTTATCAAAAGGTTTTGTGTAAAAATCAGCCTTCTGTTCATCGGTGTGTATAGGTTCAATTCTAATCAATTTCTTCTCGTGACAATCATGGATGAAATGATGTCGAATTTCTATATGTTTTGTTTTAGAATGGTGAACTGGGTTTTTCGTTATGTTTATCGCTGCCTCATTGTCCACAAATATGGGTGTGTCCAAGAACTGCAAACCAAAGTCTTGCATCTGCTGTTGGATCCAAAGGATCAGAGAGCAACAGCTCGAGGCCGAAACGTATTCAGCCTCGCACGTAGAGAGCGCTACTAAGGTTTGTTTCTTGCACTGCCAAGTGACTAGTCGAGTTCCGAAGAACTGACAGCCTGCAGTGGTGGATTTAGCATTCTGTTTGCAGCTACCAAAATCCGAATCAGCAAAACCTGTGAGAGAGAAATCGCCAGACTTAGGATACCACAAGCCGGTGCTTGGGCAGCCTTTCAAATACCGTAAAATTCGTTTCACGATTGTCAAGTGTGACTGGCGTGGGCTGGACTGATATTGGGCGCATAAACACGTCGGATACATGATGTATGGGCGAGAAGCAGTAAGATACATCAAAGATCCAATTATCGACCGGTAATAAGTCTCATCCACTTTTTTCTCCACTCTCATCTGGGAAAATACCGTGATTTTGAGCCAGGGGGTTGATGTTGAAGTAGATTCAGACATGTTAAACTTCTCCAGGACATCGTTCACGTATTTGGTTTAATGAATGAAGATTCCTTCGGGCATTTGCTCGACTTGCAGCCCTAAGAAGAACTTCATCTCCCCCATTGAGCTCATCTCAAAATTCTTCTTCATAACTTTTTCAAAATCTTTACACAAGTCGTCATTTGTTGAACAAAAGATGATGTCATCGACGTAGATCTGCACGATTAAAAGATGACCTGCAACTTCCTTTGTGAACAGAGTACTATCAATTGTCCCTCTGGTGAACCCGTTGGCCAGCAGATGTTGGGAAAGCGTCTCATACCAGGCTCTCGGGGCCTGGTGAAGTCCGTAAAGCGCTTTATCCAGAAGATAGACTTTGTTCTTGTGTAGTGGATCAGTGAAACCCGGTGGTTGTCCCACATACACTTCTTCTTTGATTTTTCCATACAAGAATGCAGATTTCACATCAAGTTGGTAGACTTTGAATCCTTTCCATGACGCAAACGCCAGGAAGATCCTAATAGCCTCAAGTCTAGCAACAGGCGCATAAACCTCATCATAGTCAATGCCTTCTTGCTGACTGAATCCCTGTACTACCAATCGTGCTTTGTTTCGAACAACGACTCCTCTATCATCTCTTTTGCACTTGAATACCCATTTTGTATTTATAAGCTTTTAATTTTCAGGAAGGTCTACTAATCTCCAAACTCCAAACTTCTCAAACTGCTGCAGCTCTTCCTGCATAGCGTTCACCCAGCTGTCTTCAGTCAAGGCTTCCTTATACGTTCTGGGTTCAATCTGCGAGATAAAACACTTAAGTGAGAATTCTTCCTGTAAAGGAGCAACAGATGAATAAAAACATGTAAGAGCTCTGTTGATCTGATCCCGCGTCTTTACTCCACTCTGAAGATCACTGATTATCTGCTCTGAAGGATGATAAGATAAAGTTCTTGGCATTGCAGTGTCAGGTACATTAACTTCCGATTGCAAGTTCGTAATGTCTTGATCACCGGTGTGATCCTCAGCTTCTGTCGTTGCAACATCTGGTTCCTCGTCAAAAGTCGGACCGTCTTCCGATTCTGAGTCGTCAGAATTATCAAATGTCGGAGCTGGTTCCTCTGGTGGTTCGTGTGTCGTTCCACTTGGACCTGCCTCGTGATCATTAGTACCCCTGGTGGGTTGAGAAACTACCAACGGTCTTGGCACCTGATCTTGTGAACTAGATTGTTGCTGTTGGTACAATAGTACAAGTTCCTCTACACTTGGCTCGGTCGGAAGTTGGAAAGACTCCCAGAGTTTGTCATAATCGAACAGGAATCTTTGTCTGGGAAGTTGCGATGGCGCAGTATGCTTCTGACAATCTACATGCTGAACTTCAATTACCTTCCTTAGGCACGGTACGAACACTCTCTTCAGCGGGCTCGCGTAACCTACAAAGAAACCCTCATTAGATTTAGCACCAAAATTACCATTAGGATCTATATAGGTACATGGAGATCCAAACGCTTCTAAAAACTTCAAATTTGGTTTGTAACGATGAAGAAGTTCAAAACATGTTTTCTTGTATTTCATCACTGTGAGGACTCTATTCAGTGTGTAACAAACTGTTGCCACTGCTTCACTCCAGAAAAATATTGGCAACTTGGAATCGGCAAGCATTGTTCGAGCTGTTTCAATCAAGGTTCGATTCTTTCTTTCAGCTACACCGTTCTGCTGTGGAGTGTATGGTGCACTGAATTCATGAAGAATTCCTTTCTCGTTACAGAACTCGAGCATTCTATTATTCTTGAACTCCATTCCATTATCGCTTCTTATTCTTCTGATCGGCAGCTTATACAGCGTTTCCATCTTCCTGAATAATACCATCAACGACTCAAAAGTTTGGTCTTTTCTTTCCATGCACACAACCCACGAAAACCTTGTGAAGTCATCAGTAACCATAAGACAGTATAAGTCACCGCTAACACTTTGTACATTGACAGGTCCGAACAAGTCCATGTGAAATCTTTCAAGCGGGACTCTGATTGAATTCAGCAACTTCTGTGGATGCGGCTTCTTTGTTTGTTTTCCTTTCTTGCACTCTATACAATCATCATTTAAATGAAAGTTTTTCAGATTTACACCTTCGACTAAATCATTGTGTACAAGAAAGTTCATTTTACGCACATGAATGTGGCCCATCTTTCGATGCCACATTCTTGACTCTTTTTCAGTCGCTTTGGTTTTTGTCACAAAACATTGTTTCTGATGATCTGTTGTTGTTGCGACACTCATATCAAGAATATACAAGTCATTTTCTCGTGGAGCTCGCAACAACACCATATCCTCAGGAATTTTAAAACCAGGTTTTAAGACAAGACATTCATTTTTAGTGAAATATACGGTAAAAGACTTGTCACAGATCTGTGAGATACTCAGCAGATTGTTTTCAAGTTCTATTATGTAGTTCACTTTTTCAAACGATATAACTCCATTCGTTAAAGTTCCTTGACCAACTATCTTGCCACCCTGATTCCCAGCAAATCCCACATATCCTCCATTGATAGACTTCACGTCATATAGCAAAGCTAGCATTCCAGTCATATGCCTTGAAGCTCCGCTGTCCATTATCGACCTCGGAAGCCCCTTCACACATTGAAGAAATTTATTCAAACAATGAGGCCCATGATTTCTTTACATTCGGAACACTACCAAACATAAGATCACAATCCACTTCAACTTTCGGAATACTAAAAATGACATTTGGGACCACAGGTTTAGATTTTGATTTTAAATCTTCCTTTTTAATCGGTGGAAACTCCTCAAGAAACTTATCAAGTTCAAATTCAAGTTTCTTAACATCATCATTAAAAACTTTTGATTTAGTTTTCAAAACATTCTCCATCTTCTTTACTTCAGCTGACTGTTTTGGTTTTGCCACCCATGATTGGTTTTCAAAAACTTTCATCTTTGGACAAATTTTTGAAGTCTTTTGGGTTTTCAAAGATTCGCCAATCTCAAAAGTTGATTTCGGCTTTTCTTCGGACTTTAAAGATTCACCTCTTTTCAAGATTCGAACGAGGGAAACCATGGGTTTTTTACCCTTAACATCAGTTGGAACTTTGGGTTTTGGTTTTTGCAAAACAGGTTTCTCAATTCTTTTCATGCATTGTTTGGCCATGTGACCAATTTCATTGCAGCGGTAACAAATTCTTTTGTCATATTCGACAAAAGTTGATTTGTAGGTCTCTTCTCTCAACTTCTTTGCTGCATTGAAATCATCAACGGCTTTTTGACTGAAAATATACTCCTTTTTAGCATCAACACTAGGACCTTCAACAAAAACATCACTCATCTTTTCCTTTGGTTTAATATTCTTCTTAGCCATTTTCTTTTCAAATCCAACCCCTTTGTTTTTGAAATTGTTTCCATTTTTCTTGTTATTACCACCATTTCCCTCCCACTCTTTCTTTCCTGAGTTGTTTGGTTGTGTTTTAACAAAAAAAAATTAGGTTTTGAAAAGAACTCATTGTTGTTTACCTCAGAAATGTCAATCTCGACCAATTTAAACACCTTTTCAACATTCTCAATTCTTGCATTCTGGAGTGGATACTCAAAATCAGAATAAAGTTTGTCAGTTCCAATCATTGTGTAAACCACAATGATCGAATCATCATTCGCGACTTTGTCTGATTTTGGTATAAATCTGTCTAAAAAGTTACCACCTTCTTCAGTATCAGAAATAGAGTTCTTAGAATGAGTTTTCACAGTCTCAAACTCCGAGTTATCACTTTCTTCGTCTAACACTTGGTCAACAACGGTTTTGATTACATGTGACTCATTATCAGTGTCGGACGGAGAGAATGTAACATCAATACTCTCAGGCAACTCATTCTCAATGGTTCTCAGTTTGAGGTTCAAAGCAGCTTCCACCCCATCTGGATACTTCTGTGTGTAATGATTCCACATTGGGGGTGGAACACTGTTAAAGACAGGTGTTGAATCTGGTTGTTTCAGGACAATCTGATCAATCACATATGAAGATGCAACATAACTCATCAACTTCTTATCAATTCTTTCATTCTCAATTTTTGTTAACTCTAACTCCTTTTTTAATGAAGCAATCGTGTCCAAATGAAAGTTGATTTCCACTTGTTTATCAAAAATTGTTGATTTTAACAATCTTGTGGCTTTATCGTTTTCAAGACTCTCCTTTTGAATCATTTTGATAGATTTAGCCAATTTGTCATAAGCTTCTTTTACTTCACTTAGATCAAATTTAATTTCATCAGTATATTGTTTCAGTTCCTGAAACTTTTTTTCTTTTTCAAGACACTCATTGCAGTTTTTGCATGAAGTTTCAGAAATTGAATCAATCTTTTCAACAGTTTTTCCTTCTTGATCAATTTTAACATCCTGTTTACCGACACCATTCGACTCTGACTCAGACACTCCTTTAATTTTGACCTCCTCACTTTCAGATTTCTCGTCAGACTCCTTTTGACCTGACTCTGTTTTGATCGACACATTTTCAACTGACTCAGTATCAACAGACTCTGGTTCTATAGATTCTGTGTCTACCTCTTTCAGTTTCCCCATCAAGGCTTTGTCAGCAATTTCTTTCAGTGTCTCTTCAGTCATTTCTTTGGAGACATCGGAGATTTCTCAACACCATACTGAGGACAGAATCCTGTTGTTGGCTCACTGAAAAAACCTGCAAAAGATTCAAACACATTAGGAGGCATAATTGATTTTAAAGAACTAGTTATAACCTCCTGTTCGGATTGAAAATAGTAGACTTCTGCAACAACTTCTTCGAGATCAGCCAAACTTTCTTCAGACACATCTTCACTAACAACTTCTGTTTCAACAACACTCTCTGACTCCTCCACAATCTCAGCCAGGGATATATTTATCCCAACTGAAACCTTCAGCAACCTTCTCATCATCTTGGTTGACTATAAGAGCCTTTTCTGGCTTGTTTTCAATCTGAGGTCTTTGAACAACTGGTTGTTGATTTGTCTTGTGATAGATCGCTTGCCTGTAATAATCGTTGGTAAATGGATTTTGGTGGTTGTTGACCTCTCTATTCAAACACTCCCGCTTAAAATGCCCCTTCTCTTTACATCTGAAACACGTCACTTTTGATTTATCAAATCCGAGCTTGCTGTCTGGTCCTGACAAACTGTTCCGACCGTAATTTCCATAAACCTTTGGGCTCTTCTTACCAAACTAGCCATTCCCCATTTGATGTTAATCAGCTCTAGCTCCTCTGGATCGATTTGATCGTAATCCTCCTTTGTCATGTCTGGATTACCGATCCTCCTGTTGGTGCATTTAATGTCTGTTAACTTCGTCTTTATCGAGTCTTATGTCTAGATAGGATAAACCAGTGCTCAGTGGGTTAGAAACTAGGTTTTATGTGTAAAAGTGGGTAATTTCGCTTGAAAGTGTCAATGACCAGTTCAAGCGAAATTAACATTGTAATTCCGCTTGAAATGGGCAATGGCAGCTTCAAGCGAAATTACTAATTCCGCTTGAAATAGTCATGTCATTTTCAAGCGGAATCACCACGTCTATATATACCTGAGCATGATGGTCATTTGAAACGGAATTAGAAGTTGTGTTTTCAGAGCCGAGGTGCTGCCGGATTGTTATCTGAATTGTAAAAGCTCAGGAAATCAGTAAAAGAAGATAATTAGAAAGTATCAAGCTGTGTTACGTCAATTTCATTGATTCCGCCCTTGATTTTGATGTTGAACTCTTCAGATTGACTCATTAGGGTCACACGTCGATCCAACAAGTGGTATCAGAGCTCAGGACGAGGAGTTCATACCAATTCAGCTTGATTTCATTGGATTCTTTCACTTCTACTCATTCTTTTCTGATTTGAACAAGATTTAACGGTCGAAATGGCTTAAAACTCACATATATCACGCGGAATAGTGTATTAACTAATCCTTGAAAGAATTGGACTAAAACTCGATCTAATTTTGATAAAACTTGTATTTCCACTTGAATATGTCGTTGTTATTTCAAACGGAATTACGTTTTGAGACTAATTCCGCTTGAAACTGCAAACTGATTTCAAACGAAATCACATTCCGCTTGAATGTTCAAGCGAAATTAGCTATTCCGCTCCAAAGTTGATTCCGCTTGAATTCAACCTAATCTCGCTTGAAGTGATTTCGCTTGAAGTGATTTCGCTTGAAGTGATTTCGCTCGAACTGATTTCGCTTGAAACTGTTGTTTTTAAAATCCAAAAATTTTCTAAGTATTTGTTAAGTGTTTCAGGTACTTGAAAGTTGGATGAGTTTATGAATCCGTTCAGTTTTGCTTTTATGGGAAGTTCAGGAGATGATACAACAAACGACACAAATGAAAACGTTTCAAAACCGAGTGCAAAGAAATCTCTTTCCGATGTTTTGAGTGTGGAGAGTGCTTATGGGACATACAACGAACCACCAAAATTGATGGCGATTGAAGAATACAATAGATGGGCTACACAGTTTGATGAGTGGCTTAAAGCGTTTGCATATCAAAGCTGGAAGAGTTTAAAGAATGGTTACATTTTGGGAGGACATAGTGGTGAAAGTTTGACAGATACTGATGAGATTGAAAGATTTGTTGCTGAACAAAAGTGCATTGCTTTGATTCATCAGTCTGTGAGAGATGATATAATATCTTTGATTGAGTATACAAATGCTCAAGATCTTTGGGAAAAATTAAGAGTAAAATGTGTGGGTAGTGCTGAAATAGTCAAAAACAAAAAGAAACTGTTAAGAAAAGAGTTTGATTTATTTGGATGTTTGAAAAACAAATCTGTTTCTAAGATGATTGAAAGATTCGGGCATTTGAAGTTGGAGCTGGCAAGACATGGGGTTGTATATTCTCGAGAAGAATTAGTTGACAAATTGTTTGACTCACTACCAAATGAGCTAGACTGGCAATACTTTGCTTTGATGTTGAAGAATACAATCAAGCCACCAGAAGTTTTGACAGTGGATTTGCTTATTGAAAGACTGGAGAGCCATGAGTTAGAGCTCAAGAAATCCAGCAAAGTCAACAACTCATCTTATCAACAGAATGTGGAGCTGTATTACAGAGGGAGTATGATTCCGAAGACTGTGTCTCCAAAAACAGCATTTTCTTCAGAGAGTTCAAACACAGTGAATCAAGAAACTCCTAGCAGTGGTTATCATACTGGATCATCATCAACTGCTCAAAATCAATTTGTTCCAAAGAATTTGTTCCAATGCAATATTGCTGTGGATTTAAAGAATGCTCAAAACTTTAGTGAAGAATCTGCTAAGCAACAAATGGTGTTTTTAGCATCTGTTTTAGAATCTTACGAAAGTCTTGTTGCAGGTAAAATTGGAAACACTAACCTCACCAAGGAGGACTACGATCAGATTGACCCTGAAGAGATGGAACTGATCGACATCAGGTGGTGTATGGCTATTGCGGTCCGACGAGCACAACGCTTCATGGAGATTACTGGCAGACATTCAATTGGAGGACCATCTACAAAACTTGGCTTTGACAAATCAAAAGTCACGTGCTTCAGGTGTAAACAAAAGGGACATTTCAAGCGTGAATGTCAAAACGCACCTGCTTATGATACTGCAAATCCATTCAGAGAGGATTACTACAAAAGAGCAATCTATCATCAGAATAAATCAGAACCGCCCAGAATGAAGCAGCTTGAGGATACCCCCAAAGAAAAATCAAGAGCTCTTGCTGTTATTCATGATGATGAAGGTTTTGATTGGAGTGAACTGCTACCAGAGGAAGACGCAGTGGGATACGCTTTCGTAGCAGAAAAGATTATTCCTTTCAAAGACACCAGAAATGAAAAAGAAAAATACATCAGCAGAAAGTGTAGAGCAGAATACAAGATGATCAGATTATCTAAGATATTCAATGAAGCCAAGAGAGCAAAAAGATGGGATGCTGATAGAGAATGTTACCTTGACCCCCAAGGAAACATTGCTATTGATACGAAAACTCTTAGTCTTGAAGCTTTCATTGAGCAATTTGCTGAAGAAGAAGAAGAAGAAGAAGAAGCCTTACAGAGAGAATAGTGGGGAGGTGGTGAAGAGAAAGAAAAAGAGAAAGAGTTGCAGCCAAAGAAGGTTGATGACGGGATTATTGATACATCAAAAGAATTCACCGCTGAAAACTTGGGAAAGATGGCTGACAAAGTGCTTGCTGCAAAAGAGCTTGAGGTAGACTCTAAGTCTGAAACTGAGTCTAAAAGCAAGGTCAGTCCAAACGTTTCAACAAGTGAGTCAGGTAAGAAAGTCAAAGGTGATAATGACTGCAAAAGTTGCATGAAAAACTGTAAGTTTTGTAGTACACTCACTTACCTCAGTGATACAAAGGTTGAAGAACTGACAACAAGAGTCAGAAAGGTTGAAGATCAGATTCTAGACCGTGACAAAATGCTAAAAGCTTTAAATGATCGAGCTAAAAATTTAACTGAGAAAATTGAAAATGATAAAATTGAAGTAGAAAGAATTTGGAAAGAGAATGAAAACCTAATTCATGAAAATCGTCAACTTTCAGAAAATTTTGACAAGCTAAAACGAACTGTAAAAGATTCTGATGAAAGAAATAGTAAAACCAACACAGAAAATGAGAAACTAACTTGTGTTCTTAGGATTAAAGAAGAGCAAATTAATAAACAGTTGGATGAAATTGCTAAGTTGAAGCTTCAGTTTGAAGAAGCTAAGATTGAGAATGAGCGCATCAATCTGAAATTAACCAGTTACAACTCCGCAAGCTTTGTTTTACAACACATTGTTCCCAAACCCATCGGAAAGAACAAAGCAGGCGAAGATGTTTACTCGGATGGAACTGGGGTTGGGTATCATCAGGTTCCACCGCCAGTGTTAAACAATTTCTCAAAGAAAAAGTCCGGGTTGGTTAATGATGAAGATGAAACAAATGAAATAAAACTTCCAGAATCAATTGATGTTACATATTCTACATCATCATCTGATGATAGTGTTCAATCAGAGATTGTTAAAAGCATGGCTGAAAATGTTTTGAAGTCTGATAGTGATTCAGTGGAGGATGATGAATGTTTTCTGGACAAATACATTCCGAAATCAAAATCCAAAAACAACTTAGGTGATGAACCGAGTCTTGTGAGGTATAAGATGGCTGGATCTGATAAGTTGTATTCGGATCAAGATTTTCCTGTAGAGAATGTGAATGTGGGCAAATTGAAAAATGTTTTCAAATTGGTTGAGATTGATGTGTCAGAGATCGAATGTTTGAAACAAGCAAAGAGGTAATTGAACTTTGAAAAATGTTTTCAAATATGGCAAAGCATCTGCCAGTTTATCAACCCACTCTTCATTAGTTTTCACAATATCTAAACGTTTCATTTCAACAACTAGGTGACAGTATCTCTCGATCAACTGTTTTGTTGTTTCACCTTTAATTCCCCTGAAGATGTCAAATTCTTTCTTCATCAAAGCAATCTTGCTTTTTATCATCGATACATTTCCCAAAAACTTCACTCTCAAAGCTTGCCACTCTAATTGTGAATAATCTTCATCTTGCAACAACACAAAGATATCTTCTTTAATCGCTTGTTGTAGAATACTCATCATCTTCTTCTCTGCTTTGAAATCTTCTTGTTCAGTTTGTGTCAACCTGCCAATCGACTTCACAAAACTCAAACCATCCTTAGGAGGAACATATTTCGATTCAATCTTCATCCAACACTCAAAATGATTGGCTTGTACCCAATTCTTAAACCTTCCAGACCAACTTGTATACTCATCAATATTCATCAGCTTAGGTGGTTTCTGCATCGTCCCGAGCTCATTCTCCATGTTCACGTTTTGTACTATACTAGCCGGGGTTTGTGCTACCGTCATTCCACCACCAGCAAACATGTTGTAAAACTCGTTATCCATTTCACAAAATCAATTTACTGAAAAAATTTTAAGTTTTGAAAACTGGTTATTTTTAAGTGAAAACACTTTCTACACGAAATACCACGAACGAAATGGACTTTCACAACAAAAACATGCTTTCAATCTGAATTAGGTTTTCAAGCGGAATTAGGTTTCAAGCTGAATTAGGTTTTTAAGCTGAATTAGTACTTTCAAGCGAAATCAAGTGATTTTCAAACGGAATTACCTTCTCAAGCGGAATCAGATGTTTTTCAAGCGGAATCAGATGTTTTTAAGCGGAATCACTTATTTCGCTTGAAATTACCACAATTTTTCAAACGGAATCAGATGGTTCGTTCAAGCAGAATTAGGTTTTTAGTCCATTTTTATCAGATTTAGTCTGAATTTTGATCTGATTCTCTCAAGGGTTTGTTAAAACAGTATTTTACACACAATATCAGAAAATCAGTCCATTTTGTCCGTTAAATTGTCCAGAAGTCCAAGAAAGTGTAGAAAAAGGCACTGATTCAAGTGTATTGACTCATCACTGGCTCTGATACCACTTGTAGGATCGTTTTACCGACCAAATGAGTCGATCAGAGACAATACACAACTGTTTGAGAGGCGGAAACAAACAAACAGCTTTGAATCAGTAAAGAAATGAGTAGAAAACAGAGTATGATACTTTTAAACTAGTTTCTCATTAATATTTCACTTGAAAATCGGGCAGCACTTCGTTACACAATTTCTAATTCCGTGCCAAATGAGAAACACATCACACCTATATATAGGCTAGTGATTTCGCTTGAAATGACCACATGTCATTTCAAGCGGAATTAACAAAACCGATTTCGCTTGAAATGACCATGTGTCATTTCAAGCGGAATTACATCAAAACACATAAATTTACACTTTCAACCCCTGTAAACCCTAAACAAACATGACCTAGACTTAAGACATAGGCTATAGACATTATGCACCAACATACAAGCTCGAGGAGGAGTTCACGCATGTTAGCATTTTACTTTTCTTTCCTCCTCCACCTCAGTCACCAGTATAGTTGGTTTCGGGATTATGCGGATTGCATTACATTTGGGTAAAGACACTAATGATGAGCCGAGATTATGGAGACTTTTGAAGACCATATCTGACTACGTAATTTTAATACACTGATATACTTATTGGATAAGGGGAGGGTGACCCTGTGTCCCTTTTGATGTGATACATTTAGTAAAGCAATACAATTGTGGTCGGAGAATAATGAGAGCCCAATCATCATTAAACATGCGACAATACTTTGTGGCCAATAACCAATGAAAACTCAGTCGCTATGTCTTCATTAAGCACGTAGCTGATCTATATATGTGTGCTATAATTATAATACTACGTGCTTGCTTGTTATGCTCTCATTAAACATAATTCCCGAATTACTTGGTTATACTATGATTATGCTATTGCTTGATTTGTTGATCTGATAATCTATTACGTGTATGTATGTATGACCTCTAAAACAACTATATGTACTCCCTGAACAAATAAGACCTGACCTAACCGATCTTCTTCTTAGAAGATGTCGATACAAGGGAACGTTGATACCAACAACCCTCTGCCGACGATAGCGGCAGAACTACAAGAGCACATCTCACAGGCCATTGCACAGCACAAGGCCCTTCGCTCCGAACGCAGCAGAGGTACCCTAGGAAATAACCCACCCAACGGCTGCACCTACAAGCAGTTCTTGAGCTACAAACCTTGAGACTTCGACGGCACTGGGGGTGCCATAGCTTTTGTGCGTTGGGTTGAGAAGACGGATTATGTTTTGCGATTAAGTAAATGCGCCCCTGAACATCAGGTCACGTACATAGCTGGACTATTTCTAGATGGGGCTCTGTCATGGTGGAACCTTCAGGTTCAGACAATGGGCGAGACTGTTGCATATGCTTTGACGTGGGATGAACTGAAAGAACTGATGCGTAAAAGATATTGCTCTAGGGCAGAAGTCCAGAAGTTGGAGACTGAACTGTGGAACTTGAAAATGGAAGGTTCCAAGATAACTGAGTATGTACAGAGATTTCATGATTTATCACAAGTTGCTTCGCGTCTGGTGGAACCAGAGTTTAAGAGAGTCGAACGCTTCATTAGGGGATTGGCACCACAGATTCTAAGCCTGGTGACAACATCTAAACCTCCAACAATCACCGAGGCTATCGACATAAGCGTGGCGCTCACTGAAGAAGCGGTTAGACTAGGAAAATTTTCCACTTCGGAAGAGAAAAAGGAGACTCCAGTAGAGCCATCTGGAGATAACAAGAGAAAGTTCGCAAACTTCAAAAAGGGTACTCGGGTGAATAGCATGAACAAGACCAAAAAGGGAAAAGACTACATAGGTATCCTACCTAAGTGCGACAATTGTCTACGTTACCATGTCGGGCGATGTAAATATGGAAATGTGATAACTGTGGCAATAGGGGGCATCCCAAGGAGACTTGTAGGTGAGGTACTGAACCTAGAAATAGAGGCCAGGATGGTAGCAAGAATCACGGAGGAAACAACGACAATGACAACTATCAAGGAAGGATGAGTGACAAACAAAAACGGGCTCAAGGTTGTCTTAACTGTGGGAGCAAAAAGCATTTCAGAAAATACTGCCCTAAGAAGAACCAGGCACAAGGATGAAAGCTCAATAGCGGAGCTAGGGAATCACGTCAGAATCCAAACAAGGTTATCCATACGTTCCATATTAGTCAACATTATGCATCTGTGCTACTTGATATTATTACAAATTTTAGCTTCGCATCTCTAGAGTTTGAGAGTATACTTGGTTTAGTATCAAGTAAGTTAGATAACCCGTGCTAGCTAAAAGAAAACTTCGACGACGTATTTGGAATGGATTAGTTGTCAAGCAATCGAGCGGAATTGTTATCCGCATCCCGATGATGAACGAAGAAACAATCGTGACTCATGAAGCAGGATACGCCTCTACAAATTACTAGTTGCTTGAAGGCACGAAAGTTGTTGCGTGAAGGATGTGTTGTTTTCTTGGCTCATGTCGTGGACAAGGGAGCCGAAGAACCAAAACTCGAAGATATCCCTGTGATAAGGAAATATCTTGAAGTCTTCCCCGAAGACTTGCCAGAATTATCTCCTCAACGACAAGTCGAATTTCGCATCGATTTGATTCCAGGCGCCGCGCCTGCAGTTAATGCACCTTAGCGACTTACACCTTCGGAGATGCAAGGATTGTCAGTGTAGTTTCAGTAGTGGATAGAGAAGGAAGATAACAGACCAAGTTTTCCATTTTGGGTAACCCCAGTTCTGCTCGTCAAGGGAAAGGACGATAGCTTTCGTACGAACATCAAACTACCAGGAGCCGAACTAGCTAACCAACAAGAGTCGGTGACTCTTGCTAAGGATTAACGAGATACTTATTTAACTAACTGTGAGGATCCAACTACTATTTCACGACTGATCGATGATCGAGTGTCATTAGCTGTGAATCTAGGAAGAAAGTATACCGGGGAAATTGTGGGACAATAACTTGTTTTAAACGTACACAAAAATGGTGTTTCCTACACGATGCACAAAACAGTTTACGCAGAATACGAAACTTTGAGAATCTAGAAAACATGTACTTAGGATCTATGGGAACCCAGGTCCAAACTCGTAAAGGTTGATAGGTACCACATTTGTTAACCCAAGCAAACACCATTATCCTGGCATATATGCCATTTCAGTTAACCAAACAGAAAGTACTTAAATTCTTTTGTTGAAATCTTCACTTTCGCTTCTAGCAAGTAGATGTTTGCATCTCTGCTCCCCTTAATGGTAGTTGCATCGCGTTAATTTTCTTCGCTGAGAGCGAACACACATTTGCTTTGATACTTGGTCATTTCTCCATTTTAGCAAATACTCATTGTTTCATTACTTGGAAACTTATATGTCACGCATGCACCATTTGCTACGCATGTGGTTTCGTTCCGAATAAACGCTTCATTGAAGTACACATATTATTTTGCTAAAGCTAACTATTGGTTTATGACTCGAATAACATACATTATTATAATTGTTGACTCCTTAGCTATCAAGTCAACACACTTCCTTGAAACTTCTTTTCTTTCAAGTTACATTCATGGTTTATCTTAGTGACCATGCCGAAATTCTCTTGTTGATACATACGTTTATTGTCGGAATACGCTGAAACCAAGTTCAATTGCTTGAACTTATCCACTTCGCATATTCAATTTAACACGTCATATGATGTATTGGGAACATCATATTCGAATATTTTTGCAAAGGTTCTTTTGTTTCGAGTCGTAGTAGACTTGATTGGTCTACGACTCCACTAAATCGTTTGTTGGTTTCAACACCTTGCGGTGATACTTTCACAAAAATTAAAGCTTGCGCTAATTTGGTTGCGCACCTCATACACGGATCTAATTGTTTATTTATTGACTTGTTCTAAATCCGTTTTGTTTATCACGATTAAAGCGGTCTCAACACAGTTGTGTGTTAAGGCAATGGTACATAGATTCATTTCATATCACAATGTACCTCCTAACGATTCTTTCATTGTCGATCGAATGCCTTTCAGTACTTAATACTTTTCATCCTCGATCAAAAACAGTGGCTCTTTGATGTTCCGTATTCAACTGAAAACTCTATGACATTATGTAAATCAAATCTTCAGATTGTTTCAGTATACTTTCATTTAATTTCAAACACGGTGAACTTGTTCGGTCACCACTATATTTGAATTATGTCATTACAACACCTTGTGGTGTCATTATAAATTTGTAGCTTGTGCTAATCATGGTCAACCGTCTCACACAAAACTACACATACTTTTGTTTGACTTGTCATTTAAACATTCCGAATGCAACTACGAACTAAGACAATAATACACCAGATTCGCTTGTGTTCCATTCGGTGTATTTTCGCAATCCAAGAGTATCAGCACACTATTTTATCTACATATTCGGTCGAAAGTTGACAGATCATTTTCATGCTACTACCACATTTGAGTTGTTGATTTTGAATTCATATAGCGGATGCTATGGTTTATGAAAACTTGTTTGCTTATTGTGACCGATTGTTTGAGAATCCATCGGTCGAAACTCCTTTATTGCACCCCTGTTAACTAAGTAACACTAGATTCTACATCTATACATCTCGTCTCCTTTGACATCAAATGCTAAAAGCACATATCTTTTACCCATTGGATTCGTGTTGTTGTAATATATTCTTGGATTCATCTAATGTGAATAAGGTTTGATTCGGTTTTGTGATTACTTACCTCAATATTATCCATATACATACACGCATAATGTAACCCTAAGGAGATAAGGTGGTACAAATTTCGAGGACGAAATTTTCTTAACGGGGGAGAATGTGACAACTGTCAAATTTGCATGCATCCGTACAATTAATTAACTATGATTAGTGCCTAATGACTGTGCTGATTTACAATTTATGACTTGAATTGTGTTCTGATTTCTGCATCATATTTACATGTGCATCACATTTCATGCTGTTGCATCATTTTTACATACAAACTTTAGTGACATAAACGATGCACAAAGCACAGCTAGCACAGTTAGCGGATAACTCAGAAAATGCTGACGATGTTCGGTACATAGACAGACAGTGTTTTGAGACCCAGTATGGGCCAGAGACAAGGTACTACACTAGTATGGTGTGTAGGGAAGTAAGGATCATAAAACTGCGTCACTAGGTGATAGTTTAAGTGCCGGAAAGTGCCTAAAACCCACATAAAGTGCAGAATTCTGCATATTTCAGCAAAATTCAGCAATTTAATGAGCTAGTAACATGCAAAAATATGGCAAAATGGTCCTGTATGCTTTCCTAAGTGTCGGGAATTAAAAGTGTTACAAAAGGGTACTTAAAGATCACTAAACGAAATAACTTGACACTTTAACGAACCGGTATCTAACCGAACAACCGGACATTACCCGAAACACCAAAATTATACTAGAAGCATTGTTTTATTATTTCTGAGCTAGTTATGACCCCCGAACATCGTATTACATGTTCTAAACACCTAACATACTTAACCATGAATTTTTAACACTTTTAACCTATTTAACTTAACTTAACCATGGTTAAGGCTTAACTAGACCCCCCCCCCCTTCATACTTACGGTCACCATGTGGCCCCCACCCATGATCTTTCTTGATTCTACTAGATTTTATTTGATCTTTCTTGATTCTACTAGATATTATTTGATCTTTCTTGATTCTACTAGATATTATTTGATCTTTCTTGATTCTACTAGATTTTATTTGATCCTATAAGATTGTGAAGATTTGTTTAGAGATTGTGTCTAGTACTTATGAAACACATGAACCAATGGGTAAAGGATGAACTTGGTTATAAGAGCAAGACCCCATAATCATCTTCATCACATTTCACCAACACAAACTCTCTCTCTCCCTCTTGCTTACCTACGGCCAAGAAGAGCCCACCACACACCTCCATCATTCATTCAACATCATACAATTCCACATATATTCAAGGGTGTAAGGAGCTAAGTTAGGAAGCTTGGAGCTTTCGAAAGTTGAAGGACCACTCTTATTTGCTTTTATCCACTTGTTTTCTCCTCTTGAATCATCCCTAGCCTTGAGCTAGTGGTAAGAACTTCATACACTCCATTGTTCATCTTATATTAGTGGTTAAAAGAAGATTCATGTTGATTATTATGAAGAACACTAAAGAACATTTATGAACATGAAGATGAAACATGAACATAAACTTGAAATTATAAGAAAACTTAAAGGGATCATGTTGTTTAGTGTTGTTGTGATATTTGATGAAAGATTGTTTGTGTAAATGATGTAGATCATTATATGATCTTGCTAGATCATTATTAAAAAAAACATAATCTAGCAAGATGAGAGGATGAAAATGTTAGAGATTTATAAACCATCCTCATGAAAGACATAAACTTGAAAAGATATATTGTTTTCTTGAAAAATAATAAACAAGTGAGTTGATAATCTTATAGATCTAAGATTTAAGAATGGCTTTTCCAAAAGAACCAAGTTCAAAATATGATTTTTATAAGATCTTGGTTCTTACTTAAACTTATACTATTTTTGGTGATGAAACAAGTGTAGAAACACTAGAGAAACAAAAAGATTTCATAAAGAAACGTTTTTGTAAAACATGTTTACAAGTTGTAAACATCCAAATCTTTCAAGAATGAGATTTTTAAAGAAGTAAACACACTTTGAGGGGTAACTAAACCTACTAAAAACACTACCAAGTTACTACAAGTTTTTGTGAAGGATCAAGTTCATGTTGTTATGTAAACTGTATAGTTTTTGGCACTTGGTAAGTGTGGGTTGATTATTGATTGTTGGTGATGATTTTTAAAAAGAAAATGATATGCTTTGATAGCATGGACACCTCCATTTTTAGGGGAAACTATGGCAAAATTTTCTAAAAAATATAAACACTTAGAAAAATATTTTCTAACAAATATTTACAAGTGTGTTTTAACTATGGTTTTCAATATAAACTTTGCCATAGACTTTGTTACAAAAATACAAGTACTGGAGGTTGGTTTTTATAAATAAAAATGGATAAATATGTATTTAGAATATATATTTACATTAAAGACATGATGCGTGTGAATATTTGTATGCCTTGTGTAGTAGTTATATTATTTTAGGGATTAAAATAATATAACTTGACAAAATACCAAGATATTGCAATCTAAAATATTACCAAATGTCTCAAGGAATAAATACACAAGTTACACACATAATATTGTGAAACCAAACAAGAAACGTAACTTACCAAATATTCCGGAAAATACATTTATGAGCATATTTTTGGTAAATACTATTTTGGATACAAAAGAAATGAAAATATGATTTTTAGTATTATTACCAAGTTATATCATGTTTTCGACAAGTAGAAAATGTATTATTTTGGGAAGTAAAAATATATTTTCTTGAATAGACTTGAAATACATTTGGGATAAAATAAGTTTATATATATTTTCTAAGTGAGACTTGAAAATATATTGTTTTGGAGATATATATTGGATATTTATTAAGAAAATACGTACACACCGGAATACGACGCCAATACATGGCAAGATATACAAATACAAGAATACGAATATACATGTATGAGATACCCCCATCCTTGGGAAGGAAATACGAGTATAAATACTTGAGAAGTATTATTACGAAATATTGTTTAACAATTATTCCGAAACTAAATAAATATAATTTAAGTTAAAATAATTATTATTTTAACAAATAATTATATGCTTGGAATAATAACGAAGACACTTTAAAAAGTAACTCAAAGGCACTAATTAATACCAAGTCAAGGCACGACCCGCTCATCTAATGGACCATAGATTATGTGAATGGGTAGGCGTATACTTGAGGCCATCAATCCTCTTGTAGGACCGAGGGGCATGAGTGATAGATCTATTTGGGTGTTGCGAGCCCCATCCATGAGTCCGCCGAATGGGCCATGAGATGACTATGTCTTAAAGCCGGAAGCCCGGTACAAAGTCTGTTAGGTTTGAGTCTTCCCGCACCATGTCACGTATATTAATGTATTAGCTACACATTAATTGATCTGTTTCCTTGTTGCATTCATACCGGGACTTATAAACTTACATACATACTTACAACGATTTCAAAGGTTTATACATACACTCAAACGAACACATGAACTCGCTCAACTTTTGTTGATGTTTTCAAACTACATGTATTTCAGGGAATATGTAAGTGGATCTAGTGGACGTTGGAAGTTTTTATGCTGCGTTAGAAACAAAGATGTCATCCATGGTCTTTGAGTTTGGTCAGTGTGTCTTATTCCTGGACGAGACACGTCTTCCAAACCTAGGTGTTATTCAATAACTTTTGACGAGTCCTTAATGAACTCATGCACAATTTGTACGGTTTGTAAAACTTGAATTTGAAGTCTACATTTTAAAACAATGTTGTTATGTTTTGAACTTATTTAATGGATGACAAACCTATGGTTTTATCATATAGTTGATGTTATGATTGAATGCAATGATATTAAGAAAGTCACACCATAATCACGCTTCCGCAAAAGTCAGGGTGTGACAATTTACTCTTCTCTTATTTATTGATTTTAGGCCTCATTAGAGTGGATTATACAAAGACAAATTATTCATGAACAAGCTATGGACTGGTTCAACAATTTGAAAGGAAATTGAGTTTCCCATGCATAGATGAAGTGAAGACTTTCTCCATGATTTATCCGTTGATGATTGTTAACGATGCACACATCACCCCCTTTTACAATGACTTTAGGATCAATTTCTAAGTGGGACTGGAATCCTTTACAATCTAAGTGTGCTTCTAGAATGACGCAAGGGCTTGTGTTTTCAAGTGCACGCCCCACTCTCCTGGTGCACGCCTTGGCTCTTGATGGATGACGAGGTTGAAATCTTGACCATAGACATCTATAGGATTACACACAATATATTAATGAACACACATGATCAAAACATAAGAATTAAGAATAATGTTAGTATACCAATACACATAAAGGAAATAAAGGTAAGCATGGGCGGAAGCACAATGTTAGGAGCCGTAGCATGGGCTACGGCTCAACCCTGTATTCGTAGTGTTTTTTTCCAGTTTGTATAACTTTTATACAAAGGATACGCCTAAAAATACGAGGATACTCCTAACCAAAAAATAGTATGCTTGATATTACTAAAATCTCATTTGTTTTATAAGCCTAAAGATTTTACAACTCGAAAACTTGTATAAAAATTAAGGCCGAATGATAAATAAGCCCGAATTACCAATAACAAAATTGAAAGAAGGCCCTAAATATAATGAGTAAACTGCCAAAATGGTCTCTAAGATTTGGTCACTTTACGGCTTTAGTCCAAAACTCAAACCTTTTGAATTTAGGTCCGTGTGGTTTCAATTTTGTTGCCATTTTCATCCAAAATCAAAAGTTTGTAAGATTTTTGAGTTAACATCCTTGTGCAACGCTCCACCGAGATTGCCGAAAACAAAGAGCTTGAACCAAAACCTGGACGTAGCCGACTCATATTAAGCTCAGAAATGAAAAAACCACATTCAATGGCTTAAGATCGAGTGTTTACCTTAAATCGGGGGGTAACGATGTTTTTTTTTTCTTCCCACACGCAACAATGGAGACTAGGGTTCAGATGGTGCATGACGGCAGGATTGATGATTGGATTTTTTTATAGGAGATGATGACATCCAGAGTTACAAAAGCACCCCCTTAAACTCTCAAGTTTCTAAATCAAGGGGTAATAAAATTCAAGAGTTACATCTTAGGCCCTCCTAGTTCTACTAATAACATAAGCTTCAAATTTACAAACTTTACACGGTACTCTTTTTGGCGTTGGGAGTTACGGGCGTTACAAGTCCTCCCCCCTTACAATAGGATTCGTCCGCGAATCCTCCTATATAGGAAACAACTGTGGGTAAAGCTTTCTCATCTCATCCTCGGATTCCCAAGTAGCTTCGGACCCCTTTCGATGTCTCCACTGAATCTTCACCTGTTTAACCGCTTTATTGCGCAAGTTCTTTTCCTTGCGGTCAAGTATGGCGATAGGCTCCTCTATACAATTTAACCTCTCGTCAATCTCAATATCAGCAAGAGGTATATGAGCTTCGTCGTCTGCCAAACACTTCCTTAGATGCGACACATGGAAAGTAGGATGAATGCCTTTAAGCTCCTCAGGTAAATCCAACCGATATGCAACTTCGCCAATGCGGGCAATGATCCGAAAAGGCCCAATGAACCTTGGGCTAAGCTTTCCATGTTTACGGAACCGAATAATCCCCTTCCATGGAGAAACTTTCAGCATGACACGGTCACCAACAACAAACTCGATGGTCTTTGCCTTTTGTCTGCATAAGACTTTTGCCGATCTTGTGCAACTTTCATAAAGGCCTTAATTTTGTCAAGTTTCTCGGTAGTATCCTCAACAACCTCTAAACTTCCTAATTGCTTTTGTCCAACAGAACCCCAACAAGTAGGAGTCCTACATCTCCGTCCATACAACATCTCATACAGGGGTATCCCAATAGTGGCGTGATAACTATTGTTATAAGAAAATTCCGCCAACGGCAAGTGATAGTCCCAACTACCCCCGAAATCAATAATACATGCTCGCAACATATCCTCGAGAGTCTGAATAGTCCTTTCGGACTTGCCATCCGTCTGCGGGTGATAAGTTGTACTAATATGCAATTTAGTACCCATCTCCTCGTGAAACCTCTTCCAAAACTTGGAAGTGAAACGAGTGTCCCTATCAGAAACAACGGACACTGGCACCCCATGTCTAGCCACAATCTCCCGAACAAATAAATCTGCTAGCCTCTCAGAGTTAAAAGTCTCCTGTCTAGGCAAAAAGTGAGCACTCTTCGTCAACCTATCCACGACTACCCATATAGTATCATAACCCTTAGGTGTGCGGGGTAATTTGGTTATGAAATCCATAGTAAGGTGCTCCCACTTCCACTCGGGTATTTCCAAAGGTTGAACCTTCCCATAAGGTTCTGGTGCTCCGTCTTAACCTGCAAACATGTCAAACATTTACTTACATAAAGTGCAACCTCGTACTTCATAGCCGGCCACCAATAATTCTTTTTAAGGTCCTGGTACATTTTCGTCCCGCCCGGGTGAATAGAATACCGAGTCTTATGAGCCTCATCCATGATCTTATCCCTGAACCCTCCATACCGAGAGATCCATATCCGACCACTTCTAAATTTTACCCCGTCACCATTATCCTCCAAAAATCTTTCTTGTCCCCACATACGCTCTATCATGATCCATTCTACCTGCAACGCTTCATTCTGGGCCCTAGAGATCTGTCCCAAAATGTCAGGCTTCAGAATAAGCTGATAAGACTTCACCCAAATTGGCTTAGGCCTCTCTTTCCTACTTAACGCGTCAGCCACCACATTAGCCTTTCCCGGGTGATACATTATTTCGATGTCATACTCTTTGATTAACTCTAACCATCGTCTTGCCTCATGTTCAATTCCTTTTGCTCGAAAAAATATTTCAGGCTCTTATGATCAGTGTAGATAATAAAAGGAACGCCATATAAATAATGCCTCCATAACTTAAGTGCGAAAACGACAGCTGCCAACTCCAAATCATGGGTTGGGTAATTAGCCTCGTGAGGTTTCAGCTGTCGGGAGGCATATGTTATTACCCTACCACGCTGCATAAGAACACACCCAAGCCCCTTATACGAAGCATCTGAATATACAACCAAGTCCTCAGTACCATCAGGCAATGCTAAGATAGGCGCCTGTGTTAACCTCTTCTTTAGCTCATTAAAGGCATCCTCCTGATCTGCGGCCCAAACGAACTTTGCCTCCTTTTTTGTTAACTTGGTCAACGACAAGCCTACCTTTGAAAAATCCTGAATGAACCTCCGATAATAACCTGCTAATCCCAAGAAGCTACGAATCTCTGAAGGTGATTTAGGTGTCGCCCATTTCATCACCGCATCCACCTTTACGGGATCACCGAAATACCACTCGGGTTAATAACATGACCTAAGAACTGTACCTCGCGTAACCAGAACGCACACTTAGAGAATTTAGCATAAAGTTTCTCCTTCCTCAAAGTTTCAAGAACCTCCTTAAGATTACGTTCATGGTCATCTTCACTCTTGGAATAAATGAGAATGTCATCAATGAACACAATGACAGAACAATCGAGCATCGGTTTACACACTCGGTTCATCAAGTCCATAAACGCCGCGGGGGCATTGGTCAAACCGAAAGACATCACAAGAAATTCATAATGTCCATAACGAGTACGAAAAGCGGTCTTCGGGACATCCTGCTCCCTGATTTTCAGCTGGTGATACCCTGACCTAAGATCAATTTTCGAGAACCAACTGACTCCTTGGAGCTGGTCAAACAAGTCGTCAATCCTTGGTAAAGGATACCTATTCTTCACCGTTAACTTATTCAGTTCCCGGTAGTCAATGCACATCCGCATACTTCCATCTTTCTTTTTAACAAATAGAACCGGTGCACCCCAAGGCGAAATACTCGGTCGAACCACATTCAATGGCTTAAGATCGAGTGTTTACCTTAAATCGGAGGGTAACGATGTTTTTATTTTCTTCCCACACGCAACAATGGAGACTAGGGTTCAGATGGTGCATGACGGCAGGATTGATGATTGGATTTTTTTTTTTTTATAGGAGATGATGACATCCAGAGTTACAAAAGCACCCCCTTAAACTCTCAAGATTCTAAATCAAGGGGTAATAAAATTCAAGAGTTACATCTTAGGCCCTCCTAGTTCTACTAATAACATAAGCTTCAAATTTACAAACTTTACACGGTACTCTTTTTGGCGTTGGGATTTACGGGCGTTACATCTTGTCCTTTGGTTTATCGGGTAGTGAAGTTAGCTTTGGTTTTACCGGTTGCAACCGCAACCGTTGAAAGATGTTTTTTTTTTCTAAATTGAAGCTTGTTAAAATGAATTTGTGCAATCGAATGCGCCCAGAATATTTGAACAATGTTATGGTTTGTGCGGTTGAAAAAGAAATTTTTGATAAAGCAAAAGACGACGATGTGATGAAACGATGTCAAGCTATGAAAAAAAGAAGAGGAGATATTTATTAGGTATTTGTTCTACTTTATTGATTATCGTTTTCTTTATTGTATGATTGCACGATAAAAAAATTCCAGATACCCCTAAATTAGTGGGCTAGCTCCGCCACTGAAGGTAAGTACATAAATGTGTTTGATGATAGACTCCATAGGGTTGTGGTTTGGTGTTTGATACTTAATTAATGATGAAAACAGTTAACAAACTCACCTATATATACACAAATGTAAATATATAAACTTTTAGTTTTAGAAAATGAATTTAATGGTTTTATGGTTTCAAATAAATCATTTGTAAACTCACCTATATATACACAAATGTAAATATATAAACTTTTAGCTTTAGAAAATGAATTTAATGGTTTTAAACAAATCAATTGTCTATTTTATAGACGAGTTTAATGTTTTATATAGATTCAATAATAAACCGTTAAGGTATTTCTATTGTAGTCATTAGGTCGAAATGTTATAATAAATGTTTGGTCAATGTGTGTGTCACGACCTAACTATGTGTAAAGTATTACCATGTTTAAACTTTTAGTTAATATTATTATATAATTTAAATTTAACTGGGATAATTCTACTAAGTATAGATTCTTTTATAAATATTTTTAAAAGTAACAATGAGCTAAACGTAATTTTATGTGTTTTAAGGAAAATATATATTTTCTATTTATCGAAACAAAGTGCTTCTTATTTTTATGTTGACATATCTAATAGCTAATAATTTTAGATAGAAAGTAATTTGTAAGTGCAGTTCTCGTCCGGTAAATGTGCTTTATCAGTTTTGGTCAAAGTCCAAAGTCAAGAGATGCCAAGATCCAACAAATTCGGACATATATGTTGTATTAAACTAACAAATTCGGACAAGTATAAGTGTATGGGGTCCGAATTTGTGAGTTTGGTTTGTCAGTACCTATATTGAGTGGTCTGAATTTATCACTATTGTATTGTGAGTACTTATGATATTAAGTACTGACTAGACTAGTTTGTTTAGTGGTGTCCGAATTTATAGGATATATTCGGACGAGGACTTTTGTGTCAGGACTTATGGAGTGCCCTAGCCTATATATATGTGTATATAGGTTAGAATTGGGAGAGGGATCCGTGTGAAGAATCTCTGGGAAAAGCTTTGTACAACTCTCACGAACCCTAGAAATTTCTCAACAGTGTGTGCACATTCTAGAGAGAGAGTGTGACTATTTGTTAGTGAGAGAAAGCTAGGTTTAGATCTTTGTGATCTAAACCAGCTTGTAGATGATGTATACTCTTTCGGTTTATGTAATCTGTGATGACTGATTCAATAGTAAAGGGTTTCATCTTCTACATCTTTTTATCTTGTTTGTTTATGTTGTTTTCACGTCATGTATCAAGTGCAATGTTGATGTTCGTCATCGATCCAGTGCCTTAACAATGGTATCAGAGCATGGTTACTGTTTCGGAATGGTCTAACCACCTTCCGAATCACCATTGCTCTTGATTTGATGTTTGTTTCCGCCAAACATCAAAGACACGTGAAGATTCTGCAGAAAACTTGAAGAAATTGAATTTGTCGACTGAGATGTTTTCTTGTTTTCCAAGTTGTTTCAGATCTTAGGTTTGATCTGAATAAGGAGCTGTCCGAATTTAAGTGTTAGAAGTTTTTTTGTCCGTATTTGTTTTTTCTGAACTTCTTAATGACCTAGTGTGTAGTCACACTTGTTAGTGCTTACTTTGTCCGAATTTAGAGTTATCAGAACTTACATTTTCCTATCCGAATTTAGAAGATTGGTCAGAACTTTTCTTCATCTTGTCCGAACGTATAGTTTGTCAGTACTTAGAGATTGGTCTGTACTTATTCTTATTATTGTCCGAATTTAAGCTCATTGTCAGTACATAATCTCTATCATTATGTCCGAACTTATAGTTTTTCTAGAGAGGGTCAGTACTTATTTTTTCTCCTGTCCGAATTTAGGAGATTTGTCGGTACTTAAACTCTTTTGTCTCCTTTTGTCCGAATTTACATAGTATCAGCACTTATCTTTCCTTTTGTCCGAATTTAAGAGAGTGTAAGAACTTATTCCTTTGTCCGAATTTATAAAGAGTCAGAACTTATCCTCTTGTGTCCGAATTTAGCTTGTGTCAGTACTTATTCTCTTTCTTTTGTCCGAATTTGAGTGTAAGTACTTACACATCTTTGTCCGAACTTAGTGTTTGTCAGTACTTATTCCTTGTCCGAACTTTGTGTTTGTCAGTATTTATTCATTCTCCTTGTAAGGATTTGTTCATCCTCTTTGTAAGGATTTGTTCTTTCTCCTTGTAAGGATTTCTTCATTCTCTTTGTGTTGTCCGAATTTCTTCATTCCTTTGAAGTTCGAATTTATGAGTTATATTCGGAATTTCTTTGCTTTTTCTGAATTTCTTTGTACTGTTCAGGTAATCTGATCCGAGGTTTCAAAAGCTTTCGGGTTTTACAAGTTCTGAATTTTCTAGAATTTCGGGTTACCTAGGGAACCGAAAAATTCCAAGGTACTTACGTTGTCCGGATTTTCTAGAATTTCGGGTTTTACGAGTTCCGAATTTTCTATAATTTCGAGTCAGAATTTTGTGTAATTCAGAAATTTGAAGTCAGTTTTGGATTACTGAAAAATTCCAAGGTACTTATGTTGTCCGGATTAAGTGAGGGGATGAGACGTGGTAATGGTGGTCCACAGTGTTCTTTTCAAGATTCTTGGAGTTCGGATTTGGTCCTTACTAGAGTTTTGGGACAATTTTGGACTATCACCGTGCATTAGAGGTGATGATAATACTGACTTGTATGGACTTTGGCAGTTTACAAAGAAATAAGGGGAGTAAAAAATTTCCTATTTTCTTCGTAAATCTAAAGCTTGTGCGTAAAAGGCTCGTGTGTGATGGAGTTATGTCAAGTATGTTTGTGTTTTTAATCAAGTATTGACATGATGAAGTTGGTTTCTCGGTTGATGACTAGTTAAAGATTCAGCCTTATTAGTTGTTGTTTAGAGGAGAAAAGATTAGTTTCTTGGTCCCTCTTCCAAGACGGTTGCTAGTCTGTTCTCGAAATAATGTGGTGCTTCATGATAAGGGGAAGATCGGAGATGAAAGCCAACGGGGATTCAGTGGATTTCTAAAGATAGGAGATTTATTCATAAAGATACATGACGAGATGAGATCATACATGTAAGTGCACCAAAGTTTGATAAATGTTGGATACTGCTGAAGTTTCAACATTGAAGGACTGATCTTGTAATGATGTGAAAGTGTCACAAGTTTGGACAAGGGTTCTTATACATATGATAACTTGTGGATTTATCTCTCATCAGAACTTGTGGATTTATCTCTCATGAGAACTTGTGGATTTATTCATATGAGAACTTGTGGGTTTAGGATGTGAATACTTGTATTCTTTTATATGGTGAGTACTTATGGTTCTCTTAGAGTGTGCGAACTTGTATTTTCTAGATAGTGGTGAGTACTTATTTGTTAAGTACTGAGGGTTTCATTGTAAGGTCCATGTTATGCGAACATATGATTGTATATAAGCTTTGTGATGTATGAAATCATAAGACACTCAATGAAACAGTGAAATTTTTGGAGAAAACTTCTTGTGCAAACAAACCCTAGCTTTGTGTTCATTATTCAATTTGTGTGATTGTCGATTGTGAATACTCAATGTATTCACTGCTCTCTCGTCTTCTACACCTTATGTACGATCTGCGTTGCGGTACGAGGCACGCGGTGGTTTCCGCACATCACGTGTGTGTTCAATCGGTCCTGTTCGTTGAAGGAAGACGACCTTACAAGTGGTATCAGAGCGGCCTCTATATACAGAGTGCTCTTACCACTGTAGACTTCGTGTTGGAGGTTAGATTTTGTTCGGTTTTTGTTCGTTCTTGTGGGTTTTCAAATTTCTAGGGTTTTTCTCGTACTTTTCTCATGTTTTTCATGGATTCTTCATGTGTTTCTTGATTTTTCATCATGTATGGTGATTAGGGTTTAGTTATGAGTGTTTGCGCTTGATTTGATTGTTGAGATTTTGCTCAGATTGTGTCAGATCTAAATTTTTCTTCAAATTCTCTGGGTTTTTGATTCTCTGAAGTTATTGATGATCTTGTGTGCAGTCACACTTGGGAAATAAATTCAGAGGTGAGTACTTGTGCTTTGTGCGCACTTGTTGATTAATTGATCATGTGCACGTGTGTGTTAACTGGTCATCCGCACTTGTTGATTAATTGATCATGCGCACTTGTGATTTGATAAATACTCATCCGCACTTGTTTTTTATTGATCATGCGCACTTGTGATTTAAGTTGTTCATCAGTACTTGTTTTCCAAGATTGTTCATGAGTACTTGTGATTCAATATTGTTCATGAGTACTTGTTTCCAAGATTTTTCATGAGTACTTGGATTCAAGATTGTTCATGAGTACTTGTTTTCCAAGATTGTTCATGAGTACTTGTGATTTAAGATTGTTCATCAGTACTTGTGATTTAAGATTGTTCATGAGTACTTGTGATTGTTCATGAGTACTTGTGATTTAAGATTGTTCATCAGTACTTGTGATTTAAGATTGTTCTATGACACCTGTGCCTCCACGGCCATCAAACAAATACCAAATCAATGAGATATTGTATTTCATACTTGGGATTTGTATAAATATGTGTATCATTTGCACATATCAGTTCTTGTTCGATTTCGAACTCTAAATCGCTTTCTGGAAAGTTATACGCGCGCTGATGCAAAACCGTAATCAGATTAACACGACAAACACTCCAAAATAGTGACATGGGCTTAACATAACTTAAATAACCTTTACATAACTTAGAAATAAGTTTTGGAAGGTTTGGTGTGTCGAAATCAAGTTAATTCGCTTACAGGGACTAAATTCGACAAACTACGAAAATATGCCGATTCGTACTGTAACGTACATTCCAGAACTTGACCATAAGTTAAACATACCCTAAATATCCTTTACATAGCTTAGAAATAGGCTTTGAGGGGTTCGGTATGCTAAAATAAACTTTTAGATCATTAAGGGACTAAAAGCATCAAAAAGTGCATAAGTTTGCATTTTCACACATATCTTACGTTCTGAATACATCCGAACATCCAAAAATTTATGTAATCATTAAAATATTTTATTTTAGTGATTGGCATGATAAAATTCCATTCGTCGCGTAGTTTGGATCGTTTTTCGCGTCCGTTCGTGTTTCGTCGTAATTAACCGAACAACGCAATTGTACGACCAAACGAACCGAAATCTGAGATATCTTTTAGCATGTTTCATGTTCCTTATACTTAACCTTCATTATTGAGCCTTGAAAATGGGTTAACGGGGTTTAAACGCATCAAAATAGGCCTTAAACATGTGCAGGGACCAAAACTGTAAATATTTGAAACTTTCTGGAACTCGGCACCTGCTGGCGTCACGCCACCACTATTTGGGTTGGCCGTCGCACGACGCGACCACCCTATCTAGACAAAAAAGTTGTTTCCAGCCTGTTCCAGCTATTTCCAGCACTTGCAAATGGTATTTCAAGCAATCTATGGGCTATTTTGGATGCCCATGGTATTATAAAACCATGGGTGCATGTGTACGGTCCAGATTTAAGCTCGGTTTTCGATGAACGATCCTAACGGTTGTACAAAAACTATAAATACCCCCCACCCCTTTTCTCAAAACTCACACCTTTGATCTGATATTTCTCTAAGTTGAAGTGCTTTCACTTCATACCTGAGAATAATCGGGTCAAACTTCCGTTCTTGGACCTTTTGTAAGTCCTCTTTCGTTCTTTTATGCGTTTTTAGCACGAAAGTCAAACTCTGTTTGACTTTCTGCATTGACCAGTTTATGGTCAACACGAAGTTCATTTGAACTTCGCAACATGAGCGTAATCACGATGGTTATAGTCCCTAGTGACTATACCTACTGATTACCACGTTGTTTAGGTATAGTGACGAGTCGTAGTTTCGGCCAAAATGCGTATTCATGCGTATTTTGTAACCAAACTACTTTTAGGTATCAAAACCGTTTGTTTTGATACCAAACCTGTTTTCAAACCTCGTTAAACATGTTTTAACATGTTTAGCTCGTCACTTTTAGATTTGTGCTTATTAAGGGTCGTAAGGTAAGCGGTCTAAACAACCGCTTATACTTTCGAACCCGACCCATTTGGTCGATCATTAGGATCCGACCAAGCACATTAGGTAACCATAGTTGCATAGGGAATAACCTTCCGAGGTTAGACCTTATGGTCACATCGTTTAGTTAGTTGTATGATAGGTAGTTTATATGCCTTAGGAAAATGACCAAAATGCCCGTTTTACGCCAAAATTCATTTTAAGCATATGTAACATAACTTTTGACATCTAAACTGATTTGGAAACAATATTAGACATGTTAAGGCATATTTTACTTGTCATAGGACTAGTTAGGCGGTCCGAGCGCGTTTTACGCGAACAACGCGTTAAAGTAGTGTAAGCTACCTAAACGAGTCGTAATGGGTCGTAACCACTTAGGTTAGGTTTCATTTTAGTATGTAGGGTTTATTAAACCATATCATATGAGTTCTAATACTCATTTGGTTTACGAAACCTCATACTATCCGATCTTCCGAGTTAGGTCCGGTTATTAACTTAGTTAGCTATATTAGGTGCCGTTTGATTTCCGTGATCCCTCTAGCTTTGCTTGGTTGTTGTTCAAGACTTCTAAGCACCCTCAAATGAGTACATAGACCCCTCTTTTACTGTTTTTCAAAACATTTTGGGGTGAAACACATGTGCCTACTTGTTACTTTCGTGTTTTCATGTTTTTCATATCATATACTTGCTATGTTCATTAGTACACTATTAGTACATGATTTCATTATGTTTTTGCTATGTATGTCCATTTAGTGCATACTTAGTACATTGTTTTACATTTCATTTTATGCTATGTATGTCCATGCAGTGCATACTTAGTACATTGTTTTACATTTCATTTTATGCTATGTATGTCCATTTAGTGCATACTTAGTACATTATTTTACATTACATTTCATGCTATGTATGTCCATTTAGTGCATACTTAGTACATTGTTTTACATTGCATCTCTGTTGCATATGTTCTCATAGCATATGGACACATTGTTTTACATTTCTACCTTGTATGTTCACTTAGCATACTAGGTACATTGTTTTCATAAAACATGCTTACATTTGGTATGACATTTGGTTTGTTTAACGAACTAATACATTCATTAACACCGATCATGCCGCTCGGTAGTAGGTAGTGGTACCATAGGACTTGACAACTCCCATTCCTGAAATCCTAGGTTTGTTTGGGTGGAAGGAATGACCGAATCCGAAAACATTTCTAGGTAGACCTTTGACTTTGTTCTAGGGATTATCCTACAGTCTCAAGGCTTGGATGTAGACGTTTAACATTACCGCATAAGTGTTTGTATCAGTAAAGCATGCATTATTTTACAAAGCATAACTTTTGATTATAATTTATCAAATGCATTGTTTTGTACATTTCTTTCTTATAGGGTCGAGTAAATGCTTTTAATCAATAAAGGTTGTTTATGCACTCTACATTACATTTTTTTACACAATAACATTTCAACATTTGTTTAAACATTACATTTAGTTATACATGTACATTTTTACATTGGTGGTTTGTTTGGGTAAGTGATTTAAGTAACGAGACGTGTGTAATATGATAAAAGCATGGTGGAACGCCGCTGGTACTTCCTATATATAAGTGCTTTTATGATATTACATATCGTAGCCTTATTTAAACCATTTCAATTTTAACATATTACATTTTACACAATTAACATATCTTTACAAAACATTGTTTTACAAACAACACGTTTTATACAAACTCATTTTTACTTGGTTATTTACTTAACCCTACATATCTCTTTTATATCATCTGTTTTCTTATCGATTTTTATATGATTTATAAAACAAAAACATTTTACAAGGTTCATGACTACTTTTATTAAACATTTTCTTTAAACTTACAAGTCATGAATCCAAAATCAATAAAACCTACGTATCTCACAGGCATTTTTATGCTGACGTACCTATTTTCACATGTGTTTCAGGAAATGATGCATAGGATTTATCAAGATACACTTAGGCGGACTTGGGCCTTAGTGACATTAAAAGACGCAAGACTAGTTAATTATGTTATGCTTCCTTGTTGTTAAGACATTGTAACTCTTTTAATCAATAAAACAAAATTTCAATTTCCATGTGTTATGAAACAATAATTCTGTTACAATACTCCCCGACGTTTCCGCCACGATTTGTTGTTTTACGTGGTCGGGGTGTGACAGAAGAGTTGGTATCAGAGCTCATGGTTATAGGGAATTAGGTTATTAGTAATGTTTTGACCTAGTCTATAACCTTCCTAGGACCCTAACACAAGATCCTTGTGTTTAGATCTTAAAACAATACCATCACCTATCCTTAGGCGACAAACACAACCAGAACACAAATTTCAAAACCGCTTTGAAAACCAATCATCTGTTCTAGGATGATTGATTACTAGGTTTTGAACCCTCTAAGTTTCCAAAATGATTTTGAAAATAATCACCCACCCTTCCGGATGATTTGATTTTGGCTTAGTGCCTTATGAAATTTCAAAATCTCGTCAAAGTTTGGATCTTATAATGTGAAAACATGCAATCTGGAAGAGTGGATGCCTGTACTCTGAGTTTTCTATCTAAGGCTAGAGTGTTCGTACAAATCCAAATAATCGGACCAGTCACTCTTACCTGGGAACTCTTGGGGTGAGTGTCCACTTATAGGCTAAAGCATGTCTTCGCGATACATTAAAATGACCCGATTACTTTGATTAGTCACCGTCTCATTTGTTTGCCTTAGGTAACAAACAAATGATCGTAATTTTTATGCGTTGTCATTCCGTTTTGATTTTTCCAATGGCATGTCACTTGTTTCCTCCTATGTCTTTCATTTCTTCTAGAATGTCTCTTCATCGCAGTGACACTGAAATGTCCGAGCAAACTGCCAAATTTGCCCAGCGAATAGGAGAAATAATCCTGAAGTCTGTGGATTTAGGTGTCGCCATGTCTCGTCTCAATAATGAAGCCACCCAAGAAGCATCGAAAGAAGCAGAAGCCAAGCCTTCGAAAAGGTCAAGGAAGCGTAAAGCCTCAAAGAATCCTCCAGTCGTTGCACCAAATCAGGCAGGACCTAGCCAAGTGGCAGCACCGCCAGCTAAGAAGCCGTACTTGGGAAATGCTCCTTGGTGCAATCGATGCAACCGTCATCATCCAAATCAGCTACCCTGCTTCAAATGTACCCATTGTGGACGATGGGGACATTTGGTTGACATATGCCGCTTTGCTTTTCAAGACAAAGCTGTTGCAAACTTTGCTGCTGCTCAACCTCCTGCCAGGAAACCTTATGCCGGTACTGCACTGATGTGCAACAAGTGTAATGCACCTCACCGAGCTTACCTGCAGTGTCGTCTGTGTGCAACATGTGGACGACTCGGTCACCTGGAAAATTCTTGTCAATTCAACCCAATCCAAGGTGGTCCAAACCAACCTCAAGTCAACCCTGCTCAAGCTCGTTTACAGTCTGGTACTTGGTACAACTATGGCGAGATGGGTCATTTTGTGAACAGATGCCCAAAGATTGTCAATGCAAATCCAACCCACGGATGAGCATTTGGCTAAGTAGAAGAAGCTACTACTTTAAATAATTTGTATCTGTTTCTTTTGTTCCTTTGCTTTTGTTGAACTCGGAAACAATGTGTTTAGTTTATAAATAAATCATTGTTTGCAAATTCTGATATACAAGTGTAGTTACATATGTGTATGGCATTCCCTATGATACCTACATCAAGGAACTATGTTCTTTACAAACTACTCTTGTGATTCTCCCATCCTTGTGTTTGCTCATGATTTCCTTGAAAATTCTAAAGTACTCGTTTCATTCTAAGAAACAAAGTACAGGAAATAAAGAGACATTATGAGTAATCGTGCTTTTCGCACATCTGTATCTTTAAATCCTTGGTTAGATAACTAAGGGTAACCTTTCGACCTCATACCCATTACATTCTGGTTTTCATAACAACATACATAATATATGCTTTTCAAAAACAACCTTCATGATTTCAAAGACATTTCATATAGTTTGAAAATATTTTTAACATAGTATACTTATTTAATATATCAAGTGCATGATTTCAAAAGCATCATTCATATTTTCAAAAACCTTATACATAATTTCAAAATTCACCTCGCATGATTTTAAAACATTTTGTAAATATACTTATCTAATACACCAACTTTATGATTTCAAAAGTATTATGTAAGGTTTTAAAAACATTAAACACATTTCTAAAAGAACCCCATGCATAGTTTTCAAAAACATTTTCTCATGCATTGACTAAACCTTCAAACTCTGCTTCGTATGTCGCCTTGGCATATCTAGCGCCTCAACTTCATGAGCATTTTTACCTCATGTTTCGACTTAAGCACGTCTAGTGCAAGGTTTTGAAACGCCTCCCACTTTTCAAATCACAAAATCCATATCGGATCTTCTTACCTTCACAATTAGATCCTTGTGGATGATTATCGTTCAAATTAGAGTCCTTCATTGGATTCCTTGTATGCCTTAATTCGAACGTTTTGATTCCTTATAATCGAAATCGAATTTTCTTTTTTTAAGATCTTCCTATCTTTATAGTTAGATTCTTGGAAATATTTAAAGTGCCAATCAAAATCCACGGATTGGATACCTGGTGTGCTTTAAATACCTGTGCACAATTAACAAAACAAAATTAACAAAATGATAACAAATTAAAGATTAAGATAAACAATTTGTGATTATGTGTTCATGTGTTTTCTTTTATGCATTTTGTGTTTTTGAGTAATCTGGATATTCGTTATCCAAATCCTCGTAGAATCTTCCATATCTTCATATGAGGGATTCATAGTAGGATATTCAAAAAGGTACTACCCTAAATCCTTAATGGGCTTCTACGTAATAGTTAAGACCCTTGGATTATATAGTACCATTCCAAAATTTAAAGAGACCCCTTTGAGTGGTCTAAGTCAAAAGATTGATTCAGAATCTGGTTAAGAATGACATGTGGTGATATAGCTGAACAGACTCCTTTGTAGTCTATTTAAATCATTTATTGATTTAATTAAAAGGACCCTAAGATGGTCTAGTCACACTCATCACAGGTTTGTTCATTTGGTTTTCCCCTACACTTTATAAAATGCACTGTGCGGACTATGCAAGGAATTACGTAATTATGGACGCGTACATAATTATGAAATTTAGTGCGCAGAAACCACAGTAAGATTTATCATGTGTAAGAACCTATAGTGGCAACAATAACGAAACGTGAACAATGTAATAAAGGTACGGTGGACACACCAATAATGCTTTATATACTTGTATATAAGTGTCCCTCTTACATTGCAAACATGATGTTATTAAAGTTACTAGAAGTTCAGAACCTTAACCAGTGTTGTTTTATCTTTTCGACTTCATGTTTCAAGCTCTCATAAGTTTCCTCTAAATAAATTTCGGGATGAAATTTCCTGAAGTAGGGGAGACTGTGACACCTGTGCCTCCACGGCCGTCAAAAAAATACCAAATCAATGAAATATTGTATTTCATACTTGGGATTTGTATAAATATGTGTATCATTTGCACATATCAATTCTTGTTCGATTTCGAGCTCTAAATCGCTTTCTGGAAAGTTATACGCGCGCTGATGCGAAAACGTAATCAGATTAATGCGACAAACACTCTGGAATAGTTACATGGGCTTAACATACCTTAAATAACCTTTACATAACTTATAAATAAGTTTTGGAAGGTTTGGTGTGTCGAAATCAAGTTAATTCGCTTACAGGGACTAAATTCAACAAACTGCGAAAGTTTGTTGATTTGTACTGTAACGGACATTCTGAAACTTGAACATAAGTTAAACATACCCTAAATATCTTTTACATAGCTTAGAAATAGGCTTTGAGGGGTTCGGTATGCTAAAATAAACTTTTAGATCATTAAGGGACTAAAAGCGTCAAAAAGTGCATAAGTTTGCATTTTCGCGCATATCTTACGTTCTGAATACATCCGGACATCTAAAAATTTATGTAATCATTAAAATATTTTATTTTAGTGATTGGCATGATAAAATTCCATTCGTCGCGTAGTTTGGATCGTTTTTCACGTCCGTTCGTGTTTCATCGTAATTAACCGAACAACGCAACCGTACGACCAAACAAACCGACATCTGAGATATTTTTGAGCATGTTTCATGTTCCCTATACTTAACCTTCATTATTGAGCCTTGAAAATGGGTTAACGGGGTTTAAACGCATCAAAATAGGCCTTAAACATGTGCAGGGACCAAAACTGTAAATATTTGAAACTTTCTAGAACTGGGCACCTGCTGGCGTCATGCCACCACTATTTGGGTTGGCCGTCGCACGACGCAACCACCCTATCTGGACAGAAAAGTTGATTCCAGCCTGTTCCGGCTATTTCCAGCACTTGCAAATGGTATTTCAAGCAATCTATGGGCTATTTTGGATGCCCATGGTATTATAAAACCATGGGTGCATGTGTACGGTCCAGATTTAAGCTTGGTTTTCAATGAACGATCCTAACAGTTGTACGAAAACTATAAATACCCCCCACCCCTTTTCTCAAAACTCACACCTTTGATCTGATATTTCTCTAAGTTAAAGTGCTTTCACTTCATACCTGAGAATAATCGGGCAAGCTATGTTAGATTATCTGAAAGAAGTCAGGAAACTCGCTTTTCGATGTTCTCGAGTTGTTCGATGCTGTGTGAAGAACAAGACTGGAGCAGGAAGCGGTTTCTCGAAGATTTGATGAAGATCTGCAGAACCCGCATATATCAAGGGGGAGTCTGTAAATACACTTCAGGATGATAAATGCGGGAAGCGGCTTCTCGAAGACTCGTTGAAGATTTGCAGATCCCGCACACATCAAGGGGGAGTCTGTAAGTGCACCAAAGTTTGATAAATGCTGGATACTGCGAAAGTTTCAACATTGAAGGACTGATCTTGTAATTATGTGAAAGTGTCACAAGTTTGGACAAGGGTTCTTATACATATGAGAACTTGTGGATTTATCTCTCATCAGAACTTATGGATTTATCTCTCATGAGAGCTTATGGATTTATCTCTCATGAGAACTTGTGGATTTATCTCTCATCAGAACTTGTAGATTATTCATATGAGAACTTGTGGGTTTAGGATGTGAGTACTTGTATTCTTTTATATGGTGAGTACTTGTGGTTCTCTTAGAGTGTGCGAACTTGTATTTTCTAGATAGTGGTGAGTACTTATTTGTTAAGTACTGAGGGTTTCATTGTAAGGTCCATGTTGCGCGAACATGTGATTATATATAAGCTTTGTGATGTATGCAATCATCAGACATTCAATGAAACAGTGATATTTTGGAGAAAACTTCGTGTGCAAACAAACCCTAGCTTTGTGTTGAATATTCAATCTGTGTGATTTTCGATTGTCAATACTCTGTGTATTCACGATTCTCTCATCTTCTACACCTTCTGTACGAGCTCTACGTTGCGGTACGAGGCACGCGGTGGTTTCTGCACATCGCGTGTGTGTTCGATCAGTCCGGTTCGTGTGTTCGTTAAAGGAGGACGACCTTACAAGATGATAATGAAATAAGTTCTGATGAACAATAATGAAACAAGTTCGGTCAAAAGAAATTCACAAGTGCTGATGATGTTGTAGACTCACAAGTGCTGATGACCAAAAACAAACAAGTGCTGATGACCAAACACAAGCAAATGCTGATGACCGATTAGCCAAACAAGTGCTGATGACCAAACACAAGCAAACTTTACATACAAACCTTTAGTGACATAAATGATGCACAAAGCACAGCTAGCACAGTTAGCGGATAACTCAGAGAAATGCTGACGATGTTCAGTACATAGACAGACAGTGTTTTAAGACCCAATATGGGCCAGAGACAATGTACTACACTAGTATGGTGTGTAGGGAAGTAAGGACCATAAAACTGCTTCACTAGGTGATAGTTTAAGTGCCGGGAAGTGCCTAAAACCCACATAAAGTGCAGAATTCTGCATATTTCAGCAAAATTCAGCAATTTAACAAGCTAGTAACATGCAAAAATATGGCAAAATGGTCCTGAATGCTTTCCTAAGTGTCGGGAATTAAAAGTGTCACAAAAGGCTACTTAAAAATCATTAAACGGAATAGTTTGACACTTTAACGAACCGGTATCTAACCGAACAACCAGACACTACCCGAAACACCAAAATTTTACTAGAAGCATTGTTATTATAATTCTGAGCTAGTTATGATCCCCGAACACCCTAACACACTATATATCAAATAATACACTTAAACACTAACTAATACACTTAAGATCCTAACTAAACATCTAACTTAACATCAAAACCCAACTAATTACCCCCCCCCCCCATGGTGGACGGTCACATGTGGCCCCACCCTTGATCCCCACAATCTTGCTAAGATCCTATGTGATCTCTAATGATCTAGTAGAAGATTGTGTGTGTACTTAGGGAACATAAAACCCAATGGACTGTGACAACTGCCACTTTATGGTAACTTTCTTACACTTAAAATACTCATTTTTAGCTACATTTTTATGCATTTTGAACACCCGAACTGCATATTTCGTGGCATACACTTAGAATACTCATGGAATACTTACTTAGGATGCATATGATTCATTTTTATTAAGTACATTTGAAACAGTTCAAACAATGCATCGAAACTACTAGAAACGCACCTAGTAAACTAGTATTCTGACGAAAACGCAGGATCCGCAGAAATCATCTAAACGACAACTTTAGGACTCAGATGAAAGTCCAACATCTAATATATATTAAACCCTAACTAGGAATGCAAAGGTTTGATTTAAAACCTTTCCGAAGTCCGATAACACTAAAAATTGTCCGAAAAGCACTAAAAGCGACGATTTCAACACTTTTCCGCAGAAATTCTGCAGAAATCAGCTTTCTAATATTTTTACGACATGTAAAAATGTTATTTAACATAGAATTCATGTGAGGATACATTCGGGTATCATCCGAACCAATAACTACATCAATTCACACAAGTTACGCAACTTAGCGTTCAAATAACGTCTAACCGAAACAATTCGAAACGAATATCCGAACAATATCAAATCTTTTAATAATGGTCATCTAGTGTTAATTGGATCATTATGGTCTAGTAATGGTCATTTAACACCCTTTAAACACTTAAACACTTATACTTATAAGTTTCCTAAACAACTTCCTAAAGTTCTAACACATTTTACTAAGGAAATCAAGTAACAAAAACACGGGTACCCCCCCCCCCCATTCACGGTTGCAACTCCCCTTTGTGGGACCCACTTTTTTCAACTTGTTACCACAAATATCCTAGATATTTACTAAGGTTTTGCAAGTGGGCAAGTGGTAACTTCAAGTGGTGAAAATGATGATTGATAAACACTTTGTGAAACATAGTTTACTAGCACATTTCTCACATATTACACCACCATTTTCACACACCAAAGCTCTCATCCTTCACCCTCATTTTCGGCCCATATACACCATCACAACACTTTGATTTTCAAGCTATTCCAAGATGACCAAGAAGCATTTTGATGGAACTTAGGAGGATCTAAAGCAACCACAAGTTAAAGAAGTGATTCCTTTCATTCAAGAGCTTACAAGCATCAAGATCATCATTTTTCTTTTCTTAATCATCATCAAGATCATCCCTAGCCATTAGTGCTAGAAGTAAGCTTCAAAAATCTCTTTTTCATACTTATTTATGCATTGATTGTTTAAAGAACATGTAATAAACCAAATAATCATAAAAAATAATATGAAAATACAAAGAAGCAAAATAATAATCATGATATAAAAGTGTGTTTATGTTGTGATTTAAAGATGATTACTTGCATATTTGATCTAGTTTCGATGATTAGCATACAAATAACTTGTTAGATGATGTTTAAAAACATAATCTAACAAGTTTACATGAAAATGTTTAAGGGTTTTGTTAAACATAAATGTTTAGATGGATGATCATAATCTTTGATTTTGTTAAAGTATTTAAGGTTTTTTTTAACTAAAAATAATACTTTTACAAAGTTATAAAAAGAAACATACAAGATTGGTTTTTATAAAAAGCTTGTTAAAACTAGAAGTAAAGCATGGATTTTGAACTAGTTAACTTATGTTATGATCATACCAAAACCCTACATGTTATTGATTTCATCTTGTTAAGATTTTGATATAAATCTCATATGTTTTTATTAAGAAAAATATGAGAAGATTATTGGTGATTTTATAAGAAAAGGATATGTTTTATATAAACATGACAAAGTATATATTTCAAAGTAAATATGGCCATTTTTCTTAAAAATCATAAGTTATAAAAACTATTATTTTTTACAAGATCTTTATTAGATTAAAAAGATTTTAAAGAATAGTTTTTATAAAAGCAAAGTTTGATATAAATATATATTTTTAAGAAAATATATATTAAGTTAACTTAACAACTTATGTGTTATGTGTTATTTGTTTGTATTAGTTATATGTATGATAACTAGGAACTTGAATACAAGGGTACAAATGAACACAATGTACATCTCGACTAAAGTCTTACAAGACTACATTTAAATACACCTTAAAAACAACTTACGGACATTCCGAGCCTTCGAACACAACTTATGGTCAAAACAGACGACGGGTGAATCTATAAACATATCGCCATTCCGAGGAGTTACTACGACGCTTAGGCGATCTTTCGACGCGAATACATACAAATCACCGACAACAATATCCGGATGTTTCAAAACTTATAAAAACTATTATGTATTCTTTTTAAAAAGCCTATATTTAGTAACTTTTATAAAAATAAAAGAATATATTTTACATATGGGCTTATTTTATACAAAAGGGCTTATTTTATACAAATGGGCTTATTTTATTCAAATGTACTTATTTTATACAAATGGGCTTATCATCCAAATTGGGCTTAACATAAATACATGGGCTAAGCCCAATATCAAGACTCATGGGCTAAGCCCAAAACCAAACATATGGGCCAAGGCCCAATAACATTAAGCCCAATAACATTTGGGGCCAATACTATTTAGGCCCAATACTATTTAGGCCCAATACTATTTAAGCCCAATGACATATAATTGATAAAAATACAATTATACAATTTACTTATACAAGACACGAAATCAAGAAGACAAGACCCGATGATACAACTCACAAGATACAAGATTACATATATATATATTTGGTGAAATATATATATAACAGTTTAACAATTCATACATCTAATACACTGTTCAACGAACAACAAAGACATAAAAGTCTTACACATATTTAAGACACAAGACTTGTACTCAAGTCATTTACAAAGACCGAAGTGTCTAACAAATATAAGAACATTTGTAGGTCGCAACATTGTTCAAGACGACCACGCGTAAGATCACAAACACGTATCATTCATGGACGCAATACTGTGAGTTCATGTCCCCTATTCATTTAAATGTTTTACAACTTTACAACTATCGGGGAAAATACATGTTCAACGTATGTTAAAGTTAGGGAATGAAACACCTTAGATCATGTGCGAATTAGGGTTATACATCTAAGCACCATTAATCCAGTTTGGACCTAGGTACAAGTGGTTAGATCTAATGGGTTTTGGCGAGCCCCACTCTTGGTCGTGGACCCATACAGAAGAGTGCTTTTGTGTCCCAGTCGATAGTAGTCGACACAAAGTCGTCTAGGTTTGGATTGCTTCCTTTTTCGTCACACATATTAATGTCCTTGCAAAACATTAATGATCAACGATTTCATTGACGCTTTACATACTACAACTTACATTTTAAATACATCTTTTACAACTAAACTGCATGAGTTCGCAAACTTTTGTTGATGTTTTCCAAACTTAACATGTATTTTAGAAAATTAATGGACCATGTCGGGATTCTCAGTCAAGATAACAAGTACCAGAACTCCATGCCATCTTTTGGAGGGTTTAACTGTTATATTCCGCCTCTTTGCGGCAATATGATGGTTTAAACCTTAGTAGTTTATTTTCATGTTGATGTATGAAACAATAACACTTTACTTTTATGTTAATGGTTTGTAACCGACACACTAAACTTATGTTGTGATCTTTTGAAAACAATTATGTAATGCCAATGGAGTATGTTTATTCATATAGTATGTTCATGTACATCGATATTTATGCAATGAAAACCATACAGATCACACCTCGCGCTTCCGCTATGAGCGGGTGTGACAGTTTGGTATCAGAGCATCGATTGTACTGAACCAGGATTCTTTCTCGAGTCTAAGTCTACAATCACTAGGGATCTCTCACGAAAACTATTTATAAACAAACAAATGTTTTCATTTGCATAAACATTTTTCATGGTCCATTTTCAACAAGAATTCATCTTATACAAATCAAGCAAGGACATTAGTGTCTTAGTCATCTAAATGGTAGACATGCAACTTTAAGTTAATCCACACAACTCAATTAAGATAACTTAAAATGAACATTATGTGAAAAATACATTTCGTGTATATATGTAAAGTAACAAATAATCATACGTGTCGAACAACTTATTTCTCAGGTCACCATGTCTTCATCTGAAGGTAGCAATGTATACGACGACGTAGACCCCATGAAGATTGTATCCAATGACGATTACGTGCCAGAGGTTCAGGTCATCTTATCTGATAGCGACTCTACGTCTGACAGCGACATGGACGACTTTCAGCCGTTCGCACTTTTAGGCGAGATCATCGATGATGATGTGTTAGCTATCCCTCCTCTACTCAACGATATAGTTATTTTGGGTCACCCGGAGGGTGAACATGTAGTCGAGATTATACGCGTTGACATCGCTCCTTTTGATATCATGCCTTTTATCGTCAACCTCGACGATGACGACGACGTCATTCCAGTGATTCCGGTGGATCACATGGATGCTGATTTGGGAGACGGAGAAGTTCATGATGTGGTTATTTTAGACATTGCATCACCAGTGGTCTCAGTGATCGATATTTCTTCTGATGCAGATACCGACTCGGATGCTTCCTCTTATGCATCCGTTACTTCGTCTGCACTGCAGGCCATTGGCCTACAGCAAAACGCAGACTTTGAGGATAACATCATTCCAGCAGAGCCAGTCATCCCTGCACCTGTTCAGGTCCCTGCTCCAGACACATCTCCTGAGCACATTCGCCTCATGCGCTTCGCACCTATCATGCCACCTACTGGTCATACCGATGAGGCCGGACCATCCGGACATGCCCACATACCACCCAGTGATATGGACCTATACTATCAACAGTTTCGCTCAGTCCCACAGGTCCCTGTTGAACCTCTTATTGCGCTACACTCTCCACCTCATGTTATGCCCATGTCAGATCCATACCATCCATCGCATTTCCCAGCTGTTAATACCGAAGATCTTCTACTGTCCCTACAACTTCAGGTCGACATACTTTTTCACAGAGTCCATGAGCTTCAGCAGCTTGATGACGCTAGACCACCACCACCACCAATTCATTCACCACCACATGCTCCACCACCACCACCTGCTTTTCCACCTGACTTATGTGCTCGTGTGCTGACACTCGAGCAGTAGATAGACTTCCTTATCCGTCGAGTTCATGAACTCGAGGAGGAGCTTACTCACCTTCACGGTTTGGTACTTCTGACTCCACCACCTATCCCCCCTCCACCATAGACGTTCACTTGCAGGTTATCTTTTGTAACGGGATGTAGTTACCCATTTTTTGTGTACATATTGACGCTCCACCGAGTTTTGAAGACAACCGACAGACAGCGGATCACACAGTTTGAAGGAAGATTTTGTTATCTCTTTTGTTGTACTAGACTAGTATGACTGGGTTATGTAGCCCGAGTCCATTTGGTTTCCTTTCAAACGATTATGTAACCGGTTGAATGATATATATGAAAAACTTGGTGTTATCTTTTATATGCATCTGAATGGTCTGGTTGGACATATCTTATTTCTTATGTTAACTTATTTACTCGCATTATATGTTCTTGGTGATATTGCTATTAATGTCATGAATATTTTTTTCTTTCTTTCTTTCTTTCTTCTTACTTAGTAAAAATATTTAACAAACCAAATCAACGTCTAATCTTTATCCTATTTCTCCTTTGGAAGAATCATGCCACCAAGGAGAGCTTTACGTTCACGGACAGTTAATCCACCCCCACCCCCACCAATGCCTACGACTGAGGCAGAACTGAATGCACTAATTGAAGAAAGGATAACACAAGCCATAGCACTGTACGAAGCATCAAGCGTCGAAACCAGTGGCGGCACTGGCGGAACAGGCGGTACTTCAAACGGAAACAATGCAAATGGTAATGGTTAGTCATTTTCTTTTAGTGACAACTCATTCAATCCCTTTTGTTATCTATTCGTGCGATTCACTATTTGCTCATTCATAATCCGTTTGTCCAATTTCAGGGTGCACGTTCAAGCAGTTTCTGGACTGCAAGCCACTTAACTATGATGGCACAGGCGGTGCTGTGGCTTTCGTGCGATGGACTGAGAAAATGGATTCCACTATCAGAATGAGCAGATGTTCCGCTAATCAGCATGTCACTTTCGTTACTGGCCTGTTTCTCAACGAGGCCCTTACATGGTGGAACTTACAAGTGCAAACTTTGGGTGATAACGCTGCTTATGCGTTGACTTGGGATGAACTGAAGGAACGTATGAGGGATAAGTATTATTCTCGTGCTGAACTCCAGAAGTTAGAGAACGAGTTTTGGCACCTTACCATGATCGGAGCTGATATCACTGGATATACGCAAAGGTTTCACGATCTGTCCCGTGTGATTCCTTATCTTGTATCACCGGAATACAAGCGTATCGAACGCTACATCTGGGGACTTTCTCCCAAGATTCGAAGTCTGGTTACTGCAGCTAAACCCACGACTATTACTCAGGCTGTGACTATAGCCGTGAGTCTCACTGAAAATGGGGTCAGGATGAATATATTCTCAGAGAAAGGTGATGAGAAGAAGGAAACACATGTCGAGTCTTCCAACAGTGGGAAGAGGAAGTACTCGAATTTCAAGAAGGGAACCCGTGGTAATAACAACAACAACAACAATAGTAACAACAACCACAACAACAATAACCCCAACAACAACAACAGGTGACAGAATAACTCGCAAAAGGATGCAAGGGCGTTTGTAGCCACAAACGACACTGGTCCTAAGAAGTACGCTGGTACTTTACCCAAGTGTGAGCGATGCAAATATCATCACTTGGGCGATTGTCGGGTTGTCAAGTGTGACAAGTGTGGCAAGAATGGCCACCGTGCTGAATCGTGTTGGGGAACGGGAAATAATACTGGATCGGGAAGTGGAAATGGTAACAAGAATGGGAATGGAAATGGGCGTGGTCAAGGATGCTTTGGATGCGGAAGCAAAGATCACTTCAAGAAAGACTGTCCTAAAGAAAACCCAGCTCAGGGTAGGGCATTTGTGATCAGAGCAAAGGATGCGCGCCAAGACCCTAATGTGATCACTGGTACGTTCCTCATCAACAATCATTTCGCATCCATATTATTTGATACCGGTGCCAATTTTAGTTTTATTTCTATGGACTTTAAAAATATTATGGGCATAGAAACAAGTAAGTTAGATGTGCCTTACTCAATAGAATTGGCAAACGGTAAACTAGTCGAGTCTGGGGAAGTTGCTAAGGGATGTTCCTTAGAACTTGACGAACGAACATTCAATATCGATCTCTTACCCGTGGAGTTGGGTAGTTTCGACATAGTGGTTGGCATGGATTGGCTATCCGATAACCGAGCCGAAGTCGTGTGCCATGAGAAGGTTATACGCCTACCACTACCGGACGAAGAGACACTTGTTATACATGGAGAGAAGCGTGACACGCCAATGCGGATTATCAATTGTATGAAGGCACAGAAGTGCTTACGGAAGGGTGGTATTGCATTCCTTGCGCATGTTGTCGACAAGAAGGCCGAGGGGCCGCAGCTGAAAGACATTCCTGTGATAAGAGACTTTCCCGAAGTCTTTCTTGACGACTTGCCGGGACTACCACCAATTCGACAAGTCGAGTTTCACATCGACTTAGTACCAGGAGCAGCACCTGTAGCCAGATCTCCATATCGATTAGCACCTTCTGAGATGCAGGAATTGTCCACACAACTTCAAGAGTTGTTGGATAAGGGATTCATTAGACCAAGCTTCTCGCCTTGGGGAGCTCCAGTTCTTTTTGTGAAGAAGAAGGACGGGACATTCAGAATGTGTATCAACTACAGAGAGTTGAATAAACTCACCATCAAGAATCGGTATCCACTACCAAGGATTGATGACTTATTCGACCAACTGCTAGGTTCAAGCTTCTACTCCAAGATAGACTTACGATCGGGGTATCACCAGCTACGGATACAAGAAGAAAGCATACCGAAAACGGCCTTTCGAACTCGTTATGGTCATTACGAGTTTCTCGTTATACCTTTTGGTTTAACGAACGCACCGGCGGTCTTCATGGATTTAATGAACCGCGTGTGCAAGCCGTATCTCGACAAATTCGTCATAGTGTTCATTGACGACATCTTGATATACTCACGATCAGTAGACGAGCATGAACCACATTTGAGAACCATCTTAGAACTACTCAAGAAGGAGAAACTATACGCGAAGTTTTCCAAATGTGAGTTTTGGATTCGTGAAGTACAATTTCTCGGGCATATAGTGAACGAGAAAGGCATTCAAGTAGACCCCTCGAAGATCGAAGCAATTAAAAACTGGGAAGCACCCAAGACTCCAACTGAAGTCTGACAGTTCTTGGGATTAGCGGGGTATTATCAGAGGTCTATCGAGAATTTTTAAAAAATTGCTCAACCACTAACCTCCCTTACCCAAAAAGACAAGAAGTTCAATTGGGGTGAGAAACAAGAAGAGTCGTTTCAACTACTCAAGGATAAGTTGTGCGAGGCACCAATCTTATCACTACCCGAGGGTACCGATGACTTCGTAGTATACTGTGATGCATCGCATCAAGGTTTGGGATGCGTACTTATGCAACGGGATAAAGTTATCGCGTACGCATCACGACAGCTAAAAGTTCATGAGAAGAACTATACCACTCACGACCTCGAGTTAGGCGCAGTGGTATTCGCTTTTAAGATTTGGCGGCATTACCTATATGGTACTCAGTGTACAATTTTCACGGATCATAAGAGTCTTCAGCACATATTCAATCAAAAGGAACTTAATATGCGTCAGCGATGCTGGATTGAATTGCTGAACGACTATGATTGTGAAATCAAGTACCATCCGGGCAAGGAAAACGTTGTAGCAGACGCCTTGAGCCACAAGGAACGGGTTAGAACTTTGAGAGTTCGAGCCTTGGAGATGACAATTCACATGGATCTTACCACACGAATCCGTGATGCACAACAAGAGGCACTTAAGGAAGAACATCTTAAAACAGAATCACTTCGAGGCATGGAAGCACGGTTAGTGCCAAAAGAGGATGGAACTTTGTACGTTGCAGGAAGAATTTGGGTTCCACTCTTTGGAGGCCTTTGAGATCTTATTTTTGAGGAAGCACATAGATCAAAGTACTCGATCCATCCTGGATCAGATAAAATGTACCAAGACTTGAAGGAGTACTATTGGTGGCCTAACCTCAAAAGGGATATCGCTATCTATGTCGGAAAATGCTTGACCTGCGCGAAGGTCAAGGCAGAGTATCAGAAACCATCGGGTTTACTACAACAACCCGAGATTCCCGTTTGGAAATGGGAACAGATATCGATGGACTTCATTACGAAGTTACCCAGGACCTCAAGAGGCCACGTCATGATATGGGTAATCGTCGATAGGTTGACAAAGTCCGCACACTTCTTGCCGATTCGGGAGAAGGATAGTACAGAGAAACTGGCGAAACTCTATCTCAAGGAAATCGTGGCTCGTCATGGAGTGCCTATTTCAATCATTTCAGACCGAGATGGTCGCTTCATTTCAAGAATTTGGAAGTCTTTTCAGGAGGCCTTTGGATCACGCTTGAATCTAAGCACGGCCTTTCATCCACAAACTGACGGCCAGAGTGAACGGACAATCCAAACACTCGAAGACATGCTTCGTGCGTGTGTTATGGATTTGGGCGGCAACTGGGATACTCACTTACCGTTGGTTGAGTTTTCCTACAACAACAGCTACCACACAAGTATACAAGTTGCACCGTTCGAAGCTCTCTACGGTCGAAAGTGTCGCTCTCCGCTATGTTGGGCGGAAGCGGGCGATAAACAACTTATCGGTCCGGAGTTAGTCCACGAGACTACAGATAAAATCTTTCAGATCAGAGACCGTATCAAGGCGGCCCGCGATCGACAAAAGAGCTACGCAGACAAGAGACGGAAGCCGTTATCTTTCTAGGTCGGAGACAAGGTCTTATTGAAAGTCTCTCCTTGGAAGGGCGTAGCAAGATTCGGTAAGCGTGGAAAGCTTAACCCCCGATATGTAGGACCATTTGAAATCTTGGAAAAGATTGGCACTGTTGCCTACAAGCTGAAGTTACCAGAAGAACTAAGTAGCGTACACGACACATTTCATGTGTCGAACCTCAAAAAGAGTCCAACACAAGAAACAGTTATCATCCCGGCGGATGAAGTTCACATAGACGACAAACTCCAATACACTGAAGAACCTGTTGAGGTCATGGATTGGAAGATCGAGAAAACACGGAGAATTCGTATCAAATTGGTAAAAGTTTGTTGGAACTCTCGACACGGACCCGAGTATACTTGGGAACGTGAAGATCGAATGAAGGCAAAATATCCTCACCTGTTCGCGAAGACTCCTGCAAAGGATGACTCGGCTAGAATTTCGGGACGAAATTCTTAATAACAGGGGGAGAATGTGACAACTGCCACTTTACGGTAACTTTCTTACACTTAAAATACTCATTTTTAGCTACATTTTTATGCATTTTGAACACCCGAACTGCGTATTTCGTGGCATACACTTAGAATACTCATGGAATACTTACTTAGGATGCATATGATTCATTTTTATTAAGTACGTTTGAAACAGTTTAAACAATGCATCGAAACTACTAGAAAAACACCTAGTAAACTAGTATTCTGACGAAAACGCAGGATCCGTAGAAATCATCTAAACGACATCTTTAGGACTCAGATGAAAGTCCAACATCTAATATATATTAAACCCTAACTAGGAATGCAAGGGTTTGATTTAAAACCTTTCCGAAGTCCGATAACACTAAAAATTGCCCGAAAAGCACTAAAAGCGACAATTTCAACACTTTTCCGCAGAAATTCTGCAGAAATCAGCTTTCTAGTATTTTTACGACATGTAAAAATGTTATTTAACATAGAATTCATGTGAGGATACATTCGGGTATCATCCGAACCAATAACTACATCAATTCACACAAGTTACGCAACTTAGCGTTCAAATAATGTCTAACCGAAACAATTCGAAACGAATATCCGAACAATATCAAATCTTTTTTTTAATGGTCATCTAGTGTTAATTGGATCATTATGGTCTACTAATGGTCATTTAACACCCTTTAAACACTTAAACACTTATACTTATAAGTTTCCTAAACAACTTCCTAAAGTTCTAACACATTTTACTAAGGAAATCAAGTAACAAAAACAAGGGTACCCCCCCCCCCCATTCACGGTTGCAACTCCCCTTTGTGGGACCCACTTTTTTTCAACTTGTTACCACAAATATCCTAGATATTTACTAAGTTTTTGCAAGTGGGCAAGTGGTAACTTCAAGTGGTGAAAATGATGATTGATAAACACTTTGTGAAACATAGTTTACTAGCATATTTCTCACATATTACACCACCATTTTCACACACCAAAGCTCTCATCCTTCACCCTCATTTTTGGCCCATATACACCATCACAACACCTTGATTTTCAAGCTATTCCAAGATGACCAAGAAGTATTTTGATGGAACTTAGGAGGATCTAAAGCAACCACAAGTTAAAGAAGTGATTCCATTCATTCAAGAGCTTACAAGCATCAAGATCATCATTTTTCTTTTCTTAATCATCATCAAGATCATCCCTAGCCATTAGTGCTAGAAGTAAGCTTCAAAAATCTCTTTTTCATACTTATTTATGCATTGTTTGTTTAAAGAACATGTAATAAACCAAATAATCATACAAAATAATATGAAAATACAAAGAAGCAAAATAATAATCATGATATAAAAGTGTGTTTATGTTGTGATTTAAAGATGATTACTTGCATATTTGATCTAGTTTTGATGATTAGCATACAAATAACTTGTTAGATGATGTTTAAAAACATAATCTAACAAGTGTACATGAAAATGTTTAAGGGTTTTGTTAAACATAAATGTTTAGATGGATGATCATAATCTTTGATTTTGTTAAAGTATTTAAGGTTTTTTTTTAACTAAAAATAATACTTTTACAAAGTTATAAAAAGAAACATACAAGATGGGTTTTTATAAAAAGCTTGGTAAAACTAGAAGTAAAGCATGGATTTTGAACTAGTTAACTTATGTTATGATCATACCAAAACCCTACATGTTATTGATTTCATCTTGTTAAGATTTTGATATAAATCTCATATGTTTTTATTAAGAAAAATATGAGAAGATTATTGGTGATTTTATAAGAAAAGCATATGTTTTATATAAACATGACAAAGTATATATTTCAAAGTAAATATGGCCATTTTTCTTAAAAATCATAAGTTATAAAAACTATTATTTTTTACAAGATCTTTATTAGATTAAAAAGATTTTAAAGAATAGTTTTTATAAAAGCAAAGTTTGATATAAATATATATTTTTAAGAAAATATATATTTAGTTAACTTAACAACTTATGTGCTATGTGTTATTTGTTTGTATTAGTTATATGTATGATAACTAGGAACTTGAATACAATGGTACAAATGAACACAATGTACATCTCGACTAAAGTCTTACAAGACTACATTTAAATACACCTTAAAAACAACTTACGGACATTCCGAGCCTTCGAACACAACTTATGGTCAAAACAGACGACGGGCGAATCTATAAGCATATCGCCATTCCGAGGAGTTACTACGACGCTTAGGCGATCTTTCGACACGAATACATACAAATCGCCGACAACAATATCCGGATGTTTTAAAACTTATAAAAACTATTATGTATTCTTTAAAAAGCCTATATTTAGTAACTTTTATAAAAATTAAAGAATATATTTTACATATGGGCTTATTTTATACAAAAGGGTTTATTTTATACAAATGGGCTTATTTTATACAAATGGGCTTATCATCCTAATTGGGCTTAACATAAATACATGGGCTAAGCCCAATATCAAGACTCATGGGCTAAGCCCAAAACCAAACATATGGGCCAAGGCCCAATAACGTTAAGCCCAATAACATTTGGGCCCAATACTATTAAGGCCCAATACTATTTAAGGCCCAATACTATTTAGGCCCAATATTATTTAAGCCCAATGGCATGATTTCTTGGGCTAAGCCCAATGACATATAATTGATAAAAATACAATTATACAATTTACTTATACAAGACACGAAATCAAGAAGATAAGACCCGATGATACAACTCACAAGATACAAGATTACATATATATATATATATATATATTTGGTGAAATATATATATAACAGTTTAACAATTCATACATCTAATACACAGTTCAATGAACAACAAAGACATATAAGTCTTACACATATTTAAGACACAAGACTTGTACTCAAGTCATTTACAAAGACCGAAGTGTCTAACAAATATAAGAACATTTGTAGGTCGCAACATTGTTCAAGACGACCACGCGTAAGATCACAAACACGTATCATTCACGGATGCAATACTGTGAGTTCATGTCCCCTATTCATTTAAATGTTTTACAACTTTACAACTATCGGGGAAAATACATGTTCAACGTATGTTAAAGTTAGGGAATGAAACACCTTAGATCATGCGCGAATTAGGGTTATACATCTAAGCACCATTAATCCAGTTTGGACCTAGGTACAAGTGGTTAGATCTAATGGGTTTTGGTGAGCCCCACTCTTGGTCGTGGACCCATACAGAAGAGTGCTTTTGTGTCCCAGTCGATAGTAGTCGACACAAAATCGTCTAGGTTTGGATTGCTTCCTTTTTCGTCACACATATTAATGTCCTTGCAAAACATTAATGATCAACGATTTCATTGACGCTTTACATACTACAACTTACATTTTAAATACATCTTTTACAACTAAACTGCATGAATTCGCCAACTTTTGTTGATGTTTTCCAAACTTAACATGTATTTCAGGAAATTAATGGACCATGTCGGGATTCTCAGTCAAGATAACAAGTACCAGAACTCCATGCCATCTTTTGGAGGGTTTAACTGTTATATTCCGCCTCTTTGCGGCAATATGATGGTTTAAACCTTAGTAGTTTATTTTCATGTTGATGTATGAAACAATAACACTTTACTTTTATGTTAATGGTTTGTAACCGACACACTAAACTTATGTTGTGATCTTTTGAAAACAATTATGTAATGGCAATGGAGTATGTTTATTCATATAGTATGTTTATGTACATCGATATTTATGCAATGAAAACCATACAGATCACACCTCGCGCTTCCGCTATGAGCGGGTGTGACATGGACAATACTCAAAATTGAGATTATAAGTAAACATGATGGATCATTCTCACAACACACCCAACACCACAACTCTCTCCTTCTTCCTCTCCCATTCTCGGCCGAAACATAGCAGCACCACCACCACCATTTTCATCCATCATCCAACCATTCCAAGATCATTCTAAGGTGTAAGGAGGTGATTAAGGAAGCTTGGTGCTTGTGGATCTTGAAGGACCTCCATCAATTGCTTTTATCCATCACTTTTGTCATCACCATCATCTTGTGTTCTTCCCTAGCCTTTGTGCTAGTTGTAAGACCCTCATGATCCTTATTTACTTCATATGTTGTTGGTTAAATGATGATGTACATTGATAAACTTGATGAACACTAAAAGACATAAACATGAATCACGAACATAAGCTTGATATATGATGAAACTATGTTGTTTAGTGTATAAATGATACTTGCTTGTTATTTACTTGAGATTATGATGTTGATCATCATAAGGAACTTGCTAGATTGTGATTAAACACATGATCTAGCAAGAGAGAGGATGAATATGTGATATAACAAGATGATCATCCTCATGTGTTAAGCATGAACTTGAAAAATAAAATGATTTCTTGAAAAATAATAATCAAGTGAGTTGATAATCTTATAGATCTAAGAATAATGAATGGTTTTCCAAAAGAACCAAGTTCAAAATATGATTTTTTTAGAGGATCATGGTTCTTACTTAAGTATACACCATTTTTAGAGGATCGTGATTTTTAGAGGATCGTGGCTCGACTTTAGGTGGTGTACCAACGGTTTGGTGAATATATCCAACTAGTATCTTTTGTTTATGTACCCGGTGGTAACATATATTTTCAGTTGTTCACCCGGTGGTGACAAGCTTTGAACAGATCATCCGGTGATAACTGTTAGGCAGAAAAGAATTATACGAGGGTCTAGGCCATTGCTGACGCAAAATCAGAAGACCAAGTATAATACCCCAGATAATAATCAGATATAAAGACCTAGTATCTCATAATTTTGGTAATCTCTCAAACGAAATTACAGTACCAAGACCATATATTCGAGAGATGTTACACACAAGTTACGTAGTTCGTTATCTTTATATACCAAAAACAGGTTCTTGTTAACGCGTAAAACCTATCGTTACAACATATAATGAAGCTGTAAACACTTTAGGTTTAATTTTATAAGATACCCGGTAAAAGATATGACTGCCGATGTACTATCATTTCTTCTCACTATTAACGCGTCCTCAATTTTTCATTTTCTAAAGTTTTTGGATTTTTCTAAAAATATCCTACAACTAAGTAAAATCTTTTTGGATTTTTGTGTTTTACAAAAAGCAGTAATCTGTACAAAGAAACGGAAAATAAAATTTCCATGAGGGCTTGTGCAACCATCCTACTCAGGGTTTATCATCCCGATCATTCGGACTAAGTTCTCGAACCTCATTCGATCGAATGTCTTTGTAAACAGGTCTGCATAGTTGTCTAAGGTGTCAACTCTAACTACATCAATTAAACCCTTTTCAGCACAATCACGAATAAAATGATGCCTAACATCTTATGTTTAGTGTGTGAATGGTGTACTGGGTTATTTGTTATTGAAATAGCTGAATTATTATCTACCATGATGGGAGTTTGTGTATAATTCAAACCGTAATACCTCAATTGCTGTTGGATCCACAAGACTTGAGCATAGCAGCTCAAAGCGGAGATGTATTCTGCTTCACATGTGGACAGCGATACTGATTGTTGCTTTTTGCATTGCTAGGATATCAGACGGCTTCTAAGCAGTTGAGCACCACCAGAGGTTGACTTCCTGTTGATCGGTCACTCGCCAAAATCCGCATCCGCATATGCTATCAAGTCCAAGCCGCCCTCAACCGGATACCACAATCCAAGTCTTGGTTTTCCTTTAAGATAGCGAAAAATCCATTTGACGGCTTTCAAATGCGATTCTCTTGCATTGGCTTGGTACCTAGCACATAAACACACCAAAAAATTATGTCGGGTCGAGATGCAGTAAGATACATTAAAGAACCAATTATTGCATGATAAACCGAAGGATCCACTTCAGGATCTTTGTCCTTTTCATCTCACAACTTGTGATTGGTAGGCAACGGAGTTTCGTAGGGCAAACTGTCTTCCATGTTGAATCACTTGAGGATCTCATGGATGTACTTAAACGAATGTTTTGAAGTACACTATTTACATTGAATGGGAATTTCATTTTATTGTATTACTGTTAGTTCAATGTGATTAGTGGCTAGATCCTGGTACGTCACACACCTCGCGGGGGTTTCCGCGTGTGGTACTTTGGGGGTGTGACATAATTGATGATGAAAACAATTAACAAACTCACCTATATATACACAAATGTAAATATTTAAACTTTCAGTTTTAGAAAATGAATCTAATGGTTTTATGGTTTCAAATAAATCAATTGTCTGTTTTATTCGGTTTTAGAAAATGAATTTAATGGTTTCAAGTAAATCAATTGTCTGTTTTATAGACGAGTTTAATGTTTTATTTAGTTTCAATAATAAACAGTTAAGGTATTTCTATTGTAGTAATTAGGTCGAAATATTATAACAAATGTTTGGTTAATGTGTCACAACTTAACTATGTGTAAAGTATTACCATCTTTAAACTTATAGTCAATATTATTATCTAATTTAAATTTAACTTGGATAATTCTACTAAGCATAGAATCTTTTATTAATATTTTTAAAAGTAACAATGAGCTAAACATAATTTTATGTGTTTTAAGGAAAATATATATTTTCTATTTCTCCAAACAAAGTGCTTCTTATGTTTATGTTGACATATCTAATAACTAATAATTTTAGATAGAAAGAAATTTATAAAAGAAACTAATTAGTAACAAAATAGATTTTGGTTTGTGTATTTTAATAAATTTTTGAAAATCATTGGTAAAATTTTATATATCATGAAAGTCGTCACAATAGCTTGCAAACTTCTCAATTCTAGTGTGAGTGTAGTAAATGACTCTGATTATCTTGTTATTTGCTGGTACTTGTTGTGCATTTTGTCTCTAAGAACATAGATAATTGTTATATGTTTCTTAGCAATCCAAATACTGAATGTGCTCTATCTTTGTACCAATTCCTTGGATAATTCTGATACATGTTTTGATTGGAACCTGTGATCATTAGTGTATGGATGTATTGAAAGTTACATGGCTGATTGTTTGCGATTCTGGGGTACTGAAAATGCAGTCAAATCCATGGAACTTTTTCATCCATCGATAGCATAGCATGGGATACAAATGAAGAATGTTTACAAGGGTGTTTTAGCAGCTTTGGTAAGGTTGTGGGAAATAACTACTCACGTTATTATTTTTCATATAGTACCCGAGTGTGGTAATTCTACCATGCATTTGAATATTTATGTAATTCTTAGACATGCTTTTGTTGTTTCACATTATGCTAAGAAGGAAGAAATGTTAGAAGTTACTTTATGCAGTTTGTTTAATGATTGTATGATTCAGTCTCAAGTTGCAGTAATTGTCTTTTTTTTTAAGTTCATGCGCCTATCATCAACTAACACATAGTTTAGACAACCATTTTGTCCTTAACTCATGATATATAAGTTTTCACTTAACAGAATATCATATATATATATATATATATATATATATTGAAATTAATTTACTCTTCCCTTATTTATTGATTTTAGGCCTCATGAGAGTGGATTATACAAAGACAAATTATTCATGAACAAGCTATGGATTGCTTCAACAATTTGAAAGGAAATAGAGTTTCCCATGCATAGATGAAGTGAAGGCTTTCTCCAGGATTTATCCGCCGATGATTGTTAATGATGCACACATCACCCTCTTTTACAATGACTTTAGGATCAATTTCTACATGGGACTGGAATCCTTTACAATCTAAGTATGCTTCTAGAATGACGCAAGGGCATGTGTTTTCATGTGTCACGTCCCACTCTCCTGGTGCACGCCTTGGCTCTTGACGGATGGCGAGGTTGAAATCTTGACCGTAGACATCTATAAGATTACACACAATATATTAATGAACATACATGATCAAAACATTAGAATTAAGAATAATGTTAGTATACCAATACACATAAAGGAAACGAAGGTAAGTAAATAAATGTGTTTGATGATAGACTCCATAGGGTTGTGGTTTGGTGTTTGATACTTAATTGATGATGAAAATAGTTAAGAAGCTCACCTATATATACACAAATAAAAATATATAAACTTTCAGTTTTAGAAAATGAATTTAATGGTTTTGTGGTTTCAAATAAATCAATTGTCAGTTTTATTCGGTTTTAGAAAATGAATTTAATGGTTTCAAATAAATCAATTTTCTGTTTTAGAGACGAGTTTAATGTTTTATATAGTTTCAATAATAAACCGTTATGGTATTTCTATTGTAGTCATTCGGTTGAAATGTTATAATAAATGCTTGGTTAACGTGTCACAACTTAACTATGTGTAAAGTATTACCATGTTTAAACTGTTAGTCAATATTCTTATCTTATTTACATTTAACTAGGATAATTCTACTAAGTATAGATTCTTTTATTAATATTTTTAAAAGTAACAATGAGCTAAACATAATTTTGTGAGTTTCAAGGAAAACATATATTTTCTATTTATCCAAACAAAGTGCTTCTTATGTTTATGTTGACATATCTAATAACTAATAATTTTAGATAGAAAGGAATTTATAAAAGAAACTAGTTAGTAACAAAATAGATTTTGGTTTGTGTTTTCCGCCCGCGCATTGCGGCGGGGACCCAATGACTGCAAAACGCGTGTCAATAACGGCAAGCAGATACCGAATATCAAAACATAAATAAAAATGTCGTGAAAAGGATAGTTACTACGTCCTAAAAACAGTGATTTTAAATAACCTAATATATAATAATAGGACCCACACGTCCTACACGTTGGAAATTCGGTTGTTTTCAGTTCAGTTATTACAGGTGCTAACACGTTAAAATGTGGATGAGCTCGGTACCGATAACGGCAACGAAAGTACCGATCCAGAAAATCATCGAAATTAGGTAATGGCACCGAAATTGCTCGGTACAATACGGTATGGTATTTGAAGGTAAAAATTAATAAATACAGGTATGGTGCTAGACCGGTGTCGAACCGAAAGTAACGATTCAGAAAACGCCAAAAGGTGGGTACCAAATTGGTACCGAAAATGATTTGGTATAGTAAATTTGGTACCGATGCGATACCGGTTTGATTACATGATTTGATACAATTTTCTCATCAATAATCTAAATATCCAAGTTAATTTTATATGCTACAATTCATTCATTACAGAAAAAGACAAAAAATAAAGCAAAATAAGTTATTGTGTATATAAAACCTCGTTCAAACGAAATACAGTTTACTTACTGTGTGTATGAAAAGTAATCTAAACGGTGCAATTACTTGCATTGCTATAGGATTTGATGAGCTCGGTACCAACCGGTACCGAAAATACCGTTACCGAAATCCCCAAAATTGGGTACCGCTACCGAATATACCTGGTACGGTACCGGTCGGTACTGGTACAGCACCAGTATTTGATGGTAAAAACCGATGAATACTGGTGCTGAACCGGTACCGAAAATACACTCGGTTTGGTAAATTTAATACCGGTACCCGATACCATTCATTCAATTCAATTTTTATTACTGTTCATTCCATTCTGTTTTTAATATATAGGTAAATTTGTGAAAATCATTGGTAAAATTTTATATTTCATGAAATTCGTCACAATAGCTTGCAAATTTCTCAATTCTAGTGTGAGTGTAGTAAATGACTTTGATTATCTCGTTATTTGATGGTGTCTCTAAGAACATGGATAATTGTTATATTTTTCTTAGCAATACAAATACTGAATGTGCTCTATCTTTGTACCAATTACTTGAATAACTATGATATATGTTTTGATTGGAACCTGTGATAACTAGTGTATGGATGTATTGAAATTTACATGGCTGATTGTTTGCGATTCTAGGGTACAGAAAATGTTGTCAAATCCTTGGAACTTTTTCATCCATCGGATAGCATGGGATACAAATGAAGAATGTTTACAAGGGTGTTTTAGCAGCTTTGGCAAGGTTTTGGGAAATAACTACTCACGGTATTATTTTCATATAATACCCAAATGTGGTAATTCTACCATGCATTTGATTATTTATGTAATTCTTAGACATGCTTTTGTTGTTTCACATTATGCTAAGAAGGAAGAAATGCTAGAAGTAACTTTATGCAGTTTGTTTAATGATTGTATGATTCAATCTCAAGTTGCAGTAATTGTGTTTTTTTTTTTTTTTTTAAGTTCATGCGCCTATCATCAACTAAAACATATTTTAGACAAGCATTTTGTCCTTAACTCGTGATATATAAGTTTTCACTTAACATAATATCATATACATATTGAAACTAATTTACTCTTCTCTTATTTACTGATTTTAGGCCTCATAAGAGTGGATTATACAAAGACAAATTATTCATGAACAAGCTATGGACTGCTTCAACAATTTGAAAGGAAATTGAGTTTCCCGTGCATAGATGAATTGAAGGCTTTCTCCAGGATTTATCCGCTGATGATTGTTAACGATGCACACATCACCCTCTTTTACAATGACTTTAGGATCAATTTCTACGTGGGACTGAAATCCTTTACAATCTAAGTATGCTTCTAGAATGACGCAAGGGCTTGTGTTTTCAAGTCTCACGCACCACTCTCCTGGTGCACGCCTTGGCTCTTGACGGATGGCGAGGTTGAAATCTTGACCGTAGACATCTATAAGATTACACACAATATATTAATGAACATACATGATCAAAACATTAGAATTAAGAATAATGTTAGTATACCAATACACATAAAGGAAATGAAGGTAAGTAAATAAATGTGTTTGATGATAGACTCCATAGGGTTGTGGTTTGGTGTTTGATACTTAATTGATGATGAAAACAGTTAACAAGCTCACCTATATATACACAAATGTAAATATATAAACTTTCAGTTTTAGAAAAATGAATTTAATGGTTTTGTGGTTTCAAATAAATCAATTGTCAGTTTTATTCGGTTTTAGAAAATGAATTTAATGGTTTCAAATAAATCAATTTTCTGTTTTATAGACGAGTTTAATGTTTTATATAGTTTCAATAATAAACCCTTATGGTATTTCTGTTGTAGTCATTAGGTCGAAATGTTATAATAAATGTTTGGTTAATGTGTCACAACTTAACTATGTGTAAAGTATTACCATGTTTAAACTGTTAGTCTATATTCTTATCTAATTTAAATTTAACTAGGATAATTCTAATAAGTATAGATTCTTTTATTAATATTTTTAAAAGTAACAATGAGCTAAACATAATTTTATGTGTTTTAAGGAAAATATATATTTTCTATTTATCCAAACAAAGTGCTTCTTATGTTTATGTTGACATATCTAAGAACTAATAATTTTAGATAGAAAGGAATTTATAAAAGAAACTAATTAGTAACAAAATAGATTTTGGTTTGTGTATTTTAATATTTTTGAGAAAATCATTGGTAAAATTTTATATATCATGAAATTTGTCACAATAGCTTGCGAATTTCTCAATTCTAGTGTGAGTGTAGTAAATGACTCTAATTATCTAGTTATTTGATGGTGTCTCTAAGAACATGGATAATTGTTATATTTTTCTTAGCAATCCAAATATTGAATGTGCTCTATCTTTGTACCAATTCCTTGAATAATTATGATAGATGTTTTGATTAGAACCTATGATCACTAGTGTGTGGATGTAATGAAATTTATATGGCTGATTGTTTGCGGTTCTAGGGTACAGAAAATGTTGTCAAATCCTTGGAACTTTTTCATCCATCGGATAGCATGGGATACAAATGAAGAATGTTTACAAGGGTGTTTTAGCAGCTTTGATAAGGTTTTGGGAAATAACTACTCACGGTATTATTTTCATATAGTACCCAAATGGAGGTAATTCTACCATGCACTTGATTATTTATGTAATTCTTAGACATGCTTTTGTTGTTTCACATTATGCTAAAAGGGAAGAAATGTTAGAAGTTACTTTATGCAGTTTGTTTAATTATTGTATGATTCAATCTCAAGTTGCTGTAATTGTGGTTTTTTTTTTTTTTAAGTTCATGCCCCTATCATCAACTAAAACATATTTTAAACAAGCATTTTGTCCTTAACTCATGATATATAAGTTTTCACTTAACAGAATATCATATACATATTGAAACTAATTTACTCTTCTCTTATTTATTGATTTTAGTTCTCATGAGAGTGGATTATACAAAGACAAATTATTCATGAACAAGCTATGGACTGCTTCAACAATTTGAAAGGAAATTGAGTTTCCCATGCATAGATGAAGTGAAGGCTTTCTCCAGGATTTATCCGCTGATGATTGTTAACGATGCACACATCACCTTCTTTTACAATGACTTTAGGATCAATTTCAACGTGGGACTGGAATACTTTACAATCTAAGTATTCTTCTAGAATGACGTAAGGGCTTATGTTTTCAAGTGTCACGTCCCACTCTCCTGGTGCACGCCTTGGCTCTTGACGGATAGCGAGGTTGAAATCTTGACCATAGACATCTATAGGAATACACACAATATATTAATGAACATACATGATCAAAACATTAGAATTAAGAATAATGTTAGTATACCAATACACATAAAGGAAATGAAGGTAAGTAAATAAATGTGTTTGATGATAGACTCCATAGGGTTGTGGTTTTGTGTTTGATGCTTAATTGATGATGAAAACAGTTAATAAACTCACCTATACATACACAAATGAAAATATATAAACTTTCAGTATTAGAAAATGAATTTAATGGTTTTGTGGTTTCAAATAAATCAATTGTCAGTTTTATTCGGTTTTAGAAAATGAATTTAATGGTTTCAAATAAATCAATTTTCTGTTTTATAGACGAGTTTAATGTTTTATGTAGTTTCAATAATAAACCGTTATAGTATTTCTATTGTAGTAATTAGGTCGAAATGTTATAATAAATGTTTGGTTAATTTGTCACAAGTTAACTATGTGTAAAGTATTACCATGTTTAAACTGTTAGTTAATATCCTTATCTAATTTAAATTTAACAAGGATAATTCTACTAAGTATAGACTCTTTTATTAATATTTTTAAAAGTAACAATGAGCTAAACATAATTTTATGTGTTTTAAGGAAAATATATATTTTCTATTTATCCAAAAAAAGTGTTTCTTTTTTTTATGTTGACATATCTAATAACTAATAATTTTAGAGAGAAAGGAATTTATACAAGAAATTAATTAGTAACAAAATAGATTTTAGTTTTTGTATTTCAATAATTTTGTGAAAATCATTGGTAAAATTTTATATATCATGAAATTCGTCACAGTAGCTTGGAAATTTCCCAATTCTAGTGTGAGTGTAGTAAATGACTCTGATTGTCTAGTTATTTGATGGTGTCTCTAAGAACATGGATAATTGTTATATTTTTCTTAGCAATCCAAATACTGAATGTGCTATGTCTTTGTACCAATTCCTTGAATAATTATGATACATGTTTTGATTGGAACCTGTGATCACTAGTGTATGGATGTATTGAAATTTACATGGCTGATTGTTTGCGATTCTAGGGTATAGAAAATGCTGTCAAATCCTTGGAACTTTTTCATCCATAGGATAGCATGGGATACAAATAAAGAATGTTTACAAGGGTGTTTTAGCAGCTTTGGTAAGGTTTGGGGAAATAACTACTCACGGTATTATTTTCATATAGTACCCGAATGGGTAATTCTACCATGCATTTGATTATTTATGTAATTTGTAACACCCTAGTTACTAGTTAACGATTTTGTATGTAATTACCAACGATTAGATGTGTGGATAAGACTACACATGCTATAAAAATACGGGTTTGTTGAAACTTTTACAAATCATGAGTTATTCTACATCACGTGGTTGAATTCGTTGTTTAAAAATTACAACGTTGCAAAGTGCGGAAGCGTGTGTCTTTATCGTGTTCGGTTCTTCGTTGAGCTTGATCGTCTTCCGGCATCCAAGGTGTACCTACATTTCATAAACATGAAATGCTTTAGTCATACAGGGCTTAAAACGTATTTAAACGAGTCCGAGAAACAATTTATAACAAAAACAAAGTTTTCAATCTGGCCACCACCGTAAATTACGGTGGAACCGTAATTTACGGTGGCCTCTGGTTATTTAAGTTTCCACCGTAAAACAGTAGAAACCTACCGTAAATATATTAGCTCCACCGTAAATTACGGTGGCACCGTAATTTACGGTGGACCCTGCATTCCAGCTTTTCAGTTTTGCCGCAACTTGACACGAAATCTTTCGTATCTTTCAAACCGCTTATCCGTTTGACCTACCGTTTCTTCCTACGTGTTTGTAATTTGATTCTCCATCATTTGGAGATAAAATCCGACATTCGGTTTAACAAAATTTAAGACTTCTAAGTCTTCGGCTTATTACCCTTTATACCAAATTTTGTCCCGGTTATGCATTTTATCAAACAAACGTATTTATTTGATTCCTATATTTGATACACTTCATCAAATAATTTTGATATACCATATTAGGTTCTAATCATAGGTTTATTACACAAATTAAACCCGTTTTCACTAGTATGCTTATTTTGACCCGTTAAGGATATTTTAAGCACTTTTAAGCTCAATTTCGCTTTCATTCTAACCTAGCGTTGTAACCTATATTTCTTATCTAGTACTCTTCCATCACTACTAAATGTGTGTTGGATTTAAAGTAGATATCTATGTGTTCCGGATTTATTCCCCTGGAATTATCATTTTACGGCAAAGACTCATATGGAGTCTTTTGGCCCAAGAATTACATCTTTCACTACCCATACTCGTTCTAAACTTTTGTTTAATCATAAGACTCCTTTCCAAACAACCTCTAAGAGTTGTTTGTTCAATTTAGCCTACAAGGGCGTTTTGGTCGGTTTTGGTCCTTCTTTTACAATGAAGGGCTATCACCAATTATTCGACCAAATTAGCACTTTTACATACATCATAAATATGCGTACCTGGCTCGGATCAACAATTAGACCCAATTTTAATACCTTGCTTTATATTCGCTAATTAAGAACGATGCGAATATCCATTGGATATCTATTCCTGTAAGCATATGACTCGACAAAAGAATCATTAGTCTATATAGTCAAAAGGTGTTGTCTACACCTTTTGACCCGTTTGGCCGAAATGACCATTTATCTTTGCGAGATGATATTTATTATCATCTCCCCTACATGACTCTTCCCGTTTAACACCGTATGGTCATTTTAATTATAAACCGTGTATTGCTTTCGACATAATATGACCAAATTATCGATTTACTTCTTTTTTAACCATTATTATGGTTTCTATCATCTTTGATTTTTCTTGTTCCGTTCGACTACACGACGGAACATCATATTTCAATTGTTTAGATATCTCATTCATAATTTATATGATAAGAAAACATTCCACAATTTAAGACTAGTGTAAGCTATACTTACCTTGCATCCGAATTACGCTTTTCCTTCATACTTGCTTCGTTTGACCCGCTTCCTTTCCAAGCCTCCACCTAGCTTGTCAAGCGTCAAACTATCATCATAATTCGTAAGACGGTTATATTAGTCATCATTAATTATGACTATTCCATCTTACATATTTTCTATCATAATTACCATTCCATCTTATTAATGGTCGGTTTGACTATTTAAAAGTCAAATCACCAATTAACACATATGATTGCACTATCAAGTTCACAAGACTCAATTAGGCACATTATCACCACTTAGTGAACATCATCTTTTGAGGTGACAAATTAACTAACATGTCATCAAATTCCTACCTCAAGTAATGATAAATCAACATGTAAATTTCAGTCATTATAAACATATACCCACTTTGACCATCAAAATCATGGTTTAACTCTTTTGTCTAGACCCACTTCTAGTTGCTTATGAACTCTTAACCAAAATCTCTAATTTGTTCAAGTAGTTCATTCTTATGAGTTAGTATGATGTTTATAAACACCATTAGAACATCAATTTCATCAATTCAACCAAAACCCACTTAGCTCATAATAGGGTAATGATCAAATCCCTAGTTTGACAACAATTCATCAAGATTTCTACTAGGGTTTGTTTCTAAACCAAGATATAATCATAATAACACTCATAGAATCAATATTCATTCCAGAATTTCGATTATGATTGTTCATCATAATCTCAAAGTATCACCAAATCGAAATTTTCAACATACCTTGTAATCCTCATGACTAGGTGGTCACGAATTTGTGTTCATGCATTGATTTGGCTCTTGATTTGGGCTTCAATTTGAGAGATTCTTGAGGGACTAGGGTTTTTGAGCAAGAGAGCCTTCACTGGCTTTGTTTGAAGTCGCAGACACACACACGTATGTGTGTGTGTGTTTTGTTTATTAATTGGTTTTAATAAAACTTTATCTAATTTGCCCATGTTTGGTCCCTCGACTTTACACCAGTTATTTATAGGTATCTTAACCATATTTGTTCCATTATGTCAAGACACTAACTAACTAGGTTAGTATTCCTAGTTACTTGGTGGGTCCCGGGAATTATAACCCGTTATATTTTAAGTCCCGTTAACTCGGGCTCGTATAAATTAAATTCCTGAAAACTTTGATTCGCTTATATTTACTATTAGTATTTCTTGTTTAAACCCAAATATTTGCCGGGTTATTTTTACTAATAACGGTACGTTACCCGTCTTTTAGTATTAACAGAGTTTAATTACCAAGCCCATTTTCGGGGTGTTACAAGTCTACCCCCCTTAAAGAGGTTTCGTCCTCGAAACCTTGCTTACATAGTTCATTGAGTTCTAAACTCAATGCGTTTGACCTGAGTAATCTCTTAAGCATTATTCATACTTTAACCAATTGTTTGCATTACCAGAAAAATTATGGTAATATCTTTTTGGTTACATAACCCCTACGTACCTCATACGACATAATGTAACTTGAAATAACGTAATTCCGTTATTTCTGCTAGTTTAGTTAACTTAGCGATTTCCATCGCTTTTATATATTATCGAACTCTTGGTGAATCCGTTACCTTGACCCGTTTAAAGGTCTTTATTGAAATATTTCGCTTTTAGCAATAATTTCTTTAGTTTTCGGATTTATTGATTCGGCCCAATTATACCGAATCCACCGTTTCCGAGCAAATCAAATTTCTTGACTTGAATTGCTGACCTTAACCGGTCTCACTAACTGGACTTATTAGTCCCGTTACTTTTCACCGCTCGCTTGGTTATAATGTGATTTTACTTCACATTACATTTCCTAACCGTGATCGTGTCACATCGTGTTTAGTTTGCATCAACCTTTTATTTTCGAAAATAGCACTTTTCGAATATATCGTCTTGCGCCTATCAGTGTCAAGACTTGTATCTTTCATGCTTACTATTTAAATTCCTATCAGAATTTATGTTTGTAAAAACGTTATTTCTTACTAAAACCGAAGTTTTAGTTTTAGGATCTTCTCATTAACTTTTGTCCATTATCCATGCCAGAATATTGACAGTCCATAATTTATTCTTTTACAGTCTTAGTTTTGTGCGGGGAATCACAACTAGTTCCCTTGCTTTACACTATTGACCCGTAGATTCTTTCACTTAGCCCCATAGGCTATTTCTTTAAGTTTTTTTTTAAGGTGAGTTATTAACAACTCGTTTCCTTCTCTTTATGACCCGAGGGTCTTTTTGGTCCGTAGACCTTAACACTGTGTTTAATCCCGTAGGTTATGATGATCCCGTAGATCATCTTTTATTCTGGTCTATATTCAAATGTATATATACATATATAGCTTCCAGGCATCTCTTATTATGTTTGGAATCGTTTATTTTCGCCCTTGAACTTCAATTGACCTTGACCGTAGTCTAAGGCTTCATTTGTTTACTTCCGGACTAATCCTCCGACTTTATGACTTCTGACGTTATTTACACGTCAGTTTGTTCTTATGCTTACTGTTATTTGATTTGCTTATATTCTTATTTGGTTATATCCCATTACCGGGCTCATTATTCTCTCGCATTTAACGCTACCTTTATCTAGCTAGCGTTCATTAGTGCCATTCGGCGTTATATTGTATTCAACCTGTTTGACCTATTAATGTGAAATCCATCACTTATAATAATCAACTTTATTCTTTATTCAACCCATTCGACTTCGAATAGTTGAACATATTTACTCACAAATTTCTATTTACGAGATTTTATAGTCATAACTCGTAATCCAAGTCCTTTGATTTCTCAACCCGCGTTCACGTCTCTTGGTTTTACGCATGTGTTTAATTCTTACCCATCAACCGGGTGTTTTACGGAAGTCGTTATTATTGCAACCCTCCCGGTATGCATTAAGACCTCGCTTCATTTTTATATTCCGACTTTGTCTTTAAGTTTGACGTTTTACAAAAACGACCCGTTAAGGGACATATTTGCATTTTCTGGGTTCGAGTGTAAGTACGCTCCCTCCCAATACTTGTCTAAATCATTTTACATGCTTGCGTTTTCTGGGTTCGAGTGTAAGTACACTCCTTCCCAATATTTGTCTAAATCATTTTACATGCTTGTGTTTTCCGGGTTCGAGTGTAAGTACACTCCCTCCCAATTCTTGTCTAAAACATTTTACATGCTTGTGTTTTCTGGGTTCGAGTGTAAGTACACTCCCTCCCAATTCTTGTCTAAAACATTTTACATGCTTGTGTTTTCTGGGTTCGAGTGTAAGTACACTCCCTCCCAATTCTTGTCTAAAACATTTTACATGCTTGTTTGTCCCTTCACTCGGGCTCTTTGTCCTAATGTAACACGCTTCCGTCACTCGGTTGTGCGTTTACATTATTTTCAAATATCTTGCTTATCTGTTTCATTTAGGTACTTTTTAATTAGTCCCATTCACCCCGCCATTACCACATCGGATGTAAACGTGTCCGCCATAAAAAGCTCATGGTATCATATGCCACTACTTACTTGGCCAGAGTAAGCGATTAACACATGACACACATGACCTTTTTATAGTTTCACATCACGCCCCATGTAAGTAATACCTCTACTTATTTTTCTTGGAAACAATATCCTGGATAGGTATTCTATTCAGGTTTTCCCCAAGTTTTCTATCTAAATATGCAACTTTCAACCTTTATGTATTTGTTGCATATTGCTATTCATGCAATAATTTAAAACGTGTACCTTATATTGCTTGCTTTAACAGGCTTTCCTTGCCATTAGCTTATTCGCGACCATTACGCGATTTAGGTCCTTAATGAGCATACTCTTTTTATCCTATCTCGGACCATTCCATCATCATATCCACAATTTGTTTGACTCTCGTCGTCTTCAAACGCGAGTGTCCTTCAATTAAAACATTCACAAAAGTTAGTAACATCTACTTCAATACTTGCCCGTATTCAAATACAAGGCTTTTTCTATTATATGCGTCAACGCGCGTAATTTCGTTGACTATGTCAATCCCTTACCGTTCTGATTGAGGTAACGTGTATTGCACGATAACTCTATGTGTTGTTTATAACACTTAAACTCATACTATACCATTAATATGCATGTAACTTACCGGATTTTGCGATCAAGCCTTGAACCGAACACTTTACCCTTTAACCTTGGGCTCTGATTACCATACTTGTAACACCCTAGTTACTAGTTAACGATTTTGTATGTAATTACCAACGATTAGATGTGTAGATAAGACTACACATGCTATAAAAATACGGGTTTGTTGAAACTTTTACAAATCATGAGTTATTCTACATCACGTGGTTGAATTCGTTGTTTAAAAATTACAACGTTGCAAAGTGCGGAAGCGTGTGTCTTTATCGTGTTCGGTTCTTCATTGAGCTTGATCGTCTTCCGGCATCCAAGGTGTACCTACATTTCATAAACATGAAATGCTTTAGTCATACAGGGCTTAAAACGTATTTAAACGAGTCCGAGAAACAATTTATAACAAAAACAAAGTTTTCAATCTGGCCACCACCGTAAATTACGGTGGAACCGTAATTTACGGTGGCCTCTGGTTATTTAAGTTTCCACCGTAAAACAGTAGAAACCTACCGTAAATATATTAGCTCCACCGTAAATTACGGTGGCACCGTAATTTACGGTGGACCCTGCATTCCAGCTTTTCAGTTTTGCCGCAACTTGACACGAAATCTTTCGTATCTTTCAAACCCCTTATCCGTTTGACCTACCGTTTCTTCCTACGTGTTTGTAATTTGATTCTCCATCATTTGGAGATAAAATCCGACATTCGGCTTAACAAAATTTAAGACTTCTAAGTCTTCGGCTTATTACCCTTTATACCAAATTTTGTCCCGGTTATGCATTTTATCAAACAAACGTATTTATTTGATTCCTATATTTGATACACTTCATCAAATAATTTTGATATACCATATTAGGTTCTAATCATAGGTTTATTACACAAATTAAACCCGTTTTCACTAGTATGCTTATTTTGACCCGTTAAGGATATTTTAAGCACTTTTAAGCTCAATTTCGCTTTCATTCTAACCTAGCGTTGTAACCTATATTTCTTATCTAGTACTCTTCCATCACTACTAAATGTGTGTTGGATTTAAAGTAGATATATATGTGTTCCGGATTTATTCCCCTGGAATTATCATTTTACGGCAAAGACTCATATGGAGTCTTTTGGCCCAAGAATTACATCTTTCACTACCCATACTCGTTCTAAACTTTTGTTTAATCATAAGACTCCTTTCCAAACAACCTCTAAGAGTTGTTTGTTCAATTTAGCCTACAAGGGCGTTTTGGTCGGTTTTGGTCCTTCTTTTACAATGAAGGGCTATCACCAATTATTCGACCAAATTAGCACTTTTACATACATCATAAATATGCGTACCTGGCTCGGATCAACAATTAGGCCCAATTTTAATACCTTGCTTTATATTCGCTAATTAAGAACGATGCGAATATCCATTGGATATCTATTCCTGTAAGCATATGACTCGACAAAAGAATCATTAGTCTATATAGTCAAAAGGTGTTGTCTACACCTTTTGACCCGTTTGGCCGAAATGACCATTTATCTTTGCGAGATGATATTTATTATCATCTCCCCTACATGACTCTTCCCGTTTAACACCGTATGGTCATTTTAATTATAAACCGTGTATTGCTTTCGACATAATATGACCAAATTATCGATTTACTTCTTTTTTAACCATTATTATGGTTTCTATCATCTTTGATTTTTCTTGTTCCGTTCGACTACACGACGGAACATCATATTTCAATTGTTTAGATATCTCATTCATAATTTATATGATAAGAAAACATTCCACAATTTAAGACTAGTGTAAGCTATACTTACCTTGCATCTGAATTACGCTTTTCCTTCATACTTGCTTCGTTTGACCCGCTTCCTTTCCAAGCCTCCACCTAGCTTGTCAAGCGTCAAACTATCATCATAATTCGTAAGACGGTTATATTAGTCATCATTAATTATGACTATTCCATCTTACATATTTTCTATCATAATTACCATTCCATCTTATTAATGGTCGGTTTGACTATTTAAAAGTCAAATCACCAATTAACACATATGATTGCACTATCAAGTTCACAAGACTCAATTAGGCACATTATCACCACTTAGTGAACATCATCTTTTGAGGTGACAAATTAACTAACATGTCATCAAATTCCTACCTCAAGTAATGATAAATCAACATGTAAATTTCAGTCATTATAAACATATACCCACTTTGACCATCAAAATCATGGTTTAACTCTTTTGTCTAGACCCACTTCTAGTTGCTTATGAACTCTTAACCAAAATCTCTAATTTGTTCAAGTAGTTCATTCTTATGAGTTAGTATGATGTTTATAAACACCATTAGAACATCAATTTCATCAATTCAACCAAAACCCACTTAGCTCATAATAGGGTAATTATCAAATCCCTAGTTTGACAACAATTCATCAAGATTTCTACTAGGGTTTGTTTCTAAACCAAGATATAATCATAATAACACTCATAGAATCAATATTCATTCCAGAATTTCGATTATGATTGTTCATCATAATCTCAAAGTATCACCAAATCGAAATTTTCAACATACCTTGTAATCCCCATGACTAGGTGGTCACGAATTTGTGTTCATGCATTGATTTGGCTCTTGATTTGGGCTTCAATTTGAGAGATTCTTGAGGGACTAGGGTTTTTGAGCAAGAGAGCCTTCACTGGCTTTGTTTGAAGTCGCAGACACACACACGTATGTGTGTGTGTGTTTTGTTTATTAATTGGTTTTAATAAAACTTTATCTAATTTGCCCATGTTTGGTCCCTCGACTTTACACCAGTTATTTATAGGTATCTTAACCATATTTGTTCCATTATGTCAAGACACTAACTAACTAGGTTAGTATTCCTAGTTACTTGGTGGGTCCCGGGAATTATAACCCGTTATATTTTAAGTCCCGTTAACTCGGGCTCTTATAAATTAAATTCCTGAAAACTTTGATTCGCTTATATTTACTATTAGTATTTCTTGTTTAAACCCAAATATTTGCCGGGTTATTTTTACTAATAACGGTACGTTACCCGTCTTTTAGTATTAACAGAGTTTAATTACCAAGCCCATTTTCGGGGTGTTACATAATTCTTAGTCATGCTTTTGTTGTTTCACTTTATGCTAAGAAGAAATAAATGTTAGAAGTTACTTTATGCAGTTTGTTTAATGATTGTATGATTCAATCTCAAGTTGCAGTAATTGTGTTTTTTTTAGTTCATGCACCTATCATCAACTAAAACGTATTTTAAACAAGCATTTTGTCCTTAACTCATGATATATAAGTTTTCACTTAACAGAATACATAAACATATTGAAACTAATTTACTCTTCTCTTATTTATTGATTTTAGGCCTCATGAGAGTGGATTATACAAAGACAAATTATTCATGAACAAGCTATGGACTGCTTCAACAATTTGAAAGGAAATTGAGTTTCCCATGCATAGATGAAGTGAAGGCTTTCTCCAGGATTTATCCGCTGATGATTGTTAACGATGCACACATCACCCTCTTTTACAATGACTTTAGGATCAATTTCTACGTGGGACTGGAATCCTTTACAATCTAAGTATGCTTCTAGAATGACGCAAGGGCTTGTGTTTTCAAGTGTCACGTCCCACTCTCCTGGTGCACGCCTTGGCTCTTGACGGATGGCGAGGTTGAAATCTTGACCGTAGACATCTATAGGATTACACACAATATATTAATGAACATACATGATCAAAACATTAGAATTAAGAATAATGTTAGAATACCAATACACATAAAGGAAATGAAGGTAAGTAAATAAATGCGTTTGATAATAGACTCCATAGAGTTGTGATTTGGTGTTTGATACTTAATTGATGATGAAAACAGCTAACAAACTCTCCTATATATACACAAATGTAAATATATAAACTTTTAGTTTTAGAAAATGAATTTAATGGTTTTGTGGTTTCAAATAAATCAATTGTCAGTTTTATTCGGTTTTAGAAAATGAATTTCATGGTTTCAAATAAATCAATTTTCTGTTTTATAGACGAGTTTAATGTTTTATGTAGTTTCAATAATAAACCGTTATAGTATTTCTATTGTAGTAATTAGGTCGAAATGTTATAATAAATGTTTGGTTAATTTGTCACAACTTAACTATGTGTAAAGTATTACCATGTTTAAACTGTTAGTTAATATCCTTATCTAATTTAAATTTAACAAGGATAATTCTACTAAGTATAGATTCTTTTATTAATACTTTTAAAAGTAACAATGAGCTAAACATAATTTTATGTGTTTTAAGGAAAATATATATTTTTTTATTTATCCAAACAAAGTGCATCTTATGTTTATGTTGACATGTCTAATAACTAATAATTTTAGACAGAAAGGAATTTATAAAAGAAACTAATTAGTAACAAAATAGATTTGGTTTATGTATTTTAATAAATTTATGAAAATCATTGGTAAAATTTTATATATCATGAAATTTGTCACAATAGCTTGCAAATTTCTCAATTCTAGTGTGAGTGTAGTAAATGACTCTAATTATCTAGTTATTTGCTGGTACTTGTGCATTTTGTCTCTAAGAACATGGATAATTGTTATATTTTTCTTAGCAATCGAAATACTTAATGTGCTCTATCTTTGTACCAATTCCCTAGGCCAGCTCTAGCTCCATTTAAGTGAAGCACTGGCTTAGGGCCACCACTTTTTTCAAGGCCCTCATTTCATCTTACATATTACATTATATATATTAGAAATTGTGCTAATGCTTTCGTATTTGGGTTTACAAGCTATAACAACTAGATTGAGCATGGAAACCAACAAAAACTCCTGTTGTTGAGTTTGCTTTGTAGTCTCAAAATTCAAAATTCATTTCTTTGTTTTGAATTTCAATAAAATAAATAACAGCCCCTCTTTGATACTAGGATAGCTTGAACACTTGATTTTATATATTTTGTTAGAAGCTCTTTTATACCTTTATAGTTAAGCACTTAATTCAAAAGGGCCACAAAAGTTTATCTTATTTTAGGTCTCAAAAAACGTTGAGCCGGCCCTGCCGAAATCCCTCAACCACCCGCGGTAAACATCAACGACGGCGGTGTTCCCCGCACGGTAAAGGGGTTTGCCGCACCCTTTACCGCTTCCACTCCGTCTACCCTTATATCAGGTATTTTCATATACTTTAGAAGTTTCTGTCGTAAATAGATGTCTTCTTTTGCTTCTTTGACATGTTTTGTGTACTCCAAGAAAATAACAAGAAACATACGGATTTACTCATTTATCAACGATATCAAACACTACAATCCATACATAGAGGGACAAAACAAACATCATTAACTAGATGAAACACATGTATTTATATGCACAAATAATTACATTTAAAACGTCGTCTTTCACTCAAGATCTAAAAGTATAAGCATGGATGTCCATGATCAACAAAGTTCGAGAGTTAAACCCAATGCCGCTGTTGCAACCATCGGCTTGTTATCAGCTGCTCTTGGCTTTGCTGCCGAAGCGACAAAGCTTCAGGTCAAACACATCAAACAAGCACACACAAAATGCATGTGCGCGCACACACATACACATATGCATACAGCATACATGTAATGATTATTATACATGCATGAACTTACATGCAGCTTGATGAGGTTAAGGACATATACGGGATAGGATGCTCATAAGTCATATCCCAGCCATTCAGGCCCCGCAGCTCTTGTAGTCGTTGCAATTGTCGCACTTTTGGGCTTTCGTGTTTATTGCCCCGGAGTTCGAATCCCGTCTTCCGCGGTTCAACTCTCTCGTTATTTGTCATGGTAACTTTCTCTTTATCTTTAATGATAATTCCATTTTGAAAATAGTTACTGACTACTGAAATTATTTATTTTCTATATGATTTTTTCTAAAATTTGGTCTATTCTAAAGGTTAGAACCAATAAGGGACTTGTGACTGTGAGTAAATTGATGTTTTCATAACCAGTCCGGCCATCAAATAACATTACTGGTTCAGTGATCGATTAACCGGTTTTAAAAACAGGATGACATTACAAACATAATTTAAAAATATAAATATAAAACTAATTTAAAATAGAAAATGGAACTAATGTACATATATGTGTGGATTTGTATTATTAATAAATAAGCTTTAAATAAAATAAAATAAAATAAAATACGGAGTCTAAAGTTGTAAATAAATTAGAAATGAGATTTTGAAAGAAAAAAAAACAGAAAAACTTAAATCAGATTTGACCACCTGGTTTGCTTACCGGTCCAGCTGATCCGACCAGTCCGTTTCTAAACACTAGTGTGTAAACTGTAAATCTGTTCATGATATCAGATCTAATTGAGTTCATTTAGGGTGGCATGGTTCGTGGCGATAAGCTTTTATGTAGTTGGTTTATTGATGATCAAAAATCAAGGCAACACGTATGAGTATCGAGACAATTTTCAAAGTTATTACAACTGCAACGTCGTAAAGCCTGGTATTTTCGGGGCGGGTGCTTCCTTTGCTCTTTACCAGCGTCATACTAGAGGCTGTTTATTTAGTTGTAGCACAACATCAAACCGAAAATACCGCATCTGATCCATCAACCGACCAACGTTCTATTATAGCAATGTGTTAATACTCCCAAAAATTTATATTTAGGGGTGTGTAATCATTTTTATATTTATGTAATTGCAAAAAATGCAGTTTGAATTTTTGATCTGTCTTAAATTAATTGTGCTTTTGTAAACATCATAATTTCAAGTTGCTACTAATACTATGACCAGTTGAGATTTTCATTTGGTTTCACAAATGGGTTTTTAAGTTTGGGTTAGAATGGGCCGACCCATTGAGCAAAGTTAACTAATTATTGAAACAGTTTTAGTGTACTTCAATCGGTTATTATGAGTGTTTTATCTTTAACTCGTCGTCACTGATACTCTTAGTTTCTATAAAGCTCGGCTTGTTGTCGATGAGAACACTAAATCTTTTTAGCCAGATAGTCAAAATGGTGACTAGTCATTTGGTTTTGGCTTGTTGTCGATGAGAACACACAAATGGGATATTCGTCCGCAGTGGCGGATCCAGGATTTTTCGTTAGGGGGTGCACAAATTAACTAGGTTAAATAGTGTCAGGTCATAACGGGTCAACAGGTCGGGCCATAACGGGTCGACAAGTCGGGTTACCGAGTAGGGCAACCTAAAAAATTGCAGAACTAATTAAAAAAGAAAAAAAATGGGAAAAGGCACCTTACAAAACTCGAACTTGGGACCTCAGGTCTAAGAAAAGAGAGCTGAACCAGTTTGGCTGCTCAATACATTTGGTTATGAGGTTCCCCTACAAAATATTAAAGGGTTCCTTCCGAATTTTATATATAAATTAACACTCTCAATTACGAATCGAACGGGTTCCCGGGAACCCCCTAATTATATCTAAATCCGCGTCCGTAGATCTCAACATTTCCTTCTTATAAATTGGTTTTACACATAGGATTCATCCCCTTGGCTTTATAGACTTTGTCCTAACCACAATCATGTATAATTGTGTAATTAAGAAGGCTTTCATGGTTTAAAGCCGACATATCCATATCGAGCTTGGTATTCCAATCTATCATGTGAAATTGCGGATTATAGATTTACACAATCTGTATCATATACCTCTTTATCTTTTTCTGTTGGGCTTTATTGTAATAACTCGTTACATGTTTTTGTATATGTTGGTAATACTACTATTATTTGGGTCACTTTGGGTCGGATTCGGCTCAAACCAAACCAAAACCGAACTTTTGTTTTTCAGTTTTAAAAAACCAATGTGTTTCTGCTCAGTTATCAGTTTTGTGGCTTGGGTTGGTTCAGTTTTGGTTAGTAACCAAATATGAAGGCTAAATATTTTTACTTGTGCAAAACTGTTGGATTACCAAAAGATATCTTTACAATCACATTGGCTGATAACCAATCACCCAAAAAAACCAAGTATGAAAACGCTTTAATTTAGCCTTCTTTAAGACTCCTTTCATACGCGAAGACGTCTACTTGAAAAGTTTGTTGCCTGGGCGATGTGGATTGTGAGATTTCTTCTGTAAGGGAATTATGTTTGAAACTTTGTCACAAGGGCGATGTAGGGTTGTTTTTATTGAATTGTACTGCGGCAGCCTATCTTGTTTCTTTGTTTTGACCATAAGTTGTGCATTGTTTGCATCCCATCTGATTAATGATGAAATAAACTAATCATAGCACTAACTGAATCAAAATATTCAGTCTCAAATATTATCCATACATTTTGAACTTGAGGATGAGAAGAGCACCTCATGGGTAAGTGCAAGTGTGCATGTGGGAGGAATCTAGGATTTTATAAACCTCGAGTGAAGTTTCCACTCGGATAACTAACAAAACACAATCGTGAGCTCCTATTCAGCAAAACAGATGGATTAATTGGTGCGAGTGATTAGACGTTGCAAAAACAATCAAGTCTACAAGATTCAGCAGCAAACTATAAGACTTTCAGCAGTTAACAAGGGGTCCACTTTTTTATGACCTAAATGGTTGATTTGATTTTCTATTTGGGTCTTCTGTGACAAGATACACCTTGTTGAGGTCGAAGATCATCTTGCTACAAAAGTGTTTGAAACGTAAATAGGCATGCATTCTATGTATGTTCGTATGTCTTGCAAAGTGGAGCTACAAACTTTCAAAAAGGCAGTTGGGTTGCATCAGCGAATAACCTTCAGTTAGTGGCTTCTTTGGACCCGAACCAGCCAGAGGGAAAAGGCGATGGTGAGGCCATGTTGCTTAAGTTTAGAAAAGCACGAATCTCAGCTAATCGTGTATTGGGTTAGCTGGTAATTTTGAAGAATGTTCGACGGCTATAAAATTAACAAGATATTAACGCACAATCCAACACCCAAAAAAGTAACAAAATACAACTGGTCACAGCCACAGACATAACATTGAAGGCAACTTAAAACTTGTTAAACAACCAAGCATAAAATTCACAATAACTGGAGACCATAATCATGCCCATAAAAGTAGGGGTCAAACCAAAGGAAACAAAAGATTCTGTGCAGCACAACCGTTTTTTTAGTAAAAATGACCACCATAGAGCTGTCAACTGTTACTGTTCTATTTCTTACCACGGAGTTTCACACCGAGGGCCCTTTCCAGTTTAGTGATGATCTGTTGGTTTGGTATAGCCTTCCCAGATTCATACTCCTGTATGATCTGAGGCTTCTCGTTAATAAGCTGCAACAATATATAAAAAGAATTAGGTTCTAAAGTTATAACCATAAATCTAATAAGAGTTGGAAAAAGGAGACACGGAACCTGAGCAAGTTGAGCTTGAGTAAGCTTCTTCTCGGTTCGACCCTGAATGATAGCTTTCTTCAATTCAGTCGGTACCTTCTCATCTGTTATTGCAGATAATCATATTACAAATGAGTGTCATAATTCATAAAGTAATTACAACCATGTGGTGAGTTCATATGTGAACCATCTAATATTTAGGAACCAATTTTTAACCGCTGGATCATATTTCAATGGATGGTTGAGATCTCCCTCTCTTATGCCTTCATTACTACATGAATAGCAACCGTTCCGTATTTCTACCCATTTCATGATCTTACAGATCCAACAGTTATAATAAAATAAGGCATATAAAGTGAGACACAAGGAATTAAGATGACTCACGGGTGAGATTTTCAGTCTCTTCATCAAGCTTTCTAGTGTTCAGTGAAGTACTGCTAGAAGCAGCCTTGTTTGAACCCGCGGCAGCTGCAATAGAAAAACTTAAGATCATTAGTTTTTATCAATTTAAACCAATATAAAGTTCATATGCTTTCACATCTTGAATAGAAAAAAAAAACAATATCATTTAGGTTGATTCCAGGCTTGTTTTGTAGGCTGTTTTAGATCTCGGTTCAGACAACTTTTACAGAAATTTGGCATGAACGTGGCCTGAATTTGCACCTGCCCGAGAATGTGCCTATCCAGACGAGGCGCATATAGCGCACTGACCTTCAGCGCATGTCCATTGCACTTTTGACAACATGGTAAGCACCAATAGCACAGAGCAACGTATATACAACAATTATGTTCTGAACAGATTTGATAATACTTCAAAATAATCAAATACAAAAAGTAACAGTTACATCAAATTGTTAAAAGGCTTCGTTTATCTAACCCTTTTGTTCATGAGTTCATCATGCCCATAAAGTTTCTGGTCATCAAGATTCATAATAAAATTTTTATCTTTTGATAAAATCAAGATGGAACTCATGAAGCAATTGACATGAAATAAAGAAATCCCATGACTCATCTGTCAAAACTCAGTTTAAAAATCTGAAACATGATAGCAATTAGCAAATATGCTTTGCTTTAACTAGAATGATCAAATATCATACAAGATACACTTCAAGTCACAACTAAACCCTAAATCAATTCAAAAAGAAACAAACAAATGAACATTTACATAAACAGAACGTGCAAATTCATCCAAATAATAAAGAAATCCAACTCCAAAAGTACAAATAAACCAGTAAACAACTATTATTGCATCTATCTACCCCTATAAACCAGTAAATAACCAAATTAAATCCAAAAAATAAACAAAACCAAAACCCTAGCTCAATACAAACACAAGTCCTCACAAACCGTACAAATTCAACACATATGAAGCCTCCGGTGATACTAAATTCATCGAAAACAGATATAATAATCCGTAAACGAACAGAAACGACGTGTATCTATGAGGAAAAAGGTGGGAAGAAATGGAAAACAAACCCTTGCGTACGGTCTCGATCTCAGCACCGGCGCGACGGGCGGCGTTGACGGCTTTCTCATCCTTACGAGCGGCGGCGGTGGGGGCTTTCTTGCGGATCACCACCGGTTCCCAGTCCTGTGCGATGTGGCCTGACATGTTATTAGTCTACGAGAAGAAGAAGAAGAAGATGATGATGAAATTTGTTTGTTGGATGGATGAGTATGAATGTGAGATACAAGAGTGAGAATCTCAAATACCAAGAGTGCAAAAAGGTCCGTTTTTATCCGAGTAAACCTAATGGTAAAAGGTCATTCACCTCTGTAAACGTAGACAGTGTTGGTGACCCGACCGGCTTATTACCATTCCACAAGAAATCCATCACCCGAAAATTTAGGGTTGTTTGGTAACTTCTGAATGGTTAAGTGCTAAACCAATAAAAGGTCTGAACCCCATTAAGTGTTGAACGGTCTGAACCATTAAGAGTCAATATAATACTTAACCGTTTAGAGGCAAATGTCTGACCAATTCATTAGACGTCTTAACCATTCAGACTCAGTATAATGCTTAACAATTCAGAGGCAAATGTCTGAACTATTCATACATCAGCTCGCGAAACAAACAGTCTGAAACCATTAAGTGCTAAACCAATAAGAAGTCTAAACCGTTAAGAGCTTCATTAAGAGGTAAACAAACATTCCCTGATAAAACTCCTACCTCAACCAAAAGCATTTTTGCTCTAGATGAAACCCTTGATTTCCACACATTATATGGTTATTAGACTCCCAATACACAAAAAAGGATAGCATGTTACTATCCATATTTTCAAACATTAATCAAAACTTCATTTAAACAATACTAAATAAGCACAATTCTCATTATGTTCTTACGTAATTAAAGAAACCAATGTTTCAAAACATATTTTCTAGTTGAGATGAGTAGTGTTAAGTACATATTATATTATTAAATATTAGAGATTGAACGAATATTCTACAGTTTTAGCTCGTTGTCGTTGTCGATATTATCTACCGAGACTTACACATCGTCGAGTCTAATCCTTGTTTCTAACATGTAGTGTACACCTTGATGTAATAGAAAAAAACAAGTGACAATTATTAAAGTTGAGTAATAATGTAATACAACATTATATCAATCATGAAACCATGAAAAGCATTAATAATTCATTCATTCTTTTAAAACATCTTTTTTCATGATTCAAAAAAGCATATCAAGTCATGTCTTCATTGTGTGTACTCCATTATAACTAAGCAAGTATTTATTGTATCGTATGTATTCGAACGTTATTAGCATATCGTGTTTGTGTGGTTTAATTTTTCCTCATAAGGGAGAGGGGATGGTTATCACTTACAAAAATTTCATCACTCACAACATCCAATCAAGCTTCTTCATGTCATCAACCATTATTCCATCACTCACAACTTTTTTTAGTGGAAATGTCCATCACTTACAATACCCAACAATAAACCCTCACATTCCCTCACAATATTCCATTTTTCACGCATGATATTCTCCACAGGTGATGAAGTTCACGAGTGATGAAGAAACAGTGGGGGTGGTGTTTGGCATTATTTCACGCGTGAAATACATTCCATCACGGAGAAAAAGTGTCCGCCCCCTCCACCTAAAATGATGTCTTGTCGAATCCTTTTTTTTTTTTTATCTTTTATTGATACCACATGTGGCTATTTGTGAGTGTATTTATCTTGGTGCCACCCACAACTCATCACTGGTTCGATAAATTTTTCCAATTCTTCGAACCGTCACCTCTTCACAACGTGATATGCAAGTGTAAGAAACCATTAATTTTGCCCCTCTTTTAAGGTAATCAGAATCACTTATGTTATATGCCAAAGTGGTGTATGTAGCTCATGCACAATTATTGGTTGTTTGTATTGCATTTTAAAAGTGATTATATGATTTAACTAACTGTAATTAGATAATGAAGGTTAATAAAAATGTATATACGAGACTGTGTTTGGATAGTGCTTCTTCACTTATGTTGATTGAAGTTGACGACAATCAGAGGCTTGAATGTTTGCCTCTTACACGTCCCGCTTGCGGTGTGCGCAAATAATGTATATATGTGTGGGTGCTCGGGGAGCAAAAGTAAAATTGCACTAATTTTAACGTTATTTTACTAATTTCGAGAAAATAACGTTCAAAACGACGGACGGTTAACCATGCATCGTGTGGTGGCGTTGATAGCCGAAAGACATGGGGATACATGCACTAATCGGTCTTTGTCCCGGTTGCTGAGTGTCATGTGTCTTATGTCCAAGGCTTAATGCAAAGCTACTATCGAGCCAGAGGTCTCACTGGAAGCAGACTCTCTATTCCTACGGGGTAGAGGTAAGGCTGTCTACATCTTACCCTCCTCAGACTCTACCTTAGCTTTACTATTGGTGGGATTTACTGAGTATGATGATGATAACATATATTTTGCCTCTTAGTATATTGGTCTCAGATTTAAGACTCCAAGAGAAGCAATTGAAGGTATTGTTCGTGATTACTTTTACACTTATCTATTATATGTATTTAATTATTTTTGTGTGTTATGTTATTAAATAGTTGAAGCTATTGAAGGTACTGTTAGGTTAGAAAAGGTTCTAAGCAAAATGAGTTTGGGTCAAAACCTGTCGGTTTAAGAATACGATGTTGGCTCCTTTCAAAACGTGTTTTTAACAAGTAAGAATCAATTGTAGGGGATTAGGATCAAATACAAAGGATCCTAATTGTAAGAAGTGTAAGAAGGATTTATAGAGTGACAAGTGTCGCCTTTGTAGAATAACTTGACCCCAATTGTAGGAACCTCAAATATAATTTATACAACAGTAAATGTGCAATGTTAGCAGGAAAATGCACTGTGAACTACGATGTGATACACATTATGATAAGTTGGTACTAATCTTCTTAAAAAACTTTCAATTTACTTTTCTTTTTTCTATTGTTTTGTTTGACATAAATGTTAATCTATTTGTAACATGTTTTTGGGTTACAATCTTGGAGACTCTACTTGGTTGAACAATATGGTAATCACAATTCACTACTTTAGTCACGGATGGAAAAAGATGATAGAAGGATTTGAGATCGAATTTTAGACTACGGGGTGTGGGGCGTGGGTTGGGACGGCGGATTGGCTTTAACGCTGGCTACACCACACTGGCCAAGCGTTGCGCATGGTGTTGCCCGCTTGGCGTGGGGATTGTGTCTGGCGTAGGCAGGGGCGAAGTATAGAAGGGGCGGGGAGGGGCGCCCGACCCCCCGAACTTTTCGCTCAGTAGTGTTATATATGTAGTTTTCGTATAGAAATTTTTGGGTATACACGTTTTCGAGCCCCCGGTTCTATACAAATTTTTTGGTATATACGTTTTCGACCCCCCGTCATTCGGGTCAAGCTTCGCCAATGGGCGTAGGGCGGGAGGGTTGGGTGACATGTGGGCTTCATTTGTGTTGTTTTATATTTGTTAAACTAGTATTAAGCCCCCGCGTTGCAGCGGTTGTTGTAAAATTGTGTCAAGTAGTACCAATGCTATACCACTGTCAGCGACCACCAACATCGAAAAAGATCGTAAAAACAAATTAAATAAAAACGAAAAAAAATAACGCCGAGCGAAAAGCAGACGTAAAATCTTTGAATCACGAACGCTCGTTGCAGAGAAATAAAACCGAAACGTAAAACATAGAAAAAATAACTAAGTCAATCCAGGGCCCGCGCGTAGGTCGAACTTGTTAAACGGAGAAAAATAGATGTGCTGTGACGGGCCAGTCAAACGGGAAAAAATATACGAAAAAAATGTTGAACCCCACACGCTCGTTGCGGTGCATTAACTCACAAAATTTAGAACGAAACGAAAAACTTGGGAAAGATGATAAGTATGGTGGACCAGAATTGAAAATAAAAAAAGAGTTGAGATTAAATTGCAAAAGATGAAAAACTTTGGGTTAAAAGTAAAAAAAAACAAAGGGTCTAAATTGCAAAATTAAAGTTATTTATTAATCTTAGATAAAGATAAGGATAAAAATAAATTATATCTATATATTAGTTATTAATATTAATATTAAAAAAATTATTAAATAATTATAAATAAAATTAATGATGTTAAAGGTGAGAGTGCCATGTGACATTATTTTGAGTCTTTTATTATAAGTTAGATTAGATTAGATATTAGATATTAGTTAGATATTTATCTATTGTAGACCAAAATTGAAAATAAAAAAGAGTTAGGGATTAAATTGCAAAAGATGAAAAACTTTGGGTTAAAAGTAAAAAAACAAAGGGTCTGAATTGCAAAATTGAAGTTATTTATTAATTTTAGATAAAGATAAGGATAAAAATAAATGATATCTATATATTAGTTATTAATATTAGTATTAAAAAAATTATTAAATAATTATAAATAAAATTGATGATGTTAAAGGAGATAATGCCATGTGGCATTATTTGGAGTCTTTTATTATAGTTAGATTATGTTAGTTAAGTTTGTTTTTGTTCATGAAATGTTCGTTTAGGTGTTAAATGAACGAACATAAAAGAACACGAACATGCCCATTTTCTTAATGAACTGTTGGTGCACGAATGTCTAAAGCCTACATCTTAGTCTTAGTTGATCAATATATAGGGTCTAGATGTGTTAATTATGAATGTATAGGGGGTTAATATGTAAAATTTGGGTTTGTCATGTTGATATTTCGCTTATATGGTCATGTGCCATAAAAGCGAAACCTTAACTTGGTGATTTCACTTATATGGACATGCCATATAAGCGAAACCTCATCCCCTATAAATAGTGGAGTTGTTTTCTCATTTGTAACGATCATGTCCAGAGTGTAGCCGAACTGCTGCCCGTATATTTCGTGAAGATTAATGAGAAAACCAGTTTAAAGTGATCTGTTTCTGTTTCTACACCTTTCTTGCTTTGATTCATGCCGATTTTGTATTTCCGCTGCATTTTCAGTAGTTGCTAGCTCAAATTGACTCACACGACTGTCAAATACGGTCCTACAATTGGTATCAGAGCCAGTTGTGAGCTAGTTGACCCGAATCAAAGCCGTTTTCAAGCAAATTTTGAGTTTCAGACCTTTCCAACGGACAAAATGGACTGATATTTAGTTATATTGTGTAAAACTGGTTAATAACAAATCCTTGAGATTATCAGACCTAAAATCAGCTTAAAAGTGACTTAGAATGGCTCGTGAATAGGTTCCGCTTTTGTGTCATTTGAGAGGTTTCGCTTTTACGGCAGTAGCATATCAGGGGTTTCGCTCATAGGGTTCGCTCCAAGTGACATTTTAGTGATTTCGCTTTTATGAACATTAAGTGGTTTCGCTCATAGGTCATAAGCTGGGTTTCGCTCATACGAACATGTGGTTTCGCTTATATGTGCATTTAGTGGTTTCGCTTATATGTGCATTTAGTGGTTTCGCTTATTAGTCATTCTTGTGGTTTCGCTTATTAGGTCATGTTCTGATTTCGCTTATAAGGTCATAGTCTGATTTAGCTTATTAGGACATTACTTGGTTTCGCTTTTGTGAACAACTAAGTGTTTTCGCTTATTCATACATGTATAATCTGATTTCGCTTATTTGACCTGTGTTTGAGTAAAAGTCATGGTTTGAGCGTTTAGTCCATTTCGTACGTGATCGAGTGTTGGAAACTCAGTTTGTGTTAAAAGTTTTTCGATAAAACAACCTGTTAATCAAAAAGTTAAACATTTTTGGAAATTTGTCACTAAAATGGAAAATCAAGATTTTTACAACTTCTTCGCGGGCAGTGGTATGGTAGCAGGACAAACCTCGGGTAGTCTTATGCAAAACGTCAACATGGAGAATGAATTGGGAACGATGCAAAAACCTCCCAAGCTTATGAACATAGATGAATACTCAGGATGGTCAAGTAGATTTAAGAACTGGGTTCAGGCTAACCACTTTGAATGTTGGATGAAGATAGAATCAAAGTATGTTCCACCGGTTGATGGGAGGGGTTATCAAAAGGGTATTGGAAGTCTGACAGAGTCAGAACAGATTGATTTCAAAGCCGAGAAAAAGATGATTAGTATCCTTCAGCAGGCTATCAAAGAAGAAATTTTAGTGTTATTACAACATGAAGACAATGCTCAATCTATGTGGAATGCATTGAAAGTGAAGTTTCAAGGTAGCGTGTCGATGATCAAGAATAAGAAGGCTTTATTAAAGAAGGAGTTTGATATTTTTACCGGCATGAAGGGTGAAACAACCAAGCAACTGATCGATAGATATTGCCATTTAGTACTTGAGATGAAGAGATTAGAAATTGTAAAGAACGATGAAGAATTGATTGATAAGTTGTCCGATGCATTACCCTATAAAGAATGGGGCACTTATCTGATGATGTTGAAAAATAATTCAGATTTTGCGAATCTGAATCTTAGTGCATTCATAGAAAAGATTGAAGCTCAAGAGTTGGAGTTGCTAAAAATTAGAAAGATGAATTCAATGAATGTTCAACAAGATGTATATTTGTACTACAGAGGCAGTACTTCAGTTTCAACCAATCAAAGCCCAAAAATACAGACAGGGTTCATTGCTGATAACACTTCAAGTGTTTCTTCAAACACTCCTCAATCCGGCAATTTTTCACCATTCGCGAACTTTGAACCAAATGTCAAAGTTCAGGAACAGCCTTCACCTCAAAGCTCAACAGGATCAAATCATCAGGCGTACGTTTCTGGGGTTCAGTGCAACATTGCGGTAAACATAAAGAATGGAAACGAGATCACGGAAAAAGCCGCAAAACAGCACATAGCAATGCTTTCTTCCGTTCTTGAGGCTTATGAGGGCTTAGTAGCAGGGAGAATTGGTAATCCTGACATGACGAAGGAGGATTACGACCAAATCGATCCCGAAGAACTTGAACTGATTGACATCAAATGGGGAATGGCTAGTCTGGTGAGGAGGGCTCAACGTTTCATGGAAATTACAGGCCGGAACAGTTTATCAGGCCCCGATCAGAAGTTAGGGTTCGATAAGTCGAAAGTTACCTGTTTTAAATGTAAAGAACATGGTCACTTTAAACGAGAATGTCCCAACCGTGAAGTAAACAATCATCAAAACCCGTTCACCAATGACTATTACAGGCAAGCGATCTATCACCGACCAAATCAACAGCAAATTGTTCAAAGGCCACAAATTGAGAATAAACCGGAAAAAGCGATGATCGTGAATCAAGACGATGAGAAGGTAGCTGCAGGTTTCAGCTGGGATAAATATATCCCCGGTAGCGATGGACAGGCAATGATGGCTGAAGTTGTTGAAATTTCTGAGACGGTGTCTGAACCGGAAACAGTTACTGAAGATGTTTCTGTAGTTGTTGAAGAGGTTTCGGCTGAAAATGCGGACAATTTTAAAGAAATAGCTGCTGAAGTGTATTATTATCAGTCTGAGCAGGAGGTTTTAGGAAGTTTAATGAAATCTGTATTGCCTCCTAACATTTCTGAATCTTTTGCAGGTTACTTTGAAGAACCAAGGACCGGATCATGTCCAAGGTTTGAAGAGAAGAAAGAATTTGTTGAGGAAATGATCGATGTGACAAAGGAAATGACCGAAGACACTTTGAAAGAAATTACTGACAAGGCTCTCATGGCGAAACTGAGAGAGGTAGACACAGAACTTGTGAAACCCGAGTCTGTTGGTACCGAGTCAGTTCAAAAGGAGTCAGATAAGGAGTCGGGAATTGAGGAGATCAAAACTAAGAAAGTGTCTGAGTCAGAGTCGAAAGATGTCGGTAAACAGGAAGTGAAAACTGCTCATGAAGCAGAGGTTGTTGAGAAATTGGATTCAATCTCTGAAACACCATGCCAAAAGTGTTTAGAACCGTGCATGGAGTGTCTTGGAAAAGACACTAAGTTTCAGGAATTGAAAGAACATGCTGAAATGTTAAAATTTGATCTAGGACAAGTCAAAGAAGCATATGATACACTAGCTAGATCAGTTAAAATGATTAAAGAAGAAAGTGTCGAAAATGATAAAGCCACAAAACTAGCAAAAGCAACACTTTTTGATAAACAAGTGGAAGTTAATTTTCATATTGACACAATCGCATCATTAAAGAAAGAATTGGAATTGACTAAAATTGAAAATGAGCGAATTGATAAGAAATTGATGAGCTATGTTGCATCGTCCTATGTTCTTGAACAAATTGTTCCACAACAGCCCAATGCTGCACCGGTCTTTAACAGTGTTCCACCCCCAATGTGGAATCATTATACTCAAAAGTATCCAGATGGGGTGGAATCTGCATTGAATCTCAAGTTGAAAACAATTGAGGATGAATTGCCAGAGAGCATAGATGTTACATTCTCTGCGTCTGACACCGACAGCGAGTCACGGGTCATCAAGACTGTTGTCGATCAGGTGTTAGATGAAGAGAGTGATAACTCTGATGTTGAAATTATGAAATCTCATTCTGAGAAGTCTGTTACTGATTCTGAAGATGAGGGTAATTTTTTAGATTGTTTCATACCGAAATCGGACAAGAGTACGAATGATGATCCGATTATGGTGGTTTACACTATGATTGGAACGGACAAACTTTATTCTGATTTCGAGTATCCTCTTTAGAATGTTAAGATTGAAAATGTCGAGAAAGTTTTCAAATTGGTTGAAATGGACATTGATGTGGTAAAAAACAAAGAATTTTTTTCGAAACCTAAAAAATCATTTGTTACAACATGTGTGAACAATTCGGGGAAAAAGGAATGGGAAGGTAATGGTAACAAGAAAAATGGTAACAACTTTAAAAACAAAGGAATTGGTTTTGAGAAAAAGATGGCTAAGAAAGTTGTCAAGCCAAAAGATAAAATGAATGATGTTTTTGTTGTTGGACCAAGTGTGGATGATGAGAAGGAATACATTTTTAGTCAAAAAGCAGTTGACGATTTCAATGCGGCTAAGAAACTAAAAGTAGAGTCATTCAAGTCAACTTTTGTAGAGTATGACAAAAGAGTTTGTTATCGCTGCAATGAAATCGGGCACATGGCAAAACAATGCAAGAAAATTTTTGAAAAACCTGTCATTAAACCTGTTGTTCAAAAACCTCGACCTAAGTCACCAGTTGACAAAAAGGGTAAAAAACAAATGGTTTCACCAATCCGTATCTTGAAAAGAGGTGAATCATTGAAGTTGGAAGATAATCCGAAATCGACATTCGAAATTGGCGAATCTTCAAAGTCACAAAAGACTTCAAAGATTTATCCGAAAATAAAAATTTTTGAAACTCAATCATGGGTGGTTAAACCAAAACAATCAGTTGAGGTGAAGAAAATGGAGAATGAGTTAAAGTTTGATTCAAAAGTCTTTAATCCCAATATTCTAAATATTTTTGGAAAAATGGTTGACAGAAAGGTCAAAGGGGTAAAGGAATTTTATGAATCAAAAGTGGTTGCTAATGATAATCATGAATTTGAATTTGAGCTTGATAAGTTTCTTGCAGAATTTCCTCCAATCACAAATGATGTAAAATCAAAAGTAAAAACTGATTTTCCGAATGTCACGTTTAACTTTCCTAAGACTGATGAGAAGTGTGATGTAGTGTTTGGGAGTGTTTCAGAAGTTAAGAAGTCATGGAGTTCATTGTTTGAATAAATTTGATTTGATGTGTGTAGGGGCTGCCCAAGTCGATTCTATCAAAGTGGATTATGGATAGTGGAGCTTCAAGGCATATGACTGGGACGCTTGCTTTGCTATATGATGTCAAATCCATAAACGGAAGCTATGTTGGTTTTACCGGGAACCAAGGTGGAAGGATCGTTGGTCAAGGAACGCTGTCAAATGGCGTGATTTCATTCGACAAAGTGAACTACATAATAGAGTTAACAAACAATTTACTCAGTATTTCTCAAATCTGTGATAAAGATTTTAGTGTACATTTTACAAAAACTGAATGTGTGGTTTTGAAACCAGGGTTTAAAATCCCTGATGAGATGGTGTTGTTGCGTGCTCCACGAGAATATGACTTGTATTATCTTGATATGAGCGTCGCAACACCAACAACTCATCAGAAACAGTGTTTTGTGTCTAAATCTAAAGCGACAGAAAAGGATTCGATAATGTGGCATCGTAAGATGGGTCACATTCATGTTCGCAAAATGAACTTTTTGGTACATAATGATTTAGTTGATGGTGTAAATTTGAAGAATTTTCACTTAAATGATGATTGTGTAGCGTGTAAGAAGGGAAAGCAGACTCGGAAGTCACACCCTTTGAAGATCATGAACACGATCAGGTTACCTCTTGAGAGATTGCACATGGATCTCTTCGGGCCTGTCAACGTAAAGAGCATCAGCGGAGACTTATATTGCTTGGTGGTGACTGATGACTTTACGAGATTTTCTTGGGTAGTGTGCTTGGAACGAAAAGATCACACTTTTGAGTCATTGATGGTGCTTTTCAAGAAGATGGAAACGGTGTATAAACTGCCAATCCGGAGGATTCGGAGCGACAACGGAACGGAATTCAAGAACAACAAGATGTACGAGTTCTGCAACGAGAAGGGAATTCTTCATGAATTCAGTGCGTCGTATACACCACAGCAAAACGACGTAGCTGAACGAAAGAATCGGACCCTGATAGAAACAGCCCGTACAATGTTAGCCGATTCCAAGCTACCAATATTTTTCTGGAGTGAAGCAGTATCAGCAGCCTGTTACACATTGAATAGAGTTCTCACTGTCAAGAAGTATAAAAAGACTTGCTTTGAGCTGTTGCACCGTTATAAGCCGAATCTTGAGTTTCTGGAGCCATTCGGGTCTCCTTGCACTTTTATTGATGAAAACGGTAAATTTGGTGCTAAATCTAATGAGGGTTTCTTTGTAGGTTACGCTAGCCCACTCAAGAGGGTGTTCGTACCATGCCTGGGTAAGGTGATTCAAGTACAACACGTGGATTGTCAGAAGCACACTTCATCACCACAACTTCCCGGACAAAGATTCCTGTTCGACTACGATAAGCTCTGGGAGTCGTTTCATCTGTCATATACCTGTATCAGCAAAATGTGTCACAGGAGCAAGTTTCTAGACCGCTAGAAGTTTCTCAACCCACCGTGGGTACTCACGATGATGAAGCAGGACCAAGTGGAACAGCTCATGAACCACCAGAGGAACCAGCTCCATCGTTTGACGAATCTGACGACTCAGAAGCGGAACCCGCTCTGACTTTTGACGAGGATCCAACGGAAGCTGAGGATCAAACCGTTGATCTTGATATATCGAGCTTGGAATCGGAAGTAAATGTGCCTGAAAATGCTATGCCACGGACGTTGTCTTATCATCCCTCAGAACAGATTATTGGTGACCTGCAAAGTGGTGTTAAAACCCGACATCAAATAGATCGAGCTCTTACATGTTTCTATTAATCTATTGCTGATATGCAGAAAGAAGTCTCATTAAAATGTTTTATTTCGCAGATAGAGCCCAGAACTTACAAAGAGGCATTAACCGAGGATAGCTGGGTGAATGCAATGCAGGAGGAGCTGCAACAATTCGAAAAGCTGGGTGTCTGGAGACTTGTCGATTTGCCACAGAACCAGAAGTTAATCAAAACAAGGTGGGTTTTTAAATGTAAGCGTGATGACAGAGGTGTTGTGGTGAGAAACAAAGCACGACTTGTGGTTCAAGGTTTCAGTCAACAGGAAGGAATGGATTATGATGAAGTTTACGCACTGGTTGCCAGACTTGAGGCAATTCGGATTTTTCTAGCCTTTGCGTCATGGAAAGATTTTAAAGTATATCAACTTGACGTCAAATCTGCCTTCCTTTACGGAACTATCAGAGAAGAAGTGTATGTGGGGCAACCACCGGGGTTCACAGACCCACTGCACAAAAACAAGGTGTATCTACTGGACAAAGCGTTGTACGGTCTTCACCAGGCCCCGAGAGCCTGGTACGAGACGCTTTCTCAGTACTTGTTAGCCAACGGGTTCACAAGAGGAACAGTAGATTGCACGTTGTTCACCAAGGAAGAGGCAGGCCACTTGTTGATTGTGCAGATATATGTTGACGATATCATTTTTGGATCCACCAACGATGACCTGTGCAAAGAATTTGAAAAGGTGATGAAGAAAAAGTTCGAGATGAGCTCAATGGGGGAGATGAAGTTCTTCCTCGGGCTGCAGGTGGAACAAATGCATGACGGAATATTCATTCACCAAACGAAGTATGTGAAGGACGTGCTCGACAAGTTTGACATGACAGATTGCAGTCCTGCATCCACCCCCCTTGCACAGAATCATGGAATTTGTCCAGACGAGAATGGTGTGAAGATGGACGAGACATTGTACCGATCTATCATTGGCTCTCTGATGTATCTCACGGCTTCCCGTCCAGACATCATGTACCCGACGTGTCTCTGCGCCAGATATCAGTCAAATCCAAAGCAGTCACACCTGACCATAGTGAAACGTATCTTACGGTATTTGAAAGGCTGCCCAAGCATCGGCTTGTGGTATCCTCGATCGGGTGACTTTACTTTATCTGGTTATGTTGATTCTGATTTTGGGAGTTGCAAGCAAAACGCAAAGTCCACCACTGCTGGGTGTCAGTTCTTCGGAACTCGACTCGTTACCTGGCAGTGTAAGAAACAAACCGCAGTAGCGCTCTCTACATGCGAGGCTGAATACGTTTCAGCCTCCAGCTGTTGCTCGCAGATCCTTTGGATCCAACAGCAGATGTGCGACTTCGGTTTGCAGTTCTTAGATACTCCGATCTATGTGGACAATGAAGCAGCTATTAACATCACTAAGAATCCGGTTCACCATTCAAAAACAAAACATATTGAGATCCGTCACCACTTTATCCGTGATTGTCACGAGAAAAAGTTAATTCGGATTGAACACTTGCACACCGATGATCAGAAAGCGGATTTTTATACTAAACCATTTGACAAAAAGAGATTTTATTATCTTTTGAAATTGAACGGGATGAAAAATCTGCAATCTGGGAGGGTTATTGAATGTGAAGCCGAGTTGGGCGGCGATCTGACGTGAACCATGTCGTGTTGTCAATTTTGTTTGTACAGTTTATTTTCTGCTTTTCGTTAAAAACAAAAACACAAAAATATGTTTTTCTTTTTAGGGGGAGAAAGTTTGCAGAAAAATACAAAAACATGATAAAATTAGAAAAACCAAAAACAGTTGAAAAAGTAAAAATGAGTTTGTGTAAAAAAGGGAAATGATAGTACATCAGCTAGACAGGTGCAGTACGCTAAAGAAATGAAAAGTATAAATGTGTTAAGCAGTATTGTAGATGATATGCCGATAGGTTTTTACACATTTAGTAGATTTGTTCGGGATATAAACATAAATTTTACTTGCTTTTATGTGGGGAACATCTCTCGGATATATGGGTAACCCCTGAAATCTTGTTTGAAAGGTCCCTCTTTCTGAGATACTAGGTCTTTATGCTTAGTGATATCTGGGGTATTATCCCGGGACTTCTGATAATGCGGAAGCAATGGCCTAGTCCCCGGAGAATACTTTACTGCATGCTTGAAATATAGCGCCGCCCTCAGCAGAAATAGACAATAAAATTGCTAAATCAATGTTGTTGTAAAAAAGATCCTCTAAAGGGGACCCACCAAAGTCGAAGAAGTCGTCATCTCTCTGCTGAACGGAAGTTCTGACCTGAGCTCTCACGACCTTCGCATCTAACCCTCTACAGATATCATCTAGGTATACTCACCTATAAGACTGAATATTGGGATCTGGATACGGGAGTATATTCAAGAGGTGGGACACACGTATAAGTTTAAGTCTCTAAAATACTAAATCCGTATCCTGAACAGATTGAACTTTGTGTGAAAATTTAAAGTGGACCAGTATATCGACAATCGTTGCAAACTGTTTAATGCTTATAATGTCACCTAAAGCTTAACGGTACTTGTATCTCGTCGGCAGCTGATATGATCCCTTAACACGCTCACAAAAAGATTGTGTGTACAATTTTCAGTTTATCCAGTTAAAAAATTCAAAAAGATTTTAGTTTCTCATTTTATTTTCGACAACTGACATTGGGAATCGGAAGATCAAAGCTTAGTGCAGATCATGTCTATGTTTGATGAGGGCTGGGTAAGCTGGTGATGCAGAACAATGATTGGTACAGTGTTTGACAGTTGAAAAGTGTTTGTAAGTTCAAAACGTTCAAAAGTTCATTCGTTTGAACTATTTTCAGAATGAAATAAATGTGTACTTCATAATTCGGTCAACCAAGGTCATTAACTTGGACTTGGTGGATCAAGCAGTTAACCAAGGTCATTGACTTGGACTTGGTTAACTGGGTGTGACAGTGTTTAATCAGAAAAATGTTAAAAAAATCAATTTTTTTGAAAGTGTTAGATTTAGTTGTTGGATTCTTTATATAGTCAAATCTTTCTAGGTTTGTGAAAGAACCAGATCATCAATTCTGGAAATTTAAAATGTCTATTCTTATAAATGTTTGAGATTTGCAGGTAAAAGTTTCAGATTAAGATCCCGATAGCAGAGTCTTAGGGGGAGTTTGAAGATGAGCCTGATGCAAAAAGGAAGCTTGTTGCTAGTAATCCAGGTGTCGATCCCAAAAACACAGAAGATTTATGAAAGGGGGAGCCTGCGAAAGAGAAAGAGAAGATTAGGAAGCTGCTGAAAAAGCCTAAGTTTAGAGAAGGAAAGTTTCAAGTCACTCTGAAGACCCAAAAATAAGACTGAAGACTCCGGCTGTATCCAAGGGGGAGTTTGTTGGTGCACGAATGTCTAAAGCCTACATCTTAGTCTTAGTTGATCAATATATAGGGTCTAGATGTGTTAATTATGAATGTATAGGGGGTTAATATGTAAAATTTGGGTTTGTCATGTTGATATTTCGCTTATATGGTCATGTGCCATATAAGCGAAACCTCATCCCCTATAAATAGTGGAGTTGTTTTCTCATTTGTAACGATCATGTCCAGAGTGTAGCCGAACTGCTGCCCGTATATTTCGTGAAGATTAATGAGAAAACCAGTTTAAAGTGATCTGTTTCTGTTTCTACACCTTTCTTGCTTTGATTCATGCCGATTTTGTATTTCCGCTGCATTTTCAGTAGTTGCTAGCTCGAATTGACTCACACGACTGTCAAATACGGTCCTACATGAACGCACACGAACAAAAAAATTGTTCGACTATATGTTCATGTTCGTTTAGGTGTTAAATGAACGAACATAAAAGAACACGAACATGCCCATTTTCTTAATGAACGCACACGAACAAAAAAATTGTTCGACTATATGTTCGTGTTCGTTCAGTTCGTTTGCAATCCTAATTTTCTACATGTGATTACTTCTCTTTAATATGTTAGAATTTGAAAACCATGATCATTTGTAAAATAGTGTGTACAAATGTCAACACGATTATGATCAACATTTACATAGAATTCACTGAGTAGATCTTCTTTTGCATGATGAGAATGACCAATAATCATTTTTCATTAATAAATGTAATATTTATTTATTATAATTAGGGTATTTCTTCGCGTGTTGCGACGATACCTTATCGTAAGCATTGGATGGGTATCCCTTTGATTCGTTACAGTACCAGTATCATACATGCACTCGGTATATAAATTAATGTGCGCTTTTTTACATCGATCGAAAACAATAAAACAAACACCAGTACCGGCACCGATGTTTGAACAGTATCAATCGACTCAAATCGCCATAATACTGATACCGATATTCAATTATCGCCACAGACAGAGTTGTATAAATGAAATATTATCGAAACCGTAAATCATAAAAATGGATTTAGGTATCGCCATACTGGTACCGTTGTTGTTTGATACGGTATGATAGCAATATCATTGTAATCACGTTTTTTAATGAACTGGGTGCTTTATTCTTATCTCATAACAGTAAATAATATCAAACAATATTTACAGTGATATGATAACACTGGGTAATATCAAACTTATCTCACCATAATTATATAATATAAAAAGATACAAAAGAAATATATTAATTATATATATTATGAAAGGAAACTAATAATAAAATATTATGATAATACGATTACTGTTCATAAGCAATTTGATTTAATATGTATAAAATAAAATAATATTTAATATTTAATAATAATAATAATAATAGAGTAATCATATGTAATTATATAGTTTACTATTCTGCGTTGCGGCGAAACGAAGCAAATGATAATATAAAACAAATATTTTTTTTAAAATGAAGGTTGTTGTTTAGAAAGCCAAACCGTCATAATTGGTTCAGTTCTTCATCGTATCACTTTATGGTATTAAATAAATACTCTTTTAAATACAAATTCGTTTTTAATAAAATTTATATTGGAATGTCGACAAAAAAATTCATCAAAACTACGTACTTAGGGTTTAAGATAAAAATTAACGAACGTAAGTTATTAAAAATATATCAAATTAAATGATAAAAAAGTATGATTTAAGTAAAAGGAAAAAGATTTAAGAAAATATAAAAGAAAATTATTAACCTTGATAATAAAACTACCATAAAAATCAAATATGCTTTGTGGAGATAAAGGAAAAGAAGGCAATTAAGAGAATTAAAATAATGAAACCTTAGTGGAAATTTTTTTGAAGAGACAATGAAAGGAGAATATATCAAACTTGGGTGAAATTACTATGTAACATTTGTTTTAATCATCAGACCACCAAAGCTTTTTTTAATCATCTCTATCTCTCTCTATTATATATAAAAGAAATTATATACATATATTAAAAAAGAATGCTTGTGAATAGTAACTCTAGCCACATAACCAGTCGTTTTTATTGTATATATACATGTTTTTCCTAAATTAGATCTGTATTGGCATCTGTTAAAGTGGTTGTTATGTAGTGTTCATAACAAAAGGCGCCGGTTCGACCCTTATTTCAGTCCTTTTTTTTCCCACTTTATTTTCCCCTTCTCAAAAGTGCTCGCCGCCCACAAACATAACTGAAGTCGTCTACTCTAGGGCTTTCAGTGAAGATTCGAGCGATCAGAGGTGGTAGTCGCAACTTCCGATGAGTCTAGGGTTCCGCCGTCACCCATGATGACAACGGCAATATGGTGAATCTGCTTCCAAAACCACCTCTTGCTTTATTAAGAGAGAATCCTGAGCGACTTCGCATTTCAATGTTGATGTCTGTGCTGTTAACCTTGGTGACAGTGACGATCATGGTGGCTGAATTAGGGTTCTGACGCGGTGGTTCTAAGGCGTTGTAGCGGCGTCGTCACCACAATCACCATCGCTTTGCACCTGCAAAACCCTAACCTATCCCAACACCATCTATAAGCATTAATCGAAGACCTAGTGGAACACCGGTTTGCATTTCTGCCAACAGTATCACCACTGTCAACCTCCGCATCCACACTCACACCTCTGATAAGGTACTTTGTTCTATCTCGCTATGTGTTAAGTGTTCTTGGTCATGGTCAATTAAACATGCTTAAATAACCTTTTGGTAATCGAAGATGGAAATTGACCCTTTAATCTGTTCTTCAAGCCAAGAATGGTGAGTTTTAATTGTGTTTGAGTTTGGATTTAGGCCTAATTTGGTAACTTTATTATTTATAGAAAACAATATTTATCAGCCTTAGCCACTAATATATATATATATATATATATATATATATAGAGGGAGCAGGGTTCCTGTGTAAAGTTTGTTTTTCCTACAAAGTGTAGGAAGCGATCTGAGCCATCCGATGAGTGTGTTTAATGGTTGAGATCAAGTCAGTGACATTTTTGTAATATTTATGTGTCATTAATTAATTGTCATAATAGGTTAGGGGTAGTCTTGTCATTTTACGTGTTTTAAATCAATCAAATAACTGTCATAAATAACACACCCCCTACAATCTCGCGATTTTCCCTCTCCCTCTCTAAAACTAATTATAGAAAACCCTCTTTCATACCAAAAATAGCTAGAATCATGGATCAAGATAACAAATTCGGATTGAAATATAAGCCCGATTGATACCATGTTTATCATACCATTCGCAATTCATCATCTTCTCCTAAAGCACATTCAATTCGTATTTCATCTGGTTTGTCACATTGTATTTTATCACTAAAACACACTACTATGAAACACATCTAGTATCCAACTTCAAGTGTAGTAAAACACAACACTATGATAAAACACAACGTGAAGAAACTAGAAACTGATAAAACACAGCGTCAAGACAGTGTATTTCATCTGGTTCGTCACATTGTGTTTTATCTGGTAAAACACATCAATATCTCTCAGTGAACTACGTTTATTAACTGTTAACTACTAAAACACAATACAAATATCTCTTAGTGAACTGTGTTTCATTAATTAAAACAACATTTAATACCAAAGGAATTATAACACATTAACATTAACCTTTTAACTCGTAAAACACATCGTCAAGAACTTGTTGAAGAAGCCATTATTTTTTTATTAGGCAATTGCTTTACGAAGAAGATATGAAAATCACATGAAATGATAACCTCCAGTAACTTTGATAACCTCCAATACGAAATCAAGGAGAAATTAAATTTCCTTAAAATTCTCATGAGTTAGTTAATAATAAAATAAATTTCATAAATAAAATAACTATCAAATTACCTTAATGCCCTTTTTATTAAAAAACCTAATTGCCACATGTCACTCTCCTATGGTTTACTACACTTTGTAGGAACTATTGGCTTTGTAGCCAACTCCTACTATATATATACGATAGGGTTCATGCGAGAACCACCTTTATTGCGAGAAACAATGAGAACACAGCAAAATAAACCCACTACACCACCAAAAACCTAAAAAAAAAACCTGCCCCCCCCCCCCCCGGCGCCCAAGCTAAATGCTAAAAACTAAACCCCCCAAAAACCTAGAAAAACCTAACCCCCACCCCCGAAAAACCAAAACCCCCTCCCCCCACCCCCCCATGCTAAATGCTAAAAACTAAACCATAAAGCTAAACCCCAAAAAAAAAAAACTAAAAAAAATCTAAAAAACACACAATTTTTTTTTAATAAAAATAGCTAGTTTTAGTCTCAAAATAAATCATTTTTTTAATTTTTTTAATATACGAAAAGTAGCGATTTTTGTTAAAAAAATATTTAAAAAATAAAAAAATTTGTGTGTTTTTAGATTTTTTTAGGTATTTTTGATTGTGTTCACATTGGTTCTCGCAATAAATGGTGGTTTCTAACGGATCCTTCTCCTATATATATATATATATATGGTCAGGAATAAAACGTTGTTAGGCCGTTGTAGATCAGGATCTGTTCGTCTGGAACGTGGTTGGATCGATCAGGATCAAGGTGCGGAATCCCTTGATCGTGTCACAGAATCAACAACAACAGATTCAACGTTTAAACTCGTCTGAATTCTATTCAAGATGTGAAAGTACAACTGTTCTAGTAGAAATACAGACTGGAAGAGCTTCGCTATCAAGTTCAGCAAAAGGTTCTAAATGACAAGTCCTAGCTTGCTATTTATAGGCAACATGAGGGAGGGGAAGTGTCACCCGATCGGATGGCCATCCGATCGGATGACATCAGACATCCGCCGGACTTCACTTTACAGTATCACACCGTTCCCTGAGTTGTCGTTATACAAACATACATACAATTACATACATATACACAAAAGACATACACAGTACAAAATAAGACTCAATGCTGACGGAAGCTACAGACATATGAACTAACAGACTCCCCCTTGGATGTAGCTGTAGTTCCTTCCAGCATAGTCTTCAATTCTTCTTGTTGCGTCTTCGTTCTTTAGCTCTCTGCCTTCCCTTTTCTGCTTTTTCTTCCAGCATCTTTCTTCTGAGCGGCCTACCAACTTCATTCTAGTACTTTCTATACTCTGGATCACTGTCGCGCTTTCTATCCCATCGTGGGATTTTGTTTTCTTCCTTCTCGATCGGTGTCTAGTCAGTTGGAGGTGGTTTCACAAGCTTATATCTTCCAAGCCTTGCAGCTTTCTCAGCAATAGCCTTGAATCTCTGTTCACGCTTGTACTTCTTCAAGAATTCACCAATCTCAAGATCTCTCCACTTAGACTTCCAGTACCTTCCAGAGTTGATGTCTTTCGCGAAGCACACATCCACAATCTTTTGATATTGCATAGCTTGAACTTTGTCTCTCTTCTCGTACACAATCTTGTTATAGAATAAGCAGTCGATATCCTTCTTCGAGCAATTCACAAGCCACATAGGATCCAACATGCTGATTCTTCTAGATTTTCCAGTGGACTTGTCAAATAAAGAGATTACTGCTTCCATTGTGCTTTCATTATACAACCACCCTTGAAATTCTTCAAAGAAGTGTTGTTCCATTGCACATAACGGCATATTCTTTAAGCACCTCGGCGGCTTGACATCCAAAGTAATATCTTTCTCACCATTCTCCAAGATAGTAACAATCTGCTTTGGATACTGAGGCTTCCAATCTGGATATCTTGTCTTTGCTTGTTGCTTTGCATAATCCCACAAGTGTTGGTCGTGATGTTTCACATCTAAACCACAATAAAACTGCTTGATGTTCTTTGTTTGGACCAATTCATCAACATCTCACCACGGAAGGGTCTTTATATCTGACAAGAACTCAAAATACTGTACCCCTTGCTGCTGTCTAATAGCGTACACTTGCAGATCTTCCAGATAGCCCCAAGACAGTATATCTCCCCATGAAATATTGGCATCATGCGTAAAGTACTGTAGCGGCCTTATAAACTTTCTTTCCTTAGGCATTACCTTGAACTACTTCTTCCTCTCTTCTGCAAGATTTTCTCTTGGAATGGTTCTCGGAACACCTTCAGTTGTTATCTTCTCCACAATCTTCCTTCTGACTTCGTCTTCATTCTGACCTTTAAACATTTCAGCAAGTGAAGGAAACGTTTCATCAACACCAGCATAATGAAAATCCATTTCTTCATCAGACGAATCAGAGGCTTCTTCAACAATCACATCATTATACTTATCAGCTTCCTGAGCATACTTAAACTCATACTCCTTCTCAGGCGACGAAGGTATCTCATCTTCTATATCAAACTTAAACTTCCCATCGTCTAACCCCAATTCTTCTAACATCTCAGCCCTTGACCTAGGCACCTCCAACTCCCCCTCATATCGAGCATGTAAATATATGAAAGTTGGTTGTGTGAGGAATACCTGGTCGACATGTTGTTTGCCTGACGAAGAAGACTCTTTATGTTGACCCTCCTCCTGTTCGTTGATCTCGTCATTCATGAAATCATCAATCTTCTGTTGAACTGAGAGATTAACAATCAATAATCAATAATCCAGACGAGCCTTGGTCTTCATCATCGTCTTTATCATTCTGAGGATCGTAGATTTCAATCTGATCCATCTAGTAATCCATCTCATCATCCTCTTCCTCTTCTTTCTCTTCCTCTACAACTACCTTCTCTTCTTCTTTCCATCTTAACAATAACACCTCTGTATCTTTCGCCTTCCTTCTTCTTTGTTCAACTTTAACAAGGCGAATACTGTCTTCATAGTTGTAAGATAGAGGAGAAGACTCACCAACAAACACAAAGCCCTGAGCTTGATCAGCTTCAATATCAACCATCTCAACGTCAGCTTGACTCGAAGATCGTCCAGCCTCTTGAGTCTCTATGATAGCTTCTTTCTTTCTTTGTGTTGCTTCTTCAGCTAACCTTCTTTCTCTTTCAATCCTTCGCTCTTTGGCCTTTTTGATCTCGATGTTGTTGAAGACAGAATGAACATCGATGCCCAAATGAATTTCCATTACTGTGTATAGCATGTTGAGCTGTTCATCCTTCATAACTTTATCAGCCTTCATTGCTTCCATCTCAAGCTTCATTGCTTTCATGTCATTTGAGGTTGCTTCATGAAGGTCACTTAACAAGCTATTCAGCATCTGATTCACCTCTTGCAGCTTCTTCATTTTCTCACGCATTTCAGCATTTTCTGTTGATAGAAGCTCAAACAGCTGTGTATTGTCATGAACACCATCTTCCATTTTCTTTAACTTCTTTGCTTGTTTGATCATGACGCTCTTTATCTCTTCATTTACTTTCATCAACTCCTCAACTTGTTTCTTCAATGCATCACGATCTGCTTCTGCTTTCTCTTTTTCTTTCTCCAGAAAGCTCATTTTCTTTTTCAACTCTTTCACAGACGTATCATGAAACATATCGAATTCTTCACCAATAATGAAATCATCTTTGTATTCTCCACGAATATTTGGAAATCCTTCAAACATATCTGGAAGAACTGTATTCTTTGGTATTGAAGATTCAGGAACTTCAGGATTTTCTGGTGATGGTGGTGGTGGAGGAACACTCACTTCAACGTAATCATGATTTCTAACTTTCTTTTAAACCTCAGCTTCAGGCTTATCAACGCTTTGCACCTCTGGCTCTTTAGGAACTTCAACATGTTATTCTTTAGCAGTTTCAGAACCCTTGGAAGTTTCCATGTGCTTCTCACTCTTCCTACTTTGATCTTTGTGAGCTGGTGCAGACCCTTTCCTGGCTCTAACACTTCTCGGAAGAACTCCAGTCAGAACAACCTTGCGTTTCTTTCTTTGTTTCTTTTTCTCATCATCAGGTGGTAAGTAAGTAGAATCCTCTTCATCAGAACCTTTAGCTTTCTTCTTCTGAGGCTTCTTTTTTAGCTGAACTTTCCCACGACCAACCTGTGACATATCAATCTCTGGCTCTGTCTCAGTGGACTCATCATCAGCATCTTCACTAGAATCAGTGCGAGAAACACCTTCTGGCTCCTTTTCTTTAACACTTTCAGGTTGCTTTTCTTTCACACTTTTAACTTGAGCACTTGAACTTTGATCCTTTTGAGCAACAACTTCTTCATTCTTCTTTAGATATTAATTATATGACATGTTAAGCATGTCAGCTCCTTGCTTTATCAGCTCTTTGCTTTATCAGCTCTGTTGGATCAATGACTGGATCATCAACTAGTTTCCGTTGAGGTTCTACAGAAGGCCCTGCAAAATAAGAATCAACACATTCATTAGATACATATAACATTCAAAGATCTAATATCTCTTAAGACTCCCCCTTTCACTATACCCTTAACAACAATCTTAGGTGCAGATACAACTGGAATAGGCACAGTTGGAGATGTCTTTGGTGTTCTTTTTCTTTTCCCGTCCTTCACGAACCAATACCGAAGTTTCTTCTCAACCATTTCACTCATTTTGTCATCTTCATTCTCAGAGTTACTATTGTCATGTCTCCATGCGTCATTCTCAGGAGCAACATAAGCTGGATTGTTAATCCTGCAAATCATTCTCCTTGTTCTTGGTTCAGGTCCTTTAGCTAGTCTGCTAATAGTATCAGCTGTCATGTTTCGAAGACCTAGAATATCATCATCATCATCATCCTTTTGAAGGTCTTTGAACTGATCATCAATCATCATCTGGATGAATCTAGGATACATGATGTATTTTCCACTTCCAGCTCTCACATTGTCTACCAAGTGATCAAATATCACCTTAGATGTCACACCCCTTTCTGCGGCGGAAGCACGAGGTGTGATCATGAAAGGTTCTCATTGCATACGAAAGGTAAACATGCTATATGCTCGTAAAAACATCAAATACCATAATTTGAAAACATAAGTTTAGCGTTTACATCGCTAAGTCGCATAAAACATTGTCTTAAAAAGTTTACAACTTTATTTAAAGATAAACAATAGCGACATCCACAAGCATAAGCATAAGCGAGACCGCGCGCACATCCATCCTAGTTACCTGAAATACATGTGAGTTTTGGAAAAACGTCAACATAAAGTTGGTGTGAATTCATGCCGTTTTGTATTTCACGTTTGTATACTTTGTACGAAAACATAGTTTGTGAATAAATCAAGTTTTCATATATAAATCCAGTTTCATGTGTACACCACGTACTCATGTATAATTCAATTTCTTCTTGAGTACTCCACGTACTCAAGTATAATTTCCATTTTTCTTGAGTACCCCACGTACTTCAAGTATAATTCAATTTCTTCTTGAGTACCCCACGTACTCAAGTATAATTCAATCTTTTCTTGAGTACCCCACGTACTCAAGTATTCATCAATTTTTAGTATGGTATGACTTTTATGTAAAAAGTATTCCTGTAAGTTTCAGGATTGTTAATGGGTTGCAAAGCCATTAACATGTGACACGACATAGGAAGTCACCAAACCTAAGGCATTTAATTGGTATATTCTGAGACACAAAAGCACTACTCGATTCTCGCCCTCACCGAGAGTGTGGCTGCCAGGCACCCGTTAGATCTAACCTTTTGTTCTGCGGTCTAAGTACATTGTTGATTAATGGTGCTTCTGTACCCTATTCGTGACACTATTTCTCATAACGCATCCTACTTGGTTCTCGTCCTCACCAAGCGCGTTTCTTGTTATCATTTCTCATAGCGCCTCATACTTGGTTCTCGTTCTCACCAAGTGCGCTTCTCATATTCTTATATTTCGTCACACTTGGTTCTCGTTCTCACCAAGTGTACTTCTTGTATTCTTATATTTCGTCACACTTGGTTCTCGTTCTCACCAAGTGTACTTCTTGTATTTATATCATACCAATTATAAATTTTGTACATTTGTACATGTATTTCACCCCCGAAGTTATAAAAACTGAAAACAGTTAAAGAGAAAAGGGGGAGCATGAACTCACAACTTTGCGTTCCTTGCGTCGTAAACTTCACCGGATTTGCTTAATTAACGTCGTAACCTATACGCGTTTTCTTAACGTTAGTCACTAGACTTGCGTCGCACAAGTACAGTCACTCTCTTTTGTGTATCTATTCTTGTGTTAAAAATATTTTATATTTTTAACTAAGTATCTTACTTATATTATTTTCTCAAAAATTAATATAAGTATCTCATGTTTTGCACTTTGCACCCGAATTATGTATCTTGTATGTTGTATGTGTATTTTATGTTTATACTCCTCATGAGTATTTAGTGTATTTTTAAGTCTTAATACACTAGCACGTATAACACATACTATATACACTTAGCACAAAAGTTGGTGATAAAATAATATATATTTTTCTCTCAAAAATATATATACATAATATCCATTTTTATTTTTGAAGAAATCACCATTTCTTATCACCAAAAATTAGGGAAACCTTGGTAATGTTTTGAGGTATATTTTTAGGGGATAAGTTTCTCAAAAACTTATATTTTTCTAAGTGTCAAAATTTATAAAAATTTTGACAGAGTTTCCCCTAAAAATGGAGGTTTCCCATGTTTTCAAAACATGTGTTTATTTTCTTTTAAATCGTCAACAATCATCAACAACAATTATCAACAATAATCATCAACAATAATCACTAATTTCTCCATTTCATGAACTTGAATATTTACAAAAATGTGTAGTAACTTACTAGCACATTTAGTAAGTCTTGTTATCTTTAAAAATAAGTTTAATTTCTTAAAAACTTTATTTTTAAAGATTTTGAAGTTTCACAACTTCTAGTCATGATTTACCAAACATATTTCTTGTTAAATTTTCTTGTGACACAAGTGTTTACACACTTGTTTATTTACTAAAATGCTTTTAGTTTATGTAAGATTCGGGTTTAAAACAAGACTTATACATTTTACTTGGTTCTTCCGAAGAACCACTTGTAGATCTTTAGATCTACATGTTTAGAGTCTTATTTTACAAGAAAATTACTTTTACTCAAGTTCATGTCTTATGAATGGATGGATCCATCATCTTTTAGCTTTCTAACTTTTACATCCTACTAGTTCATGCTTTCTAACATGGACTAGTATGTCTAGATGATGATCCATCTTGCTTTTACTAACAACAACATCAGATAATCATAACTAGACAAGTTTCACAAGATTTACACACACACCTTTTCTTTATCCACCCTATACACCTTATGTTCAAGACTTTAATATAAGTTCTTTAGTGTTTCATGATTTTTAGTCATTAAATCATCTATTAACCATCATAAACAAGAACAAGATGAAGATTTGACGCACTTACTACTAGCACAAGGCTAGGGAAGTTCAAGAGTGCAAATGAGGTGGATAAAAGCAAATGGTGGAGGTCCTTCAAGTTTCGTTGCTTGCTACCTTCCTAAATAGGCTCGAGACACCTTAGAATCACCTTGGAATGGATGGATGATGAACAAAAATGGTGGATGGTAGGTGGTGGTGGTGAGCCGTAGCCAAGAAGAAGAAGAAGAAGGAAGGAAAGTGTTGAAGTTGTGAGGATTGTATGTCTAGTGGTTAGTTATATAAACTTTCCAACACTCTATTGCCCATTAGTTATTATGCTACCCAAGTACATGGCAATTATATTAAATAAACCAAGAAAATCAAGGGGTGGGATACCCCTTGTAACCGTATGGTTGAGGGGGGGGGGGTCTTGGTTACATTTCAACTTCCAAGTTACTTAACCTAGTTACATGTTAAGTGTTACTTATAGTGTTAAGTGTGTTAAGTAATATATAGCGTGTTAGGGTGTATGGGGACCCTAACTAGCTTAGAAAAATAAAAACAATGCTTCTAGCATTATTTTGGTGTTCCGGGTAATATCCGGTTGTTCGGTTAGATACCGATTCGTTAAAGTGCTAAATTACACCTTTTAGTGTCTAATAAGTACCTTTCTTGTACCCTTTCAATTCCCAACACTCTGGGAAATATTCTGGATAATAAAACGACATTTCTGCATAATATTCATATGTTTAAATGCTGATTATTGCTGAATTATATAAATTCTGCACTTAAAGTGCGTTTCGGGTGCTTTTTAGTGCTTATTTTTGCTTTCGAATTGCATATATATTAAACCCTTGTATGTACTCTTGGGTTTTAATGCATTCTTGCTGTCGGACCTACACCTAGGCTCCAATTTTATTGTCTGACTGCTTTCTGCAGTTCTGTTGACACTTTGTGTCCTACCGGTGAGTTTACTAATATTTCTGACGCAACGCTCTCGATTATGCATAAAGCAATATTTTGTAGTATACAACGTGCATGAATTCACTTGTTTAGTATGTGTTTAGCCATTGCTGACAATTAAGCACATAATTGCAGTCATTAAGCAATAATTAAAGTGTACGGAAATTACCGGTTTGTGCCAGTTGTCACAGTCTCCCCCCGTTAAAAGAATTTCGTCCCGAAATTCAGGCTGAACTAACTCTCGCTGGAGTCTTCTTGAATAGGTGGGGATACTTTTCCTTGAACTGGTCTTCACGTTCCCATGTGTACTCGGGTCCGTGCTTAGAGCTCCAACGTACTTTGACAAGTTTCACACTGCTCCTCTTGGTCTTGTTGACTTTCCAGTCGGTAACCTTAACGGGTTGTTCTGTAAATCGGAGGGCTTCATCAATATGCACTTCATCCATCGGGATGATCACGTTTTCTTGTGTTGGACTCTTCTTCAGGTTGGATACATGAAACGTATCATGTACTCCATTAAGTTCTTCCGGTAACTCCAACTTGTATGCCACGGTACCAATTCTTTTCAATATTCTGAATGGTCCGATGTATCGTGGATTCAGCTTTCCACGCTTTCCAAATCTAACTACGCCTTTCCATGGTGAGACTTTTAACAACACTTTGTCTCCCACCTTGAATTCTACTGATTTTCTCTTCGGATCGGCGTAGCTCTTTTGTCGATCTTGAGCCGCCTTAATGCGCTCTCGGATCTGCGCAATCTTGTCGGTTGTCTCTTGTACAAGTTCAGGACCAACCATACGTTTATCTCCGGCATCTGCCCAACATAAGGGCGATCGGCACTTGCGGCCATACAGAGCTTCGAACGGCGCGGCTTTTATGCTCGTATGATAACTGTTATTGTAGGAAAACTCAACTAAAGGTAGATAAGTATCCCAGCTGCCGCCTAGATCCATGACACATGCGCGAAGCATATCTTCTAACGTTTGTATAGTCCGTTCGCTCTGGCCGTCTGTTTGTGGGTGGAATGCCGTGCTCAGATCTAACTGAGATCCAAAGGCTTCCTGAAATGATTGCCAGATTCTTGAGACAAAGCGTCCATCTCTGTCTGAAATGATTGAGATTGGCACTCCATGACGTGCCACGATTTCTCTTAAGTATATTTCAGCAAGCTTTCCAGTGCTGTCTTTTTCTCGGATCGGTAGGAAGTGCGCAGACTTTGTTAACCGATCAACTATTACCCATATCATATCGTGCCCTCTCGGGGTCCTGGGTAATTTCGTTATGAAGTCCATCGAGATTTGTTCCCACTTCCACACGGGAATTTCTGGTTGTTGTAGTAGGCCGGACGGTTTCTGATATTCTGCCTTAACCTTAGCACAGGTTAGGCACTTTCCCACATAAACAGCAACATCGCTTTTGAGTCTCGGCCACCAATAGTATTCCTTTAAGTCTTGATACATTTTGTCCGATCCTGGATGGATCGAATATCTCGATTTGTGGGCTTCATTAAGGATGACTTCTCGTATGCCACCATAGAGTGGAACCCAAATACGTTTCTTGAAGTATAAGGCTCCCTCTTCGTTTGGCACCATGTATTTCAGCATACCCCGTAGGTATTCAGCTTTACGGTTCTCTTCTTTAAGAGCTTCTTGTTGTGCATCCCGAATGCGTGCAGTGAGGTTCGTTCGAATCGTCATTTCCAATGCTCGAGCCCTTAGGGTCTTAACCCTTTCTTTTCGGCTCAACGCGTCCGCTACAACGTTTGCCTTTCCAGGATGGTACTTAATCTCACAGTCATAATCGTTCAGCAGCTCGACCCAACGTCGCTGGCGCATATTCAATTCCTTCTGATCAAATATGTGTTGTAAGCTTTTGTGATCTGTGAAGATTGTACATCGAGTACCATATAAATAGTGTCGCCAGATCTTCAAGGCGAATACCACCGCACCTAGTTCCAAGTCGTGAGTGGTATAGTTTCTCTCATGAACCTTCAATTGTCTTGAAGCGTAAGCGATGACTTTTTGGCGTTGCATGAGCATGCAACCCAAGCCTTGTCGTGAGGCGTCGCAGTATACCACGAAGTCTTCAGTGCCTTCGGGTAATGATAGTATTGGTGCATCGCAGAGCTTGTTTTTAAGTAACTGGAAGGCTTCTTCTTGTTTGTGACCCCAGTCGTATTTCTTGTCTTTCTGAGTAAGGGTCGTTAGCGGTTGAGCTATTTTTGAGAAATTCTCGATGAATCGTCGATAATAGCCCGCTAAGCCCAAAAATTGACGAACCTCAGTTGGGGTTTTGGGAGCTTCCCAGTTCTTTATCGCTTCAATCTTGGATGGGTCTACATGAATGCCCTTCTCATTCACAACGTGACCAAGAAATTGTACTTCGCGAATCCAGAATTCGCATTTCGAGAACTTTGCATAAAGCTTCTCTTTCTTCAGTAGTTCCAAGATGGTTCTGAGATGTTGCTCGTGCTCTTCTTTTGTTCGTGAGTAAATCAGGATATCATCGATAAATACAATCACGAATTTATCGAGATATGGTTTGCATACGCGGTTCATCAGATCCATAAAGACCGCTGGTGCATTCGTCAGTCCAAACGGCATCACAAGAAATTCGTAGTGCCCATATCGCGTTCTGAATGCAGTTTTTGGTACGCTTTCCTCTTGGATTCTCAGCTGATGATATCCAGATCGAAGGTCGATCTTGGAATAGTAGCTTGATCCTTGCAGTTGATCAAATAAGTCATCAATCCTCGGTAGCGGGTACCGATTCTTGATAGTGAGCTTGTTCAGTTCCCTGTAATCGATACACATCCGCAGTGTTCCATCCTTCTTCTTCACGAACAATACTGGAGCTCCCCAGGGTGAGAAGCTTGGCCTTATGAATCCTTTGTCCAACAACTCCTGGAGTTGTGTAGATAATTCTTGCATTTCGGATGGAGCAAGTCGATAGGGAGCCTTGGCCACAGGAGCGGCTCCTGGAACCAAGTCTATACGGAATTCGACTTGTCGTTGCGGAGGTAGTCCTGGCAGATCTTCAGGGAACACATCAGGAAATTCCTTCACCACAGGAATGTCTTCGAGTTTCGGCTCCTCAGCCTTCTTGTCTATAACGTGTGCTAGGAAAGCGACACATCCTTTCCTTAAGCACTTCTGTGCCTTCATGCAACTGATGATTCGAAGAGGTGCGTCTCGTTTTTCTCCATGCACGATGAGAGTTTCACCATTCGCTAAAGGGATGCAAATGATTTTCTTATGACAAATAACTTCAGCTTTGTTCTTGGACAACCAGTCCATTCCGACCACTACATCGAAGCTACCCAATTGAATAGGTAAGAGGTCGATGCTAAATCTTCGTTCACCAAGTTCTAGTGTGCAGCCTCTAACGACTTCGCCCGATTCAACAAGTTTACCATTGGCTAGTTCTATGGAATAAGGAATTTCTAATCTACTAGATTCAATTCCGAGTATGCGTTTAAATTCCACAGACATGAAGCTATAATCGGCGCCAGTGTCAAATAATATGGATGCAAAGTGATTGTTAATGAGAAACGTACCGGTGACCACGTTAGGGTCCTCGCGTGCGTTCTTTGCTCCAATCACAAATGCTCTAGCCTGAGCATTGTTTCTCTCTGGGCAGTTCTTCATGAAATGATCATTGCTTCCACACTTGAAGCATCCTTGGTTCTGCCCTTTCCCGTTACCATTCTTGTTACCAGCACCGTTTCCATTTCGGTTCTTTCCTTTTCCCCAACAGTCTTCTGTTTGATGACCCAATTTACCACATTTGTCGCACCTTGGAATGCGACAAGCTCCATCATGATGATACTTACATTTTAGGCATCTAGGCATGGAGCCTTGGTATGCTTTGGTTGCATGGGTTTTCGCCTCCTGGGACGGGTAAGCGTCACGCTTCTTGCTGAAACCCTTGTTGTTACGAGTTGCTTGGTTCAAACTTGTATGCTTTCTCTTTTTGTCACCGGACGACTCAGCATGCGTCTCGGTCTTTTCTGTTGGGTTCAGTGACAGCTTCTTCATGCGAACACAGTCTTCCATAAGGCTGACAGCCAGAGTTACAGCCTCAGTGATTGTTTGTGGTTTGGCCGACGTTACCATGCCACGAAACTCTGGGGCTAGTCCCCAAATGTAGCGTTCAACGCGCTTGAATTCGGGAGTCACCATGTAGGAAAGTACTCTAGACAGATCGTGGAACCTTCGAGTATAACCATTAATGTCAGCACCTACCATGGTCAAGTGCCAGAACTCCGTTTCCAGCCTTTGGAGTTCAGCGCGAGAGCAATACTTCTCTCTCATTCTTTCCTTCAGTTCCTCCCAAGTTAAGCCATAAGCGGCATCATCACCCAAGGTTTGGGCTTGCAGGTTCCACCAAGTCAGAGCTTCATCGACGAATAACCCAGTAGCAAAGGTGACTTGCTGATCCGCGGTACACTTGCTCATGTGGATAGTAGCTTCAGTCTTCTCCGTCCAGCGCACAAATGCTACTGCACCTCCTGTGCCATCATAGTTCATCGGCTTGCAGTCGAGGAACTGCTTGAAAGTGCAGCCTTGAGCTGTGTTTCCTCCAGACGAATCTCCATACCCGTTACGCCTAGCATTGCTTGGTCCTCCACTGTCTTGAGTACGGTTCGCCTCGTATTGGGCGATAGCAGCGGAGATCCTTTCCTCCAGTAGAGCGTTCAGCTCTTTAGCAGTTCTTGGCAGTGGGGGAGGAGGAGGTTGATCGTCATTGCGAGCATTCACAGTTTTCCTGGGTGCCATGTTCTGACAGAACATAACACAACAGGGTTAGACATTTGTTTGATATCGTCACACTAGACAGTGGTATCATATATATTCACAGGTATATATACCACATAAGTGACATCAAACAATTATTACTCTAGCAGAGTACTTAGTAGGCTTGCACTGAGGGAATCTACACGTGACAAGACTTGCTGTGGTTTCTGTGCACTGAATTCCATAATTATGTATGCATCCATAATTACGTAACTCCTTGCACAGTCCGCACAGTTCGTTTCATCCTCGTATTTCTTCCTTCAGATAGGCCATCGCTTTCGGATAAAGTCACGTATACTTGTGACATTCTACTTCTAGTATATGCTAATTATCACACATAATTGCAAGTAATTTCTCAATCACAGACGAGTGCTACTCTCGTGCACCCTAAGTCTCGTAATGACTTTTCTAGACTCATGTAGACAGTCTCAGGTAGTGGATGTCGCGGGACGTTTTATGCAATGAAAACTCTTTGAAAATTGTTTTCGTGAAAGGATCCTAGAGATTGTAGACTAGACTCGAGAAGGAATCCTGGTTCACTACAATCGCAGCTCTGATACCAATCTGTCACACCCCTTTCTGCGGCGGAAGCACGAGGTGTGATCATGAAAGGTTCTCATTGCATACGAAAGGTAAACATGCTATATGCTCGTAAAAACATCAAATACCATAATTTGAAAACATAAGTTTAGCGTTTACATCGCTAAGTCGCATAAAACATTGTCTTAAAAAGTTTACAACTTTATTTAAAGATAAACAATAGCGACATCCACAAGCATAAGCATAAGCGAGACCGCGCGCACATCCATCCTAGTTACCTGAAATACATGTGAGTTTTGGAAAAACGTCAACATAAAGTTGGTGTGAATTCATGCCGTTTTGTATTTCACGTTTGTATACTTTGTACGAAAACATAGTTTGTGAATAAATCAAGTTTTCATATATAAATCCAGTTTCATGTGTACACCACGTACTCATGTATAATTCAATTTCTTCTTGAGTACTCCACGTACTCAAGTATAATTTCCATTTTTCTTGAGTACCCCACGTACTTCAAGTATAATTCAATTTCTTCTTGAGTACCCCACGTACTCACGTATAATTCAATCTTTTCTTGAGTACCCCACGTACTCAAGTATTCATCAATTTTTAGTATGGTATGACTTTTATGTAAAAAGTATTCCTGTAAGTTTCAGGATTGTTAATGGGTTGCAAAGCCATTAACATGTGACACGACATAGGAAGTCACCAAACCTAAGGCATTTAATTGGTATATTCTGAGACACAAAAGCACTACTCGATTCTCGCCCTCACCGAGAGTGTGGCTGCCAGGCACCCGTTAGATCTAACCTTTTGTTCTGCGGTCTAAGTACATTGTTGATTAATGGTGCTTCTGTACCCTATTCGTGACACTATTTCTCATAACGCATCCTACTTGGTTCTCGTCCTCACCAAGCGCGTTTCTTGTTATCATTTCTCATAGCGCCTCATACTTGGTTCTCGTTCTCACCAAGTGCGCTTCTCATATTCTTATATTTCGTCACACTTGGTTCTCGTTCTCACCAAGTGTACTTCTTGTATTCTTATATTTCGTCACACTTGGTTCTCGTTCTCACCAAGTGTACTTCTTGTATTTATATCATACCAATTATAAATTTTGTACATTTGTACATGTATTTCACCCCCGAAGTTATAAAAACTGAAAACAGTTAAAGAGAAAAGGGGGAGCATGAACTCACAACTTTGCGTTCCTTGCGTCGTAAACTTCACCGGATTTGCTTAATTAACGTCGTAACCTATACGCGTTTTCTTAACGTTAGTCACTAGACTTGCGTCGCACAAGTACAGTCACTCTCTTTTGTGTATCTATTCTTGTGTTAAAAATATTTTATATTTTTAACTAAGTATCTTACTTATATTATTTTCTCAAAAATTAATATAAGTATCTCATGTTTTGCACTTTGCACCCGAATTATGTATCTTGTATGTTGTATGTGTATTTTATGTTTATACTCCTCATGAGTATTTAGTGTATTTTTAAGTCTTAATACACTAGCACGTATAACACATACTATATACACTTAGCACAAAAGTTGGTGATAAAATAATATATATTTTTCTCTCAAAAATATATATACATAATATCCATTTTTATTTTTGAAGAAATCACCATTTCTTATCACCAAAAATTAGGGAAACCTTGGTAATGTTTTGAGGTATATTTTTAGGGGATAAGTTTCTCAAAAACTTATATTTTTCTAAGTGTCAAAATTTATAAAAATTTTGACAGAGTTTCCCCTAAAAATGGAGGTTTCCCATGTTTTCAAAACATGTGTTTATTTTCTTTTAAATCGTCAACAATCATCAACAACAATTATCAACAATAATCATCAACAATAATCACTAATTTCTCCATTTCATGAACTTGAATATTTACAAAAATGTGTAGTAACTTACTAGCACATTTAGTAAGTCTTGTTATCTTTAAAAATAAGTTTAATTTCTTAAAAACTTTATTTTTAAAGATTTTGAAGTTTCACAACTTCTAGTCATGATTTACCAAACATATTTCTTGTTAAATTTTCTTGTGACACAAGTGTTTACACACTTGTTTATTTACTAAAATGCTTTTAGTTTATGTAAGATTCGGGTTTAAAACAAGACTTATACATTTTACTTGGTTCTTCCGAAGAACCACTTGTAGATCTTTAGATCTACATGTTTAGAGTCTTATTTTACAAGAAAATTACTTTTACTCAAGTTCATGTCTTATGAATGGATGGATCCATCATCTTTTAGCTTTCTAACTTTTACATCCTACTAGTTCATGCTTTCTAACATGGACTAGTATGTCTAGATGATGATCCATCTTGCTTTTACTAACAACAACATCAGATAATCATAACTAGACAAGTTTCACAAGATTTACACACACACCTTTTCTTTATCCACCCTATACACCTTATGTTCAAGACTTTAATATAAGTTCTTTAGTGTTTCATGATTTTTAGTCATTAAATCATCTATTAACCATCATAAACAAGAACAAGATGAAGATTTGACGCACTTACTACTAGCACAAGGCTAGGGAAGTTCAAGAGTGCAAATGAGGTGGATAAAAGCAAATGGTGGAGGTCCTTCAAGTTTCGTTGCTTGCTACCTTCCTAAATAGGCTCGAGACACCTTAGAATCACCTTGGAATGGATGGATGATGAACAAAAATGGTGGATGGTAGGTGGTGGTGGTGAGCCGTAGCCAAGAAGAAGAAGAAGAAGGAAGGAAAGTGTTGAAGTTGTGAGGATTGTATGTCTAGTGGTTAGTTATATAAACTTTCCAACACTCTATTGCCCATTAGTTATTATGCTACCCAAGTACATGGCAATTATATTAAATAAACCAAGAAAATCAAGGGGTGGGATACCCCTTGTAACCGTATGGTTGAGGGGGGGGGGGGGTCTTGGTTACATTTCAACTTCCAAGTTACTTAACCTAGTTACATGTTAAGTGTTACTTATAGTGTTAAGTGTGTTAAGTAATATATAGCGTGTTAGGGTGTATGGGGACCCTAACTAGCTTAGAAAAATAAAAACAATGCTTCTAGCATTATTTTGGTGTTCCGGGTAATATCCGGTTGTTCGGTTAGATACCGATTCGTTAAAGTGCTAAATTACACCTTTTAGTGTCTAATAAGTACCTTTCTTGTACCCTTTCAATTCCCAACACTCCGGGAAATATTCTGGATAATAAAACGACATTTCTGCATAATATTCATATGTTTAAATGCTGATTATTGCTGAATTATATAAATTCTGCACTTAAAGTGCGTTTCGGGTGCTTTTTAGTGCTTATTTTTGCTTTCGAATTGCATATATATTAAACCCTTGTATGTACTCTTGGGTTTTAATGCATTCTTGCTGTCGGACCTACACCTAGGCTCCAATTTTATTGTCTGACTGCTTTCTGCAGTTCTGTTGACACTTTGTGTCCTACCGGTGAGTTTACTAATATTTCTGACGCAACGCTCTCGATTATGCATAAAGCAATATTTTGTAGTATACAACGTGCATGAATTCACTTGTTTAGTATGTGTTTAGCCATTGCTGACAATTAAGCACATAATTGCAGTCATTAAGCAATAATTAAAGTGTACGGAAATTACCGGTTTGTGCCAGTTGTCACATTAGATACATTGTATGGCCTATTCAGCACCAGACAAGCTATAATGTTCATGATATAATCAGAAGTTTCATCATAAGCTCCCTTCCTATGAGATAAAGCATGCACAACACAGTGGATCATGAACTTATAAGGTTTACTGAACATTGTTTTAATCATTTTCCCATTCAAGTGTCCTGTGAACCCCATTCTACACCATAAACCGTTGCACAATCGTTCAGGAATAATGGTAGGATCATCATCATTGTCTCCTAAATCCAAAACCCGTCTTAAATCATTAACATTAAACTTAATCTCTAAGTCCATGTCCTGACAATTCTCGTCCTTCTTTCTAACAGCAGAACACATCATCTTTTCATTCTCCTCATATCTTACGGAACTCCAAAATCTCCTAACATGTGATTCATATACAATAGTATTATCGGTTAAAGCCTTATGAATCTTGCTCTCTCTTAGAAACTTTGCTATGACTTCAAACAGAGTATTGTCTGTATAGTGTGCATCCAACAGACAATGAATATTATGAGATTTATCCCAATCTGATGCTCTTCCCTGCAAGAATAAACGACGTTATCATTTTCACAAAATCTGAGACATAATGACACAAGTATCAAAAATTTGAAAATTTCAAAAATTTTTCTAACTCTGGGAAGTCACACTCTATATAGTACTGAGGATCGGATGGTCATCCGATCGGATTGCCATCCAATCGAGTGAACCATCTACAATAAAAGAACAAACAGACAAGTCATGTGCATATGGATCGGATGACCACCCGATCGGATTGCCACCCGATCGAGTTGCCACTCGATCCATGTGACAAGCAAAAGCACCTTTGACAAGTCAACCTTTGAGATAGAATGCCATGGATCGGATGACCACCCGATCGGATTTCCACCCGGTTGAGTTGTCACTCAATCCTTGACAAAATTGAAACACTAGGAGTTTTTGTCGTTTTGTGATGAGGATCGGATGGCCACCCGATCGGATTGCCACCCGATCGAGTTGCCACTCGATTTATAACAAGGTTGCACATTTCCTGAAACATAGTGATAAGGATTCGGATGGCCACCTGATCGGATTGCCACCCGATCGAGTTGCCACTCGATCTTTGACATTCACATGATCATTTAATGCAAGTGTTTTGGAACGGATTGCCACCCGATCGGATTGCCACCCGATCGAGTTCCCAAACTTTCCAAACCACTTTGTGAACAGTAAAAGCTCAGAAATTGAGGTGAATACTTAGAGCATTTTTCAATTATGAAGTGCTATGGATCAGATGCCCACTCAATCGGATTGCCACCCGATCGAGTTGCCAAACTATCCAAACAACACTTGTAACAGATAAAGGCACAAGTTTCAATGCACAAACACTTAGAAAATTTTTAACATGAAAGGTGCAGTGAATCGGATGGTCACCCGATCGGATTGCCACCCGATCGAGTTGCCACTCGATTCAACAGACATGAAGAACACTATGAACAAAACATGAGCATCAAAAATTTTCTAAAAGTTTCACCAAATTGAACATAGATCTGTGTAGAGAATTCTAAGGCGATCAAAACCCTATGTTCATCTCTTTCTAATTCGGCTTAATCTGGGTTTAATTTGACAATAACAAGTCCGATAGCCGACACCATTAATCAATGATTCTATGGATTTTAACATGTTAAAGCAGAAATTGAGATGGTAAACCTATAGATCTAAGGCCCGTGAACAAAACCTTATGCTTGGATTCTATCAAAACATCCTAATATTGCCTAGATCTAAGATTAAAGGTCCGAACAGTCGCCCACACACGAATATCATCAAATTTGACAATGAAAATCAGAAATCTTACCTTGCCCATTGTGAAGGTTGAGTATGCCAACAATCCAATGAAGTGTGGAAGGAAAGATTGAAGAATCAAGATCAGAAAAGTGAGGGTGATTGAGAGAGTATCGGATGGTCGCCCGATCGAGTAAAGGTTTGACTGAAGTCATTGACCATCTATTTATAGGGTGACCATATTATCGGATGGCCATCCGATCGGATTGCCACTCGATCCAACACTTCTCATTTTGACTTTAGTGCATTGATCTTTTGACTTTTTCCCGTTTTAACAGAGTTTGTCCAGTTTTAAAAATCCACTTAAGTATCTAGGTCCAAGTTAATGACCCTAGGAACTTAATTTGTCTACCAAGTCCAAGTTAATGACCTTGGTTGACCCGAAACGAACCAAACTGACATTTTGTTCAAATCTTTTCAAACACATTTTCCTGAAAAATGTTCAAGTATCAAATTAATGAACTTGATTTGACTTTTGATGTCTCAAGATTTTTCTAGATTAGCTCCCAACTCAGTTGTCCAGTTCAGAAACTTTCCTGCTCTGCTTCACTTCTCATAATCTGAAGATCCGCTTTCCACCTCGGTTTATAGCAAAACTAAAGCAGAAATGTAAAATCTTTTTGGATTTTAAAGAAAGTTTAAACTAGAAAACTATGAAATCTTTTTGGGTTTTTGTAACTAAACAGAAATGAAATGAAATGCAGAAAATGTAAAGCAGTAAACGTAACTATTTACAAACATATTTTTGGTGAGCGTGTTAGGGGATCATATCAGCTACCGACAAATTACAAGTACCGTTGAGCTGATTACACACTAAGAATTAAACAATTCGCTTAGATTGCCAATATACTGATCCTCTTAAATTTTCACACAAATTTCAATTAATCAGGATACGATTTAGTGTTTTAAGATCTTAACTTATGCGCGTGTCCCACCTCAGAATATACTCTAGTATCCAGACTCCTATATTCGGTCTTACAGGTGAATGTACACTAATGATATCTGTAACGGGTAATGCGAGGCCATGAGAGCTCAGGTTAGAACTTCCGTTCAGACAAAGAGATGATGGCTCGACTTTCGGTGTGTCCCGTTTGGGGATCTTTTCTTCAACAGCACATGATTAGCATTTTGCAATGTTTCATCATTTTTTATGCTGAGGGTAGGCTTTAAGATTAAAGCAGTGCAGAGTATTATACGAGGACTAGGCTATTGCTTCCGAAAAATCAGAAGTCCTGGTATAATACCCCAGATATCATCACGCACAAAGACCTAGTATGTCAGAAATAGAAAGCCCTTCAAACAAGATTTCAGGGGTTACCTATATATCCTGGAGATGTTCCCCACTGAATAAGCAAGTTGTGATTTAGGTTTATATCCCGAAAAATCTACTAAGTGTGCAAAAACCTATCGGCATATCATCAGCGAGACTGCTTTATGCTTTTAAAAACCTTACAAATCTTTAGCATACCGTAACTGTCTAGCTGATGTACTATCATTTCCCCTTTTTACACAAACACTTTTTGGATTTTCTATTGTTTTTGGATTTTTGAAAATATCTCGTGTTTTTTTATTTTCTGCAATTTTTATTGTTTTTGTATTTTCTGAAAAATATTATATATCTCCCCCTAAATACCAAAACAACTAAAAATGTGACAAACCAAAGCAGTCTGCTTCTCAACATCATCTGCCTTGGTTTCTTCATCAACGCCAATGATTTTCTTTGCATCCGACAACAATTTCATACCATTTAGTTTTAAAAGATATTGAAAACGAGCTTTATCGAAAGCTTTGGTATGTAAATCTGCCTTTTGTTCGTCGGTGTGGATTTTGTCAATTCGTATCAACTTCTTTTCATAACAATCTCATATGAAGTGATGACGAATTTCTATATGTTTGGTTTTAGCATGATGTACAGGATTCTTTGTTATGTTTATTGCTGCCTCATTATCAACAAAAATAAGTGAAGTAAGAAATTGCAAACCGTAATCGCGCATCTGTTGCTGAATCCACAGGATCTGCGAGCAGCAGCTGCTGGCAGATACGTACTCTGCTTCACATGTTGATAAAGCAACAGAGGTTTACTTCTTACATTGCCACGTGACCAATCGAGGTCCGAAAAATTGGCATTCTGCAGTTGTTGATTTAGCATTGACTTTGTAGCTATCGAAGTCAGAATCAAAGTATCATTCGAGCGTGAAGTCGCCGTCTTTGGTATGTAAGTCTTTGCAGAGTTCATCATTTGTTGACCCAAAGATTATATCATCAACGTAAATCTGTACAATCAGTAAGTGCCCATCGACTTCTTTCGTGAAGAGGGTAGCATCCACTTTTCCTCTGATAAAGCTGTTGGTAAGCAAATGTTGAGAGAGCGTCTCGTACCAGGCTCTCGGGGCCTGATGCAAACCATACAGCGCTTTGTCTAGCAGGTAGACCTTGTCTTTGTGGATTGGGTCTATGAAGCCCGGTGGTTGACCGACATATACTTCCTCTTTCACCTTGCCGTAGAGAAATGCCGATTTGACATCCAACTGGTACACTTTGAATCCCTTCCATGAAGCGAAAGCTAGGAAAATTCTGATTGCTTCAAGACGAGCAATCGGAGCATAGACCTCGGTAAAGTCTATCCCCTCCAGCTGACTGAAACCCTGGACCACGAGTCGAGCTTTGTTACGAACAATAACCCCTCGGTCGTCTCTCTTACACTTAAACACCCACTTCGTGTTTATTTTCCTATGTCCGTCAGGTAGGTCCACAAGCTTCCATACACTAAGCTTTTCAAACTGACTCAGCTCCTCCTGCATTGTGTTGACCCATGAATCTTCTGTCAGTGCTTCCTTATAGGTCCTCGGCTCAATCTGCGAAATGAAACAACTTAGTGAAAATTCAGTTTGTAAAGGAGCAACTTTAGTATAAAAGCAAGTAAGGCCATGGTCAATTTGGCTTCTGGTGCGAACGCCTGACTGCAGCTCTCCTATTATCAACTCCTTAGGATGGTATGAAAGAGTCTTTGGCATAACCTCGCCAGGAACATCCACCTCGCCTTCCAGGTTAGTGATATTTTGATCCGCAACTTGTTCATTGTCAAGAATTGTCTGATCTGAAGATTGGATTTGCTCCCCCCCGGTCTCTGAATCACCACGATCAAATGTTGGCCTATCATCTGAATCTGGATTATCATCATTGACCACCGTCTGATTTTCAGGAGCAGGTTCACGTTCCAAAGTAGTCGGAGTTTGCTAAACTTCATCAAAATCTCCAGTGTGACTTGGATCAGCTTCATCATCATTGGAAGTTTGTCGTTGACGTGTAGAAGACCTTTCTGGAAACCTTCCCTGAGATGCTTCATATTCTCGTAAAATATCCAAATCATCAAAGAACTCTGGCTCTTCTTCTAACTCGAATGAATCCCAGAAAGTATCGTAGTTGAATCGCCATGAGTCTGCGGGTTTCTGTGGAGGCATTGTATAACCTTGACATTCAACATGTTGTGCTTCGATGATCCTCTTCATGCTTGGAACAAAGACTCTTGTGAGTGGACTAGCATACCCCACGAAGATACCTTCAATGCTCTTTGAACCAAATTTGCCATCGGGATCTAGAACTGTGCAGGGTGACCCGAACGGCTCTAAATACTCGAGATTAGGCTTGCGATTGTTGATCAACTCGAAACATGTTTTGTTGTGCTTCTTCACAGTAAGAACCCTATTAAGAGTATAGCAAGCGGCTGATACTGCTTCTGCCCAGAAATTAATCGGTAACTTGGAATCAGCTAGCATCGTTCTCGTCATTTCGATCAGCGTTCTATTCTTTCTTTCTGCGACTCCATTCTGTTGCGGAGTATATGGTGCGCTGAACTCTTGCAGTATACCTCTTCGATCACAAAATTCTTCCATCTTGTTATTCTTGAATTCTGTACCATTGTCGCTTCTTAATCTGCAAATTCGCGTTCGGTACAAATTATCTATCTTTCTGAATAGTCTCAGCAAACTCTCAAATGTTTCGTCTTTCGACTTCAAGAACGTCACCCATGAGAATCTCGAATAGTCGTCAGTTACCACCAGACAATAAAGATCTCCCGTTATGCTCTTGACATTCATAGGACCAAAGAGATCCATGTGAAGTCTCTCCAACGGTCTCGATACTGAGTTCATCTTTTTACCAGGATGATATTTCTTTCGTTGTTTTCCTTTGATGCAACTAATACACCCCCTCAAGATGAAAACTTTTCAAGTGAACACCTTTCACCAAATCATTATGTACCAGGTGGTTCATCTTTCGTAGGTGAATGTGGCCCATTTTCCTGTGCCACAACTACGACTCCTTTTCAGTGGCTCTTGACATGAAGCAATGAGTTTGACCCGTGGTAGTCGTGGCTACGCTCATATCCAACACGTACATATCATTAACTCGTGGTGCTCTCATGATGATCCACTCCTCGGGGATGACAAACCCCGACTTCAAGATCAGACATTCCTTATCAGTAAAATGAGTCGAATACATTCTATCACAAATTTGAGAAATGCTAAGAAGATTATTCTCCAGCTCGACAATGTAATTGACTCTTTTAAACATGATAACACCATTGGATAATGTTCCTTCACCAATGATACGTCCTCCCTGATTACCAGCAAAACCAACGTAACCACCGTTAAACCCTCTAACATCATACAATAGGGTTTTTCTCCCCGTCATGTGCCTAGATGCTCCGCTATCCATAATCCAACGTGAGATAGATCTCGGGAGCTCCTGCACATTTCAAAGCATTCAGTTAGAAAATGAAGCAACCCATGCCTCCTTCGACTCAGGTAGCTTGACGTTTAGGTGTGTGGTTTTGGTGTACAATGGCAGGAAATTCTTGTCATTCATTTTCAAGCTTTCTTCAGACCCTACCTCAACCTCTTTGTATAAGAAAAATTCATCTTTCTGAGGTTGACCAGATGGTTGATCCTTTTTCGGAACATACTTCTTCCCTGGTGAGGTCGAAGTTTGTTTCTCCTTTTTCTCATAAGAATCCAAAGGTACATTCATCTTCTTAGTTGAAGATGATTGTTTTGCAGACTCAAAAACCTTTGGTTTTTGAACATTTGATGTCTTTTCTTCAGATTTTGGCTTCCAAGTTTGTTGTGAAGAAGCGACTCTTTTGTAAATATTATCAGTTTTCTTTACCGATTCTTTTACAGGTTCAGTTTTAACTTTGATGTTTTCCTTCTTCAAAACATTTTTCTCAACAAACATTGGAGCTTTTCCTTTGACGCCATTCTTCTTTCTTGGACTCTCGACAACCACAGACTTAGTCTTCGAGTTGGTGCACTTTCGTGCAATGTGTCCAACTTCATTGCATTTGAAGCATGTGCGGGTATCAACTTCCCGACTTGTGCCTTCAGTCTGAGGCTGTGAGGCCTTTTTCTCAAAGAATTCTTCATTTGATTTTGAAAAAATTTCGGATTCTTGCTCGGAATGTGAACTCGAGCTTTTCACAAACACTTTCTTTTCTACAAACCTTTTGTTTTGAAAAATCCTTTTCTGATTGTTCTTACCACCCTGATAACCTCCCGACCATCTCTTTTGGTTGTTATTATTAAAATGTGGGGTTACAACAGGTTTCTTGTAGTAAGATTTATCTTTTTCAAAGTTCAGTTGCCTTTTGGACCTCTTTAAACCCTCAATTTCAGAAACATCGATTTCTACCAAGTTGAAAACATTCTTTAACTTGTCAACATTCACATTCTCAAGTGGAAATTCAAGATCCGAATACAACTTATCAGAACCAGACATCTTGTACATCACAAGAGTAGGTCCATCATTTGAGTTGTTTTGGGATTTTGATTTCGGAATGTAGTTATTCAAAAAACACTCTTTGTCTTCAGTCGAATCACTGTCAGATTTTAAAACATTTTCAACCACATTTTTTACGACTTTAGACTGAATACTATCTTCATCTGATGATGAAGTGAATGTGACATCAATTGTTTCTGGGAGTTTCTCAACATCTGATTTTTCATTTGTTTCAGAAATCTTATCTAATCCGGACTGTTTCTTTGAAAAATTGTTTAACACAGGCGGTGGAACTTGATGATACCCAACCCCTGTTCCATCCAAATATACATCTTCACCAGCTTTGGTCTTCCCAATGGGTTTGGGAACTATGTGTTGAAGAACAAAGCTCGCGGAGCTGTAATTGTTCAATTTCAAAGTAATTCTTTCATTTTCAATCTTAGCTTCCTGAAACTGAAGCTTAAGATTTGCAATCTCATCCAACTGCTGGTTGATTTTTCTTTCTTTTGCCTGAAGAACTCCAGACAATTGAAGATTTTCTTTCAATGTTTTACCATTTCGCTCGTCAGAATCTTTCACTGTTCTTTTTAACTTTTCAAAATTTTCAGAAATGTTTCTGTTTTCACGAATTAACTTTTCATTTTCTTTCTTAAATCGTTCTACGTCAGTTTTATCTTTTTCAATTTTCTCAGTTAATTCTTTTATTCTCTCATTTGAAGCTCCTATCAATTTATCTCGACTTAAAACTTGATCTTCAAACATTTTGACTTTGTCAACCAGTTCTTCAGTTTTTTCGTTGTGAGATATGCATTTGTGATGCAAATTTTGCTTTGTTTCGTGCAATTTTTGCAATCACTTTCTATTTTAACTCCATCAGTCTTACCTGAGTCATTTGTTGTACCACTACAACTGACCTAGTTTGTTAACTTAGACGTAGATTTGGAATCTACCTCTAGTTCCTTTGCCATAAGCACATTGTCTGCCATCTTGGTCAGGTTTACAGCGATCATTTCTTTTGTTGTGTCGATTATCCCGTCATCGACTTTTCTTGACTTTAACTCTTCTTCTTCAGCTTTCTTTGCCAGATCTCTCTCTCTCTGTTCATCTTCTTGCTTTATGGATTCAATGAGAGTCTCAACTAAGAGTGTTGATGGTTCAACAAGTATGTTTCCTTTTGGGTCCAGATAGCACTCACTAACAGGATCCCATATTTTTGCCTTCTTGGCTTCTTTCCAGGCTCGATAGTGTCTATCCTTCATGGTTTGGGCTATCAACTTTCGATAAGTGTATTTTTCCTCTTCGGTTCATGTATCTTTGTATGGTTCCACTTTTGCCATAAGAGCAAATCCTACAACATCATCTTCTGGTAAAAACTCACTCCAGTCGAAGCCTTCGTCATCATGAATTACTGCTAAGGCTCTTGACTTCTCCTTAGGAGTCTCTTCGATTTGTTTCATTCTTGGTGGCTCTTCACGATTCTTGTGATAAACAGCCTTTTTATAGTAGTCGTCGTGAAACGGATTTTCTGTTTCATCTGATGCTGCGTTCCTGCATTCCCTCTTGAAGTGCCCTTTCTGTTTGCACTTAAAGCAGGTAATCTTTGACTTATCGAAACCCAGCTTCTTTGAAGGTCCACAGATAGAATTCCTACTAGTTATCTCCATAAACCTTTGCGCTCTTCTGATTACACTAGCCATGCACCAGCGTATGTCAATTAATTCCATCTCTTCGGGGTCAATCTGATCATAATCTTCCTTTGTCAGATTCGTATTCCCGATTTTCCCAGCGACTAGGCTTTCATACGATTCCAATATCGAAGAGAGAAACACCATCTGTTGTTTTGCAGTTTCTTCATTGAAGTTCTGAGCATTGTTCAAGTTCACTGCAATGTTACACTGAAACACGTTTTTAAGAACGGTTTGTTGTTGCTGACTTGGAGCGGATGAAGAAAAACCCCCGTGATAACCACTACTCGGTGTTGAATTGTTGCTTTGTCTTTCTTGAGCGACTGTGTTCGAGCTTTCAGCTGAAAATGCAGTCTTCGGTGCAGTAGTTTTCGGAATCATGCTGCCCCTGTAGTAAAGATCAACGTTTTGTTGATACGGGGTATTGTTGACTTTGTTCATTTTTTTAATTTCAAGCTCATGGATCTCAATCCTTTCTATCAGCCAATCAACAGTCATGTCCGACATTTTCATGGTGTTCTTCAAAACCATCCCATAATACTGCCAATCCTTTTCTTCAGGTAAAGATTCAAGCAGTTTCTCGACCATTTCTTCTTCAGTCACTGCAATACCATATCTTGAAAGTTCTATCTTTAGGTGACAGAACCGCTCAACCATCTTCAACACGTTCTCATTCTTCAGACACGCAAACAGATCAAACTCTTTCTTCAGCAGACGTTTCTTTTTCTTAACGATATCAGCTCATCCAATACATTTCTTCTCCAACTTGGCCCATAAATCTTTTGCATTTCTGTAACTAATCAATGATATAATATCATCTCTAACAGATTGATCCAATAAAGCTATACATTTTTGTTTGGCCACAAATGTTTCTTGTTTAGTATCACTTAAATTTTCATAATCTTGCCTTCCAAGATCAAAACCGTTTCTCATACATTTCCAGCTTTGATATGCAAATGCTTTCAACCAATCCTCGAATCTGCTCGCCCATCTGTTGTAGTCTTTTATTGCCATAAGCTTTGGCGGCTTGTTGTAAGTACCGTAAGCGTTGTCTACACTGAGCGAATCAGCAATCGCCTTCTTTGGGTTTGGATTAGAGTTGGAAGTATCTGTCGTAGCATCCCCGGTATTGTATGCAAATATACCGCTGAATAGATTAAGGAATTCGTCTCCCATTGTTGAGTACCTGAAAAAATTTCAAACACTTAGACAAATTTTCACAAGTTTAAAAATTTTCAAACTGATGCATTGGATTGGATGGTGATCCGATCGAGTGGTGATCCGATCGGGAGGTGATCCGATCGGACAGCACAACCAAGTACAATCAACAGATAAGCTCAAGTATCGGATGACGTGTCACACCCCCAAAATACCACCCATGGAAAACCCTGCTAGGCATGTGACAAACCAATAACGAGCCACTAATCATGTTGAACCAATCACATGTTTAAAAATGAAATTGCCAATTAATAATGAAAAGTACTATCAATAAGTTTAAATGAAAACCAACATGTTCAGAGGAAGCAAGATAGAAAACCATAGATAAACTGTTTCAAAACCAATATATAGTATCAATAATTCCATCACATGTATCAATCCAGATCAACCCATGACCACTCCAGCTACACCAGACAGCAAGTTCCAATCCAAAACATCTAATGACCTGCGAGCATGCAACAAGTGTATCAGACAACGCTGGTGAGTTCATAGTTTTATGAAAACATTAGTTACTAAGTGTTCAGTTCAGTTCATTGAATTTAATGTTGATAATATCCCGAATACCGTGGCCGATGCGCTTCGCTCGACACAAGTTCCCTTGGATTGCTGTACAGTGGAATCCGTAGTCGTTCCATGAAGTAGCGAATATCGTCCAACTTGTTAGAAGTTGCTCCTCCATGCCCCGCATAGGTCCAACTTGAAAATTCTCTTCCTTCAGCCCTTCGGTGTAAACAGGACAAATCTGATCGGGTATGCTAGAGTCGATAGTGAGTTGCAAAGCTCGTACTTTTTCAGGTTTCACAGTCGTAATCATCCAATAGCTCCATCCAGCGATGTCGTTACATGTTTAGCTCCTTCGAAACAAGGGTATACGGGAGGCCCTTGTGATCGGTCAAAGTAGTGCATTTGGTACCGTCCAAGTAATGCCTCCAACTTAAATCCAAAGACCATGGCTTCCACCGCAGGTTATAAGTCGTGTAATTCTTCTTGTTAACCATCACATAAGCCAACACCTTCTCGGGTTGCATCGGCGTGTAACTGGGACTCTGATTCATACCGTAATGGTATACCACTAGATCATCAGTACTCTCGGTTAGAAGCGATGCTCAGCGCATTGCCGAGTTGGGTTTCAAAAGCTGAAAAGACGTTCCCCTGTTTTGTTTCCCAAGAATTCACAGCTCCCAGCTGTGCTAAATAGGTTAAAACTACGCAATCTTCGAAAATCCCCCGATGAATCTGCGATAGTATCTAACGAAACCAAGGAATTGCTGTCACCCCGAAGGACTCCTTAGTGCCGACCAATTCCACTAAAATGGTTCTTAGCGAGGCCCATGTGTATCCCCACTTCATTGATTACGCGACCTAGAAAGTGTACTTCTCGTATCCTGAGGTCACACTTAGATAGATTTCGCATGGAGTTGCTCCTCCCTCGAGAGCTCTACAATAAGATACAAATGCTGCTCGTGGTACTCCTTTCTCCTGGAAGTGATTCAAAACGTTATCAATGAACACGGTCGATCCATGTGATCCATAAAGCTGCTGGTGTGTTGATTAACCCAAAAGTCATGGAGTACGGTGTCGTAATGGCCACATCACGTTCGATATACTGTTTTAAGAACCTTCTCCCCCTTAGACTTCCATCTGATAATAGTTTGTTCGTTAATCAATCCCCGAATAGAAGCTGGACCCTTGCAACTGGTCAACAGGTCGTCAATAGATTATCGAGGCAGACGGTTCTCGCTCTCACCTTGCTGAGTTCTTGATAATCTATACACATGGCCAACGATAAGGCCTATCTTTACTAATATAACGGGGGCTCCCCAATGCAAAAGTAGCTAGGTCTGACAAAACTTCTGTCCAACAATTCCTATAGTTGATTAGACAGCTCTTGCAACCCTCCTGGTGCAAGACGGTAAGAGTACGAGTGATCAGGGATTCCTCTGACGTGAGATCAAACTGAGATTCCGCCTAACAGTTATGGGAGTAAACCTGAAAGTTCCTCGGGTAGCACGCCGAGAGGAATCACGAACAATTGGTGGATCCTCGATCCCCTTTTCCTTAGCCTAAACATCAGTAACGATTACTACCATAATGAGGTAATCCCTTAGTAGACACTTCTGGACCTCCATTGCTGAAATGATGCTAACCATTACTCCACTCTGACACTTCAGGTCAGACGACGATTCTCCACTAGGGAAAGGGACATACAGACTTTTCTCCTCACCGGGTATATCTGCGCGACATCTGGATAACCAGTCCACACCAACTACTACATCGTAACTATCAAGGGTCGCAGAAAAAAGGTCGACGTCGAACACTTGTCCCACAAGGTCGAGCTTGCATCCCAAGAAACATATGAGGTTTCAATTGTCTTGCCATCAGTCGATTCCACAACAGGTTCGGCTTCAAGAAGCATCAGGGTTAAGCAGAACAGAGACGAAGAGATTAGCTACACATACTAGCTACCGTGTTGCTATTACGCCAGGCGTCGCCTACGCCAATACTAAATGCTCTACCACGAGTACCACTTCCAGTGTTGTTGTTACGGTTGCAAGGATTCCCAATACTGTCATTATTTCCTTGGTTGTTGACGTCTTGACTTAACAACAGTCAATCCTTGTCATTGTCACCTTCGTTTCCATGCTGTAGACTACAATTACGAGTACCTTGATGTTTCCATGACTGTCGCCTCTAATGTCATTGCTTGAAATGGGGTCCTGTGACCCTCCACAAACAGGGTACATCCTTCATATTCCGTGCCATGTGCTATGGCACTACTCACTATGCGGGGAGTTACACACTCCACTCAATAGTCAACTGTCATCGTTCATGTCCCGATTGATTCATAAAAGTTGACTCTCATAAGTCGTTGTCTAGGGTTTAAGGATTCAGTTGAAGTCAATTTGCTGGTGTTCGCTGCCGGTAATCAGGGTCGTTCTAGTACTGAGGTTGGTAAGGCACTACGCTCATCCTCTTGTCCATCGTTCTTGCATGTTGACTGAGTACTACACGATATGTTTCCAGAGTGTTGCAGAAGTGATCGCACTTTGGGGTCTAAGACGTTAGTACAGTGAGCTCCAGCAAACAAAGAGGAGTGTGAGAGGTATAGACCAATCATTGATGTTGCAACATCCAACTCAGGGACGTTCGTACAAGCACCTAACATTCTACACAGTTCGCTAGGCGTTCAGATGAGTGTTCAGGTGATACTCGATAGCATCGAGATTCGTAAGGATTCAGAGAGGAGTGAAAAGATCACGTTCAAGTAGGAGACAATCACTGCCATGACTCCTATAGATTGTTGTGTTTCACATTGATCACTTAATGGGACGGAACCCCTTTTTCACTTGTTAAGCCTCACTGGGACTCACATGCACCCCACATTATTATTATGTGTGCACCCACAATAATACTGTGATTTGCATGCTCATCTCAGTTCCCCTTAACTCATGTCAAATGGCTCCTCCAACTCGAGTAGCAAACAAAGAGCATCACGAAACGTGAGTCATGAATGTTTAGGGAAATACCACCTTATCAGTCACATAACACATGCAAGTAATACATGAATTCATACTGTTGTGCTAAACGTGCAATCACATGCAATATCATATGTAAGTGTTCACTAGTTATGCAGTACAATGAGTATACGAGAGACGAACCTTGCAGTCTGGAGCTGAGTGTCATGGTCGTATTCAGAACTTGTTCGGTTATAGTCTGGTTTTATAAAAACGTTTTTAAAACCAAGTTCACTATAACTAGTGGCTCTGATACCAAACTGTCACACCCCTAAAATACCACCCATGGAAAACCCTGCTAGGCGTGTGACAAACCAATAACGAGCCACTAATCATGTTGAACCAATCACATGTTTAAAAATGAAATTGCCAATTAATAATGAAAAGTACTATCAATAAGTTTAAATGAAAACCAACATGTTCAGCGGAAGCAAGATAGAAAACCATAGATAAACTGTTTCAAAACCAATACATAGTATCAATAATTCCATCACATGTATAATCCAGATCGACCCATGACCACTCCAGCTACACCAGACAGCAAGTTCCAATCCAAAACATCTAACGACCTGCAAGCATGCAACAAGTGTATCAGACAACGCTGGTGAGTTCATAGTTTTATGAAAACGTTAGTTACCAAGTGTTCAGTTCAGTTCATTGAATTTAATGTTGATAATATCCCGAATACAAGACGGCTCCTGATTTACATTGCCCTTTCTCCAATGCTCCTATCAAAGCATTGGTCATGACTAGGTTATTAGTTCACACCCCGTCCTCTCAGGTACGGAGTGAGGGTGCCAAACCTAAGTAGCGCTACCAAATAATACCTTGTTACCTCTTAGGTAACCAAACAACACGGAGGGACTTTAATGGTGATGGGATGAGTATATTATCCAACATTCCAGATTAACCCAAACGACATATTCCTCTCAGGAATACCTATGATTTACCCAAAACCATTCCCTCTCAGGGATACCCAAAGACTATCCCAACCACCGGGACGCATGCTCAAGAGAGATGAACTCACCTTAGTTTTGCTCGGTAAGACTTAGTTACTTGTTTTATCGTTGGACACCCCAAACCCTAATATGGTTCCAATGATAGTTAGTTTCGTTTACATAGAATTCACTTATTCATCGTATATTTTCCACATGTGATAAGCAAGTATGGAACACATTATCATACAAGTTATAACGAGTATTCGGGTTATATGTATTTTCACAATACAAATCCATATATCCTAATGCATGTAGCAATAATAACTCATAACACTTAATAATCACTTTGGTTACCAAGATCTTGTATCGAAACCACATAAGGCCTGACATGACTCGGCTAATCATCATAAGTGTGTAATTGGGCCATGACTTGCACAACCAATACTTTGTTCGTGAGTTAATGTTCAAGCTCAACATATCAATCTGATGATTTCCGGCCCATATTCCTAAATGTGTGAGTCCATTATCCATTGCCTTATTTTATGACAATTGGTTGCACTAATATTCCAAAACATACCTCTAGTAATTTATATCCACAATCATGATTACATGACTATTCAATTTAAATCAAACAGTTTACCTTCTTCGATTTAAATGAACCTCAATTATCATTATGGCAACTAACATTGTTATCATATCTAATCATCCTTAATCGTGCCAATCCTTCGCTGGTTTCATAACACTCATATCATCAAATAAATCATCATCATAGTTCTATGATTATCATGCCACAAATACCCTAAAGTTACATGTCGTCACGCCAATATAGTTCATTATGTAAACAGATCCAACTTCCACATACAAGAACATCATGCCTTTATTTAATACCCATAATACCCTTGACTATTAATGAACATCATTATTAGGATATGCACATGGTTTTTATTAGGTCAAGGCTACAAACCCACATGGGCCGCCATTTTCTCATTCAAAGTTATCCAATTTTATCAAACCATTACCCTCAAATCTATTGGATCATTAAAGGCTACTGATACATCAGCATTAATTATAAATCACACATTGATATCAAACAAGCACATATATCCATAACTATCAATTCACTATTACTAACATACTAGCTTAAATTCAACCATAATTCCTCATACCATCATCGGACCTAGGTGAATATTATGCGATATAATGAATCAAACACCAACATCATACATCATAATCATCAATCATCCTAATAAAAATCAAATCGAATAACCCAACAATTATTATTGAAATCATCATAAACCATTGCCAAGAACCCTTATTATTGTTCATGTTAACAAGTAAATACATACTAGTGTTCGATTCTCACAGACTCAGTTTATAAGCATGATTAATTCCTCAAAGCCATTAATATCGAGCCATACTAATTAATCAATAGTTATCCAGATCTTGATACAATTTATGAACAATCCTAGGATCATGCTTTAATCTATCTACATCAACACATATTCACATATCACATAAAATCAAGACAACTAACCAATGTAATTCGAGTGGAGAAGAGAACACACTAACCGAAGGGTTACGGGCAGAAGAAAGGTTTACGGGAGAGAGAATGGAGGCTGCCGCTATGTCTAGGAGTATTAGGGTTCGTTGCCTTGAGTGTGTTTGAAAATTATGGAGCAATATTAATCATACAGTTCATATAATATAGAGTGTGCGTGTATATACGGACTCACAATGGCCGGCCCAACTTCTAAACCTTGTTTGGGCTTGTGCAGTTCGGGCCCAAGATAACATGCGTGTGGGCCAAAGGGGTTTAGAAACAATTATTACAGAAAAGATCTAGTCAAATTGTTCTGTTCTGACAACTCGGATTTTTATTACAGACAATTGTTTATTGTTGACCTAGGTCTTTTCTAGCCTCGATTTCACAGCAAAGTAAGCAAATAAGCATCCTAAGCACCTGTCACATACGTTAAAGTAAAAGTCAATACACATAGTGTAAAGGTGAGCATACAAGTTTGATAATAGCATATAGAGTTCGAAATCATTACGCATAACCAGCACATACACAGTGTAAAATGAGGCATGTTAGTTATCGACATGAACCTATCGATACCAATGACTGTGGGTTGACTGCCCAAGGCAGTTCGCGATACACACTCACCACTGTGAGCCATGTAAGTAATTGTCCTTAATAACCCCTGAGTGAACAGGTGCTGAGTCCAAACTAATAGTACTATCGTTGCTAAGGCAGGTAGACAGCATTCCATGTGTAAACATAACAAACAAACATTCATTAAGTCACGTATAACATGCGGTAACGGTTAGCGTTTAAAGTATTGTGTAGTGTGTTCGATGTGATTTTGTATAAGTAACGTATGTAACACCCAAAAGTGCGTAAAGCAAAAAGGGATCGAGTATACTCACAGCGATTGATGGATCAAATGGAGCGCTAGAGAGTAGGGTTAGCCTGAACAGATTGATAGCATAACGATAAGCGACGCGTAAAACGATACAGAGTGCAAGTGGGTAGGACAGCAGTTCGATCGGATGGTAGTCTGATCGGACAGCCGGTCGTTTGAGTGACAGTTCGTTCGGATGGTCGTCCGGTCGGATGACCGTTTGAGTGGATTGTTACTTCCTTTAGGAAGGATGTGTTTGTGTATGATGGCTTGACTTTTGAAGTTTTCGTTGTAGCATTTTGAAAACATTGAAGTATCTATACCTTTCAGGTCGATCAATCGAACGATCGTTCGATCGGGCGACAGTCCGATAGGTTGGGCACTTCAGCGAGAACAAGTTCTCAGCAGGTTGTCACTCGATCGGACGGTTGTTCGATCGGGTGGCATCCCTTGTGCATTGAACATGTTGAAAGTTGTTTAAGTGTTGAAGTTTTGAAACATCGCATAGTCGGATGGTCGGTCGATCGAGTGGTAACTCGATCGGATGGCAATCCGTTTGGTGTTCCCTAAACTCTTGAGGATTGATTTGAAAATTAATTGTGGGGCCAAGGTGCAAGTCGATCGGATGACCGGTCGTTCGGATGGCTGTTTGATCGGACAGCAGTCCGATCGGATGACACTCCGTCCTGGTCGACCTGTTCCTCTTACACTTGGTTGTTTTGGATCGTTTGTCGTTTTATCGAGACGTTTTGATAACGTATTAAGTAACAAAAACCTTGTTAATACTTGGTACCCCTGATCGGACAGGAATCACCCAAATCCAACCAGTTAACTGTTCGAGACGGTGTTCCATGTTTAACCCGAAATTGGTAGTCTCGTGGATAGAATCTAGATCTTGAACCAACACAACCGCAAGAATGAGTAGTAAGTCGGCACAAGCTCCGATTCTATCGGTTTTGAAGGCATTGAGTGTAAAAGAGTTGAAAGAAAGTTGGAAAATCATCTTTCAATCCTTTTTATTGTGAATATGTCTAGATCCATGAAAGATCTTTGTTTATTTATGTGGAAATCGGTTAGATCTAAGTTGTTCTTGGTGGATTAAGGCCAAAACATGAAGTTCTCAAGAACACATGATGACGTCATCCTAGAACACTTTGAATCTTGATGATTTCATGGTTAAAAGTTAAGATTCAAAAGATAGAAATGTGTAGGAGTGCGTGTAGATTAAGGAAGTACAAGATTTAGGATGAGGTCTTACCGGAATCGCGAGAAATCTGAAGAAAAGTGAGGAAGATGAGCTGGTCGGAGGAGAGTTGCCAAAAGTGGAAAGTATGATGGTGACAGGGGGTATTTATAGGGTTTCCCAAAGAGGAAAGGGGCTGGCCGATCGGGTGGCAGCCCGGTCGAACAGCTGGCCGATCTAGCGGCAGCTCGATCGAATGGCTGGTCGATCGGTTGGTCACCTGATCGATCAGTCGCTTGGTTCGAGTGTTCGGTGCAACGAGTTTTTCCGTTTCGATTGCGATGCGAGAGAATTTCCTAGTCAAATTACTTTTAATCCCAACTACTATATCAACATACAAGCATCCTTATATCATATTCGTTTAGCGTTTGCGATTCGATTGCGATTGAGTTTCAATTACATTTCGATTGATCACCACAACATAACATAAATAAACACGCACAAGTAACACATAAGGCGCACACACACGTATAACAATAACCAAAATGCGTAATTCGAATTGCGAGTGCGATTGCGATAGCGATAAAGCGATTAATCAAACGGTAAATAGCGATTACTATGCGATTATTAATAGGTACTCCACATAATACAACTAAAGCGATAATAAAATAGGCTAATTACAAGTCAAAGAAGTCAAAACAGGAATTGAGCAAGGAGAAACAGATCGCAATTAGAAATCTTTTCTTCCTTTGACTTCAATCTTGACTTTGACTTTGACTTTCGAAACACGGGGTGTTACAGCCTCCCCTAGTTGAGGGAATTTCGTCCCGAAATTAGGCCGAAGCCGTAACAAACAACTGTGGGTACTTCGCCTTCATGTCGCTTTCGAGTTCCCAAGTGAACTCTGCGCCTCGTTTGCCTTCCCATCGGACTTTAACAATAGGAATGTGTGACAACCCTCATAATTCCTTGTATCCGTACAATTTATTAATGATAAATAAAGTGCTTGATGACTGTGCTGAATCATTTAACTGCTTTCTGATTACTGTGTTATACTTACATGTGCTTGTTAACATACTAGTAGTATACAGAAAAGTTACTAAATAGTCCGGTATGTTTTCCTGAGTGTTGAAAATTAAAAACGTTACAAAAATATATATGTAGGACACTCTACGGATTAATTAAGCACTTTAACGGAACAACACCGAACCGAATAACCGGACTTTACCCGGAACACAAAAATATTGTTAAACACATTATTTCTATTTTTCTGAGCTGGTTAGGGTCCCCGAACACCCTAACACACTATATAATTAATAACACACCTTAATACACTAACTAAATATTTGAAATCCAACTAAACTAGTAACCTTGCCATTGAAACCCAACCCTATACCCCCCCCCCCATCTTACGGTCACATGGGTGGTGCCCCACCACTTGATCTTCTTGATTAGTTTAGTGGATTTGTATGTACATATGGGGACATTAGACCTAAGGGGTAAAAGGGTGTTGGGTGATTTCTTATTTAACCACTAGACCCTCACACATTATCATCATTCAACCCTCAACAACACACCAAAGCTCTCCCTCTCTTCTCTTGTTCAGCCGAAACCAAGCACACCCACCATCACCACCTTCAAGTCTTCCTTCAAGCATTCTACATACATCCAAAGGTGCAAGAGGTCCTACAAGTAAGCTTGGTGTGTTCGGAAACTCAAGGACCGCTCTCGTTTTCTTTTATCCATCACTTTTACGCCTTGAAACTCCCCTAGCTTTGTGCTAGTAGTAAGTGCCTTAGATCTTCATCTTGTTCATGATTTTGTTGGTTAATAATGAAAAGAATGGTAAAGAATCAAGAAACTCTAAAGAACCTTAAACAAGTCTTGAACATAAACTAGTCTAGTGATGAAGTGATGTTAATATGATGTTGTTATGATTCTTGTTGATTTCCTGATAATTTGCTGGTTAATATTGATGTTTGATGTTGTTGTGATCACTAAACATGCTAACGGAATCAATCGAACGCGAGTTAGAAAGCTAAAAGCTAAAAACTGGAATCTGATTGGTGATTACAGCCAACTTCAGTTGGCTGTAACAGGACCTTAATAAAATGAAAAATGTATTTTATGAAGTCTAGGTTTATGTATCATGAGATACGGCTCTAATGGCACTGGAATCATAATTTTTGGACTTCGTTTACTATTTTTAAAGTGTCGTTTTGTAACAGCAGCTAGAGCTGCATTTTTACTGCTGAAAATATGCATTCTGTTTTCCATCATAACTTGAATTCTGTGTAGAGTTAGATCATGAAATTTGTACTGTAGATGACCACCGATGTATTTGTAATTCTCTCACTGGAATTTCATAAATCGGACTCTCGATGAATTTTAAATAAATTATTCCGTGGACTGCAGTCAGAAAAAGATAAATCTGATTTCAGTCCGGAAAATGAATTTTTATAAAATATTGGTGATGAATTGGATCCCGAGATTTTTACACAATAATATTTGTATCGTTTAAGACTTTCTGTAAAAAGTTGGGAATTTTTGGAATAAGTTAACTATTTTATTAAAATCCCCGAAATCAGCCCAGTTTTGAATATAAAAACTGAAATGACATAAGTCGTAAATTGCGTGTCTAAATGTCGAGTATGTTAGCTGGATGATCTAACATGTTATATGTCAATGAAAGTAATATGTGCAATATCGTATGCTTGTTCTTGAGTAGCTATAGGTGGAATGTTTATATGAGCGTGAACTATTAAAGTGAATGCATGTTATGTAGTAGATACGTGTAGGAACTTTGTGCTCTATTTGAAACCACTAAATGACTAACTGGTAATCATATTAGAACGTGATTGACCAACCTTGACTGTTAGCTATTTTTGAGAGTCAAACCGAGCAACCGAGGTGAGTTCACACACTTTCTAAGGCATGGGATTCCCGGTGGTTGGGAATGGGTTAAAGAAATTAAAACGGGATCTACATATCCTCATTGGGTAGGATATGTACGGCCATCCTCCATAGGTAGGATGCCAATAATAAATTCTGCGTATCCTCCTTGGGTAGAATACGTACGTTCGTTCTCCTTGGGTAGGACAACACCCTTAAAACTTACTAGACAAAACTCTATCATTAAGTCCCTCATTATATATCGACTTAATCGCCGAGGCCGATGGCGAGCGGGTCATTAGTTAATAGCGCTATTAGGTTTAACAAACCTCACACCGTGTCGTTCGAACGGGCGTGTACTAATGGACTATGGCAAACTGTCAGTGATGATAGACACTGATGTAGGGCACAACTATTGTTCGTAGTAGTCGATATCATACCGTCTAGTAGTTCACATGGGGAAGCCCCCACTGATTATGGATATGGTTTGGGTAATAAAAGGAACTGGTTAAACATACTTTCAACTACGGGGTAACACCCACGGCACATAAGCCAACGAAAGTCAAACCACGTTTTTCAGAAACAACCTAAAACTAAACAACCAAACGTGAACTCACTCAACTTTGTTGTTGACTCGTTGTTACATGCCTTACAGGTCGCTAGATGATTATGGAGCTTGCACGAGGAGGAGGTTGTTGTGGGATGCGGACTGTTATGTCCCATGCTTATTAATTAAACTTTATAGATTTATGGAACTTATGTTTTGGGTCTTAAAACATATGAACTACGAACTTATGTTTTGAACTTACGTTTTATGCTTCCGCTGTTAACTTAAAATTGGTTACTGTCTTATGGTCACCAATTGTATTGTGGTTGGTTTTACTTACTTAATTTCGTTGTTCAATATGATTGGTGGCTCGATCCTGGTCACGTCACGCCTCCAAGCGGTGATACTCCGCGTGGTGGATTTTGGGGGTGTGACAGATTGGTATCAGAGCCATTGGTTATAGTGAACTTGGTTTTAAAAAGGGAAAGGCCTTTGACAAAACCAGACTATAACCTGTACAGTGCTCAACGATCCACAACGACGCTTCGCTCCACGTGCAAGACTCGACACAATAGGTGGTATGATTTATGTTATATTGACGGTTAGATAGTTCACACTGTGCATTAATTAACGTGATAATTGCTATTTGAACCTTGTGTGCTTACTCTCTACTATCGACCCACACTTACGCACTTTCGCGACACTTTTCTCACTTACGTTGCTTCCTTGTGAAGATCATGAACGGACGCGGAGGACGTATCAACCTAACTCAGGCCCAGTTGATGGCTTTGATCAATGAACGAGTTGCTGAGGCACTCGCAGCTATCCCTGCAGGAGGTATAACCTGCCATATCAACCCATCTTAGGACGTTTAGATCCTACCTTCGCAAACCAACCCTCGTGCTTAACCTTGTCTTTTATTCTCGCGCAACAGGTCAACATGCTCAACCTCCTGTGTGCACATTCAAAACCTTCATGGATTACCGGCCTAGTACCTTCAACGGCACAGAAGGAGCGGTAGGCCTTCTTCACTGGTTTGAGAAGCTTGAGTCTGTCTTCGAGATGTGTGAGTGCCCTGAAGACCGTAGGGTGAAATATGCTACCGGAACACTTGAAGGTGCTGCGTTAACCTGGTGGAAAGCACAAGTTCAACTACTAGGGCTGGCAGTTGCTAATGCCACCCCCTGGAATGGTTTCAAAGAACTGATCAAAGAGGAGTACTGTAACAGCCCAGCGTAACCGCACCATGATATTGTCCGCTTTGGCGGCCAGCACGCCCTCAGCGTCCACCCCTCACGGTTTTCAAAACGCGTCATGATGGTGAAGGTATCCAGCCCCTTATAAGGAAGCCTTTCTTCCCCTTCACAACCGATGTGGGATGTCACAATCCACCCCCCTTAAGGGGTCCAGCGTCCTCGCAGGACCTGGCACCACTGGTCTGAACCTGGCTCTGATACCATCTGTAATAGCCCAGCGTAACCGCACCATGATATTGTCAGCTTTGGCGGCCAGCACGCCCTCAGCGTCCACCCCTCACGGTTTTCAAAACGCGTCATGATGGTGAAGGTATCCAGCCCCTTATAAGGAAGCCTTTGTTCCCCTTCACAACCGATGTGGGATGTCACAAGTACTGTAGTCGGGATGACATCCACAAGCTAGAGGTGGAATTTTTCAACCTGAAGATGACGGGGTCTGAGATTGAGGCGTATACTAAGAGGTCAAACGAGCTGGCCATCTTGTGTCCCACTATGGTGGACCCTCCCATCAAACGTATTGAGCTGTACCTCAAGGGCCTTGTACCAGAGATTCAAAGTCACGTGACTTCAGCTAACCTGGGTACCATTCAGCAAATCATCAAGTTGGCTCATCGTCTCACCGACCAGGCGGTGGAGCAAAACAGGCTACCCAAACGTATCAGTGCCACAGCTACTCCCGATGCTCCTAGCGACAACAAGCGAAAATGGGATGGGAACTCTGGAAAGGGTTCTACTTCAGTTCAATCTCAGCAGCGAAAGACTGATGACTACCACAGTCCTGGTCAGCAATCTTCCGGTAACCAAGGACAGGGTGGATACCGAGGGAACCACCCCAAGTGCAACCGGTGCAACAAGCATCACAGCGGGCAGTGCAACAAGGGTCGTTGTCAGAGATGTCACAAGATGGGTCATGAAGCTAAGGATTGCAGGAGCCCGATCCTTATGTTTTGAACTTACGTTTTATGCTTCCGTTGTTAACTTAAAACTGGTTACTGTCTTATGGTCACCAATTGTATTGTGGTTGGTTTTACTTACTTAATTTCGTTGTTCAATATGATTGGTGGCTCGATCCTGGTCACGTCACGCCTCCAAGCGGTGATACTCCGCGTGGTGGATTTTGGGGGTGTGACAGAATGCACAAGCGTCGAAGCTGCTTGGTTTGGCAGTCCATGATTTCGACAGGCTTTTCCACGAAGTGTAGTGTTTCGTTTACTTGGAGGTCGTCGAGAGGTACAATCAAATCATGCTCAGCCAGGCACTTTCGGAGGTTTGACACATGGAAAGTCGGGTGGACATTACTAAGTTCCTCCGGTAGTTCGAGTCTGTAGGCGACTTTTCCAATCCTTTCCAGAATCTTAAAAGGTCCAACATATCGAGGTGCTAGTTTCCCTTTCTTGCCGAATCTGACCACACCCTTCGAAGGTTATACCTTTAGGAGTACGTAGTCGCCAACGTCAAATTCAAGGGGCTTGCGTCATCTTTCGGCGTAACTTTTCTGACGACTCCGAGCTTTCAGCAAGTTGTCTCTTATTTGGAGGACTTTGTTAGTCGTTTCTTGCAATAGCTCAGGACCGATTAGTTGCAAGTGACCGATCTCGTGCCACACAATAGGCGATAGACATTTTCTTCCGTATAAAGCCTCGAATGGTGCCATTTGAATGCTGGTATGATAGTTGTTGTTATATGAAAACTCGACTAATGGCAGGTAAGCATCCCAATTACCACCGAAATATATGACACACGAACAGAGCATGTCTTCAAGGGTACAAATCGTTCTTTTAGTGTGACCATGGGTTTGAGGCTGGAATGTGGTACTTAGGTTAAGCGTTGTACCGAGAGCAGCTTGAAACATTTCCCACAGTCGTGAGGTAAACCGAGCGTCACGGTCAGAGATGATGTCGCGAGGCATCCCATGTCGACAAATGATCTCATTGGTGAAGATTCGGGCTAATCGTTCTACCTTGTAGTCTTCCCGTATTGGCAAAAAGTGAGCTGATTTGGTCAAACGGTCAACAACAACCCAGATGTTGTCGTGACCTGATGGTGCGTGGGGGAGCTTTGTTATGAAGTCCATAGCTATACTCTCCCACTTCCACATAGGGATCGGGGGTTGTTCGAGTAAGCAAGTCAGGCACTTTCCAACGTAGAGAGCGATATCCCTTTTCATGCCCGGCCACCTTGTAGCGGAGGTCCTGGTACATTTTATCGGCACCGGGATGAATGGAATATCGGGATTTTTGGGCTTCATCCATCAGAGTCTGTCGTAAATTGGTCCGTTTAAGGATCCAAATCCGATCCAGGTAGTGGAATATCCCATTCGACTTATTCACAAGCTGAGCTCCATCGTGGTAGATTCTTTCCATATCCAGAGTGCGCTCATTAAAACAAGCATGTTGGGCTTCGCGGATGGGGGTTTCGAGATCGTATTGGGCTCGGGTATTACGAATGCTAAGCAAATAACTCCGTCTGCTGAGAGCGTCAGCAACGACATTTGCTTTGCCAGGGTGATAACGAATCTCACAGTCATAATCGTTGAGAAGTTCTACACAACGGCGTTGACGCATATTAAGTTCCTTCTGGTCAAATATATGTTGTAGGCTCCTATGATCGGTGAAGATCGTACACTTGGTACCATACAGGTAGTGTCGCCAAATCTTTAACGCAAAAACAACGGCGCCTAGCTCGAGATCATGGGTTGTATAGTTCTTCTCGTGGATTTTGAGCTGACGAGATGCGTAGGCTATAACCTTGTCCCGTTGCATGAGAACGCAGCCAAGACCAAGGTTCGAGGCATCACAATAGACAATAAAGTTGTCGTTTCCGTTGGGCAATGAGAGAACGGGAGCATTGCAAAGCATGCGCTTGAGGGTTTGGAAAGCGGACTCTTGTTCGGTTCCCCAAACAAAAGGCTTGTCTTTATGCGTGAGAGCGGTAAGTGGCACGACGATTTTTTAGAATCCTTCGATAAATCATCGATAATAGCCCACTAGTCCGAGAAAAGAACGGACTTCAGACGGGTTCTTCGGTGTAATCCAACTCTTAACGGCTTCAATCTTCGCGGGATCGACATGAATACCTTGACTATTTACAATGTGACCGAGGAATTGAACCTCCTCCAGCTAGAATTCGCACTTGGAGAACTTGGCATAGAGTCGATTCCCTTGGAGTAGCTCGAGAACCAAACGTAGATGTTGCGCGTGTTTGCCTTTTGACTTGGAATAGATCAAGACATCGTCGATAAACACGATGACGAAACGGTCGAGATAAGGTTTACACATGGGATTCATCAGATCCATGAAAACCGTGGGTGCGTTGGTTAAACCAAAAGGCATAACAACGAACTCATAGTGGCTGTATCGAGTGCAAAAAGCGGTTTTGGGTATATCTTCCTCCTGAATGCGTAGCTGGTGATAGCCTAAGCGTAGATCGATCTTGGAGAAACATGTAGCACCATGTAGCAGATCAAACAAATCATCGATGCAAGGCAGGGGATAGCGATTCTTGATAGTTAACTTATTCAACTCCCGATAGTCAATGCACATCCGGAACGACCCATCCTTCTTTTTGACGAAAAGGACTGGCGTTCCCCAAGGAGAGGTGCTCGGGCGAATGAAGCCTTTCTCAAGTAATTCCTGAAGCTGAATCGAGAGTTCACGCATTCGGATGGTACGAGTTGGTAAGGAGCTTTGGCAACAGGGTTGGCTCCAGGAATGAGGTTGATACGAAAGTCGATATCACGACTTGGCGGTAGTCCGGGAAGATCCTCAGGAAAAACGTTAGTATCTCCATAAGGAATACAGGGCTTTCTTGAGCTTCATCTGATCATCGCGCTCTCACGTGAACTCTGGTCCGCGCCTTGAGTTCCAACGAACTCTAACGATCGGAATTCGACTGTGCTAACGAATCTTGATGTCATGTCCATGATTTCAGTAGATTCCCAATAACCGCAACTTGTCATTAACCTCATACTCTAATAAGGGTATAACAAGCGTTTCATCGGACAAACACTGCCTTAGATTGGAGTCATAAATGATATCATGCACGTTACCCAATTCGTCGGGTAAGTCGAGTTTGTAGGCGGCGTGACCGATTCTTTCCAGAATTCGTAATAACTTAACTTAACATAACGTACATTAAGCTTGCCACGCTTCCCAAGCGTACCACACCCTCCCAGGGTTTTCAACATGATACGACCGCCTACAATGAACTTCCAGTGTTATCCGATCCCAGGAATCTTCCCAAGAGTTTCGAGTACAAGTCCTAGACCTGTGGTTAGGTTGTTATCCACCCACCTTAATCCAACAAGGAGATTAACGTAACTGCTCATGCTACGCCTCAACAGAGCTGTCTGAATACTAGAATGGTAACTGCGACAGTAGAACTCAACACACGCTCACAGCATGTCTTCGAGTGTCAGGGGGGTTCGCTGACTCTGACCATTTGTCCTGTGGTGATAAGTAATGCTCATGTCTAGACATGAGCTAGGAATGTTGTGTAATGCCTGTCGTAAGTCAGGTATAGATCAAAATCAGAGATAACAGGAGTTGGCACCTCGTGCCTAAAAGTCGCCTCTCTCAGAGGAATATTCAGAAGCTGTGAAGACTCGTCAGTTTCCTTGATTGCAATAGACTGTACTGGTTACATGGGACAGTCAACGATCACTCAGATGATATCGGTTCCGTTCTGAGATTTAGGTAGGCCTGTGACAAAATCCATGGCTGTTTGTTCCAATCCCCAAATAGGTGTTTCTAATTGCTGACACAAACCAAAAGGTTTCTGATGTTCCACCTTGACTTTCGCACAAGTCAAACGTCGTTCACATTCTTCGCTGCGTAGGCCTTCAAGCCCAGTTGTCAGTACAAGGTCCTTAGATCCTAATATATTCCATCAAAATCCAGATGACTAGAATATCGTGGCCGATGCACTTCGCTCAACACAAGTTCCCTTGGATTGCTGTACAGTGGAATCCGTAGTCGTTCCATGAAGTAGCGAATATCGTCCAACTTGTTAGAAGTTGCTCCTCCATGCCCCGCATGGGTCCAACTTGAAAATTCTCTTCCTTCAGCCCTTCGGTGTAAACAGGACGAATCTGATCGGGTATGCAAGAGTCGATAGTGAGTTGCAAAGCTCGTACTTGTTCAGGTTTCACAGTCGTAATCATCCAATAGCTCCATCCAGCGATGTCGTTACATGTTTAGCTCCTTCGAAACAAGGGTATACGGGAGGCCCTTGTGATCGGTCTAAGTAGTGCATTTGGTACCGTCCAAGTAATGCCTCCAACTTAAATCCAAAGACCATGGCTTCCACCGCAGGTTATAAGTCGTGCAATTCTTCTTGTTAACCATCACGTAAGCCATCACCTTCTCGGGTTGCATCTGCGTGTAACTGGGACTCTGATTCATACCGTAATGGTATACCACTAGATCATCAGTACTCTCGGTTAGAAGCGATGTTCAGCGCATTGCCGAGTTGGGTTTCAAAAGCTGAAAAGACGTTCCCCTGTTTTGTTTCCCAAGAATTCACAGCTCCCAGCTGTGCTAAATAGGTTAAAACTACGCAATCTTTGAAAATCCCAAGATGAATCTGCGATAGTATCTAACGAAACCAAGGAATTGTTGTCACCCCGAAGGACTCCTTAGTGCCGACCAATTCCACTAAAATGGTTCTTAGCGAGGCCCATGTGTATCCCCACTTCATTGACAACGCGACCAAGAAAGTGTACTTCTCGTATCCTGAGGTCACACTTAGATAGATTTCGCATGGAGTTGCTCCTCCCTCGGGAGCTCTACAATAAGATACAAATGCTGCTCGTGGTGCTCCTTTCTCCTGGAAGTGATTCAAAACGTTATCAATGAACACGGTCGATCCATGTGATCCATAAAGCTGCTGGTGTGTTGATTAACCCAAAAGTCATGGAGTACGGTGTCGTAATGGCCACATCACCTTCGATATACTGTTTTAAGAACCTTCTCCCCCTTGGACTTCCATCTGATAATAGTTTGTTCGTTAATCAATCCCCGAATAGAAGCTGGACCCTTGCAACTGGTCAATAGGTCGCCAATAGATTGTCGAGGCAAACGGTTCTCGCTGTCACCTTGCTGAGTTCTCGATAATCTGTACACATGGCCAACGATAAGGCCTATCTTTACTGATATAACGGGGGCTCCCCAACGCAAAAGTAGCTAGGTCCGACAAAACTTCTGTCCAACAATTCCTATAGTTGATTAGACAGCTCTTGCAACCCTCCTGGTGCAAGACGGTAAGAGTACGAGTGATCAGGGCTTCCTCTGACGTGAGATCAAACAGAGATTCCGCCTAACAGTTATGGGAGTAAACCTGAAAGTTCCTCGGGTAGCACGCCGAGAGGAATCACGAACAATTGGTGGATCCTCGATCCCCTTTTCCTTAGCCTAAACATCAGTAACGGTTACTACCATAATGAGGTAATCCCTTTGTAGATACTTCTGGACCTCCATTGCTGAAATGATGCTAACCTTTACTCCACTCTGACACTTTAGGTCAGACGACGATTCTCCACTAGGGAAACGGACATACAGGCTTTTCTTCTCACCGGGTATATCTGCGCGACATCTGGATAACCAATCCACACCAACTACTGTATCGTAACTATCAAGGGTCGCAGAAAAAAGGTCGACGTCGAACACTTGTCCCACAAGGTCGAGCTTGCATCCCAACAAACATATGAGGTTTCAATTGTCTTTCCATCAGTCGATTCCACAACAGGTTCGGCTTCAAGAAGCATCAGGGTTAAGCAGAACAGAGACGAAGCGATTAGCTACACATACTAGCTACCATGTTGCTATTACGCCTAGCGTCGCCTACGCCAATACTAAATGCTCTACCACGAGTACCACTTCCAGTGTTGTTGTTACGGTTGTAAGGATTCCCAATACTGTCATTATTCCCTTGGTTGTTGACGTCTTGACTTAACAACAGTCAATCCTTGTCATTGTCACCTTCGTTTCCATGTTGTAGACTACGATTACGAGTACCTTGATGTTTCCATGACTGTCGCCTCTAATGTCGTTGCTTGAAACGGGGTCCTGTGACCCTCCACAAACAGGGTACATCCTTCACATTCCGTGCCATGTGCTATGGCACTACTCACTGTGCGGGGAGTTACACACTCCACTCAATAATCAACTGTCATCGTTCATGTCCCGATTGATTCATAAAAGTTGACTCTCATAAGTCGTTGTCTAGGGTTTAAGGATTCAGTTGAAGTCAATTTGCTGGTGTTCGCTGCCGGTAATCAGGGTCGTTCTAGTACTGAGGTTGGTAAGGCACTACACTCATCCTCTTGTCCATCGTTCTTGCATGTTGACTGAGTACTACACGATATGTTTCCAGAGTGTTGCAGAAGTGATCGCACTTTGGGGTCTAAAACGTTAGTACAGTGAGCTCCAGCAAACAAAGAGGAGTGTGAGAGGTATAGACCAATCATTGATGTTGCAACATCCAACTCAGGGACGTTCGTACAAGCACCTAACATTCTACACAGTTCGCTAGGCGTTCAGATGAGTGTTCAGGTGATACTCGATAGCATCAAGATTTGTAAGGATTCAGAGAGGAGTGAAAAGATCACGTTCGAGTAGGAGACAATCACTGCCATGACTCCTATAGATTGTTGTGTTTCACATTGATCAATTAACGGGACGGAACCCCTTTTTCACTTGTTAAGCCTCACTGGGACTCACATGCACCCCACATTATTATTATGTGTGCACCCACAATAATACTGTGATTTGCATGCTCATCTCAGTTCCCCTTAACTCATGTCAAATGGTTCCTCCAACTCGAGTAGCGAACAAAGAGCATCACGAAACGTGAGTCATGAATGTTTAGGGAAATACCACCCTATCAGTCACATAACACATGCAAGTAATACATGAATTCATACTGTTGTGCTAAACGTGCAATCACATGCAATATCATATGTAAGTGTTCACTAGTTATGCAGTACAATGAGTATACGAGAGACGAACCTTGCAGTCTGGAGCTGAGTGTCATGGTCGTATTCAGAACTTGTTCGGTTATAGTATGGTTTTATAAAAACGTTTTTAAAACCAAGTTCACTATAACTAGTGGCTCTGATACCAAACTGTCACACCCCTAAAATACCACCCATGGAAAACCCTGCTAGGCGTGTGACAAACCAATAACGAGCCACTAACCATGTTGAACCAATCACATGTTTAAAAATGAAATTGCCAATTAATAATGAAAAGTACTATCAATAAGTTTAAATGAAAACCAACATGTTCAGCGGAAGCAAGATAGAAAACCATAGATAAACTGTTTCAAAACCAATATATAGTATCAATAATTCCATCACATGTATCCATCCAGATCGACCCATGACCACTCTAGCTACACCAGATAGCAAGTTCCAATCCAAAACATCTAACGACCTGCAAGCATGCAACAAGTGTATCAGACAACGCTGGTGAGTTCATAGTTTTATGAAAACGTTAGTTACCAAGTGTTCAGTTCAGTTCATTGAATTTAATGTTGATAATATCCCGAATACAAGACGGCTCCTGATTTACATTGCCCTTTCTCCAATGCTCCTATCAAAGCATTGGTCATGACTAGGTTATTAGTTCACACTCGTCCTCTCAGGTACGGGGTGAGGGTGCCAAACCTAAGTAGCGCTACCAAATAATACCTTGTTACCTCTCAGGTAACCAAACAACACGGAGGGACTTTAATGGTGATGGGATGAGTATATTATCCAACATTCCAGATTAACCCAAACGACATATTCCTCTCAGGAATACCTATGATTTACCCAAAACCATTCCCTCTTAGGGATACCCAAAGACTATCCCAACCACCGGGACGCATGCTCAAGAGAGATGAACTCACCTTAGTTTTGCTCGGTAAGACTTAGTTACTTGTTTTATCGTTGGACACCCCAAACCCTAATATGGTTCCAATGATAGTCAGTTTCGTTTACATAGAATTCACTTATTCATCGTATATTTTCCACATGTGATAAGCAAGTATGGCACACATTATCATACAAGTTATAACGAGTATTCGGGTTATATGTATTTTCACAATACAAATCCATATATCCTAATGCATGTAGCAATAATAACTCATAACACTTAATAATCACTTTGGTTACCAAGATCTTATATCGAAACCACATAAGGCCCGACATGACTCGGCTAATCATCATAAGTGTGTAATTGGGCCATGACTTGCACAACCAATACTTTGTTCGTGAGTTAATGTTCAAGCCCAACATATCAATCTGATGATTTCCGGCCCATATTCCTAAATGTGTGAGTCCATTATCCATTGCCTTATTTTATGACAATTGGTTGCACTAATATTCCAAAACATACCTCTAGTAATTTATATCCACAATCATGATTACATGACTATTCAATTTAAATCAAACAGTTTACCTTCTTCGATTTAGATGAACCTCAATTATCATTATGGCAACTAACATTGTTATCATATCTAATCATCCTTAATCGTGCCAATCCTTCGCTGGTTTCATAACACTCATATCATCAAATAAATCATCATCATAGTTCTATGATTATCATGCCACAAATACCCTAAAGTTACATGTCGTCACGCCAATATAGTTCATTATGTAAACAGATCCAACTTCCACATACAAGAACATCATGCCTTTATTTAATACCCATAATACCCTTGACTATTAATGAACATCATTATTAGGATATGCACATGGTTTTTATTAGGTCAAGGCTACAAACCCACATGGGCCGCCATTTTCTCATTCAAAGTTATCCAATTTTATCAAACCATTACCCTCAAATCTATTAGATCATTAAAGGCTACTGATACATCAGCATTAATTATAAATCACACATTGATATCAAACAAGCACATATATCCATAACTATCAATTCATTATTACTAACATACTAGCTTAAATTCAACCATAATTCCTCATACCATCATCGGACCTATGTGAATATTATGCGATATAATGAATCAAACACCAACATCATACATCATAATCATCAATCATCCTAATAAAAATCGAATCGAATAACCCAATAATTATTATTGAAATCATCATAAACCATCGCCAAAAACCCTTATTATTGTTCATGTTAACAAGTAAATACATACTAGTGTTCGATTCTCACAGACTCAGTTTATAAGCATGATTAATTCCTCAAAGCCATTAATATCGAGCCATACCAATTAATCAATAGTCATCCAGATTTTGATACAATTTATGAACAATCCTAGGATCATGCTTTAATCTATCTACATCAACACATATTCACATATCACATAAAATCAAGACAACTAACCAATGTAATTCGAGTGGAGAAGAGAACACACTAACCGAAGGGTTACGGGCAGAAGAAAGGTTTACGGGAGATAGAATGGAGGTTGCCGCTATGTCTAGGAGTATTAGGGTTCGTTGCCTTGAGTGCGTTTGAAAATTATGGAGCAATATTAATCATGCAGTTCATATAATATAGAGTGTGCGTGTATATACAGACTCACAATGGCCAGCCCAACTTCTAAACCTTGTTTGGGTTTGTGCAGTTCGGGCCCAAGATAACATGCGTGTGGGCCGAAGGGGTTTAGAAACAAATGTTCTATAACTAAGGGGAGTGTGTGGCCCAATCGTATGCGCGGCCCAATTATACGATATGTGTGCGTGGCCCAGACATAGGTGGCCCAAACACACACAGTCAATCATTCTCGTTTACGTTTATTTTTAACCAATTTCCTAACCCCAAAAGTTTAACAATTATCAAAGCAAGAACGTGGCAAAAAGGAATAAAAAGTAATTAGGATCACAAGACTGGAAGGCACAAACCTTGAAAGTTCGGGTTGTCACTTGACGACTCGATCGGATGGTGATCCGATCGAGTGGTCGTTCGATCGAGTGAGACTATAGATTTTGAAAACTTTAACACTTCAACACTTCACCGATCGGATGGTGATCCGATCGAGTGACAATGATGATGTCAGCAACTAACACTTCAAACAACAATGCTACACCGATCTGATGGTCATCCGATCGAGTGACACTAATGACGTCAGCAAGCAGTTATCTAGAACAGTCTATGCCAATCTGATCGGATAGCTGTCCGATCGGGTGGATGACATCAGCAAGAACGAAACTTTCAACATGGTTTTAGCTTGATTTGATTCAGTTCTAGTTGAAATTTTTCTTTGAAAATTTGAAGGATTGAACTTTGAACAATTCCGATTCTGATGATATGATTTTTAGCCAATTTTATCCATGAATTCAAGTTCAATTTTGAGTTTTCTCTGTTTTTAGATGTGAAAAAGCAAGAACAGCAAGAAATGAGGTAGAAGATGAGAGATTTGTCAATAATTCCGGTGAATTTTGATAGAAATCGGCTGAAAAGTGCTGAAATTCTGGTGAATTTGCAGTTGTCGTCTCCGATTCAACCTCCTGTGGCTCTGATACCACTTGTTAGGCCGTTGTAGATCAGGATCTGTTCATCTGGAACGTGGTTGGATCGATCAGGATCAAGGTGCGGAATCCCTTGATCGTGTCACAGAATCAACAACAACAGATTCAATGTTTAAACTCGTCTGAATTCTATTCAAGATGTGAAAGTATAACTGTTCTGGTAGAAATACAGAATGGCAGAGCTTCGCTATCAAGTTCAGCAAAAGGTTCTAAATGACAAGTCCTAGCTTGCTATTTATAGGCAACATCAGGGAGGGGAAGTGTCACCCGATCGGATGGTCATCCGATGGGATGGCCATCAGATCGGATGACATCTGACATCCGTCGGACTTCACTTTTACAGTATTGCACCGTCCCCTGAGTTGTCGTTATACAAACATACATACAATTACATACATATACACAAAAGACATACACAGTACAAAATAAGACTCAATGCTGACGGAAGCTACAGACATATGAACTAACAAACGCTATTAAAATCCCGCCTTAACACACATAGCACACTTCATCATAATATAAACGCCATTAGATATAAACAAACTCTCAGAACTACTAAAATCCACACCAAATCCCCAAAACCTATATTTTCCTCTATACCGTTCATATTAGAAACGCTAAAAAAATTCAAATATCAAAGATTCCAATCCATGTTTCTTTGATATACACTATTTTCTTAGTAAACTTTCACTCTATGTAATGAGCAAGATCCTCAATATAAACGCCAAAACATAGAAAAACCACAAAAATTCAAAAACTCCATTTCATGGAGATTCAGTTTTCGCTCTCAATAAAGTTTAGCTAAACGGGATGGATAACATTGTTAGACATCTTTCTTGACTAAGGATTAACAATGTTATCCATCTCGTTCAGTAAAACATTATTAAGTTTAGCATGACCAAAATTAGAAGTTTATGGTAGTTTTATTTAGTGGCGTTGTTGTTGTTTTTTTTTTTTTGGCGTTTGATTTGCTTGTCCGATCTTATATTGTTTGTTATGTAACTTCGAAGTAGCATGTTATGAACAAATAGGTCGAAAAAAAAGATGGAAGAAAATGATGTATAAAAGTGATGTAAAACGCCAAACTGAGATATGTCTGTGTTCTATAGGATTGAAATATACAAAACGCCAAACTACTCTACACTGGCTCTTGACGACCATCTGTGTGTGTTCTGTAAGAATGAAAAATACAAAACGCTAAACTACTCTTCACTAGCTCTCGAAGACCTTGTCGATCTTCTTTTAATTACGGCCTGTTTGCATGTCGATGCGTAGTGTCCATAGTCTTTGCAGTTCTGACACTGTCTTTCTTTGGCCCCGGGTTTCGACTTTGATTTCTTTTTGTCGATTGATATCTCCTGTTTAAATTTCAAGCGCTTCCGAGAACCAGAACCTTTGGATTTATACCCGACAGGGACTCTTATCGGATTCTTGTCGTTTTTATATTGACCGGTTATCTCGACAAATCTATCCCTAGTACTAGCGGGAGGAGCAACAATCTGCATATCTTGAACCTTCTTCATATAAGATTGAACATGATCCTTGTATAAGGATAGCTCCTCTTTATTACCAGATAAACGGTTCAAAGTATATTCTGTTGAAAAAATAATATCTCGCATCATACTTTGCACATCAGGATCAAGCTCAGTCATATATTCACGACTAATTGAGTATTCAGGAGAGCAGTTTGGGGAAGCCTCTTTGCGCCATCTATTCAGAATGTATTGTTTTGGAAATTCCCTAATGTCCATAATTCTCAAAACATAGAATATATGTATACATAGCAAACCAAACTGTTCAAAACGCCTGCCTGAGCAACTGCATGTGCAATCAGACTTACGGAACATTACCTGAGAAACGCCAAAAACAATATCTCTATAACGCCATGCAGAGAATGTTTGTCTAAAAAATAAAAAAACACATTGCATATGATAAAACGCCATTAAAAGAAAACGGCCTAAAAAACAAAACGCCATTGTTTACCTCAAATAAGGATGTACAAGGCTGTTGGAAGTCATTTATGTAAAACTTAACAAACCAATCGGGCTGATCTTCGTAACGTTGATTTATGCAATCCGCAACTCCAATAAGCTCAGCTTGAATGTCACAAAAAATACTTTTTGTGTATATGTCAACAGCTTGCCCTTCCAATAATTGGTAATTACTCTTCAACTGGGGTCGTTTGTATCGAGATTCATGATCTTTTTTCCGGTGTGTGTGACGCTGTGCTTCTATTGCAGTCTCGTAATGAGTCATGAACTCAACAAGAGTAGCTTTCGAATTGCACACTTCACTAAAAAAATAATTCTCACTCTCCGACCTCGATGTCGTTCGCATAAGACCAGGCATCTCCTCCATTCTATAGTATGCAGGGATCCAAGATTCCCTGAGTGCAAAAATATCAGATAGCCAGTCATTATCTGCTAAATTGAACTCGGCGATAACCGCTTCCCATTCTGATTCAAACTCTTCAGGTGTGAGAATATCCGTCCACACAACACCACAAATACGTTCTTTAAAATTGGTGGAATTGCATAGCCTAACACAACCTATGTATAACACGAAAACGCCATGCATAAAAAAACATATAAGTTACACAAAGATAAAACTTAATTAAAAAAACAGTAACAAGGTAAAGAACGCCATGTATTTTAAAACCTAGTGTATCCTAAAACGCCAAAGTTAAAAAAAAAGCATAACAACCTTCAGAGAAAGTTTATGCATCACATGCCACATGCATAACCGATGCCTCGTGTCAACAAATACAACAGAAATAGCCTTCTTCATTGCTGGATCTTGGTCAGTGACAACAACTTTTGGTTGAGAACCAACAGCTTTTAGAAAAACTCTCAACAACCAAATATACGTATCAGCAGTTTCCGACGCCAATAATGCTGCACCAAATGTAACATTGCAGTGATGATTGTCTATACCAGTGAACGGTACAAACACCATAGAGTATATGTATATGAAAGCGCCATGAGAACTGAAACAATAATAAAATGCCATTGCATATAAACTAACAAAACGCCATTGCATGTAAACAAATAAAACACCATTGCATGTAAACTAATAAAAAACCAAAAACAAAAGAAGTTGAATTATAAAATATTACTTGTTGGAACGATACGTGGCGTCAAACGAAATCACATCTCCGAGCACGTGGTAATTACGCTTGGCTTGATCGTCACACCAAAAAAGTCCCTTCAAGCGATTCTCTCCGTCTGTGAAGTAATCAAACGAGAAATTAGGCTGGGAATGTTTTATTTTCATTCAAATGTCTCACAACCATATCAGCGTCATATTCCCTATAAACAAGTTAATTTGCCTCTTATAGTTCTTAAATTCAACTTTACTTACACCCACGTCTTCAAAACCACCAAAACAAATCTTCATTAGATTAAACACCTTGACAGGACCCAAGTTCAGCTTAGACATGTTGTGTATAACATGCTTCTGAAGCTGAGTGAGGTGTCGTTCAGTTGAAAGAAAATGCTTATCAGGACGTTCAACAAGATCATGATTGTGCTGCTCGACAAACTTACACACCTTCCATGATCCAGCCTCAAAAAGTACACATAACAGTGCACCACAATCAGTCCTCTTTGAAAAGTTGGATCGCACTAATCGCTCCTTTTGATTGGGGTCCAACGTATCAACCTTCTTGTCCTTGTATAACCCAGATATCGTACACAAGTAATATTTAATACGTAAGACACCTTTAGAGTTTTCTTTGTAGTCCCTTTCCTGACTGAAAACCCACACTCCTTGGCATACTTAACATACATTGAATAACAATCATCGAGGCTTGAGAATACCATGTCCATTGTGGGCTTTATTTCTTCACTGACGTCAGGAATGATAAATGGTAATCCAGTTTTGGGGCAAAGCCTTTGACTCGAGGAAGCAACTTTGTCTGAGAAAACACAGTGAGGAACAAAAAATCAGAAAAACGCCATTAAAAATAGAAAATGTCTCATAATAACATTATATATTAAAACGCCATTAGTTGAATAATAAACAAGCCATAATAAACACATAATTTAAAAACGACATGATAAAAACGCCATAAGATGAATAATTAAAAACACTTAACAACATAAATAATTAACAAAATATAATATCATAATGAAAACGCCATAATTAACAAAACTGATGTTTACACAAATTAACAAAACAGTAATAACTGATGTTCACAAATACTACTAAATAAAATTCAAAACTAATCAAATAGATGTAAAACGCCAATGATCGTAAAAACATAAGAAATATACTAGATCGTAAACGACAATTAAAATTAATATTGAAAACTCCAATTATCAGTTCTTTTCTTAGTAATTTTTAAATACCAATTAAAACGCGATTAAATTGCATAATTGAATAACGCTATTGAAAATCATACAACACATTATAAAAATACTAATATAAAAAAATAATGAAACAATGATAAAATAACAAAACGCCATATCTGTTGCATGATTTGCTGGAATAAAAATAGAAAACGCCAACGAAATTTACTTTATCGAACAGAATCCACGTTAGACGCCATAGATCTGAGAAAGCTTGCAAATGAGGTAACAGCTAACAAGAAATCTTTGGAGTTTTAATTTGAAAGAGATTTATAACGCGAATAAGGATGGAACGTATAAAAGGACAATCGTACCCCCGCATAACAATTAGGGCCCCTTGCCACGTGTTGGGCCAGGATCCGTTCTCACCGTTCTCACACTTTTCACCGTTCTCTCCTGAACGCGTTTATATATATATATATATATATATATATATATATATATATATATATATATATATATATATATATATAATCACGCTAAAATGAGAACCACCTCGAGTTGTAAGAACCGTGAGAACTTTTTGATCCGGGGCGAGGTGGACCAAATTTTTTTTTCACAAACGTAGATGCGTGTATTATAAACACATTTGTAAAAAAAATGTCGTGTGTGTAGTTTTGACCACCATAAGTTTGTGTTTACGGGTACCGTAAATTTTCCGGTAGGATTTACGATACCCGTAAACACAAACTTGTGGTGCTCAAAACTACACACACGACATTTTTTTTTGAATTTTTTTTTACAAATGTGTTTATAATACACGCATCTACGTTTATGAAAAAAAATTTTGGTCCACCTCGCCCCGTACGGTGTAGTTCTCACGGTTCTTACAACTCGAGGTGGTTCTCATTTTAGCGAAGTATTTTGTGTTTTTATTGCATCTTTTTTAGTAATTAACCCTGTGTAATAAACAGGTTTTTAACCTAGTAAGTTGTGTATAGATAGATAGGTAATAACTTGTTTCCAACTCCAAGTGTGTATAGCGACCTAGAATGTATGAGCCTAAAATTCCATAAGAGCAATGGAATCATGGTTGTAAAAATTCCGAATAGTCTACGATTAGTCGCCGATTAATGTTCACCGACTAATCGCTAAACGGTCAATAACGGTCCTATACTTGTCAAATTTTAGCAAGATCCTGATCAAATTTCAACCCAACCTTATAAATTTCTGCCAATTGTTAAAAATGCATACTTTCAAAAACTACATATAAAATTACAAATAAAAATTGCATACTTTAAAAATGTTTGTGTACATAGATGACTAAAAATTACAAATAAAAATCTCATTCCCGATTAATTTCTAGTCGGTACCCCACACTAGCGTCTGACGATTCTTACAACAATGAGAGAACACGTCTTGCAAATTTACACCCGACTTTAGGGGTGCTAAACGGGTCGTGTTTGTGGGTTAGCGGGTTCAAACCGACCCAAACCCGAAAATTTTAGACGAACCCGAACCCGAAAATCGTTTCATACATATGAACCCGAACCTGACCCGAATATTCGCAGACTGACCTGAATTTTTTTATTTTTTTCAACAAATTAATATATTAAAATTAACATCTACTACAAAAAAACTCAAATTAGATAATAAAATTACATTAAAATCATAAAATCTTATGTCAGTTTCTATTGTTAAGTTATAAGTATAGCATAAAATACACACCAAATTTAATTTATAACATAAAACATATCGTAAAAAATATAATATTATAGAAATGGGTTAACCCGTCAACCCGACCGGGTTAACCCGAACCTGACCAGTTTAGCTAAACGGGTTGGCGGGTTCAACCTAAAACTGACCCGAACCCGTTTAGACTAAACCCAAACCCACGAATTTCGTGCTAGGTTCGTGTCGTGTTTTCGAATGTTGTCAAAAATTCACACCCCTACTTTACCAAGGCTACAGAAAAAAATCCCCTTCACACCCCTACTTTAACAGGCGAGAATTGACAATGTCACAAACATAAACCCCCATTTTGCAATTCGGACCACAAACATGAAACATTACATAACCTCACAAGGCTACAGAAAAAAAAGTCTCGAATCCATAATTTCCCTTTACTTTCTCTCTCTAGAAACCCCAATTTTCTGTCTCTTCTTCCAGCGTAAATCAGCTCTTCTATGGCGAACAGCAATCTTCCTCGAAGAATTATCAAGGTATAATTAATCAACACAAACAATTCATCATCTTTCTCCTCTGATCCATTTCTCAATTCCTCTTAAAACATCATATATACGTTTATTCGTATGTGTATATATATATGTATGTAGTTAGTTTCAGGTTATATGATCGTGAAACCCTAACTTTCGTTTTGACTTTGTTGTGTTGATCCAGGAAACTCAGCGGTTACTGAGTGAACCAGGTGAGTTTGAACTAATTGTTTTGTGAATTGTTGTAAAGTATTTTGTGGATTTGGATCGATGTGAGTTTGTGCTTGTTGATTTTGAGTTTTGGTGGTGTAGCTCCGGGAATAAGTGCATCGCCGTCGGAAGATAATATGCGGTATTTTAATGTCATGATCCTTGGTCCAACACAGTCTCCTTATGAAGGTAGTTCAATTTTGATGAATTTTTTACTTGTTCTTGTTTGTATAGCAGTTGTTTTGGTCTATGTTCTCAAAGACACTAGGCGCACAGGCGAGTCCGGAGCATAGTATAAAATACCAAGGGTTTTAGGTTTGTTTAGGGCTAGTTTAGGCTGTTTTAGGTTAATTCCAGCCTTAATTGGGGTTTCTTTTTACCACATTAACTACTTAGCAAAGAATAGCTGTCTGGTGTGTGTGTTTTCATAACCACATTATTTGGCTGCTTTATGGAAATCAAAATTGAGTTTGATTTTGTTGCTGAATACTATTATTCCTGGACTTATAACTTTGCAAATACTTGTTATAGAATTCGATGCAAAATATCACAAAACAAATACTTGTTATAAAATTCGACGTAAAATATCAAAAAACAATTGACTTCTAAAATAAAATTTTGATTTCAATAAAAAATAATTGATTTTATCAAAGTCAAACCTTAGCCTACTTTTTGGTTTAGTTTTGATGGATAGAAGAGTGTGGGAATGTTGTGGTTCATTCATTGTTGCAGTGGTATTTTATAGTGCATTCTATCTTTATATCACACATATCATGCAAAGAATCTATGTAGTTAATAACGCGTGATATATCGGTTATCGGTCCCCTGGTGAGATATCGGTGCAAAATAGCGGTCAGAATATCGGTACCAATATTATCGGCGATATTGGATAGATATTTGACCTATATATCACCGATTTTCCCGATATCATTACCTTTTTTCTTAGTTCTTGCATACGTCTTTCTTCTTATTGTTGCTATTAGTGTTTTAAGTCTTAACTTTTAATTATTAGTGTTAAATGTTAGTGTTTTAAGTCTTAATGAGTTCCTACTTGTCACAATTGTTGGTGTTTTTCAAGTTGCAAAATGTTAATTTGTTAATGGTAGGAAAGTATGTTGAATTGTTAGTGTTAAATTGCTATATATATATATATAAATTCAGCATGATATTAAAAGTACCGATATCCCACCGCGATTACCGATATCTCGGATATCGGTCCTTGACCGATATCCGATTTTTACCACATTAACTACCTAGCAAAGAATAGCTGTCTGGTGTGTGTGTTTTCATTACCGCGTTATTTGGCTGCTTTATTCATTAGCGATCCACTTATGATGGACAAGATGTTTATCATCTGTTAGTTATGGTGAATAACTTGATCAGTCCTATATAAATTTTCAAAGGGGTCCTTGTTTGTATTTTATGTTAAAATCGAGGGAAAACATCTATTTTATTTGTGCTTCTTGCTTTGGTTAACCCATAGGAGGAGTTTTCAAGCTGGAGTTATTTTTGCCAGAAGAATATCCTATGGCTGCTCCCAAGGTACATGGATACATACTGATGCATGTTAATGAGTTAATCACAATGTCTTGTTATATCTCTGTATAATAATTTGGTTGACTAGCATTGTTGGCCCTTTGCCATGAATACTGCTTTCTGAGCTTGTACATTTGGTCAATGAAGCTGTACGTCCATTAATGATATGTATTATTTGCATTGATGATATTCTGCAATGAGGGAGTTAACAGATTTTAACTACAAATATATTGCATCTTTTTAATCATAATATTTTTCATCTTTCACATGAACTTATCAAATCCATCATTTTTGTGCTCTCCATAGTTATTAAAAGCCATCGCCTCTTGCGCCTAGGCCCAATTTCCTAGCTAGGCGAGGCAATTGCGCCTTAAGTCAAGGTAATTGTGCTTTAATTCTCCAGGTGATGGTTCATGCGCAAATTCTGGCGAAATTCCTAGATTCTTGAGAGTTTTCGGCCAAATTCTCTAAATTCGGGCAAGATTCTAGCTAGATTTCTACTTTTATCTAACAAAACTACTTTTCTACACTAATAAACTAGCATTTTATAACCTTTGGTACTAAATAGAGTAATAGACGATATTAAATGTTATATAATAGCTTTAGTTTATTTTATTTGAAGAATAGTATTAATTTTCTATTATATAGAAATATTTTAAGTTTTTTTTTGTGGTACGCTTTTTTTTTTCCTCAAGCCCGCGCTTTTTTTGCGCCTTGCGCCTAGGCCCCAGGCGAGGCCTGTGCGCCTAAGTGCCTAACGCCTTTAATAACTATGGTGATCTCTGTCCCAAAGCTCTTTATATTCTACGTTTAATTTCTTTTGTGTTTTTTAACTGTTTCATTGTGTGCCCGGGTTCTTTAAGATGGTATAAGTTGCAGTAATAATGCTTGGCTGTGTGCAACTCAAGATTCACATCTATACTTGTGCTGTAATTTCTACCATGCTGTAACAGGTCCGGTTTCTTACAAAAATTTACCACCCAAATATTGACAAGGTTTGTCTTGCATGTCTCTTTTTTTTGTTTGTTATATTAAGTTTGTTTTTCTTCTTAGTATGTTTCTGATGCAGCTTGGTAGGATTTGTCTTGATATCCTTAAAGACAAATGGAGCCCTGCTCTTCAGATTCGCACTGTACTCTTGAGGTATAGTTTCTGAACTGATACCGAAAAATTTCTATTTTACTAGTTCGCTTATGTTTTCTTTGTCGGGTTTCAGGTATTTATTTAGTTATTGGTATTTTAGTCTTGAGTCGTTTCAGCCCAACAAGCAACAAGAATGATTAGCTCAATTAGGGAATTATGTCCAACAAGCAACAAAAGGAAGCAGCCAAACTAAATAAACGAGGCCAATTATACACTCAGAAAATCAAAAGTCAACTTTATAGCATATTTACTGAATATAAGTAGTTAACATAGTAATAAAAATACAAAAGTGTATAAACTTAAATGGTATATGCACTCAGTTCTAAGGGTGGGCAAAAAAACCGGTTTCTTAACCGAAACCAGTTCTGAACCGGAACCAGTTAATAACCGGTTAGGAGTTAAAAAACGACGCTTTGTAACCGGTTATAAATATTTAGGATAATAACCAGTTATTTTTACCAATGTACCGCTTAACCGGGGAAAAACCGAAAAATGAAAATAACCGGTTAATTAAACGAAAATAACCTGTTATTAACCAAACCGGTTAAAGTGAATAACCGAACCAGTTAAAGTAATAACCAGTTAAAGTAAAAAATTGAAAATAACTGCCTAAATCGGTTATCAACCGAAACCGGTTAAGAAAATTAACCGATTTGTGCACCTCTACTCAGTTTGGTTGGGTTGTTTCCAAAAACCCAATCGACTTGTTTCTTTTTTACATAAGTATTATAGCTAAACCCAGTTGACACGGTAAAGATTAAACATAACCTGGATCAACCCGTTTATAGAGAAATGAGTCGAAATTGACGCTTGTTGGTTTTAGAGAACTTGGCATAGTATAGCGACGCTGGAACATACTAACAGACATAATAAGAATATCTGTCTTTGGTAACAATATATAGAAATAGAAATTTGACATGAATTCTTTCAGTATTTGTTCAATCTAATAATATAAAAATCGAAGCTTGACATCTGCATTGTTTGAATTGTATCTGTTAGCATTCAAGCTCTTTTAAGTGCTCCAAACCCAGACGATCCACTCTCTGAGAACATAGCAAAACACTGGAAATCTAATGAAGCTGAAGCTGTTGAAACAGGTAACACACGCTTTTTGATAGTACACAACCCGTTAAAATCGTTTTTTTTTTTAATTTATCTGGTTATTTTATTGAAACTGCAGCAAAAGAGTGGACCCGTTTGTATGCCAGTGGCGCCTAACGGAGATTCGGTCACCATGTTGTTTGGAGAAAATAACGATGTATTTGGTTAGGTCTAAAACTTGAATGGTTTCGCCTGCTGCAATGTTGTTCACTTCTTTATTTAAGACACTAATTTTTATATGTGAAACATTCATCTGGTAACTATGTGAAAACGTACTTCTGGACACGGTTGTTTTAACCTTGAGACTTGGGTCGGGTGATGTGATTCCTGTCGCTACCAACTGCTGGGTTGTGTTTTGGGTTGATGTCACGAAATGACATTAAATGTAACAATAAGAATTCGTCAAAAAATTATAATAGTGACATGTTCTCACGCCATTTATTTGTGTACTATTTACCAATGGAATTTGTTCACAAGGATGATTTATGTTTTTGTTGGGTCTAATGTTTTTAAAACCGGACTAGACCAGGCCATTCTGGGTGTTGGTGCTATGTGGCTGTGAGCTAATAGAGCGGATGTATATGAATCTGGCTGGTTTTGACTTTCTAGCAATGTTTTTATGCATCTATATGCACACAAACACAACTTGAAACACTTTTCATGACCAATTATTTATTTGTGAACAACAATGTGTATTATATATACCCCAATCAAATCAATATTTTTTAAGTTTTTAAATTCGTTTAGAAAATCATTTTCTAATTATTACCATTACCATCTATAGAAATTACATTGTAAATGAATAGTTTATATTTTTATTTAGCATTTCCATTTGTAAAACTTTCATTGGATTTCGGGTCAGATTTCTGTTTTTTTTTACCATCTATACAAAATGCATTGTACATGAATAGTCTCTATATTTTTATTTTGCATTTCCACTTGAAAAACTTTCATTGGATTTCGGGGTCAGATTTCTGTTTTTTGTTTACCATCTATACAAAATGTCAAAATACAATGAATAGTGTATATTTTTATTTTGCATTTCCACTTGGAAAACTTTCATTGGATTTCGGGGTCAGATTTCTGTATTTTTTTACCATCTATACAAAATACATTGTAATGAATAGTGTCTATATTTTTATTTTGCATTTCCACTTGGAAAACCTTCATTAGATCTCGAGGTCAGATTTTTTTTTTTTGTTACCTCTTTCTTATGTTTCTTCATTATTCTCAAAATGCATTGTAAATGAATAGTCTATATTTTTATTTTGCATTTCCACATGGGAAACTTTCATGGGATCTTGGGGTCCGGTTTCTATTTTTTTATTACCTCTTTCTTATTCTTGTGTTTCTTCATTATTCTCAAATTAAATGATCTTCTAGAAGAAAAAAAAAACATACTATTCTTCCTTATACTTTTAATCAATATTTACGATAAAGGGTTACTATCTATACAATAAGCATTGTAAATGAATAGTGTATATTTTACTTTGCATTTCCACTTGAAAAACTTTTATTAGATATCGGGATCAGATTTCTGTTTTTTTTACTATCTATACAAAATGCATTGTAAATGAATAGTATCTATATTTTTATTTTGCATTTCCACTTGGGAAACTTTCGTTGGATCTATTCTTATGTTTCTTCATTATTTTCAAATTAAATGATGTTCTAGAGAGAAAAAAAAGCAAATTATTCTTCCTTATTCTTTTAATCAATATTTATGATAAAGGGTTACTATCTATATAAAATGCATTGTAAAGGAATACTGTTTATATTTTTATTTTACATTATCACCTGGAAAACTTCCAATGGATTTTGGGGTCAGATTTCTTTTTTTATTTTACCTCTTTCTTACGTTTCTTCATTTTTTCTCAAATTAAATGATGTTCGGGAGAAAAAAATCATACTATTCTTCCTTATTCTTTTAATCAATATTTATGATAAAGGGAACTAGAGAAGATCACGATTTCATTTTGTTTAGTTGAAAATCTGACAAGTAAAAACATACATCCCAATTTTTGGTTGCAAATGTGTTCTTTTCTTTGTTTGCAGGATAAATTTAATTTTGATTTCAACCGAACAATGTTGAAAACAAAGTTGTATTCTAAATAGAGCGCTTCTTATCATAAGCTATAACGAGGGTCGTTAACGTAATGGGGCCTGACAAACTGAACTGGTTCCATCTGAACATTGGTACCGATATTGGTACTATCGGAACCATTACCAGTAATTATTTTTATGGTTTTCAATCGATGTAAGCACTTGTAGGTTTTCTATTTGTTTTTTTATACCGTGTGTCGGTACTTTATCAATACCGTAATGAATCGAATTAATACCGACCGGATTTCCTCAGAAACTCTTTTTTTCAAGTTATTCTTTTTGACATGCGGGAAAATTCTACTTGTCAGATTTTCTTACACTTTTTATAATCAAATTTTCTTTATCTTTTCTTTTAGAGTAAACTGCCATTTTGGTCCCTGTGGTTTGGCCAGTTTTGTCACTTTAGTCCAAATCTCAAACTTATTACATCTGGGTCCCTGTGGTTTGCATTTTGTTGCCATTTTAGTCCAAAATCCAAAACCCCCCCTTTTTTTACTGTTGAAAGCTGTCTATTTTGTCCTTTAGTGCAGGGGCATTTTGGTCCATGTTAATTTATTATAACATTTCAATAATTAATAACATCATCTTCAAGAACATCATCAAACTTCATCATCAAAACCCAGAAAATCCAGAAAATCAAGAACATCATCTTCAAGAAAATCAAGAACCCAGAACAAAACCAGAAACCATCACAAAAATCAAAATACAGACAACAAATCAAAACAAAAACCGATTTGTAAAAAGAAACGAGGCTCAGATCTGTATCTTCAAGAACATCATCATCAAAACCCAGAAAATCCAGAAAATCAAGAACATCATCTTCAAGAAAATCAAGAACCCAGAACAAAACCAGAAACCATCACAAAAATCAAAATACAGACAACAACAAATCAAAACAAAAACCGATTTGTAAAAAGAAACGAGGCTCCAACAACAAATCAAAACCGCCATGGCTGCAAACAGAGGTTGCAAGCGCACTTGCCCTCCTCCGATTCTGCCACGCCAAGCTGCGGAAAATCTCAAATGTTGACCCAATTTTGACTCGGATTAGGTGAAATCATCACAGCCTCGTGGTGAATAAAAGGACTGGGTTCACAGATCATCATCCATCACAAAATCACAGATCAACACCCACCAACACCCGAAACCCACCACCACCAACGAACACCTCCACCACCGGGCAGGCCACCACTACCGCCGTAACCACCACATCAGCCTCGTCGCCCCCTGCTGCTTAACACCGCCACAACCATTAAGATCCACCACCGCCAGCACCCTCTCGCACCCCCTGCAACCACCGCCCCTCTCTCTCTCTCTTACATCACAACACCATCACCTCCACCTCCACAACTGCAACTCAATCCGGTGAGCACCTCCACCCAAAATTCGCCCTAATCTTCCATTATTCTCCACCACCGTCGCCTTATCCCACCTTAAAAACCCTAATCGGTTTACTATTCTCCACCACCGTCACCTTATCCCACCACTGTCGGAAATCTATGTCGCCGCCGTTCTCATCACGGAGAACCACCACCTCTTTCACCTGCTCCGCCGGTTCTCATCACGGTGGTGGTAGTGGTGTTCGACAGAGAGGAGAGAGAGAGAAGAGAGAGATGGGTGTTTGGAGAGAGAAAGATGGGTGTCGATGATGAAGAGAGAGAGAGAGCTGGTCGATGATGAAGATGAACTCAGATCTGATGTGTGTATATTAATATATATATATATATATTAATTTTTGAATTAAGAAAATGTTAAATGAAAAGCAAAATGACCAAAATGCCCCTGCACTAAAGGACAAAATAGGAGGTTGCAACAGTAAAAAAAATAGGGTTTTTAAATTTTGGACTAAAATGGCAACAAAATGCAAACCACAGGGACCCAGATGTAATAAGTTTGAGATTTGGACTAAAATGGCAAAACTGGCCAAACCACAGGGACTAAAATGGCAGTTTACTCTTTCTTTTAAGAAAGGAGGTAAATGAAATTCTTATAAATCCAAGATTAAAACAAATTTATATTTACAAAATTTATATGTAAAAAGATAATAAAATAGGTAAACAAAGAATTTTCAAAAAAGTTCTAACATCAGCCAATTGTTATTTATACCTTTTATTATATGGATAATTGCATATTTCCCCTTATAATTCTATCTCCATTGCATATTTACCCAACATCAAATCAAAATTCTTATTTCCCCTCCATAATTAAAACTTTTCAAAAAGAGTAAATTGTCCCTTGTTATAAATAATTGATGGCAGACAAAAACAAGTTCCATTCACATGTGAATAGTTATTATATTTTGTATATATATGTACATTAGCTCAATGAAAGATACACATCGAAAATATATTCAACCACTATCATCTCTATTTTCTTTGATATCTCTCCTCTTTACAATCCAAATCATATCCCATAAGTAAGTTTTATAACACGTTATCAGCACGAGAGCTCAAGCAGGAAGATCAGTAGAGCAAAGAAGTAAGTTTTTCATATGTATATTTATATATATATATATATATATATATATATAATATGAATTCTATTATGAGTTAAAACCAGTGCAGGAGACCTCATACTATGGATCTATAATAACTATGGGACTACTAACAATCTAAATCGGTGCAGAGGACCTCATACTATGGATATATAATAACTTTGGGACTACTAACAATCTAAATTTTTTCTATGCACCTAACTTTTACTATATGTAAACTGACATTTATTTACGCATCTAACATTTATTTATGCACCTAACTTTTACATTTATGTCAACTAACTTATTTATGTAATCTAATGCTTAATTATGTTTACTAGCGTTTATTTACCAACACAAATTTACCCATATAAAAAGTCATAATTTTTACTACAAATTGATAAATAAAAATTTTTTATAAAACAGATTAGATACTTTCTCAAAGTTCTAATATTTATCTTATTTATGTTTAGTAATAAAATGACAAGTATTGCAAAGCTCGAATTTTTAGCTCTTAAAAATTCTGGAGAAAACTATATGCCCTTGACTGCAAATATAAAAAGACACCTAAAGTCAATGGGTGTACTAGAAACAATTGCAGAAGACAACGCATGTGACGAACAAGACAAAGCAACAGCTGCCGTCTTTATCCATAAACACATCGATGAAATACTACAATTAGAGTATTTTAATTATGATGATCCAAGTGTTTTATGGGAAAATTTAAAAAACAGATTTGACCATCAAAGGGATTCATTACTCCCTATGGCTAAAGCTGATTGGGATAGTCTCAGATTCCAAGATTTCAAAAGTGTAAATGATTACACATCTGCTTTATTAAAATTATGTTCAAGGTTTGATTTTTGTGGGCAACCAAAAACCGAAGAGGAAAAGTTAGAAAAAACTTTCTCTACCTTCCATGCATCACAAATAAATTTGCAACAATCTTATAGGTTGCAAAGGTTTAGAACATATGCTGAGTTGAATATGATTCTCATTATACAAGAGAAAAATAACGAGTTATTAATGAAAAACCATCAAGCTCGTCCCACAGGATCATTGACAATACCAGAAGCAAATATTGCTTATAATAATGATCATAACAAAATTATGGGCGAAAATGGGAACGAGGCCGTGAACAAGGCCGTGGACGAGGCCGTGAACAAGGCCGTGGACGAGGCCGTGGACGTGGTCGAAACAATGTTGACAGAACTCATTTTAGTGGTTGCAACCACTCATTCAAATGGAAAAAATAATCGTGGTCGTGGCCGTGGCAAAAGAACTAATGATTACCATGCACCACAGAATAACAATTTTAACCAGCAACATAAGGCTAGAAATGAAGCTGGTACGTCCACAAATAATGAAAGTTCTTGTTTTAGATGTGGAAGTGCAAATCACTGGGCAAAAACTTGTCGTACACCTTCACATCTATGTCAACTATATCAAGCATCTCTGAAAAGAGAAGAAAAGGAAGTAAATCACATCGACAATGTTGACAATGTCGATACTGAGTTGAACCATTTCGAAAATTTTAACCATGTCAATACTGATCTCAACGACTCAGATTTCTTTGAACCGGAACCATGAAAGAAATATTGTTAAAACCCAATAAATATCAGTGTATTTTTATGTTTAAAGTATGTTTAATTATTTCTCTTTCATGAAATGAAAAAGCTGTTTTGTTTTGTAAATTCGTACTATTTATGTACTAATTATTCTTTTTACGCATGAAGATTAAAAATGAATTTCACTGGAACAGAAGATCAAACAAACAATGCAGATATATGTATAGCAGACAGTGGTGCCACACATACTATTCTGAAATCCCAAAAATATTTTTATGAATTGAAACCAACAAAGGGAAACATTAATACAATATCAGGTCCTTCAAACTTGATAAAAGGAGTGGGAAAAGCTAATATTGTATTACCTAATGGTACAAAGCTTTTAATAGAGGACGCTCTATTTTCTCCTAAATCAACAAGAAACTTGTTGAGTTTCAAGGATATATATCATAATGGGTATGATACTCAGTCGAGAACTGATAAAAGTAAAAAAAAATATTTACATATTGTAAAGAAAGATCACATATTTGAGAAACTGCCAATGCTCCATTCGGGTTTGCATTATACATATATAAATGTGCCACATGCACATATGGCAGTCAAAGAAAATTATTGTGATTTCAACTTATGGCATGACAGATTGGGCCATCCAGGATCCATAATGATGAAAAGGATCATTGAAAATACACATGGGCATTCATTGAAAGATCAAAAGATCCACAAAATAGATAAACTGCCTCTTTGTATATCATGTTCTCTTGGGAAATTAATTACAAGGCCTTCGCCATCAAAAATTGAAAAGGAATCACCTATGTTTCTTGAAAGAATTCAAGGTGATATATGTGGACCAATTCATCCACCATGTGGACCATTTAGATATTTCATGGTCTTGATAGACGCATCCAGCAGATGGTCTCATGTCTCATTATTATCAACTCGTAATGTAGCCTTTGCAAAATTTCTGGCACAAATTATTAAATTACGAGCACATTTTCCGGATTACACAGTTAAAAGAGTGAGACTTGATAATGCGGGTGAATTCACATCACATGCTTTTAATGATTATTGCATGTCCATTGGAATTATTGTTGAACACCCAGTTGCACATGTACATACACAAAATGGTTTAGCTGAATCATTAATCAAACGTCTACAGCTAATTGCTAGACCATTAATAATGAGAACAAAACTCCCTGTGACTATTTGGGGCCATGCAATTTTACACGCTGGACCACTAATTCGTATAAGACCAAGTGCAAACCACAAGTACTCTCCCATACAACTTGTCTCTGGCCAAGAGCCAAATATTTCCCATCTTAAAATTTTTGGATGTGCAGTATATGTTCCTATTGCACCACCACAACGCACAAAAATGGGACCTCAAAGAAGGTTGGGAATATATGTAGGATATGATACACCTTCTATCATAAGATATCTTGAACCTTTAACGGGTGATGTTTTTACAGCTCGATTTGCTGATTGCCAATTTAAAGAGGAAATTTTCCCTGAGTTAGGGGGAGAAAACAAAATAAAAGAAAAAGATTTATCATGGTATGCAACTTCATTATTGTATCTTGATCCTAGAACAAAACAATGTGAAACAAATGTTCAAAAGATAATACATCTACAAGAAATTGCAAATCAGTTGCTTGATGCATTTACTGATACACAAAAAGTAACTAAATCTCATATACCCGCTGTTAATGCTCCAGCTCGAGTTGAAATTCCAAACAAGCAAAGGAATAATAATATAGCTATTGAATCCCAGAAATGTTTAAAACGTGGGAGGCCAGTCGGTTCAAAGGATAAACATCCTCGAAAAAGAAAAGCTCATGAAAAGGAAATTGACCATAAAGAAAATAATATAGAAACCTTCCCTCAGGAAGGAGTGAATGAAAAAACCTTCCCTCAGGAAGAAGTAAATGATTCCAATAAAGAATTGTCGATCAATTATGGTCATACACATATATTATGGAACCGAGATGAGATAGAAAATAATGATATATTTTCTTATTCCGTGGCAAGTGAGATTATGAATGGAGATGATACTCCTGAGCCAAAATCAGTAAATGATTGTCAAAATCGACATGACTGGGGTAAATGGAAAGATGCTATGCAAGTTGAATTAAATTCTCTTAACAAAAGAAAGGTTTTTGGACCCATTATTCTTACACCTAAGGCAGTAAAGCCTGTAGGGTATAGATGGGTTTTCGTAAGAAAACGAAATGAGAAAAATGAAATTACAAGATATAAAGCTAGACTTGTAGCTCATGGTTTTTCTCAAAGGCCGGGAATTGATTATGAGGAAACATATTCCCCTGTTATGGATGCAATCACTTTCAGATATTTAATCAGCTTAGCAGTTTCTAAAAATTTAGAAATGCGCCTTATGGATGTTGTTACAGCTTATTTATATGGATCACTTGATAATGATATCTATATGAAAATCCCAGAAGGGTTTAAAATCCCAGAGGCATTAAATTCAAAGCCTAAAGAAATGTATTCAATCAAATTGCAAAGATCTTTATATGGCTTGAAACAATCTGGGAGAATGTGGTATAACCGTTTGAATGAATATTTGATAAGTAAAGGTTATACAAATAATCTTATTTGTCCATGTGTATTTATTAAAAGGACAACATCAGGATATGTGATAATAGCTGTATATGTTGATGATCTAGACATAATTGGGACGCATAAAGAAATTCATGAAACAGTCATTCTTTTAAAGAAAGAATTCGAAATGAAAGACCTTGGAAAAACCAAATTTTGTCTTGGTTTACAGATTGAGCATATGCATAATGGAATACTTGTGCATCAATCAACTTATACTGAAAAACTCTTAACGCGTTTCAATATGGACAAAGCAAATCCTTTGAGCACCCCGATGGTTGTTAGATCACTCAATATTGATAATGATCCATTTCGCCCTTGCGAAGATAGTGAAGAGGTTCTTGGTCCAGAGAAACCATACCTCAGTGCTATTGGAGCACTTATGTATCTTACTAACTGTACGAGGCCTGACATTTCATTTGCTGTTAATTTGTTAGCAAGATTTAGTACAGCTCCCACTAAAAGGCACTGGAATGGGATTAAACATATTTTTCGATATCTTCGAGGTACTGTTGATTTAGGCTTATTTTATCCTAATGATTCAAAAGAAGGGTTAGTTGGTTATGCAGATGCAGGTTATTTATCTGATCCCCATAAAGCAAAATCTCAAACTGGATACGTATTTAAGAATGGAGGAACTGCAATTTCATGGCGTTCTCAGAAACAAACACTTGTTGCAACATCCTCAAATCATGCTGAAGTAATTGCACTACATGAAGCTTCAAGAGAATGTGTATGGCTAAGATCTTTGACACAACACATACTAACATCTTGTGGACTAGAGAAAGATATAAATCCAACTCCAATCTACGAAGACAATGCAGCTTGTGTCTCACAGATGAAAGAAGGGTATATCAAAAGTGACAGAACAAAACATATACCTCCAAGATTCTTTGAATATACTCGGGACCTTATTAAAGGCAAACATGTTGAGATGAGATATGTCCAATCCAACAACAACTCAGCTGATCTTTTCACAAAAGCACTCCCTACAACAACTTTCAGGAAACACGTTCATGACATTGGCATGCGTCATGTACATAGAATGTAACACGTTACAAATTGCAACTTGAGGGGGAGCTACAAACTGCACTCTTTTTCCCTTAGCTAAGGTTTTTTTTCCCACTGGGTTTTTCTTTAGCAAGGTTTTTAATGAGGCAGTATTTCAAAGCAAAACTCCAAAGATGAAAAGTATCATCCAACAATGAACGTATGAATTATTGATCAAGTGAATGATAGTTATATGTTTGAGGGGGAGTGTTATAAATAATTGATGGCAGACAAAAACAAGTTCCATTCACATGTGAATAGTTATTATATTTTGTATATATATGTACATTAGCTCAATGAAAGATACACATCGAAAATATATTCAACCACTATCATCTCTATTTTCTTTGATATCTCTCCTCTTTACAATCCAAATCATATCCCATAAGCAAGTTTTATAACATCCATTTCATTATTAAAAGATCCTTTCAGATATTATTGAAATAACCTGGATAATTGTTGATCAAACTGTTGTGACGTTCTTCCTCATTCTTGGTGATGACGATTAGTCGATTACTCTATATTGAAGTCGGCGATCTCACTCTATTCAAATCGTCAGTGATTACTCTACATTTCCGTTCAAGTTGGCAATTACGCTCGTTCATGTCGTCAACCACTCTCTGTTCAAGACGGTTTTATCCCTCCCAATTATAACCTTCACCACCGTATGTTAGTGTTTTGACCTTGTTTCCTGCTAGATCAATTGGATGAATCATTTCTATGCTACTTTTTTATATTAAGAGTAGTTGTGATTAGAATAATTTAAGTGCTTTGGTTCAGTGGGTTTCGAATTGTTTCCTAGTAATTAATTGGCTTTGTTCACTCAATTGTTTGGTAAGTGTGGTTGTGTTCACTCATTGAATACACGGTGGTTCAATTTTTACATGATTAATCGTCATTTTTTTTCATAGTGATGATTATGTAGAATTTATTAAAATTTTTATTAAATATTCACATATAAAAAAAATGTATATACATAGATAGACGAAAAAATAAAGAAAATTGAAAAAAAAACATAAACAAGCAAAAACGAAAAAAAAAAGGAAAAACCAATTAATAAAATCACGAAACGTGAAAAGTGTTAAAAACCAAATTGCTTTTTTTTAAGTGACATAAAAAGAAAGTTGTTAAAAATGGGTAAATATGTAGTTTCTAAAGTTAACCAACTGGCCTAGCCCAGTTGGCCAGGAACGATGAAGGTTTGGAAACATGACCGAGAGGTCGTGGGTTCGAGCCGGAGGACCGCCCGAGTTTTCTATTACCGTGCATACTTGCCTAGAGTGTCCGCTCTAGGTGGAGGTGCAACCCCCATCAAGTGGTGGAGGGCGGGAAATTTTCTCGGGGAAAGCCGAGTCACACGGCACAGGGTCCTCTGCACGCAAGGCCCTGGAGATCGTGGGGCGGTTGGGGCTCCCGGTTTGGGTGCTGTGGATTCGTTCACAACCAGATTCGAAATTCACCTTTCAAAAAAAAAATGTAGTTTCTAAAGTTAGTAGTTAAAAGTAAGGGTAAAATAGTTATTAAATAATTTCCTTTTAATAAAATAAATTAAAATGGGCAAATATGTAATTTTTTAGATTAAGGAAAAGGATATATTCAATATTGGTTTTAAATTGGGTAAATATGCAATTAATTAGATTTGTGAGGTGATATATGTAATTGCCCCTTTATTTTTATTTTTTTGAAAGGTGTGAATTATTCGTGAATTTGGGAGATCTAGCATACGTTGTCTTAACCGGGTCCGCGCTAGAGAGCCCCCTCGCATAATAGATCTCCAATTTAAACCCCTTAAGGTGGAGGGAGTGGTCAATCACTGGTGAGTGTTTAAGTTATTTTTTAGCCAATAATATCATGTCATGTCAAGTCCACACTCCACTCCTCATTTTGCACTCAATCAATGGCAATGGTAAAACACATGAAAAGTGGTAAAGAATTTAAAAAAAAAATGTGATTGGTTGAAAGGGGTTAGGGCCCACCATTCACCCCTCTCTATCTTCTCTTCCCGCATCGGTGACTACTCACCGCCTACATCCCTCCCCGCTCACCACTCCAACACCAACACCAGCACCACCTTCCCCGTGCGGCAACCCCACTCCCCGAGACCCCTCCACGCTACCATACCGTCACCCCTTAATGAAAAACTCTTATCACCGAGACTTAAACTTGAGACTTGGAAGGAAAAACTCATCCAGACCCACCATAGGTGAAACTTAAATACATGTGGTCACCACTAGATTACTAGTAATGGTTCAATTGCCCCTTTATTATAAATGTCTTGCCGTAGAAACAATGATAGTTCACCTTTTCATATTTAAAATGGAGTTAATATTTACACATTCTTTCATTTATCTTTTTCTATATAAACATAGATATATATATATATATAGAGAATGAAAAAGAATGTGAAAATAAAATTGAAGAGTGTGTGAATAGTGAAACTCTATTTAAAATTCGATAGTATAGTCCATCATTCCTTATTTAAAGTGTCTATACCAAACCTCTGATTTTTTCAGACTTTCTAAAAGAGTTGGTTAGCAGGGCTAGTTTTGACAATTTACCAAACTCATTTATCATCATTTATGGAACCAAATATATTAATTAAAGCCAACTGCCTACTGTCCATTTATTTATTTATTATCACTTTCTTTTTAACAACAAATTTGGTTTTAATTTCTGTCGTCTACAGGACTTGAACCCAATATCTCCTTCTTTAAAGGTGTGACCACCACCCTATTGGTTATCACATTTTATTATATTAAGGAGTCTTTAAAATAAAGATAAATAAATAATATTAGTAAGAATAAAAAGGTTTTTCAGTTCAAAAAAAAAAAAAGAATAAAAAGGTTTAGGTTGAATATATGATGCCAATAGTTCGGGTATATAGAACTATCATATAGTATAGATTCAATATCCGTTACTTTAAAATAAAGGTAAATAAATCATATTACTAAGAATAAAAAGGTTTAGGTTGAATATATGATGCCAATAGTAAGGGTATATAGAACTAGCATATATACATTCAGTATCCGTTACTCATCACATGGAGAACCAACATGTTTTTGTCATTTTTGCCTTTGACACATTTGACTCTCTAGCACTATAAGCTATTCAATTCCTAACCAGGGTCCAACGGGTCATCCACAACAATTGTTCAACCTCAGGGGGCAGGGTTTTGTCTTTGTTAGATTAGTGTCTGCAATTCAGAAAGAGGTGTCGGCGCAGCTTTTTGCACGTCTACCTTCTTTTACAATTTAACTTGACAAGTATGAATGAAAATTATCTAAAAAAAATAAGTAAAAAAACTCAATTAATTTTAAATAGAAAGATCACCATCCTGATCGATCCATACTAAAAAATATAATAAAAAAACTCAAAGAAATAAAAAAATCACAAAAATAAAAATATCAAAAATAAAAAAATCATTAAAAAAACCAACGAATTCTAAAAAAATCTAAAAAATAAAAAAATTCAAAATTTTCTTTAAAAATTAAAAAAATTCAAAATAATTCTAAAAAATAAAAAAAAAAAACCTCAAAAAAAATTCTAAAATAATTTTAAAAACAAAAAAAATCAAAAGTTCTAAAAATAAAAAAATTCAAACAAATCAAAAAATTCTAAAAAAATCGACAAAAAATAAAATAAAGTTCTAATTTTTTCTGAATTTTTTTTAATTTTTTGATTTTTTTAATTTTTAGATTTTTTTTTAATTTTAAAACCTTTAAAGATTTTTTAGAATTTTGATTTTTTTTATTTTTTATAATTCTTTTAGAATTTTTGATTTTTTTAATTTCTTCAATGTTTTTTATTTTTTAGATTTTTTATGTTTTAGAATTTTATTGATTTTTAGAACTTTTTAAGAATTTTTAAGAATTTTTTTAGTTTTTTTTATTTTTAAAATTGTTTTTGAATTAATTTTGATTTTTTGATTTTTTAGCTTTTTTTTTTTGACTTTTTTAGAATTTTTTGATTTGTTTAGATTTTTTTTGAATATTTTGAATTTGTTTATTCTTTTGAATTTTTTGAATATTTTAGATTTTTTTGTCAGACTCTGTTGATTTTTTTTATTTTTTAGAATTTGTTATTTTTTATTTTTTTATAATTTTTGATTTTTTTTCTTTTTTCAAAATTTTTATTGATTTCTTAGATTTTTTGAAAATTTTGATTTTTTGATGTTTTTTTTATTTTTTTTAGAAAATTTTGAAATTTTTTTTATTTTTTTTTATTTTGTTTTCTTTTAGTTTTAGCCTATCATGACTGAAACCCATCTTGAATAAAACCAATGTTAACCCAAACTCATCTTGACTTTTTTCTTAATAAACTCATCCTAACCCATTACCCAAACTTGCCCAACCCAGCCAAATTAAAACCGATAAAATGAATATCGTTATCGGTTCAGATAATACCGATATTGGTAACAATGTTATTCGGCCGGAATCGGTTTGGTTTGTCACGACACACTATAAGAGCGTCGAGAAAACCATATAAATGAATATCGGTACTGGTACAGATATTGTTCAGATGATACCGATTCGGTTTGTCACGGTAAAGAAAAAAAATCATTTAAATTTGACATGTTTGCTTTGAAAGCTTTTATCGAAACACATATAAAAATAAGTACGCAGCTTTACATTTAAAAAGGTGAAATAGTTTGGATGATATGTACAATTGTTCTTGGAACACTTGTATATTATTATTTACAACATGGTTTTGCGTAGAATTTATATCTAAACGTAGATAAAAATAAGAATGTCGCAAGTACTCATAAATTCTTAAAAACCATATTTTAAAAGTAATAAAAAAATAAAACATGGTAAAAATAATTATAATAATAAAATAAAAAAAAAACCTTATAAAAAATTGAGTAACTGTAGAGTAGAGTTGAATATTGTTGTTATTATTATACATACAATATAATATAATATTTTCCGAATCAAATTATTCTTTAGCTTTTTCATGACAATTATAACTTATTCGAAAAATAAAAATAGACCCATCATTATCGGTGAATGATGAATCAAAAGAAATCAACACGCATGAACTTTTTCTTAAGAAAATAAAAAGTAATAAGCCTTGGTATCCATTTAAGCATACAAACGTCATTGTTCTTTCCTTTTACCCCTCTTTTTAAACTATTTGGTGCATTTGGAGAAGTCGCAACGATTTGATTTTCAACAGTAAGCAGGCGCACTTTGCAAGTTTGGTGGAAGAAATAAAAGTGCTCAGTTATCTTTGGCTGAGGAATAGAGCGAAAGTCAAGGATTTGTCGTGGGAGTCTTGTTGTAATTTTGATCTTTCGAGTATGAGACTATAATTATCTGGTGTATGTACTTCTGGTTCCAACAGTCTGTTGGATCCATGGTTTAATAAAACTCTTTGTTGGCCGTTCAAAAAAAATAATAATAATCTTTTAAGTTTTATAGTTTTCTTTTAAAACATAATGAATATCATGTCTTTTACTATCTTTTAAGTTTTACACTTTTCTTTTAAAATATAATGAATTTACTATCTTTTAAGTTTTACACTTTTCTTTTAAAATATAATGAATATATCATGTCTTTTACTATCTCATTTCTTTTTTACTTCCCCTCTTTTGATATCTTACTTCAGGAAAAAGTTACTTCGGATAAGATGGAGAACTAATATCTCCATGACACAACACACTAGTGGTGTCACAATGTTAATGACACATGAACCTTTATGATCACACATAAAGAATATGTAGACAAAAGTTACATATCAACATGAATGGATTATGTTCAATCCAAAGTATGACGTGAAGGCAAAATATAAAGATACAAAGGGAATGAGAAGAAATTTCTAAAGAGGGTGTTTCTAAGGAAGAGTTTTCAGAATAACCAACCTAGACGTATCATGGAGATTGAAGAGAGAAACAATGAACATATTGTTAATCTTTCTTCTTGTTTGTAAAAGTGTTCTTCAATCTTGTTAAAGGGGTTTCCATCATCCTATTGCATATTAAAAGAAGCCACAATTTCTTGAAGCTTGAAGTCTATAGGTTGCATTGTTGAGAGGCTATATGGCTCCTTAACCAGTGGCGGATCTAGGGGTATTATCCAGGGGGTTCCTTTTGGTAGATTCTTATTAATTCTCAATAACTTTTTTCTAAATCATACAAGATTTTCACTAATTTCTTCCTAAACCGAAGGGGTTCCTAGGAACCCAGGAACCCCTGGATCCGCCAATGTCCTTAACATCCAACATATCCATTATTTGAGTTTCTCTTCATTTATGGACCAGTTTGCTTTTAGAAGGTTCCACTAATGAATGGATATGACTAAAACTAGTCTAATGACATTGTCGTGTTAAACGTATTTTTTATGATTCTAATATTATGATCCTGCGAGTTGAATGGCATATACAAATACTCATTTTACCGTTATATACTCCTCCTAATCGCAGTGACGGATCCAGAAAATTCTTATAGGTAGGTCAGCCGCTACCTAATCATCCAAACCAACAAAGACGCAACCAAGTGAACCTAAACAATAATAAAACAAAAACACTATGATTGGTACACGGTGCGAGCGTGTATCAGCCGTCCAATTCAATTGTCAAGATCCTTTTGTTGCCAATAAAAGACACATGGTCAATGCATGGACCGAACACCAATCAACCACGCCTTACAAATCCATGATACAACTCAGAATCTTTGATCAGTCAATGATTTGACCAATGTAGCCAACGCCCCATTATTGTACATACTCAAGCTCAAAAATCCGAATAGTCATAGTCGATCTCACAATGTAAGTGTAAATCATTGCACAAGATCTTACAAGTTATTCACATGAAACAAGACAACAGTTTTCGAGTCAATACTAATAATGTTTACTCCTATATATTCAAAAAGCACCGAAGGCAAAATATCTTAATGTTATCTACAAGGAAAAATAAGAACTAGAAGGTTTATTTTTTTAAAACACATGTCCTTTTTATAAGTATATCTAAAAGTTAAAAAAAAAAAAAAAAACAAATATTTCTAGAAGGAACCTTCTATAAGGTTAAACATTTATCATTTCTTGAAAAAAACAAAAAAACCCTTCTAAGAGAAGATACCTTTTAAATTGAAGCTTAACAGTGAAAAGACGGTTTACAAAATTAAGGTGAATAGATGACTTTTGGAAACAAAAAGAAAATGTCTTCCCTGTCCTAGTCAAACATTCACATTCTTTTTCTTAAGTTTAAGTTATTGTTAAATTGATGTGATCAAAAGGCATCTTTTATAGATAAATTTGCTTAGTAATTCCCTTTCTCACATATATGTTGAACTAGCCTACGTCGTATATCAACAGATTATGATTCCGAGGGTCATCCATTACGAAAATATCTTCCTATGAGTGGATATGTGAAAGTACGCTATCATGATCCAGAGAAACGTGTGGCTTCTAATTTCGATTTTGCTAGACTTTGGAAATGTATCGATAGATAATTTATAATCAGAACACATTTAGGGAGCCCTCCGTCCAACACTTGGATTGTTGATGCAACAAATACAAGACCAATGATAGTGATTAGTCTGGTTAGGCAAAAGGCTTAGAGGGTTCCAATTTGCCTAATGCAGGTCGTGGGGTCCCCCCACGTTTGCAAGTCTCTCTTCTTCACTTCAACACACACAGGTCGTGAACAAGTGCTCGAGAGACAAGAAGGAAGATCAGAGATCCCAACAGATATGGGTTGATCCGGAATGTTTGAAATGTATTCAATGAAGTGTCATTTATAGAGAAAGAGGTTTCTCAAAGGGGAAACCTTTGACCAGTGAACCCTGCTTGCAGTGGAGGACTTACCATTTTAGGGGTTGAAGCGTTTGGACCTGCGGATAAAAGAGGTCTCCCTGTGCACACGTTTTGCTTTTGCTGTTGTGGGAGAGTTGTTCAAGTAATCAGTGAGGTGACTGATTACTGTACACGTGCTGTTCACCTTAGTTCACGGGCTTTAAACCTTTGAACCTTTTAACCCTTCAAGCTATTATGTACTCTTAGTCATTTTATTGAGGCTTGAGCTACCCCCGTCATCAGCCCCCCCAAGTCAGAGGTTTTTGGGTGTAAGCACAAATGCTTCTGACTTTTTGTACATTTGTTTTGTTTTTTATGTGCGCAAAATGCAACATATAAATTACATCAAATGTGGCATAAAACTAACCCTTTTTTAGTACTAATGTTGGAAAAAGTGTGTTTTTGTCTTCCTTTTGTATTTTAAGGATTAAATGAGCTCAAATGAACAAAAGAAGCAAAAAGGCAGCTAAATCTAACATAAATACAAGAAAAGGAATTAACGTGGCATGCCCGACCCCCCGACAGCATCTTCCCAAGCAAAACAAGAGAACAGAAGACTGAACACGCCCCGTGCTCAATGAGCACTGGGGCGTGCCCAAGTGTCTGCAGAAAAGACAAAGCTGTAGAAGCTTCTATCACCCACCACGGGGGCATGCCCAGCGGACACGGGGCCGTGGTCAACTCTAAGATTCGCAGAATCTAGGGAAATCTTGATAGTACAGATATGTTTCTGCACACGGCGTCGTGCCCAGCGGACACGGGGGCGTGGTCAACTAATGCAGACAAACTGCAATTAATGAAGAAAGAGAAGATGGGTGGACACGGGGCCGTGTCCGGGCTTCTGTGCAGACTATAAATAGGGGTGCTTGGCTCATTTGCAAACCATTCCTTGGCAAACCACCTCTCTCACACTTCACCCACCCACCACCACCATCACAACCCACATCCACCACCATCATCCATCATAGAGTATGTGAGTAGTCTCGGGATCCAAGATTGATCGTAAGAGTTCTTGACAATCAAAGGCCATGTTTGCCTAAGTCTCTTACATCACTTGGTGAAGACACGTGTCTAGTGTAATACTTTTTATTTTTAATCTTTTCGCACTTTTTATTTGGTTCTGTATTAATGACTTTAATAACTAGTTTCTTATTTTGAAGGTGAGTCTTCCTTATCGTTTGTCCGTGGTCTCTTGGCATTATTTTACTGTCTATATAAAATAAAAGATTTTCACCATTCATATCTCCACGGTCTATATGGAGATATGTTGGCTACCTGTTCGGGGGTTAAGGGAACGGTTTGGTAAGAGTCTTGCCTTGTTCAGTGTATAGATCCTACAAGGATCTGGGTCAACTTTAGTAGGACCTCCTTCAATACCCACTGGTATTGGATGGCGGGGGTCCGAACTCCTTGATCCCCTCATATGTAAACTACTATTTAAACTTTAACCCGACTACTTAGGACTGTATCCCTGCTGACTCAGACTACTTAGCCGAGGGTAACGTCACCTCCAGAAGAGGGCCCCACCACAATATGCATTAATAACTTAATTAATTATCTTTCAATAATCCAACCCTTTAGGATTGTATCCTTGCTGACTCAAACTACTGGGTTGAGGGTAACGTCACCTTCAGAAGAGGGGCCTACTACAATAACTAAGATAATCTCTTAAAAAGTGCAAAAGTGCGGAAATAATCAAATGTTACACTAAACACGAGTCGGATCCAAGTGATTCATCTTGTCTATCTGTTTTTATTTTATTTTTCAGCATTTTAGTTAGGTTTTTTTTTTTTTTTTTAGTTTAAAAACCTTTTTTCTAAACTTTTGATTTGATTAGACGTTGAGGATAAACCGGTACTAAAAGCTCTTGTGTCCTTGGACGACCTCGATATCTTACCAACACTATACTACGCTCACGATGGGTGCACTTGCCCATATGTGTGTTTAGTGTTAGTAAATATCGTGTTTTATAAATTTAAAACTTGGCTAAAAAGTGTTAAAGGGCTTAAAATATACATTAAAAATCTATAACACCACACGCACATCAAGTTTTTGGCGTCGTTGCCGGGGACACAAGGATTTTAAGAAAGCTTAAAATCGACGGCCTAATCAGTTTTTCAAAACCTTTTTAAAATGCGCGCATTTTTCTGCATTTTAGTTAGTTTTTGAATTTACAGTAGCCTGAACACGAGGCCGTGTTCACTGAACACGGGGCCGTGCTGCATTTTTGTAGGATCGAGAAACGACCTAACGAGTCGATCAGAAGAGTGCTCAGACTGAATCAGAGGCGGAATTCATTGATTCAGCCTTTGTTTAGCTTGATTTCACTATTAATTGTCTCTTTTATTGATCTGATGACAATGTACTGGAGACGATTTGGCAGAGCTTTGCCGTTACATACAAGACCTTCACAACCACTATGTGATTTCGCTCATGACACCTATATATAGTGCTGAGATTTCGCCCTAAGAGTCACATGGTCCACATGAGCGAAATCAGACAGGACCAAATAAGTGAAATCACCTGAAATGACACAATAAGCGAAATCAAGTTGTTGATGATTTCGCTCATATGACCAAGTGTCATTATGAGCGAAATCAACACTAAAACATGTTTTCTTGATTTTCGTGCAATGTACAAACAATCCTAACCTAAAACTCAAACGAAGATGTAGTCGACAGACAACTGCACCAACAGACTCCCCCTTGAATGTTGACGGAATCTTCAGTGAGAGTCTTCAACATGACAATTCTTCAATCTTGATCGGTCTTCTTCAGGAACTCTTCCCTGGAATCATGTACCCGGATCTTTCTCTGGTTCTAACTCTCGTCAGACTCCCCCTTGCACCAAGCTGGGATCGCTGTCTGGAATTTGTTATCACATTTGAAATCAAATCCTGGCTTTTTCAGTTTAAGCTCTTCTGAGGTTCTGAATCATCTCCTGGCCTTCCGAAGCAACAGGATCAGAACCCTATACAACTCAAACACCCTATTACAACAAACAATGTTGTGATTCAACTTAATGAATCAACTAAACATTTGAAAATCTTTCACATTTAAAATTTTGTCAAAATTTGAAACATTCCAACTTCTGATTCAAGTTAATGAATCATTTTAAACATTTCAGACCCATTAACCAAACCATCTGTTCATCATGTTTAGCCTTTGAGATTTTGAATATGAGATTTCCAACATCAGTTGTCGAAAATCTTTTTGGATTTTTCAAAATATGAAACATAAATGCAATAACAGAAATTAAATGCAGAAATGAAATATGTACAAACATATTTTTGTGAGTTTGCGAAAGAAGATCATATCAGTTTATGAGACACATCACAAGCACCGTTAAGCTTTAAACATTTTCAGTTCTAAACGATTCACGTTGATTGACGATATTGTTGTCCACATAAACTCAATCTAAAAACTTTCGAAATGCTTACCGATACATTAAAGTATATTAATTTTGCACTAAATTCTTATGGACCCCACGATCGTAGCATATCCCCTCATCATGCAATACACTATCTCAAGTAATGCCTTTAAACTTTTATCAACTGTGATTTGTGCGAAAATAAAGCAGAATGTTTAAACATTAACAATCAGGTCGATACTTCCGTATACGCAGAGAAAGTCCAATGTTTAAACAAAATAAGAAAAATAAAACAAGTTGAAGTTGTTTAGGCTTTAACCACCAGGTCGATACTCCCGTATACGCAGAGGAGGTCCAAAGCTTAAACGAAACACCAAAGAAAATAAAGCAGAACGTTTAGGCAACAACATCCAGGTCGATACTCACGTATACGCAGAGGATGTCCGATGCTTAAACAAAATAAAGAAATAAAACAAGTTTAAATCTTTGCAAAATGAAATGCACAATCACAGCGACTTTTTAGCAAAGTTGTGAAAGTTCACAAACTTAACCAGTTTTATGTCTTTCGACAATCAGCGATTACTGAGTAGGCACACAATCAAGAAGGACAAAACTAAGTACTATGCTTTTGACCATGTTTCCCACTAGAACTAGGCTTTTTCATTTTAGGTTTGTATCGTTATCACAAATCTACTAGTCTAGCTGAGCCTACCGTCACATCTTTAGTGAGATCGCTTATCACATTTTATCTCTCCATTTCTTTAGCATGCTGTGACAGTCCAACTGATCTACTATCATTTCCTCTTTTTGACAACAAAAACTCATTTTTGCATTTTTCAATGTTTTTGACATTTTCAAATTTTCTAATTTTTTTAAAATTTTTACTCCCCCTAAAATCAAAATATGTCTCAATTTTGATTTTCTGGGAAAATTTGAAAACAAGCTGTACAAGAAACGTGACAACATGATGAGAATCACTTCAATTCTCCATTCACTTGGCATAAACAATCAGAACTCCCCCTGACAACAAAACATTTTCCCATAGTGATTTCAAAACACTTAAGTTTGTTTTAATCAAAATGGTTTTTCCGGAAAATAAGTTTTGTGAGTCATTTCTCAAACATGGGGATCATTCATCACCTTGTTTTCTTCAACCACTTTTAAAAACTAACATTTTTAAGATCAATCCACAAACATCACTTGTAGAAAATCAAGTACAACTTAATGTCCCTGATTTACCACTTGTAAATCGAAATCACTTTTGTGAATTTCTCAAGAAATGTGCCGATTCATGTTCCACACTTACCAACCTGGGAACTCCGGCAAGTCAGGTTTTTCATTTAAACAGATTCACCCAAGCCTGACTGTCCTTGGGTGATTTTGAATTCTTGTTTAACAATGGTGGAAAATTTGCATCATCCATTGTTAGACCATAATTCTTATTTTTTACCTCAACACATGGCTCTTCTGGTTTTACCATACCAGATTCATTGCCTGAATGTGGCTTGTCTGACTTTGATGAGCCAGATTCATCGTCGACATGTGGCTCCTTTGTTTCCACAGAAACAGATTCATCGCCATCAACTTTCTTCTTCTTCTTTTCCTCTTTCGTCCTCAGATTTGTATCTGATGAATGCGTTTTGCTTGATTTGTTGTTCTTTGGTGAGCAAGATGATTTATCAGAACTTTTATCTATTTTACCAGTTGTATCCGAGGACAAAATCCTTTCCAGATACTCTCTGGCCCTTCTTCCTCTTCTTCCTCAGTCTGTCTTTTTGCCCCTTGGAAAGCTTCACTTTCTTTTCTTGAACTTTAGGTTCTTGAACCTTCTGTTCTTTGGGCTTGACATTGACTGGTTTCTTCTCCTGCTTCTGAGATTCAGCCCTCGATCTTCTCATTGATCTCATTGAGCAATCTCTAGCAATATGGCCAATCATGTTGCAGTTAAAGCATCTTTTTGACTCAAACCTCCAACTCTGGCAGTTAACAGCAATGTGTCCTTGATAGCCGCATCTGTAACACACTCTGTTATCGTACCAATCACCATTTTCAACCCAAACATTCAGATCAAAGCATTGTTTGGCTTGGTGATAATCCTTGCTCCTCTTGTATGTTGGATTTGGCTTTTGAGCACTGTGGTCAAACCTGCACCACTTATTACCAACAATTTTTGAGTTTTGATTTTCTACTTTTTGTAATTTTTTATCACGATTGGATGATTGAACTGATGAGCTTTTATTATCTTTTTGAACATTTTTCAATTTTTTATCCTTTTGTTTTTGTTCCACATTCTTCTTTACAGGTTTTTGCATTGAGCATTCACCTTTTTCAGTAGAATGTAGAACAGTATCTTGAAACATTTCATTTAATTTCAAAAATATTTTTCTTTTTTCAATTTCATCATCAGTTTTCTCATCACAATCTTCAACTTTGACATTGTCACTTATTGGAACTGAATTAATAGGTTTTGGACAGGGAATAGCTGAAGTATTCACAAAAACCTTCAACTTTTCTTCCCATTCCCTGATTTTACCTTCTAACTCTTTGATTTTCTTTTGAGCACATTCAGCTTCTTTTTCAAGTCGAATAATCGTCTGAAGATGAGAATTTATCATTTTTTGCTTTTCAATGTTATTCTTGCTAAAAACCGATCTCCCATCTTCAAGAATTTTTATTTGACTTTGAAATTCTTTTTCAATTTTTGATTTTTCATTTCCAAAACTTTTAATTTTATCTTCAAAAATTTTTCCATTTTCTTTCAACTTCTTGTTTTCTGATGTCAAACTGTTCATTTCATTTAACAGTTTAACATTTTCAGATTTTTGCTTCTCACAAATTTCCTGCAAAATAAAAATCTGTTTAACATCAGCTTGCTTCTCATCCATCAACTTCTTGACTTCCAATGTCAAACTTTCCACATCTTTCAAGAGTTTGCCATTGTCAGCTTCAAGTTTAACACATTTAGAACACACTGATGCAGAACTTGAAGATTCATTCTTCACAAATTCTTCATTTTTTGGAACTTCCTTTGTTCTTGTCTTGAATGATCCTGCACAAAAAATTTTAACAACATCAAGAGGATTCATATTATCATCAATATAACAACCCCTCTTAATATCATAGTTCATAACATTTTTTGCTGCAAGACATACAAAAACTCTTTTGTCTATTTCAACAATTACATCCAAACTCATTTTATCTAGATTTCCTTTTATTTTATCAATCAATTCTCTTTTTTTCTTATAGTTTTCATAAACATGTTCTTTGAGCTTTTTGATAAAATCTTTTGGATGTAATTTTGAGAACCCAGAAAATCCAGAATCTCTTTTAAGATTTTTCAAACAATCATCCCATTCTGCAGGTAATGCATCTGCAAGCTTTGATATTTTTTCAGCATCTGTCAACTTTATCTCATATATTTTCAGTTTGTCCAGTAAATAATTGAATCTGCTTTCCAACTCCTCCACTGTTTCATTCTTTTTACACATAAAATTTTCAAGTCGCATAATCCAAATCCTTTTATCATCTTGTTCATAACTACTATACCAACCATATCCATCATTTAATCGTTTAATACGATCATTTTATTTTTCATCAAAAATTTCTGCCATATTTCAAATAATCCCGACACGTTTCTCTCAAAACAACCTGTCAAGCGAAATTAGACAACTTAAGTGACCTAAGAGCGAAATCCCAGATTATCAGACACACGAGCGAAATCAGGATGATCACAAAAGCGAAACCCCAAATACCCTAAAAGCGAAATCAGGATTTGTGAACTAAAAGCGAAACCACCAATGTTCACAAAAGCGAAATCAAGGTTTTGGATGTCCCTTTGAGCGAAATCAGGTGTCTGAGTTGTCCTATGAGCGAAATCAGGTGTTTTGAGGGGACATATGAGCGAAATCCGGTTTCTGAATGATCTTAAGAGCGAAATCAGATGGTTCAAAAAAGTGAAATCATAGAATGTCCGTAAAAGCGAAATTACTTCTTACATCAATTTGGTCCATTTTTACTCCGTATTTCAGTCTCAAACTTTCAAGGGTTTGTCTATGTCCAATTATCTATAATCTGTGAAATTTTGATCCACTTTTGACCGGTAAATCTCTCTGAAATGATGAAAGAAGGTGTAGAAATCAGAATTTTTGAGTGAAAGCGAACTAAACGGTAAGAACTCTTCCTCCTGAGCTCTGATACCACTTGCAGGATCGAGAAACGACCTAACGAGTCGATCAGAAGAGTGCTCAGACTGAATCAAAGGCGGAATTCATTGATTCAGTCTTTGTTTAGCTTGATTTCACTATTAATTGTCTCTTTTATTGATCTGATGACAATGTACAAGCACTGGAGACGATTTGGCAGAGCTTTGCCGTTACATACAAGACCTTCACAACCACTATGTGATTTCGCTCATGACACCTATATATAGTGCTGAGATTTCGCCCTAAGAGACACATGGTCCACATGAGCGAAATCAGACAGGACCAAATAAGCGAAATCACCTGAAATGACACAATAAGCGAAATCAAGTTGTTGATGATTTCGCTCATATGACCAAGTGTCATTATGAGCGAAATCAACACTAAAACATGTTTTCTTGATTTTTGTGCAATGTACAAACAATCCTAACCTAAAACTCAAACGAAGATGTAGTCGACAGACAACTGCACCAACAATTTTTAAAAAAAAAAACACCCAGTAACAGAGTCTGAACACGGGGTCGTGCTCACTGAACACGCCCCCGTGCTCAACGAAACCAGTAACTTTAATTAAAACGTCCAGATACAGAATCTGAACACGGGCCGTGCTCACTGAACAGGGGGCCGTGTCCAGCCTCTGTTTCCGTTTTTATTTTTGTTTCCTGGTCTTGAGACTTTGTTGTGGTCTGCTGAGTGATTCTCATGGATCAATACTTAGGAGGTTACAACTACACCTATGAGGAGGATGATTATAGGGAAGACTATTGCACTAATTGTGGTAACCCGCACTCGGTTCAATATTGTGACTTTTTTCAACCATCCACTTCATACACCTACTATGAGGAGCCCAGGTACGAGCCATCAACTTCATACACATCCTATGAAGACCAAAGGTATGAACCTTCTCCATCATACTCATATTTTGATGAACCAAGGTATGAGCCTTCATACTCATACTTTGAGGAACCACAGTATGAGCAACCACCTTCATATGCTTATTATGAGGAACCGTGGCGTGAACAACCCACCTCGTATGAGTATTATGAAGAACAAAATTACGACCCTTATCCATCATATACTTACAATGAAGGACAAGGGTGTGAACCATCTACTTCCTATGAGTATTATGAGGAACAAAGGATCGAACAACCGGATTCGAGCTTTGAGGATCCCGATCCTTACTCTATCACCGACATAGCCGATAGGATAATTGAAAAAATTAAAACTATCAAACGTTGCATATTAGAATCTCGCGCAAGGGAAGAGGAGTTCCGCGCAAGAGAAGAATTAAATAAAAAAGAGATAGTTGAAAATGTAAAAATGGAAGAACAAATAAGTGAAAAACCGACACATGAGTTAAACAACGAAAAAGGTGAGTCCTATAACGTTAAAATTCAAGAAGAGTCTAATTTTGAAGAAATTAATCTCTTGTCACCTTCTTTCGAAAATCATTGTTTAGTTCCCACTCATGCTAAGTTTTTAAAAGAGTTAAACACTATCACTAAAATTGACGAAACGGTAAGCGTTAAGTTAACGAATGATCAAACTTCGCTAATAAAAGAAGATCCATTTGAAATTAACATTACACCGGTTCCATGTTTTTTTCAAAATTCATTTATTAGTAATATCACAATTGATAAAGATCTTTGTGTTAACATAATGCCAAACTACATTTTTGAAAAATTAAGTATTGGTGATTTTTCTCCACTTCAAAGACCCATTTTTCTATCCAATCGGAAAGTAATAAAATCAATCGGTGTAGTTGAGGATGTCTTGGTTCAAACAAATCAAATGGTAATCCCAACCGACTTTGTCATCCTTGATGACACTTCTCTAGTGTTGGGACGACCCTTTGTAAAAACCCACGAAGCTTTGAAAAACCGGAAGCGCAACAATCTATCTATTCAATTAGGGGCATTTAAAAAGAGTGTCGATCTTGTGCATTCAATGAAATATCCATTCGGCAATAATGACCCCCTAATTGAAGATGAAGATGAACCACCCGATACAAGAGAAAAAACTGACCACTTTGTTGAAGAAGAGGTCGCCATAGAACAAAATTTTGTAGTTCTTGATCGAAATGAGCAACCAAATAAGGAGTCTCCTAAAGACCCACCTCTTGAGCTCAAAGAACTCTCAAAAGGTTTGGAATATGCTTTTCTCGACAAAGATGGTAAATCACCTGTAATTATATCGTCTAAATTAACTAGGGTAGAAAAAGAAAAATTAATTACACTTTTGAAAAAACACAAAAATGCGATCACTTGGAAGCTTGTAGATATTAAAGGCATAAGTCCTTCCATGTGCACGCACAAAATGTTAATGAATGATGACTACAAATCGGTAATACAACCACAACGTAGAGTAAATCCAAATATCCAAGAAGTGGTTAAAAACGAAGTCATCAAATTGCTTGACGTCGGACTTATTTACCCTATCTCCGATAGTCCTTGGGTAAGTCCCATCCAAGTAGTTCCAAAGAAAGGAGGTATGACGGTAATAACTAACGAAAAGAATGAATTAATACCAACAAGAACCGTCACAGGATGGAGGGTATGTATAGATTATAGGCGATTAAATCAAGCAACAAGGAAAGATCACTTTCCTTTGCCCTTCATTGATCAAATCTTAGAAAGATTATCCGGTCATAAATTTTATTGTTTCTTGGATGGTTTTTCAGGTTACTTTCAAATCCCGATAGCACCCGAAGACCAAGAAAAGACAACTTTCACTTGTCCCTATGTAACTTTTGCTTATCGACGCATGCCCTTTGGTCTATGTAATGCCCCCGCAACCTTTCAACGTTGCATGTTGGCCATCTTCCATGATATGATAGAAAAGACAATGGAAGTGTTCATGGACGACTTTTCTATCTTTGGAGATTCATACGACCAATGCCTCGATAACCTTGAACAAATGCTATCCCGATGTGAGGAAACCAACCTCGCCCTTAATTGGGAAAAATGCCATTTCATGGTAACGGAGGGAATAGTACTCGGTCATAAAATATCAAGCGAAGGAATGGAGGTTGATCGAGCAAAGATAGACACTATTTCTCGATTACCACCCCCATCCTCCGTTAGAGCTATCAGAAGTTTCTTAGGACATGCCGTATTCTATAGGCGATTTATCAAAGACTTTTCTAAAATTTCAAGACCTCTAACAAAATTACTTGAAAAAGATGCCCCTTTCATCTTTGACAAGGATCGCAATCAGGCATTTCTAGCACTCAAGGAAATGCTAGTCAATGCACCTATCATGATAGCGCCTGATTGGAAATTACCTTTCGAAATCATGTGTGATGCAAGTGACTTTGCAGTTGGAGCAGTCTTGGGACAAAGAAAAGAAAAGCATTTTCACCCAATTTATTATGCTAGTAAAACACTTAACGATGCACAAGAAAATTACACAACAACAGAAAAAGAGTTACTAGCTGTGGTATTTGCTTTTGATAAATTTCGTTCTTACCTTGTTCTTTCTAAAACAATAGTCTATACAGATCATGCAGCCATTCGATATCTCTTCAAGAAACAGGATGCTAAACCGCGTTTGATTCGGTGGATTCTACTCCTCCAAGAATTTGATATTGAAATCAAAGACAAAAGAGGGGCAGAAAACCCCACAGCAGATCATCTTTCGCTCCTAGAAGACCCAGCTTTGGAGGCAACCAGGGATGAACAAATCAATGAAAAATTTCCAACGGAGTCCTTGGAAATGGTGGAATACAGAGAAGAACCATGGTACGCCGACTATGCTAACTACTTAGCTAGTGGTATACTCGCCAAAGGATGGCCACATCATCAAAGAAAAAAATTCTTTGCCGATGTGAAGCATTATTTTTGGGAAGATCCTTATCTTTTCAAAATGTGTGCCGATCAGCTCATCCGATGATGCGTACATGGTAGTGAAGCAAGAAGGATTCTCCACCATTGTCATGAAGGTCCATACGGAGGACATCATGGTGCCGCTAGTACCGCACAATAGGTATTTGATTCAGGATTTTACTAGCCAACCATTTACAAAGACGCCCAAAGTCTTATCAAAACATGTGACGCTTGCCAAAAAACAGGTAATATTTCTTCCAAAAACGAAATGCCACAAAATGGCATTCTTGTTTGTGAATTTTTTTATGTGTGGGGACTCGACTTTATGGGACCTTTCCCACCGTCAAAAGGAAACAAATATATACTTGTGGCAGTCGATTACTTGTCAAAATGGGCCGAGGCCGAGGCACTTCCAACCAACGATGGAAGAGTCGTGGTAAGATTTCTGAAAAGATTATTCTCTCGTTTTGGAACACCCAAAGCTTTAATAAGTGATAGAAGTACCCATTTTTGTAATCATCAACTTGAAAAATCTTAACAAGGTATGGGGTCTATCACCGGGTTTCAACGGCATATCACCCTCAAACAAACGGACAAGCCGAAGTGACTAATAGAGGTTTAAAATGAATACTTGAAAAAACCATAGGGTTAAATAAAAAAGAATGGGCCGATAAATTAGATGATGCTTTATGGGCTTTTCGAACTGCTTATAAAACAACAATAGGTACAACCCCATATAAGCTCGTCTATCGAAAAAGCTGTCATTTGCCAGTAGAAATAGCTCACAAGGCCTACTGGGCAATTAAAAATGTAAATTTAGATTTAGAATTTGCCAGTAAAAATCGATTTTGTCAATTAAATGAATTAGATGAACTAAGGAATTATGCATACTCTAACTCCGAAATTTATAAGGAAAGAATGAAGAACTTGCATGATAAACACATTAAACCTAATGAATTTCGAGTAGGAGATCAAGTTCTATTGTTTAATTCACGACTTCGGTTATTTCCTGGTAAATTAAAGTCTAGATGGTCAGGACCTTTTTCCATCACCCATATTTTCCCACACGGTGCAGTAGAAATTAAATCTTGAAATGGAAATCCATTCAAAGTCAATGGCCAACGGCTGAAGCTCTATCAAGGATTCATTAAGGATGAGGAGGAAGAAATCTCGCTTCAACCGGTCGAAGAATGAAAGCATCAACATCATACCTGGTAAGTGATGCGTGTGTAGTGTATATGGTTTTTAATGTATATTTTAAGCCATTTTACACTTTTTTAGCCAAGTTTTAAATTTATAAACCACGATTTTTACTAACACTAAACACACATATGGGCAAGTGCACCCATCGTGAGCGTAGTATAATGTTGGTAAGATAACGAGGTCATCCAAGGACACATGAGCTTTTAGTACCGGTTTATCCTCAACGTCTAATCAAATCAAAAGTTTAGAAAAAAGGTTTTAAACTAAGAAAAATAAAAACTAACTAAAATGCTGGAAAAAAAAAACAGATAGGCAAGATGAATCACTTGGCTCCGACTCGTGTATAGTGTAACCTTTGATTATTTCCGCACTTTTGCACTTATTTAAGAGATTATCTTAGTTATTGTAGTAGGCCCCTCTTTTGAAGGTGACGTTACCCTCAACCCAGTAGTTTGAGTCAACAAGGATACAATCCTAAATGGTCGGATTATTGAAAGATAATTAATTAAGTTATTAATGCGTATTGTGGTAGGCCCCTCTTTTGAAGGTGACGTTACCCTCGGCTAAGTAGTCTGAGTCAGCAGGGATACAGTCCTAAGTAGCCGGGTTAAAGTATTAATAGTAGCTTACATATGAGGGGATCAAAGAGTTTGGACCCCCGCCATCCAATACCGGTGGGTATTGAAGGAGGTCCTACTAAATTTGACCCTGGTCCTTGCAGGATCTATACACTGAACAAGGCAAGCCTCTTACCAAACCGTTTCCTTAACCCCCGACCAGGTAGCCAACATACCTCCATATAGACCGTGGAGATATGAATGGTGAAAATATTTTATTTTATATAGACAGTAAAATAATGCCAAGACACCACGGACAAACGATAAGGAAGAATCACCTTCAACATAAGAAACTAGTTATTAAAGTCATTAATACATAACCAAGTAAAAAGTGTGAAAAGATTAAAAATAAAAAGTATTACACTAGACACTTGTCTTCACCAAGTGATGTAAGAGACTTAGGCAAACATGGCCTTTGATTGTCAAGAACTCTTACGATCAATCTTGGATCCCGAGACGACTCACACACTCTATGATGGATAATGGTGGTGGATGATGGTGTTGTGATGGTGGTGAGTGGTGGGTGAAGTGTGAGAGAGGTGGTGTGCCAAGGGATGGTTTGCAAATGAGCCAAGCACCCCTATTTATAGCCTGAACAGTAGCTCGGGCACGGCCCCGTGTCCATCCTCATCTCTGTCATCATTAATTGCAGTTTGTCTGCATTAGTTGACCACGCCTCCGTGTCCGCTGGGCACGCCCCCGTGTGCAGAAGCATATCTGTACTATCAAGATTTGCCTGAATTCTGCGAATTTTATAGTTGAGCACGGCCCCGTGTCTGCTGAGCACGGCCCCGTGGTGGGCGATAGAAGCTTCTATAGCTTTGTCTTTTATGATGGCACTTGGGCACGCCCCCGTGTTCACTGAGCACGGGGCGTGTTCAGCCTTCTGTTTTCTTGTTTTTCTTGGGAAGATGCTGTCGGGGAGGTCGGGCATGCCACGTTTGTTCCTTTTCTTGTATTTATGTTAGATTTAGCTGTCTTTTTGCTTCTTTTGTTAATTTGAGCTCATTTAATCCTGAAAATACAAAAGGAAGACAAAAGCACACTTTTTTCCAACATTAGTACTAAAAAAGGGTTAGTTTTATGCCACAATTGATGTAATTTATATGTTGCATTTTGCACACATCAAATACCCCCACACTTGAATCTTTGCTTGTCCTCAAGCAAAACTCTTTATAATGTGGCTTTACACTCCCAAATGGAATGGGTAGAAGAGAAGGTCTTTGGGCTTGTCATAGAGTGTCGGGATTTCCAAGATTCTTTATTAAGTTTTTATTTTTATTTATTTACAATCCTATTCGTCATGATTTATTTAAAACTTTTCATAAGATAAATTACTTATTAGGGCATAACATACCTTTTTAAAATTCCATTTATATACAAGTTCACATACCTCACGGGGGATCACTCAACACTCGGCCGAAGATGTATTTTAGTGAATCACTCGAGAGCGGCATGAAACTTACTCCTACCATAGGCTTGCCAAGCAATCAATCCTCCCCCTTTTTAACTATAAACCTTTGTAAATATTAAGAGGACTTTTGGGTGAAGGGTTAGGCTTGGGTTAAAGGTAGGTGGTTGGGTTAGTGGTTAGTAGAAAAAGGGCGAAAAGCGTAAAAAGCATCGGTTTCCGTAAAACTTTTTTTTTTGTTTTTTGATGAAGCTATTATTCAAACAAAGTTATTTTTGATGAACTTGCTTGTTTATTTCTTTTGCTTCATCATCAACATATATATATATATATATATATATATATATATATATATATTTAAGGAAAGTCATACGAGAAACCGAGCTTGTTACTAAAACAAAGGGTTAAAATTAAAAAGGGTTTTGGTGGGTGAAAGGGTGTTTGGTTTGGGTTAAGAAATGAAAAAGTTTAGGCTCAAAGGGGTTTAACTAGGGGGATTTTGGGTAGGTGGTAAAAAAAAAGAAAAATAATGGTGTAGAAATAAAAAGGGTTAGTCCTAATGCCTCCATCATTTACTTACTCGGGTTTAAGTTGGTAAGGACCGGGAATGTATCATCGTGGCAAGTTCTAGAGTCGTAAGAACCAAACGGCTATTCACACAAGAAACGAAAAATGAGCATTTAGTTTAAAGATATGTATTTGTATGCTCAATAAAGGCTCAAAACTCACTTTTGTGGGAATGGGTTTTTATGTGATCAAGTATATATAATCAAATTTTAACTAAGCTTGTCATGCCTTTTCATAATTTTCTTATGTTGGTTCTTTTTATCACGACGCTATCGGTTGTAAATTTGTAAAAATATAATCTTTTTAGAACTTGAAATTCCCAAGTTAAACCTAGACAAGTAAAAAAATGAAAATTTTTGAAAAACATTTGGGGTGATTAGCGGTTCCAATAGAGTTTTGTGTAAGGCTTGTAATTAGGACTTGCAAGATTCAAAGTTTTAGCATCCCCCCCCACACTTAAATTACACATTGTCGTCAATGTATCCCAAAAATAAGTTTTTAGGTTGATTGAATGTGTAAAAAGGTGTGAAAAAGCAAAATTTTATGTTACTGGGCGTCTGGACACGGCCCCGTGGTGTCCGGGCACGGCCCCGTGTTCAGGTGCCAGTAACAGAAATGAATAAAGAGAAACAGAAGCCTGGACACAGGGGCGTGTTGAGTGAACACGGCCCGTGTCCAGTTTACCTGAACTGGGCATTTTCTGCAGACTGTGCAGCACGGGGCCGTGTTGGGCGGACACGGCCTGTGCTGAACTTGCTGTAATGAAGAAATTTTGTCGGATGGCCCTGTTTTCGTGCATGGGGTGCTGGTCCAAATTTCCCTTGTTATCCTTCACCATCCCGAGTGTGTTTTATTCATTACAACATCATCCAAACACCAAATTAACTAAAACCATCATTCATTAAGTCATAGAGAGAATTACAAAATAATCCTAAAATGTTGAAAACAAAGCAGAAGCTAAAATTTAAGGGTCCTAAATTAGATAGGTCAAGCGGTACGTAAAAATCATCCTAAGGAGCTCTACTAATACAATAATAACCAAAATTCCGGAAATAGCTTTCCGGTATCTAAAAGTTTTGTAGAACTCCGAGCCGAGAGGTATTCCCTAGATGTTGCTAGAGCCATTCTTCTATCTCTCTTGAGAGAAAGAAGGCGGGGTCGTTTTCTTCAACATCTTGTGGAGGGGGAGTGACACCAACAGGAACCCCTTGTAGTATGTCCCGAGGGGGTTCCGGATGTATGGCGTACCATTCGGCTGGTATGATGACTTCGGGAACCACATTCCATGCCCTTTGGGTAATGATTGGAACCAAAGGAGGAGAAGCGAGAATGTTCAACCTTTGGTGCAAAATGTTGACCTCTCAAAGACATCCCTCTAGCCCCACTGTCAAATGATTAATACGGTCAACCAATGCTTCTTCCACCCCCGTCATCTCATCAATGGCCTCTCTTAAGGCGTAAACGTAGTTTACAAGAGAATCTTCAACCGTTGATGATCTTCTCCCTTGTCGGTTGTTTCTGGAGTGTGATGAAGATGTTCCGCTAGTTTTGCTCGCCATTCTGAGAAAACATATCGAAAAGAGTTCAACTTTATAGGATCAGTTCTTCGGACACGGCCCCGTGTTCAGATGTCTGCAGATTTTTGGGACAAGGGATCATGGAGTTTTAATTTGTTTTTATGATGTTTAAAATGTTCTTAAGCAGAAACAACTTAAAACATTGTTGTAGAACTTATTTTTAACAAGATCCCATGAATAAAAATCTAACAAACATCTCAATAAAGCTTGAAATTATGGAGATTTCAAGTTTTAATGGAAGCATGAAGGAAAACTTGAAGAAGATGAAAGTGGATAAAAGAGGAAAGGACAAGAAGGTTGTTGAGATACTCCTTTTAGAAAATACCTAGGATGGTATTTGAGAATATTCTCCAAATCTCTGTCCCTGGAATGGTTCAAATGTGCAGGATTCTTGGCTGCATTTATAGAAAATGACAGTACGCTGCACACGGCCCCGTGTCGGCTGGACACGCCCCCGTGTTCAGGTGGAATCCTGACACATTTTGTCCGTATTCTGACACGAAATCAGACTAGAATCTTTGAGTGGACACGGGGGCGTGTTGACCTGGACACGGCCCCGTGTCTAGAGACTGTCTTATGGAGTTTTCCCTTTTTTAAGGATTTTATTTAGATCGGGCGGTTCCTTACTGGATGGAACAACCGCAAAGTGCCTAAGATACCTTAATTGTTCTAGATTAAGACGAGAACGCAAGAGGTTGTCGGTGAGGGTGATTCCTATGCTATATGTAGGTGGACAAGTCCAACCCTTTCCCGGGCTCTCTGTCACACCCCAATTTTCCACGTGGCACCGGTGGGCCCGGTGGGGAGTATAGTGACGTAGTTGATATCATCATAGTCAAACAACACAATATTTAAATGCACAGCGGAAGCAAAAGATAAATATATTACAAACCGACATAAAGTAATATCAAGTATTACAAACGGAATGTAAAGGATCCACAGGCGGATAAAAAAAAATAAAATGAATCATTTGTTCAACAGACTTTAAGGCATCCAAGCTTGCGAGACTTATTGTGGACGCTAGAAGACAGCCAGCCTATTACGAGTAGTACCTGCACTTAACCTTTTGGAAAATACGTCAGTTTACACTGGTAAATACAATTTAACTGACTCATTTTGAAAAGGATTGAAAATCGATTTGAATGCACGTGGCACAAAACATTTTATAACTTGGGATAATTAATTAATATTATAATCTTGTGAACGAATTACATGTTACTTGTGCGTTCAGTAGCCCGGATCTGGTCCGGGTTAAAGATCAATAGACCCACCACAATATTGAGTTATACACTGACAGGTGTACGCCTACACCCCGTGCTCAGGTCGTGGCCATTTCGTAAAATGATGCCAGGGATATCCGGGACATGGTCATTAACCCCCCAAAGGCTTTAAGTGAACAAGACTGTTTAAACGAGCCGATCAAATTATTCAATTAACCACCCAAAGATGTAAGATTTGATGCTCGATCAAGCGGTATTCTATATACCGTAACCCAAGCCCGTATAGGGAAAATAAGTTAAAAGTATTTACCTGAGCTAAATATAAATTCAATCCCAGCCGTATACCACCAAGCAAGTACAGATAGCTTTTACTGGGCTCCTAAATCTGGAACGAAGGTTTTAAATAACCTATTAGATTCCTAACGGGTCTTTAATTAAGCCTAAGCTTAGACCGGTTAACTTTAAGGACGATACGGTTCAAACGCACGATTAAGCGAAGACCGGATAGAATGTGATTTAGACCCGACAAGTTTGAAGACTTGTATAATATGGGTATACTAAACACATTCTGGATTTTGAGATAAAAATGATAAGGTTTGACCCGTTTCGGTTAATTTATGCAAACTAGTTACATAAACCGAACCGAACGCGAAAAGAGCGTTACGGGTAACCATAAGAGTCATATGCAAGTTTCCTGAGATAATATGCCTTAAATATGTTATACTATCAGTAAGATATCTTCTATTATGCCCCATACGAATTTAAACTCAATTTACGCCTCATAAGGGCATTTTGGTCATTTAAAAGATTATAAAAGAGTTAAATTTGTAATCTGAGTTACAGGTCTGATTTATACAGCAAATACACTTAATTTAACATGTTATAACAGTAGGGTATGACCCATATGTGAAACTTATCATTTAAAACCAAACTATGCACCTTAGGGCTATTTTGGTAATTTCACAAGGGCTTAAAAGGTCAAAACTGGAAATCTGAGTTTATAAACTTTTACTTACTGTTATTATATAAAAATATACTAAAAATATCAGTAGGTATTAACCTTATATGTTTAATATAGTTTTAGTACATACTATGCGTTAAAAACGCTTAAAAATGCGATTTGGAGCCATTACCGGGTTTTTAAAGGAAAGCTGATATTTTTATAATTCCAGAAGGCTCAAAATATTTTATTTAACAAATAAAATCAGTAGAAAAAGGTTTGGGGTCAAAAGGATTTGTAAAACTCATTTTATGGCTTAAAAGGGCAAAATCGGTATTAACCGAATTAAACTTAGAGACCTATGTTATGCTCAGCCAAAAATTAAATAAAAATCTTCAAAAATCCCAAAATATTATATTACATCAGTGGGTAAAAAGTTTGATATCAAAAAGTGGGTTTAAATAGGTTATACGCTAATTACGCCGTTTAAGTAACATAAAGCTTTCAAATTACCCTAATGAGCATAACTTCTAATCTAGACTTCAAACTGATGTCAAATTTTAGGTGCAAGTTTATAAATCAGTAATTAAGGTTTCTACTCTTTCACTTTTTCAAAAATCACGTTTTATAGTCAAAAGGGCATAATAGTCAACATTTAAGCATTAACCGGAAACATGCATATGAATCGGATAAGTAATGAACCAAATTGTATAATCTCAGAGAGTTATACTTATATGAAACCTGGTCCAAAATAAGTTCTAAGGTAGATCTTAAACATGCATAAACGGATCAGAACTGAAAGTCAAGGCAAAAGTCAAATTATGCGACTTTCGGTTCCGATCCGGGTTTAAACTGAAAATTGTCGAGTTGAACATGTTGAGACATGTTCTTACATTAGTTACCATGTTATTTTAATGATCAAACAGGTTGCACGTACCCTACATTGCTAATTATGCTTAATTTTGAAAATACTCATTCTGTTGACTTTTTTAAAAGAGGCTTTGACTCGACAATTAACATAGTTAGAGTGGGAATCTGAAAGTACCCTTTTAAGGGTTTGTTACCCACATAAATACCTACTTGTAGGTACTTTCAATTCGAGAAATGACTGAGCGGATTTCAATTAATCGCAAAGTCAAAATTTAAATTACGACGGTTTGACTAATAGCTAATTAACTAAGCTAAAACGAAATCGAAAGGGTTATGAACACTTACAAGAGTCCTAATTACTATTAGAGATCACTAGAAGGCCTGAGGTTGATCAGAGAGCTTCAGAATTTAGAATGCAAGTGAAGTATCAAGTGAACTCATCACCTATTTATACTTTTCGGGACTTCGTATGATCGCGACAAGTGTCGGGGACATGTAATCAGATTAGGCCAGGTGTTAAGTGGGTTTTCAATACAAAGGGCAGCCCCTAGATTCAAGTTTGTGAGTATTGGAACCCAGCCAGAACATAACCAGCTTTGAACAGGCTGTTACCAGTTGTTTCTGCATCAGATCCACTCATGCGGCCCGCGTAGGGAACCCAGGAAACTCACGCGGCCCGCCTGCATGTCCACATCAGCGAAAACGGTTCCAGAATGTGCAACATCAGTCCCTGTGAGTACATATCTGCATATAACAGCCCTTTATAAACCCGCACATCTTATAAAAAGACATATTTAGTCCTTCTGGCCTCTGAATCAGATGGTTATAGGTCTAAAACAACTTTTGAGGGCTGTTAAGATCAGAAACAGCTTGCTGAATTTACAGATTCAGTCCCTGTATATGTTAAATGTCATTTCTGACACGTTTAAAGTCCGTTAAGCCATCTTCAAGGCTCCACAATGATGCCTTAACATAGGGGACATGAAACGTGCTAAAAAACATGTCGGATGTCGGTTCGTTTGGCCGTACGGTCACGTTGTGCGTCTAATTATGACGAAACACGAACGGACGCGAAAAATGGTCCAAACTACGCGACGAATGGAATTTTATCAAGGTGATCACTATAATAAAATACTTTAGTGCTTACATAAATTTTTGGGTGTCCGGGGATATTCAGAATGTGAGATATGCGCGAAAGTGCAAACTTGTGCACTTTTTGACACTTTTAGTCCCTGCATGACCTTAAAGTTTATTTTTGCGCACCAAACACCTCTAAGCCTATATATAAGCTATAGAAATGATAATTAGGGCATGTTTAACTCATGGACACTTTCCGGAAGGTCCGTTACCATACGAATCGACATACTTTTACAGTTTGACGCAAATAGTCCTTAAATTGCGCAAAGTAGCGCGAAATGCCGTTTAATGTTATCCAAGCCTTCCATGGCCCATATTTATCCTTCCCAAGCATATACTTAAATATTAATACACTCTCGTTCGCTTAGATGGTCACCGAAACGCATAGATTCAAAAGTTGACGCTTTAGGTCCCTCTATTGCGCAAACTTGCGCATCTCATCATTTAATAGCATTGAAGCCTCATCTAATCCATATTATACATTCTTGAAAGTATTATTAAACATCACGATGCTTCGGATTCGCTAAAAGGTCATTCAGAGGTATAATTAAACATATTGACACTTTTAGCCCCTCTAACTTGCAAAGTTGCGCGTAACTTTACTTATAGGCATAAAAACCTTAGATGGCCATTATTTGGCATTCCCGAGAGTATAATTAAATATTATTAAGCTCCCGGTTTGTTAGAAGGTCACTCAGAGGTAAGAATTAACATGTTGACGCTTTTAACCCTTTATTGCGCAAACTTTCAATTAATTACGCAAACGACTACACTTATTCATCAAGTGGCACATTTGTGAATATAAACATCGTGAGAGGTTATTTGGAAACTTATTTTAGGTATGCTAACACTTCCAGTCCTTTTATTATCAAAGTTTTCGATTTTTCGAAAAATTAGTCCCTTAAATTCAACATTGGACTTTATTAGGGTTTATTACACGTGTCAATACATCATTGGACGTGATTTTACGAGGTGTTACATCCTCACCCCCTTAAAAGAAATCTTGACCTCGAGATTTGCTAAAATGCTGGAAGTACTCTTTGTCACATAACGGACTTAACTTCTATAGCATATCTGGAGTCTCTCCAAGCTCCCAATTTGACCTCTATATAATAGGTTCATGTATCCTTTTTGAGGTTTCTTATCCTGTCGATCCGCATTCGATACAGGTTTATCATTATATCACAAGTCTGCCAATCATTATGTGATAGTGCTTCTTGACTTATTGGCGAAACATATCCTTTAATCCTTAGGGTGTAATACATTGCGAGCTCCGCCAAGCTCCTTAAATAGGTTTTAGCTCATAAGTTATTTGATCTTTGATACATTCGATTCCTTCGAATGATTTTATATATTCAGAGCTTAACTAGTCTGGTAATTAAAAAATTGGCACACCCTTCCAGAGTGATATCTTTGTTGAACCTTATTCCTTAACAAGGACTTAGGAGGGTTGCTATTTTCATTAATCTTTGATTTTCTGCCAAAACTGGCAATCTTACAGATGATCATGGATTTGTATGATCCTATTCGTTGTTTCCAAGGCAATTTTCAGATCCTGATGATTGGACGTACCAATCTTCTATTTAACAATAGGTATTCAACATTCCATCTAAGCAAGGTCTCCAAAGGAGCAGCCTTGATACTTATACATCAACTATTATAGAAAAGCTTATCTCAATGTGAAATGGTTATTCCAACCATTACTTAAAACTAATCTTAAGGGATAGTTAATCCTCACAGTTAGTCGAACAAATCGACGATCCTGGGCAGCTGATGGAAATTCTTAATTGTTGCCTAATTTGGGTTGCGGTATTCAATGCATAAGCAAAATGAACCGTCTTTCTTAATTAACAATACCGAATTCTTAGAATATAGGGTTAGGCTATATGAATTCTTTATTCTCAAAACTTATTTAATTGGGGTTTTGATTCTTCCAATAATGGCACTAGCCGTCTTGGAGATTTCATAAGAATACAACCCTAAATGGGATATAAATCTTAATTCTACCTGCCTCTCAGGAGGTAAACAGGGTAATCAAGATACAATGAGGTTACTGAGATTTTCCAAATCTCAGGCTCCAGTTCATCTGTCATATTCTGTGTCAGATAAGTGACACATTTATGTCACAAGTCCATGAATTCCTTAATCGGGAACATTTACTTTGGCAATTCCATTCTGGATATCTTCCTTGAATACCATTAGTTGACTTTAGTACCATATGACTATTAGAATATCCTTGCGGTTCCTTGCATTAAACCTCCATACTGATCAAGCATGGAAGCAATCTATGGAACATATTAAGATACACCAATTCTCATGTGGCGCTTTTATCATACCATCTGGTATTCGCAATCGATAGAGATCAAAGAGATATCAACTATACATGCTGACGCACTTCTTCTAGAGAGAGGGTACTTCTAGAATTCCATGATTAGAGATTTCTAACAGGAACAGAAGAAATGGTTCTTATGATTTTGCCTGTAAGTTTTACCTTACACTTACTATCTAGGGTTCTTACGGGAAAGATTAAAAGTTTGCTAAGCTTATGGTTTTATGAGAGACTTAGCAGTACCTGCAACCAAACGTAACTCCTAGCCATAAAATCACCATAATGGATTTATCTGGTGTCATTATTAATGTGAGCTGCCTCTAATCATACATCAGGAGGGCTAAACGCCTCCACTCTTAAACCTTTTAAACTTAGCTATAAAACCTTTGACAAATTGTAGGGCAATCTCGGCCTTGACTGGTTATTTCTTAATCTATAAAACGTGAGTAGTTGAGGTGGATCCATAATGGATTCATAATAAGCAGGCTTTTGAAATCTTAATGTGCCCTCTTATTGCCGATGCTAAATCATAATATATATATAGTGCATTATGCTTAAATTCTAGGTTAACCGAATAAGGGCACTATTTCCATCAATGAACCAAGGTCTGCAGCACACTGCCGATAGTTTATAAATCTTATGGGGGAGTCGGAAAATTATTACTCAATCTTTTCCTATTCCGTGACGCGTATAATAGGTTTTCTAATAAGGTCCTTAAAACTTGGACCATCCCATAATGTATAAGAGGATCTTTCTTGTGGATTTCATTAATGTCCTCACTAATCAAGGGTATTACCATCGAATGATTGTGATGTATACCTTACCATGTTCTTTCTAGTATAACCACATATATACTTAATGGTTTCTACTTCATCCTTTCTAGTGTTTAGTCAACATAAGCAAGCCAAGAGTAACCAAAACATAGAGGTAAAATCTTGGATTCTAATACTTAGTCAACATAAGAAGGATAAGTAGGTGACTTATAGTAAGAAGTAAGGAAGTTATTGTACATGTGCTTATATTCAATCAAAATAGAAATTTCACAAACTAGGCACCTAGCTCGGTTGGCTAGGCGCGCGAAAGGGTGTGGCCTAGACCCAGGTTCGATTCCGGGGACGGCCGGTTCCACCATTTTTTTTATGTTGTTTAATATTAATTAAACGTACGGATACATGTAATTATGAGGGTTGTCTCATAAGGAGTCTTGATAACTACTTGTTTCTTATTATACACAATATGGGCTTGATTTTCAAGACAACCAATCGATTTTTATCACTATATTGAGTCCTTATACTTTAACGGAAACTAGGACATCGGACGAATGATTCCTAATGGATATAAAACATCCATCTAATATTGCTGAAGTAGTCTCTGAGGTACTATCGACCAATTTTACTTTATACTTAACGCTTAGAGTTTTAACAGGCAGATTTAATGATTTACAAAATCTATTGTCTACGAAAGACTTATCTGAACCTGAATCAATAATACTCTAGCATGAGCGTTATTGATAAAGAAAGTACCTGTCGTGACATTGTCATCCTGAATAGCCTCTTGAGCGTCCATTTGAGAGCTCCCAGCTTTGGTCTCCTTAGCCTCCCGAGGCTTCTTGGTTTTATTTGGGCAATTTGTCTTGATGTGCCCTATTTCATTGCAACCATAGCAGGTTGCGTCCTTTATGTCTTGGCACTCCAAGGTCTTGTGCCCTTTCTTGTTACAAATCCCACAAGGCCTAGCTTGTGACTCCAGAGTGCATTTCCTTTTAGTTGCCTTCTTTGGGCAGCGGTTAATTATGTTCCCCTTCTCGCCACAATCATAGCATGTGGCGTCCTTCAAGTCCTTGCACTCATGGGTCTTGTGATCCATCTCCTTGCAGATGACACATCCCCCGGTCTGCTCATAAAAACATTTTCCGAAATGCTTCTTCTTGCAGGTTTTACATTTGGGTTTTGCCTCCTTTGGTTTGGACTGGTTATAGTTCGAACCGGTCTTACCCTTTTTACAACATTTATTTGGGGTATCATCGCACTTTCGCTTATGATCCTTCAACACACGGTCCACAGCGTTGTTTACGGCTGTATCTATCATAGCCTGTAACTCGGTGCTCGTTAAGTTCCGTCTTGCATCATCATTCTGATCAACTAGACGATTGTAAGCTTCAGAGGAGTCAGCCATGGTGAAGCTTTGAAGGTTACAAACCAAGTAGTAATAAATTGGTTTAATTATATAGCGAATTGTCGAATTTGATGAATGAATAGCCATGGTGTATTTAACCATATAGGCCAATAGATAGTATTTAATTTATTTGATTATGTTTTGCCTAAGTTTTTAAATAAACCATCTTTGGCGTTTAAACGGAATATAATCCTTCATATTTACTAGACAGGGGACATAAGTCACGACTGTCAATGTCATACTGACATCTTATATAGCACAACGGCTTGTTCCAAGGGACTTTTCGATGGCACAGATGCCTCGTCACTAGGGAAATTTTAAAACATAATCAATGATTCCTTTGGATCAGAAAATTTAATAATTCATTGCCTTGACAAGAAGTTATGAAATAAAACTATCTTTTTCATGTATACATATTTGCCCGTAGGTATACATCCTAGATGGATGTTTAGATGTGTACATCATGATCGATGCTTATTAGCCATGATTCCTATTGATTATATAGGCTAAATAAGGGGTTTGGAAGTCCCTAATATAGAGATGACAAGCGTGATTTTATCGCATCACTGTTGTCGGGAGTGTTAACACGTTTTCAGATGTTAACAAGAATCTGAATCTCTTTTTAAACAGGTTTTACCATCTTAGCTAGGTCTTCAATGACATTCAAGCTAGGTCAAACCTTTTAAGATTCTCTTTAATATTTATACTGGCAGGAAAGGAATGATATTATTTTCATTCAGGATTTTTATTATAATTATCCTGACTTTAATTAAAATATAACTATAGAACAAAAAGTCAAGTCACAAGGACATCTTTAAATTATAAACCATGATTTTGTAGAATCAAGGTATTTAGGCTTGAACGTGTCCACGCCTTTTCTTGACAGGGAGTTGTAGGCTACGACTGTCTTTAGTCTCAGAGGACGTTAATTATAGCCCGTAGGCATTATATCCCTAAAGGATGTTTAAATCACAAAATAAGAAAGGATTTCGGGAGAATCCAGTATAAGGATGATTTGTGTGACTTTATCGAACCACGTCTGCCAGAAAAGTTAATATGTTACAGATGTTAACAAGGATGTGAATCTCTTGAATAGGTCCTACCATCTTGGCCTCGTCATACAGGCTAGGTTTACCTTTAAGATTCCTTTTTAATAATTAACGCAGAACAATCCTAACTCGGGATGTTAATAAGGATCTGAACCTAAATTGAGGAACTGCCATCTTGGCCGGGTCTTAATAATGACACGAGGCTAGGTCTTGTCCTTTTTAGATTTTTCCATTTTATTATAATGGTAGATCTTATAACAGAAATGTTATTTTAATTTATTTCATATATTATATTCATATATAATGATATAAATGAAATTTAGATAAAACATCCCAATGGTTTTAAAAGAGGTATAGAATTGCCCTAAAAGGGACTTAAAAGAAATGATGTTGCCCTCAAAGGGACCAAAAGATAAATATCGTTATAAAGACTTTTAAGGAAACGATCTTCAGTAAAAGGAGTCTCTTCTTCATTTTAGTTTTGAATGTCCCCTCCTTGGTCGTACGTTAATCCTAGTCGCAACACGAAGCTTGGCCTTTCCTAGGCTTCAAATGGGGAGAATTTCCATTACAGCTTCTTGCTTGGCGACATATTCAAATATAATTGAAGGTAATAATCTTCCGAATAGGGACGAGAGTATTCCTATGTTAAGTCTAGACTCAGAAGGTCAAAGGATGTGCTATCGTGTCATTGAGATTAAACACAAAAAGCTAGTGTTTAATTCACTCAATGTTGGTCTCTGATACCAACCTGTCACACCCCAATTTTCCACGTGGCACCGGTGGGCCCGGTGGGGAGTATAGTGACGTAGTTGATATCATCATAGTCAAACAGCACAATATTTAAATGCACAGCGGAAGCAAAAGATAAATATATTACAAACCGACATAAAGTAATATCAAGTATTACAAACGGAATGTAAAGGATCCACAGGCGGATAAAAAAAATAAAATGAATCATTTGTTCAACATCTTTAAGGCATCCAAGCTTGCGAGACTTATTATGGACGCTAGAAGACAGCCAGCCTATTACGAGTAGTACCTGCACTTAACCTTTTGGAAAATACGTCAGTTTACACTGGTAAATACAATTTAACTGACTCATTTTGAAAAGGATTGAAAATCGATTTGAATGCACGTGGCACAAAACATTTTATAACTTGGGATAATTAATTAATATTATAATCTTGTGAACGAATTACATGTTACTTGTGCGTTCAGTAGCCCGGATCTGGTCCGGGTTAAAGATCAATAGACCCACCACAATATTGAGTTATACACTGACAGGTGTACGCCTACACCCCGTGCTCAGGTCGTGGCCATTTCGTAAAATGATGCCAGGGATATCCGGGACATGGTCATTAACCCCCCAAAGGCTTTAAGTGAACAAGACTGTTTAAACGAGCCGATCAAATTATTCAATTAACCACCCAAAGATGTAAGATTTGATGCTCGATCAAGCGGTATTCTATATACCGTAACCCAAGCCCGTATAGGGAAAATAAGTTAAAAGTATTTACCTGAGCTAAATATAAATTCAATCCCAGCCGTATACCACCAAGCAAGTACAGATAGCTTTTACTGGGCTCCTAAATCTGGAACGAAGGTTTTTAATAACCTATTAGATTCCTAACGGGTCTTTAATTAAGCCTAAGCTTAGACCGGTTAACTTTAAGGACGATACGGTTCAAACGCACGATTAAGCGAAGACCGGATAGAATGTGATTTAGACCCGACAAGTTTTAAGACTTGTATAATATGGGTATACTAAACACATTCTGGATTTTGAGATAAAAATGATAAGGTTTGACCCGTTTCGGTTAATTTATGCAAACTAGTTACATAAACCGAACCGAACGCGAAAAGAGCGTTACGGGTAACCATAAGAGTCATATGCAAGTTTCCTGAGATAAAATGCCTTAAATATGTTATACTATCAGTAAGATATCTTCTATTATGCCCCATACGAATTTAAACTCAATTTACGCCTCATAAGGGCATTTTGGTCATTTAAAAGATTATAAAAGAGTTAAATTTGTAATCTGAGTTACAGGTCTGATTTATACAGAAAATACACTTAATTTAACATGTTATAACAGTAGGGTATGACCCATATGTGAAACTTATCATTTAAAACCAAACTATGCACCTTAGGGCTATTTTGGTAATTTCACAAGGGCTTAAAAGGTCAAAACTGGAAATCTGAGTTTATAAACTTTTACTTACTGTTATTATATAAAAATATACTAAAAATATCAGTAGGTATTAACCTTATATGTTTAATATAGTTTTAGTACATACTATGCGTTAAAAACGCTTAAAAATGCGATTTGGAGCCATTACCGGGTTTTTAAAGGAAAGCTGGTATTTTTATAATTCCAGAAGGCTCAAAATATTTTATTTAACAAATAAAATCAGTAGAAAAAGGTTTGGGGTCAAAAGGATTTGTAAAACTCATTTTATGGCTTAAAAGGGCAAAATCGGTATTAACCGAATTAAACTTAGAGACCTATGTTATGCTCAGCCAAAAATTAAATAAAAATCTTCAAAAATCCCAAAATATTATATTACATCAGTGGGTAAAAAGTTTGATATCAAAAAGTGGGTTTAAATAGGTTATACGCTAATTACGCCGTTTAAGTAACATAAAGCTTTCAAATTACGCTAATGAGCATAACTTCTAATCTAGACTTCAAACTGATGTCAAATTTTAGGTGCAAGTTTATAAATCAGTAATTAAGGTTTCTACTCTTTCACTTTTTCAAAAATCACGTTTTATAGTCAAAAGGGCATAATAGTCAACATTTAAGCATTAACCGGAAACATGCATATGAATCGAATAAGTAATGAACCAAATTGTATAATCTCAGAGAGTTATACTTATATGAAACCTGGTCCAAAATAAGCTCTAAGGTAGATCTTAAACATGCATAAACGGATCAGAACTGAAAGTCAAGGCAAAAGTCAAATTATGCGACTTTCGGTTCCGATCCGGGTTTAAACTGAAAATTGTCGAGTTGAACATGTTGAGACATGTTCTTACATTAGTTACCATGTTATTTTAATGATCAAACAGGTTGCACGTACCCTACATTGCTAATTATGCTTAATTTTGAAAATACTCATTCTGTTGACTTTTTTAAAACAAGCTTTGACTCGACAATTAACATAGTTTGTGAGTATTGGAACCCAGCCAGTACATAACCAGCTTTGAACAGGTTGTTACCAGCTGTTTCTGCATCAGATCCACTCATGCGGCCCGCGTAGGGAACCCAGGAAACTCACGTGGCCCGCCTGCATGTCCACATCAGCGAAAACGGTTCCAGAATGTGCAACATCAGTCCCTGTGAGTACATATCTGCATATAACAGCCCTTTATAAACCCGTACATCTTATAAAAAGACATATTTAGTCCTTCTGACCTCTGAATCATATGGTTACAGGTCTAAAACAACTTTTGAGGGCTGTTAAGATCAGAAACAGCTTGCTGAATTTACAGATTCAGTCCCTGTATATGTTAAATGTCATTTCTGACACGTTTAAAGTCCGTTAAGCCATCTTCAAGGCTCCACAATGATGCCTTAACATAGGGGACATGAAACATGCTCAAAAACATGTCGGATGTCGGTTCGTTTGGCCGTACGGTCACGTTGTGCGTCTAATTATGACGAAACACGAACGGACGCGAAAAATGGTCCAAACTACGCGACGAATGGAATTTTATCAAGGCAATCACTATAATAAAATACTTTAGTGCTTACATAAATTTTGGGTGTCCGGGGATATTCAGAATGTGAGATATGCGCGAAAGTGCAAACTTGTGCACTTTTTGACACTTTTAGTCCCTGCATGACCTTAAAGTTTATTTTTGCGCACCAAACACCTCTAAGCCTATATATAAGCTATAGAAATGATAATTAGGGCATGTTTAACTCATGGACACTTTCCGGAAGGTCCGTTACCATACGAATCAACATACTTTTACAGTTTGACGCAAATAGTCCTTAAATTGCGCAAAGTAGCGCGAAATGCCGTTTAATGTTATCCAAGCCTTCCATGGCCCATATTTATCCTTCCCAAGCATATAATTAAATATTAATACGCTTTCGTTCGCTTAGATGGTCACCGAAAGGCATAGATTCAAAAGTTGATGCTTTAGGTCCCTCTATTGCGCAAACTTGCGCATCTCATCATTTAATAGCATTGAAGCCTCATCTAATCCATATTTGACATTCTTGAAAGTATTATTAAACATCACGATGCTTCGGATTCGCTAAAAGGTCATTCAGAGGTATAATTAAACATATTGACACTTTTAGCCCCTCTAACTTGCAAAGTTGCGCGTAACTTTACTTATAGGCATAAAAACCTTAGATGGCCATTATTTGGCATTCCCGAGAGTATAATTAAATATTATTAAGCTCCTGGTTTGTTAGAAGGTCACTCAGAGGTAAGAATTAACATGTTGACGCTTTTAACCCTTTATTGCGCAAACTTTCAATTAATTACGCAAACGACTACACTTATTCATCAAGTGGCACATTTGTGAATATAAACATCGTGAGAGGTTATTTGGAAACTTATTTTAGGTATGATAACACTTTCAGACCTTTTATTATCAAAGTTTTCGATTTTTCGAAAAATTAGTCCCTTAAATTCAACATTGGACTTTATTAGGGTTTATTACACGTGACAATACATCATTGGACGTGATTTTATGAGGTGTTACACTCTCGTTAAAGAAGGTGTATGTCGAATCGCTCAGGTCTGTGTATGCATCGAACGAAGTTGATGGGGAGTCCTTCACGGCACAATCGACACAGGGACGACTATCGCTCAAGTCTTTACTAGAGTTAGAGGTAACATCGGGAACAACGAAGTTGTTTTTATTTGAATGCGACCCCAACAATTCTTCTTGGTTATCGTCTTGAGATAAATTATTGAAATCTATCCTAAGTCCTTTTAACCAATTAAGAATTAGATCTTCCAATTGAAATAGTTCATCAAGAAGCATTTCTCCTAGAAGATCCGGTTGAGAGCATTCGAGGGAGAGATAGGGATTATTTTTACTTTCGCCCCTCTTAAGGCTACAGGAAAACAATGGGTCTATATAGTGGGGCTTATAATTTAGAAAGTAACATTCTAATTCTTTATAGGAACCACCACATATTTGACACCACGTACCATAAGAGTGCCGAAAGTAAAAAATATCAGTATCACTCATGTTTGTGTCAGAAATTACCAACCGTCGGGATCTTACGGTTCTGTTTTCAGTAACTGAATCTTGGGCATGGGGCGTGTTGAGTGGGCACGGCCCCGTGTTCAGCTTACTGTCTGACTTAAAACAGGATTGCCAGTTTCAATGATTGGGCACGGGGCGTGTTCAGCGGGCACGGCCCGTGCTGAGTTCTGCAGAAGCTGAAAAACTACGAAAAATCCTAAAAAAAACAGAAAAATTAGAAAAACGATTAGGCCGCTGATTCCTAACTTTCTTAAAATCCTTGTGTCCCCGGCAACGGTGCCAAAAACTTGATGCGTGTGTAGTGTATATGGTTTTTAATGTATATTTTAAGCCCTTTTACACTTTTTTAGCCAAGTTTTAAATTTATAAAACATGATATTTACTAACACTAAACACACATATGGGCAAGTGCACCCATTGTGAGCGTAGTATAGTGTTGGTAAGATACCGAGGTCGTCCAAGGACACAAGAGCTTTTAGTACCGGTTTATCCTCAACGTCTAATCAAATCAAAAGTTTAGAAAAAAGGTTTTAAACTAAGAAAAATAAAAACTAACTAAAATGCTGAAAAAAAAACAGATAGACAAGATGAATCACTTGGCTCCGACTCGTGTATAGTGTAACCTTTGATTATTTCCGCACTTTTGCACTTATTTAAGAGATTATCTTAGTTATTGTAGTAGGCCCCTCTTTTGAAGGTGACGTTACCCTCAACCCAATAGTTTGAGTCAGCAAGGATACAATCCTAAATGGTCGGATTATTGAAAGATAATTAATTAAGTTATTAATGCGTATTGTGGTAGGCCCCTCTTTTGAAGGTGACGTTACCCTCGGCTAAGTAGTCTGAGTCAGCAGGGATACAGTCCTAAGTAGCCGGGTTAAAGTATTAATAGTAGCTTACATATGAGGGGATCAAAGAGTTTGGACCCCTGCCATCCAATACCGGTGGGTATTGAAGGAGGTCCTACTAAATTTGACCCTGGTCCTTGCAGGATCTATACACTGAACAAGGCAAGACTCTTACCAAACCGTTCCCTTAACCCCCGACCAGGTAGCCAACATACCTCCATATAGACCGTGGAGATATGAATGGTGAAAATCTTTTATTTTATATAGACAGTAAAATAATGCCAAGACACCACGGACAAACGATAAGGAAGAATCACCTTCAACATAAGAAACTAGTTATTAAAGTCATTAATACATAACCAAGTAAAAAGTGCGAAAAGATTAAAAATAAAAATTATTACACTAGACATTTGTCTTCACCAAGTGATGTAAGAGACTTAGGCAAACATGGCCTTTGATTGTCAAGAACTCTTACGATCAATCTTGGATCCCGAGACGACTCACACACTCTATGATGGATGATGGTGGTGGATGATGGTGTTGTGATGGTGGTGAGTGGTGGGTGAAGTGTGAGAGAGGTGGTGTGCCAAGGGATGGTTTGCAAATGAGCCAAGCACCCTTATTTATAGCCCGAACAGTAGCTCGGGCACGGCCCCGTGTCCAGTGGGCACGGCCCCGTGTCCATCCTCATCTCTGTCTTCATTAATTGCAGTTTGTCTGCATTAGTTGACCACGCCTCCCTGTCCGCTGGGCACGCCCCCGTGTGCAGTAGCATATCTGTACTATCAAGATTTTCCTGGATTCTGCGAATCTTATAGTTGACCACGGCCCCGTGTCCGCTGAGCACGGCCCCGTGGTGGGCGATAGAAGCTTCTATAGCTTTGTCTTTTATGCTGGCACTTGGGCACACCCCCATGTTAACTGAGCACGGGGCGTGTTCAGCCTTCTGTTTTCTTGTTTTGCTTGGGAAGATGCTGTCGGGGAGGTCGGGCATACCACGTTTGTTCCTTTTCTTGTAATTATGTTAGATTTAGCTGCCTTTTTGCTTCTTTTGTTAATTTGAGCTCATTTAATCCTGAAAATACAAAAGGAAGACAAAAGCACACTTTTTCCAACATTAGCACTAAAAAGGGTTAGTTTTATGCCACAATTGATGTAATTTATATGTTGCATTTTGCACACATCAGTAAGTTACGAGCAAGCAGGGTGACATCTAAATCGGTAAGTCTTCTAACCAAGTTTTCAGGAAGCAGGGCACTCACACGAGCACCTAAAAAAAATTAAATTTTCCCGCCCACGGGGCCGTGTCCGCGCAACTTTCGGGATAAAACCCCTTTTTCATAACAGTTTTTCATTCCACCCGTTTCCCCGAAAACTCTCTGGTTCAGGCGATTTTTCTGCAAGATTCCGACGTCTCCTCTACTTTTAACAACATCAAGGTATGATTCTATCATCTTTAGTAGTTAGATTAAGCATTTGCATGTAGTTAAAACACCAAAAATTTGGGGAAAAATCTAGGGTTCTTGAACTTCATCCGGATCGAACCTCAAATTTTTGCTTATATCTATTAGCATTAGTATAGATACGTGTTATAGGAAGTAAATCAACTTGTATTATTCTTAGATTTGCCCGATTTCTCACAAAAACCCCAAAACCCTTGTTTTTGAACCGAAAAAGATAAAATTAAAGGGGTAAACGGTTTGTTTTGGGAAAAATGGCATTTGGGGTTTCATTTTCAGGGAAAACTGCCCCTACTTGACCACAAATTTTCAAGTTTTCGGGACCGGGTCGAAAAATGGGATTTTTGGGAAACAGACGTCTGGACACGGGGTCGTGCTCGCTGAGCACGGGGGCGTGTCCAGCCAATTTCAGACCAACTCGGGGTGTGTCCACTGAACACGGGGCCGTGTTCAGCCGACTGTTTTCATGTTTTCTCCGAAAATTTCACTGTTTCGTTCTAATTGTTTGGTGTTTCCTTTCGGTTGTCCAAGAAATTCACGCGGTTCAATGCAAATGAGTTGGATGCTAGAGCAAGATACGACGTACTTCGAACCAGGCCGGAGGAATACCCACGAACAGTATGCATGGATCTTCTAGGTGCAGCGAACCAGCTTGATCGATTTAACAACCTAGTCACCGGCCCACTGAGAGCCGCTCTGTGCACTCGACTTCGTTCAGTCCATGAATATAATATGGAATTCTACAGCACATTTGCTTTCAAAACGAGAGCCGATCCATTCGATAATGATGGGGTAGTATTCCGGTGTGGAGGGACTAAGTACTCAATCTCGATAGCACAGTTTGGGTCGATAGTTGGGTTGTATGCGGAGGAAGATGCGGGGGATGAAGAAAACACCGGAGGTTTACGTGAAATACCAGAAAACCAATGCCAGGCTGCATGGGCGCAAATAGGAGAAGGCAACTACAATCCAAGCAGCACTAAGAGCACTAAGTTGAGGGACCCTCTTTACTGTTATATCCATAGGGTCCTCACTTACTCTCTTAGCCAAAGGCACGACAGTAGTGGCGTTGTAGGGTTAAGAGATCTGGTGGTCCTTCGTTGCATTCATACCCGCACCAACCTTGACATTCCGTACCTCCTGCTCCGAAACATGCATTGGAACCAGCTTGCTACTCCCCCGACTCCTATCTTCTTTGGGGGGTGGATATACCGTCTCTTCAAGCATTTCGTGAACATGCCCAGGTCTTTCCAAAAAAGCCCATGGTCGGGAAGCGTGGACATGACCATTTGTCGCTCCATGAACCTGATTTATGAAGCAGAAGACGAGACGGTCAGCTTCCAAAGAGTCCAGGGGCATGCATGGAACCCGCAAGAAGTACTCGTCCTCCACGCACCACACTTCCAACCTCCTCCTCAATACCATTACCAGCCCTAGGGTGATCCGGTCCAATCCTCCTCTCAAGGAGGCAGTTTTCCTAACTTCCAAAGTTTACATGATTTATTGCAGGAAAACCTCATGTGCACCAGGAACACCTACAATATGGCCAGCAACACGTACACCCTGGTCGGAGCAATAGAGAGAAACATATCCGACATACAGGATGACATTGGGAACATCCGGGAGTACATGGCGGGGCACGGATGTTTGAACATTGGTAATTTAGGATGCTTGTTATGATGAAGACGAGGACATGGACTAGGTGGGAGGAGTGGAGGTAGGATCAGCTGGTTGGAGGTGTAACAGGTTAACCCCCTTTTCTCATGAACAATTTCCGGCCTGCGTGCCGTGTGTAGAACAATTTACTTTCCTCTAACACTTTTTTACTTTTCTGCATTTTCTTTATTTTAACTTTGTGGTATGGATGTTTGAACAATGGTAATTTAGGATGCTTGTTATGGTTTGGTGTAGTGTTTATTGATAAAACAGGTACATACGAGGCTTAGAGCACTAAACATTAGTGCTACTAAAGCTGGGACAGCAAAACCGAAGCCAGAAACCTGTTTTACACCGTTGCAGTTTGTCCACACGGGGTCGTGTTCAGCCAACACGCCCCCGTGCCCATTGCCCCAGACCTGCTGTTTGTCAAAAATATGCAGACTTTTGCCAGACACGGGGTCATGCTCAGCCAACACGCCCCCGTGTACACCTTCTGTAAGTTCTCGTTACTGGCACTCTGACCACGGGGTCGTGTTCACCCAACACGGGGCCGTGTCCAGACGCCCGACAGTAACATAAATTTTGCTTTTTCACATCTTTTTACACACTCAATCAACCTAAAAACTTATTTTTGGGACACATTGAGGACAATGTGTAATTTAAGTGTGGGGGGGGGGGGGATGCTAAAACCTTGAATTTTGCAAGTCCTAATCACAAGCCTTACACAAAACTCTATTGGAACCGCTAAACACCCCAAATTTTTTCAAAATTTTTTCATTTTTTTACTTGTCTAGGTTTAATTTGGGAATTTCAAATTCTAAAAAGGTTATATTTTTAGAAATTTACAACTGATAGCGTCGTGATAAAAAGAACAAACATAAGAAAATTATGAAACGGCATGACAAATCTAGTTAAAATTTGATTATATATACTTGATCACATAAAAACCCATTCCCACAAAAAGTGAGTTTTGAGCCTTTATTGAGTATACAAATACACATCTTTAAACTAAATGCTCATTTTTCGTTTCTTGTGTGAATAGCCGCTTGGTTCTTACGACTCATTTTTCGTTTCCCGAGTAAGTAAATGATGGAGGCATTAGGACTAACTCTTTTTTATTTCTACACCATTTTTTTCTTTTTTTTACCACCTACCCAAAATCCCCCTAGTTAACCCCTTTGAGCCTAAACCTTTTTCATTTCTTAACCCAAAACAAACACCCTTTTACCCACCAAAACCCTTTTTCATTTTAAACCCTTTATTTTAGTAACAAAACTCGGTTTTTCTTATGACTTCTTCAAAAAAAAAAAATGATGATGAAGACAAAAGAAATAAACAAACAAGTTTATCAAAAAGAACTTTGTTTGAATAATTGCTTCACCAAAATAAAAGGTTACAAAAAATAAAAAGTCTTACGAAAACCAATGCTTTTTACGCCTTTCGCCCTTTTCTACTAACCACTAACCCAACCACCTACCTTTAACCCAAGCCTAACCCTTCCCCCAAAGTCCTCTTGATATTTACAAAGGTATATAGTTAAAAAGGAGGAGGATTGATTGCTTGGCAAGCTTATGGTAGAAGTAAGTTCCATGCCGCTCTCGAGTGTTTCACAAAAATACATTTTCGGCCGGGTGTTGAGTGATCCCCTGTGAGGTATGTGAACTTGTATATAAATGGAATTTTAAAAAAAGGCATGTTATGCCTTAATAAGTAATTTATCTTATGTAATGTTTTAAATAAATCATGAAGAATAGGATTGTAAATAATCAAAAATAAAACTTAATAAAGAATTTTGTAAATCCCGACACTCTATGACAAGCCCAAAAACCTTCTCTTCTACCCATTCCATTTGGGAGTGTAAAGCCACATTATAAAGAGTTTTGCTTGAGGACAAGCAAAGATTCAAGTGTGGGAGTATTTGATGTGCGCAAAATGCAACATATAAATTACATCAAATGTGGCATAAAACTAACCCTTTTTTAGTACTAATGTTGGAAAAAGTGTGTTTTTGTCTTCCTTTTGTATTTTCAGGATTAAATGAGCTCAAATGAACAAAAGAAGCAAAAAGGCAGCTAAATCTAACATAAATACAAGAAAAGGAATTAACGTGGCATAAAACTAACCCTTTTTTAGTACTAATGTTGGAAAAAGTGTGTTTTTGTCTTCCTTTTGTATTTTCAGGATTAAATGAGCTCAAATGAACAAAAGAAGCAAAAAGGCAGCTAAATCTAACATAAATACAAGAAAAGGAATTAACGTGGCATGCCCGACCCCCCGACAGCATCTTCCCAAGCAAAACAAGAGAACAGAAGGCTGAACACGCACCGTGCTCAATGAGCATGGGGGCGTGCCCAAGTGTCTGCAGAAAAGACAAAGCTGTAGAAGCTTCTATCACCCACCATGGGGGCGTGCCCAGCGGACACGGGGCCGTGGTCAACTCTAAGATTCGCAGAATCTAGGGAAATCTTGATAGTACAGATACACTTTTGCACACGGGGTCATGCCCAGCGGACACGGGGGCGTGGTCAACTAATGCAGACAAACTGCAATTATTGAAGAAAGAGAAGATGGGTGGACACGGGGCCGTGTCTGGGCTTCTGTGCAGACTATAAATAGGGGTGCTTGGCTCATTTGCAAACCATCCCTTAGCAAACCACCTCTCTCACACTTCACCCACCCACCACCACCATCACAACATACCATCATCCATTATCCATCATAGAGTGTGTGAGTAGTCTCGGGATCCAAGATTGATCGTAAGAGTTCTTGACACTCAAAGGCCATATTTGCTTAAGTCTCTTACATCACTTGGTGAAGACAAGTGTCTAGTGTAATACTTTTTATTTTTAATCTTTTCGCACTTTTTATTTGGTTCTATATTAATGAATTTAATAACTAGTTTCTTATGTTGAAGGTGAGTCTTCCTTATCGTTTGTCCATGGTGTCTTGGCATTATTTTACTGTCTATATAAAATAAAAGATTTTCACCATTCATATCTCCACGGTCTATATGGAGATATGTTGGCTACCTGGTCGGGGGTTAAGGGAACTGTTTGGTAAGAGTCTTGCCTTGTTCAGTGTATAGATCCTGCAAGGACCTGGGTCAACTTTAGTAGGACCTCCTTCAATACCCACTGGTATTGGATGGCGGGGGTCCGAACTCCTTGATCCCCTCATATGTAAACTACTCTTAAAACTTTAACCCGGCTACTTAGGACTGTATCCCTGCTGACTCAGACTACTTAGCCAAGGGTAACGTCACCTCCAGAAGAGGGACCTACCACAATATGCATTAATAACTTAATTAGTTATCTTTCAATAATCCAACCCTTTAGGATTGTATCATTGCTGACTCACACTACTGGGTTGAGGGTGACGTCACCTTCAGAAGAGGGGCCTACTACAATAACTAAGATAATCTCTTAAAAAGTGCGGAAATAATCAAAGGTTACACTAAACACGAGTCGGATCCAAGTGATTCATCTTGTCTATCTGTTTTTATTTTATTTTATTTTTCAGCATTTTAGTTGATTTTTTTTTAGTTTAAAAACCTTTTTTCTAAACTTTTGATTTGATTGGACGTTGAGGATAAACCGGTACTAAAAGCTCTTGTGTCATTGGACGACCTCGGTATCTTACCAACACTATACTACGCTCATGATGGGTGCACTTGCCCCTATGTGTGTTTAGTGTTAGTAAATATCATGTTTTATAAATTTAAAACTTGGCTAAAAAGTGTTAAAGGGCTTAAAATATACATTAAAATTCTATAACACCACACGCACATCAGTTTTGCTTGAGGGTTTCAAGGCTTGAAAGCTTGAAAGGTTCACAGCAGTTGAGTTTTTTGGTTTTTGAATTTTGAAGAGACAGTTGATGTGACTAGTGGCAGTTTTTGTCAGGCGGCGGTTTAATAACCTACCGTGTAATGATAACGCCTCCTTCTCATTTATCTTTTAGAAGGAAAACAGTTTTTACACATTTCCTCCAAGTGCATTCCTTTTTCTCTTCAGGTTAGTTTCGATTTTACTTCTTCTTCTTATTTTCTTTTAGTGTGGGTGCTCGTAAGGATTTAGCAAAATAATTCTCGCGTTTAACCCAAGAAGAAGTAGAAGCTTTTTGCTTAGAATAAGGTATTGGGTTGAGGTTTAAACCGGTTGCACCGAGTTGTGATGTTTCAACCGATCGGTGTCCTCCTGGTTCTATTGCTCTGTAATGTCACCATTTTGAATTTTCTAATCTCCGTCATCCTTTTTCGAACTTTGTGTTGAATATTCTGGAATATTACCGTGTTTCACTTGGCTAGATCCATCCTCAGGTTCTGGCTAGGGTTATGCATTTTGAGGTTTTGTGCCGGGCTTCCGGATATGACCCAACCCTTCTGTCCTTTCGTCGCTTTTTCCCATTGGTCAAGAATGGTGATTGGTTCACATTTGAGACATCCCAAGTTGACACTTTTTTGGTTTCATCCATGGTTTCTAGTCTTGGTGTTTGGAAAGACCGGATTTTCTGGGTTTCGGATGAGGTTGTTCCTTTTAAAATGGTTTGGAGACATCCGGATGCCGTTCTTAATGAACCTGAACCCTCTGCTCTTCAGATAAATACCCATTTTCTTGAAACTCTCAGGGAGTGCCCTTCGAGGGTTTGTCCCTTTCCTGAGCCCTTACTAGTGTTGTTGGGCATTAGTAAGTTGTGGGACAAACTTGATCGAGATCCAGTGCTTCTGAGAGATGGCCAGGGTATGCATTTGTTCTGTTGTGCTATTATGTTCCTATTTCCTGTTTGTTTATACCCTTTATTTGTGTTTATTTTGTAGTTATGTTTGCACTTGACTTTGTGAAGAGCGATGACACTTCCGATGTTGTGTTTGGGGATGCTGCGGCTACACCTGGTGAAGAGGCAGTTGCTAGGGGGTCTGAGCATAGGTTCGAAGGTTTCGGTTATGTGAGTGTTCCAAACGTTAAGGGTTTCATGAATATTCTGGCTTCCAAGGTTTCTGTCCGTCGATCAAACCGTCGTTTAAAAGGTGCTAATCAACCCTCTGGTTCAGAGGCCATTGATATTAGTGATGACATTGAGGTGTCCACGGAGCAGGCTTTAAAGGTGGTGTGGAGAAGGGCAAAGAAAAAGAGTTGGTGGTTTCTGGGAAAAAGAAAAGGTTGGTTAAGAAGGGTGTTGCACCTGCTATCCAGGGTTCATCGGGTAAAAGCGTTGAAGGCTTGGAGGAGCCTGAATCTGAAGAGGTTTATGTTCCCAACTGGGGTGTGAAAGTTGGGGACAGTTTTAAGGATCCTGCCGTTTGTGCAGATGTGTTGGCTCATTTTGCTCCCCCTGGTTTTCGAAATACTATATCGGAGATGGACGGTGATCATTTTATCTCAAGGTTGATGTTGAGCTCTTGCAACCTTTATGCCCTCTTGGCTGAGGGTGTTACCCGTTTTACGAAGGGGATACAAGAATATGAAGAGGTTACGAAGAAGAAGGATAAAATGAAGGCTTCCATGGCTGCGATGAAAAAAGAGGTTGAGGGGTTTTCGAAAAAGGAGGAAGCTTGGGTGAAGAAGGTTGGTGAGTTGACCAGGAAGCATGAGATTGAGATGAATGACTTGAAGAAGAGCTTTGAAGCAGATATGATGAAATTGAAAGCTGATAGGGAGGCTTTAGATGTTCAGAAGAAAGCCTTTGCCGAGGAGAAGGAAGGCCTGAAGACTTCGGTCGTTCAAGCTACTGGTGATAACCAGTGGCCCATTGAGCAAGGCTTTCAACAGGTTGTCACTTATATCCTTCATTCTAATGAATTCAACTTTGCACTTGGGGAGGTCTATACCAAACTGCTGAACTACGGGAAACATTTGGGCCTTATTGCTGGTTTTAAACTTCACGAGTCTGGTCAGGCCTTAGAACAGTCTCCTATGTTTCGTCCTGATGCTTCTGGGATCTTTAAGGAGCCTGTTCAACAAATGGAGAGGCTAACTTACCCATATGTAAGTGAAGTTTCAACTTGTTTTGGTAAACCTCTTTCCGTCTTACAGGAGTTGAAACCGGCTGGGCTGAACGAGAAGGTTTGTGCTGAAGTGCTCAATTCCCTGTCCCAGAAACGTTCTCGCTCAGGAGATAGTAAGGAAACCTTCTCGGAAGATGCTGATGTTTCCAAGGAGGCAAGCCTCGAAGGTTCAGCGGTTGGAGGTGATGGTGGTCCAAAATCCAAGAAGGCAAAGAAGGCCAAAAAAGGTAAGAGTGGTGGTTCTGTGGCTTCTAAGCCTCTTGCTGACATTTGAACAACATTCATAGCTTTCTTAGCACCTTAAAACAATTTGATGGTTTGTATGTCTTTTTAAACAATTCAGGTTTTACAGAGACCCTTAAGGTTTCTGTTGATGGTTGTTAGCCCTAGTGGCTGTTTGAACAATTTCTATGTTTACAAACCGTTAAGGTTTGGTTGTGACTGTTTGAACATTATGTAGGTTTTGGAGCTCTTTGAGGCTTCTTATATTATGCTATTAGCTTTCTACTACATACCTTGTCGTGATTTTTCATATTGCTGCATGTTTTTGTAAGGCAGCTTGGTTAGGTACTTGTAGCTTGAAGCCTTCGAGGCTTCCGGTTGTTGCTTGATGTTTGTGACTTGGTGCTTTGCTTTGTATTTTTTATTTCGAGTTGCATACAACATTTTATTGTTGTGTTGTTGTTTTTCCCCTTCGATTGTCTTTATGTTTATAGAATTGTCTTTGTTGGTTTTGTGTTGTCTTTATGTTATTTATACCTTGAAGGGTTTAGTGCTGCAGTCACTTAGCCTTGGTATTTTTAACAAGAAAACATAGCACCTATCATATCTATCATTTTCCTTGGTTTGATTTTGGTTCGTAAGCCTGTTGATTATGATTTGTTTTTTGGGAAATCTTCTAAGGCTTAAGGAACATTTGGTGAAGGCTGGTCAGACCCGTCTATGAGACAAGTTTGTTTTTTGAAAATTTTATAAAGTCTCATGGAGTTGTATTGATTTAGGAACTCACCCCTTATACAGGTTCATTCAACCCTTGAACCTATTGAGCGATGTGGCCTGGGAGCTCATCCCCTTACATGGCCCTTTCCATGGAGTTTTTTGCTAGTTTCTCAACCTGATTTTAGGATAGAAAGACAAATTTGATAAAACTTCATCATTCATTCAAGAGATATTGTTGTTACAAAAAGGGGGTATGAGACAAGTCTTGAAATACAAACTAAACTTTCTTGATTAGACATGGAACCATTTAAGGGTCCTGCCGTTCCAATGTCTATGAAGCCTTTTACCCTCCGCGTCGGCCAGTTTATAGGATCCACCTTTGTGAGCATCAAGGATTGTGTATGGCTCTTCCCACTTTGGGCCAAGTTTTCCTTGGGTTTTTTTTTTGTTGGCCTCGTTGTTTCGAAGTACGAGGTCTCCTGGCTTGAAACGTTCATGTTTGACTCTTGTGTTGTAATAGGCTTCCATTTTTTGTTTGTACTTGGCTTCTTGAATAGCAGCTTGGTCGTGCGTTTCTTCGAGGAGTTGCAAGTTCAACATGGTCTCTTTGTTGTTTGCTTCGAGGTCCATGTTGAGTGTTCTTTGAGTCACAATTCCTATTTCAGCTGGAATCACAACTTCTGATCCGAACACCAAGCTGTAAGGTGTTCTTTTGTGGCTTGTTTTTTCCGTTGTTCGTATAACCCATAGAACGTTTGGTAACTCTTCGAGCCAATTATTTTCGTGCCTTCCCAATCGGGTCTTGATTCCTTCAACAATGCTCTGATTCATTCTTTCAACTTGGCCATTGGATTGTGGGTATGCAACTGAGCTGAATACTTGAGTTATTCTGAATTCCTTGCACCAAGTGCTAAAAGGCTTCTCAGCAAATTGTTTCCCATTATTCGTGACCAACACTCCCGGCAGCCCGAAGCGACAAATGATATTTTCCCAAACGAAGTCAATGACTTGTTTGCCCGAGATTTTTGCAAGTTGTTTGACTTCAGGCCACTTTGTAAAGTAATCTACGGCCACCAATAAAATTTTTACTACACCCTTGGCCGGTGGGAATGGACCAACAATATCCATTCCCCATTTGTGAAATGGCAAGGCTGAAGATATCGGAACGAGATCTTGTTTGAGGCTCTTGGGCACCGGTGCATGTATTTGACAAGCTTCACATCTCAGTTGTTCGGTGGTGTCTCGGTGCATGGAATGCCAAAAATACACGAGGTTCATTAGCTTAGCAACCACCGACCTTGCTCCAAAATGAGCTCCACATATCCCCTCATGAACCTCTTTGATCAGGTACTTGCTTTGTTCCGGGCCAACACATCTCAGTAATGGTGCAAGGTAACCTTTTTTGTAGAGGATTTCACCTTGCAACACATACTGCCTAAATTTAATTCGAAGCCTTTCGGCCTCTGTTTGATCAACGGGTAACTCACCATTTTTGAGGAATTTTTTAATAGGAGTCATCCAATTGGGGCCTTCTTCGGTGATTACATCTTGAACCTCCAATTCTTGAATCGAGGGAGTTTTCAACACCTCCACCAATACCTTCTTGGTAAGATGGGCAAAGGTGAGAGAGGCAAGTTTGCTCAAGGCATCGGCTCTCTTGTTTTGAGATCTTAGGACTTGCTTGATGGTACATGATTGGAACGTGTTCATCAATTCTTTGGACTTTTCTTTATACCTCTTTATGTTGGGCTCTTTTGAAACATAATTGTCGTTGACTTGGCTTGACACAAGCAACGAGTCCGTGAAGACCTGAAGCTTTAGAACCTTCATTTCCTTGGCTATCTTCAAACTAGCTATCAATGCTTCGTATTCAGCTTCGTTGTTAGTGGTCTGAAATTCAAGTCGAAGAGCGTATGTAAATTCTAAACCTTCAGGGTTGATCAAAATGAGCCCAGCTCCTGACCCTTCAACGCTTGAAGCTCCATCAGTAAAAAGCTTCCAGGCTTCAGGGTCAGAAGGTTCAGCAGTAGTTGTACTAACTTCCGTGACGGCTTGCTTTGGGACTTCCACAATGAAGTCGGCGAATACTTGAGCTTTTACAGCTTTTCTTGGAACATAGGTGATTTTGTGCTCACCTAGTTCCACAGCCCATTTGGCGAACCGTCCTGAATTTTCTGGTTTTTCAAGCACACTTTTGATGGGTTGGTCGGTGACCACTTGTATTGGGTGTGCTTGGAAATACCTCCGAAGCCTTCTAGCCGTTTGGACTAGGGCTAGAGCAAGTTTTTCTAGAGGAGGATACTTAATCTCTGCCAATTTTAAAGTTTTACTGAAGAAATAGACGGGTACCTGAACTTTGTTTCATTCGATGGTTAAAACCGCGCTTATTGCTTCTTCAGCAACCGAGAGGTAGACAGAGATCAGCTCTCCTGTTTCCGGGGCTGCAATATCCGGAAATGAAGCTAGGTGTTGCTTCATCTGGTTGAAAGCTTCTTCTGCTTCTTCAGTCCACTTGAAATCTTTTTTGTTAGAACACCCTTTAAGCGTTTTGAAGAAGGGTAAAGATTTTTCAGCCAGTTTTGAGGTAAAACACTTCAGAGCTGCAAGCTTTCCATTCATAATTTCTACTTCCTTTTTGCTTCGTGGGGGTTTGGTTTCAAGAACGGCTTTAACTTTGTTTGGGTTGGCCTTTATGCTTTGTTTTCCCACAATATGCCCCAGAAATTTACCTTCTTCAAAACCAAACGAACATTTCTCAGGGTTGAGTTTCATGTTAATCTTTCTCAAGTTTTGGAAAGTTTCTTGTATGTCGTCAAAAGCATTGTCAACCAGGCGCTGGTAGGTTGCACCCGCATTCTTAAGGCCAAAAGGCATCTTTTGATAGAAAAAGATATCTTTATCCGTGTGAAAAGCGGTCTTCTCTTCATCCTCTTCTTTCATAAGGATTTGATGGTAACCCTTGTAAGCATCAAGGAAACACTTGAAAGGGTAACCAGTGAGAGAGTCAACCTTGAGATCGATCTCCGGCAAAGGGTAATAATCTTTTGGGCATCCCTTATTCAAGTCCTTGAAGTCGATGCACATTCTCCAAGTGTTGTCGGGTTTTCGAACCATGACTGGGTTTGCAACCCAGGATTGATACTTGACTTCCCGGAGAATTCCAGCTAGGACAAGCTTTTCTACTTCTTGGCATGCTGCCAAGCTTCTTTCGGGGGCTAGACTTTATTTCTTTTGGACAACAGGCTTGACATCAGGTGGTATTTTCAGCTCATGTTCAGCAATGCTTCGAGGGATACCCGTCATGTCTTCTGGGCACCAAGCAAAGACATCGCTATAGTGTACTAGCAGCTTTTCAAGGTACGAGAGGGTCTATTGGGAAAGGCTTGTATTAACCCTTATCCTTTGTTCAGGATATTTGGGGTTTATGGTCAGCCATTGCTTTTCATCTTCATTTTTTGAGTTTTCCCCTTCAACCATGTAAACCTCTTGAGTGGGTTGGAGGGTTGCAATCCCTCTCTCGGTGGGGAACTTCACGGTTCCATGACCAACTGAAACAGCCATGTAGAATGCACATTGCCCTGGCCTTCCTATGATGACATCATAATTGGAAGGGATGTTGATAACCACGAAAGTAAGAGGTTGAACTATTTCCATCTTGCCTTCACTGAAATGGATATCAAGGGTTAGTTGTCCTAAAGGCTTGAGGGGTATGTCGGCAATACCTTTTATAGAGGTTCCAGATGGTTGAAGCTTTGAATGTTCTTCGTTGCTCAAGCGATTGAAGAATTTTTCAAACATGATTTCAGTGGCTGCCCCTGTGTCGATGTAGGCTTTGCTTGTCTTCATTGTACCCACAGTTGCTTCAACCACCAAAGGGTTTGAGAGTGGGTCCCTTTTCAATGGCGGGAAGCAGACACACTGAAGCTCCCAAGCTTCCAACCATTGCCGTTTGTGGGGAACCTTTTTATCGAAATCCTCCATATTAACCTCCTTGCTTTTTTCCTTTAGCTATCTTGTCCCTTACCCCTTTCACCAAGTGGGCAAGCTCTCCGAACTTGATAGCTTCCTCAATCCTCTTTTTGAGTTGAAAGCAATCGTTAGTATGGTGACCCTTTTTCTCATGAAATTCACAGAACTGGGTGGAATTTTCGTTCTTTTTACTTTTGGGTAGAGGTCGAGGAGGTCGGAAGCTTTGTTTCACTTCTTCTGTAGCAAGGATCTCCTATGGGGTTTTTGTAAGAGTTGTAAAGTTTACAGTCTTCTCCCTGCTCGGAGGGTTCCGACCTTCAGGCCTTCGTTGCTCTGAGCTCCTGGGACGTCTGTCATAGGAATGAAAATTCCCTTTCTTTCTAGCGGGGCTGTTACCTCGCCAGCTAGATCCCATTTTTCTTTGTTCCTTTATGTCGACAGCCTCCTCTCCTCTAATGTGGGCTTCGGCCCTCTCGAGAGCTTCTTCCAAGGTCTTTGGTAGGGACTTGTTGAAATCCCTTGTAAGATATTTGGAGGTAATGGTGTTCATGAAACCCGCCACTCTCATCTTATCATCTGCCCCCACATACGTCAGACCTTCCTTTTTATATCTTTCTATGAACTTCCGAAGGCTTTCGTCATCTCTTTGTTTTATCTGGAAAATCACCATAGCATCTTTAACGTACCGCCTCTGCTGTGAGAAATTGGCCAGGAACCCTTTGCTTAGGTCGTCGAAGCTTCGAACGCTTCTGGCAGGCAGGTCGTTGAACCATATCCTGGCTGACCCAATAAGGGTCTGCATGAACATGAGGAAGCATTCAACGTTAGACCATTTCTCGATCCTAGCAGCACCAGTAAAGATCTGGAGGTGATTCTTCGAATCCTTGGTTCCGTCGTACGTCTTGATATGAGATGGAATCTTGATCTTTGTTTGGAAGTCATAATCAACGATTTGTTGGGAGAAGCAGGAAAGGTTGCTAGGTTTATAGGGTTTAGCAAGGTCTTCCTCCACCTTTGAGTTATGACTTGTTGTTCCCTGGTGGATACTCAACACTTGGTTGATGAATTGGGACCAAGGAAAATGTGCCATCATCTGGACCATCATCTGCGGCATCATATTAAAGCCTTGAAGGCTTTCAACGGTAGTTGTGTGATTTGTTCCCATAGGAGTGCTCATGGCGGCACTCCGAGCCAAAGGTAAGACTGTTAAGACTTGTTCCCAGGTTGTGAAGAAAACAATAGGAAGGATGTTGGGCTTGGCCTCCCATGAGCATAAGGGGTAGGGTTGAATGGTTGGCTTGTCATACTCGGACCAACTTCAAAGTGAGAAGTACTTGGCTGTGAGCTAGTGAAAGGAGGTGGTGGTGGACCGGGTGATAGTGGGGGTTCCAGCTCGTCATAATCTAGCCTTATTCTCACTCCCTTTTCCCTTTCTTGGCTCACATGTTGATTGAAAAGAGATCTTAGTTGAAGAAAGTGTCGAGCTACTCCCTTTGGCGTCAAATCAACGCGTTCCAGAGTATTCAAAACACCAACTAGAGGAGAAGGTACCCCTGATCGGGATGGTGTCGGTGTTTGAAAAGATGTAAACTCAGAGAACATGGTTCCCGATGGAGTACTTCCCGGTGCTGAGAGGGGTGTAGACACAGCCAGTGACATTTGGCCAGTGTTAGGTGTAGGAGTTCGTGACACTTGATTAACTTCTCTGGGAGATTCACTTTGTGACATGATGATTTTTGAAAGAATGGAGCTATACTACTGGTCTTTTGAAGAAAATAAGCGGCGTAGCCCCATGGTGGGCGCCAACTTGTCGATGCAACAAATACAAGACCAATGATAGTGATTAGTCTGGTTAGGCAAAAGGCTTGGAGGGTTCTGGTTTACCTAACGCAGGTCGTGGGGTCCCCCCACGTTTGCAAGACGTGGAGAGAGGTTCACTAGTTATGTTTGTTATTTGTTCGAGATCTTTGGCTGAAAGATGTTCAACCTTGGATGCAGGAGCAAATAGATTGTGTGTGTTGAAGTGAAGAAGAGAGACTTGTATGAAACAAGTGCTCGAGAGACAAGAAGGAAGATCAGAGATCCCAAGAGATCTAGGTTGATCCGGAATGTTTGAAATGTATTAAATGAAGTGTCATTTATAGAGAAAGAGGTTTCTCAAGGGGGAAACCTTTGACCAGTGAACCCTGCTTGCAGTGGAGGACTTACCCTTTTAGGGGTTGAAGCATTTGGACCTGCGGATAAAAGAGGTCTCCCTGTGCACACGTTTTGCTTTTGCGGCTGTGGAAGAGTTGTTCAAGTAATCAGTGAGGTGACTGATTACTGTACACGTGCTGTTCACCTTACTTCCCGGGCTTTAAACCTTTGAACCTTTTAACCCTTCAAGCTATTATGTACTCTTAGTCATTTTATTGAGGCTTGAGCTACCCCCGTCATCATGGATCAATCTCCTGGATACAAAAAAATATAGAGAGCATTTTATATGTTATTGAGTGATTATTTGTCTAATATAAGGAAAAAAATTTAAATCACAAAAAATAAGATATAAGAGAAAAATGTTGTATGATCTGTCTCATTAGTTAATGAGAAGCTTTTTTGGTAATCCCAATCAAAGTTGATTAGTAAGGGGGAGGAGGTGGTTATCACTTGCAAAAATTCCATCATTCACAACATCCAATCAAATGCTGTTATGTCATCAACCATTATTTCATCACTCACAACCTTTTTAGTGGCAACGATCATCACTCACAACACCCAACAATAAACCCTCACACCCCCTCACATCCATTTATCACTCACAACCCATCAAGCGTGAAAAAAATCACGGAACATCTCCATCACTCGTTAACTTTGTTGGTGGCGGTGGGAATTTGTTGACTTCCACACGTGGTAGATTCCCCATCACGGAGAAAAAGCCACCACCCCCAGTCCCCTAAGACATGAGAAGACCTGTACACCGTGATCCTTAGGCCTGAGGGTGTGGAGGGCGCCACCCCTGTCACCTCACCACGATAGCGTCGGAGGAGCGCCACCGTTTGTCCGTCACCATGGTAACGAGGAAGAAGCTTATTTGCAGGTGGGGCCCACATCATTTCATCCAATAATTTTTTTTTAATTTTGTTAAATAGGGGGCTTTATCCCCACACCCTGCAAGTTAAGGAAAGGGGCCCTAACGCTCCCTGTCTGACGTGGATCTAACGTGGCGTGATAAAGCCCCTAGAGGCTTTATCCCATACCCTCCAGCCTTACCATAAAAGAGAATATGTATTCGATGATCTTATCAATTTAAAGGAAAACTAGAAAAACAACTCTTAGTAATTATAAGATTTTATGCTCTCTACGTGGTGACATCTTTACTCTTTAATTTATTTCTTGTTCTTTAATCTACAAATTTGTTAAAAGAAATATTAATTTGTTCAAATAAAAAAACATAATTTGTAACACCTCGAAATACTAAATATCGATTATCAAGTTAATTATAATTTTTAACATGAAGTGTTGTGACTAGGAATATTAACTTAGTTAACATTGTTTTCTATTAATGAAGGTTAAGTAGGTTAAAAGCAAACAAACATAACTAACCAAACCTAAGAGACTAAAGTTGATTAAGTGTGAAAGATGTTATGTGACTAACCAAACCTAAGGGACTAAAGTTGAGTAAGTGTGAAAGACGTTGTGTGAAAGAGGGAAAAACAAATTTCTAGAAATTGGGTATGTGTGTGGTTCCACATAGTAGTGCCAGACGAAATTCATAAGATGTTAGAAATGGAAGATGATCATGATCCGGTTGAATAAGTTCGAAATCCGAATTCAAACAATGTCGAAACAAGGGATCCATCCAGCATGCGTATTTACATGTTTTGTGTTTTCCAACATGCGCGATTATTTTTCTATAATATGCGTGATTAGCAAAACATATTATTACTAGATTTATATAACATGATTCATTACATAATTATAACATGCATGATTATCAATTCACACTATTATTAAATTTATATAACATGCTTTATTACATAATTTTAACATGTGGGATTAGCAAAAACACATTATTACTTGATTTATACAACATGCGTGATTATTTTTTCTATAACATGCGTTATTAACAAACACGCTGAGCAGAGTAAAAAATGACCCCGGTAAGTTGAAGTGGAGTGCTATAGCAGTCTATGAGGTTCTGTGGCAATGGGAGGTTTATGGCTTAATTGTGTGTAGAATCCGAAGCGAGAAGAATGTGTGTTGAATCGAAAGCAAAAAACTGAGAGGTTTTAGGGGTAGAATTTCGCTCCAATTTGGTATTCAGTTTCCAAATCTCGTATGATAAATGAGATAGTGAAATTGACAATTATGTCCTTTTCTCCTAAATTTCTATAAGAATGTTTGCTTACTACGATCGTGCCATCTCGTCTAATTAAAAGCAGATTGTATCTAATCATGTGGTTGTGGTTATCGCGTACGCAACGCACGATAACCAACATTGTACGTTAACCGCCCCTATATATATAGTGATGTTTATTGGGGAACAATGGGGAACTAACTTAAACGAACTCCGATTGGACTCATTCCAGCGGCGTTAAAACCGGCTCGTCGAACCCTAACTATGATCTCTTAACCCTAAACCCTAAATATATTAGGGTTTTGATTTTAGGGTCTTATATTAGGGATTTGCTTCAGGGTTTAGTTTTAGGGTTAATCATTAGTATTTAGGGTTTAGCCATTTGTGTTTAGCTTTTAGGGTTTATAGTTTAAAGTTCACGGTTTATCTTAGGTTTTAGCTTTATGATTTAGGATTTAGGAAGATATCCTAGTTAGGGTTTGACGAGACGGTTCCAACGCCGCTGGAATGAGTCCAATGAGAGTTCGTTTTCGTTGGTTACCCACTTTTTTAGTGTTCCCCAACGAACCCTCCCATATATATATATATATATAGAATAAGTATAATGTACAAAAGGCCTTATCCTACATTATCGTACGCGACAAAGTATATAACATGCGTAATTACATTTTTGATCAAAATAACGTGCGTGATTTGGATCCCATGCGTGATTTTCCCAAAAAAACTAACCCCCATGCGTGATTACATGTCCAAAGCGTGATTATTCCCCTGATCGGACGGTTACGCGCGTCGCGTACATGATGTACGATAAGGCTTTTTGTATGTTAACCTTTCCCTATATATATATATATATATAATTAAGTTGATGATTATGGTAATTTTGTTTTGTATATGGGATTTGAACTTGAAGGGGAAAAAATTGTGTAAATTTATAGGGTTGCATTAATAGAATAAGTTAAATCCATATGGACGAGAATTGACATGACAAAAGGGCAAAATAGTCCTTTTACTTTAAACATGAGATGCCGTTGGAAGAAGGTTGAAAGGTGTTGAAAAATGCAAACGTCAATGGGCAGGTTTTCATATCTTTTTAGGGGCGCACAAGTTGATTTTTGCGCCTTACCATACTATAGGATTGCAAATTGACTTTTACTTAGTCTTTCATTAAAAATTTAAAATTATACGCAAAAGAGGAAGTTGCTCTAGATTAGAGAAGGCTCATTCTATTTACACCCCCCCTTATTACTTTTTACACCCCACTCCTCTCACATACTTACAGGTGGGGCCCGCATGGGACCGACAGTTTTCCTCTCACAAGGGGGGTATAATCAGGAGGGGGGAGGGGTGTGTTTAGAGTGAGCCTAAAATAATATTCTGATAATAATTTTTTAACGACTCTTATAGTTTTATCATTTATTGATACAACTGCCTTTTGACCAACTCTCTTGCCCTTTCGTCCCTCCTTTGACTAATTTACTTTTAAGTTTTCAACATCTCACATTCCTTCTACATATTGCATGCGGACTAGGCGGAACCAGAGGGGGTCAAGAGGGTCAGCTAATCCTAATCATCATATGATCATCATAATTTATTAATTTTTTATATAGAAAATCAGAGTTTTAAAGAAGCAAACATAAAATGGACCCCAAATTTTTAACATGTGAAGAAAATAAGCTTATGATGACCCTCCAACTAAAATGTTCTGGTTCCGCCACTGCTTGTGGGCATCTTACTTTATTATAGTATAATTAAAATTAAATTATGTAACTAAACACTTTCAACTAAAAAACGTTATCCATTACTTTGAATACAAGGTTTAGGTTTAGCCTTTTTGTGTGTACCTAAACGGAAACCACAACCTCCAATTATTTGGGTCATTTTCAACCTAATAAGTAATAACCTCGATTCACGGTTCGATCGTGAATCAATGCAATAGAACCGGGCAAGTTTTTTAAAATGAAACAAGACAAAAGTTTCAAGTCAATAGCAACGTTGTTCACTCATGTACATTTGACTGAAGACATGTACAGTAGAAACTCGATAAATTAATATTCGATTATTTAATAAACTCTCTAAGATAATATTTTTTGCCGGTCCCGACTCGTGGATAGGGTGCTAAATTAATAATTCGCTAAAATTATAAGATAATACATTTTTGATAATTTCTTTAGACCCCATATAAAATATAAATTAATAATTCCTTATATATAGCATATTACATGAATGATTTATGAAGGTTTCTTGAAAAATGACTCAATTGTCTTTTGTTTTTTGTTGAAATCAATTTCCCCTTGAATCTCGTTTCTAATTTTCCTTAGCATGGTAAGAACTTCTGGTGTTGTTTTCTCATAGCTCAACAAGAAATTGTTCAATGTGATTGCCGCTTTAATAGCTTCGTTTCGCGAAAGGGGCTCCATTGTAGAACTTTCATCATCTTCTTCATCGATATCATCTTTATTAATTCCAATAACGCTTTCAATAATTTCTTCATCAGTCAACAACTGTGCAACTACATTTTCTTCTGGGTGAGTCAGAACATCTTCGACATCCATTGCATTGCGATAACCCAACTCTTTGATCAAATTCTGGAGTTCTTAAGTGCTTTCACCACCTTCATCTGAGTTCTCAAAAGTCATGTTATCTGTTGATCGAAGTTTACAATGACGAAAACAGTTCGCAATTATATTTGCACGAACATCCATCGTCCATGCTGAAATTGCAAGATTCATTGCATCTAATACATTTATTTTTGCTGGATTTGGAACCCCTAATTCATAACCCTCCAATAGACTTCTATAAAATCGACGACGATAATGCATCTTAAAAGCTCGTATGATCCCCGCGTCACAAGGTTGAATTTTTGAAGTTGTGTTTGGTGGCAAAAAAAATAATTCAACATTTCGTAATCCTTCAATAATTTTTGGATGAGCAGGGCAATTATCCACAATCAAGAGAATTTTTCTTCCAACCATTTTTTTATCAAGTTGGCGAACATATTCTTCAAATAACACACCAGTCATCCAAGCTTGTTTGTTAGCACGGTACTCACAGTTCAGACTGTTCAAGTTTACATTCTTGAAGTACCTTGGTTTAGCATATTTCCCAATAATCCATAAAGGAAGTTTTTCCGAACCGTCCTCATGACAGCAAATAGCAACAGTTAGTCTTTCCTTGTCTTGTTTTTTTCCTTCAAGCTGCATTGTTGCAAGGGAATGATCCGGTTGAAGTCTAAAAAACAAACCTGTTTAAGATCAAAACGTGTAAATAATTACATCACTAAAGTACAAAATCTAAAATAAAATAATAAAAAAACAAACCTGTTTCATCCATATTAAAGATGTCTTTCATTTCAAACTGATCAACTTTGTCTCTTATGGATTTTAATTTGTCCTCCATGCCCTCCATTTCAACAGATCCACTCTCTCCAAAACGCCGGAAAATTTTAATTCCATATCTTGCTTTGAACTTTCCCAGCCAACCAATAGAAAAAGTAAAGTCTGAAGTATCCACTGGATACATATCTTTCATGAACTTCTTCGCCTTCTCGATGATTGGTTCACCTGTCATATTCACATGTTCTTGATATTGAAGAATCCATGTTGTGTGTATGATTTGTTTGTGTTAACCTATTTTGATCTTGTATTTATATAGAAAATATTTTTAATGTCCATAAAGTGATACATTGAACACAAGAAGCATAACAAGGTGGGAGGTTGAAGGTTTCTTTCAAATTGGGCCGTTCATTTGATATACATGCATTGTATACAATAATTAAGTGGAAGCTTGAAAGTTGTTTGTAAACTAAGTATTCTACTATAAATTAATAAAATATTAATCAATATATAAATTAATAATTATTAATTTATCGATTAATTAATAACTCTTTTAATTAATAAATTTTGGTGGTCCTAAGTGTATTATTTTATAGAGTTTCTACTGTAAACCCAAATGTTATACACATGTGACCGAAGGTTCATTTCTATAATGAAACAACACAAAGTTTTAACTCTACTTATATGATTATTTTCTTGAATAGTACAAACTTTTTTTTTTTTAATCCCTAACAAAGCTAATAAAAAAGAAGACATGTATACGATGATCCCTACTATATTACAAAGAATATTTGTATTTAGTGATCTCAATCAACTTATATAAAGCTAGTGGATAAACAACTAATGGTTAAAGATCAAGTAGTTGATGTAAGCAACACCTATGAAAAAAAAAAAAATTAAATGTAATATATTGAATTGAAAAGTGAAATCCAAGTAACACCCTAGTTTTTTTCATTTTTGGTTGTTAACGACACATATAAGCAAATAATAAGTAGACATGAGAACAAAAGTGAGATAAACTCCGATTCACTCTAAAGTAAGGTTCAAGCCCATGCTTCTTTGGAGAGGAATTTATTCTTTACAAACTATTCTAAATTGTTTTAAATTTTTTCTGAATAATTATTCTAAGTATGTTACTTTGTACAAACCACAGGTATTAACTTTTCATTTTGTAACGTTTGGAGGTATTAACGTTATTTGTAGGTTTAAAATCATATTCTATTAGTATCTAAGTATGTTATTTTGTGCAAACCATAGGAACTAACTATGTAATTAACTCTTATTATTATTATTATTATTATATTTAAACTCACTCATTTTTAAATCAACTATCTTAATAAATCACTTATTTTAGTTATATTATTATTATTATTATTATTATTATTATTATTATTATTATTATTATCATTTTTAAATCAACTAATGTTTTTAGTCATATACTCTTAGTTTACTATTATTTTTAATAAATTAATAAATGCTCAAGGTTTTGGATTAGTTCATGATATCTTACGTATATTAATATTAGAGTTAATTGCCAGAATCATCTCTGGGATTTGGGCAGGTTTGTCATTTTCGTCCAAAATGACATGTAACATCCCGAAAATACAAATTTTTATATTTGTATTTAGTTGCAAATAAATTAGTAAAAAAATAAACTAACTAGTAATAGCAGTAACCTAGTTAGGTGATGACATATGAGTAGTTAAGGAGTTATAACAAAATAAAAACGAAAGATGAGGGACCAAATATGCTTAAATTGAAACTAATTTTAATAAAACAAAAAAATTAAAATCTCAAACACACTGATGTGTGTGAGATCGACCAGACAGGAGGGAAGGGGGCGACCAAGCTCTTCAAAACCCTAAATCCCACAAAACTCTTAAATTGAAGGTGCAAATCTGATCCAAAACGAAATCCGAGTTGAGATTAGTGACCCCCATTGCAAGGGGATTGAAAGGTATGTAAAATTTGATGAAAATTCTCCGTTTGAAATTCTCATGAATTTGGGAAATCCGAAATTAGATGATGCATGTTTGTTATTTGGATTGAATAGGGATGATATAGTGTCTACGAGTAAAACCTAGACAACAACATGTGAAATTATGTCTAAATTCAGGAAATTTCATGAACACATTGAAGGTGGTTTATGGGTTTTGTGAGAAATAGATAAACACTAGGATTATAGCGGTTGTTCTAGTGTAATCTAAGATTTGTTAGTGATTTCAGAATTATAGAGGCTAAAATTTATGTTAGATAATTGATTGATGAAAATTTGGGCTATATGACAAGTTGAGAACTTGTCATATAAATAGTGTGAAAATTCTGCCCATAATGTGTTTGTGGAAATGCCTCAAAGAAGACTTAAAATGAAAATTTAAAGTTAAAACGCATAATTTCGATATTTCGGTAAAATATGCGATACATGATTTGCAAAGAGTTCTAAATGTACCATGATTGAACTCTATAGGAAAGGATACCGGAGCGTCAAGTGGACAAGCCGGTGGCGACTTGCGTTTAAAGGGCGTGCTTTGAAGGTATGTAAATTGACCCGTTACATTAAACGAATTGTTGTTAAACTATGTGTAGTCGCATTGTGGAATAGAAATTGTGTTGATTTTAGTGACCGTGATAGTTACTTGAAATTAATAGGGTTAGAATTGATAAGGAACCGTTTGGTAGTCATCATACTGGAGGATTTCCACAAGATGAGCCAACGGGTCGAATAATAGTGTAAATTGTAGTATTAGTGTTTTAATTAGTTAGCAATGGCGATATCAATCACAAGAGCATTAAACCATGGGATTGGATAATGGGCATAAGGCGCCATAGGCTTACTTGTGAAATGGTAGAAAATTGGGTAAAGTTAGAGTGGGTCGAATAAATGCATAGTGACATATAGTCTTTCGGTCCGTAAATCAAATTTTCGGTATGATAATTGTAATAGGCACGTCGGTAATGAATTTACAGACGTATAGGAAAAAGAATCACCTAAAACGGACTTACGAGTCAAAAGTTATGGCCAAACGAAGTTAAAAATCTGAATTTCCGGAGCTGGCAGCAAGTGCAGCTCATAGAAAATAACCTGCTGGAAAACCTCATCCCCTGCGCCACGCGAGGACCTGTCGCGCCACGCGACAGGGTAAAGTTTTATTCTTTTTATTTTTTGAATGTTTCAATGCTTGGGACTTGTTTATACATTTCATGTAAACGTCAAAACTAACATTTTAAGTGGTTTTGACCTTAGGTGATAATGGAAACTAACCGGATGGCGATCGAGCAAGCTTTTGAAGAACCGAACACAATTTGCAAGCTTCCGCGTTAACTAAGTCTATGTTTAAATAATACTTTTGGGATGACTTCGTCTAGATAATGCTTTTGATGTAAATGAATTGTTAATCAAGTTTCGAATGTTTAAACTAGTCGGTAGTTGACTAGTAGGCGTTACTTTGAAACTTTTATTTCGTACTTTTGTTAAACCAAGGTACTATATATCTAAAGTTTAGTATCTTTTATTAGACTTATATTAGAATTATAAACGAGTGTTACAAGTTGGTAATCAGAGCTTAAGGTTGTCAACAAAGTGTTCGGTTCAAGCTTGATCGATCGTCCGGTAAGAATTAATTTATTATTTTAGTAGATTATATCTTATGTAAGAAATGAGAAGTGATTTGACGTGCATGGGAAGAGTGTGTAAATTCACTCAAACCCGGAAAGTGCACCAAATGTGAACGGTTAAAGCAAGTTGGGAACTTGGCTAAACCGAAACAAATGAAGTAATGTTATAAAGGAAATGTTTAACGTTTAATGTAAACATTTCAGTTTCAAAATGTCGGACGGAAATGATGATGATCCGGTGCAGACAAGCACCGAACAAATGAAAGAGATAATTGCCGAAGAAGTGGGGAAGGCAATCGAAAGTAGTCTATCCGGGTTTATAGATAAAATTCAAAAAACGGTGTTGTCACTTGTCGAAGAGCGAGTCAAAAGGTTGGAGGATAGTGTCAACCTTATGAAGGAGAAATCGGGAGAACGTAAAGGGTGTTCATACAAAGAATTTATGGCGTGTAAACCGCCAATCTACAACGGGGAGGTTGACCCAATAATTTGCCAAAGATGGTTGGGCGACATCGAAGGGGTGTTTGAAAGGACCCATTGTGATGAAAGTGACTTTGTTGCTTACGGAACGGGCCAGTTGAGAGGTCAAGCCAAAGATTGGTGGGACAATAAAAAGAATGAAATAGGAGCCGAAGCGGCGAGAGCCATGACATGGGAGGAGTTTAAGACGCTGTTTCTTAAACATCATAGTCCCAAGGCGGTCATTAATAAAATCAAGGAAGATTTCATGCAACTTAGGCACAAGGGCGAGACCATAGACAAGATTACGGCGACGTTTATGGATAAGATGAAGTTTTGTAGTGAATTGGTGACGAATGAAGAACAGAAAATATACTACTACTATAACATGTTGAGCGCTGAATATAGGGAGTTTATGACTCCTTCAAAATACGAGACCCTTACCGAAATCATAAACGTTGCTCGGGAACGGGAAATCGAGTTAAAGAAACAAGTTGAAAGGGGAGAGCGAAGGTCACAGGATGTGAATCCAAGCCCTACAAAGAAAGCTCGAACTGGAGAATCGGGAAAGAAGGTGGATGCTAAAGGCGGGTCGCCAAGTTGCAAGGTGTGTGGAAAGGGGCACAAGGGTGAGTGCCGCTTCAAAGACAAGCCGTGTCCGGTATGTGGGAAGACGGGACACACCGCATTGTTATGTTCCGGAAAGGTTTCCGTCTGCTATAAATGTTATCAGCCCGGCCATAAAAAGTCTGAATGCCCAGAATTGGTTGGAAAGAGAGACACTAAAGAATCTCCAACGGAAGCTCCAAAGGCGAAAGCTAGGTCCTTCCAACTTACAGCAGTCAAAGCAAAGACAGAACCCGATGTGGTCTCAGGTACATTCGCAATAAACTCAATCCCCGCACGTGTATTATTTGATACGGGTGCGAATAAATCCTTTATTTCACATGGATTTATTCGACATCCTTCATTTGTATTGACAAAGTTACCCATGCCTTTAGAGGTTGAGATAGGAGATAACAAAAGTTTCATAGTTTCTGATGTTTGTCGAGGCTGCAAATTAAGCATCGATGATGAAGAATACCTGGTAGACCTAATCCCGATGTCAATGGGGGAATTTCAAGTAGTCGTTGGGATGGATTGGCTATCTCAGCACCACGCAAAGGTCGTGTGTTTTCGTAAGGAGATAAAGCTAATATCTCCGAGCGGGAAACACGTCACTATCTATGGCGAAAAAGGAGGCAATCCCATAATATGCTCGATGTTGAAAGCCCACAAGCTTATGAAGCAAGGATGCAAGGCATTTATGATATACGCGAATGAGCCCGAGAAGGAATCACTGAAAGTTGAAGATGTACCGGTAGTACGGGACTATGAAGATGTGTTTCCGGAAGATTTACCGGGGATACCGCCCGAACGGGAAGTAGAGTTCGGGATCGAATTGATTCCGGGCGCAAAACCCATAGCTAAAGCACCGTACCGACTCGCACCGTCGGAATTACAAGAGTTGATGTCCCAGATTCAAGACCTGCTTGACAAAGGATTCATAAGGCCGAGTGTGTCTCCTTGTGGCGCACCGGTACTGTTCGTGAAAAAGAAAGACGAAAGCATGTGCATGTGTATCGATTACCGGGAGTTAAACAAACTCACGGTAAAGAACCGATACCCGCTTCCGAGAATAGATGATCTATTCGACCAATTACAAGGTGCGACTTGGTTTTCAAAAATTGACCTTAGATCGGGGTATCACCAACTAAAGGTCAAGGAGGAAGATGTGCCGAAGACGGCTTTCCACACGAAATACGAACATTACGAATTCCTCGTGATGTCATTTGGGCTGACAAATGCACCCGCGGCTTTCATGGACCTCATGAACCGGGTTTGCAAGCCAATGTTGGATAAATCAGTCATCGTGTTTATCGATGATATTTTGGTGTATTCAAAAAGTGAAGCTTCTTAGGGCTTGCGGGGTACTATAGGAGGTTCATTCAAGATTTCTCTAAGATTGCGTCGCCACTAACAAAGTTAACCCGGAAGGAGGAGAAGTTCATTTGGGGTGTTGAACAAGAAAAGGCGTTTCAGACGCTAAAAGAGAAGTTAACTCAAGCTCTGGTATTAACGTTGCCGGACGGAGTCGAGGACTTGGTAGTTTATTCGGATGCCTAATTATCGGGGCTCGGATGTGTTCTGATGCAACGAGACAAAGTTATAGCTTATGCCTCGAGGCAATTGAAGATACATGAGAAGAAATATCCAACGCACGATCTTGAATTGGCTGAGGTGGTATTTGCGCTAAAGATATGGAGGCTGTCACACCCCAATATTTCCACGTATTACCGGTGGACCCAGTGAGGAGTATCGTGACATAGTTGATATCATCATAGTCAAACAACACAATTTTAAATGCACAGCGGAAGCAAAAGATAAATATATTACAAACCGATATAAAGTAATATCCAAATATTACAAACGGAATGTAAAAAGATCCACAGGCGGATCATATAAAAAGGAAACATAGTTCATCATATTTATATGCATCCAAGCTTGTGAGACTCTTATTGATGCTAAGGAGAGGCCAGCCTATTACGAGTAGTACCTGCACTTAACCTTTTTGGGAAAATACGTCAGTTTACACTGGTAAATACAATTAACTGACTCATTTTGAAAAGGTTTAATAAAATTGATTTGAATGCACGTGGCACAAACTTTTTATAACTTGGGATAATTATTTGAATATAATACTTGTAAAAGAATTACATGTTCCTTATGCGTTCATTAGCTCGATCCGCAGACCGGGTTAAAGATCAATAGACACACCACATTATTTATTTAGGCACTGACAGGTGTACGCCTACACCCCGTTCTTAGGTCGTGGCCATTTCGTAAAATGATGCCAAGGATATCCGGGACATGGTCATTAAGCCCCCAAAGGCTTTAAGCAAACAAAACAATTTAAACGGGACACTTCAATGATTTAACCTTCATACGATTAAAGATTCAATTCCCGACCAAGCGGTATTTGTATATACCGTACCCCAAGCCCGTATAAGGGAAAATAAGTTAAAAGTATTTACCTAAGCTAAATATAAATTCAATCCCAGCCGTATCAAATCAGCAAGTACAGATAGCTTTTACTGGGCTCCTAAATCTGGAACGAAGGTTTTTAATAACCTATTAGAATCCTAACGGGTCTTTAATTAAGCCTAAACTTAGACCAGTTAGTTTTAAAGAAAGATACGGTTCGTACGCATGATTAAGCGAAGACCGGAATAGAATGTGATTTAGACCCGACAAATTTGAAGGGTTGTATAATATGGGTAATCTAAACACATTCTGGATTTTGAGATAAAAACGATAAGGTTTGACCCGTTTCGGCTAATTTATGCAAACTAGCTACATAAACCGAACCGAATGCGCAAGAAGCGTAACGGGTAACCATAAGAGTCATATACAGGTTTCCTAAGTTAATATGCCTTAAATATGTTGTGATATCAGTAGGATACCTTCCATTATGCCCAAAACAAGTTTAATCTCAATTTAAGCTCCGTAGGGGTATTTTGGTCATTTAAAAGATTATAAAAAGATTAATTTTAATTCTGAGACTCGGGTCTGAAATAATCAGTAAAACAACTTAATTTAATAGGTTATATCAGCTGGTGATAAGTCTTATATGCCAAAATGGTTTTAAACCCATACTAGGTGTTTAATACGCGTAAAAAGCCGTTTTAAGTGATTTCCGGGTTATACAGAAAATCTGAGTTTTCTGATCAGGTTATAAAGTTCAAAATACTTCATTTATTATATAAAATCAGTAGCAATTGGATTGGTGTCAAAATACTATGTAAAACTCATTTTATACACAAAAAGGGTATAATCGGTATTTACCGAATCAAGGCCATAACCTTAGGTTATGATCTGGTTAAAAATAATTAAAAATCTTCAAAAATCTCAAAATATTATATTACATCAGTGGGTAAAAGGTTTGGTGTCAAAAATTGGGTTTAGATAGGCTTTACGCTAATTATGCCTTTTAATTAACAAAAAGCTTTCAAATTACGCTATTGAGCATAACTCCTAATCTAAACCTCCAACTGATGTGAAATTTTAGAGACATGTTTATAAATCAGTAATAAAGAATATTGTCCTTTCACATTTCCAAAATTCTCATTTTATGGTCAAAATGGCATATTGGTCAACATTAGGCAATTAACGGAAACGTGTAAACAAAACGGACAATCAAGGAACCAATCACAGAGGGTTATACCATCATGTAGCCTGGTCCTAAGGAAGCTCTAAGGCATTTCTAAACCCATCTAAAACGGGTCAGAACTGAAGTCAAAGCAAAAGTCAAAGTTTGTGACTTTCGGTTTTGAAACGGTTCTAAACGGAAAATTGTCGGGTCGAACATGCTTAGACATGTTCTTACATTTATTACTAAGTTATATGAGTGATAAAATAGGTTACATGTCTTCTACATTGCTTAATTACATGTTAATTCGCAAATTAAGTTTCTGTTGACTTTTTATAAACAACTTTGACCCGACAAATGACCTAGTTAGAGTGGGAATCAGAGGGTGCCCTTTTAAGGGTTTAAATCCCACATAATTACCAACTTATAACTACCTTTAATTTAACTAAACACTGGACCATTAGTGATTAATCGATAAGTCAAACCTTAATTACGACGGTTTGACTTTTAAGCTAATAACTAAGCAAAACTCAATTAAGGAAGGTCAAGGATACTTACCAAGGTCTAATGCATGATTAGAGATGCTTGGGGACTGATCTTATGCTCCAGGAAGTTCCATAAATGCAGATGGAAAGCATGATCACAAAGTTGCAACATGAGGGACCTTTTATAGTGAGTTTGATTGCTTGTGATCATGACAAACAATGCTACAACTGATCATGGATCATTCACAAGTGTCCCTAAGGTCTAAAAGCAAGTAGGGGTCGCTCATGGAAGTGAAAAATATCTATTTAAGTCGGTTACTCATTCATAACAGACAACTGTCGAATTTTCTGTTACTGGGCATTCCTTATGGACCGTAAGGCAGACCTTTATGGTCCGTAAGCCCTTTACAGCAGGCAAAAAATTTTGCCCTTTCAAGCTTCGAACAGGTAACTAGTGTATTACGATTTTGGGCCATGAATTATCAGTATGAGACCTTTAGATCATGCTTGAACAGTTATGTCCACCCTACCATAGGGCTGTAAACGAACCAAACGTTCGGCGAACAGTTCGTGAATCGTTCGGCGGGAAGTTCGTTTGTGTTCGTTCGTTTATTAAACAAACGAACACGAACAAGAAATTTCGTTCGTTTAGTTAAATGAACAAACACGAACAGAGGTGGTGTTTGTTCGTTTATGTTCGTGAACGTTCGGTAACGTGTTCGCTTGTGTTCGATAGTTAATTAGTGTTTTTAGTTTTTATATTTATTTAAATATATCAAAATTCGGACAAATTACATATCTAATAAGTGTCAGTGTATTATATATTCTGTTCATGAACGATTGTTTGTTTTCGTTTGTTTCCATTTGTGTTCATGAACATTAGTTTGTGCTCATTTGTGTTTGTCAACGTTAGTTGTCTAAAATTAACAAACAAACACAAACGAACACGAACAAATTCATTTCCTTAACAAACGAACACAAACATAAAATCCCGTTTGACAAGTGTTCGTGAACGGTTCGCGAACACGTATATTTTTTAACAAACGAACACGAACAAGGTCTTGTTCGTGTTCGTTTGGTTCGTTTACAGCCCTACGGCCTACCATGTTGTAATATTGTCTTGGACTTTAACGAAAAGCCATAAACGAAGGTTTGTCGTGCATATCCTCAAAGGATCCCACTCTTGCAAATATGAATCAATTATTACTAGTAATTACCGGATTTGAATGTATATCAGATGTTTATAATATAGATTAGGGTCTTGGGATATATAATTAGGTCGTTCAGAGGTATTTAATTAACATGTCGACGCTTTTAAATCCTACCATACATCTTTGACTAGATCCGGGTTTATAACACTTTTGTCTTGCACGACACGTGTCGTTATTTCATTGGACACAAATTTTCGAGGTGTTACAGAGGCACCCCCTTAAAAGAAATCTCGACCTCGAGATTTACTGAAATAAATGAGGGTACTTTTCTTTCATTGTGGACTCAACCTCCCATGTGTACTCGGGACCTCTACGGGCATCCCATTTAACCTTTACTATTGGCACATGCTTCCTTCGAAGCTTCTTAACCTGTCGATCTTCGATCGACACAGGTTTTTCAACAAACTTCAAGCTCTCTTCTATGTGCACATCTGTATGTGGTATGACTAGTGATTCATCAGCGAAACACTTCTTCAGATTGCAGATGTGGAATACATTGTGAATACCACTGAGCTCTTCAGGTAATTTTAACTTATAAGCAACTGATCCGACACATTCGATGACTTCGAATGGTCCTATGTATCTCGGGCTTAACTTACCTTTCTTACCAAACCGCATTAGTTGCAAATAAATTAGTAAAAAAATAAACTAACTAGGAATAGCACTAACCTAGTTAGGTGATGACATATGAGTAGTTAAGGAGTTATAACAAAATAAAAACAAAAGATGAGGGACCAAATATGCTTAAATTGAAACTAATTTTAATAAAACAAAAAAATTAAAATCTCAAACACACTGATGTGTGTGAGATCGACCAGACAGGAGGGAAGGGGGCGACCAAGCTCTTCAAAACCCTAAATCCCACAAAACTCTTAAATTGAAGGTGCAAATCTGATCCAAAACGAAATCCGAGTTGAGATTAGTGACCCCCATTGCAAGGGGATTGAAAGGTATGTAAAATTTGATGAAAATTCTCTGTTTGAAATTCTCATGAATTTGGGAAATCCGAAATTAGATGATGCATGTTTGTTATTTGGATTGAATAGGGATGATATAGTGTCTAGGAGTAAAACCTAGACAACAACATGTGAAATTATGTCTAAATTCAGGAAATTTCATGAACACATTGAAGGTGGTTTATGGGTTTTGTGAGAAATTGATAAACACTAGGATTATAGCGGTTGTTCTAGTGTAATCTAAGATTTTTTAGTGATTTCAGAATTATAGAGGCTAAAATTTATGTTAGATAATTGATTGATGAAAATTTGGGCTATATGACAAGTTGAGAACTTGTCATATAAATAGTGTGAAAATTCTGCCCATAATGTGTTTGTGGAAATGCCTCTAAGAAGACTTAAAATGAAAATTTAAAGTTAAAACGCATAATTTCGATATTTCGGTAAAATATGCGATACATGATTTGCAAAGAGTTCTAAATGTACCATGATTGAACTCTATAGGAAAGGATACCGGAGCGTCAAGTGGACAAGCCGGTGGCGACTTGCGTTTAAAGGGCGTGCTTTGAAGGTATGTAACTTGACCCGTTACAGTAAACGAATTGTTGTTAAACTATGTGTAGTCGCATGAGAAAGTTATGATCAAATTCGTGTGCGAAGGGTTAAAGTGCAGACGTTGAAAGTTAAGACTTTTCGGGTTAATCGGAAGTGTTCAGGGACTTGGCAAAGTGGGTATAAGTCCTAAAGCCTATGTGGGTATAGTATAAGGGGTCGAAATGCAAGTTAAAAGCCCAATTACCCTTTCAAATTAACCAAAGGTCAACTTGCAAAACAATAAAAATAAAAAATCTGATTCGAGCAGGCCAGGCGGCCCGCTTTGTTTTCGGTTAAATGGGACGCGGGCCGCGTCCCAGGCCCAGATACAGAAAAACGGGGACAGGCCCCTGTATTCGCGGAAACTCGACTTTTAAACGCATTTGCAACATGGTGGGCGACCCCTAACTGTGCTAGAACACTAGGGACATGTGTTGGATGGTTGTGGTTGATCATAGACTTGGTTGTCAACATGTTGTGGTGGGTTAATTCACTATATAAGGACATGTTATGCAACAATCATTCTCACACCTTCATCTGCATAATTTGATCATTCCTGGAGCTCTCAAGCAGGTCCATCTGATCTTATCTCATGCATAGGACTCTTGTAAGTCTGCTAGTTCTTATTTAGTTGAGTTTAGCTTGTTTATTTAGCTAAAAGTCAAACCGTCGTAATTACGGTTTGACTTCGAGATTAGTCAATAATGGCTCAGTCATATCTCGAATTAAAAGTAGTTATGAGTTGGTATTTATGTGGGTAATAAAACCTCAAAAGGGTTTCCCCTGATCACCACTCTAACCAGGTCTAATGTCGGGTCAAACTTTTAATTAAAAAGTCAACATAATGCTTAAAATGTCATTTATGCATAATTAGCTATCTAGAACATATATAACCTGTTTGATCATTGTTATAACTTAGTAATTAGTGTAAGAACATGTCCAAACATGTTCAACCCAACTATTTCCTGTTTAGACCCGGTTCGGGACCGAAAGTCACATAGTTTGACTTTCGCTTTGACTTTCAGTTCTGACCCGTTTAGGCATGTTTTAGAAATTCCTCAGAGCTTTAATTGGACTAGGTTACATGTTAGAACAACCCTCTGTGATTATACACCTTGGTTCATTAGTTATCCAATTAATATGCATGTTTCCGTTAATTGCTCATATGTTGACCGTTATGCCCTTATTACCTTAAAACGTGATTTATGAAAATGTAAAAGTGTAGAAACCTTTGTTACTGATATATAGACTTGTATGCAAAGTTTGACATCAGTTTGACTTGTAGATTAAGAGTTATGCTCATTATCGCAAAACTAATGCTTTATGTTAATAAAATGGCGTAATTAGCGTATAGCCTAGTTAAACATACTTTTTGGTATCCAATATTTTACCCACTGATGTAATATATTATTTTGGGATTTTTAAAGATTTTTAATTAATTTTAGGCTGAGCATAACTCATAGTCGTAGGCTTAATTCGGTAATTGTCGGTTTTGCCCTTACGGGCCATAAAATGAGTTTTACATATCTAAACGACCCCAAACCTTTTGCCACTGATTAGTTATGATAAATAAATTATTTTAAGCCTTCTGGAAATATAAAAATATCAGATTTAAGTATCGAACCCGGTAATGGCCTTTAATCGCCTTATTTAGCGTTTTTAGCGCAAAGTATGTTTTAAAATCATATTGGACATACCCGGGTTGATACCTACTGATATAAGAGGCAAATTATAATATTTTAACAGTAAGCAAAGGTTGATAAACTCAGACTTCAGTTTTGAGCTTTTCGGCTTATGTGAAATTACCAAAATACCCCTACGGGGCCTAGTTTGGTTAAAAATGATAAGTTTCACATACATGCTTTAACCTACTGATATAACTTAGCAAATTGAGTATATTTGCTGATTACATCAGACCTGTAACTCAGGTTGTCACTTAAACTCTTTTATAAACTTTTAAATGACCAAACTACCCCTACGGGGCCTAGTTTGTGTCTAAACACGTTTCGGGCATAACGAAAGACACCTTACTGATGTCACAACATATTTGAGACATAATTAACTTAGGAAACCTGTATATAGCTCTCATGACTACCCGTCACGCTTATTACGCCTACGGTTCGGTTTATGTAACAAGTTTACATAAATTAGCCGAAACGGGTCAAACCTTAACGGTTTTATCTAAAAATCCAGAATGTGAATAATAAACCCATATTAAACAAGTCTTCAAACTTGTCGGGTCTGAATCACATTCTATCCGGTCTTCGCTTAATCGTGCGTACGAACCGTATCTTGAAACTAGCCGGTCTAAGCTTAAGCTTAATAAAAGACCCGTTAGCATTCTAATAGGTTATTATAAACCTTCGTTCCAGATTAGGAGAACCAGTAAAAGCTACGTGCATTTTGCTTGTTGTGATTAATACTTACTCAGGTAAATACTTTTAACTTATTTTCCCTATACGGGCTTGGGTTACGGTATATAGCATACCGCTTGATCGGGCATCAAATCTCCACCGTTAAAGTGGGTAGTTGAATAATTTGATCGGCTCGTTTAAACAGTCTTGTTTACTTTACAGCCTTTGGGGGGTTAATGACCATGTCCCGGATATCCTTGGCATCATCTTACGAGATGGCCACGACCTGAGCACGGGGTGTAGGCGTACACCGTCCGTGTATAACTCATTGATGTGGTGTGTCTATTGATCTTTAACCCGGACTAGATCCGGGCTACTGAACGCATAAGTAACATGTAATTCGTTCACAAGATTATAATATTAAATAATTCTCCCAAGTTAAATAAAAAAATGTTTATGCCATGTGCATCCAAACCAATTCTCAATCATTTTCCAAAATGAGTCAGTTGAATGTATTTACCAGTGTAAACTGACGTATTTTCCCAAAAAGACTGAATGCAGGTACTAAACGAAATTGGCTGGATTGTCTCCTAAGCATCAATAAAAAGTCTCGCAAGCTTAGGATGCCTGAAGTCTGTTGAACCATTAATATTATTTTGTTTCGATCCTACTGTGGATAAACTTCCGGATATTGTTACATTGATAAACAATATTAAATTCGGTTGTATCATATTTTAAATTTGCTTCCGCTGTGCATAATAATATTGTGTTGTTTGACTATTACGTTGCCAACCACGTCACGATACTCCCCCACCGGGCCCACCGGTGACACGTGGAAATCGGGGTGTGACAGGTTGTCAACAAAGTGTTCGGTTCAAGCTTGATCGATCGTCCGGTAAGAATTAATTTATTATTTTAGTAGATTATATCTTTTGTAAGAAATGAGAAGTGATTTGACGTGCATGGGAAGAGTGTGTAAATTCACTCAAACCCGGAAAGTGCACCAAATGTGAACGGTTAAAGCAAGTTGGGAACTTGGCTAAACCGAAACAAATGAAGTAATGTTATAAAGGAAATGTTTAACGTTTAATGTAAACATTTCAGTTTCTAAATGTCGGACGGAAACGATGATGATCCGGTGCAGACAAGCACCGAACAAATGAAAGAGATAATTGCCGAAGAAGTGGGGAAGGCAATCGAAAGTAGTCTATCCGGGTTTATAGATAAAATTCAAAAAACGGTGTTGTCACTTGTCGAAGAGCGAGTCAAAAGGTTGGAGGATAGTGTCAACCTTATGAAGGAGAAATCGGGAGAACGTAAAGGGTGTTCATACAAAGAATTTATGGCGTGTAAACCGCCAATCTACAACGGGGAGGTTGACCCAATAATTTGCCAAAGATGGTTGGGCGACATCGAATGGGTGTTTGAAAGGACCCATTGTGATGAAAGTGACTTTGTTGCTTACGGAATGGGCCAGTTGAGAGGTCAAGCCAAAGATTGGTGGGACAATAAAAAGAATGAAATAGGAGCCGAAGCGGCGAGAGCCATGACATGGGAGGAGTTTAAGACGCCGTTTCTTAAACATCATAGTCCCAAGGCGGTCATTAATAAAATCAAGGAAGAGTTCACGCAACTTAGGCACAAGGGCGAGACCATAGACAAGATTACGGCGACGTTTATGGATAAGATGAAGTTTTGTAGTGAATTGGTGACGAATGAAGAACAGAAAATATACTACTACTATAACATGTTGAGCGCTGAATAAAGGGAGTTTATGACTCCTTCAAAATACGAGACCCTTACCGAAATCATAAACGTTGCTCGGGAACCGGAAATCGAGTTAAAGAAACAAGTTGAAAGGGGAGAGCGAAGGGCACAGGATGTGAATCCAAGCCCTACAAAGAAAGCTCGAACTGGAGAATCGGAAAAGAAGGTGGATGCTAAAGGCGGGTCGCCAAGTTGCAAGGTGTGTGGAAAGGGGCACAAGGGTGAATGCCGCTTCAAAGACAAGCCGTGTCCGGTATGTGGGAAGACGGGACACACCGCATTGTTATGTCCCGGAAAGGTTTCCGTCTGCTATAAATGTTATCAGTCCGGCCATAAAAAGTCTGAATGCCCAGAATTGGTTGGAAAGAGAGACACTAAAGAATCTCCAACGGAAGCTCCAAAGGCGAAAGCTAGGTCCTTCCAACTTACAGTAGTCAAAGCAAAGACAGAACCCGATGTGGTCTCAGGTACATTCGCAATAAACTCGATCCCCGCACGTGTATTATTTGATACGGGTGCGAATAAATCCTTTATTTCACATGGATTTATTCGACATCCTTCATTTGTATTGACAAAGTTACCCATGCCTTTAGAGGTTGAGATAGGAGATAACAAAAGTTTCATAGTTTCTGATGTTTGTTGAGGCTGCAAATTTTATATGAATAAATAATAGCTTTGTCACATAACTTTTATAAATTTTCATCCAACCACTAACTAAGTTAATTTTTCTATTAATGCGAAGGATGTTTATAAAGTAAGACATAAATTAATTTCTAATTTTTATATAGATCATATTTATAAAAATAAAATCTACTTAAACCTCTAAATTTTATAAAACTAAGATGCTGGTGACCTTATTGAAGAATGTCGAATAAATAAAATTTTAATTATAATGCTATGAACCAAAAGTTTCTTTGCTCAAGCCACTTAGAATAAGTATTAGTTAGTTACCCTCATAATCTTAATTAAAAAAATATTTTATTTCAACCAACATATTTCCTAGGTGCTCAACACCTTTAAAAAATATGTAACGTTTTACAATTTTTTACTATCTCTACAACTGATAAATACTAAAAGTTGTAATCGATTGTTATGTGTTGCAGACCAATGACATTTTATCTTTATAAAATTGATTTATATAAAGAAACTGTAAATTAATTTCTGTCATAAAATTTAAAACATCATTCACTTTAACAGAAAAAATAAACTGAGTTAGTGATTTGGATGAAAATTTATAAAAATTATGTGACAAAACTATTAATTTTTTTTCCTAAAAACTCCATGTATATTCTTTTTTATTATATATGTAACAAAAATACTTAAATAAAAGAAATTAAAAAGGGTTTGAGTAAATTGCCAAAATCGTCCATGTGGTTTTATATTTGCCAGTTTCATCAAATATCTTCAACTTAACAGAAAAAATAAACTAGGTTAGTGGTTTGGATGAAAATGGCAAAAAGTTACGAACGTTGGGGGCAATTTGGTACAAAAGTAGGGATGAGCAAATCGTTCCCGGTATCCGGTACCGGTACCGAATTTACCGAACCGGGTAATTTTTCGGTACCGATTCGGTACCGACTTTTAGCATTTTCGGTACCGGTCCGGTACGGTACCGGTTCGGTACCGAACCGGGGATATTCGGTACCGGTACCCGTACCGACTTTTGGAGATTTTCGGTACCGGTTCTTTCGGTACCGGACGGTACCGAGCTCATCCCTATACAAAAGTATAATTTTGGACGAAAATGACAAACGTGCCCAAACCTCAGGGACGATTTTGGCAATTAACTCTTAATATTATTTATCTAATATTATTAAGGGTTAAGATATAATAGGAAGTTTTTTTTTGCTAGGAAGGCTAGGAAGTAATCTTTACCATCAATTGATTTAATCAAGGGCTAAGATTAAATGAGTGAAATTGAAGGGAAGAAAAGCGGCGCGTGGGTTTGTGTAAGGACATTGTAGTCAATCCAGGACAATAGTTTCTCTCTCCTCCAATTCCCCCCCCCCCCCATTTTTTAAACGTTAATAATTTTTTCATACGACATTATTTTTTTTATAAAAATTGCACCAAAAAAAAAGAACGTTTTTTTTATCTTTAAAACGATTATACTATTGCTATATTTTCGAAATTTTTTTTCGAAAACCCAGTTGCGTAAAACACAATGGAAAAAAACCCAGTTCTGTAAAACGCAATGGAAAAAAAACGTAAAAAATGACTTTTTTTCTAAAACGCAATGCACAAAAAACACAAAGAAATGTCTTATTTCTAAAACGCAATGGCCAGAAAACACTTAAAATGTCTTTTTTCTAAAACACAATGGACTGAAAACACATAAAAATGTGTTTTACCTAAAAGACAATGCACCAAAAACACAAAGAATTGTCTTTATAAAACGCAATGGCTAGAAAACACTTAAAAATGTCTTATTTCTAAACGCAATGGCCTAAAAAAACAAAAGAAAGTGTTCTCTCTAAAACGCAATGGACTGAAAACGCCTAAAAATGTGTTTTACCTAAAACGCAATGACAAAAACACTTCAAAAGTGTGTTTTTCTAAAACGCAATGGCCATAAAACACATAAAAATGTCTTAGTTCTAAAACGCAATGACCTAAAAACACCAAAAAAAGTGTTCTCTCTAAAACGCATTGAACCAGGACAATAGTTTTGTCTGTGAATTGTCTGAACCAGGAAGTAGGAGATCAAAAATTGTCTACGAATGCAGTTTTCCAGAGGCAATTTACAGAAAATTAAATTTTCTGATGCATTTTTATTAAAGCATTTTAATCGACCCCAGCCAGGGGCTCTTCCCCTTGGACCCCGCCAGCGGCTGCCGCCCCTTGGACCCTGCTCCCAGGGGCGCTGCCCCCGGACCCCCACCAAAATCGTAAAACGCAATGACTAAATTCAAAAACCCAGATCGTAAAAATGCAATTCAAAAATTTCTTACCTAGATCGAAGCCGATTTCTTCAACTTTCTTTACCGATTGACGAAATTTGAATGTTACAAACACTTATCAGCGATTGAATCAAACGAATCGAGTGATTCGCTTCAAATAAAAATGAGATATTGTATGAAATTAAACTGGGTTTCTTCAAAAAAGTTGAAGAACACGTTGATTGGGTGTTTGAATCATTGATTGGTGACGAAAATCGCACTATAATGTAGTGATTATTGAGATAGAAAATGAAGAAAATGTTGAAGATGGTGGGTTTTGAAAATGATGGGTTTTGAGGTTACTGGGGGAGAAGAAGGAAGAAGATTGGGTACGATTGACTAAAATACCCTTTCTTTTTATTTTAAATTTTGCCACATGTCATAATCCTATTGCTTCCTAACCAAAATCAACTTCCTATTTGATCCTCACCCATATTATTAATATTATTATCTGGTAAAATTATCTCACTTTTCAAACTTTTATTTTGGAAAACATGTTTTTATTAAAAAAAATTCAAACAAATACGAAATCAATATAGACGTTGTCCAAACATCGTTGTATATGTAACACCCTAAAAACGGGTTTTAGTAATTAAACCATGTTAATATTAACGAACGTGTAAAATACCGTAGGTGATAAATATTAACCCGGTAATTATCAGGATTTAAATAAATAAACCTCGTATTAAATAAAAAGAGAATAAAAGGTTTTGGAGTAAATAAAATTCACAAGAGGCCCGAGTTAACGGGACTTAAAATAAAACGGGTTATGATTTTCCCCGAACCCACTAAGTTAACTAGGGATGTTTAACCTAGTTAGTTATAAATCTTGGAATAGTAAGAAAAAGCAAGGTTAAAACACCTTTTATGCAAACTTGTGTGAAATAAAGAGACTAAAGGTGATGAACTAGGAACTAGTTTTTATGAAATAAAACATTAACACCAAAACACACACATGAAGTGTGTGTTCTGGTCGAGAAAAGCACAGGAGCCAAAAGAGCTCTCTAGCTCTAACCCTAACAAGCACTAAATCAACCGATTGAAAGGGCAAATCAAGCCCAAATCGAAATCCAAGCACAAATTCGTGATCACCTCGGAGAAGTGATCGTAAGGTATGTCAAATTTCATCACTTAGTTCCATCTCAAATTCTAGATGAAAACATGAAATTCGAAATTAGAACTTGAATGATGAATGTTTGGGTTGAAACTAGGATGAATCCATGCTTAGGGTGGAACCCTAGTTAAAGTTTGATGAATTGGTGTTCATAGATATGAAATTGAGAATCACCCACTTATGTGTTAAATGGGTTTCGTAGGATGATGAAGAACACTAGAATCTTGATTTTTGAAATGAGTATCATTGATTATTATGAAGTAAATCTAGATGTTGTTATGCATGCTAGATGTTATGAACTTGAAAATGATTATAAATCTTGGCTAAATAGTTAGTCATGAACTTGATTATTAATTGTATAGAGTCATGCACACTAGGTGTTTGACATAATGCCTAAACAAAAGCAAATTGCTGAATTTTGAGTAAAAACGCATAATCGAATCATATGGTGAATTATGCGAAACCTGTTATAATAAGAGTTCTAAACAAACCGTTGGTTGAACTCTATAGGCAAGGGAATTGAATCTTCAAGCGGACAAGCCGGAGCGGATACGCGCTTGAAGGGAACGCTCTAAAGGTACGTAACTTTCGGTTTCGTTACATTGTGCATAAACAAAAGTCTTAGAAATGTTAATGAGATTGTAGTGTCAAATGCGAGTTTGGTATGTCATAGAAGTGACGAAGTTCACTCGACAAACCAAACGAGTCAAAGTAGTTAATTAGATATGTTGGTTGATGATATTGCTTAATTAGTCACGTTTGGAATGAAAATAAAGTGATGTTCACTAGATAAAGAACAGGTTAAAGTATTGGTGGTAATAAGTTTGGTATGTTGATAAAATGGTGAATTCCATTAGACGACCAAACGGGTCAAATAATGGTCGAAATGGTAGCGTTCGAAGTGACTTAAACGTCACTCGTTAAATTGAGTTATAAAAGCGTAAACCATGGAATGGAGGTGATACGCTAAGGTTGACAAGCCCGGGAATGGGTAATTATGGTTAGAAATCAATGACGATGAATTATGAAAGTACGTCACTATTAGTTTCGTCAATTGTACTAAAATGTTTAGTTATAGCATGGTAGTAATATCGTAGTGTGATAAAAGTGTTTGATGTATCATTGAAGTGACGAAGTTCACTCGATAGATCAAACGGGTCAATTTTGAATAGTTAGTGTACGTTAGTTAGCCATAGAAGTGACGAATTTCACTCGGCAAAACAAACAGGTCAAAACTATGTTTTAAAACGATGATGTATGTAGATATTTGAAAGTTGCATAATATGCTAGTGATAAGGCGCGTACCGCCATGTAATGGATACACTAAGTTGATTCGAAGAACCCTTGATGTTGGGTCAAATAGCTAGAACAATGTAATTGTAAAATTGCATCAAGATGTATGTTCGAACTATTGAAAACGAGCATGAATTCTATTACGTGAGTGAAACTATAGAATGGTAATGACACGCCAAAGTTGACAAGCCCGGGGAATGGGTAATTAAGTTTAGAAATCAAAAGAATGAATGATGAAAAGTATGCCATATGACAAACGGGTCGAATAATCGAAATATGGATTTATGAACAATTAGTTTATAAATCGGGTTTCGATGCAAGTAAATAGAATGAATAGATCTGTATTTAAATTACGGACGTATAGGAAAAAGAATCGCCTAAAACGGACTTACGAATCATAAGTTATGGTGGTTTTAAGTTTGGACTTGATAAAAGGTTGAGCTGGGCAAGTGCAGCAGCAAATAAAGGAACTTTCTGTCAAAAAATAGGGCTAGGCGTAGCGCAACGCAACGCCCCTTAGCGTACATCGACGCCCCCTAATTCCGAGAATTGTTTGAATTTTGTTGTTTTGACTCATGAAATTTGTCTTAACATGTAATTAACTTATCAAAACTAACTTTCATGTTGGTTTTGAATTTAGGTGATCGAATTAAGCAAACAGATGAAGATCAAGCAAGTTCCAAGAACCGAACACACATCTTTTGAAGCTTCCGCTATGATCTATTTTGTTTCATCTTATATGAATCCTGTGAATACTTAATACTTCGTTTGAATGTTTTAAATTAGTCGGGTAGTCAACTTGGATACTATGGTTATGTAGGTTTATCAACTTAAAAAGTTTTTGTAAGGACGCATTTTGTATGAAATGTGTTGTTTAAATATTAAAAGTGTAAATTTATAACATGGGTGTTACATTATAACTATAAATTGAACTTATTCTCAGGCTTGGAGTTAAGCCTGTAAACAAACCGAACGAACAAGAACATAAACATGTTCGTGTTCGTTCGTTTAACTTTAATTGAACACGGACATATAATCAAACAAATTTTTTTGTTTGTGTTCGTTCATTAAAAAATCGGGCATGTTCGTGTTCGTTTATGTTCGTTCGTTTAAAGCCTAAACGAACAGTTCATGAACATAAACGAACACAAACGAACATAAATTAACTGAATATATTTGAATAAACATAAACTAACATGATTGAACAACATAAACGAATACAAATGAACGTAATTTGACCAATATAAATAAACACAATTTAACATTAATGAATACAAACAAACAAGTCTAATATATTAGTATATTACAGTTCATCTGAAACACATCTAAATTAGGGTTCATGGATACTAAAATTAAGCAGTTTTCTTTCATATAAATATTAAGTAAGTGAGCTGTTACGATCTAAGATTTTTTTTTAAATTTAAATGAACATAAACGAACATAAATAAACGAATGTTCATGAACATAAATGAATGAACACAAGGTGTGTTCATGTTCGTTCATTTTATTAAACGAACGAAACATTCTGTTCGTGTTCGTTTGTTTATTAAATAAACGAACATAAACGAAGTTCCCGTCGAACAAGTTCACAAACAATCTATGAACGTTCGGTTCTTTTACAGACCTAGTTAGAGTCATTGAACCATTGGTTAGCATCTTGAATTTAAATAATACTAGTTTTGAGTTTTCAAAAATAGTCCAACCCAAACCGAAAAATATATAACCAAATTCATACGTATGACGTATCCAAACATCGAATATTAGTGTCAACCATAATAAAAAGTACATGAATCCACGTTTAATGAATTTATATAATTATATGTATCTATCTAGACCACTATATATCTTTTTGTCTCCATGATGACATCTTTACTCTTTTAACTTATTTCTAACGGGTTGTTTGACAACTTCTGAATGGATAAATGCTGAACCAGTAAAATGTTTGAATCATTAAGTGTTGAATTAGTTAAAGGTCTGAATTACTAAGAGGCAGTATAATGTTTAACAGTTCAGAGGCACATGTCTAACCAATTTAGATAAGAGGTCTTAACCATTCAGACTCAATATAATGCTTAACCATTCAGAGGCAAATATCTGAATCATTACATCTATTCACGAAACAAACTGTCTGAACTATTAAGTGTTGAACCGGTAAGAGGTCTTAATAGGGCTGTAAACGAACCGAACGAACACAAACAAGGCCATGTTCGTGTTCGTTCGTTAAGGAAATTAACATGTTCGTGAATTGTTCACGAACGCATGTCAAACATAAGTTTATGTTTGTGTATGTTCGTCAAGGAAATTCAGTTGTTCACGAGCAGTTCATGAACACTGATCTCAAACACAAACGAACGCAAGTAAATCAAACAAATGCAAACGAACATTTAACTTTAAAATAAAAAAAATATAAAAACATTGTTATCCTTAAACATTGGATATAAGTAGTTAAATACAACAATCAAATGATAAATTAAAGGGAATATGTCACAGAATAGTAACCAAGTTTCAAAAGTGTTCTAATTAGGTCACTCGTATCGTTTTTGTCTCAATTAGATAGCTTAACATTCACATCGAGTCATGTCCTTTTTTCTATGTGTCAAAAAAAAAATAAAGAATAAGATGTTGGGGTCGGATTATTTTAATATATGAAATTATATTTATTAAAAATAAAAACACTTTAATTACATTAAAAATTAAAAAAACAACAATTCACGTCATCACTCCAAGTTAGCATCAAATAAAAGCAAAAAAAGAAACAAAAATCCACATTACCATGGTTACTTATGAAATGGATGAAAAACCCTTAATTTTAATGAAAAATGAATGTTGAGTGACTTGATTAGAACACTTTTGAAACTTGAGTGACCTAATTAGAACACTTTTAAAAGTTGGTTACTATTCTGCAAAGTTACCCCTAAATTAAAACACAAGAAGTCTACTACACCACCAAACGATGAATCAGGTTTAACTAACTTAGACATAATTATCCCAAAAAATGTCTTAGAATGTCCAAATTTTAGCTAAGTTAGAAAAAAAGGGTTGCAAGTTTTCAATATGTTTAGATAAAAGGTTTATTATTTACTATTTTTTAATAAAATCAAACGAACACGAATGAGCATAAATGACGTAACCGAACATATTACCAAACGTTCACGAACGCAGTCGAACGAACAAGACCTGTGTTCGTGTCCGTTCGCTAAGCTAACCGAACGAAATTTTTTGTTCGTGTTCGTTTGTTAAGCTAATCGAAAAAACATAAACGAACTTCCCGCCGAACAGTTCACGAATTGTTCGTTGAACATTCGGTTCGTTTATAGCCCTAGGTCTGAACCATTAAATGTCTCATTAAGAGCTAAACAAACAACCCCTTAGTCTATAATCTACATATATACTAAAGGATCTACATATTAATTAAAGGAATTACTTTTTTAAATAAACAAAGCTATTAAAATTGAGCAATAAATTATTATAATTCATTCATCACTTTAAGTTTTTATAATTGGTATAAAAAACTCTAGTTTTTTTATTAGAATAATCATCACTCAATCTCAGATAATATTATCTATGTTGAGTTAGTACTCATCAACTCAAACTAAGTTACATTTATGTTTATTATAGACCATTGCTTTTATTGGAGAATATATACGAATATCATCCATCTAATAAATGAAATATGATTTGGAATGTATCATTGAAGATTACGTTTCTGAATAAGATATTATTAAGAAAGAATATCTAAAAATGTTCAATGTAAAGTATCTCATTGGTAAGAATATAATGCCAAAATTAACTTATCTATCATTAAAGACTAGTAGTTAGGTCAAGTTTATTTTATTAGAAATAATATTTTGAAAATAACTTTTAAGCAACTTTTATAGTTTTATCATTTATTGATACTACTACTTTTTGACCAATTCTCTTGCCCTTTCGTCCTTACCTTAACTATTTTGCTTTCAAGTTTCAACATCTCCAATTCTTTGTGTACATTATAATAATATAATATCTTCCTGTGAGCATCATACATTTATTATGGTACAAATAATTGTGTAAATATATATCCTCTAAAATATATAAAAAAAATGTTATTAATTATTTTCTTAAAGTTTTGGCCTATGCCCCCCCTAATCCACTCATATTTTTTTTTTTAACGGCCAACAAAAAATTTTAAATCCACTCATATTCATTATACATAAAAAAATGTTATTAATTATTTTCTTAAAGTTTTGGCCTCTTTGTCCCCCTAAACCACTCATATTCATTAACTTTAACTATACAAATAAACGAACAATCACACACAAACAAACAAACACGCACATACATAGTTTGATGTACTAATTTTAAGTAAAGAACTACGAGACAGAACCAGAATCGGCAAGTAAACTAATATAAATGAAAGAATTAGAATTCCAACAGTTGAAAAATAAAAAATAAAATTAAAAAAAACACTAAGCTAAAAGCTTTATATCCCCATTCTAGTTTCATGTCACAAGGTTATAAAAACAATTTGTATGTTGAGGAGGGGGTGAAAATTATCACATTCTCCTTCATCAAATGCTATATGGGCATTACTAAGTGTACAACATTTGGCCGCAGGCCATGCAATCGGATCGCGTCCTGTTAGAGACTGTAATGCCTCAATGATGCCTCTAACACTTCCGGGCTCGGGCAAACCATTTCCTTCACACGACTTCCCTTTTTGTAAATCTTGACCGTCGGCACCACCCTCACATTCTCAGCATTTGCGATATCCACACTTTCTTCCAAATCCACCTTTTCATCAAACAAATTATACTTGATAAGTGTACGTCGCCATATGTCATATGTGTAACATACAAATGAAACTAGATGATCATATCTTTACCTTGAGAAAACTGACAGACGGATATCGACTGCAAAGCGTATCAAAAAATGGAATTATCTGCTTGCATTGAAGATCAGCCGACGTTTTATAAAGAACAACCGAAGCTCCTGCAGTTTTCAGACTTAAAAAATTCAACAAAAACGAAACGTAACATTCATAAAGAGCGTTAAAGAACCCAAATGAAAACTAACCAGATGAAGCAGTAGAAGCTTTGAACTGGTCAAGATTGGTAATCAGTTCAACTTCGCCACCAAATTTCAAATTATTTACATCTTCCCCGCGAGATTTCTTCAAAGCAACTTGAGCATGGAACAATGACTCAGCAATGTCATTGTTGTTCGGCAGTTCTCGCCTCAAAATCTCGTAATCTTTCACGGATTCATCCCACCTATCGAGCTGTAACGCCAACAATCCGTATCACAATTACATAGATGTAGCAAAATGGGTGAGCCAAAGGTTAAAAGCGGCCGGGTCGGGCCAACCCACAAAAAGATTATATAAAAAATTTATAATGATCTAACGTTTTGTAATAAAGCGATACAGAAGATTTTATACATTTGACTACATCAGGAAGAATAACTAACTGTTCAACCCATTTGAAACGTTCCTAGGGCTGCAAACGAACCAAATGTTTAGCGAACAGTTCGTGAACCATTCTTCATTCGTTTGTGTTCGTTTAGTAAAATGAACGAACATGAACATAGACCGCATTCGTTCATTTATGTTTGTGAACGTTTAGTAACGTGTTCGTTTATGTTCGATTGTGTTCGATGATTCATTAGCGTTTTTAGTTTTTATATTTTATTTAAATACTTCAAAATTCCGAAAAATAAAATATTTAATTAAAGTGTCAGCGTATTATATGTTCTGTTCATGAACCCTTCTTTGTGTTCATTTGTGTTCATGACCGTTCGTTGCCTAAATTTAACAAACGAACACGAACTATTTCATTTCCTTAACAAACAAACACGAACAAGGTCTTGTTCGTTTGCAGCCCGACATTCCCTATTTAATATAAGACTTATATCTTCTGAACTTAACCCGTTGACCCGTTAGAGACAAAACATAACCCAAATCAACCCAATAAACGGGACTATATTGCCACTTATACACGTACTCGTTTCTTTGTTTCTTTAGTTAAACAAGAAAAACAACCGATAAAAGTATCGTTTGATACCTTGCTAAATGTGGCAGCTCGACGAAGAAGTGCTTTTGTGTAGTTCGGGTGGATAACAAGGGCGTGATTGCAATCCTCAAGCGATTTCTCAAACTGACCCAACTTAAACCAACACGCGGCCCGATTGCAAAAGAGGACCGGGTTCAGCGGGTCAAGCCTAAGCCCTTCACTATAAGCCGAACACGCTTCGGTGAGCCTTTCTGACTTGAACAGATCATTTCCACGAGCTCGAGCTCTAGACACCGACTTAACGTTTTGAAGCAAAACTCCGACCTCAACGTTTCTAGGATCAATTTGTCCTGACTTCTCAATTGAGCTAACTGCATCCTCGAATCTTCAAAATGAACAACAAAAATATAATCTTTAATACCATATTAAAATTACACGGATGCTCTGTGTGGTTGACCAAAAATTTCGATTTGGTCCCTAGCTTTCTGAAAGACACGGATAGTCCCTATGGTTTGCACTTTGTAACGTATTTAGTCCCCAACTTTTGCCAAAAGTACATGGATGGTCCCAGTGGTTAGCACTTTGTAACACATTTAGTCCCTAACTTGGACCTACTGAAACCTTTAGATTTGTTATCTGGGGACTAAATGTGTTACAAGGCGGATACCACATGGACCATCCATGTACTTCTGAAAAGTTGGGAATTAAATCCAAAATTTTGGTTAACCACAGGGACCATATGTGTACTTTACTCATCATATTAATATAGGTGCCGATTTCAATAACTTTTTTCTTATAAAGGGGTTCACTTAGGTTATGTTTAATATCATATTAACATAAACCTTCCCAGTGCCATGTCGATCTGAGTGCGAACAAACAAAATGTACGCCTCTGAAAGCATTCCAAAGAATTTTGTCTGGGAACACGAAGGGATACTAGCTACTTCAAATTTAGGTGCATTCAAAAGGTTAAAACTTGCTTCATCCAGTTGCCGAAGCTTCAAAAGTGCTTCCGATTTACAAGCAAATAGCTGTTGAATTTGATAACAAAAGCATTGGTTATAATTTCAAATTCCAATAAGTTAATTACATAAGAAGTCATTTCAAATTTTAGGCCGCTTCTTACCGGAGAACAAGCATTGGCTCCAGAAGCAATGGCAGCGTCACTTTCCCTTAAAACACCGTTCCAATCGCGCACTAGTCTTAAATCAGCGCACTTGTTCAAGTGTTTTTCCACCGTTTGTAGTTTTTTCAGCTCGTTTGGATCGGGTTGGGACCCAGGATAACATAAGTGCTTCCTAGCGTTTTCAACCTGTCCTAAACTGTCGTATGCAAATATAAATTGTTAATAAAAAATTAAAGAATTTATGCACTAGAAGGTATTCGGACCACGGATCAGTAAGTTATGATCATCAAGAACAACACAAATTGTAGAACTATCTGAGTAATAATCATCAAGTTTTTATCATTAATTATGAAGAACAGGAGATGAGAAGCAATCAGATATTGTTAGGAAAAGCAATACATGCACAAAGTTTCAATCTTTAACATGATCATCAAGAACAAGAACAAGTTTCAATTTGAATATGAGCATCAAGAACAAAAAACAAGTTCTAATCTTAAACATGATCATCAAGAACAAGAACAAGTTTCAAGCTGTAACATGATCATGAAGAACAAATTCAAGTTCCAATCTTTAACATGATCAAGTTTCAAACTTTAACTAACATGATCATAAGGAACAAGTCTTAATCTTTAACAAGATCATCAAGAACAAGAACAAGTTCCAATCTTTAAGATGATCATCAAGAACAAGTTTCAATCTCTAACATGATTATGAAAAAACAAGAACAACTTTGAATATTTAACAATTTCAATCTTTAAAATGATCATTAAGAACAAGTATAAATCTTCAACATGATCATCAAGAACAAGAACAAGCTCCAATTTTAACATGATCATCAAGAACAAGTTTTAATCTTTAACATGAGCATCAAGAACAAGTTCCAACCCTGAACATGATCATCAAGAACAAGTTTCAATGTTAAACATGACCATCAAGAACAAGAACAAGTTTTAATCTTTAACAAGACCATCAAGAACAGGTTTCAATCTTCAACATAATCATCAAGAACAAGAGCCCATAAATCTTAAACAATCAAATAAACTCATATCCAAAGTCTCACCTGATAAGAAAAGACCCCAACCTATGATGCGCCCTGACATACCCAGAATCCAACTTAACCGCTTCTTCACACTCCTTAACCGCCTCAACCAACCGATTCAAACACATCAACGCAGCCGACCGGTTACAATGCAAAGAGGCATTACCCGGTGCCACCAATATAGCCCTATCATAATAACCCAAAGCCTCCACAAAATGGCCCCTTTTATACTCCTCATTCCCCAACCTCTTCAACTCCTCCGGATCCATCAACAACCTCCTCGAATTCATCATATTCATCGAATTCGACGAATTTAACGAATTCGAAACCATGTTTTCACCACTTGACACCACACCCTTTGCAACCGGCCCCCCTCTCATTATACTCCCATGCCCATAATTCCCAGTTCCCAAACTCAAAACATCCGGTTTCGAGCTCCGGTTCGCCATCATTCCGGTTTTAACAAGATTTCCACTTTTAACAATATTTCCGGTCGGAAGCACATTTCCGACCGGAGAAGTAACCGAGCTACCTCGGGAATCGGACCGGGTATGACCCGGTTTCCGACCACCGCCGACGCCGGAAAATGTCGGTGAGCTATCAACCGACAACTCACCGGAGTGGTTATTATTAATATTATTATTATTAACAGTTGAATCTGACCGTACACGTACGGTCCGACCGGAAACCGAACCGGATGAGCTTGAGCTACTGCTAGCCGCCGGTCTAGCGGTTAACGGTGACACCGGCGAACCCAAATCGAGTTCTTTGAAGTCGGGTTTGTTGGTGTTGTCACCGGCGTCGTAAGTTAACGACTTACGGAGACGATCGGAGAGTGTTTCAACCGGTTTACCGGAATCAGACATTTTGTAGAACTAAATTATTATTAGAAAGAGAGAAATAATAATAATAATGATAATGATAATGAAAGAAGTTAATGTTGCCGGAGTTGGAAAGACAACCACCGGCGAAATGTGACGGAAAATATCATAGAGAAAAAGGAAAGAGAAGAAATAGATGGGGATCTCGTGATTTAAATTGGGGAAGAAAAGGGGTTTTAGAGAGAGAAAGTGAGGAGAGAGAGAGCGAAGGTAAGTTCTTTTTTAGCTTTCACTTTCCTTTTTAGTAGTCATAGTTACTCCTGTGCGTAAAAAAACAAAGCATACTAATTTTGTTTTTATTTTTGTAAAAATTATAATATGTTAGGATATTTAAAAGGGGTCTTGGTATACATACACCCAATTATTTTGACACATCTAAATATTAATAAAAGACTACAATTAATACCACGTGACAATTTCTGCTTCAACTTCACATATATTTTTATTTTTATTTAAAAATATTTTGTTATGCTTATTATTATTATTATTATAAATCTCTTAATTTTAATTTTAATATTATATATACAAAATATTTTGTTATCCTTATCATTATTATTATTATTATTATTATTAAATCTCTCAATTTTAATTTTAATAAGATACGGAGGAATAGTATATTTTTTTGTCTTTTTGTCTTCTTTTTTTAATTTTCTTTTTTTTGGCATTATCATTTTTCATTTTGTAACAAAACTTTAGTTTTTATAATTTGTGTCACAAAGGTTAAATAATTTTTGTTTTTTTTATTAGTTTTCTCGGATTTGTTCGTCGTTCGTTGCTATTTAGCACAGTGTTTGATAGTCACATTTGGCCCATCAGGGTTATTTTTTCATTCGTATTTGGTGGTCACATTTGGTCTTTTAAGTTTTTTTTTACCCCCTCCACTTTCTAATACACATCGTTATAAATTCGACTCCTTCTACGTATTACGTCACGTTAGTCACTTTGTGTTGGAAAATCGTGTTTTTTTACGCTTTACCCGGTTTTGGTCTTCGTTCGATGCTACTTAGCATGGTTTTAGGTCCCCATCTCCTCAACGTTGATAGCACGTTTTTATGCCTACTGGCCCGCAACGCGGGTAGCTTAAGACTAGTTACTTATATGTATATACGAGTTGTTGTGAAGATATATATGGTTTGTTTGGTGAGGTGTCTATACAACTCATGTATTTGTATCTGAGTTGTATGTTTGATGTAAAAAAAGATATAAAATTTGTATATTTGTATACGAGTCGTAAAATTCATGTAAATATATATATGGGCAGCATCTAGAGAAAACGCCTAAAAGTGTGAAAACGGTGAGAACGCCCCTTATCCGTTGGATCAAAACAGTATATGGATTAGAATGGCGTGGTGGCGTTTTCGTAAATAACATCAACTTTATTACTTGGGCATGCTTCATTAAGGGTAAAATGGTCTTTTTACTACTCTAATACAAAACACCAAACTAATGAGCAAAACGTCAATCAAAATTCCCGCCTTCACCTACAAGCCATACACATCAGTCACTTCCAGATGAAACGCCATATTTATCTAAAACGCCACTAAAACAAAACGCCAAAACTTAATGATGAAATGCGTTACTGATTTAATAGAGTGAGGTGAACAAACAGTAACTCAGAGTTTAATATTAACGTTCATTATAAAAAAATATCTCCTAAACTACGCGCCAAAAACATCATTATATAAACGACGTTACCATCAATTCCATCATCACTTCCATTGATCATACTAAAAACGCCAAATATAAAAAAAAACTCTGAAAAGAAGAAAAATGGCAAACATCGTTTCATGGAGATACAACCTTAGAATCAGAAGCCTCGTAATCCGTTTTGACAACAGAAGAAGAGTGTTTGTTAAAACAATTAAAGCCATATTGAACTTGGAAGAAGAAGTACAAAGGGGGATCCTAGCACTTGGCGTCCCTCTTGATAACCACTGTGATAAAACACATACGGTTATAAGAAGATTAACCAGAAAATTTGGATCGAACAATGCAACTGTAGAAATGGACCCAGTTATCCGATCATGGCGTTTTGATGAAGACACTGAGATGGTGACTGTTGTATGTGACAACGGGGAGCAGGAAGACTACATGCTTGAAAACATCATGACTAAGTAGAGTCTTGGGTTCCTAGAGGAGTTATACAACGCAACATGTTTGAACACAGACATGACAGGAAAATTGGCGTTGTTGCATGACATGTTCAAATGGAGGGTTCAAAATCTTCAAGAACAAGAGGCTGATGAAAGTGAAAGTGATGTCTTGGATGAGAAACTGGAAGAAGAATCCGAAGAAGAAGACGAGAGGAACGATGCATACTTCTCAGACGAAATCCCTTCTGACGAGGAGTTTTAATTTTTTTTCTTTTCTTTTGTGTAATATTTTATGTGCTTTGTTATGTACTTTTCCAATAATAAAATACTTTATTTCTCTAATTAGTTATAAAACGCCAAAATGCCACTAACGCCATACACCAAAAGTTAATTAGTTGTATTTTATTATCTTTATCTAAAACGCCATTAAATACAAAACGCCAAACTTAAAGATGGGACGTCTTACAGCCTTAACAGATAAAGGTGAACAAACAGTAACCGAAACGACGGATGCTTTATTACTAACATTTATTATAATAAATTCCCGCCTAAACTACACCCCAAAAACATCTTATATAAACAACGTCTCAGGACCTTCAATTTATCGCACCAAAAACTAACGCCATGTTTACTAAATACCATTCACTTTAAAACGCCAGAAAAGTTAAAAAAACCACAGATGGCAAACTTCGTTTCTTGCAGATTCAGTTTTGTTCTCCATAAAGTTTCACTGAATGGATTCTTAAGTGAGGGGTTAACGCAATAAGATTTTGTTGAATGAGATGGACAAATCTTCAAGAAAAAGAGACTGATGACAATTGTTGGTGCATATTCTGTGACAATAGCTTAATAGTTAAGTATTTAGTCTTTGGATATTTTGTAATGGGCTTAGCATATTGGTTAGTAAGTTAATTAGTGTAATGAGCTTGGAGAATGGCCTAGCCCAGACCAAAGCCCAGTATGCAAACATGGTTGTAGTATATAAACAACATTATGCATTAGGGTTTAGGTAAGCCAGTTGGGAGTCAGTTGAGATATTGAGAGTGTTAGGGTTAAATCTACAGAGAGTGGCTGAGGGATTCCGAGTTGGACTTGAATTGATTGTAAACTTCGTGTTGGATAATCAATAGAATACCAGACTGATTATAGTGTGTTCGTGTTCTTCATCCAATATTATTGTTTATGTTTGTTTGATTAATCAAGGAGATTCCACATCCTTGATTAGTTATTGGTCTTGTTACGATCCATACGGAATAAGGGGACCGACAATTGGTATCAGAGCTTTTGCTCTTATGCGTGGTTCAAGACTGTTCGACAGGAATCAAGATAGTTATTTGGTTGAAGATTTTCGGGTTGTATTCAAAATTTTCATGAAGAACTTTGAAGAACATTGAAGAACAGATTAAAATTCCCTTGTTTGATCTATTTTCGTAATATAAGTTGACTGTTTGCTTGTTTTTAGGAGTCTTTGTTTTGGAAAGTTTAAACAGGAATTGATTTCGAGTTGCTGATTATTTGGAGACTGCTAATTTTTCGGGATCTAGTTATTGGATAGCTGGATTCAAAAGAATAAGGAGTGTACGAGATACTAAGTGTGTGACATCATAAAGTGTGCGAAATTGTCAACTGTGTGGGTTAAATTCAGTGTGCAAGATACTATGCGAGATCTAACTGTGCGACCTTTTATTCAAGTGTGCGATTGCTGAAGTGTGCGAATCTTAGTGTGCGGCCTATTAACTTTGGTCTGTTGCCCAAAACAGTGAAGTGTGCGATAAATTATACACTGTGCGACCCAGCTTGGAGTGTGCGGCCTCCTATTATGCGATTTCAGTAGTGGTGGAATTTTTCTTGGTTAGCGTAGTTAAAAATTCACTGTTTCATGAATAGAGAATTATCCATAGCTCATCTCAGCAAAGCGTTTGCACCGTTGAATTCCTTGGATATTTAGGGCAAAAAAAAAAACTCTAGAAAATCCTGAAATAGGTTTTTGACATTATATATCATTGGATTCGTAATTTCGAGACGAGTCTAACGGTATAATTTGGTAAAAACAGTTTTCGGAAAAAAAATTGTATGGGTTTATCAGTTCGGTTACGACAAAAGCTCGACAAGGACCAATAGAGAAGTTAGAGTTGGATTCTGACACAGGTTACCAAAGTCCATTTAAACTTTTACGGTGCGTGATGGCCAACATGGATAATATCAGTGAGACTGTTAAAAATTAGCCAAAGCTCATAAACGTTAACGAATATGCTGACTGGAAGAAGAGGTTTGAGGCATATGTTCAAAGTGAAGATTCCAGGATGTGGAGTTGTATGATGGATGGATACATTACTCCTACCTATGAAATTGATGGGAGATGTAGGGTGACTCCGTATGAGAAGATGGATGAATCGGAGAAACGGTTGTTTAATGCAGAGAAGAAAGCCTTAACAGCGATAAAGATGTCCTTGCCAGTTGGAATAAAACACACATTTAATAGGTATGGGACTTTTAGAGAGCTGTGGGAAGCTTTGGAAAAATGTTATAAGATCTCTTCAGGATCGAAAACATGTGATCAAGCATTGGTAGCTGAGCTTGCAGCTGTGAAGATTGGAGAAGTAGCTGCTGAGGTAGATGAAAAGAAGGAAGCTGATAAGGAAACTGCTGAGAAGAAGGATGCAAAAGTTTCAAAGGGCTTGAATGATGTGAATGGACTTACAGTAGAGGTGAAGGTGTCATCAGAATCTGTAAGTCATACATGTCTTAATTGCACTGAACTACAAGGTAAAGTTGTAACACCCCAAATTTTGTATGACATGTTATAATGTTTAATCGCAATACTTTAGCGAAAAGAAATGGTAAACATGAAATTTTACCATTATTAAGATTTATAGCATTTAACAATCAAAAATCTTAATATGCATTAAGGTTTAGCAAGCTAGTATGTAAATATGAGGTAAAATGATATGTTTTAAAAGATGGGGGGGGGGGGGGCTAAAATGAAAATTGTGTAATTAAAACCCTTATAAAAAAATGGCCAGTGATAGAAGTGTGTGTGTGTGTGCGATCGTGAGAGAGGGACCAGGCGAAAACTCTTTGCTTCAAACCCTAACATCCTAAATTCAGTCAATTGAAAGTGAAATCAGTGGCTAATCTAATGCATGAGTTAGGAATGTTCATCCCCTAAGACCGCCCGTAATGGGGCGTGTTTTATAAATTTTTTTCGAAGAAAACGCCTAATCACGCCCGATCGCCACTACACCCCGGCGTGTTTGGGCGTTATTTTGGAGAATTTTGTATTTGGCGTTTTTTAAATCACGCTTCGATGAGGGTTGACTGGCCAATCACAAACTAGCAACGGCTAGTTTGAATTTTTTATTATTTTTTAAACCTTTTACCTATATATATATATATATATATAAACTCCTTCAAATTTAAACATCAAAACTCTCTCAAAAACACTACCATTTTATAAAAATTAATGGATTCCCCTAGTTCTTCATCCATGGTAAATTTTTACTACAAAGAGTTTTTTGCGGATGGCGATGATTCCACCGATGAGGAGGTCGAGCAAGAGAAGGTTATGAGTGCTTGTCAACTAGCGGTGAGATATGTGAAGCATTGTCGCCGCCCCGAACCAGAAATTAAAAAAAGAGGTTATATTGAATGAGACCGACGTGCGGCACACGATCGTTTGATGAAAGATTATTTTGATGAGGCACCGACATTTTCGAACCCAGAAATTTTTAGGCGTCGTTTCCGAATGAGTAAGCTGTTGTTTCTACGCATAGTCGACGACTTGGAAGCCAACTACGATTATTTTAAACAAAAGCGGATGCGAGAGGGACACTTGGATTTACCGGTATCCAAAAGTGTACGTCGGCGCTATGAGTCCTTGCTTATGGAAACACAACCGACATCAACGACGAGTATTTAAAAATGGCCGAGAAAACAACGCGAGACACCTTGGAGCATTTTTATCGCGGTACAATTCCTATACTTTACTATAATGTTTATAATTTTTTTTGAAGCTTATGTTTGTGTATGTTTTTTTATAAAGGTATTATTGATTTGAATGGTGCGCGTTATCTTAGAACGCCCACATGGGAGGACCTTCAAAAGATCTACGAGGTACACTGGGCGGAGCATGGTTTGCCTGGTATGATCGGGAGCTTGGATTGCATGCATTGGCGTTGGGATAACTGCCCGACCGCATGGCGATGCCAACACACACGGGGTGACAAAAAAGGACCCACTGTTATTCTTCAGGCGGTTGCCTCACAGGACCTTTGGGTTTGGTCGGCTTACTTTGGCGTGGTCGGGTCATGCAATGATATAAATGTTTTTGAACAATCTCCGTTGTTAGAGGACTGGATTTCTGGCAGTGCTCCAAAAGCGTCGTTTTACGCAAATGGAAAATACTACCCTCATGGATATTATTTGTGCAACGGAATTTATCCTAGGTATTCGATTGTCGTGAAGAGGTTTAGTGATCCCATTGATGAAAAAAGAGCATACTTTAAAAAGGTTCAAGAGTCTTCACAAAAAGACATTGAGAGATGCTTTGGGGTTCTTAAACAACGATGGCAATATTTGAGAAATCCTTGTCATGCATGGACCAAGCAAAAAATGAGAGATGCTATGTACGCTTGTATAATCATGCACAACATGATTTTGGAAGACGAAGGAAAGGTGATATGCCAGAATTATATGCCAGAAGCCGTTCAAGAGGAGCATCCACAGGCATCAATGGAAGAAAGAGTGAATAATGCGCGAGAGTTGCGTTACGAACCGTACCATTCCGCGTTAACGGTTGATTAGGTACAACACGCATGGTCGGTTCGGTATGTACCACCTGAGGGTGAAGAAGAAACAAAGGACGAGGAAGACGAAGTTGGCGAGGGTGAAGAAAGCGAAGACGAAAACTAATGTTTCTTTTTTAATTTAGTCGGATTTTATTTTTTTTATTTCTAGTATTATATTTTTTTTTTAATTTAATGAAGTATTTTAAGTTTTTAATTAAAAATAATAATTGTTTAATGATTGGAAGGGGCGTTATTGGGCATTATTCCCACAACGCCACTTTTGCAATTACGCCCAATAATGCCCCCATGCTGACTGGACTGCCACGTGGCGCAAAATGCCCAAGGGTAGGGGCATTATTCACTAAACCACTACACATGGTCTAAGTGATTTTCATATCAAGTAAGTTTAATTTCATGTTTTTATGAAATCTTACGAAGTGGGTTATGTGAAATTTATGATCTTTGTATGAAATCGAACCTAAATGTTAGATGCTATGAACAATTAGAGGCTATATTATGTGCCATTTTGATTGTATTGGTAGTTTGGGGTAAAACCCACTTGAAATTTGTAAGATGATGAAATTTAGTAAAGCTATGGATGAATTGGATGATGTTAAAATTAAACTCATGTTATAGAAGGTGTTTAGATAGGTAATTTGATATGGATCATATGAAGTATAGTTATGATATTGAATGTACATGTTTAGGGTAACCCATTGATGATATTAGGATGAATGTGCTATAACTACTTGTACATCATGCTTATTAGAAAGTACGCCCGCCATGTGTTCGATGAAATGTCTAAATTAATGTAATTGTGATTTTATATAAAAATTTGCTAAATTGATAAAATATGATTATGGTGGGAATGCATATGGTTCATAAACGTCATACAGTATGACAAAGAATATGAGAATAATGAAAATTTTGAAAGCTAAGTATATGAAGTTGTGATGTATATGAACAAAGAAGGAAGGAGGAGCAATTCATTCTATAGCGCAAGAAACGCAAGATCGTGGTAAGTTCATATGAGCTTAATCCTCTTTTATCTAGTTCTACGGATAATAGTTAGTAAATAAATATTAGCGTTGAGTTGTATGCTTGTTCATGATAAAAGTTTTGATATGTTGAATGTTAGAAAAACGATTAAGTGGCAAGATAGTAATGGATGTATATTAACCACGCGAGCGATACTAAAATCGTTCGGAAGGTAGGATGCAGAATGGTTTAGTAATGACTTGTTGTAAACGGGTCAAAATGATAAAAGATATGTCAAGAATGAATGTTAAAGTTTTCCGTTGTAAACAGGATGATTTAGACATGTATGATGAATAACGATGTTGTTTAAGTATGGATTCATTATTAATGAGTCGAATGGATGTATGTATGATTGTTTGTGATGTTGGAATTAAAGAAAGTCAACGGAAATCATGTCAAACGGGAAGAGTGTTTCACACTAGGAATGTCAACTAATGGGTAAAAATTGCAAATGGGTTGAATAAAAGTATGTAATGAATGTTATGGATTTTTGTTTGGTATTATGAACTAACGAATGTTTGATGTTGTGTATGATAGGTAAAACTCATGCTTGATTGCGGCACGCTCGAACCGAACACACACTATATTTCCCAATTATGCGCTTCTGGTTCAAGTCATCTTTTGGAATGGGTCAAAATCATTTTTGTGTAGTAAATGTTAAACTAGTATCTTGGATGATCATAGTGGTTTGAAGTTTAAACTTTATTTTGGATAGTTTTGATAGAATGTTTTAGTGAAATGTGTATGGTTTTAATTTTAGCATCTTCTGAAAAGTGTCGTAGAATGTATTTTGACCAATTTTGTTGAAAAACAGGAAATCGTTTACTTTACGAATGGGTCATGTCAATATTTTCCAAAGATTTGTATGAAGTTTATGTTATTTGTCGAATGTGAAAAAGTGGGCGTTCCAAGTTGGTATCAGAGCCCAGGTTTGAGGGATTCAAGTTTTAGAGCAAAAATGCTTGAACTCAAACCAAAAGCTCGTATGAAGGTGTGTTCAATCTGAAGCGCTATGCAAGTAAGTAAATAGTAAAGTTGATTATGTTTGTAGTTTGAAATGAAAAGGAATTTATAGGTTATTTGTTTATAAACCGAGTTTTAAGGTAAATGATGATGTTAAACGTGACCGTGTTTAAATTACGGACCCGTAGGAAAAAGAATCGAGTAAAACGGACTAGTAGAACTATAGATATGAGGTTTTAAAGTTAGCATTTTAAAAAAGTTAGAGCTGGGCAATTGCAGCAACACAGAACTGAATATTCTGTGAAAAAGGGGGCGTCGCGCTGCGCGAAACCTAACTAGCATCACCGTCGCGTCACGCGACAGTGGTCGCGGGCCGCGAGAGCTTCAATTGCTGGCGATTTTTTTATTTGATTGTTTTTAATACGGGACTTGTTTTAAATGATTTCTAAGGCCTCGTAAGCAACGTTTAAGGTAAATTTTCATGTTAAGAATAATGAAGAAAGGTATATGTGAATGATGAGAATGAAAATCGTTACGATCAAGGATTATGATCTACACGATACGACATGATCATCCATGACGATAACGTATAAAGTATGTGTCACACCCCAACCGATGGCGGAAACATCGGGGCGTGGCACTGAGTGAAACAGATTGTCCAGAAGTTTCCATAACAACTACAATTACCATTTATTTAAAACAACACGTCCCATACCATGTCAAAAAAAATAACGTAATTATTACAGACAAATTCTAGTCAAATAGTTCTGTTCCGACAACTCAGGTTTCATTAGTACAGACAACTATTTGTTGGTTTCTAAGACTCTTTCCTAGCCTTAATTTCCAAGCAAATAGACACCTTAAGCACCTGTCACATACGTTAAAATAAAAGTCAATACACATAGTGTAAAGGTGAGCATACAAGTTTGATAGTAACATATAGAGTTCGAAATAGTTTACGCATAACCAGCACGTACACTGAGTGAAACGAAGCATGTTAGTTATCGACATGAACCTATCGATACCAATGACTGCGGGTTGACTGCCCAAGGCAGTTCGTAATACATGATCACCACTGTAATCCATGCAAATAATTGTCCTTAACAACCCCCGCGTGAGCGGGTGCTGAGTCCAAACTATAGTACTATCATTGCTAAGGCAGGTAGACAACATTCCATGTGTAAACATAACAAACAAGCATTCATTAAGCCACGTATGACATGCAAGAATGGTTAGCGTTTAAATAGTATTGAGTAGTGTGTTCAATGTGATTTGAATATTCGTAACGTATGTAACACCCAAAAGTGCATAAAGCAAAAAGGGTTCGAGTATACTCACTGCATTGATGGAATGAAGGGAGCGCGTAGAGCGGGGTTAGCCTGAACAGTTAACGATAACATAAAAGATAAGCTACGCGTAAAACGAGAAAAGTTACCAAGTGCAGAATGGTAATCCGGTCGGATGGCAATCCGGCCGGTCGGCCATTCGTGCGGATGTTGACCCGTTCGGGTGGTTGTCCGTTCGGATGGTCATCCGGTCGGATGACTGTTCGAGTGGATTATTTCTTCCTTTGGGAATGATGTGTTTGTGTATGATGGCTTGACTTTTGAAGTTTTCGTCGTAGTATTTTGAAAATATCGAAGTATCTCTACCTTTCAGGTCGGTCGAGCGGACGGTCGTTCGATCGGACGACAACCCGATTGGCGGGACTCTTTGGTGAGAACAAGTTCACAGCAGGGCGGTCACTCGGTTGGATGTCCATCCAATCGGGTGGCAACCCTGTTACTGAACATGTTGAAAATTGTTTAAGTTTTAAATAAATCAAGATGCAACCTGATCGGACAGTGGGTCGTGCGGATGGCTATCCGGTCGGACAGCGGTCCGATCGGATGACAATTCGTTCCAACTATCTGATTGTGCTGTTACTTGATCTTGCTTGAAGTGTTGTAACTTGAGCGAGACGTCGTGATGACTGGTTTAAACAATGGGAACCCCATCTCGTCCTAATGACCTGACCGAACAGGAATCACCCTAGTCCGACGGTGCACGGTCCGATTCGGTTGTTCCTGTCCAACCCGAAATCACTATCCTACCGATGGAACTTGGATCTAGCACTGATGCATCACTAAGAACGAGTAGACGATTAGTAGTAGTTCCGATTCCACCGGGTTTGAGTGCATTGAGTGTAAAAGAGGTGACATGTTAGGATAGATATTCCTTTCAACTCTTTTATACTTGAAAACACTTAGATTTGTACGAAAACATGGATTACTCTTGTGGAAATCGTTCAGATTCAAGTTGTTCTTGGTGGATTGAAGCCAAAACATGAAGTTCCTGAGAACACATGATGACATCATCCTAGAACACCTCAAATCTAATGATTTCACGGTTAAAAGTTAAGATTTAAAAGATAGAAAGGTGTAGGAGTGCGTGTAGGTTAATGAAGTACAAGATTTAGGACGAGATCTTACCGGAATCGCGAGAAATCGGAGAAAAAGCCAGATAAGCACACTGGTCGGATGTCAGTTTCCAAAAGTAGAAAGAATGAAAGTGACAAGGGGTATTTATAGGGTTTCCCAAAGAGGAAAGGGAGGGACAGGTTGGTCGCTCGGGTGGCAACTCGCCCGGATGACAGTTCGGCCGAGTGGCACCTTGGTCGGATGGCTGCCCGGTTGGGTGGCGGTTCGGTCGGACGGCACCTGGTTCGAGTGCTTGATGCGATGAGTTTTGCCGTTTCGATTAGCGTGTAGCGCGTTGCGATGTGATTCGAGTGAGCGATGCGATAGAGTTGCTTATCAAATTACTTTTAATCCCAACTACTATATCTAACATACAATCATCCTTATTTTGTATTCGTTTAGCGTTTGCGATTCGATTGCGATTGAATTCGATTGCGTTTCGATTGATTACCACACATAACATAAATAAACATGCACAACTAACACATAAGGCACACACACACGTATAACCATAACCAAATGCGTAATTCAAGTTGCGAGTTCGATTGCGATTCGATGTTGATTAAATTAGATTGATCAGCGTTTAGTTGACTTTATCGCATTGTTACTTCCTACAGTTCACAGTCGTAAGTCTATTAAATAGCGAATAACACACGTCGATTACTGCGATTATTGACAATTACTCCACATAATACAACTAAAGTGAAAAACGAAATAGACTATCTACAAGTCAAAGAAGTCAAGACAGGAATTGAGCAAGGAGGGACAGATCGCGTTAGCAATCTTTTCTTCCTTTGACTTCAATCTTGACTTTGACTTTGACTTCCGAAACACGGGGTGTTCCAGCCTCCCTTAGTTGAGGGAATTTCGTCCCGAAATTAGGCTGAAGCCGTAACAAACAACTGCGGGTACTTCGCCTTCACGTCGCTTTCGAGTTCCCAAGTGAACTCTGCGCCTCGTTTGCCTTCCCATCAGACTTTCACAATAGGAATGCATGAGCGTCTGAGCTGCTTGGTTTGGCAATCCATGATTTCGACAGGCTTCTCCACGAAGTGTAGTGTTTCGTTTACTTGAAGGTCATCGAGAGGTACAATCAAATCATGCTCAGCCAGGCACTTTCAGAGGTTTGACACATTGAAAGTCGGGTGAACATTACTAAGTTCCTCCGGTAGTTCGAGTCTGTAGGCGACTTTTCCGATTCTTTCCAGAATCTTAAAAGGTCCAACATATCGTGGCGCTAGTTTCCCTTTCTTGCCGAATCTGACTACACCCTTCCAAGGTGATACCTTTAGGAGTACGTAGTCGCCAACGTTAAATTCAAGGGGATTGCGTCGTCTATCGGCGTAACTTTTCTGTCGACTTCGAGCTTTCAACAAGTTGTCTCGAATTTGGAGGACTTTGTCAGTCGTTACTTGCAATAGCTCAGGACCGGTTAATTGCGAGTGGCCGATCTCGTGCCATACAATAGGCGATCGACATTTTCTTCCATATAAGGCCTCAACTGGTGCCATTTGGATGCTGGTATGATAGCTGTTGTTATACGAGAATTCAACCAATGGCAGGTATGCATCCCAATTACCACCGAAGTCTATGACACACGAACGGAGCATGTCTTCAAGAGTACGGATCGTTCTTTCAGTCTGGCCGTCGGTTTGAGGGTGGAATGCGGTACTTAAGTTAAGCGTAGTACCGAGAGCCGCTTGAAACATTTCCCACAGTCGTGAGGTAAACCGAGCATCACGGTCAGAGATGATGTCGCGAGGCGTTCCATGATTACAAATGATCTCGTTGGTGTAGATTCGGGCTAATCGTTCTACCTTGTAGTCTTCCCGTATTGGCAAAAAGTGAGCTGATTTGGTTAGACGGTCAACAATAACCCGGATGCGGTCGTGACCTGATGGCGTGCGCGGAAGCTTTGTTATGAAGTCCATGGCTATACTTTCCCATTTCCACATAGGGATCGGCGGTTGTTCAAGTAAGCCAGAGGGTCTCTGGTGTTCAGCCTTGACCTTTGCACAGGTCAGGCACTTTCCAACGTAGAGAGCAATATCCCTTTTCATACCCGGCCACCAGTACTTGTAGCGAAGATCCTGGTACATTTTATCGGCACCGGGATGAATAGAATACCGGGATTTGTGGGCTTCGTCGATCAATATCTGTCGTAAATTGGTCCGTTTTGGGATCCAAATTCGGTCCAGAAAGTGGAATATTCCATTCAACTTGTTTACAAGTTGGGCTTCATCGTGGTAGATTTGTTCCTTCTTTAGAGTGCGTTCATTAAAACAGACATGCTGGGCTTCGCGGATGAGGGTTTCGAGGTCGTATTGGGCTTGGACATCACGAATGCTGAGCAGATAGCTCCGCCTGCTAAGGGCGTCGGCAACGACATTTGCTTTGCCTGGGTGATAACGAATCTCACAGTCGTAATCGTTAAGAAGTTCTACCCATCGGCGTTGACGCATATTAAGTTCTTTTTGATCAAAGATGTGTTGTAGGCTCCTATGATCGGTGAAGATCGTACACTTGGTACCATACAGGTAGTGTCGCCAAATCTTTAACGCAAAAACAACCGCGCCCAGCTCGAGATCGTGGGTTGTATAGTTCTTCTCGTGGATTTTGAGCTGACGAGATGTGTAAGCTATAACCTTGTCCTGCTGCATAAGAACACGACCAAGACCAAGGTTGGAAGCGTCACAATAGACAATGAAGTCGTCGTTTCCGGCGGGTAGAGTGAGAACAGGAGCATTGCAAAGCATGTGCTTGAGGGTTCAGAAAGCAGACTCTTGTTCAGTTCCCCAAACAAAAGGCTTGTCTTTATGCATGAGAGCGGTAAGCGGCACAGCGATCTTTGAGAATCCTTCGATAAATCGTCGATAATAGCCCGCTAGTCCGAGAAAAGAACGGACTTCAGATGGGTTCTTAGGTGTAATCCAACTCTTAACTGCTTCAATCTTCGCAGGATCGACGTGAATACCCTGACTATTGACAATGTGACCCAGAAACTGAACCTCCTCCAGCCAAAATTCACACTTGGAGAACTTGGCATAGAGTCGATTCCCCTGGAGTAGCTCGAGAACCAAACGTAAATGTTGCGCGTGTTCGGCTTTTAACTTGGAATAGATCAAGACATCGTCGATGAACACGATGACGAAACGGTCGAGATATGGTTTACACACGCGATTCATCAGATCCATGAAAACTGCGGGTGCGTTGGTTAAACCAAAGGGCATAACAACGAACTCATAGTGGCCATATCGAGTGCGAAAAGCGGTTTTGGGTATATCCTCCTCTTAGATGCGTAGTTGGTGGTAGCCTGAGCGTAGATCGATCTTCGAGAAACACGTAGCACCTTGTAGTTAATCAAACAAATCGTCAATGCAAGGCAGGGGATAGCGGTTCTTAATAGTTAGTTTATTCAGTTCCCGATAGTCGATGCACATCCGGAACGACCCATCCTTCTTTTTGACGAAAAGGACTGGCGCGCCCCAAGGAGAGGTGCTCGGGCGAATGAAGCCTTTCTCAAGTAATTCCTGAAGCTGACTCGAGAGTTCACGCATTTCGGACGGTGCGAGTCGGTAAGGAGCTTTGGCAACAGGGTTGGCTCCAGGAATGAGGTCGATACGAAAGTCGATATCACGACTTGGCGGAAGTCCTGGGAGATCATCAGGAAAAACGTTGGGAAATTCGCAAACAACAGGTACCTGGTTTACCGCCTTTTCTTTCTTTTCCTTCTCCGCTACTACAATGTTAGCCAAGAAAGCTCTGTATTCCTTACGGAGATACTTGCTAGCTTGGACACATGACATGAGCTTGAGACCTTTCGAAGTAGTTTCACCATAGACACACAATAAATCACCATTCGCGAGCGAGAATCGAATCATCTTATCGAAGCACACAACTTCAGCATGGTTTTCGCGAAGAAAGTCCATGCCTACTATGATGTCAAAACTTCCAAGTTGCATCGGAATAAGGTCGATCGGGAAAATGTGATTGTTGAGCTCAAGAGTACAATCACGAAGAACAGAATTAACAGCGACGGTTCTTTCGGTGGCGACTTCAACATCGAACGTCGAGGGGAGATGGGAGCACTTACGACTAAGGAGTTTCTCGAATTCGAACGACACAAAGCAATTATCGGCTCCAGTATCAAACAAACACGATGCATAAATACCATTCACAAGGAACGTACCATTGACCACGTTGTTGTCAGTCTGGGCTTGGCGCACATTGATGTTGAAAGTTCTGGCGCGTGCGGCTTGTTGCTGCTGCTGGGGCTCTTGTTTCACAACCCTGTTCGGGCACATATTCGCAAAGTGGTTGGGATCACCACATGCGAAGCAGACTCGGGCGTTGACCGCGGGTGCCTGAGCCGCTTGTTGTCCTTGCGGGGCTGGGAGTAGAGCTTGATAAGCAGTGGCTTAAGCTGGTGCTTGACGGGGACCACTACGGCAATTTGCAGTGAAGTGGTCGTACATGTTGCAGTGAGCGCAGAAACGACAGGCGAGACCCACCGGGTGATGATAAGAGCATGTCGGGCAAGCCGGGTGGGGGTCTGTGTATGCACGCTTTGCAGGCGGTGCCTAAGTAACTGGTGCTGGACGGTGGTGGGACTGCTGCTGAGCCGGTACGGCTTGAAGTGGAGCAGCAGTGGTAGTGACAGCACAGTTCTTGTTGCTGGAGCTGCTGTTGTTCTTCTTCTTGCGGCGTGAGGACTTGGACGGTTGAGCGGTGGCGGTTTCAGCGGTTGGTACGGCGGTGACTTGATGCATGTTCTTCGAAGTTTTATCCCAGACTCCGGCCTTGACCCACTTGTCGTTGATTTCAGCGGCCAGTAGGTAAGTCTCTTCGATCGTTGTAGTCTTGGCCGCTTGCACGAAATCTGCAACGCAGTCGGGGAAAGCTCGGATATACTTCTTGATTGCGATCTCCGGAGTCTTGACTTGATCAGGGCAGATAATACTGAGCTGTTTGAACCGAGCAGTGAGAGCAGCGTTTTCACCATCTAAAGGGGTAAGGTCCCAAAAACCTCATAACAAGTGCTTGGGACCATACCACAACCTCATCTACAAGTTCTCTTTTTTACCTTGCGCGGCCGTGCACTGGTTTTAAAGAAAGACTTAAGACAAAATAGCAGATAACACTTGCGCGCCAAAAGGAAATCATAAATCCTTGCGCCTACTTCCATAAATAAAGGATGAAAATCCTAAACACTTCCGCTTAACATCCGGACTTGAATACTATTTACCCAGACTTGGGATTTATTTAGCTGATTTCACACGGTAAGGAGTCACACCAGATTGCAACAGTGATCTTCTAGAAGGAGTTCAATCGTGCACCACTAAGACGGTTATAACCGTCTGGACACGTGTCGGCTCCCCAGACGTCCCTGAAGTCACAATGATAGCATGTAATTGGAGAGTAATCTCCACTTGGTCACTTTACACGTGGCAAATCCCCAGCCATCGATCTAAACCACGATCCGTGTGCTCTCACGTCGGATCAAGGAGCTGGACAGAAGGAAATGCAACTGCTTACGGGGTTAGCATCTTCCGTCAACTTTTCACTAACGGGTTTTCCCACCCAAAGACTCCCGGCTATAAATATGAGAACTATTCAGGTATGAAATTCAAGTTACACACACTTCTCAAATACATCTTCTTCTTCATAACCCATACTTATTCTCACACCGGAGTCGGGTCAATGAGAGAACCCTTTTCTCCCCTTGGCGAGGCTAACGGTGCTTCTTTTTTGCAGAATTACCGGAGAAGAAGATCAATTGTTATCGAATCAAACGAGAGGAAACCACCTTTTTATGCGGATTCAAACCCCCTAGATAAATGATTCCGATCGATTAATCTAGTGTTTCTTCATTGGCGCCCACCGATTCCTCTGTCTTATCAGTTTTCACCTCGTTTCGATTCAGTCCTTTTCATTCTCTGTCTTAACATGGCAGAAAATTCATCATCTCATCGGCAAACCGGTCCTCGACCGAACATCGAAAACAATTTTCAAGTAGAAGGAATCCCAGAGGATGCCTCGGATGACAACGAGGTTCAATCCAATCGAGCAAACGACCCTGTCACTCCAGGAGTGTTACCAGCAAACCCTGCTCAATCAATTCTGCCACCAGGAGAAACTCCAATTTCCTGGTACGTCAGGTCTCAAGGGGCACTAAACGCAGTATACACACAGCTGTGTGCTCAAACTGCTCCCTTAACTCAGTCACGGAGACCAGGATCTCGTGCTAACGCTTCCCAACGAGAGGATTCAACTTACGAAAATACAGAAGTTTATGCCAGATCCACATCAAAATGTTAGTACACTCAGACAGAAAGTCACCAGAGAGAATATCATGGTAGACCACACCCTCACCGAAGACAATCGGTTCATGATAGGTTGGGTTCCCAACGGGACACCCACACCGATGAGTCTGATCCAACATACCGTTTAATGCAAATACCTGTGTGTTTAATCGATTGCAGCCAAATTACAATAAATGCAGGCCTCGTGCGGTTTATAACCCTGACGCAGAACACAACTATGATTTGATTTACCGCCCTGCGGAAGCAGCGGAAAATTCAAAGTTCATCATGGAAATAGCTTTGGCTCCGCTTGAGAAAGCTAAACTACCATCCAACGTGGGTAAGTTTAATGGGCTAACAGACCCCGATGACCACTTGAGAGTGTTTACCAGCGCAGGTCTGGTTGGGGGTTGGACCCTCCCGCTATGGTGCCATCTGTTCGTACAGACCCTGACCGGCGTAGCGAGAATCTCGTTCGATAACTTACCAATCGGACAGATCGAATCTTGGAAAGACCTGCGCGAAAAGTTTCTAACACATTTTAGCCAAAAACGGCGTTCCATTCGTGATACATCTGACGTCATGAACATTTGGCGCCGTGATGACGAAAATCTGGAGGATTTCATCACCAGATAATATAAAGAGGTATTGGAGATAGGCGGAGTTCATGAGCAACTAATCCGCGCTCAATTCAAGTACGCGGTTAGATGTGATGACATGATTAAGGTCTTATCTGGAACAGAGGGCCTTCCAAAAAGTTGGGAGAAGGTAATGGCGGCGGCCAAGGTTTATGCGCAAACTGAAAAGAACCTTATCACAAACAGGCCACCGCCACCACATAATAGACCCGCGGACTTAAGCTCAACCGGCGAAATAAGATTTAAGAAATCATGGCGTGAGTCTGGCTCAGGAAGTCGTTCGTCTGAAGATGCTCGCACAACAATCAACAAACTCACCGCGCAGAGGGAGACCAAACAGGAAAATAGGGGGAGGCAAGGACTCCCCTAACTAAGACCCCGGCGGAAGTTTTGAGTACTGAAGACTATCAATTCAAGCCTCCGATTCCCATGAAAAATAAGCGCGGACAAGACCCTGCCCAATACTGCGAGTATCAGAAGGACAACGGGCATACCACTAACAACTGCATTTCTTTACGCACAGAAATAGAGAAAGCCCTTAGAAGCGGCGAGCTAACACATTTGCTCCAAAATGTGCGTAAAGAAATTAAGCAGATAACTCGGGGAGAGGAGGGCCCAAGCAAAAGGGCAAAAACTTAAGAGGCAACTCTATGAATTTCCCGCGGAAAAACATGATCTACCAAGTGAAGCGGAAATATTAGAGAGTAAGTTAAGTTTCACATAATTATATTAGCAAAACTTTGTAAAAGCCTCTGTGCTCTATCCTTAAATAAAATTGCAAAGTTTCTATTATTTCTATGTTTACAAAACGCATGCAATTTCTTTTAGTAAGCGCAAAAACATTATGGTAATTACAAAATAAGCTTCATGAACGGTCAGTGATCACGTCACAAACGACCATAAGTTCACACATGAGCTTTATACCAACTTCATTCGCCTTACTCAATAAAATTAATTGTGCCCATGCAAAATATTGTAAAATCATCAAACAAACGAATAGAAACGTCATGCTATCCTCGGCGTATAAATACGCCTAAAAACTATCAAACACGACAGTGTTTTAGTTACTTGTGCAGCGGCGCACCAACAAAAAAAAGGGATTTACATCCCAAATATTACAAGGAAATTGTTCAAATACATTTTCCAACCTACGACAAATCTTCACCCTCATCCGGAAAGATTTCTTTTAGTTGTGCCACGTGATCGTCAGATTGCAGCGCAACATTTATCAGATCCATAACTGGAAGTTGCAAGTTGTTGAATTCTGTCTTTAAAGCAGCAAGCGCAGCACCAGTATTCACGCCATAAGTCGCAGATCTACTGACATCCCAGTCAACCTTTAAAGCATTATTTACATGATGAGAACATTCAGCATATCCTTGGGCATACCCATCTTTTCGCGCAGCAATGACTAACCGCGCAACAGTTTTATCCAACTCTTCAGAGTTCAGCACCGATTCAGCAACCTGTGAAAGCAGGAAAGGGTGAATAACAAGAAAGCGCATAAACAGTTCCACAACAGAAAAAGCAACTTACACAAGCAATCCCACGATCTTTTAACCACGCCATATCACTCTTCAAAGGTTCAAGCTCGCTCTCCGCCGTGGCTCGCGCCGTTTTAGAGTTTTCCAATTTTTCTTCAGTTTCGGTCAAATGGCGAGAGGTTTCAGCCTTTTCAGAATGCGCAAGCTCCAGATCCTTTTTAAGTTGTTCCTGGCCAGAAAGCAAAGCAGTAAGTTCTTCTAACTCTTTATCTCTAAGGGCAAGAGTGGCGCAAGCTCGTACCTCTCGTTGCTCACTGCGCTCCCTATGAGAACGCGCCTCTTCTAAAGCAGTTTCTGCATCAGCTTTCTCCTTCTTTAACCTTTCTACCTCCGCATCCTGATTCTTCAGTTTTTCAACCTCAACCTTGAGGTTATTAATGATATTACGGAGGTTTGCCTTCTCAGCATTATCTTTTTCGCAAATTCTCCTCCAGTTTTTGTGTTCTTCGGAAAGGAGAGCAGCTTCAGCCTCAGCTTTCCTCTTCCAACCTGCAACAGACCACTCTTCAGTTTTACGATCAGCCTCAAACTTGGCCTGATCAGCTTCCAATTTAGCTTTTAGCTGGGCTAAACGCTTCTCATCACTAGCAAACTTCTTCTGGGATACCCTAAGAGTTTCCCAGTCTTTATGCATACTATACCACTCACGCACTATGCGATGAGTGGTAGAAGCATGAGAAGCAGTCTCTTCAAGATAAGCTTGATAAGTTTGTTCATAAGACCGGTTTTCTTGAAACTTGATTTCACCATGGGGAAATATCCCCTGCAACCAATCTCGGCACACACGCCAATCCGAGAAAGTATCGCCTTTTCTCAAATTCCAAACGGGGGCAAAAGGCTCGGGATCATCTTTTTCTGTATAAGTTCTATAGTAATAGTCCCCCAGAGTTTCCTCTGGGCGGATTGGAGAACTTGGACCCGCATCAGAAAACACGTTCTGCTCCTCAGCAGTAACCTTCTCTACATTCTCGGGCATAATATCAGAAGGTTTAGGGGAAGGGGTTGAAGTTTTTTCAGCAGTTCGTTCTTTCTCCAGATCTTGAGCAACAGTTCCAGGGGTTTGTAGATTACCAGCATCATCTACAATCCCTGGATCAACAACTTTTTCAGCTTCTATAGCAACATCAACAGGCTTCTCAGCCTCAACAGTCTTATCCACACTACCATCATCAACCTCCGTAGTCTCTAACTGGTCAACAACAGAAGCATGCGGAGGGGTGGGTGGAAGCTCTTCATTAACCACAGGCTATGGCTCAGTGGGAACAGGGGAAACAGGAACCTCTGAAAAAACAACAAAATCTGTAAAGATTTAATGCACATAAAGAAAAGAAGTAAAAGAAAACACCTACCAGTAACAGTTTCCGAAATAAAAGCATCCAGATTTCCCTTTCTGGTAATTTTCTTCTTCTGGATCTTCTTAGAGGGCTGACCTTCAACAGCAGTGTTAGCTTGTTTCCTTTTACCAGCCTTCCTATGCACCAAGTGTTCAGGGCTAGAATCCAAGTCAATAGGATCACTTGGGTTAGATGGAGGTATATCAGCAGTATCCCTCGGTTCAGGTTTCGGCCTCCTAATAGTAACTGCAGGTGTAAGACCCTCCAAAGAGTCAGAAACCACCACATAATCGCACCAGGAGTCAGAGGAATGACGCATACCTTTCTTCTCTCCTCCAACACTTTTTGTCTTCAAGGATTGAGTTTTATCTTCGCTTTTCTTCGGCGCAGAAGTAGAAGTCATCGCGCGTTTCTTCTTTTCAGGGCCTATGCCCAAGTTTGACAACTCACCTACAAAAGCGCAAAGAACATTTTACTCAAAAAGCGCAGAAAGCAAACAGTAAACCAATATACACATAACCTACCAGCGCCAGCAGCAGGCTGAGCAGACAGATCCGCATCCCGCGGAAGAACAAAGTTTCTTTCAATACGATGGTACCAAAGTTCCTCATCAGGTTTCTTCTTGATAGTACCCATCTTTCCGCCTTCCCTCTTAAAGGCAACAACATACAGTGAAACAACTGTAATCAAGGGAGAGCAAGTCAAAAAAAAAAAAAAAAAAGAGAGAAAGAAAAGAGGGAAAAACCCCAATCTTACCATGACCATCCTCGGTGTACACCGGTTTGTCATCACGCTCCATTTTCCAATTCAAACTCATGCCGGCTCCAACGAGAGCTTTCTCCGGCAAAACAATGTTGGGAACGTCCTTCAAATCTTGATACCAGTTCTCATCAACGGGGGTTTGAATCGTTTCAACAGGAACATCCTCTTTCCCCCTTAAAACCATCCTCACCGGAATCACTCCGGCCTTGATAAAAAAGAATTTTTGCTTCCAATCGTGAAAGGATTTTGGGGGTTGCTGTAGAATCTTCTTTGCAGACACCCTCTGAACGAACGAATAAAACCCTTGGGTACAGTGCATCTGGTAGAAAACCCTAAATCGAGGAATGGTCGGCTCAATATGCATTGTCCGACACACAAATTCAAAATGTCGAACCCTAACCATGCCAATAGGATGAAGTTGGGAGATATGCAGTTTGTAAAACTCAAGGATTTCAAGAAAAAATTTAGTGACAAGCAAACGAAAGTTGCCTTCACAGAAACAATCCCAAAAAAGGGTAATATACCCAGCCAGAGCATCCGCTGCAGTCTGCCCCTCTTCAGGGTACAGAGCACCCCAGTTCTCCGGAAATTTGAGATTCCGAACCAAACCGTCGAAGGTCGCTCTAGGCCACTTTAACGGTGGAAGTTCAGTCGACATTTCTTCAAAAAGATCTTCTTGGTGTTCTCCGGTTGACATAAGACGAAGGAATGATAAACTTTTTCTCAGAAGAAAGGAACGAGAAAGTTTTCAACAAAACAATGATTACACAGAAAGGGGGCTACTCAAACATTATATATACTCACCGCAATAAATAGCATTGGTAACCGCCACAACATCTTTTTCGGATATCACAGTTCTCCAAGCAGCAGAGAGAGTAAAAACCAACACAAACGCGTTTACACGCGCGCGTGCAAGACACGAGCAGTAAAAAACAACTGACAGTGACAGACTGTCACTTAGGTTTACTGTACCAGTCTCATTCAAAGTCAAAGATTTTCAAAAAAAATCTTTACAATAATCAAAATGAATCTTCTTCAGGAAGTTTCCTTATTTTTCGCCCCAAAAAGCTTTTCCTCTCATAAGTCCAGTGCTCCACTTATTTGCATAAGTACAACACTAGACTGGGGGGACTTGAAGGGGTAAGGTCCCAAAAACCTCATAACAAGTGCTTGGGACCATACCATAACCTCATCTACAAGTTCTCTTTTTTACCTTGCGCGGCCGCGCACTGGTTTTAAAGAAAGACTTAAGACAAAATAGCAGATAACACTTGCGCGCCAAAAGGAAATCATAAATCCTTGCGCCTACTTCCATAAATAAAGGATGAAAATCCTAAACACTTCCGCTTAACATCCGGACTTGAATACTATTTACCCAGACTTGGGATTTATTTAGCTGATTCCACACGGTAAGGAGTCACACCAGATTGCAACAGTGATCTTCTAGAAGGAGTTCAATCGTGCACCACTAAGATGGTTATAACCGTCTGGACACGTGTCGGCTCCCCAGACGTCCATGAAGTCACAATGATAGCATGTAATTGGAGAGTAATCTCCACTTGGTCACTTTACACGTGGCAAATCCCCAGCCATCGATCTAAACCACGATCCGTGTGCTCTCACATCGGATCAAGGAGCTGGACGGAAGGAAATGCAACCGCTTACGGGGTTAGCATCTTCCGTCAACTTTTCACTAACGGGTTTTCCCGCCCAAAGACTCCCGGCTATAAATATGAGAACTATTCAGGTATGAAATTCAAGTTACACACACTTCTCAAATACATCTTCTTCTTCATAACCCATACTTATTCTCACACCGGAGTCGGGTCAAGGAGAGAACCCTTTTCTCCCCTTGGCGAGGCTAACGGTGCTTCTTTTTTGCAGAATTACCGGAGAAGAAGATCAATTGTTATCGAATCAAACGAGAGGAAACCACCTTTTTATGCGGATTCAAACCCCCTAGATAATTGATTCCGATCGATTAATCTAGTGTTTCTTCACCATCCTTCTGCTTTATGTGCCAGAATTCATCTTCTAACTTCTGGCGCTCATGAGGAGGGCAAAATTCTTCCAGCATGACTTCCTTGAGCTCATCCCACGACAGACCGTAGGCTGCATCGTTCCCATGCTTGTTCCTCTCAGCCGTCCACCAGTCTAAGGCGCGGGACTGGAAGACGGCAGTTGCGTGGAGAGTGCGGAGACTGTCGGGGCAAACGCTCTGTCATAGAGTGACCTCGATGGAGTCAAACCATTGGAACAAAGCCGTAGGGCCTTCTTCTCCAGTGAATTCCTTTGGTCTGCATGCCTTAAACTGTATGAAACTGAAGGCAGTCTTGGGAGTATCTTTAGGAGCTTCGGTTCTGGACACCTCTGATGATTTGCTAACATTTTCATAAATTTCGCTCACGATCTGAGGCACAACCTTTGCCACTTGTTTAGCGAGTATGGCAGCCAGGCGTTTGTCCCTCTGTTCTCGACGAGAAAGTCGTGGGTGACGGGGTCCAGATGATGGTCCAGTTGACATTGTCTGCAATAGACATCGTCATAGGTCTCAGACACGTCATAGTCGAATCTCACCTCACACGTCTAGTACCACTAAAGCTCAGGAACACGTACAGTCACGTAAACACATAGGCACATAAGCACAGATTCACATAGGCACAAAAGCACGTAGGACACATAATCACATAAACATATAAGCACATAATTCACTCAGAAGCACACATGAGTAGTCAGAATACAGAAACCTATCATTTAAAGTCCGCGATCGTTCAAGAATAGCGTCCGCGATTAACACAGCGAGTAATATAGTCTAATATAGCGGGTAGTATAGCATAAGTGTATCATAGGGACGCCCATAATTTAGCGATTTATCAGCGCTTTGAGATAGATATGCAGTGCGAGTCATGCGTGTCGATCAAAGTGAAAGCAAGAATCGAATAAGCCTCCAAAATTTAAACAGATAAACACACATATAAACACATAAAATCGACAAATCATCAGGGTCAGCAGTTGCGGGCTCAGAATTGAAACACATAAAAGTCGAGAAATAGATCGTATGCGGCTATTAGACATTGACTATCCAAAGTGATTCGACTATTCCCAAGGACTTGTTGTTCACATTTAACCTTCAAGACTGTGCCTTTGCCTCGATTCTTGGGCGTTTGGCACGCATCCCGTTAGTCATACCGTGACTTTAGGTCGTTGGAGTCCGTCGAGACCTTGGTGAGAGTTTTGTAAAAGGCGGAACAAGTCATCAAGGTTAGGGTTTCACCCCTGGCTTAACAACTTCGTTCCTATTTTGATAAAATAAAAGAGAATTATACGTCAAAGTATGGATTTCACCCCTATTTCAACGCAACTTCTCGTGGTTATAGATAAAATGTGGGTTTGAACAAGCGATTTAGTCGAGAGTTTGCGATTTTCACACCTAATCTCGACTTAATCTCTTATTCAAAATTGAAAATTCAAGTGCAGTGATAGTGCAGCATAGGCGAGTATAGCGAGGAATAGCAGTAAGCTTATACATAATCCTTACTGGACATGTACGAGTCGGTCTGTTGGTTCCTAACTATAGACTAGGTCTCTAAGACATCGACCCGGGCTAGGTCGAGTCTTGCCTAATTCCCTATAGTTATGGCTCTGATAACAATCTGTCACACCCCAACCGATGGCGGAAACGTCGGGGCGTGGCACTGAGCGAAACAGATTGTCCAGAAGTTTCCATAACAACTACAATTACCATTTATTTAAAACAATACGTCCCATACCATGTCAAAAAAAATAACGTAATTATTACAGACAAATTCTAGTCAAATAGTTCTGTTCCGACAACTCAGGTTTCATTAGTACAGACAACTATTTGTTGGTTTCTAGGACTCTTTCCTAGCCTTGATTTCCAAGCAAATAGTCACCTTAAGCACCTGTCACATACGTTAAAATAAAAGTCAATACACATAGTGTAAATGTGAGCATATAAGTTTGATAGTAACATATAGAGTTCGAAATAGTTTATGCATAACCAGCACGTACACTGAGTAAAACGAAGCATGTTAGTTATCAACATGAACCTATCGATACCAATGACTGCGGGTTGACTGCCCAAGGCAGTTCGTAATACATGATCACCACTGTAATCCATGCAAATAATTGTCCTTAACAACCCCCGCGTGAGCGGGTGCTGAGTCCAAACTATAGTACTATCGTTGCTAAGGCAGGTAGACAACATTTCATGTGTAAACATAACAAACAAGCATTCATTAAGCCACGTATGACATGCAGGAATGGTTAGCGTTTAAATAGTATTGAGTAGTGTGTTCGATGTGATTTGAATATTCGTAACGTATGTAACACCCAAAAGTGCATAAAGCAAAAAGGGTTCGAGTATACTCACTACGTTGATGGATTGAAGGGAGCACGTAGAGCGGGGTTAGCCTGAACAGTTAACGATAACATAAAAGATAAGCGGCGCGTAAAACGAGAAAAGTTACCAAGTGCATAATGGTAATCCGGTCGGATGGCAATCCGGCCGGTCGGCCATTCGTGCGGATGTTGACCCGTTCGGGTGGTTGTCCGTTCGGACGGTCATCCGGTCGGATGACTGTTCAAGTGGATTGTTTCTTCCTTTGAGAATGATGTGTTTGTGTATGATGGCTTGACTTTTGAAGTTTTCATTGTAGTATTTTGAAAATATCGAAGTATCTCTACCTTTCAGGTTGGTCGAGCGGACGGTCGTTCGATCGGACGACAACCCGATTGGCGGGACACTTTTGTGAGAACAAGTTCACAGCAGGGCGGTCACGCGGTCGGATGTCCATCCGATCGGGTGGCAACCCTGTTACTGAACATGTTGAAAATTGTTTAAGTTTTAAATAAATCAAGATGCAACCTGATCGGACAGTGGGTCGTGCGGATGGCTATCCGGTCGGACAGCGGTTCGATCGGATGACAATTCGTTCCAACGATCTGATCGTGCTGTTACTTGAACTTTCTTGAGGTGTTGTAACTTAAGCGAGACGTCGTGATGACTGGTTCGGCCGAGTGGCAACTCGGTCGGATGGCTGCCCGGTCGGGTGGCGGTTTGGTCGGACGGCACCTGGTTCGAGTGCTTGATGCGATGAGTTTTGCCGTTTCAATTAGCGTGTAGCGCGTTGCGATGTGATTCGAGTGAGTGAGCGATGCGATAGAGTTGCTTATCAAATTACTTTTAATCCCAACTACTATATCTAACATACAATCATCCTTATTTCGTATTCGTTTGGCGTTTGCGATTCGATTGCGATTGAATTCGATTGCGTTTCGATTGATTACCACACATAACATAAATAAACATGCTCAAATAACACATAAGGCACACACACACGTATAACCATAACCAAATGCTTAATTCAAGTTGCGAGTTCGATTGCGATTCGATGTTGATTAAATTAGATTGATCAGCGTTTAGTTGACTTTATCGCATTGTTACTTCCTACAGTTCACAGTCGTAAGTCGATTAAATAGCGAATAACACACGTCGATTATTGCGATTATTGACAATTACTCCACATAATACAACTAAAGTGAAAAACGAAATAGACTATCTACAAGTCAAAGAAGTCAAAACAGGAATTGAGCAAGGAGGGACAGATCTCGTTAGCAATCTTTTCTTCCTTTGACTTCAATCTTGACTTTGACTTTGACTTCCGAAACACGGGGTGTTACCGTATGTATTGTAAATTGAATGTAGTAGGTTAGCATGAGTGCAATCGTGATGAAGAAAAGTATAAAAAAAAGAGAGAGAAAAAGAGAAATTTAATGAATGAAATGAATGTTTTATGTAGATGGCGGACAACGTAAATGTGAATGATACCGAAGCGGCGCAACAAGATATGATAAATGAAAGAATTGTGGAAGAAGTTAAGAAGGTAATTGAGGCTAGTATTCCCCGACTAGCTCAAGAGATTGAAGGGCAAGTATTGGGGGTAGTGGATAACTTAGTGATGTCCAAGGTTGAAGAATTGAAAGAAATGATCAATGAACTACGAACGAAGAAGAGCACTCGGAGGTGCACGTATAAGGAATTTACGGCATGTAACCCTTTGCCATATAAAGGGGAAATTGACCCAATAGCCTGTTAAAGATGGATTTCAAGTACCGAGGCGGTGTTTGTAAGAAGTAGATGCGAAGTGGAAGATCAAGTAATGTTTGCTACGGGTCTTCTCCAACTTTGAGCAAAGGATTGGTGGGATGCGTATTCTAAGGAATTAGGGGACGATAAAGTACAAACGTTAACGTGGCAGAAGTTCAAGGAACCATTTCTGAAAAATCATTGCCCACAATCAGCGATTGATCGGATCCAAGAAGACTTCTTACGTCTTCGACAAAAGGATGAGATAACGAATACGTTCCTCGACAAGCTGAAGTTTTGTGGGGAGTAGTGGGGACTGAGAGGAAGAAGATTATACATTATCATGATATGTTAAAGGCTGAATATCGTGAGTTCATAAATCCCTCCAAATGTGAGACGCTAGATGAATTAATTAACTGGGCAAGAGATAGGGAGATTGAACTAAAGAGGCATGTCGAACGGGGAGAGAAAAGGATGGCGGAGAAGTCTTCGAACCCGAACCCATCAAAGAAAGCAAGATTTCAAGATCAAACTAATAAAGGGAAAACAAGTGGTGGAATCCCGACTTGCAAGACATGTGGGAAACACCACTCGGGTGAGTGCTTACTTGGAAAGAAAGGATGCTACAAATGTGGGCAAGAGGGACACCCGTACTATAAGTGTCCCAATAATCCAAAGACGTGTTAGAATTGTTATCAGACGGGGCATGCTAAGGCGGAATGTCCAAAACTCCGGCAAGCATCAAGGAAAGAAGGAAAGAAAGAGGAGCCATTTAAGGCTCGTGGAAGGATGTTTCAGATAACATCGGAAGAAGCAAAAACTCACCCGGAGGTTGTTTCAGGTATATTTTTAGTAAATTCTATGCCTGTTAATGTTTTATTTGATTCCGGGGCTAGTAGGTCATTCATTTCAAATGAGTTATTATGTCGTCCATCGTTTAAGCTTGAAAAGATGTCTATGCCCTTAGAAGTGGAAGTAGCCGATAGTAAGAGTTATTTACTGGATGATGTATGTAGAAACTGTAAAATCTCAATTGAAGATGAGGAGTTTAGTATAGATCTTATTCCGATATATATGGGGGAGTTTAAAGTAGTAGTAGGAATGGATTGGCTAGCCCAAAATCATGTTGAAATACAATGCGAAAAGAAAGTCATTCATGTAGTAAATTCGGAGGGAAAACGGGTAAGTATTCAAGGGGATAGGGTCGTCGAGTCAAAACTTTGTTCTATAGTCGAAGCCGTCAAACATGTAAGAAACGGGGGTAGGGCGTATCTATCTTACGTGATAGATACCAACCGAAGTGTTCCAAAGCTTGAAGACGTGAATGTAGTAAATGAATATCCTGATGTGTTTTCGGAAGATTTACCGGGGCTTCCGCCTGAGCGGGAAGTGGAATTTAAAATAGAGCTTAGCTCGGGTGCAAAGCCGGTAGCTAAAGCCCCTTATCGGTTGGCCCCGACCGAAACGAAAGAATTGATGACGCAACTCCAAGAGTTGCTCGATAAAGGTTTTATTCGACCGAGTGTTTCGCCATGGGGAGCACCCGTATTATTCGTGAGGAAGAAAGATAGTTCGATGCGAATGTGCATCGACTATCGGGAGTTGAATAAGTTAACGGAAACGCTTCACAAGGAAAAGTTATATGCAAAATTCTAGAAGTGTGCCTTTTGGCTTAGAGAGGTACAATTTTTGGACCATGTAATCGATGCGGATGGTGTCCATGTGGACCCTTCCAAAGTAGATGCAGTGATGAATTGGGTACCCCCGAAGAATCCAAGTGAAATAAGAAGTTTTCTAGGTTTGGCTGGGTATTACAGAAGATTTATCCTGGATTTCTCCAAGATAGCCTCGCCCATGACGAAGTTAACAAAGAAGAGTGAAAAGTTTATATGGGGCGAAGAACAAGAAAAAGTGTTTCAGACGTTGAAGGAAAAGCTCTCGAATTCTCCGGTGTTGACATTACCGGATGGAACGGATGATTTGGTAGTGTATACTGACGCCTCCCGCCAAGGTTTAGGATGTGTACTAATGCAAAGGGGTAAGGTTATTGCTTATGCTTCAAGACAACTCAAGCAACATGAAAACAATTACCCAACTCATGACCTAGAATTGGCGGCGGTCGTATTCGCCTTGAAGATATGGAGACACTACCTATATGGGGTGAAATGTACAATTTACTCGGATCATAAAAGCCTCAAATACTTTTTCAAACAGAAAGATCTTAATATGAGGCAACGAAGATGGTTGGAACTCATTAAGGATTACGATTGTGACATTCAGTATCATCCCGGGAAGGCTAATGTAGTGGCGGACGCTCTAATTCGAAAGGAGTACCCGCCTCCGATTCGGGTAAAATCTATGAAGATGGTAGTCATTTCTAAACTCCTTGAAGAAATTCGAGAAGCTCAAATTAAATATTTGAATGCCGACGACTCGAAGAAAGAAAGGATGAAAGGATTTATTCACGAATTAGAATAGAATGCGAATGGTATGAAAATGAGGTATGACCAAATCTCGATACCTCGGGAATGTGATGTGAAAGAATTACTTTTGAATAAGGCTCACAAGTCTCGATACTCCGTTCATCCGGGAGCTAAAAAGATGTATCGAGACTTGAGAATGAATTACTGGTGGCCGGTAATGAAAAGAGACATTGTCAAGTATGTTGCTAAGTGTTTTACGTGTTCTCAAGTAAAGACCGAGCACCAAAAACCGTATGGAAAGTTGCAGCCATTGGAGATACTGGTGTGGAAGTGGGAACATGTAATGATGGATTTGGTGACTAAACTTCCTAAGATAAGGAAAGGGCACGATGCTATTTGGGTAGTCGTTGACCGACTAACCAAAAGTGCACATTTTTTACCCATTCGGGAAACCTATAATTCGGAAAAGATGGCGGAAGTTTATACGAATGAGATTATATCTCGACATGGATCCGGTGTCAATAGTGTCCGACCAGGATACCCGGTCCACATCTCGTTACTGGAGGAAGTTTCACAAAGAATTGCGGACCCAGTTACATATAAGCACCGCCTACCATCCACAAACCGATGGTCAGTCGGAACGAACTATCCAAACATTAGTTGATATGCTAAGGGAGTATGTTATGGATTTCGGAGGGAGCTGGGATGATCATCTACTTTTGGTAGAGTTTTCATATAATAATAGTTATCATAACAGCATAAAAATGGCCCCTTACGAAATGCTCTATGGAAGGAAATGTAGAACCCCGGTTTGTTGGGGGGAAGTAGGTCAGCGCGAACTCGCGTCAAAGGATGTAGTAGCCGAAATGAATGAGAAGATTAATATGGTTAGATCAAGAATAAAAGCAGCGCAAGATAGACAAAAGTCTTATGCGGATCGGCGAAGGTGACCAATTGAGTTCCAAGTGGGGCGCGGAAAGCTAGGTCCTCGATACATTGGACCATTTAAAATACTCGCTCGGGTTGGGTCAGTAGCATACCAGTTAGAATTATCTCCCGCGTTGGATGGAATTCATAACACTTTTCATGTATCGCAACTGCGAAAGTGCCTCGCGGATGAGACGGCATACGTGCCTTTGGATGATATTGAAGTGGATGAGAAGTTGAATTATGTTGAAAGGCCCGTCGCAATAAAAGATTTTATAGTGAAGCAGCTCCGCAACAAATCCGTTCGACAAGTGTTGGTTCAATGGCAACACCGGATGGGATCGGATCTCACGTGGGAAGCGGAGGATGATATGCGAAAGCACTACCCAGAGTTATTCGGTATATATTCTGGTTTCGGGGATGAAACTTTCTTTAAGGGGGTAGACTTGTAACACCCCAAATTTCGTATGACATGTTATAAAGTTTAATCGCAATACTTTAGCGAAAAGAAATGGTAAACATGAAATTTTACCATTATTAAGATTTTTAGCATTTAACAATCAATAATCTTAATATGTTGTTGGTGCATATGTCTGTCGACTTCGTCTTGTATCGAGTTTTGTATTAGTTTAAGATAGATCAGGGCACGAAAAACGAAAAAACATGTTAAATAGGCTATTTCGCATGAAATGGAGCAAAGACCATTTCGCACGAAAGGAAGAGTTCATTTCGTACGAAATGAGTCTTAGTCATTTCGCACGAAATGACATTTCATATGAGTTGTTTTCGTACGAAATAGCTATGCCTATAAATACTAGGTCGTGCCATTTCATTTGTATCTTTCTAATTCCAGAGCCGAAGTGCTGCTGAAGTGTCTACTCGCTGTAAAAAGTTGTTATATCAATCTAAAAGACAATTAGAGTGTATTTCAAGCTGTTTCTAAGTCGATACGTTTGTTTCCGCCTTTCGTATTGACAAGAACTCTTCTGAACGACTGGTTTTGGTCGTGATAACGATCCTTCAAGTGGTATCAGAGCTCAGGAGGAGGAGTTCTTACCGAATTCAGCTTGATTTCATCAAATTTCTGACTTCTACACCTTCTTTTCAAAATTAAACAAGTTTTCACGGTTAAAATGGGCTAATTTTCTCACATTATAAGCGAAACACTGTTTTAACAAAGCCTTAAAAGAATTAGACCTAAAATCGACCTAAAACCTGATCAATTTGACAAAAATCTGATCGAAAGTATGACATCAACATCATTTCGCACGGAATAAACCTTTCATTTCGCACGATATCACATTTGTGATCCATTTCGCTTGAAAGAGTTTTCATTTCGCACGAATTGAGGTTTCTTTTCGCACGAAATCATCATTTCGCTTGAGATTAGATTCATTTCGAACGAAATCATCTATTTCGTTTGAAAGTTGTGTCATTTCGTACGAAGTAGTTCAGCAGATCATTTGGCTTGAAAAGGGTCATTTCGTATCAAGTTCATTTCGTGTGAAGAGTGTCATTTCGTTTGAAAGAAAGTTTGTGAAATTTTTTGAAACCGAATCATGGAAGAAGAGTTTTACAATGCGTTTGCTACTGCCCCGGGTACTCCTGTTACCATTGCTCAGAGTGTAAACATGGAAAATGAAACGGGAACTTTGCAAAAAACCCCCGAAGCTAATGGGCATTGAGGAATATTATGGTTGGAAAGATCGGTTCCAAAATTGGGTTCAAGCAAATCATTTGAGGTCTTGGGAATGTATTGAGAAGAAGTATGTTAAACCGCGTACAGATGTGGGTGTTATTAAAACTATTTCTGAGTTGTCGGACAAAGAACGAGACATGTACAAAGCTGAAAAGATGATGATTAGTCTACTCCAGCAAGCGGTGAAAGAAGACATCTTCATATTACTTCAACATGATAATACTTCACGTTCGATTTGGGAAGCACTTCGAATTAAGTTTGAGGGAAGTGAGAAGATGACCAGGAGTAAGAAATCATTGTTAAAGAAAGAATTTGATTTGTTTACGAGTTTGCTGGGTGAAACTTCAAAGAAACTGATCGAAAGATATTGTCATTTAGTAAGATCAATGTCTCTTTTGGATATCAACAAAGATCGAGAAGAATGGGTTGACAAATTAGCTGATGCTTTACCTCAGAAAGAATGGGGTATATATCTGATGATCTTAAAGAACACTGGAGAATATGACAAATTGACAATTTCTTAGTTCATTGAAAAAATTGAAGGATAGGATCTTGAACAGCAGAAGATTGCTAGAATGAACAGTCCAAGTGGTCAACAAGACATCAAGATGTATTATAAAGGGAATGTTCAGGATATTGAAGCAAGTCCGAAGGTCCAAACTGCTTTTAGTGCAGAAAACTCATCTGGATCAATCAATCAAAGTTGCAACAGTGGTTTTTCTTCATACTCGAGTGTTAGTCCAAATGTTTCAACCTCAAGTCATCAGTTCCAAAGCACAAACAGCAGTAATGGTCATGTTTTACACTGCAACATCGCGTTGCATCTTCAGAATGGTCAAAATTTCTCTGAAGAGGTCGCTAAAGGTCATATGGCATTACTAGCTACAGTGTTAGAATCATATGAGGGTTTGGTTGCTGGTAGGATCGGAAATCCTATGCTGACAAAAGAGGATTACGATCAGATAGATGCTGAAGAGATGGAGCTTATGGATATTAAGTGGTGTTTAGCGAGTGTTTTGAGGAGAGCTGAGAAGTTTAAGATGATTACAGGAAGAGATGATTTCAGGGATGCTAATGTTTCTACTTTGGGTTTTGATAAATCTAAAGTTACTTGTTTTCGATGCAGGGAAAAAGGACATTTCAAGAGGGAATGTACCAATCGAGAAGCAGGAGGAGCTCAGAATCCTTTCAGAAATAATGATTATTATCGGAAAGCTATATATCAACAAGTTGCTCAACAACCTTATCAACAACAAGAACCACAAACTGCACATGCTAAGAAGGCGATCGAAGACTCAACAAAGAAAGCTTATTTTGGTATAATTGATCAAGATGATGAAAAAGTGGCAGAAGGTTTTAGCTGGGATAAATATATTCCGCCTGATTCAAAGCTAGTTGCATTCATTGCACAAATAGTCCAAGAACAAGATTTGATGAAAGAATGGATGAGTGTGTTTGATAACAGTGAGAAAAGTCAAGATGGAGAATCTGATTCTTCAGATAATAGTTCAGAAAAGACCCAAGTGTTTGATCAATCGTCATCTGATAACAGTGATGATGAAGAAGAAACACAAATAAACATTGGAAAAAATCTATTATCTCCTGAAAGTTTTAAATTTTATTTTGCAGATAGATTGGAGAAGTTGAAGGAGAAGCGAGCAGCAAAGAATCAGAAAAGGATGAAATGCGAGAATGTTACTCAGGAAGAGAAGTCTGAACAAAGTGAAGGAGTTAAAATTACTGAGAAGATGGTTGAAGCTGAGAAGATTTTCGAAGTTGAAAAGATTATTGAAGTTGAAAAGATTGTTGAAATCACAAAACCTTGTCTTAAATGTTTGGAATCATGCAAACATTGTGAAGAAAAAGACGAGAAGTATAGTGAACTTGATAAGTGGAAAGAAAAGTTATTGTTCGATGTCAACTATGTGAAAGAATCATATGATGTTTTGAACAGAACGGTGAATAGTTTGCAAAAGACAAATTCTGAAAGAGAAGATGCTCTAACCATGATGAATGTGGTGATGATGTCTAAGCAGAAGGCTATCAATCACTATATTGAAGAGTGTGCAAAGTTGAAGCAAGAGTTGGAGACAGAAAAGATAGAAAATGAAAGAATCAGACGATTATTACAAAGTTATTCAAGTTCTGATTATTTGATTGATAGAATTTATCCAACTGTTGCAGGTTTTGATGCATTTCAAGATAAGAAGACTGAAGAGAAGGATACTGGTAAGAAACAAAGTGCAAATTATAACAAGTGTCCACCTCCGATCTGGGAAGGTTATTCTCCCAGAAAACCAAATGAGGAACAAGTCAAAAAGGCAGTCAATATAAAGTTAAAGTCCGAAACAACTGATGAGTTACCAGAAAACATTGACGTCACATTCACATCGTCTGACACTGATCATGAGTCTGAGTTAATAAAGAAAGTGGTCGATCAGGTGTTGGATAAAGATGAGGAGTCAGAGTCAAAGTCCGAATCTGAGAGTTCGAGTTCATCAGTTGACAGTCCAAAATCGTCGGTCAAAAGGGTTTACAATAAAGAATTCTTGTTATCAAAATCTAATTTGAATGACGAACCAATCAAAGTGGCCTATACTTTGAATGATTCAGACAAATTATATTCTGATGAGGAATTTCCAATAAGAGGTGTTAAAATTGAAATGATCAAAAAGGTTTTCAAATTAACAGAAATTAATATTTCTGAAATAAAATATGTAAATCTTTCTGAAAAACCTAAAAATTACACCTCAAGAGTTCAACAAAGGTTAAACAAGAAAAAGGGTTACAGTTCAGGTTCAGGTTATCAAAAGAAACTAAACCATAACGGTAATTTCAAAAAGAAAGGTCTTGGTTTTATTCCTTTGGAAAATCATAAAAATGAGAAAATTTTTAAAACAAAAACAATATTTGTTTCAGGGTCAAGTTCTGTGGAAGAAGAAAAGAGCTCATTCTGGAAGCAATCAAACAAAGAGTTTTTTGCAGAAAAACAAAAGTTTGAGAAGAATGGAGCTTATCAGAGAAAAGAGACAAGAACCTGTTATAGATGTCAAGAAGTTGGTCACATCGCCTGGAACTGTCCAAAGGCAACCAACACAAAACAGGAAGTTGTTTCTAAACTCAAAGAAAAGATTGTTGATAAAACCGAACCACCAATTGAAAAGTTCAAAGTGTTTAAAAATTCAACATATGAAGTTGGTGAATGTTCGAAAAGGTTTTACAAAAGAAGGGTGAATCTTGGCAACCAAATGTGGGTTGCTAAGAAAACAGATATTAAATCTGGCGATGAATCTGATTCGTCAAAATCAGAAGACCACAAGTTGAGCTAAAAATAGAAACGCCAGTACCGCCAATGAATGATGTCAACTTTCCACCATTGCGGTCTGAAAATTTTAAACAAAAGTTGGAAAGGTGGAAATTTCGAATCAATTCTATTCTGAAAAGAAAGAGTTTGATGTCGAAAAAGCTTTTAATGGAAAAGTAAAACATATTTTTGGGAAAATGGTCGATGAGAAAGTCAAAGGGGTGAAAGATTTTTATGAATAAAAAAGAAATGTTGAAACTCCAAGTGAGACTGAACAGGTTACACCCAAAGATAGTCAGTCTTGGGTGTCTGTATTTCATATGTGAAAAGTATGACTTGCCAGAGCTCCCAAGTTGGTAATCGTGGAGCAGGAATCGGCATTTTTCTTGAGAAATTCATATTTGTGATATTCCGTCCTACAAGTGGTTGTTTTCTTGAAAATTGTCATATTTCATTTTTTTTTCAAAGTGGTATTGTGATAAGTACCTACAAGTGGTTAATCAAGGTCATTAAGTTGAAATTGATTTAACTTTCATTCAAGTGATTGAGAAAACAATATGATGAATTAAACCCCTAACCTACAAGTGATTTGTGAAAATCAACAAATCTAATTTTCTGGAAAAACCATTTTGATTAAAACAAACTTAAGTGTTTTGAAATCTTTATGGGAAAATAGTTTGTTATAAGGGGGAGTTCTGATTGTTTATGCCAAGTGGATGGCGATTTGAAGCAATTCACATCAGTTTGTCAATTTGATTGTACAGTTTGTTTTCAAATTTTTTTTCAATGATTTTGAATTTTAGGGGGAGTAAGAAATTTTCAGAAAATCCAAAAACATTGAAAAATTTGATAAAGTCAAAAACATGATAAAATCAAAAATGAGTTTTGTTGTGAAAAAGAGGAAATGATAGTACATCAGTGGACTATCACAGCACGCTAAAGAATTGGAAAGTCAAATGTGATAAACGGTCTCACTGATGATATGCCAGTAGGTTTTTGCACACTTAGTAGATTGTATTCGAGATATAAACCTAAATTTCAAATTTGCTTATTTCGTGGGGAACATCTCTCCCCGAAATCTTGTTTGAAAGACCCCTCTTTCTGAGATACTAGGTCTTTATGCTTAGTGATATCTGGGGTATTATCCCGGGACTTCTGATTTTGCGGAAGCAATGGCCTAGTCCCCGTATAATACTTTTCGCTTGCTTGAAATAAAAGCACTACCCTCAGCATAAAAAATGATGAAACATTGCAAAATGCTAATCATGTGCTGTTGAAGAAAAGATTCTCTAAAGGGAACACACCTAAAGTCGAACCATCATCTCTCTGATTTTGCGGAAGCAATAGCCTGAGCTCTCATGGTCTCGCATTTAACCCTTTACAGATATCATCTAGGTATATTCACCAGTAAGACTGAATATTGGGATCTGGATACAGGAGTATATTCTGAGGTGGGACACGCGAATAAGTTCAAGTCCTTAAAACATTTATCTCGTATCTCGAATCAATTGAACTTTGTGTGAAAATTTAAGTGGATCAGTATACTGACAATCTAAGTGAATCTTTTATAACTTAATATGTTTAAAGCTTAACGGTGTTGGTGATTTGTCTCATAAACCGATTTGATCCTCTTACACAAACTCACAAAAATAGTGTCTGTAAATATTTCTTTACTGCATTTCTTTAAAATCAAAAATCCAAATAGATTTTAGTGTGTTTTAGTATAAATTTTGAAAATACAAAAAGATTTTCGGCAACTGATGTTGGAGAGCTGATTTTCAAAATTCTGAGTGCTAAACATGATGAACAGGTTTGGGAAAATGTGTTTGAAAAAATTTTCTTACAAGTGGTTATTTGAATTTTTTTTTTTGAATGTTAAATCATTTTAGATGATATGTTCTAGTGATGGTTTGAAATTGATTCTACATGTGGTAAGCAGAGATTAAATTTGTCAAATTTTAAATTTGTGAAATTTATTTCTGGGTAGAGTTTTGTGCAGATCTCCGTGTTTAAACCTGAGCTGAATGAGAGCCAGGGCTCGATCTTGGAACATGAGCTATTTTAAGCTATGATCCCAGCTTATTGAAAGGGTGAGTCTGAAGATATCAAGATGGAGTCTGAGGATGCCGAAGAACTTAAGGAATCAAGAGATCTGATCAAGAGAATTAGAGAAAAGATAGAGTCAGATTGAGATTTTGGAAGAGAGAGAGAGAGAGGAGAAGATAAATAGATTGAGGATGCTTACACTGTTAGATACTTTGGAAAAGCACAAGAAGACTGTTAAAGATTGAAGGCTCGACATACTGAAGATTTGTACTGAAGACTCGTCGACATCCAAGGGGGAGTCTGTTGGTGCATATGTCTGTCGACTTCGTCTTGTATCGAGTTTTGTATTAGTTTAAGATAGATCAGGGCACGAAAAACGAAAAACATGTTAAATAGGCTATTTCGCACGAAATGGAGCAAAGACCATTTCGCACGAAATGAAGAGTTCATTTCGTACGAAATGAGTCTTAGTCATTTCGCACGAAATGACATTTCGTATGAGTTGTTTTCGTACGAAATAGCTATGCCTATAAATACTAGGTCGTGCCATTTCATTTGTATCTTTCCGATTCCAGAGCCGAAGTGCTGCTGAAGTGTCTACTCGCTGTAAAAAGTTGTTATATCAATCTAAAAGACAATTAGAGTGTATTTCAAGCTGTTTCTAAGTCGATACGTTAGTTTCCGCCTTTCGTATTGACAAGAACTCTTCTGAACGACTCGTTTTGGTCGTGATAACGATCCTTCATATGCATTAAGGTTTAGCAAGTTAGTATGTAAATATCAGGTAAAATGATATGTTTTAAAAGATGGGGGGGGGGGGTTAAAATGAAAATTGTGTAATTAAAACCCTTATAAAAAATGCCCAGTGATAGAAGTGTGTGTGTGTGTGTGTGTGCGACGTGAGAGAGAGACCAGGGGAAAACTCTTTGCTTCAAACCCTAACATCCTAAATTCAGTCAATTGAAAGTGAAATCAGTGGCTAATCAAATGCATGAGTTAGGAATGTTCATCCCCTAAGTGATTTTCATATCAAGTAAGTTTAATTTCATGTTTTTATGAAATCTTATGAAGTGGGTTATGTGAAATTTATGATCTTTGTATGAAATCGAACCTAAATGTTAGATGCTATGAACAATTAGATGATATATTATGTGCCATTTTGATTGTATTGGTAGTTTGGGGTAAAACCCACTTGAAATTTGTAAGATGATGAAATTTAGTAAAGCTATGGATGAATTGGATGATGTAAAAATTAAACTCATGTTATAGGAGGTGTTTAGATAAGTAATTTGATATGAATCATATGAAGTATAGTTATGATATTGAATGTAAATGTTTAGGGTAACCCATTGATGATATTAGGATGAATGTGCTATAACTACTTGTACATCATGCTTATTAGAAAGTACGCCCGCCATGTGTTCGATGAAATGTCGAAATTAATGTAATTGTGATTTTATATAAAAATTTGCTAAATTGATAAAATATGATTATGGTGGGAATGCATATGGTTCATAAATGTCATATTGTATGACAAAGAATACGAGAATAATGAAATTTTCGAAAGCTAAGTATACGAAGTTGTGATGTATAGGAACAAAGAAGGAAGGAGGAGCAAGTCATTCTATAACGCAAGAAACGCAAGATCGTGGTAAGTTCATATGAGCTTAATCCTCTTTTATCTAGTTCTACGGATAATAGTTAGTAAATAAATATTAGCGTTGAGTTGTATGCTTGTTCATGATAAAAGTTTTGATATGTTGAATGTTAGAAAAACGGTTAAGTGGCAAGATAGTAATGGATGTATATTAACCATGCGAGCGATACTAAAATCGTTCAGAAGGTAGGATGCAGAATGGTTTAGTAATGACTTGTTGTAAACGGGTCAAAATGATAAAAGATATGTCAAGAATGAATGTTAAAGTTTTCCGTTGTAAACAGGATGATTTAGACATGTATGATGAATAGCGATGTTGTTTAAGTATGGATTCATTATTAATGAGTCGAATGGATGTATGTATGATTGTTTGCGATGTTGGAATTAAAGAAAGTCAACGGAAATCATGTCAAACGGGAAGAGTGTTTCACACTAGGAATGTCAACTAATGGGTAAAAATTGCAAATGGGTCGAATAAAAGTATGTAATGAATGTTATGGATTTTTGTTTGGTATTATGAACTAACGAATGTTTGATGTTGTGTATGATAGGTAAAACTCATGCTTGATTGCGGCGCGCTCGAACCGAACACACACTATATTGCCCAATTATGCGCTTCTGGTTCAAGTCATCTTTTGGAATGGGTCAAAATCATTTTTTTGTAGTAAATGTTAAACTAGTATCTAGGATGATCGTAGTGGTTTGAAGTTTAAACTTTATTTTGGATAGTTTTGATAGAATGTTTTAGTGAAATGTGTATGGTTTTAATTTTAGCATCTTTTGAAAAGTGTCGTAGAATGTATTTTGAACAATTTTGTTAAAAAATAGGAAATCGTTTACTTTACGAATGGGTCATGTCAAAATTTTCCAAAAAATTGTATGAAGTTTATGTTATTTGTCAAATGTAAAAAAGTGGGCGTTCCATAAGTTAACAGACTATCGGAGGAAACAAAATTCTGTTAGCTTGTTTAGAAAATTTAAAAGAGTCAAATGTTCTTTTGATTAACAAAGAGTCAAATTGCTTCAATAAACTTAAATCAACTGAACAAGAAATCAACAGTTTAACGAGCAAAGTCAATGAACAGTCACAGATCATTGATTTGGCTCGTGAAACTCTGAAAGAAAAGACTAACGAGCTTTCAGAAAAGTGCACAGAATTGGCTGATGCTCAAGCCAAAATTGTAGAACTTAAGGGTAAGTTAGACAAATTTGGAAAATCTTCGTTAGTTAGGACTCATATTCAAGAAAAGTTGAAAAAGAGTAATGATAAAACAAAGGTGGGGTTTAGTAAAGCTTCATCTTCTAAAAATCAAGATTACTCCTTTTTACCAAATGAAGATGAGCTAACTGATTTTGTACTCACTTCACAAGTAGTAGTGGATTCGATAGCTGTGGACTTACCAAATTGTCCAGTTTCTTTGAAAGAATCTGTTGGGTCTAACAGTACTGTCACACCCCGATATTTTCACGTATTACCGGTGGGCCCGGTGGGGAGTATCGTGACGTAGTTGATATCATCATAGACAGTAATCACAGTTTAAATGCACAGCGGAAGTCTAAAAGTAATTTATACAATCCAAGTTTAAAGTAACATAAAATATTACACAACGGAATGTAAGAAGATCCACAGGCGGATCAAAACAAAAGAAGAATTGTTCAACAGACTTAAAGTGATAAAAGCTTGCAAGACTTTTTATTTAATCACTCAGGAGTTCCAGCCCATTACGCTTAGTACCTGCACTTAACCTTTTGAAAATACGTCAGTTTACATTGGTAAGTTCATATGAGCTTAATCCTCTTTTATCTAGTTCTACGGATAATAGTTAGTAAATAAATATTAGCGTTGAGTTGTATGCTTGTTCATGATAAAAGTTTTGATATGTTGAATGTTAGAAAAACGGTTAAGTGGCAAGATAGTAATGGATGTATATTAACCATGCGAGCGATACTAAAATCGTTCAGAAGGTAGGATGCAGAATGGTTTAGTAATGACTTGTTGTAAACGGGTCAAAATGATAAAAGATATGTCAAGAATGAATGTTAAAGTTTTCCGTTGTAAACAGGATGATTTAGACATGTATGATGAATAGCGATGTTGTTTAAGTATGGATTCATTATTAATGAGTCGAATGGATGTATGTATGATTGTTTGCGATGTTGGAATTAAAGAAAGTCAACGGAAATCATGTCAAACGGGAAGAGTGTTTCACACTAGGAATGTCAACTAATGGGTAAAAATTGCAAATGGGTCGAATAAAAGTATGTAATGAATGTTATGGATTTTTGTTTGGTATTATGAACTAACGAATGTTTGATGTTGTGTATGATAGGTAAAACTCATGCTTGATTGCGGCGCGCTCGAACCGAACACACACTATATTGCCCAATTATGCGCTTCTGGTTCAAGTCATCTTTTGGAATGGGTCAAAATCATTTTTTTGTAGTAAATGTTAAACTAGTATCTAGGATGATCGTAGTGGTTTGAAGTTTAAACTTTATTTTGGATAGTTTTGATAGAATGTTTTAGTGAAATGTGTATGGTTTTAATTTTAGCATCTTTTGAAAAGTGTCGTAGAATGTATTTTGAACAATTTTGTTAAAAAATAGGAAATCGTTTACTTTACGAATGGGTCATGTCAAAATTTTCCAAAAAATTGTATGAAGTTTATGTTATTTGTCAAATGTAAAAAAGTGGGCGTTCCATAAGTTAACAGACTATCGGAGGAAACAAAATTCTGTTAGCTTGTTTAGAAAATTTAAAAGAGTCAAATGTTCTTTTGATTAACAAAGAGTCAAATTGCTTCAATAAACTTAAATCAACTGAACAAGAAATCAACAGTTTAACGAGCAAAGTCAATGAACAGTCACAGATCATTGATTTGGCTCGTGAAACTCTGAAAGAAAAGACTAACGAGCTTTCAGAAAAGTGCACAGAATTGGCTGATGCTCAAGCCAAAATTGTAGAACTTAAGGGTAAGTTAGACAAATTTGGAAAATCTTCGTTAGTTAGGACTCATATTCAAGAAAAGTTGAAAAAGAGTAATGATAAAACAAAGGTGGGGTTTAGTAAAGCTTCATCTTCTAAAAATCAAGATTACTCCTTTTTACCAAATGAAGATGAGCTAACTGATTTTGTACTCACTTCACAAGTAGTAGTGGATTCGATAGCTGTGGACTTACCAAATTGTCCAGTTTCTTTGAAAGAATCTGTTGGGTCTAACAGTACTGTCACACCCCGATATTTTCACGTATTACCGGTGGGCCCGGTGGGGAGTATCGTGACGTAGTTGATATCATCATAGACAGTAATCACAGTTTAAATGCACAGCGGAAGTCTAAAAGTAATTTATACAATCCAAGTTTAAAGTAACATAAAATATTACACAACGGAATGTAAGAAGATCCACAGGCGGATCAAAACAAAAGAAGAATTGTTCAACAGACTTAAAGTGATAAAAGCTTGCAAGACTTTTTATTTAATCACTCAGGAGTTCCAGCCCATTACGCTTAGTACCTGCACTTAACCTTTTGAAAATACGTCAGTTTACATTGGATGCACAAGGCATAAAATCTTTTATAACTTGGGACAATTATTTAAAAATAATCTTGTATACTGATGTGCACAAAATGCAACATATAAATTACATCAATTGTGGCATAAAACTAACCCTTTTTTAGTACTAATGTTGGAAAAAGTGTATTTTTGTCTTCCTTTTGTATTTTCAGGATTAAATGAGCTCAAATTAACAAAAGAAGCAAAAAGGCAGCTAAATCTAACATAAATACAAGAAAAGGAACAAACGTGGCATGCCCGACCTCACCGATAGCATCTTCCCAAGCAAAACAAGAGAACAGAAGGCTGAACACGCCCCGTGTTCAGTGAACACGGGGGCGTCCCCAAGTGCCAGCATAAAAGACAAAGCTATAGAAGCTTCTATCGACCACCACGGGGCCGTGCTCAGCGGACACGGGGCCTTGCTCAGCGGCACGGGGCCGTGGTCAACTATAAGATTCGCAGAATCCAGGCAAATCTTGATAGTACAGATACGCTTCTGTACACGGGGGCGTGCCCAGCGGACACGGGGGCGTGGTCAACTAATGAAGACAGAGAAGAGGATGGACACGGGGCCGTGCCCACTGGACACGGGGCCGTGCCCGAGCTACTGTTCAGGCTATAAATAGGGGTTCTTGGCTCATTTGCAAACCATCCCTTGGCACACCACCTCTCTCACACTTCACCCACCACCACCACCACCATAACACCATCATCCACCACCATCATCCATTGTCCATCATAGAGTGTGTGAGTCGTCTCGGGATCCAAGATTGATCGTAAGATTTCTTGACAATCAAAGGCCATGTTTGCCTAAGTCTCTTACAACACTTGGTGAAGACAAGTGTCTAGTGTAATACTTTTTATTTTTAATCTTTTCACACTTTTTACTTGGTTATGTATTAATGACTTTAATAACTAGTTTCTTATGTTGAAGGTGATTCTTCCTTATCGTTTGTCCGTGGTGTCTTGGCATTATTTTACTGTCTATATAAAATAAAAGATTTTCACCATTCATATCTCCACGGTCTATATGGAGGTATGTTGGCTACCTGGTCGGGGGTTAAGGGAACGGTTTGGTAAGAGTCTTGCCTTGTTCAGTGTATAGATCCTGCAAGGACCTGGGTCAAATTTAGTAGGACCTCCTTCAATACCCACCGGTATTGGATGGCGGGGGTCCAAACTCTTTGATCCCCTCATATGTAAGCTACTATTAATACTTTAACCCGGCTACTTAGGACTGTATCCCTGCTGACTCAGACTACTTAGCCGAGGGTAACGTCACCTTCAAAAGAGGGGCCTACCATAATATGCATTAATAACTTAATTAATTATCTTTCAATAATCCGACCCTTTAGGATTGTAACCTTGCTGACTCAAACTACTGGGTTGAGGGTAACGTCACCTTCAAAAGAGGGGCCTACTACAATAACTAAGATAATCTCTTAAAAAGTGCAAAAGTGCGGAAATAATCAAAGGTTACACTAAACACGAGTCGGAGCCAAGTGATTCATCTTGTCTATCTGTTTATATTTTTATTTTTCAGCATTTTAGTTAGTTTTTATTTTTCTAGTTTAAAAAATCTTTTTTCTAACTATTGATTTGATTAGACGTTGAGGATAAACCGGTACTAAAAGCTCTTGTGTCCTTGGACGACCTCGGTATCTTACCAACACTATACTACTCTCACGATGGGTGCACTTGCCCATATGTGTGTCTAGTGTTAGTAAATATCGTGTATTATAAATTTAAAACTTGACTAAAAAAGTGTAAAAGGGCTTAAAATATACATTAAAAAACCATACACACTTCACACGCATCAAGTTTTTGGCGCCGCTGCCTGGGACACAAGGATTTTAAGAAAGTTAGGAATCAACGGCCTAATCGTTTTTCTTATTTTTCTATTTTTTTTAGGATTTTTCTTAGTTTTTCAGTTTCTGCAGAGCTCAGCACGGGCCGTGCCTGGTCGGACACGGGCCGTGCCCAGCATTATTACTGGCAGTTTTTATTTTCCGAGTTACAGAGAGCAGAGCATGGGGCCGTGTCGGTGCAACACGGGGCCGTGTCCAACTCCCCAGTAACAGGGATCCGGAAAACAATCACTGTATCTCTAACCACGGGCCGTGTTCACCTGAGCACGGGGCCGTGGTAAACCTTCTGACCAACGTTCTTTTCTGTTTTTATTGCAGGACTTGGAACCCAGGCGCCACATTTAACTTCCTTCATAGTGTATGAGCTCCAGTTCTAGTAGAGACATGAAAGAACCTCTAGAAGAACCCGAACGCTTTCTCAGAAAAAGACTTAAAGCTAAAAACCAAGAGAAAGTTTCGGGGGACCCACTTCCAATAGCGGACCAACGTACCCTTATGGATTACCTACGACCCACTGTGGGTAATCTCGGCGCGGCTATCAATGCACCGAATGTCGAGGCCAATAACTTCGAACTTCGGCCACATTTGATACAAATGCTTCAAAACTCCGCAACCTTCCATGGGCTTGCAGACGAGGATCCCCATCTACATATTACTAATTTCTTAGAAATATGTGATACCTTTCGGATCAATGGAGCATCAAACGACGCCATCCGCCTTCGGATGTTTCCATTTTCACTAAAAGACCGAGCTAAGGCTTGGCTTAATACCCTCCCAGTTGGCTCGGTAAACACCTGGGATGAACTAGCCCAAAAGTTTCTATATAAGTATTTCCCTCCTGCTAAAACGGCTAAATTAATGACTGAAATTAATACATATTCACTAGAAGATGGGGAATCCTTATATGAAACTTGTGAAAGGTTCAAGGAGCTACTAAGAAAGTGTCCTCATCACGGTCTTGCGGTATGGCAACAAGTATCCACTTTCTACAATGGGTTGTTGCCACACACAAGACAAACACTTGATTCTAGCTCCAGGGGACTTCTAGGTAATCGTCGCCCAAATGAAATATATAATCAAATTGAGGAAATTGCTCAAACCAATTTTCAATGGCACACTCCCCGAGGTAATAAATCTATTGCCCCGGGCGCCCATAAGGTTGATGAAAGCACCTCTTTACAAGCCCAAATCGAGGCCCTTTCTTCAAAAATAAAAAAGTTAGAAATGGCAAAAACGGCCTCGGTTATGGCTTGTGAAGGGTGTGGTGGGCCACATGAAAATTGGAGTTGTATGAAAGAATTAGATGATCAAACGGAAACGGTAAACTACATTGATAATAGACCTAGGCCGTCGGGTCCTCCTACGGGTACCTACAACCAAGGATGGCGTAATCACCCTAACCTTGTTTGGAGAGATCCCGACAATAGTAGTAACCAAAAAAACCAACGAACTAACTTTCAACAACCACAAAATTTTTCTCAACAACAAGGTGGACGAGAAAGGCTTGAAGATACTGTATCTCGCCTCATCTCCGACACCGAAAAGAAAAACTCGGATCGATTTCAACAATTGGAATCGAATTTTAGAAATCAACAAGCTAGCATCCAAAACATTGAAAAACAATTAAATCAAATAGCTCAAATTTCTCCAAGAGACCACAAGGCGCGTTACCAAGTAATACCGAGACCAACCCAAAGGCGCAAGTACATCTCATAACATTGAGAAACCGTACCGTGGGTCCCGAAGAGGCTCCTCTTCCACCAATTGAAAGAAGCACAACTCCACCCGCGCCTCAACAAGAAAAGGCTTCTCCACCAGTTCAAGAGCCTACTAATATGTCACAACCCCCGATCCCTTATCTGTCCCGGGAACGGGCGGCCGCGAACATAGTGGCGGTGGTATCAATATTTATTATTTTGGCAGCGGAAATTACATCAGGACCGTAGTTAGGAAATATTTTATCAGAGTAAAACCACCTTATTTTATTTTAATAATCACATGGGTGAAACCCAAATTTCTGATTACAATACATTTACAGGGACAAACCTTATTTTATTGAGTTTAAAACATCGTTTATTAGATAACTTTTATAGCCACAGTTTAACAAGCCGTCCGTGCTCTCGAGCTGGCTTTTTACTACTTGGCTTTCACATTGTGTTACCTGAAACACGTGTTTAAAAACATTTGTCAGCGGGAAATACTGGTGAGTGAATCCCAGTTTAATCAAGAAACATTTTATTAATTAAAACAGTATTGAGAGCGATCATATTGTTTATTTCTACACAATTACTCATTCAGTACTTGCCACTCGACTGGATCTATGGCTATGGTCAAGTTACACATTGGCTAACTCGTTGTCCAATTGTAACGGATTGTCGTATCGACATACTACTCGCAAGTAGTAAATTTTGTATACAAAACCCCATAATACCGGCAGTAATTGAAGAACTACAAAGACTCAATCACCGCTTAATCACATTGTAAACAATTAAGGTTTTGTAAAACATTACAAAAAGGTTAACAAAAAGAGGATAAACTCACATTGCTATGTTAGACTTCGAGTAAGGGTTTCCTGGATATAATCTATAATTTATACAAATGTACATTGGTTAGTATTATAACCCTTTGAAAATATTAATGATACCCTCCCCGAGACGGCATTCCAACAACTACGTCGGGCAGAACCACGACAGTTGTTACGGAACCCTAAATCAATCGGGCAGCGTAACTATTACGAAATTGGGGTTATAATACTTACAACGGAGCAGAACCTCGCTAATTAGGGGTATAATATCCGGCTATTATGCTTCTAACTTCAGAAATTCGAGTTGAGAAAGAAAGAATGAACGACGGAAAGTGAAAACCCATTGTCTGCTTATATAGTGCCTGATTCTAGTCCTCACGCGGCCCGCGTAAAACACAGGCCAGGGTTACGCGGCCCGCGTCAACCCTGGTCAACAGAATAGCTTGGCTGAGTCGTTTTGTAGGTCCGCCATGATGTCGACACGTGTCGGCCTAGGATGTCTCCGCGTTTGATGATCTCTAGCTGCCCTCGTAAGCTTAATCTATATCTCACGCGGCCCGCCTGAACTAAAGAAGTCAACGAAGTCCAGTCTACACCCTCATACCGCCCGCGTAACTGGTTGGGGTGGGTCTACGTGGCCCGCCTCAACTTATAATTTCTTGTTTTTAATTTATATTATATGTTATAACATAATTCGGGCTCGGTTTTCACATACGGGGTTTAATATAAGACATATTGAGACATTCTAAAATATACTAGGGTGTTAGAAATATTATAAGGGTGTCGGTTTTACCGAGGGTTGTTACATTCTCCCCACCTTGTTTTAAATCTCGTCCTCGAGATTTTGGGTTATGAAATTTCCTCGGAGTTAGATCAAGTCTTGTAGCTATCAACAATAGTGTCAAAACGTCTTGGGAAGCATCTAGTGGATGAAAGTTCTGAAACATTGTCTTTTGAGCAGAAAATCAACTTATCTGGTCTTGAGGTAGTGTAAGAATAATAGACAAGATGATTAAAGCAATATGAGATTGTCAAAAGAGTTATGTTGTTAACCGATAAAAATTTTCTAAGTAGTTAAAGTTTCTTTATGGAAAGGGTAGTCAGATTTACAAGAGGAAGTCAAGTTTCAGTTATATATTGGACCATCTGTTAATCAAGTAGAGCTCGTAGCTTATTATTTACAACTGACAAAAATGATATATGTAAAAAAAATGCTTAGCAGACGAATCCTTAGTGAGGTTTTTCTAAGAACTTTGAAGAATTTAAGAAACATAATTGTTTCGATTAGTTCCAGGAACTATTTAACTAAACATGATATAATTTTAGGTTCACAAGATCAATGGGGACATATGATTTGAATATAAACGACTTTTAGGGATAATAAGATTCAATGTCAAAAGAGGACTTACCTTGTTTGTTTAAAAAGAACGTTGAATCAATAATCTCAATTGAAGATAGAAGTATGAAAAATGATTTGTCAATAGTCAACCCAAAAATCAGCGACGTTTATTTAAATAGCAAAGGTACACTGGATAATACAATAGAATTTAGTGTATCATAGTCTTAACACATAATTGTATCAAGATTGGATGATAAGTCAAACGAATGATGTATGATTAGGGCTTATTATTAGCACAGGCTGCAAATTTATACAGACACCGCAAGGTGTTGTAGTTACTGAAAAAAATTTTAAATAATTACGGTGACCAAATGAATTCACCGTTTTCGAAATTAACTGAAAATTTCAAATGAAGTGAATCGGGATATTCAAAAGATAGGATGTTCGAAATAAAATATTATAGGATCAATTCAAAAATAAAGGAAATGTTGGAGGTACATTGGAATAAGAATCTTAACACAAAATCGTATTAAGACTAGTTTAGAATAATGAGTCAATAAATAGACAATTTCGTACCTCAAATGTGAAAATGAAATAAGTACAAGTTTCAAAGAAATCGCCACCGCAAGGTGTCATGTATTAATAAATGATGGATTAGAGTTGTAAACTTTGAATAGGTGTACTATGATTTAAACAAATGAATTTTCATTGAATATGATGATCTCAATTCATCATATGGGATTTTGAATCAAATGTACAGGAGCAAATTTAAATAATTTGAGCTTGGTGTGGATATATTCCAATAATGGATATATGTATTGATAAGAATAGTTTCAATCAGGTAAGTAATGTTTGAAAAGAAAAGGAATTGTCCAAGAAATTTGTTGGCTTGATTATCAAAAGTCAACATTCAGGTTATAGATTATCAGAACGAATGTAACGAAGTATTAAAATTCAAGAATAAATGATCTTTTGAAATGAATTTTCATGCACGCCAAGCAATGTATGAGCAGCATATGGATTTGTCAAGAAATGAGACAAATGAGTATTGGCTTTATGAAAGAGAAATAAAGACTTCTTATTATAAAACTTGGATCAAAATCAAAAGTCAATTTAATACTTTAGTACTGACAAAACGTAAGGGTGCTTTTATTGAAAGCAAGGTTGGAGAACTCGCTAGTCGCTAGCGGGTCGGTGAGGTAGGGACTAGCGACTACTCGGGATTACTCGTGATTACTCGGGATTAATCGGATCGGGAATTTTATATGTATATTTTTTTATTTTTATAAATATGTATATATATACTCACACATCCATATCAATATAATACTTAAAAAGATAAAAGTAGTTCAAAATTCAAACTAAACTTACATATAATTCATAACATAACAAGTCTAAGTACTTAAAATTCAAACATTAACAAATAGTTCAAATGTAATCGTCATCCCCGTAGTGTTCAATGATTTCGACACCATCCGACTCGTATTCAATCTCCTCGTCTACTTCATCCTCTTTCTCTGACTCAAATTCTTCGTCATAAAGTTGTCTCGCCTTAGCAGGTTTCCTAGCACTTGTTTGGTTAGACGATACTTCATCAACACCCGCGGCTACATTAACCCCCGACTCAACTTCCTCTTCCTCTCCATCATCCTCAATCCACTCTTTAGCCTCACTAGCATCTTCCCCTTTAAGTACCTCACGATTTCTGACCCTTCTGTTCTTGTTTTTCACCAACAAATTTGCATTATATTGAACAAAAACAAGATCATTCAATCTACTCGACTCTAGTCTTTTTCTTTTTTTAGTATGTACCTACGAAGTTTAAAAAAAACATTAAATTCAACAATAAGTTCAAATTCAACATATTTAAACTTTAAAGTTTAAACATTTATATTCACTAACCCCTTCAAATATGCTCCAATTTCTTTCACATCCCGAAGAACTTGTAGTCAAAGAAAGGATCCTCATAGCAATCTTTTTCAAATTTGGTGTTGAGTTACCATACGTTTCCCACCAATTTGCTACAAACAAACATATAATCTATTTATATGACAAATGTGAAATTCTAAAACAAAAATAATGTTAATCATTAAATTACTCGGATCAAAGTTCTCGTTGTTGATCTCACACGCTTTAAGTGCAATAGGACGGTCAAATTTTTCTTGCTTCCGCTTGTAGATTGGCAACTCGACCGACAAGATTAGGGATTGCATATCATAATTTTTGGGAAATAAAACACCAACACATTCAACCACAGCATCATTGGCTTCTAAATCATCTCGTACCTCCGAATTATTATAAAAATAATATGGATTTAAAATGTAGGCCGTCATATGTAGACAAGTATCAAGCCTTTTGGATGATTTTTTTGAGATAATATCTAGAATAGGCTCGTATGCATTTTTATTATCATTCAATGCTTTGACAATTTCTTTTTTTGCCCATTGAAGCTCACCATATATAAAACCCATTGAAGGCTTCCAATCCGCATCGACCATTCGGAGGACTTTGACCAATGGTGCAAATACTTTCAAGCATGTTGTCACTCCGCCCCAAAACGATGGTGATACAACCGTTTCGTAAGCAGCAATTCCTTTTACCGTTTTAGCAAACTTACATTTTTCCCATTCTCCGCTTGAAAACATATGCCTAAGTTGACACTTTTTTTCCGACAAACTTTGTAAAGTAAGAAAGGCGGATGCAAATCTTGTGACTCCCGGTCTCACAATGTTCCTTTTTTTTGTATACTTTCTCATCATAGCCAATGTTTTGTGGTGAGCATAAATAAAGATCGTTAGTTTCTTTGCTTGATCGAGAGTTTTCTTGTATCTTGTTAATCCACCAATAGCTTCAAAAATAAAATGAATACATTTAGTGATTTAGATATTGGAAAACTAACAAAGTAACAAAATAAATACATAAATATACCTTCAAGCATGAGATTAATTGTATGTGTTGCACATGATGTCCAAAAGATTGTTGGTCTTTTCTCCTTTAATAATTTTGATGCACCCATATTATTAGATGCATTATCGGTAACAATTTGAACGACATTTTCAGGACCAACTTCTTCAATGCATTTATCAACATACTCAAATATGTTTGCACTTGTGTGCGCTTCATCCGAACATTCTTTAGAAGATAAAAAAACTGTACCTAACTTTGAATTGACACACAAGTTCATGATGCTTTTCCTTGTTCTATCAGACCATGCATCGGTCATGATAGAACATCCTGTAAATTTCCATTCCTCTTCAAACTTTTTCAAACAAGTTTTTGTGTCTTCGACCTCCTTTTTCAAAAAGGTAGTTCCCATTTCATATCTAGTAGGAGGCATGAAACTAGGACCAAATTGACCAATTGCCTCCACTGCTTGTTTGAAGCTATCCCTTTCAAAGGCATGAAATGGAATTGCACATTCATACGCCCACTTACAAACATATTGTTTTACACGAGTCATTTGTTCCTTTTTAAAAACATTGTTAAGGTTGTTTTGTTTATTCTTGCCTTGGCTAGTTCCAAATCTATTAATAGGAACAAAAGAACGAGATTCCTTCAAATCTCCTAAACAATCATCTAGGACAATTGTTTCATCACCAATGTTAACCTCGGATCTTAAATCTTCATCACCACTTTGTTTAGCCTTTTTTTTGTTTTGGGCTTCATTAAGAGCATTTCGAACCCTTAACTGATCATCTTTTGTTGCTTTTGGACAAATTGTAACACTTCCCGTTATGCCTGCTATATGTTGTTTCAATCTATATATTCCCCCAGACATAGTCTTTTTACATAAGTCACATTGAGTTCTATCTAACTTATTTGGATCCACCAAACTTCCGTATTCCCATCCAATATCGTTAGATTTTCTTTTAAGAACTTTACTACCGGTTGATTCCATAGATGCCATAACTAAACAACACGTCTACACCAAAAAAATCATCAATTCAGTACAGCTTTCACAAGTGCATTCACTAAATTAGTAGTAAATTATAATTGGCTAACTGTAATCAGTTGAACAATTACAACAATTGCAGCATTCACTAAGTTATTAAACAACAATTAGAGCATTGATCAGTTCATTTACAACAATCTACGTATTCCCATCCAATATCTGTACTCTGTTTGGACTAATAAAGAAATAAAGAATTAAACAACAATAGAGGCAGCAGCACAAACAACAAACAAATGGTCAAATGCTACTTCCTGTTTGGACTTTGTAACAACTAATGAACTAAAAAAGAATTAAAGAAGCCGGAGAAGGAAGCATAGCTAATTACTTGTCGCCTGATGTCGGGAAGCAGCGCCGCCGGGAAGCTCGGTCGCCGGAGAAGCAGCGCCGCCGGGAAGCTCAGTCGCCGGAGAAGCAGCGCCGCTGATGTCGCTGATGATTTAGGGAGTTAGGGCAACGATTATGATGAACTGATTTACTGATTTAGGGTATAAGTCGTATAACTGTATAAGGAATATAAGGAATTTGGGCTAAAGTCTTAATTTTGGGCCACTTTTTTAACTCTTTTAACTGGGCCGACTAGGGCCGACTAGGCCGACTTGGGCCGACTAGCACCGACTAGCACCGGCTTTGACCGGCTTTGACCGACTAGCGATTTATTTACTGATTAGTGAAAATTTACTCAGTAGAGGGCCGACTAGCGACTAGTCGCCGATTAATCGCCGACTAGTCGCGATTTTTGCAACACTGATTGAAAGTTTGATGTTGTCTCTGGTGTTGGTAGATTTTTATGCGTCCTCCATAACTTCATCTAGGTTTCTGGCCTCATTGTCGGGTGCCTTAGATAGTTTTGGGTAGTGGTAACGGAAGTGACTTGGATCTCCACATTTATAACATACATTGGTTTCCTTTCTCTTTCTACATTTTTCTTCTGTATGTCCAGCCTTTTTGCAGTAGTTACAACGGAGTATCTTCTTAGAATGGTATTTCCTTGCGTGCTTTTTGCTGTTGTAGGTAGGCTGTGCAGTTTCTGATTTCATTCCTTTATCCTTTATCCTTGGAGGATTTGTTAGAGTAGAATTCCTTATAGGAGTAGCCATAAGTTTTGGTTTCCTTTCGTTTGGGAAATGGAGTTTTGATATGAGTATCGTAACTTCCATTGATACTAGGGTTAGGTTTGAAGTGATGGGTATGCTTACAGTTAATAGTAGGATTCTTGTTTATAGGCACAGAAATCTTAATAGCTTCAATGATTAAGGGTATGGCATTTGATATTCCTTGAGCTATTATATTTTCTAGAGTGTTTTTATCCCAAAAATTTTCATTACCAGTCCGAATTTCTTCATCACATGTTATTTCCTTTGACATCTGAATTACAAACATGTTCAGATATAATTATTACAGTATTAAGTAATCATGCATGCATATTTTGTGTAGCACACTTATAGTTATAACTATTCGTATTTCATGTTGGTAGATACAAATATGTATATTTTATAAGAGAAATACATATATATTGTTTCTCCCTTTAGTGGGATGGCTTTTCTCTATACTTCCTTAATTTAATTATATTTCCAAAACTCATGACTGGATAAGTATTTAGAAAATAAAGATAAGAACTTTATATGAAATCCGTTCTGGACCCTTTGTTAATTTTAAGAGATGGTGCTATTACAAATATCCTTAAGGTATTTCCTGAATTAAAGATGGGTGAAATAGGTTTTGAATAAACATATAGGTTTCCTTCTTTATAAAAAAAAAAAAAAACTTATCCTTTTTCAAAAGATATTTGTTGATAGATACTATCAAGAAAATCGTGTCTTGCACATATATATTAATATAAAGTTTTTAAAATTTCCTGTAATGCATTCATATAATATCAATTCAAAGAATTTCCTATTATATAACTAGTTTGTATTATTTAATTATTATACCTTAGCCATTGACTCGAATACTTTTCTTTATAATTTAGGATACACAATCCTATAACTAATATGACTGGTTAATCTTATAATCTTATATTAACTCTTTCCATGCATAAGACCTATTCTGGACATACCTTAATATTAAAGAATGATAGAATTACTTTCATCGTTTAGTTAGACCTTTCTACGTAGTCTAACCAACCCAAAAAAAAATTAAATGATTTTATTTAATCATGAATACCCATCATATTCATTTAACCATTTATTTTATTGCTAAGTATTTTAATAGAAATCTTTACAAGTAATCTCAACATCAGTTATTTCATAAAATTAAGAAAGTATGAAGTTTTATGGTCAACTAGTTATAAATCAGAAAGGATAAAATGAAGTGGTAAATTGGTGCACCTGGGTTTCAAAACTTGCTTTGGCCAGATCCACCAAAGCAATCTTTTTAAAAATTTTCTTACTTCTTAAAATCCTTTCGGTTAATTTAATAGCTTTGGTTTTATTTATTTAAATATAAATCATTTTGAAACAATATTATTAAGACCACAAAGTTGTAAAGCTTTATACCATATATTTCCAGATGTATTTTAAATCAAAGTAAATGATTGGTTCTAAAAGAGAGTTATAAACATGACTGTTTTGTTAATAACTAACTTAGTTTGATGTATATTAACAATTGAAGGTAATTTAATACATTTTTATAGGTATACAAATGATTACATTTGTCAGATCTAATGATATGACAATATTAAAACATGTATTAATAATAAATCGTGTAATTATTTTAACTGATCAACTCCTATTTTTAAATAAAATATTTCACGATTCTTTTAATTATTTTAACGCATACATATTTGAGTAGGTGATATTAATTATCACAGATAAATTTCTAGTACAAACATTTGGGTACAATTATAAAAAAATGGATTGATTAAAAACGGCAAACCTTGCGACTTATATATATATATATATGTTTATTACAAACTATAACTGGAATTCAAAATATACGAGTAATTATGCATCTGTAACTTATTTTAGTCTATCTAAGTTATAGGAGTATTAGGCTCAACATGCTTTTATATAAGGTTTATTCTATCTCCTGTCTCTACTAAGTTGTTATCTAATAGGCGAAGTTCCTTTAAAGTTTCTAGCTCATAGGTGGCATGGGTGCTGGTACTGGTTTGGTGGTCCAACTATTTAATATAAGTTAGCATTTACTGCTGTAGTGGCTAACATATGAAGATTTACCCATTGTCTATCTGATTCATCTTCCCAGGGTAGGTTATTGCCTGTTTCCTGAGTTTGTGTATTTATTTCCTGATTAATTATCAATTCCTTTGGTTGTGACTTCTTTATTCTCTTTATTTTCTCTTGACTCTTTCTAATAATCCTATTTCTCTTCTTAGTGGTAAATGGTTTCTCAGACTGTGCCTTACGAATAAATATTCCTTCCTCAGTATCTGCTGAGTATCCTGAGGGATTTGGTTGAAATGAGGTTCCCTTATCTTTTGGTGAACTATCTAGTTGACGATAGATGTCCGAAATTCTTTGCTTACCCATACTGTAGACTAACAAATAGTCAAATTAATATAAAACACATAATCACATACGTTATTTCCTAACACAGAATTTAAAATTTAAGTGTCAGCAGAACACTTCTTTGGCTTGAACCAGTGGCTAGGCTCTGATACCACCTTCTGTCACAACCCCCGATCCCTTATCTGTCCCGGGAACGGGCGGCCGCGAACACAGTGGCGGTGGTATCAATATTTATTATTTTGGCAGCGGAAATTACATCAGGACCGTAGTTAGGAAATATTTTATCAGAGTAAAACCACCTTATTTTATTTTAATAATCACACGGGTGAAACCCAAATTTCTGATTACAATACATTTACAGGGACAAACCCTATTTTATTGAGTTTAAAACATCGTTTATTAGATAACTTTTATAGCCACAGTTTAACAAGCCGTCCGTGCTCTCGAGCTGGCTTTTTACTACTTGGCTTTCACATTGTGTTACCTGAAACACGTGTTTAAAAACATTTGTCAGCGGGAAATACTGGTGAGTGAATCCTAGTTTAATCAAGAAACATTTTATTAATTAAAACAGTATTGAGAGCGATCATATTGTTTATTTCTACACAATTACTCATTCAGTACTTGCCACTCGACCGGATCTATGGCTATGGTCAAGTTACACATTGGCTAACTCGTTGTCCAATTGTAACGGATTGTCGTATCGACATACTACTCGCAAGTAGTAAATTTTGTATACAAAACCCCATAATACCGGCAGTAATTGAAGAACTACATAGACTCAATCACTGCTTAATCACATTGTAAACAATTAAGTTTTGTAAAACATTACAAAAAGGTTAACAAAAGGAGGATAAACTCACATTGCTATGTTAGACTTCGAGTAAGGGTTTCCTGGATATAATTTATAATTTATACAAATGTACATTGGTTAGTATTATACCCCTTTGAAAATATTAATGATACCCTCCCCGAGACGGCATTCCAACAACTACGTCGGGCAGAACCACGACAGTTGTTACGGAACCCTAAATCAATCGGGCAGCGTAACTATTACGAAATTGGGGTTATAATACTTACAACGGAGCAGAACCTCGCTAATTAGGGGTATAATACCCGGCTATTATGCTTATAACTTCAGAAATTCGAGTTGAGAAAGAAAGAATGAACGACGGAAAGTGAAAACCCGTTGTCTGCTTATATAGTGCCTGATTCTAGTCCTCACACGGCCCGCGTAAAACACAGGCCAGGGTTACGCGGCCCGTGTCAAACCCTAACATCCTAAATTCAGTCAATTGAAAGTGAAATCAGTGGCTAATCCAATGCATGAGTTAGGAATGTTCATCCCCTAAGTGATTTTCATATCAAGTAAGTTTAATTTCATGTTTTTATGAAATCTTATGAAGTGGGTTATGTGAAATTTATGATCTTTGTATGAAATCGAACCTAAATGTTAGATGCTATGAACAATTAGATGATATATTATGTGCCATTTTGATTGTATTGGTAGTTTGGGGTAAAACCCACTTGAAATTTGTAAGATGATGAAATTTAGTAAAGCTATGGATGAATTGGATGATGTAAAAATTAAACTCATGTTATAGGAGGTGTTTAGATAAGTAATTTGATATGAATCATATGAAGTATAGTTATGATATTGAATGTAAATGTTTAGGGTAACCCATTGATGATATTAGGATGAATGTGCTATAACTACTTGTACATCATGCTTATTAGAAAGTACGCCCGCCATGTGTTCGATGAAATGTCGAAATTAATGTAATTGTGATTTTATATAAAAATTTGCTAAATTGATAAAATATGATTATGGTGGGAATGCATATGGTTCATAAATGTCATATTGTATGACAAAGAATATGAGAATAATGAAATTTTCGAAAGCTAAGTATACGAAGTTGTGATGTATAGGAACAAAGAAGGAAGGAGGAGCAAGTCATTCTATAGCGCAAGAAACGCAAGATCGTGGTAAGTTCATATGAGCTTAATCCTCTTTTATCTAGTTCTACGGATAATAGTTAGTAAATAAATATTAGCGTTGAGTTGTATGCTTGTTCATGATAAAAGTTTTGATATGTTGAATGTTAGAAAAACGGTTAAGTGGCAAGATAGTAATGGATGTATATTAACCATGCGAGCGATACTAAAATCGTTCAGAAGGTAGGATGCAGAATGGTTTAGTAATGACTTGTTGTAAACGGGTCAAAATGATAAAAGATATGTCAAGAATGAATGTTAAAGTTTTCCGTTGTAAACAGGATGATTTAGACATGTATGATGAATAGCGATGTTGTTTAAGTATGGATTCATTATTAATGAGTCGAATGGATGTATGTATGATTGTTTGCGATGTTGGAATTAAAGAAAGTCAACGGAAATCATGTCAAACGGGAAGAGTGTTTCACACTAGGAATGTCAACTAATGGGTAAAAATTGCAAATGGGTCGAATAAAAGTATGTAATGAATGTTATGGATTTTTGTTTGGTATTATGAACTAACGAATGTTTGATGTTGTGTATGATAGGTAAAACTCATGCTTGATTGCGGCGCGCTCGAACCGAACACACACTATATTGCCCAATTATGCGCTTCTGGTTCAAGTCATCTTTTGGAATGGGTCAAAATCATTTTTGTGTAGTAAATGTTAAACTAGTATCTAGGATGATCGTAGTGGTTTGAAGTTTAAACTTTATTTTGGATAGTTTTGATAGAATGTTTTAGTGAAATGTGTATGGTTTTAATTTTAGCATCTTTTGAAAAGTGTCGTAGAATGTATTTTGAACAATTTTGTTAAAAAAATAGGAAATCGTTTACTTTACGAATGGGTCATGTCAAAATTTTCCAAAAAATTGTATGAAGTTTATGTTATTTGTCAAATGTAAAAAAGTGGGCGTTCCATAAGTTAACAGACTATCGGAGGAAACAAAATTCTGTTAGCTTGTTTAGAAAATTTAAAAGAGTCAAATGTTCTTTTGATTAACAAAGAGTCAAATTGCTTCAATAAACTTAAATCAACTGAACAAGAAATCAACAGTTTAACGAGCAAAGTCAATGAACAGTCACAGATCATTGATTTGGCTCGTGAAACTCTGAAAGAAAAGACTAACGAGCTTTCAGAAAAGTGCACAGAATTGGCTGATGCTCAAGCCAAAATTGTAGAACTTAAGGGTAAGTTAGACAAATTTGGAAAATCTTCGTTAGTTAGGACTCATATTCAAGAAAAGTTGAAAAAGAGTAATGATAAAACAAAGGTGGGGTTTAGTAAAGCTTCATCTTCTAAAAATCAAGATTACTCCTTTTTACCAAATGAAGATGAGCTAACTGATTTTGTACTCACTTCACAAGTAGTAGTGGATTCGATAGCTGTGGACTTACCAAATTGTCCAGTTTCTTTGAAAGAATCTGTTGGGTCTAACAGTACTGTCACACCCCGATATTTTCACGTATTACCGGTGGGCCCGGTGGGGAGTATCGTGACGTAGTTGATATCATCATAGACAGTAATCACAGTTTAAATGCACAGCGGAAGTCTAAAAGTAATTTATACAATCCAAGTTTAAAGTAACATAAAATATTACACAACGGAATGTAAGAAGATCCACAGGCGGATCAAAACAAAAGAAAAATTGTTCAACAGACTTAAAGTGATAAAAGCTTGCAAGACTTTTTATTTAATCACTCAGGAGTTCCAGCCCATTACGCTTAGTACCTGCACTTAACCTTTTGAAAATACGTCAGTTTACATTGTTAAATACAATTAACTGACTCTTTTGAAAATTATTTATAAAAATTGTTTGGATGCACAAGGCATAAAATCTTTTATAACTTGGGACAATTATTTAAAAATAATCTTGTATACTGATGTGCACAAAATGCAACATATAAATTACATCAATTGTGGCATAAAACTAACCCTTTTTTAGTACTAATGTTGGAAAAAGTGTATTTTTGTCTTCCTTTTGTATTTTCAGGATTAAATGAGCTCAAATTAACAAAAGAAGCAAAAAGGCAGCTAAATCTAACATAAATACAAGAAAAGGAACAAACGTGGCATGCCCGACCTCACCGATAGCATCTTCCCAAGCAAAACAAGAGAACAGAAGGCTGAACACGCCCCGTGTTCAGTGAACACGGGGGCGTGCCCAAGTGCCAGCATAAAAGACAAAGCTATAGAAGCTTCTATCGACCACCACGGGGCCGTGCTCAGCGGACACGGGGCCGTGGTCAACTATAAGATTCGCAGAATCCAGGCAAATCTTGATAGTACAGATACGCTTCTGCACACGGGGGCGTGCCCAGCGGAAATGGGGGCGTGGTCAACTAATGAAGACAGAGAAGAGGATGGACACGCGGCCGTGCCCGAGCTACTGTTCAGGCTATAAATAGGGGTGCTTGGCTCATTTGCAAACCATCCCTTGGCACACCACCTCTCTCACACTTCACCCACCACCCACCACCACCATAACACCATCATCCACCACCATCATCCATTGTCCATCATAGAGTGTGTGAGTCGTCTCGGGATCCAAGATTGATCGTAAGATTTCTTGACAATCAAAGGCCATGTTTGCCTAAGTCTCTTACAACACTTGGTGAAGACAAGTGTCTAGTGTAATACTTTTTATTTTTAATCTTTTCTCACTTTTTACTTGGTTATGTATTAATGACTTTAATAACTAGTTTCTTATGTTGAAGGTGATTCTTCCTTATCGTTTGTCCGTGGTGTCTTGGCATTATTTTACTGTCTATATAAAATAAAAGATTTTCACCATTCATATCTCCACGGTCTATATGGAGGTATGTTGGCTACCTGGTCGGGGGTTAAGGGAATGGTTTGGTAAGAGTCTTGCCTTGTTCAGTGTATAGATCCTGCAAGGACCTGGGTCAAATTTAGTAGGACCTCCTTCAATACCCACCGGTATTGGATGGCGGGGGTCCAAACTCTTTGATCCCCTCATATGTAAGCTACTATTAATACTTTAACCCGGCTACTTAGGACTGTATCCCTGCTGACTCAGACTACTTAGCCGAGGGTAACGTCACCTTCAAAAGAGGGGCCTACCATAATATGCATTAATAACTTAATTAATTATCTTTCAATAATCCGACCCTTTAGGATTGTAACCTTGCTGACTCAAACTACTGGGTTGAGGGTAACGTCACCTTCAAAAGAGGGGCCTACTACAATAACTAAGATAATCTCTTAAAAAGTGCAAAAGTGCGGAAATAATCAAAGGTTACACTAAACACGAGTCGGAGCCAAGTGATTCATCTTGTCTATCTGTTTATATTTTTATTTTTATTTTTCAGCATTTTAGTTAGTTTTTATTTTTCTAGTTTAAAAAATCTTTTTTCTAACTATTGATTTTATTAGACGTTGAGGATAAACCGGTACTAAAAGCTCTTGTGTCCTTGGACGACCTCGGTATCTTACCAACACTATACTACTCTCACGATGGGTGCACTTGCCCATATGTGTGTCTAGTGTTAGTAAATATCGTGTATTATAAATTTAAAACTTGACTAAAAAAGTGTAAAAGGGCTTAAAATATACATTAAAAAACCATACACACTTCACACGCATCAAGTTTTTGGCGCCGCTGCCTGGGACACAAGGATTTTAAGAAAGTTAGGAATCAACGGCCTAATCGTTTTTCTTATTTTTCTATTTTTTTAGGATTTTTCTTAGTTTTTCAGTTTCTGCAGAGCTCAGCACGGGCCGTGCCTGGTCGGACACGGGCCGTGCCCAGCATTGTTACTGGCAGTTTTTATTTTCCGAGTTACAGAGAGCTGAGCATGGGGCCGTGTCGGTGCAACACGGGGCCGTGTCCAACTCCCCAGTAACAGGGATCCGGAAAACAATCACTGTATCTCCAACCACGGGCCGTGTTCACCTGAGCACGGGGCCGTGGTAAACCTTCTGACCAACGTTCTTTTCTGTTTTTATTGCAGGACTTGGAACCCAGGCGCCACATTTGAACTTCCTTCATAGTGTATGAGCTCCAGTTCTAGTAGAGACATGAAAGAACCTCTAGAAGAACCCGAACGCTTTCTCAGAAAAAGACTTAAAGCTAAAAACCAAGAGAAAGTTTCGGGGGACCCACTTCCAATAGCGGACCAACGTACCCTTATGGATTACCTACGACCCACTGTGGGTAATCTCGGCGCGGCTATCAATGCACCGAATGTCGAGGCCAATAACTTCGAACTTCGGCCACATTTGATACAAATGCTTCAAAACTCCGCAACCTTCCATGGGCTTGCAGACGAGGATCCCCATCTACATATTACTAATTTCTTAGAAATATGTGATACCTTTCGGATCAATGGAGCATCAAACGACGCCATCCGCCTTCGGATGTTTCCATTTTCACTAAAAGACCGAGCTAAGGCTTGGCTTAATACCCTCCCAGTTGGCTCGGTAAACACCTGGGATGAACTAGCCCAAAAGTTTCTATATAAGTATTTCCCTCCTGCTAAAACGGCTAAATTAATGACTAAAATTAATACATATTCACTAGAAGATGGGGAATCCTTATATGAAACTTGTGAAAGGTTCAAGGAGCTACTAAGAAAGTGTCCTCATCACGGTCTTGCGGTATGGCAACAAGTATCCACTTTCTACAATGGGTTGTTGCCACACACAAGACAAACACTTGATTCTAGCTCCAGGGGACTTCTAGGTAATCGTCGCCCAAATGAAATATATAATCAAATTGAGGAAATTTCTCAAACCAATTTTCAATGGCACACTCCCCGAGGTAATAAATCTATTGCCCCGGGCGCCCATAAGGTTGATGAAAGCACCTCTTTACAAGCCCAAATCGAGGCCCTTTCTTCAAAAATAAAAAAGTTAGAAATGGCAAAAACGGCCTCGGTTATGGCTTGTGAAGGGTGTGGTGGGCCACATGAAAATTGGAGTTGTATGAAAGAATTAGATGATCAAACGGAAACGGTAAACTACATTGATAATAGACCTAGGCCGTCGGGTCCTCCTACGGGTACCTACAACCAAGGATGGCGTAATCACCCTAACCTTGTTTGGAGAGATCCCGACAATAGTAGTAACCAACAAAACCAACGAACTAACTTTCAACAACCACAAAATTTTTCTCAACAACAAGGTGGACGAGAAAGGCTTGAAGATACTGTATCTCGCCTCATCTCCGACACCGAAAAGAAAAACTCGGATCGATTTCAACAATTGGAATCGAATTTTAGAAATCAACAAGCTAGCATCCAAAACATTGAAAAACAATTAAATCAAATAGCTCAAATTTCTCCAAGAGACCACAAGGCGCGTTACCAAGTAATACCGAGACCAACCCAAAGGCGCAAGTACATCTCATAACATTGAGAAACCGTACCGTGGGTCCCGAAGAGGCTCCTCTTCCACCAACTGAAAGAAGCACAACTCCACCCGCGCCTCAACAAGAAAAGGCTTCTCCACCAGTTCAAGAGCCTACTAAGATGTCACAACCCCCGATCCCTTATCTGTCCCGGGAACGGGCGGCCGCGAACATAGTGGCGGTGGTATCAATATTTATAATTTTGGCAGCGGAAATTACATCAGGACCGTAGTTAGGAAATATTTTATCAGAGTAAAACCACCTTATTTTATTTTAATAATCACATGGGTGAAACCCAAATTTCTGATTACAATACATTTACAGGGACAAACCCTATTTTATTGAGTTTAAAACATCGTTTATTAGATAACTTTTATAGCCACAGTTTAACAAGCCGTCCGTGCTCTCGAGCTGGCTTTTTACTACTTGGCTTTCACATTGTGTTACCTGAAACACGTGTTTAAAAACATTTGTCAGCGGGAAATACTGGTGAGTGAATCCCAGTTTAATCAAGAAACATTTTATTAATTAAAACAGTATTGAGAGCGATCATATTGTTTATTTCTACACAATTACTCATTCAGTACTTGCCACTCGACCGGATCTATGGCTATGGTCAAGTTACACATTGGCTAACTCGTTGTCCAATTGTAACGGATTGTCGTATCGACATACTACTCGCAAGTAGTAAATTTTGTATACAAAACCCCATAATACCGGCAGTAATTGAAGAACTACAAAGACTCAATCACCGCTTAATCACATTGTAAACAATTAAGGTTTTGTAAAACATTACAAAAAGGTTAACAAAAAGAGGATAAACTCACATTGCTATGTTAGACTTCGAGTAAGGGTTTCCTGGATATAATCTATAATTTATACAAATGTACATTGGTTAGTATTATAACCCTTTGAAAATATTAATGATACCCTCCCCGAGACGGCATTCCAACAACTACGTCGGGCAGAACCACGACAGTTGTTACGGAACCCTAAATCAATCGGGCAGCGTAACTATTACGAAATTGGGGTTATAATACTTACAACGGAGCAGAACCTCGCTAATTAGGGGTATAATACCCGGCTATTATACTTATAACTTCAGAAATTCGAGTTGAGAAAGAAAGAATGAACGACGGAAAGTGAAAACCCATTGTCTGCTTATATAGTGCCTGATTCTAGTCCTCACGCGGCCCGCGTAAAACACAGGCCAGGGTTACGCGGCCCGCGTCAACCCTGGTCAACAGAATAGCTTGGCTGAGTCGTTTTGTAGGTCCGCCATGATGTCGACACGTGTCGGCCTAGGATGTCTCCGCGTTTGATGATCTCTAGCTGCCCTCGTAAGCTTAATCTATATCTCACGCGGCCCGCCTGAACTAAAGAAGTCAACGAAGTCCAGTCTACACCCTCATACCGCCCGCGTAACTGGTTGGGGTGGGTCTACGTGGCCCGCCTCAACTTATAATTTCTTGTTTTTAATTTATATTATATGTTATAACATAATTCGGGTTCGGTTTTCACATACGGGGTTTAATATAAGACATATTGAGACATTCTAAAATATACTAGGGTGTTAGAAATATTATAAGGGTGTCGGTTTTACCGAGGGTTGTTACATTCTCCCCACCTTGTTTTAAATCTCGTCCTCGAGATTTTGGGTTATGAAATTTCCTCGGAGTTAGATCAAGTCTTGTAGCTATCAACAATAGTGTCAAAACGTCTTGGGAAGCATCTAGTGGATGAAAGTTCTGAAACATTGTCTTTTGAGCAGAAAATCAACTTATCTGGTCTTGAGGTAGTGTAAGAATAATAGACAAGATGATTAAAGCAATATGAGATTGTCAAAAGAGTTATGTTGTTAACCGATAAAAATTTTCTAAGTAGTTAAAGTTTCTTTATGGAAAGGGTAGTCAGATTTACAAGAGGAAGTCAAGTTTCAGTTATATATTGGACCATCTGTTAATCAAGTAGAGCTCGTAGCTTATTATTTACAACTGACAAAAATGATATATGTAAAAAAAATGCTTAGCAGACGAATCCTTAGTGAGGTTTTTCTAAGAACTTTGAAGAATTTAAGAAACATAATTGTTTCGATTAGTTCCAGGAATTATTTAACTAAACATGATATAATTTTAGGTTCACAAGATCAATGGGGACATATGATTTGAATATAAACGACTTTTAGGGATAATAAGATTCAATGTCAAAAGAGGACTTACCTTGTTTGTTTAAAAAGAACGTTGAATCAATAATCTCAATTGAAGATAGAAGTATGAAAAATGATTTGTCAATAGTCAACCCAAAAATCAGCGACGTTTATTTAAATAGCAAAGGTACACTGGATAATACAATAGAATTTAGTGTATCATAGTCTTAACACATAATTGTATCAAGATTGGATGATAAGTCAAACGAATGATGTATGATTAGGGCTTATTATTAGCACAGGCTGCAAATTTATACAGACACCGCAAGGTGTTGTAGTTACTGAAAAAAAATTTAAATAATTACGGTGACCAAATGAATTCACCGTTTTCGAAATTAACTGAAAATTTCAAATGAAGTGAATCGGGATATTCAAAAGATAGGATGTTCGAAATAAAATATTATAGGATCAATTCAAAAATAAAGGAAATGTTGGAGGTACATTGGAATAAGAATCTTAACACAAAATCGTATTAAGACTAGTTTAGAATAATGAGTCAATAAATAGACAATTTCGTACCTCAAATGTGAAAATGAAATAAGTACAAGTTTCAAAGAAATCGCCACCGCAAGGTGTCATGTATTAATAAATGATGGATTAGAGTTGTAAACTTTGAATAGGTGTACTATGATTTAAACAAATGAATTTTCATTGAATATGATGATCTCAATTCATCATATGGGATTTTGAATCAAATGTACAGGAGCAAATTTAAATAATTTGAGCTTGGTGTGGATATATTCCAATAATGGATATATGTATTGATAAGAATAGTTTCAATCAGGTAAGTAATGTTTGAAAAGAAAAGGAATTGTCCAAGAAATTTGTTGGCTTGATTATCAAAAGTCAACATTCAGGTTATAGATTATCAGAACGAATGTAACGAAGTATTAAAATTCAAGAATAAATGATCTTTTGAAATGAATTTTCATGCACGCCAAGCAATGTATGAGCAGCATATGGATTTGTCAAGAAATGAGACAAATGAGTATTGGCTTTATGAAAGAGAAATAAAGACTTCTTATTATAAAACTTGGATCAAAATCAAAAGTCAATTTAATACTTTAGTACTGACAAAACGTAAGGGTGCTTTTATTGAAAGCAAGGTTGGAGAACTCGCTAGTCGCTAGCGGGTCGGTGAGGTAGGGACTAGCGACTACTCGGGATTACTCGTGATTACTCGGGATTAATCGGATCGGGAATTTTATATGTATATTTTTTTATTTTTATAAATATGTATATATATACTCACACATCCATATCAATATAATACTTAAAAAGATAAAAGTAGTTCAAAATTCAAACTAAACTTACATATAATTCATAACATAACAAGTCTAAGTACTTAAAATTCAAACATTAACAAATAGTTCAAATGTAATCGTCATCCCCGTAGTGTTCAATGATTTCGACACCATCCGACTCGTATTCAATCTCCTCGTCTACTTCATCCTCTTTCTCTGACTCAAATTCTTCGTCATAAAGTTGTCTCGCCTTAGCAGGTTTCCTAGCACTTGTTTGGTTAGACGATACTTCATCAACACCCGCGGCTACATTAACCCCTGACTCAACTTCCTCTTCCTCTCCATCATCCTCAATCCACTCTTTAGCCTCACTAGCATCTTCCCCTTTAAGTACCTCACGATTTCTGACCCTTCTGTTCTTGTTTTTCACCAACAAATTTGCATTATATTGAACAAAAACAAGATCATTCAATCTACTCGACTCTAGTCTATTTCTTTTTTTAGTATGTACCTACGAAGTTTAAAAAAAACATTAAATTCAACAATAAGTTCAAATTCAACATATTTAAACTTTAAAGTTTAAACATTTATATTCACTAACCCCTTCAAATATGCTCCAATTTCTTTCACATCCCGAAGAACTTGTAGTCAAAGAAAGGATCCTCATAGCAATCTTTTTCAAATTTGGTGTTGAGTTACCATACGTTTCCCACCAATTTGCTACAAACAAACATATAATCTACTTATATGACAAATGTGAAATTCTAAAACAAAAATAATGTTAATCATTAAATTACCCAGATCAAAGTTCTCGTTGTTGATCTCACATGCTTTAAATGCAATAGGACGGTCAAATTTTTCTTGCTTCCGCTTGTAGATTGGCAACTCGACTGACAAGATTAGGGATTGCATATCATAATTTTTGGGAAATAAAACACCAACACATTCAACCACAGCATCATTGGCTTCTAAATCATCTCGTACCTCCGAATTATTATAAAAATAATATGGATTTAAAATGTAGGCCGTCATATGTAGACAAGTATCAAGCCTTTTGGATGATTTTTTTGAGATAATATCTAGAATAGGCTCGTATGCATTTTTATTATCATTCAATGCTTTGACAATTTCTTTTTTTGCCCATTGAAGCCCACCATATATAAAACCCATTGAAGGCTTCCAATCCGCATCGACCATTCGGAGGACTTTGACCAATGGTGCAAATACTTTCAAGCATGTTGTCACTCCGCCCCAAAACGATGGTGATACAACCGTTTCGTAAGCAGCAATTCCTTTTACCGTTTTAGCAAACTTACATTTTTCCCATTCTCCGCTTGAAAACATATGCCTAAGTTGACACTTTTTTTCCGAAAAACTTTGTAAAGTAAGAAAGGCGGATGCAAATCTTGTGACTCCCGGTCTCACAATGTTCCTTTTTTTTTGTATACTTTCTCATCATAGCCAATGTTTTGTGGTGAGCATAAATAAAGATCGTTAGTTTCTTTGCTTGATCGAGAGTTTTCTTGTATCTTGTTAATCCACCAATAGCTTCAAAAATAAAATGAATACATTTAGTGATTTAGATATTGGAAAACTAACAAAGTAACAAAATAAATACATAAATATACCTTCAAGCATGAGATTAATTGTATGTGTTGCACATGATGTCCAAAAGATTGTTGGTCTTTTCTCCTTTAATAATTTTGATGCATCCATATTATTAGATGCATTATCGGTAACAATTTGAACGACATTTTCAGGACCAACTTCTTCAATGCATTTATCAACATACTCAAATATGTTTGCACTTGTGTGCGCTTCATCCGAACATTCTTTAGAAGATAAAAAAACTGTACCTAACTTTGAATTGACACACAAGTTCATGATGCTTTTCCTTGTTCTATCGGACCATGCATCGGTCATGATAGAACATCCTGTAAATTTCCATTCCTCTTCAAACTTTTTCAAACAAGTTTTTGTGTCTTCGACCTCCTTTTTCAAAAAGGTAGTTCCCATTTCATATCTAGTAGGAGGCATGAAACTAGGACCAAATTGACCAATTGCCTCCACTGCTTGTTTGAAGCTATCCCTTTCAAAGGCATGAAATGGAATTGCACATTCATACGCCCACTTACAAACATATTGTTTTACACGAGTCATTTGTTCCTTTTTAAAAACATTGTTAAGGTTGCTTTGTTTATTCTTGCCTTGGCTAGTTCCAAATCTATTAATAGGAACAAAAGAACGAGATTCCTTCAAATCTCCTAAACAATTATCTAGGACAATTGTTTCATCACCAATGTTAACCTCGGATCTTAAATCTTCATCACCACTTTGTTTAGCCTTTTTTTTTGTTTTGGGCTTCATTAAGAGCATTTCGAACCCTTAACTGATCATCTTTTGTTGCTTTTGGACAAATCGTAACACTTCCCGTTATGCCTGCTATATGTTGTTTCAATCTATATATTCCCCCGGACATAGTCTTTTTACATAAGTCACATTGAGTTCTATCTAACTTATTTGGATCCACCAAACTTCCGTATTCCCATCCAATATCGTTAGATTTTCTTTTAAGAACTTTACTACCGGTTGATTCCATAGATGCCATAACTAAACAACACGTCTACACCAAAAAAATCATCAATTCAGTACAGCTTTCACAAGTGCATTCACTAAATTAGTAGTAAATTATAATTGGCTAACTGTAATCAGTCGAACAATTACAACAATTGCAGCATTCACTAAGTTATTAAACAACAATTAGAGCATTGATCAGTTCATTTACAACAATCTACGTATTCCCATCCAATATCTGTACTCTGTTTGGACTAATAAAGAATTAAAGAATTAAACAACAATAGAGGCAGCAGCACAAACAACAAACAAATGGTCAAATGCTACTTCCTGTTTGGACTTTGTAACAACTAATGAACTAAAAAAGAATTAAAGAAGCCGGAGAAGGAAGCATAGCTAATTACTTGTCGCCTGATGTCGGGAAGCAGCGCCGTCGGGAAGCTCGGTCGCCGGAGAAGCAGCGCCGCCGGGAAGCTCAGTCGCCGGAGAAGCAGCGCCGCTGATGTCGCTGATGATTTAGGGAGTTAGGGCAAAGATTCTGATGAACTGATTTACTGATTTAGGGTATAAGTCGTATAACTGTATAAGGAATATAAGGAATTTGGGCTAAAGTCTTAATTTTGGGCCACTTTTTTAACTCTTTTAACTGGGCCGACTAGGGCCGACTAGGCCGACTTGGGCCGACTAGCACCGACTAGCACCGGCTTTGACCGACTAGCGATTTATTTACTGATTAGTGAAAATTTACTCAGTAGAGGGCCGACTAGCGACTAGTCGCCGATTAATCGCCGACTAGTCGCGATTTTTGCAACACTGATTGAAAGTTTGATGTTGTCTCTGGTGTTGGTAGATTTTTATGCCTCCTCCATAACTTCATCTAGGTTTCTGGCCTCATTGTCGGGTGCCTTAGATAGTTTTGGGTAGTGGTAACGGAAGTGACTTGGATCTCCACATTTATAACATACATTGGTTTCCTTTCTCTTTCTACATTTTTCTTCTGTATGTCCAGCCTTTTTGCAGTAGTTACAACGGAGTATCTTCTTAGAATGGTATTTCCTTGCGTGCTTTTTGCTGTTGTAGGTAGGCTGTGCAGTTTCTGATTTCATTCCTTTATCCTTTATCCTTGGAGGATTTGTTAGAGTAGAATTCCTTATAGGAGTAGCCATAAGTTTTGGTTTCCTTTCGTTTGGGAAATGGAGTTTTGATATGAGTATCGTAACTTCCATTGATACTAGGGTTAGGTTTGAAGTGATGGGTATGCTTACAGTTAATAGTAGGATTCTTGTTTATAGGCACAGAAATCTTAATAGCTTCAATGATTAAGGGTATGGCATTTGATATTCCTTGAGCTATTATATTTTCTAGAGTGTTTTTATCCCAAAAATTTTCATTACCAGTCCGAATTTCTTCATCACATGTTATTTCCTTTGACATCTGAATTACAAACATGTTCAGATATAATTATTACAGTATTAAGTAATCATGCATGCATATTTTGTGTAGCACACTTATAGTTATAACTATTCGTATTTCATGTTGGTAGATACAAATATGTATATTTTATAAGAGAAATACATATATATTGTTTCTCCCTTTAGTGGGATGGCTTTTCTCTATACTTCCTTAATTTAATTATATTTCCAAAACTCATGACTGGATAAGTATTTAGAAAATAAAGATAAGAACTTTATATGAAATCCGTTCTGGACCCTTTGTTAATTTTAAGAGATGGTGCTATTACAAATATCCTTAAGGTATTTCCTGAATTAAAGATGGGTGAAATAGGTTTTGAATAAACATATAGGTTTCCTTCTTTATAAAAAAAAAAAAAAAAAAACTTATCCTTTTTCAAAAGATATTTGTTGATAGATACTATCAAGAAAATCGTGTCTTGCACATATATATTAATATAAAGTTTTTAAAATTTCCTGTAATGCATTCATATAATATCAATTCAAAGAATTTCCTATTATATAACTAGTTTGTATTATTTAATTATTATACCTTAGCCATTGACTCGAATACTTTTCTTTATAATTTAGGATACACAATCCTATAACTAATATGACTGGTTAATCTTATAATCTTATATTAACTCTTTCCATGCATAAGACCTATTCTGGACATACCTTAATATTAAAGAATGATAGAATTACTTTCATCGTTTAGTTAGACCTTTCTACGTAGTCTAACCAACCCAAAAAAAAAAAAATTAAATGATTTTATTTAATCATGAATACCCATCATATTCATTTAACCATTTATTTTATTGCTAAGTATTTTAATAGAAATCTTTACAAGTAATCTCAACATCAGTTATTTCATAAAATTAAGAAAGTATGAAGTTTTATGGTCAACTAGTTATAAATCAGAAAGGATAAAATGAAGTGGTAAATTGGTGCACCTGGGTTTCAAAACTTGCTTTGGCCAGATCCACCAAAGCAATCTTTTTAAAAATTTTCTTACTTCTTAAAATCCTTTCGGTTAATTTAATAGCTTTGGTTTTATTTATTTAAATATAAATCATTTTGAAACAATATTATTAAGACCACAAAGTTGTAAAGCTTTATACCATATATTTCCAGATGTATTTTAAATCAAAGTAAATGATTGGTTCTAAAAGAGAGTTATAAACATGACTGTTTTGTTAATAACTAACTTAGTTTGATGTATATTAACAATTGAAGGTAATTTAATACATTTTTATAGGTATACAAATGATTACATTTGTCAGATCTAATGATATGACAATATTAAAACATGTATTAATAATAAATCGTGTAATTATTTTAACTGATCAACTCCTATTTTTAAATAAAATATTTCACGATTCTTTTAATTATTTTAACGTATACATATTTGAGTAGGTGATATTAATTATCACAGATAAATTTCTAGTACAAACATTTGGGTACAATTATAAAAAAATGGATTGATTAAAAACGGCAAACCTTGCGACTTATATATATATATATGTTTATTACAAACTATAACTGGAATTCAAAATATACGAGTAATTATGCATCTGTAACTTATTTTAGTCTATCTAAGTTATAGGAGTATTAGGCTCAACATGCTTTTATATAAGGTTTATTCTATCTCCTGTCTCTACTAAGTTGTTATCTAATAGGCGAAGTTCCTTTAAAGTTTCTAGCTCATAGGTGGCATGGGTGCTGGTACTGGTTTGGTGGTCCAACTATTTAATATAAGTTAGCATTTACTGCTGTAGTGGCTAACATATGGAGATTTACCCATTGTCTATCTGATTCATCTTCCCAGGATAGGTTATTGCCTGTTTCCTGAGTTTGTGTATTTATTTCCTGATTAATTATCAATTCCTTTGGTTGTGACTTCTTTATTCTCTTTATTTTCTCTTGACTCTTTCTAATAATCCTATTTCTCTTCTTAGTGGTAAATGGTTTCTCAGACTGTGCCTTACAAATAAATATTCCTTCCTCAGTATCTGCTGAGTATCCTGAGGGATTTGGTTGAAATGAGGTTCCCTTATCTTTTGGTGAACTATCTAGTTGACGATAGATGTCCGAAATTCTTTGCTTACCCATACTGTAGACTAACAAATAGTCAAATTAATATAAAACACATAATCACATACGTTATTTCCTAACACAGAATTTAAAATTTAAGTGTCAGCAGAACACTTCTTTGGCTTGAACCAGTGGCTAGGCTCTGATACCACCTTCTGTCACAACCCCCGATCCCTTATCTGTCCCGGGAACGGGCGGCCGCGAACACAGTGGCGGTGGTATCAATATTTATTATTTTGGCAGCGGAAATTACATCTGGACCGTAGTTAGGAAATATTTTATCAGAGTAAAACCACCTTATTTTATTTTAATAATCACATGGGTGAAACCCAAATTTCTGATTACAATACATTTAAAGGGACAAACCCTATTTTATTGAGTTTAAAACATCGTTTATTAGATAACTTTTATAGCCACAGTTTAACAAGCCGTCCGTGCTCTCGAGCTGGCTTTTTACTACTTGGCTTTCACATTGTGTTACCTGAAACACGTGTTTAAAAACATTTGTCAGCGGGAAATACTGGTGAGTGAATCCTAGTTTAATCAAGAAACATTTTATTAATTAAAACAGTATTGAGAGCGATCATATTGTTTATTTCTACACAATTACTCATTCAGTACTTGCCACTCGACCGGATCTATGGCTATGGTCAAGTTACACATTGGCTAACTCGTTGTCCAATTGTAACGGATTGTCGTATCGACATACTACTCGCAAGTAGTAAATTTTGTATACAAAACCCCATAATACCGGCAGTAATTGAAGAACTACAAAGACTCAATCACCGCTTAATCACATTGTAAACAATTAAGGTTTTGTAAAACATTACAAAAAGGTTAACAAAAGGAGGATAAACTCACATTGCTATGTTAGACTTCGAGTAAGGGTTTCCTGGATATAATCTATAATTTATACAAATGTACATTGGTTAGTATTATAACCCTTTGAAAATATTAATGATACCCTCCCCGAGACGGCATTCCAACAACTACGTCGGGCAGAACCACGACAGTTGTTACGGAACCCTAAATCAATCGGGCAGCGTAACTATTACGAAATTGGGGTTATAATACTTACAACGGAGCAGAACCTCGCTAATTAGGGGTATAATACCCGGCTATTATGCTTATAACTTCAGAAATTCGAGTTGAGAAAGAAAGAATGAACGACGGAAAGTGAAAACCCATTATCTGCTTATATAGTGCCTGATTCTAGTCCTCACCCGGCCCGCGTAAAACACAGGCCAGGGTTACGCGGCCCGTGTCAATCCTGGTCAACAGAATAGCTTGGCTGAGTCGTTGTGTAGTTCCGCCACGATGTCGACACGTGTCGGCCTAGGATGTCTCCGCGTTTGATGATCTCTAGCGGCCCGCGTAAGCTTAATCTATATCTCACGCGGCCCGCCTGAACTAAAGAAGTCAACGAAGTCCAGTCTACACCCTCATACCGCCCGCGTAACTGGTTGGGGTGGGTCTACGCGGCCCGCCTCAACTTATAATTTCTTGTTTTTAATTTATATTATATGTTATAACATAATTCGGGCTCGGTTTTCACATACGGGGTGTAATATAAGACATATTGAGACATTCTAAAATATACTAGGGTGTTAGAAATATTATAAGGGTGTCGGTTTTACCGAGGGTTGTTACATAAGACTCCTCCGGTTCCATACCCCGGTCGGTTAATTCGTCAAAAGACCGATGAGCAATTCGCAAAGTTCGAAAATTTACTAAAACAATTGCATGTTAATATTCCATTTATCGAAGTCCTAACTCAAATGCCTAAATATTCAAAATTTATGAGGGACTTCCTCACTCATAAAAGGAAAATTGAATCATTGCAATTAGTTAACTTAGGCGAAGAATGCTCCGCCTTACTACTCAACAAACTCCCGCAAAAGAAGCTTGACCCTGGAAGCTTCACAATTCCTTGCTCGATTGGGAAATCCCCCATTCGTAATGCATTAGCCGATCTCGGGGCAAGCATTAACCTCATGCCCTCATCAATGTTCAATTGACTCGGCTTAGGAAAAACAAGTCCTACAAAAATAAGCATACAACTCGCCGATAGATCCGTCAAATATCCACAAGGTGTCGCTGAAAATCTATTGGTCAAAGTCGGCGAATTTGTCTTTCCGGCAGACTTTGTCATACTAGATATGGAGGAAGATACCGAAATACCACTCATCCTAGGGAGGCCATTCCTAGCTACGGCCCAAGCAGTGGTAGATATGAATGATGGAACACTAACATTGAGGGTTGGGGACGAGGAAGTAAAGTTTGGAGTCGGAAAAAGAGTAGAAGACGAAGACCCGGTCAACTACATGAAGGTCATTGACTCAAGCTTGGATGATGCTCTCTGAGTGTAGCATGGGATGCAAAACATACCACTTGGGTAACATATGACCAGGCTTTGGGTCTAGCCAAGGACCCTTATAAACGTGGCGCACCACGGAGGCATTCCACGGAACTATCCTTAGTTTAGTTTAGATTAATTTTTATGTTTTCTAGTTTAGTTTTAATTTCCAGGGATAAAACACACTCGGGATGGTGAAGGATAACAAGGGAAACTTGGACCAGCACCCCATGCACGAAAACAGGGCCATCCGACGAATTTTCTTCATTACAGCAGGTTCAGCACGGGCCGTGCCCGCCCAACACGGCCCCGTGCTGCACAGTCTGCAGAAGATGCCCAGTTCAGGTAAACTGGACACGGGCTGTGTTCACCCAACACGACCCCGTGTCCAGGCTTCTGTTTCTTTTTACAACTTTTTGTTACTGGCACCTGAACACGGGGCCGTGCCCGGACACCACGGGGCCGTGTCCAGACGCCCAGTAACATAAAATTTTGTTTTTTCACACCTTTTTTACACATTCAATCAACCTAAAAACTTATTTTTGGGACACATTGAGGACAATGTGTAATTTAAGTGTGGGGGGGATGCTAAAACTTTGAATCTTGCAAGTCCTAATCACATGCCTTACACAAAACTCTATTGGAACCGCTATTTTTTTTACTTGTCTAGGTTTAACTTGGGAATTTCAAGTTCTAAAAAGGTTATATTTTTACAAATTTACAACCGATAGCGTCGTGATAAAAAGAACAAACATAAGAAAATTATGAAAAGGCATGACAAGTTTAGTTAAAATTTGATTATATATACTTGATCACATAAAAACCCATTCCCACAAAAGTGAGTTTTGAGCCTTTATTGAGCATAAAAATACATATCTTTAAACTAAATGCTCATTTTTCGTTTCTTGTGTGAATAGCCGCTTGGTTTTTACGACTCTAGAACTTGCCACGACAATACATTCCCAGTCCTTACCAACTTAAACCCAAGTAAGTAAATGATGGAGGCATTAGGACTAACCCTTTTTATTTCTACCCCTTTGAGCCTAAACCTTTTCATTTCTTAACCTAAACCAAACACCCTTTCACCCACCAAAACCTTTTTTATTTTTAAACCTTTTTTTTAGTAACAAGCTCGGTTTTTCGTATGACTTTTCAAAAAAAAAATGTGTGTTGATGATGAAGCAAAAGAAATAAACAAGCAAGTTCATCAAAAATAACTTTGTTTAAATAGTACCTTCATCAAAATAAAAAGTGCAAAAATAAAAAGTCTTACGAAAACCGACGCTTTTTACGCTTTTTCGCCCTTTTCTACTAACCACTAACCCAACCACCTACCTTTAACCCAAGCCTAACCCTTCACCCAAAAGCCCTCTTGATATTTACAAAGGTTTATAGTTAAAAAGGCGGAGGATTGATTGCTTGGCAAGCCTATGGTAGGAGTAAGTTCCATGCCGCTCTCGAGTGATTCACTAAAATACATCTTCGGCCGAGTGTTGAGTGATCCCCCGTGAGGTATGTGAACTTGTATATAAATAGAATTTTAAAAAGGCATGTTATGCCCTAATAAGTAATTTATCTTATGAAAAGTTTTAAATAAATCATGACGAATAGGATTGTAAATAAATAAAAATAAAAACTTAATAAAGAATCTTGGAAATCCCGACACTCTATGACAAGCCCAAAAATCTTCTCTTCTACCCATTCCATTTGGGAGTGTAAAGCCACATTATAAAGAGTTTTGCTTGAGGACAAGAAAAGATTCAAGTGTGGGGGTATTTGATGTGCACAAAATGCAAAATATAAATTACATCAATTGTGGCATAAAACTAACCCTTTTTAGTACTAATGTTGGAAAAAGTGTGTTTTTGTCTTCCTTTTGTATTTTCAGGATTAAATGAGCTCAAATTAACAAAAGAAGCAAAAAGGCAGCTAAATCTAACATAAATACAAGAAAAGGAACAAACGTGGCATGCCCGACCTCACCGACAGCATCTTCCCAAGCAAAACAAGAGAACAGAAGGCCGAACACACCCCGTGTTCAGTGAACACGGGGGCGTGCCCAAGTGCCAGCATAAAAGACAAAGCTATAGAAGCTTCTATCGCCCACCACGGGGCCGTGCTCAGCGGACACGGGGCTGTGGTCAACTATAAGATTCGCAGAATCCAAGCAAATCTTGATAGTACAGATACGCTTCTGCACGCGGGGACGTGCCCAGCGGACACGGGGGCGTTGGCAACTAATGCAGACAAACTGCAATTAATGAAGACAGAGAAGAGGATGGACACGGGGCCGTGCCCGAGCTACTGTTCAGGCTATAAATAGGGGTGCTTGGCTCATTTGCAAACCATCCCTTGGCACACCACCTCTCTCACACTTCACCCACCACCCACCACCACCATAACACCATCATCCATTGTCCATCATAGAGTGTGTGAGTCGTCTCGGGATCCAAGATTGATCGTAAGAGTTCTTGACAATCAAAGGCCATGTTTGCCTAAGTCTCTTACATCACTTGGTGAAGACAAGTGTCTAGTGTAATACTTTTTATTTTTAATCTTTTCGCACTTTTTACTTGGTTATGTATTAATGACTTTAATAACTAGTTTCTTATGTTGAAGGTGATTCTTCCTTATCGTTTGTCCGTGGTGTCTTGGCATTATTTTACTGTCTATATAAAATAAAAGATTTTCACCATTCATATCTCCACGGTCTATATGGAGGTATGTTGGCTACCTGGTCGGGGGTTAAGGGAACGGTTTGGTAAGAGTCTTGGCTTGTTCAGTGTATAGATCCTGCAAGGACCTGGGTCAAATTTAGTAGGACCTCCTTCAATACCCACCGGTATTGGATGGCGGGGGTCCAAACTCTTTGATCCCCTCATATGTAAGCTACTATTAATACTTTAACCCAGCTACTTAGGACTGTATCCCTGCTGACTCAGACTACTTAGCCGAGGGTAACGTCACCTTCAAAAGAGGGGCCTACCATAATATGCATTAATAACTTAATTAATTATCTTTCAATAATCCGACCCTTTAGGATTGTATCCTTGCTGACTCAAACTACTGGGTTGAGGGTAACGTCACCTTCAAAAGAGGGGCCTACTACAATAACTAAGATAATCTCTTAAAAAGTGCAAAAGTGCGGAAATAATCAAAGGTTACACTAAACACGAGTCGAAGCCAAGTGATTCATCTTGTCTATCTGTTTTTATTTTTATTTTTATTTTTCTAGTTTAAAAAACCTTTTTTCTAACTTTTGATTTGATTAGACGTTGAGGATAAACCGATACTAAAAGCTCTTGTGTCCTTGGATGACCTCGGTATATTACCAACACTATACTACGCTCACGATGGGTGCACTTGCCCATATGTGTGTCTAGTGTTAGTAAATATCGTGTTTTATAAATTTAAAACTTGACTAAAAAAGTGTAAAAGGGCTTAAAATATACATTAAAAAACCATACACACTTCACACGCATCATATACAGATTTACATGTTTGTCGTCCATTCAGTAGCCCGGGTTAGAAATACCGGGTTAAAGATTAATAGACACACCACTAATATAATCCCACGGCGAGTTATCCTCAACGAGTGGTTATACCTTATACATACGCAACTGTCAGGTGTATGCCTACACCCCGTGCTTAAGTCGTGGCCATTTACATTTGAATGATGCCAAGGATATCCAGGACACGGTCATTAACCCCCCAAAGGCATTGCACCAAACATAACAGATTAAAACGGGTTATGTAAATGTATTAATCGCAATCCGATTTAAATAACTACATACCCGACCAAGCGGTATTATTATAATACCGTATCCCAAGCCCGTATAACGGAAAATAAGTTAAAAGTATTTACCTGAGCAAAATAAAATTTTAATCTCATCCGTATAACAATCAGCAAGTGTAAATAGCTTTTACTGGGCTCCTAAATCTGGAACGAAGGTTTTAATAACCTATTAGATTCCTAACGGGTCTCACTTAAGTTTAAACTTAGACCGATTAGTTTTAATGAAAAGTTTACGGTTCAAAACGCACGATTAAGCGAAAACCGGATTAGAATGTGATTTAGACCCGACAAGTACGAAGACTTGTGTAATATGGGTAAACTAAACACATTCTGGATTTTGAAATAAAAATGATAAGGTTTGACCCGTTTCGGTTAATTTATGCAAACTAGTTACATAAACCGTACCGAACGCGAATATGCATAACGGGTAACCAAATGAGTCATATACAGGTTTCATAAGTTAATATGCTTAAAATATGTTATGATATCAGTAGGATACCTTCCGTTATGCCCAAAACGAATTTAAAACCAAATTAAGCCATGTAAGGGTATTTTGGTCATTTTAAAGTTTATAAAAGAGGTTAAATAGTAATCTGAGTTTCTGGTCTAAAATAATCAGTAAAAATATTTATTTTAATGGGTTATATCAGTAAGATATTATATATATGTGAAATTTATCATTTATGACCAACTATGCACCGTAGGGGCATTTTGGTCATTTCACATATGTTAAAAGGGCCAAATTTGGAATTCTGAGTTCAAAACTTTTGCTTACTATTAAAGTATAAATTTTTTTTCATAACATCAGTAGGTAACAAGTCTTAGGTGCTAAATATGGTTTTAAACCATACTATGCGCCTAAATCGCATAAAAGTCGGTATTTGACGATATTCGGGTTAATTAAGGAAATCTGAGATTTTGATCAGCCTCTACTGTTTAAAATATTTTATTTAATGTATAAAATCAGTAGAAAAAGGTTTGATATGTAGAGGATGTGCAAAACTCATTTTATTTGCGAAAATGGCATAACCGTCAATTACCGAGTCTATGCAAGAACCCTATGTTATGATCAGTTTAAAATTTAACAAAAATTTCCAAAAATCCCTAAATATTATATCTTAACACTAGGTGGCAAGTTTTGTGTCAAAAATTGGGTTTAAATATGATTTATGCCAAAATTGCCATTTAATTAATAAAAAGTCTTCATTTTACGATATCGCGCATAACTTCTATTTTAGACCATAATCTGATGTCAAAATTTTAGGACATACTTAAATATCAGTAATAAAGGTTTTTGTCCTCTCACATTTTCAAAAATCTCGTTTTAATATCAAAAGGGCATAATGGTCAACTTTTAAGCATTTAACGGAAACATGAAATGAACTAGGATTTCTATGGAACCAAGTTGTATAACTTCAGAGGGTTATACTAACCAATAATATGGTCCTAAAGGAACCCTAAGGCATATCTAAAACAAGCTAAATCGGGTCAGAACCGAAAGTCAAAGCAAAAGTCTACTTTTGCGACTTTCGGTTCCGAACCGAGCCTAAACTCAGAATTGTCGGGTTGAACATGCTTAGACATGTTCTTATATTATTTACCAAGTTATTTTAATGTTAAAACATGTTCCATAACCTCAGCATTGTTAGTTATGAATTTATTTGTGAAAATTGACCCGTTTGACTTTTTAGTATAAAGTTTGACCCGACAATTGACCAAGTAAAAGTGATAATCAGTAGGTGCCCTTTTAAGGGTTTATTACCTACATAATTACCAACTCATAGCCACTTTCAATTCGAATAATGGCTGGACCGTTTGTGATTAATCACAAAGTCAAAGCTTAATTACGATAACTTTGACTTTCGGTCATTAAACTAATAAAACTTGAACTTAGGAAGCTAAAAATACTTACCAGAATACTTAGCATGAAATTGGAACTGAGGAAAGCTTCCTAGAGCTCCAAGGGACTTCAGAGAATGATTTGTGAAGTAATTTCTCAAGTGTGCAAATGAACAAGTGAAGAACAAGTGCCTTATATAGGATTTTCTACTTCATATGATCAATCCACATGTCCCTACATTGATCCCAGATGTTACCAGGTGTCCCTAGTGCATGAAAAACCATTTGCTCAGACCCTGGTATCAAAAAATTGCATGCAAAGGCGGTGTAACAGGCTGCAACATGCAGTTGTGCAGTTTTTGTTCGCTGGCACTGCTCACACGGGTCGCGTAAGACTCTTAAGGAGTCTATGCGGGCCGCGACAATGGGTTGATCCGGTAAAAACTTTCCAATCTTTTCATTTTCAGTCCCTGGTCCATTTTAAGTTTATTTAACTTTCATTTATTGCATTTAGGACCCCCATAGTTAACTATTAAGGGCCTTGGGTCATATTTTAACTCTGTTAAGCTCCCGGTTAGTTGTAAGATCACCCGAAAAGTCTTGTTTTCGTCGAAACTCCACAAAATTATTCTTGAAAGCGAAATATACAATTATTGCAATGTTTTTGGGATCGTTAAAAGGTCACTCAGAGGTAACATTTAACATGTTGACACTTTTAACCCCTATGTTTCGTAAGATCCTTAATTTAAATACAAACGACTTTCTATGTTCGACAATTTATTCGTTTAAAGAATACGAACGTCGTGTGAGGTCACTCAGAGGCACAAGAATGGCATGTTGACACTTTGGATCCTTTTACTAACATATTTACATTGCTTGACAATTTTAGTCCCTCCAGATCAATCCATTACACGTTTAAAGTCCATGACACGTGTCTTTATTATATTGGTCATGATTTTGCAAGGTGTTACAAGTACACCTCATAAAGTGGATGAGGATACTGAAGAAAAAAAGGTCAACACATTTCAAAAGGGATTAAATAAAAGGAAAAGTTATAAGAAAAGATCATGTTTTAAATGTCACAACAAAGGACATGTGGCAAGTTGTTGTCCTTTGAAGAAAGGTAAGCAAAAAGTTGATGAGGTTAAGGATGGGAATCAGGTTGGGTCAAGCAATAGTGTAAAATCACGTTGTTAGACAAAGAAACCTGAATTTCAATCTAAACCTTCAACTTCGAGAAGATTTGATAGACCAAGAAGTAATTCTCCACAATTTAGTCAGTTTAATGGTAAATCAAATCAGTCTCAAAATCGAAATTTTGGATATCAAAATCGGTACCAAACTTCTGGTAAGCGATTTTTTCAAAGAAGAAACGAACATAGGGGTTTTGGTAACTCAAATGTTCAACAACACCCAAAATTTTTCCAAAATTCATGGTATGATAGTGGGAGAAGAAGGTATCAAGATAATAGTTTTCAAAAGTCTGAAAATCCGAGAGTTTATTGGAACTCTCGCAATCAAAGACCTAGTGGAAAATATCAATCTTGCTCAACAACATGGAAGACATCCAAGACACCTATATGGTGTGATGGGTATTGGTTAGAAGCATCTTATATGGATTTACATGGTCAACCCAAAACCGGTAAGGTTTGAGTTCTCAGGTCTAACTGAGTTGTTGAGAATGTGCGGGATGACCAAGAAGGACTGTTGATGTGTTTAACAGTGGTTGTTCCTGTAAAGTATCTGAGGTGAATAGTAGGTTAAAATTGGTAATGAACTATTTACTTCTGTGATTGTTTTGATTATTCTGAACTTCTAAAGAGAAAAACTTTTGTCAGGTTTAAGTGGGAGTCTGTTTGTGTTTTAAATTTATGTTTTTTAATCTTACTCCATAAAAACAAAAATTTAGGGGGAGAAATTTCCCTAAGCCAAAAAGAGTTTAGTTAGTGCGTGTGTTTAGGGGGAGTAAGTAAGTTATAAAAATTATAAAAATATAAAAACATTAAAAAATTAAATACATAAAAAATAGAAAATCAAAAATGAGTTATCACTGTGTGAAAAAGAAGAAATGATAGTACATCAGCAAGTTAGACTGTCACACTGAAAATGAATTAAATTGCTTAAGTGTGATAGCAGATTCATCATATGATGTACCAGTAGGCAAAAGCATGAAATTCTCAACTTACCAATGTGATATAAACCTAACGAACTGAGTATGAGCGGGGAACACATCAGTGGCGTATGGTTTAATGACCTTAAATCTTGCGTTGATAGATTGCGAAATCTAAGGTTTTTGGTCTTTATACTGTTCTTTCATCCGGGGGTATCAGGGTTATCCTTCTGCTGCATTCAGATACATGCTGACCTAGGCACAACCAGGATATCTTAAAAGAGCTAAATATGCCAAAACCATAAATGAAGAAGCTCTCCTAGAGAGTCATTCAAATGTGCAAAATGCATAATTCGTACCAAAAATTGGTATTTGCCTTAGCCCTCGTTAGATATTTTGGTCTCTTTGCTGTACGGAAGTAATGACCTGATCACCAATTATCTAAACGTTGAAAAACAAAACGGATGAATTCGGTATACTCACCTACTATGATGAATCTTTGTGCATACCTTGATCCGGGGGTACATCCTGAAGTGGGACACGCTAGTATATCAGTATAATATTACCTTAGTGTATCATACGGTAATGGCACTTGAAATGTTCTTGCATTTTGTTTAGGTGGATAAACATACTGGTAATTGTCTTAGACTTCTTTTCAAGAAAAAATATATAAAGAATTATCTAATGGTGTGAAAACAGTTTGACTTTGCTGATCTGATCTTCTTGCACATGATTCTCACAAAAAGAAGTATTGAAAATATTTTTGGGTTTAGTTTAGTTTGTGTTGAAAAATATCAAAAATTCCAAAAATATTTCCTTTTAAAAGATCTCCCATTTTGAACTGACATGTTGTTGTTTTTGCATGATAAGATAAAATATTGGTTTATTTTGAATGTGAAAAAGACTAATGGTTTTTCGAGATACTTGCTTGTGTTTCTAAACAGATTGATACAGTTATCAAAATGAAGTGCAGATTGAGAGTGTAGTGAAAATATGTAAAGATGCATGGTAGGATCCTTCTACTACATTGCAGAAAGAGATATGAAAGAGTTGAAGTTTACTTGCTTAACCAAAGATTACTAGTTCACTGATCTACAACGAATGAAGGTATTGGAGATTGGAAGCATCAGCTAAGGGGGAGTCTGTTGATGTCAGAACCTGTGTATAGCTGACGCTATCCAAAGACCAAAAGAACACAAGATGTTTGAAGACAAAGTTACACTATGAAGCTATTGTCAAGGGGGAGTCGATATGTCATTTGCGTACTTTGTTCTTGAAGAAGGTTTGGATGAGAAGAAGAGACTGATGACAGTGTAAATGCTATTTTGGACTCCATTATTAATCATGAAGAGTGGGATGAATGTGAAGATGAAGATGACGACCAAAGATCAACTAAGCGAAAAACCCACTCACAATCACACCCAGAAAAAAGCATCCACACATACGACATCGATCTATGTCTCCAACCATCCACAAAACCACTTCAACAATCAACAATAATAGATCACACTAAAAAACAAAAAGGCCATATTTTACTAAATGATCAGCTTCGTCTAGAGCCGGGTTTTTCAGCTGTGTAGGAAATCGGCATCTATCTAAGGAATTCAAAGGTTCCGGGGACAAAAACTTCAAGAAGAAGAGACTGATGACTGTGAAGATTTGGCTGACAAATTGGATTAAGAATTTTAATTTTTTTTCTTTTCTATTTTTTGGTGTCATTTTCTGTGGTTTGTTATCTAATTTTCCGCTAATAAAATACATTATTTCTCTAATTACTTATAAAACGCCAGAATGCCACAAACGCCAAACACCAAAACTATAATAATTTCCTTTAATCACGTATTATTAAAAAAAACTTCAAAAATTATTAATTGTATAAAACAAGATGCAAGAGAATAGAACAAAGGGTGTCTTACAAAAGTTGTATTTTGGCATCTTTATCTAAAACGTCATTCATACAAAACGCCAAACTAAATGATGGGACACGTTACAGCCTTAACAGATAAAACTGAACAAACAATAAATATAAACAGTAACTGAAACAACAGAAAGTTAATTAATTGTATTTTTTATATTTTTAAAATGCCATAATTACTTGTCACATTATAGGTCTGCATCCTACATCACACGACAAAGATAAAAAATACACATGAAAAAAAAGATAATTTATATTGTTTTTAGCGCTAAAAACATATAGACCTAATCTACTTCGCGCCAAAAAAAAGGTCATTACATAAGTAGAACAATTAAACAAACTTAAAACGCTACAAATTGTCTAAACACGCCACAAATTGACTAAAACGCCATACAACTTAAAAAAATGGCTCAGGTTATTGCATGGAGGTTTGATAGGTCGGAGAGACGTTTCATCCTAAAGTTCTCTGACAGGAGAAGGGTGAAAGTCAAGACCATCAAGGCCATACTTAGTATGGATGAGGCCGTTCAGAGGGATATTCTAGCCTTGGGGTTCCAATCAGTGTGAAAGGACTCAAATAGTAATAAGAAGATTGAAGAGAAGATTTCCAACAGATGATGATGATGATGATGACGACGTTTTTGATCTACCAACAGTTACCGGTTGGAGTTTGGATGAACAATCAAGAACGGTGAAAGTGACTTATCAAAACGGAGAGGATGATTCATTGACGATGGACGAAGTGCTGAACACAGATAGACTACACCTTCCACAGAAGAAAATTAGTTTAGTTTGATTTCGTCTTATTTGTAATGTTTTGAATTATTAATAAATTATAATGAATTTTGGAACGCCATGAACGCCAAGATATTTACTTTTATAAGAAAAAAAAAAGGATTAATTCAATTGGATAACTTTACAAAAACGTCAAAAAATTGTAATTTTGAATTATTAAAGGTATATAATGAATTTGGGAATGCCATGGACGCCAATGTTTACTTTTATAGACAAAAAGATTAATTTTAACTGGACAGATCTACAAACAAACAAGAAAACGCCAAAAAAAATTGCAACGTTTGAATTATTAATCGATTATAGTGAATTTGGGAACGCCATAAACGCCAAGATATTTACTTTAGAAGACAAAAAAGATTGATTCCTCGTGGCAGATCTAAAACAATAAAATGCCAGGGAGTTTTTGTTTTTAACTACATGCAAAAAAATCATACACGCCACAAATGACAACGGTGTGTGAGAGATGCATTGGAAAAGAAAATAAAAGGACAAAAAAGCCCATCCGCCTTGATTATATCGCGCGCCACGTGTTCGACCAGGACCCGTTCTCACTATTTTCACACTTCCAACAGTTTTCTCCTAATCCGCTTTATATATATACATATATATATATATATATATAAAGTGTAACGTACAATTAGGGTTTATCGTACGCTCGCACGATATTGTGAAATCGCATGTTATAAAAAAGTATGTTGAAAATCACATGTTGGTAATTTTAATGAAATCGCATGTTGGTTTTTTTGTAGCAATTTCGCATGTTGGGTTTTCAGCACAAATCGCATGTTCAAGAGTGAATTCGCAACAGATCATACGACTGAGATGATCGCGTGCATATTGTACGATAAAAGCCATTGTACGTTAACCTAACCTTATATATATGTAGGAAGGGGATCAGGAGAGAACGATTTGAAGTGTGAGAACAGTGAGAACAATTTTCAACCATGGGATCTTTGTGATTTGTGGCTAAGATGATGCGGTGACATTTTTGTAAATAATGGGAACCAGGAGGGGTAAAATTAGAAGATCCAAACAAGGGTGCACATGTTAATCACATGTCATTTTCCCCCATCATATTTAAACGCCAATAACTTTTATATACGTGATTATTTTTCTAAAAAAAATTACACCATAAAACTTATTGTTTTTTATCTTTCCAACGAGTATACTATTGATATACTTTTCAAAAAAAATGAAATGGGTTTTATGGCGTTTTTCTGAACTGGGTGTTTTATGGCGTTTTAGACTAGTTATTTTTATGGCGTTTTTCTGAACTATGTGTTTTTATAGCGTTTTAACTAGGTATTTTCATGTCGTTTTTCTGAACTGAGTGTTTTATGGCGTTTTAAACTGAGTTTTTCATGGCGTTTTTCTGAACCGAGTGTTTTATGGCGTTTTAACTGGGTATTTTCATGGTGTTTTTCTGAATTTGGTATTTTTATGGCGTTTTATTTGATCACCCAGTTCATGTGTGTGGGTTTTTTTGACAATATTACCCCTTAGTGTAATTTAGCATCAATGCCACATGTCAACTCCAAAATCGTTCTCACCATTCTCACACTTTTCACCGTTCTCTCTAAATCCTGACCCTATGTATGTATATAGTTATATGATTCGTATACTTGTCAGGATATCAAAAGATACATTTGAAGTGTGTATTTCAGTGTATTTAGACAAATATATTGTTTGATAGTGTTAAGTTGTTAACTATATTTTTGAAATTTTGACTAGTTCAAGAAATTATAACAACATTTTGCTTGAAATGTTGAATTTTTTTGCGATAATCGGTACATTTAATTTTATGTGATCGAGATTTGTTTAATCACTTTTAGTAAAGGTCAACAAACGACAAATATAACACATGTCATATTTTGTCGTACTTCATAATTGGTATTTTTTATATGGGGAAATTTGAAACTATGCATTAAGGGGTGGTGATCACTTATCACTCACTCATCACTCACAACTTTCAATCAAGTTTCGTCATGTCATCAACCATTATTCCATCACTCATAACCTTTTTCAGTGGAAATGGTCATCACTAGTGATGGAATTCCATCACTCACAACCTTTTTTTTGAATTATAAATTAACAATAAAACACTGAAATTATAAATTTCATTTAAATTAAAACATACTAGTTCAATTAAACATACTAGAAATATTTTAGACTACAATAAAAAAAATACATAAAGAAACTCTACTTCTCGTCCGAATCAGGAAACTCCAAACCTAAAGAACCTACTAGTTCGATTAAATCGTATCTCAACCGAAAGTGAGTTTCTTCATCACGCAAGTCTTGTTGAATATTTTCAAGAACGTGAACTTGTGTAGGAGGATCCGGCACCAAATCCGGATATATTGCACGTCTGTCTTCTTTGATTAGCATATTGTGCAATATGATACATGCATATACTATGCTATGTATTGGTTTCTTATTCATCGCACGAACCGGTCGGCTTAGTATGCCTCATCTACCCTTTAAAACACCAAAAGCCCTTTCAACATCTTTTCTTGCCGATTCTTGCAACTTTTTGAACGCCTTTTCTTTAGCCTCGACATGAAATGAAGGAGCTTTCACAAAAACAGACCATGATGGGTAGATACTATCCACAAGAAGAAAGCCTCGTCTGTAATATCGTCCGTTAACATAGAATGGACAGAAGGGTGTGGTACCATCCGTTATGGTTTGGAACAACGGCGACGTGTGCAAAGTATTGATGTCGTTGTTTGAACCTGGAACACCAAAATATGAATGCCAAAATCATAAATCATTCGACGTCACCGCTTCAAGTATGATGGTTGGTCTTTTGACGTCACCCTAACATACGCCCCTCGCAACTCTCTTGGACAATTTTTCCACTCGATATGTGTACAATCGATGCTACCGAGCATCCCTGGAAAATGCCATCTAGCCTCATGTGCGGCGTAAATACGTGAGATGTCGTGTCTCGTTGGTTTACGTAAAACTCTTTACCATACAATTTAATAACCGCGTTGCAAAAAAATTGCAGACATTCACGTGAAGTTTTGGCCGACATAGCTAGGTATTCATCAAATTGATCGAGAGAGTTACCTGTCGCTAGTTGGCGAATGGCGGACGTGCATTTTTGTATCGGCGTGAAACTTGGTTTGCCCCACACGTCGTAACCTTCTTGAAACCATTCTTCGGTTGCTTCGATGTCTCCAACAATCTTTAAAAATAATTCTTTTGGTAAACGAAACTGATCTCTAAACGTTTCGGCATTGTAGACCGGATTCTCCACAAAATAATCGTTCATTAACACTTCGTTGGCATGTATACGATCACGATCCACCATCTTCTTCTTTGGGTGGGATGAACTTGATTCAAGTTCGTTATACACCGACACGAAATATTTAAGCGTCTCATTGTTGGAAGATGATTGGCTATCGCTATCGTTGTCCATCAGAAACGTCGAATCCGTAGGAAAATGCATTTGTGAAATATGTAGAATGTGTGATATGTGTTTGTATTTGTGTTTTGGTGTGGGTGAAATGGTAAAAAATTGTGAAGTATATATAATTGTTTAAAGGTTTTTTTATTAAACATCAACGTTCAAAATAACAGTCACCTTTCAAACGTTCAAAAAATCAGCGCGTGAAGTTTATCACGCGATTTATTTTTCACGCGTGGAAAAGGCATGGTGGCGGTGGTGTTTTGGAAGCTATAACGCGTGGTGGGAGTTTATCACTCACCACCCCGCCTGCCCTAAGAATGAAAAAGTTATTAAAATTGGTTAATATCGTATTTTAAGTATAAGAAAGTTATAAAATTGATTATTTTTCATGGTAAATGTGCCACATTAGAATATACATCTATACTAACCATCACTAGTGCTCTAGTGGTGGCCACGGGTATTTAAGTTTCACCTATGGTAGGCCCGGGCAAGTTTCCCCTGCAGGTCTCAAGTTCGAGTCTGCGTGATATGGGTTTCTCATTGAGGGGTTAAATTGGGGATCTATTGTGAGAGGGGGCTCTCTAGCGCGGACCAGATTAAAATAACGTATGCTAGACCTCCTGACATTCGCAAATAATTCACGCCTTTCAAAAAAAGAATACACATCTACACTTATGAATTATATGTGATTTATGTGTCATATTTTTATATTCAGGTGTATAAATACATAAAGAGAGTTACATACAAATAATACTTACAATATGAGTCATATTTTTATATTCATCATTTGATGTATAGATACATAAAGAGAGTTACGTACACATAATACTTAAAATCTATATAACTATATAAAGCAAATGTGATGTACAGACATGTAATTTTACATCGTGTCCAACTCTTAAAGCAACATGAACAACTAATGAAAGCTTGTTTTGTGAGGGTAAAATCGTAAAGAGCTTAAGATTTTAAGACACTATGAGGATATAATAGTAAACTATACCTACACCCCATACTCACACAATCAAAATTCTTTCCTTTCCTCTGCCCTCAAGAAACCTAACAGGCATCCTTAGAATCAAACCCCCTTCCTTTGATAATCTCCACATTTAATGAGGAATTCCAAAGATCTTCCTCTTTATTTTTCTTTTCTCCAAACCACCCATTACCATGCGTTTAAATCCAAAACTTGCGGGGGGAGTGAGGATTTGTGACAAAACTTGGTTGCTTGAAGTGCAGTTAAAATTCCGGTGGATGTTTTTTACACTTTTCTTCCGATCTTGTCCCTACTCCTCCATCGCCATTCTTTCAACGACACCTCGTTCATATCCTCATCAATAAATAATGATATTATTACGATGTTTTGGATCTTCTTGGTGTGTGTAAGGTGTGATATAATTTTTATTGATATTTTAAGCCCATTTTACACATTAGTCAAGTTTTAAATTTATAAAACACGATATTCTACTAACACTAAACACACACTTGGGCAAGTGCACCCATCATGAGCGTAGTATAGCGTTGGTAAGATACCGACACCGTCCAAGGATACAAGAGCTTTTAGTACCGGTTTATCCTCAAAGTCTAATCAAACTAAAATTTTTGAGAAAAGGTTTAAACATGAAAAATAAAAACTAAAAATATTGAAATAAAAATAAAATAAAAACAGATAGACAAGATGAATCACTTGGATCCGACTTGCCTTTAATGTATCCTTTGATGATTTCCGCACTTTTGCACTTTTTAAGAGATTATCTTAGTTATAGTAGTAGGCCCCTCTTTTGAAGGTGACGTTATCCTTAACCCAGTGGTTTGAGTCAGCAAGGATACAATTCCAAAGGGTCGGAATATTGGAAGATAATTAATTAAGTTATTAATGCGAAAAGTGGTAGGCCCCTCTTTTGAAGGTGACGTTACCCTCGGCTAAGTGGTTTGAGTCAGCAGGGATACAATCCCAAGTAGCCGGTTTAATGTATTAATAGTAGTTTACATATGAGGGGATCAAGCGATTTGCACCCCCGCCATCCAATACCAGTGTGTATTGAAGGAGATCCTAGTAAGCTTGACCCAGGTCCTTGCAGGATCTATACACTGAACAAGGCAAGAACCTTACCAAACCATTCTCTTAAACCCCGACCATGTAGCCAACATATCTCTATATAGATCGTAGAGATATGAATGGTGTAAATCTTTTACTTGATATAGACAGTAAAGTAATGCCAAGACACCACGGACAAATGATAAAGAAGTTTCACCTTCAACATAAGAAACTAGTTATTAAAGTCATTAATACAAAACCAAATAAAAAGTGCGAAAAGATTAAAAATCAAAAGTGATACATTAAAGACTTGTCTTCACCAAGTGATGTAAGAGAATTAGCCAAACATGGCCTTTGATTGACAAGAACTCTTACTATCAATCTTGGATCCCGAGACTACTACACACTCTCTAAGGTGGATGATGGATGATGGTAGTGGATGTAGGTGTTATAGTGGTGGTGGAGTGGTGGCAAAGTGGGAGAGAGGTGGTTTGCCAAGGGATGCCTTTGAAGTGAACAAAGCACCCCTATTTATAGTCTGCACAGAAGCCCGGCCACGGCCCCGCGTCCAGCGGACACGCCCTTGTGGCCATCCTTTTCTCTTCTTTGATTAATTGCATTTGTCTGCATAGGGCTCAACACGTCCCGTGTCCAGTGGGCACGGCCCCGTGTGCAGAAGCGTATCTGTACTACCAAGATTTTGCAAGATTCTGCGAATCTTAGCGTGACCACACCCCGTGCTGAGCTGGGCACGCCCCCGTGGTGGGCATAGAAGCTTTTACAGCTTTATCGTTTCTGCAGACATCTGACCACGCCCCCGTGTCTAGTGGGCACGGGCTGTGGTCAGCCTTCTGTTTCTTGTTTTTGCCCTTGGATATGCTATCGAGGGGTCGGTCATGTCATGTTTATTCCTTTTCTTTGTATTTATGTTGGTTTTTTGTTGTTTATTTGTTCCTTTTGCTCATTTAAGCTCATTTGGTCCTGTAAATTCAAAAGGAAGACAAAAGCACACTTTTTCCAACATTAGTAATAAAAAAAGGGTTAGTTTTATGCCTTATTTGATGTAATTTATATGTTGCATTTTACACACATCAAATACCCCCACACTTGAATCTTTGCTTGTCCTCAAGCAAAACTCTTTATTATGTGGCTTACACACCCAAATGGAATGGGTAGAAGAGAAGTTTTGGGCTTGTCTTTGAGTGTTGGGAATCCAAGATCTTTATTTGGTTTTATTTTTGTACTATTTACAATCCTATTCGTTATGATTTATTTAGAACGTTTCATAAGAGAAATTACTTATTTGGGCATAACATGCCTCTTTAAAATTCCATTTATATACAAGTTCACATACCTCACGGGAGATCACTCAACACTCGGCCGAAGATGTATTTTTGTGAAACACTCGAGACCGGCATGGAACTTACTTCTACCATATGCTTGCCAAGCAATCAATCCTCCTCCTTTTTAACTATAAACCTTCGTAAATATCAAGAGGACTTGGGAAAGGGTTAGGCTTGGGCTTAGGGTAGGTGGTTAGTAAAAAGGGCTAAAAGCATGAAAAGCGTCGGTCGTCGTAAAACTTTTTGTTTTTGTGAATTTTATTTAAGCTAAGCATCTTCAAACAAAGTTTCTCTGAGGAACTTGTTTAATTGTTTATTGCTAGGGTATCATCATTTTTTTTTTGATAAAGATGTCACAAGAAAACCGAGCTTTTTACAAATAAAAGGTTTGAAAAGAAAAAAGGTTTTGGTGGGTAAAGGGTGTTTGTTTTGTGGGTTTAGAAATGAAAAGGTTTAGGCTCAAAGGGGTTAACTAGGAGGATTTTTGGGTAATTGATAAAAAAAAATTAAAAATAATGGTGTTGAAAGGAAAAATGGGTTAGTCCTAATGCCTCCATCATTTACTTACTTGGGTTTAAGTTGGTAAGGACCGGGAATGTATTGTCGTGGCAAGTTCTAGAGTCATAAGAACCAAGCGGCTATTCACACAAGAAACGAAAAATGAGCATTTAGTTTAAAGATGTACGCTTGTATGCTCAATAAAGGCTCAAAACTCACATATTGTGGGAATGGGTTTATAATGTGATCGAGTATATATAATCAAATTTTAATTAGATTTGTCATGCCTTTTCATAATTTTCTTATGTTGGTTCTTTTTATCACGACGCTATCGGTTGTAAATTTGTAAAATTATAACCTTTTTAGAACTTGTTATTCCCAAATTAAACCAAGACAAGTAAAAAAAATGAAAAATTTTTGAAAAAATTTGGGGTGATTAGCGGTTCCAATAGAGTTTTGTGTAAGGCTTGTTATTAGGACTTGCAAAATTCAAGGCTTTAGCATCCCCCCACACTTAAATTACACATTGTCATCAATGTGTCCCAAAAATAAGTTTTTAGGGTGATCGAATGTGTAAAAAGGTGTTTAAAAACAAGGTTTGGTGTTACTGGGCACCTAGCCACGGCCTCGTGCTGGCTGGGCACGGCCCCGTGGTCAGAGTGCCAGTAACAGAAACTTACAGAATGTGGCCATGGGGCATGCCTGGTAGACACGACCCCATGGTGGGCAGGGTTCAGACAAACAGCAGATACAGGGGAGTGGGCACGGGGGCGTGCTGGCTGAGCACGACCCCGTGGTGACAATTCGCAATCAATGAAAACAGGTGTGTGGCTTTTGGTCCGGGTTTCTGGGCTTATGTAGCACTAATACTTAGTGCTTCCAAGCTTCCTAGGTATTTGTTTTGCTTAAATACCACACCACACAACAAATAACAACCAATCCTAAACTACCGAAGTTAAATATCCATCATCACATGCAAAGAAAAGTAAAATGCAGAAAATAAAAGTGTTAAGAAAGTAAATTGTTCAAACTTTGGCATGCAAGCCAATCAAGTGATTGTGGGATAAAGGGTTAACCTGTGAGAAGCTGCATCCGATGTCTCACTTCTTCCAACGCCTCCGCATCAATCCATGTCTTCGTCTTCATCATCTCCTCCTTGATACACCATGTGCTCTCGGATGTGCTGATGTCATCTTTCATTTCGGAGATGTTCCTCTCCATTGCTTATACCCGGGTGTAGGTGTTGCTGGCCATGTTGTAGGTGCGGGTGCATAAGAGGTTTTCTTGCAAAAGATCATGCAAACTTTGAAAGTTAGGAAAACCACTCCCTTGAGAAGAGGATGAACCCGACTGGCCATGAAACTGAGAAGGAGGACGGAGTGGGTTGGCATGAAGAACGAGGGCTTCCTCCAGGTTCCAAACATGCCCTTGAGTGGTTTGGAAGCGAACTGTGCCGTCACCCATATCATAGATGATCCCCATAGAACGGCAGTTGACGAGATCTACCTTGCCTGACCATGGACCCTTTCGGAAGGACTTTGGCATTCTTTGAACAAAGGTCTTATAGAGGTGGTAGATCCATCCTCCGAAGAATCTTTTGAATCTAGTTCCCCGTGGTTTTAATTAAGAGTAAACTGCCAAAATGGTCCTTGAGGTTCGATCACTTTTGCCACTTTAGTCCAAAACTCGAATCTTTTGAATCTAGTTCCCCGTGGTTTCAATTTTGTTGCCATTTTCATCCAAAAGCAAAATCTGGTCAGATTTTTCAGTTAACATCCAACTTTTTTTGTCTTTTTCCTCCTTTCTAATGAAAGGCAAAATTGTCAGATTTTTTAATTTGTTATAATAAAATGTTAGAAGACAATTTTGCTCTTCATTAAAAGGGAGGAAAAAGAAAAAAAACTGAATGTTAGCTAAAAAATCTAACCAGATTTTATTTTGGATGAAAATGGCAACGAAATTGAAACCACAGGGACCCATATTCAAAAGGTTCGAATTTTAGACTAAAGTCGCAAAAGTAACCAAACCTCAAGAACCATTTTGGCAGTTTACTCATTAATTAAGTTCATCTAAAATTTTATATATCAGATTTAACAATTATCACATATTTTTATTTAAAATAATAAATTTATAAATGAATTTATTTGTTTAACAATTTTATTAAATCCTTTAATTATAAAATAATTATCAAGAATTATAGAAAAATTCCATAAAAACTCTATAACACTTATATAATATGTAAAAAAATTTAGAGTAAACTGCCATTTTGATCCCTGAGGTTTAGTCACTTTTGCCACTTTAGTCCAAAATCAAACCTTTTGCATCTGGGTCCCTATGGTTTCAATTTTATTGTCATTTTGGTCCAAAAGTGAAATCAAGTCATATTTATCTTATAAAATTATACCATTTTGTCCTTTTCCTCAAGGGCAAAATGGTCATTTTGATCATTATTTCTTCTCCGACTTCACTTTTCAGGTCTATTTGGTCTGTTGCTTCCTCCCTCATTCCTTCCCTACACTGCCACCTCATCATCATCCCCTTAATCTCCACACGTACAAAAACAAATCACAATTTAACCATATCATCACACACACAACTTCCGCATTTCATGCCCTAAATATCTCCAAACCACCACTTCAAAATCATGTCTTAAAACCCAGAAGAAAAGCTCATTGTCGTCGCCCGTCACATCGCCAGAACCCAAGGTCACACCGATAACGCCCTCCCCGACGACATCCTCCAAATCTTCTCCAATTTCGACAACAGATTCAAAGAAAAACTCACTGGAACTCTTTCCGTCACCGAAACACTTGACTAGACGCTAAAACCCATAGACCGTTGAATTTGAATTTTCTGATGATGTCGCCGGACCGGAGGAGACAACGGCGGTTGTGTAGATTCAGATTCCGATGAAGATAACAGACCTCTTTAGCGCTAATCCAACGTCGCCGCACCGGATTGTAGCTTTGTTAACGATTCTGTTACGAAATTGATGTTGAAATCGAGTGAGTGTGACGGTGATGTTAGGTTTAGGGTTTCAGAACGAGATTTGATTGCTAAAATGGTGACGGTGGCTGTATACAGAGGATAAAACATCGAGATCGAGGTGGTGGATGGTGGTTGCGGTTTAGAAAGAGAGAGGAAGAGGTGTTACAGGTGGTGTGGGGGAGATGGTTGTGGTGGTTGGTGGTGGCGGACTGACAGACTTATAGAGAGAGATGGATGGTTGAGAGGTCTAGTATTTATTTATAAAAAAGAAATGGCCATTTTTCCCTTGAGGAAAAGGACAAAATAGCAGGATTTTATAAAAAAAAAATATGACCTGATTTCATTTTTTGGACCAAAATGGTAAAAAAAAGAAGACCACAGGGACCCAGATGCAAAAGGTTTGAGATTTGCACTAAAGTGGCAAAACTGCCCAAACCTCAGGGACCAAAGTGGAAGTTTACTCAATTTTTATAACATTTATTTGTGATAATATTTATTTTTAAATGATTAAAACATGTATAAACCATAATAAATCCAATTTAAATTTAAAGATTCCCAAAAATTATAGAAAAAATTCTATAAAAGTTCCATAACATTTATATAATGTATACTAATCAGTAAAAATATTAAGATATTTATTTGTGATCATTTTGTATTTTTAATTGATTTATCTAGTGATTAAAACATGTATAATTCACAATAAATCCAAATGATAACTAAAAATTCCCAAAAATTACACAAAATATACTATCATAATATATAACAATATCCTACTTTCAATTTCACCAAAACACAGGTGTAGCATCAAAAGCCCCAAATTCTATGCACCAAGAACCCTAATTTCAACTATAATTAAATTCAAATACATTTGCCCTTCTATCACAGAAATGGATAGTAGGTTTTTGTAGAGCATGATAAGTTAAACAAATTGGGCTTTGGAATTACCTGAAAAGGTTAAGAATTGAAGGAGATATTGATGCTTGAAGTAGGGTTTCACCTTCACATTGTTTCCTACGCTCTTAGGTCTAAAATGGACCGACTTGTGGTCGGGACCAGAAAAACATCGGTTCTGGTCAACTGGACGCATGAGGGTGCTGTGGGGGGCCACGACCTGGTGAGCCGAGACCAACCCAGGTCGGTTGAGACCATGTTTAGCGGTAAGGGATAAGATGGTATCTGGAGGCCATAGTGGTGGGATGTGTTGGTATTAGGGTTTACATGGGAGACCTGGTTTGCATTGCAGTCCAAACGGGCCATGGGTGGTCCGGTTGGAAAATGTCGCTGAGGTGGGTTTGGTTGTTTGATTAGTTGTGGTTGTCGCTAGGACTCGTGAAGCAATCATGCAATTATCAAACCTAGGCAATCGTATTGGGAGTTTGTTGCTGATGTAGATGCTTTGAGCCAAATAGGTAGATGCGTGGTAACCTTGTTGTGTGACAACAAGTTTGGGTTCAAGTACACGCTTGCGGGATAACTAGCTTGTGGAAAGAAAGCTTCACAACCGGGGAGTTCTATTGCCCAATTTAATTGTTTTGGGCTAGCATACAAGTGCGTGATATTGATAAACGACAAGTTTTGCGAATGTAATGACTTATTAAACGTTTTCCAATGACTTGGTTTTGTATACTTGTATGAGTTAAAGAGATTTTGATTAGCCTTGAGTGGGCGTGAATTGGATGGGATGGGTAGTTTTGTGCATGATAAATAACGGGTTATTCGGTAGTGCGGTATAAGTTAGGGGTGTTCATGGTTTGGTTTCAAACCGTAAACCGCCCAAACTGATCAATGGATTGGTTTCGTGGTCGTTTTTTTTAACTTTCAGTCGGTCGATTTCAAAAATTTCAAACCGCAATGAACGATTTGGTTTACGATTTATACTGAAAATCGACCTATAAAACTAGACCGTAACATTTGAAAAAATATTTTTTAGTCTTTTTATATATTTTATCTTACACATATTTAAACATTTTCACTTTATATTAGCTTCAATTTAAATAAACTATCATTGCTTATTATTTACATGTTTCTTTCTTTTTGTTAAGTGTGAATACTGAAGAAACTCATTTACATAATTTACATGCTTTTAAAGAGTTAGAGCATTCACATCCATTCCACCATATTTTCACCCTAATTTACACTAAAAACACTACATTTTCTCTCTCATTTTCAATTAAATAATACTTTTTATACCTTTATCATTACCTTTTCTTTCTCCTCAACTCATAACCACTTTCAAAATATATTAAAAAATTATAGCGGGTGAACAGTGTCCCCTCAAATATACAGATGAACAGTATCATTTTCTCTCTCCTCCACTCACAACATTTGGTGGAATGGATGTGAATGCTCTTGAAGAATTAAAACTAAGGGTTGCGTAAAAAAGTTTTTAGTTTTTGTTCCCAAGTATTATTTCATTTGTAAATTGATTAGTTCAAAATGTATTTCTATTTTATGCCGCTTTTTTTTATAAAAGCCCGATAAGCCCAAACCATAAACCAAACTAGAACCAAACTGTTAATAACGGTTTCATTTGGTTTGGTTTTAGTTTTCAACGACTTGGTTTCATTTTTCAAGTACCAAAAACGTTACTAACGGTTTGGCTCATGGTTTGACCCCAAAACTATTCAAACCAGACAATGAACACCACTATAAGTGGAGGTTTGTTGCATGACTTGAGCTATGTAGAGTTCGGCATGTGAGAGTTAAATAGTTGTCAAGTTCTTATTATAGAGTAACCTAACATGAGGTGAGTAACCTAACATGAGGTGAGTAGACGGGATAATTTGTTAATGGAGAGGTATGTGTGAGTGATTACCTATGTCCTTAGAGGGAAAAAAAGGGCATGTTTAATCATCTCTAGGCATAATATGTGGTAGATTTACGATGATGTGGCGTTAATGGAGTCTTAGACAATTATAGTATGTCTATGTGTTTATGTGTGAAGAAGCACCCTTACGCTTTTTGTGTCGCTATCATTAAAAGATGATATAGACGTGTCCTGGTACTCGTCACCTTTAGGTGATGGTTAAATTGGACGATGAAAATGAGGGCCACGTATGAAAGACGATATTGACATGCCCGTATTAGACGAGTTATGGTGACGTCTTTGTGACGTGATCACTAATTGTGTGTTAGGTTCCCACCCTATGTGATTTCGCTATAAGGATTGGTGGATATGGTGAGTGTGTTTATCGTTGATGATAATGATTTGGGTACCTTGTGTTTTGACGTGTTGGTGTGTGTGGTTTCCAATGTAGAGTGCCAGCCTAATTGTAAAGTTACCTGTGTTGAGGGGAGTTAATTAGGTGTACGTGTGGATTGTAAATTATTTGTGGATTATGGCTGGGTGGTTGTCATAATGGGTACATGGTGGGTTATGATGTAGTGTCATCATGATCATCCAGTCTGGGTCTGCTTAGGGTGGTCTTTCCCTAAATATTGATGTTCTTAAACTTAAACCGAATAATAAGTTAATGTTAAAGGGTTTTTGAGTATTGGTTGATTTATTTTAAAGTTAATTGTTAGATCTCATTCAGCTACGCTACACTGACCTTTTGCATGTATGTTAGAATGATTGCAGGTAGATGATTCGAGACTTGGATGCTCTTGGCTAGCGGATGACGTTACTTGTCAATGGTGGTTACAGTTACGGGCTTTCGTTCTCATTTATTTCAATCTTAAAACAATTTGATGTCACCTATGTTTTGGGACTTAAATACATAGTATGGTTTTTAATTTAAATTTCGTTGCGTGTTTTGAGAATTTGTAGGGTCTTTTAGGCTAGACGGTATGACACCGTCGCCCATCCGTCCTCCATATGCGACGCCCGTCCTCCCATCCCGTCCCCGTCCTCTCCGTCGGAATATCGACGTTGAGGACGATCCAAAGGTGGGCCCAGCTTTGTTTGTTTGTTTGTGAATTGGATTTGTACATTAGGCATTAATACTTGTACATAGTTTTGTGGGGTAGGATCATCTAGGACCATCCTCCCATACCCTCTAGTTTTGTGGGATGGACCATCTTGGGAGGACTTGTAAGATTAAATATATTATGTTTAATATTTAATCTAGTAGCCATTATAATCATTTACATAATATAGATCAAAATATATAATAACCTATTAAATAATTAGTTGGTGATTGTTGATGGACCATATTACCCTTATTAACTAATTGGGTTTCCTCTTGGATGCTTATATAAGGAGACTTATGTAGAGGTTAAAGGGTTACTCAGTTACACAATTAGAAATACCCTATAATCATAACATCATCATCATCGACCTCCTCTCCTAACCGAATCCCCTATTCGGTTTAATCATCACCATCATCAGTCAGCACCCAAAGGAGGAACCAGATCACACTGACAACTATGTCGAACTCGATGTCATCTTCTCTGACTGGATTCTCCACTGCACTGTCTGCTGTAACAGGTATGTTTTAATGTTTTCCATTATGATTAAACAGAACTGATCCAACATGTGGTATCAGAGCATATGTAGATTAGTCAGTTCTGTTTTCGTATCCATTAATTCTGGGATAGAAATCTGGAAAACGGAATTTTGATAACTTAATGAACATTCACAGCCGGTTTCGAGGCATAAAGATCCACTCGAGATCACTGTTTCGAGGAAAAGAATTGTTTTAAATGTCTCGAAATCAAAACGTAAAAACTTATATCCGAAATCTGTTTAGAAAGCCTTAAAAAAAATTCAGGTTTCGGGTTCCAAAATTCATGTTTTATTTTTTAGGGTTCATCATGTTCTTAGGAAAATTCGAAAATTCCCTTATGTTTTGGAATGTAATTAGGATTGATGAGTGTTTTTTCCTGTTTGATCCAATTTAATCTGTTAAGTTTAATCAAAAACTGTTAAAAGATATACAGTTATAATTTTCGAAATATTTTTTGATAAAATTAGATCATCTTAAAACAGGAAACCATATCTCATAATCCCTTAGAATTCGAATTTTCAGTTATGTTTCACATTCACAGCTGTTAACAGGAAGTTTCGAGGTCCTTTTCATCAAGCCGAGACCAAGATCTCGACTCAAGACCACGAGATCTCGACTCGAAATCATAAATGTTCTCAAATATTCACAACTCGAGACCATAAGGTGTCAACTCGAGACCACTGAGGTTTCGACTAAGGGCTTCAATCTTCACAACTCGAGACCATGGTTGCGACTCGAGACCTCATCAATCACTCGAGACCTCATAACTGAGTCGAGACCATGATTACGACACGAGACACTGAGGTTGCGACTTGAGACCTTAAATGAGTCGAGACCTCATAATGTTACAAGATGAGTCGAGACTGGACTCAAGATCTCACTCGAGACCTCATAACTGAGTCGAGATCTCACTCGAAACCTCATTATTTTAAGCTGTTTAATGTGAACTAAAATTTAGCTCGGGGCTCCGCCCCGAACCCCGCGCTAACAGGTGGTTTGCTATTAAATAAATGGTTTTGTAAATACTTAGTTAATTAATCAGAATCAGATAATGTTTTACAAAACCAAAATGGCTTAACTTGAATGAGCTTTTGATGTATCATTTCTGGCCAAAGCTGATTTGATACATCTACTTATCATTCAAGTATTACGAAAGCTATGTTGAGTGTGCATCATAAACATGAATGTCTTAATATCTGGCCAAAGCTGATTTAATTCCTTCATAGATGGCATACTTAACGAGTGCATAACTAAAGTGATTGTCTCAATTTCTGGCCAAAGCTGATTTGTTACAACCATTTTGCACACATGCTTAAATGATTACACTTCTGGCCAAAGCTGATTTGTCTTCGTTTAAGTAGAATTTTTAACTAAGTCTATTATTTTGATGTTAGTAATAGACAATATCACAGCTTCATAATGTAAAATGGTCATTATTTATGCCTGCCTTAGTTTAACGTGCCCTTAGATCACATTAGGACTTCTTCCTTAGCATCATAACTTGCTCATCTTATTTCCACTATCAGCGCCCAATTGCGGGATTCCACCTTTGACTGGTGATAACTTTGCTGCATGGAAGGATGCTCTCATGCTTACACTTGGATTGCTGGACTTTGACTATGCTCTAAGAGAGGATAAGCCAGCGGACCTTACTCCACAAAGTACTGCTGCTCAGCAGTTAACTCATGAAAAGTGGACTAGGTGTAACCGCATGTCTCTCATGTTCATGAAGCAGTCCATAAGCAATGCAATCAGGGGAGCCATTCCTGATTCTGAAGATGCTAAAACCTACTTGGCTTCTGTGGAGGCGCAGTTCAAGGGGACGTCTAAAGCACACGCTAGTACTCTTATTCTCAAGCTGGTGACAACTAAGTATGATGGGAGGAGCGGCATTCGCGAGCACATCATGATGATGAATGACATGGCCAATAAGCTGAAGGGGCTGGAAATGGAAATCAGTGATGGTTTCCTCGTTCATTTCATCATTACTTCGCTTCCTTCGTCCTTTGAAGCATTCAAGATCAATTACAACACTCAGAAGGACAAATGGACGATGAGTGAGCTGGTCGCCATGTGCGTACAGGAGGAAGAGCGTATGAGGATGGATCGCACTACTGATGTTGCTAACTTTACCACCTCCAACTCTAAGAAAAGGAAGAACAATCATCAAAGGAAGGATGCTTCTAAAGTCCAAAGGCCAAATCCTAATACAAGTGCACCTTCCAGCTCTAAGAACTCCTTAGGCAGTATCCGCTGCAAGTTCTGTAAAAAGACAGGACACATGTAGAAGGAATGCCCTGACTTTAAGGAGTGGCTGGCTAAGAAAGGTAACGATTATTTTATGATACTTGAGTCCTATAATTTAAGTGTTCCTGCTAATTCTTGGTGGTTTGATTCTGGTTCTATGGTTCATGTTACCAATTCAACTCAGGGATTCCTTACAATCCGGAAGCTGGAAAGAAACCAAAGAACGCTTAAGGTTGGGGATGATCGAGAATTAGAAGTGAAGGCCATTGGAACATTACAGTTATTTATGAAAACTGGTTTATGTATTAAACTTTATGATACCTTATATGTTCCTGAGGTAACTCGGAACCTTGTATCAGGACCAAAGTTAGACATGGACGGTTTTATTGTTTCCCATGGTCATCGCAAACTCTCTATCCTCTATGATTCTGTTCTTTATGGTACTGGTATTCTGGATGGTGGTCTCTATAGATTAGAACTAGATGATGGCTTTTCCAAATCTTTGTTGTCATATAACATTAATGAATCACTCACAAAGATGAAAGAGAAACGAGACTTAGAGACTTCATCCATGTTGTGGCATCAACGTTTAGGCCACATCTCAAGAGAACGATTAAATCGTCTCGTAAAGGATGAAGTCTTACCTCCTCTCGATTTCTCTGATTTTGGAACATGTGTCAAATGTCTTAAAGGTAAAATGACATTAGCGAATAAGAAAGGTGCCACTAGGAGCTCTAATTTATTAGAACCCATTCACACTGACATTAGTGGTCCCTACCAAATCGCTGGCATAACAGGACATACTTCATTTATCACGTTCATTGACGATTATTCTCGTTACATGTACTTGTATCTTATTAAGGAGAAATCTGAATCTCTAACAACTTTTAAAGATTATAAGGCTGAAGTTGAAAAGCAATTAGATCGTCAGATTAAAGTTGTGAGATCAGATAGAGGCGGTGAATATTATGGAAGACATACTGATGTGGGTCAAGCTCCTGGTCCATTTTATGAGTTTTGTAAGGGCCAGGGGATTGTGAACCAATACACCATGCCTGGTACACCTCAGCAGAACGGTGTCGCTGAAAGAAGAAATCGTACCCTTATGAACATGGTGCGCAGTATGTTAGCCAACACTAATTTACCATTATTTCTCTGGACTGAAGCATTAAAAGCAGCTGTTCATATACTCAATAGAGTTCCTTCTAAGTCTGTCCCTAAAACTCCTTATGAACTTTGGACAGGAAGGAAACCGAGTCTTAAATATATGAAAGTATGGGGCTGCATTGCTGAAGCAAAACTTTACAATCCTTTCCTAAGGAAACTTGACCCTAAAATAGTTACCTGTTTCTTTATCGGGTATCCTGATAATTCAAAGGGTTATCGTTTCTATTGTCCTTCTAATGTCACCCGTATTGTTGAAACCAAGCGTGCTGCGTTCCTGGAGGATTTCAAGGTCAGTGGGAGCAGTACCAACCCTTACGAAGAATTGCAAGAAGTACAAGACGCGAGGGGGAGAGACTCGTCGCTTACCATTACTCCGATTACTCCTCTTGTACCCAATGCAACTACTGCACCTGAAGCTACTGCACCAACTCCAAATTTACCTCTACAATCAGAACCCATTATACCTCATGACGAAGGCACATCAAACGCTCAAAACCAAGACAACGCTGAACCCGATAATCCACTCAGGAGGTCATCTAGGCAAAGAAGGCCTACTAATTGGGATGATTATGTTACCTACCTGACTGAAATGGATCCCGGAAAGCTCAATGATCCTATCTCTTATAATGAAGGCATTAGCAGTGATCAGTCTTCTGAATGGAACAAAGCGATGATTGATAAGCTTGAATCCATGAAGAAAAATGACGTTTAGGATTTGGTAGAATTACCCAACGGTGTCAAACCCGTAGGATGTAAATGGGTGTTCAAAACAAAACTGGATCCGAATGGGAACGTTGAACGCTACAAAGCGAGATTGGTTGCAAAGGGCTACACTCAGAAAGAGGGAATTGATTATCAAGAGACGTTTTCACCTGTCTCTCGTAAAGATTCATTAAGGATCGTCATGGCCCTAGTAGCTCATTTTGATTTAGAGCTGCATCAGATGGACGTTAAAACCGCTTTCCTTAACGGAGACTTAGACGAAGATGTTTTCATGAAACAACCTGAAGGCTTTAAACCAGAAGGTCAGGAGCATCTAGTCTGTAAGTTGAAGAAATCCATTTATGGGTTAAAACAAGCATCACGTCAGTGGTACCTCAAGTTTGATGAAGTCATGAAGAAACAAGGTTTTATGAAGAATCAAGTGGATCAATGCACCTACCTCAAGATGAGTGGGAGCAACTTTACTATACTTGTCCTTTACGTAGATGATATTCTATTGGCAAGTAATAGTTTAGACATGTTGCATGAGTCAAAGCGGTTACTCTCGCATAACTTCGACATGAAGGATCTCGGAGATGCTTCTTACGTCATTGGCATCGAAATTCACCGAGATAGACACAAAGGGATCTTAGGATTGTCTCAAAAGACTTACATAGATCGTGTCCTTACACGTTATAACATGCAACAGTGCAAACCCTCCGTCGCTCCAGTAGTTAAGGGAGATGTTTTCGGTTCATTCCAGTGTCCGACAACAGAGGTTGAGAAGGAGCAAATGAGCCAGATACCTTACGCGTCAGTAGTCGGGAGCTTGATGTATGCTCAAGTCTGTACTCGCCCAGATATCGCTTATATTGCTGGAATGCTAGGCCGTTATCAGACTAATCCTGGCCTAGATCACTGGAAAGCAGCTAAGAAGGTACTTCGATATCTGCAAGGGACGAAAGACTATAAACTGACTTATAAAAGAAGTGATCATTTAGAAGTGGTGGGCTATTCTGATTCTGACTTTGCCAAATGCAAAGATGACAAGAAATCCACTTCGGGCTATATCTTTATGTTGGCAGGCGGCCCTATCTCTTGGAAGAGTCATAAACAACAGTTAACCACAACTTCCACAATGATGGCAGAGTACATTGCTGTTTATAACGCAACCTGTCATGGAATGTTGCTTAGAAATCTGGTCACTGGACTCAAAGTTGTTAATTCCATTTCTAGACCATTGAAGCTTTATTGTGATAACTCAGCTGCCGTTAGTTTCTCGAACAGTAACAGTTCGACTGGAGCTGGTTTATATCTCGATACAAAATATATGTTCGTACGTGAACGAGTTGAGGAAAATAATCTTTGTATCGAGTATATTAGTACTAAAGATATGCTTGCGGATCCGATGACTAAAGGTCTCCCTCCTAAGGTTTACGAAGAACATGTTCGGAATATGAGATTTAGTAAAGACCTTATTTAAGCATATTGTACTAGCTTATGTTTTATGATTAATGAAATTTCCTCAGTTTGATTTTGTATGTCTCTTAGAATATGTTCAACCGGTATAATGGCATATACACAAATAAAGTTACAAATCAAACAAAGGGCTTATGCGTATTTTGATCATAACGATTAGGTTTTAAATTAAGGCTATAGTATGACTAATGGGGGTCCTGAGTCGCATAATGATTCAACGGCTGTATTTCTCTGCTATAGTACTTGTTTAAAGCTAAAATGAGTGTTAACTCCTGATCAGGCTTATCTAATACTCATAGTAAATGATTACTCGGCTAAGTGGGAGAATGTAAGATTAAATATATTATGTTTAATATTTAATCTAGTAGCCATTATAATCATTTACATAATATAGATCAAAATATATAATAACCTATTAAATAATTAGTTGGTAATTGTTGATGGACCATATTACCCTTATTAACTAATTGGGTTTCCTCTTGGGTGCTTATATAAGGAGACTTATGTAGAGGTTAAATGGTTACTCAGTTACACAATTAGAAATACCCTATAATCATAACATCATCATCATCGACCTCCTCTCCTAACCGAATCCCCTATTCGGTTTAATCATCACCATCATCAGTCAGCACCCTAAGGAGGAACCAGATCACACTGACAACTATGTCGAACTCGATGTCATCTTCTCTGACTGGATTCTCCACTGCACTGTCTGCTGTAACAGGTATGTTTTCATGTTTTCCATTATGATTAAACAGAACTGATCCAACAGGACTATGACGTGGCGCCTACGTGGCGGATGGTCCTCCAAAGATGGAATGTCACCATACCCTCTAGCCTTAGACTATACACTGTAGCGATGTCCAATTATCGGGTGCCTGGTTTGGGGGCTTTACATACTAAAAAGTCAACAATGCTGCTTTTTTTTTTTTTTTTTTTGCTCTTTCACCCCCTTTTTATGTGAATTTTGGTTAGGGATTTAGGACCACCTAGTTTTGACAATTACATTATTGATCAAATGGTTCAAAATCCTTCTCACACTTTCTATCAAAAAGCCCTTTGTTTATGATCCTCTACTTAGAGTTTTTGGTAGAACACAATTTCTTTTATTTTTTTTATAACCTACACATGGTAAAGGTTTAAAAGTTAAAAGAAAAATCATATTAACAAACTAGTTAATGGATCTTAAGTACATAACACATTGTATGTAAAAAGCAAACTATTTTTTTCTTAATATGAACCACTTATAAAAAAATAATATAACCTACATACGTGTAGATATACGTTTAAAAGTAAAAAAAAATAACATAAGAACAAACTAGCATACGTGTAGATATACGTTTAAAAGTAAAAAAAAAAATAACATAAGAACAAACTAGCTGAATGCCTGTATGTACATAACATATACATTGTATGTAAAAAGTATTAAAAAAATATGAAACAAAAAAATTTAAATGGTTTAGACTTATTATTAGTGTTCTTAGAATAATTTGGTGTTTTAAAATGAACTTCATCATACACATATATATGCATACAACCATTTGTATAATTATATCTTTTAAATCATTTTATTTTATTTTATCCAACATTAGTAAGTACTTCTTCATACCATATTACCATCCACCGTCCGGCGTAAGATTTTCCGTTTAACACTTTTGGTGTATCCGGATCATTATAGTGTTATTAGTTTGTTTCCTCTTGTATATACATGCACACACATGATAAGTTTTAAAGGAGTAAAAGAAGACTGAGAACCATAGACATAAAAAATTCATGGGTTCCGGTCAAATGTCAATTTATTCATATGAAATGGATGTCACATGGTTGTAATCACATGCAAAATATCATATATGCACATCTGTATTGGTTGTCAACCGAACCCCACTCACACACATATATACAAAAGGACGTATTTAATTTAATACAAAATTCATTTTAGATACAGAAACTTGGGAATTGCATAGTATTTATAAGTTCTGATACATTATTAAGTGATTAAGAGAAAGAGACGGTTATATGGAGTTGTTGGGAAAAGATTTGGTGTTCTTTGTGACCCAGGTTCGACTCCCACTCTCCCCATTATTTTCTGCGGCATCCAGGTGAAGGGCGAATACGGGTGCCGCCGGTTCGTCTTGGATGGGAGGCGAGGTTTTACCGATTATTCCACTGTCGTGCCTTTGGGCGGGTGGAAGTTGGGTTTCCGCACATTTGGGAGAGCCAAGGAGCTAGCGGCGGTCGAGTAATCGACCTTGGCCACAGTGCTCGCTGTCACGGTGATTGACACGCCTTTACTTGCCGTTCAAAAAAAAATATACCATATGTGTTATAATTAAAAATACATGCTGGACTTCATATTGTTTTCGTAGTTTCATTAATTTTGTATAGAGCGACATTATAATAAATATTATTATTATTATTATTATTATTATTATTATTATTATTATTATTATTATTATTATTATTAAAAGCTTTTAACTTGTTTCTTCTTCTCAATTATCATTTTATATCTAGTATCATTATTGTTTGGATATGCAACAACAATAACTAAAGTTGAAAGGCATTTATCGTATAACGAACTTGTTATTATAAAAGTTTTTATATATTCTCTTAATATCAAAATAAATAGACTTCGAGAAGAAACTGTTAAAACGTCTCAACAAGATGAAGCTTTTTAATAAATAAATAATTATATAACTACGTGTGGCTTCAACTATATCACTACATCTCAACAAGATGAAGCTTTTTAATAAATAAATGATTATATAACTACGTGTGGCTTCAACTATATCACTACAACTAATTATATGATTTTAATAAATAGATAATTATATTCACTACAACTAATTATATGATTTTAATAAATAAATAATTATATGACTACGTATGGCTTCAACTATATCACTACAACTAATTATATGATTTAAATATAAACGTATGATAATCTGATCGAAAATGCACACTCCAAAATTATAATTGCAGGTGTGCTTTATTGACTTTGAATACTTTAGATTATATTTGTTGAATAAATTATATTAGTAGCCTCGAGGATGATGGAGTTAGAGCATTCTCATCCAAACCATCAAAATATGGGAGGGGTAGTTTTTATATTATAAAGGGTATAAAAAATGGTTGTGAATGGAGAAGAGAGAAAATGTTACTGTTTATCTGTATATTTGGGGGGACACTGTTTACCCAGTTTTTTAATATATATTGAAAGTGGTTGTGAGTGAAGGAGAGAGAAAAATGTAATGATAATATTATTTAATTGAAAAGGAGAGAGAAAAAATATTTGTTTTTAGTGAAAATATATTGATATAGGAGTTGTTTTTTAGTGGAATTTATGTATAATTTGATGGATTGGATGAGAATGCTCTTATGAGTGTTAGCTTAGCTTATATGACAAGTAACAATATTGCTATAATCATTACAACAGGCAATCATTGAAAAAATGCATCAACTTTCGAAAAATATAGCGCAATAGCGCTAAAAGTATACTTGAACATTTTCCTACATAATCTCAAATTAGTGGGGTTACTCGCGTTTGACAGCGTGTATTTAGTCGGTATCAATCGATATGATACGGTATAGATACTCAGAATAACAATCGAAAAGTAAACATTTAAAAGGATATCGTTACATGTTGTACATGATTGAAAACCATAACAGCGAATGTCGGTACCGGTACCAATGTTGTTCAGCCGGTAGCGTTTCCGTACCAGCACTTGCGCATATGCCATAAAGATTATTTTATTGTGAATACAACTCCATTTTTAATAAACTTTATGCCTCCATGTTTGCGCATATGCCATAAAGATTATTTTATTGTGAATACAACTCCATTTTTAATAAACTTTATGCCTCCATGTCGAGAAAACCGTAAAAATGAATACAGTACCGGTACTGATATTTGTTCAAACAGTATTAGTTTGGTTCCTCACGGTAAAAAGATATCAACTATAACAAAATATACTCAAAAGTAACTATAATAATAAAGTATTATATGAATTAAATAACAAATAAAACTAAATATAATAATATGATAAAGAAAAAATAAAATTTAAAAAACTAAAGAACATAAGAACATTTTTATTTACATTTGTTACTATAGCTAACTTTTGTGATTTAATACGGGGTTTAATATAGATACATTCCAAAATCTTGGTTAGACACCTTTATATGTTCAATCGATATTGTCTTTGCACACATTCTGGGTTTATACACCTTTTGTCATTTTACTCTAAGCTATAAGATATAAAAAGAAGGTTTAAGAGGACCAGTCTTAAGGTAATGTATAGTCATAAAGCCTGATAAAGCCTTTTGGTGGGGGTTATGCGACAAGTGGCAAAAAAAATGCAAGAGGAGGCTTTATAGATGGTTATATCACAAGAGGGTATAGTCATGACTCCATGCCCCATCATTACTTAATTATTAGTTTTCTATTTTTTATAATTAATCTCTAAATATATAAAATTAAAAATCATTAAAAAGTAAATAAACCATTTCATTAAATTAAAAAACATTACAAAAAGTAAAAAGAAAAAAAAAAGCATTACCATAAAATAAAATAAAAACAACTCTAAACCTCAAAGGTTATATTTTTTTCGATTCGCTCCTTTTGTTTTATCGCCATTTGCAACGCTTTTCCGGTTAGGTCGTGCGGTTTCAAGTAGAATTCAAAGTCTTTTTCCCATTGTCTATCCCGCATAATCTCGACCACTTCCCGGTTCTCATGCATACGTTGAGCCCCTAGGTCGCGTATGTCTTGAAGGCGTTGGTTCATCTCTGAAAACGCATTAGTCAAGTCAGATCCCACCGACGATGACTCCGGCCTCCTCGATCTTACACCGCTTCTTCTACCGGGTGGTCGTGCTAGCTCTTCCGCTGGCTCATCCGCCCCTTCCTCCCAGGTGAATTACGGATTAACATCATTTATGTCCATGTTTCGGTTTTCGATCTCTTTGACGGCCTTTTATTTGCCGACCGACCCGAAGTAGTTCCTACCGTGGTAGGGACGTTGCCCATTTGGAGCTATTACGAAGAACTTGCCAACACTTCAAGTAGGAGAATTTTCCTTGAGCGGCTTGATATTCTATTAAGGTGGCCCGCATAATGTCCTCTTCGTTATGGCAACTTTTACATCCGTTTTTACCCGCTGGTAAATTGATTGAAAATTTGTGCAATTTTTGTTGATATCGGTCCACTTGCCCGATATTGAATCCGGTAGCCGGTAGTTCCCTGCCTACCCATGAGCCCGAAAAATAGTTCTCGGAATCGTCTCCAAAACACATGTTTATTTTGGTTGTTCGCTAAAAAAAGATACAATTAATTAATACAAAAGCCTTAAAAAAGTTTAAAAAATATTACCAATTTCGGGGTCCTCCGACACGTCGAGCCAAGATCGAGTTAATGCATACTCCTCTTTATCATCTCATGGTTGCATGTTTTCTTTTCGTTCGGGTCTCGGTTTTCTTTTTATGGTTGTGTGTGGTTTTGTTCTTTGGCGCCTCCTCTTCTACCTGTTGCGGCTCCGTTTATGTATCCGGGACAAAGTCGGGCTCGCGTAGTGACGACCCGAAGGCTTGAGACGACCCGATTCCTCCCATGTTAGTGATTCGATTTCCAACCGTATAAATTTGTGTCCTATGAGAAGGGTTGGTTCAATAGGTTCATGAAGCCGGTTTGATTTTGATTGTACTCAACAAAACCGGAACCGTAGGGGGTGGGTCGGGTGGGAACCGGAGAAACGGGTTGGCTAAGATTGGTCGTTTGGTTCGTGTCCGCATTAGAACGCGGAGGCAGTGGCGGATCTAGAAAATTATTATAGGGGCAACGTTTCAAAAAAAAGTTTCTAAAGGGGTAATGAAATCGAAAAAACGGCAAAATTTTTCCAAAATTTACACTACCGTCGAAGCGTCAAGGGGCAACGGGGGTTACCCCTTGTTACACTCTATATCCGCCCCTGCGCGGAGGAACAAAACTGTGGTTGTAGGGATACATGGTATAAAAACTAGATTTTTATAAAATAAAGAGAGAGTAGATGGTGGTAGAGTGTATAGGTTTTTAAAAAAATGAGGTGAAAATGTGTATTTATATAAAAATTTAAGGAATAAACTTTTTTTGTTAATAAATTGACCTTTGAACGGTCGGATTTTTTAAAAGATAACAAATGGTGGCGTGATAATTTTCGCGAGGAATAAAAAATCAAACCTCATAGCGCCGGCTGTATTGGTGTTGACGAGCGCTATGGGTCGCTATACTACTTTCTGGCGCCATATACAGCCCCATTACGGAGATTACGGTGGGACTAACAAGAGAAAGGTTGCTGGAGAAGACCAGACTTAGTGTGAAGGTGTTTCATTAGATTTTGCTCAATATTAAAGATCCCTTTAAGATATTATTGTTAATGTATAAACATGTTTACAATATATGAGTGTATGTATGTAAACAACAAGGAATACAAGATAGATGACAAGTTAATAGAACACTTGGTTCTGAAACAAGCAGCTGTTCCCTAAGAAGGAGGAGACATCTCTGTTATTGATCTTGATAAGTATGCTTCTTTTTTTTTAAGAAAAAAAAAACTGAATTCAGATATCGAAGGTACCTTCTATAATCAATGGAAGACCGACGTGGTGAGGTTTGACGACTTGTACTTCAGTCAACACCTAATAAGGACATTGTGTTTGTGGATGAGTCTTGATGATGTAATCATGATGCATGTATGTATTAATATGATAACGAAACATCATATGTATGAATTCACTTGAAAAGGCAACGCATGCATGATTAGGTTGAGACATTGAAGTAGAAACCCTTGTCAGTTTATCCAAACTGATCGAACGTATGCTTATGCATGCAGCATGCATACATGTGTTCTTCCATGAATATCGTACGTATGTAGATATAGCTGATGATTCATGAGTAAAACCGACACAGACCACATGACAGTACCTGGTACATGAGTAAAACGATTCCATGCATGTACCTGCATCTAAAAACTGATCCACTGAGTAACATTGGCTGCATGCACCTCTGCAACATATATCCTTGCCACGTGCCTCTTCATGCACAAACTGACACAAATACTTATTGTACTTGAGGTTTTATAAAACATAAGTTTTCCTAGGGTTTTGATTTTAATCTCAGATTTTATATAGTGGCTTGATAAATTAGAACATGAGTGTGATAACATCACTAGTGCTCTAGTGGTGGTTACGGGTATTAAAGTTTTACCTATGGTGGATCCGGATGAGTTTTCCTCTCTAGGTCTCAAGTTCGAGTCTGGGTGATAGTGGTTTTTCTCATTGAGGGTTTAAATTGGGGATCTATTGTGCGAGTAGGCTCTCTAGCGCGGGCCCAGTTAAGACAACGTATGCTAAACCTCCCAACATTGGCAAATAATTCACACCTTTCAAAAAAAAGGGATGAGTGTCATATAAAAGTTTCAATTCAGCCCTTGATGTGCGTTAGTTTTGTGAAGTGATTTATAATTTATTAATTCTGGTCAATCAACTTAGGTACTATTTGATTGAATAATTGTTAGAAAATTAGATAAAAATGATTTTACACTAACTTTAAACATTAATAGATATTTTTATATATAACTAAATGACTTAATTAGCATTATAATTAAGGCTCCCACTATCTACACACTCAGTTTGCCTATCTGCACACTTAGGGTTTAAATACGCTGCGTATTGGTCAATACGCAGCGTATAGGGTATAGGCTGCGTATTGACCAATACGCAGCGTATTTAAACCATAGATCTCAGTGCCTGGTAACCAATCATTGCACAGAAAACAAGGTACACATACGATGCGTATTGAGCAATACGTAGCGTATAACCAGGGACCATTTTTGTAAATTTAAGAAACTTCAGGGACCATATTTGTCAGTTTTCGAAACTCTAGGGACCTTTTTGTAAATTTTCGAAAACCAGGGACCATTTGTGTAAATTTACGAAATCTCAGGGACCATTTTTGTAAAAATATCAAAAAAGGGGAAAAGGGGGTCTTCATTTAAGAACCGGCCCTTGCAAGACTCGAACTCGTGACCTCTCGTTTAGAACCGCAACGCCTTAACCAGTTTATCCTCTGTCCAGAGCTGTTAGAATATGAAACTTAATTCCTTATATACACTCGTTAGGTTATACACGTGGGAGTTAAAAGTGGACTGTGCGAACCATAACCACAAACCTACGACGAGTCTGTTGGGCCACGCTTTTGTGCGAAGATTTACTAAAGCCGAATACAAGCTAGTGGAGCAGCTAACTGCTCAAAACATGGAGCCACGTATCATATTTCAAACCCTAAGAAAGCAGTTCCCCGACAGCCTGCACGTTCAGAAAGACGTGCAAAATGCGGTACAAAAAATTAGAGCGACAATAATGGACGGAAAGAATCCTATTCAGGCACTGGAAAGCCTGCTGCATGACCACCGATTCATTTACGACACCCGACAGGAACCCAAAACAGATGTCGTAATAGAGATTTTCTTTGTTCATCCTTATTCAATCACTATGTGGCGTGCATTCCCGCACGTGATGTTGATCGACGCGACCTACAAAACAAACCTCTACAACATGCCATTTGTCCAGGTTGTGGGTATGACGTCGACTGCGAAGTCTTTTTGTATAGCACATGCCGTTATTTGTAAAGAACGAAGGGGTAACTACGTGTGGGTGCTTGAGCGGATCAAGTCAATGTTGCATGAATGTATGATGTCGCGTGTGATAGTCACAGATAGGGAGCTTGCCCTAATTAAAGCGTGTTCTAAAGTATTCCCGAACGCAACCAGGCTTCTATGCCACTTTCACATCCAACAAAATATAGCTAGAAATTGCAAGAAAGGGTTCGATAAAGAAGATTGGGGGAAATTTATGTCGTACTGGAATAGATTGTGCGAATCTTCATCAGAGCCCATGTACAAGTACAACTTGGAGAAAATGTATAACCGACTCGTGGTTGCCAACCGAGAAAGTAAGTGTTCCTTCAACAAACGACTCACCCAATCTATTATATTTTGCACACGCTTTTACATTTCATTATTTTATTTTTGCAGGTGTCTATGATTACCTCTACGAAAACTGGCTCAAAGACTATAAAGAAATGTTCGTTTATGCGTGGACCGATAAGTGTCGCAACTTTGGTCAGCGCACCACCAACAGAGTTGAGAGCCAGCACGCAAATTTAAAAAGATACATTACGCGCGGGAGTTCATTGGAGCGAATAGCAAGATGCGTCATTGATATAGTTGAAACTCAGTACGATGAAATACAAAAAAGTTTCACTGAGAGCATCGAAAAAACGATGAACCACCACAGAAAACGAATGTTGGACAACCTACGTGGAAAGGTTTCCCATGAAGCACTTGATTTGCTGGAAAAAGAGCTATTGAGGAAGATGGAGGTGTTGCGGAAACTTAACGCATCATGTGGTTGCCATATGTGGCTTAGCAATGGATTGCCGTGTGCTTGTAGGCTGGAAAACTACAAACAGACAGGTAAAAAATATTAAAACTACCAACCTTTTGTTATTTTGTACGATTTAGCTGTTTCTCACACCGTATTAACTTAACTGTGCAGGGCGTATTATACAACTCGACGACATAGATGTATTCTGGCGTAAGCTTGACTTGCTCCCGTGTAAACTGGTAGACGAGGAGGTCGATGTTGTAGCAGAGCTAAATAATATGCGGCAACATTTAGAGGCGCAGTCCCCCGTTCAGCAAAAGAGTTTGCTTTCAAAGATAAAAGCGGTCTTCAACCCGAAATCGTCAACCAAGAAACCACCGATCGTCCAGCAAAATACTCGCGGTCGGCCTACATTAAAGAAAGTACAAGAAAGGCTAGATGAAGCTGCGAGGTTAGACGAAGCTGCGAGACACAGCTCCTATGGCGAGGACAGCAACGTATATACCGCTTCCCCCAAACATAGGTACGATTTACCCCGACACAGCTCATACGTACCGTCAGAGGGCTCTCGTGGAACTGGTTCGGTTAGAAAGTCTGAAAAACCTAAAACGCAACGAAACAGTTCAACGAGTTATAAAAAGAAGGAGACGCGGGATGATAACGGTTTTCCATTAATGAAGGGGGACGAGCACTTGTTAAGCATTGAGAGGTTTAAGGATCAAATTCCCTCAGAGTTTCACTCTTACATATCGCGTATACAAGATGTGATCCCAGACGGTCATTGTGGGTACAGGTCTGTGGCTGTCGGATTAGGTTTTCTGGAACACGCATGGCCCAATATTCGAAGAGATTTACTACTGGAGATTGGCCATAACGAGGCGCGTTGGAAGCATGTATTCGAAACATATAACAAAGGAGACTTTGAACGAATACGTAAGAGCATCGAATGGCATTCATTGAAAGCGTGCGGTCCAAGTCACTGGATGGAAATGCCCCAAGTAGGGCTTCTCGTAGCGCAAAGGTATAATATTGTCGTCCACCTGCTAAGCATCGAATGGAGCACTACCATCTTCCCATTAAAGGATGCCCCACTAGATCCACGACCTCAAGCGATAACGCTCGTACATGTTGACGGGGGACACTTCATACATGCTAAGTTGGAAGGAGACCACCCCATGCCTTTAGTGAACCCGTTGTGGTCGACACATCGATCAATAGCTGCGGAACGGTGGGAAGAAATGTATAGACCGCGGTTACAACACTACTACAAGTTAATCAATCCTAACGCAGACAAAGACAGAGAACCGAGTATAAATGAAATCGAAGATTAACCGGAAACTTGTATTTTTGTAAATTGTAGAATTTTTTTAATTTATAAAGTTTGTATCATTTTCAATTTTAATAATTCAAATAATATCATTTTTAATTAATTTTTAATTTATAATTCAAATTTTTATAAACATAATTTTTGTATTATTTTTAGCTTCTCTAAATACAAACCAAGGAAAAAAAAATGGACCTATAAGCTGCGTAGGGATCCCTACGCATCGTATGATTACCAAATGACAATAAAGCCCCTGTTTTTGGCTTCCTTTAGCCTCAGAATAAGGGTAAAAAGGTAAAATGACCAAAACCAAGGCAGCGTATTGATCAATACGCATCGTATGACAAAGGCGGACAATTTTCCCCCCAAAGTAAAGTTTGAAAATATAAATATGTTAAATTACCATTTTGCCCTTCTGTTAGGGCTATACGGGGCTGAATATAAGGGCAAAAAGGTCATTTTCGGACCTTTATATACGCTCCGTATGGAGCTCTACGATACGTATATAAAGGTCATCACAATGACCTTTATACCCTTCTATCCATGCTTCGTGTAGGCTATACAGAAGGGTATATAGGTCATTCTCCTGACCTTTATGTAGGCGGCGTAGAGAGCAATACGGAGCGTAGATAAAGGTCGACAATGACCTTTTTGCCCTTATATTCAGCCCATGTATAGCACTAACAGAAGGGCGAAATGGTAATTTCACAAGAAAAAGACTTTTGCATACGCTTCGTATGGACCTCTACGATGCGTATTGGTTCTGATTTAAATCAGGAAAACCCCTACGCATCTCTGTTCTTCCCCAAATTACACACACAAAACCTCTACGAACCCCTACGAAGGCGACTACGTATTTCCGACCGTATTCACGCGAATTCGAAGTATAAACGAGGTATATACTCAACCTATTTAACTAATTTTGATTTTTTTAGTATTTTATCCGTAAATTAGGGCTGTATCATAGGTAAATTAGGGTTTACAGTGAATTAGGGGTGTTTGTTTGATTTGTTTGATTAGGGTTTACAGTGAATTAGGGGTGTTTGTTTGATTTGTTTGATTAGGGTTTACAGTGAATTAGAGGGTGACTGCTTCAGTTAGGGTTTACAGTGAATTAGAGGGTGACTGCTTCAATTAGAGGGTGACTGCTTCATTGGTGTAAGCCTGGGCAACATTGACCAAAGCATATGTGAATCACCCTCATACAAGTTCAAAACTAAAATTGTATATGTTGTTATTATGTATTCAACGGTCAGAATGATAATATTTCACTAAATAATTTTTACAGTATGCAAATAATGACTTAATCCAATGTCTACTTATTCAAAACTAAGATATAAATTTGTATAATGACAGTATACGAGGTTTCATGGTTGCATTAAGCAGACAAAAACAATTCAAATGTAATTTAAGACATTTAAATATCATTATATTTATTAATATTATTATTGCTATTACTGTTATTATATTTATTATTATTATTATTGCTATTACTGCACACTTAGGGTTTACATACGCTGCGTATTGACCAATACGCAGCGTATAGCGTTTAAACGCCTTTTGTAAACAGAAAATACATATTTTTAAACAGAAAATTTATATTTTTTTTAAACTTAAACTTAAATTGTTTTTTTTTTTTTTAAACAGAAAAATGGAGGAAATGGATTTAGAAGGAGATATTCCGGAGCAGCCGCAGCGGAAACGGCGGGCGCGTCCACCGCCGGATCCTCTCGAGAATCACCCGTATTTGGAGTTTCCTCCGGAGTCCGACGCTGCTCTCCGTTGCGAGAAGCTTCGGAAGATGCATATTGGTGAACATTTTGCAGTTTCTTGGAAAACCCTCCGGAAGCTCGAGGTTGAAGATTTGGCGCGGGGGTTTGTTCCCGCTGATTCACCGTGGGATCGTCTGTTTGAGCTATCGTTTACGCCGACCTACAGGGAGATACTGGTCGAGTTTATGTCGTCGTTCGAGTTTCATCCTCGTCGGCCAAATGAGGTTGTGGACCCCGCGCAGCCCCCTCCCCCGCCCGAGGTTTCTTTTCGCATGGCTGGCCAGGCGCGCGAAATGTCACTTGCACAGTTTGCGGTGCATAGCGGTTTGTATACGGAGGCTGAGATCGCTACGGATCTTTATACGAAGGTACGTTTAACACAAATTTTGTATTGTTATTATTATTATTTTTAATATATAACATTTAAGATTTAACATTAATTTAACGTTTAATAAACATTCGTGTAAACAGGGGCTCGTGATGGTTGATAAACCCACGCTATTAGGGTTTTGGGATCTGATCGCGGACATCGCTCATTGGGACCACCACCAATCCAAGGGGAGGAGTACGCTGATTGAGGATCCGCTCTTCAGGTACGTTAGTTATTAAACAGCTTTTTTTTAAACAGATTTTTTTAAAACAAAATTTCTTTTTTTAATTATTTAGGTACCCTTATTTAGTTGATTTTTGTCAATTTTTGAAACATCAGGGACCATTTTTGTAAAAAAATTGAAACTTCAGGGACCGTTTAAACGACGGGGCTGCGTTAGCAGCCGTAAAGCGGCGTTTGAACGACGTTTAAACCGGCAGCCGTTTGGGGCTGCGTTTGCAGCCGTAAAGCGGCGTTTAAACGGCTGCAAACACAGCCCCAAAGGGCAGCGATTTCGCAGCCGTTTACGGCTGCGTTTGCAGCCGTTTAAACGCCCGTTTGCGGCTGCGTTTGCAGCCGTTTAAACGCCCGTTTACGACTGCAAACGCAGCCGCAAACGGCAGCGAAATTACAGCCGTTTGCGGCTGCATTTGCAGCCTTTTAAACGCCCGTTAAGAGCCTACGCGACTTACGGTTCGACTTCGACTAAATAATAAAAAAAATATAATTTAACGACGACGATCTTAGTTTCGATGCTCCTAAGGCGCGTAAAATATATATTTTTACGATCTTAGTTTCGAGCGTCGAAACTAAGTTCGTCGTTAAAATATATATTTTTTTTATTATTTAGTCGAAGTCGAACCGTAAGGCGCGTAGGTCCCTAACGAGCGTCGAAACTAAGTTCGTCGTTTTATATTTTAACGACGAACTTAGTTTCGACGCTCGTTAGGGACCTACGCGCCTTACGGTTCGACTTCGACTAAATAATAAAAAAAATATAATTTAACGACGATCTTAGTTTCGACGCTCGTTAGGACCGTACGGTCATAACGAGCGTCGAAACTAAGTTCGTCGTTAAAATATATATTTTTTTATTATTTAGTCGAAGTCGAACCGTAAGGCGCGTAGGTCCCTAACGAGCGTCGAAAGTAAGTTCGTCGTTTTATATTTTAACGACGAACTTATTACGACGCTCGTTAGGGACCATTTGTGTCAATTTTTGAAACTTCAGGGACCAAAGTGTAAATATATCAAAAAAGGGACCATTTGTGTTAATTTTTGAAACTCCAAGGACCATTTAAACCCAATTTCTTTTTAAACAGAATTTTTTTTTAAACATATTTTTTTTAATTATTTAGTCGAAGTCGAACCGTAACCGGCGTTTAAACGATGTTTAAACCGGCAGCCGTTTGGGGCTGCGTTTGCAGCCGTAAACCGGCGTTTAAACGGCTGCAAACACAGCACCAAAGGGCAGCTATTTCGCAGCCGTTTGGGGCTGCGTTTGCAGCCGTTTAAACGCCCGTTTACGACTGCAAACGCAGCCGCAAACGGCAGCGAAATCGCAGCCGTTTGCGGCTGCGTTTGCAGCCGTTTAAACGCCCGTTTACGACTGCAAACGCAGCCGCAAACGGCAGCGAAATCAAAGCCGTTTGCGGCTGCGTTTGCAGCCTTTTAAACGCCCGTTAGGAGCCTACGCGACTTACGGTTCGACTTCGACTAAATAATAAAAAAAAATTATTTAACGACGACGATCTTAGTTTCGACGCTCGTAAGGCGCGTACGGTCCTAACGAGCGTCGAAACTAAGTTCGTCGTTAAAATATATATTTTTTTTATTATTTAGTCGAAGTCGAACCGTAAGGCGCGTAGGTCCCTAACGAGCGTCGAAACTAAGTTCGTCGTTTTACATTTTAACGACGAACTTAGTTTCGACGCTCGTTAGGGACCTACGCGCCTTACGGTTCGACTTCGACTAAATAATAAAAAAAATATAATTTAACGACGATCTTAGTTTCGACGCTCGTTAGGACCGTACGGTCCTAACGAGCGTCGAAACTAAGTTCGTCGTTAAAATATATTTTTTTTTATTATTTAGTCGAAGTCGAACCGTAAGGCGCGTAGGTCCCTAACGAGCGTCGAAACTAAGTTCGTCGTTTTATATTTTAACGACGAACTTATTACGACGCTCGTTAGGGACGATTTGTGTCAATTTTTGAAACATCAGGGACCATTTTTGTAAAAAATTGAAACTTCTGGGACCAAAGTGTAAATATATCAAAAAAGGGACCATTTGTGTTAATTTTTGAAACTCCAAGGACCACTTAAACCCAATTTCTTTTTAAACAGAATTTTTTTTTAAACATATTTTTTTTTTAATTATTTAGTCGAAGTCGAACCGTAACCGGCGTTTGAACGACGTTTAAACCGGCAGCCGTTTGGGGCTGCGTTTGCAGCCGTAAACCGGCGTTTAAACGGCTGCAAACACAGCACCAAAGGGCAGCGATTTCGCAGCCGTTTGGGGCTGCGTTTGCAGCCGTTTAAACGCCCGTTTACGGCTGATTATTATTTACTGACTGGTTTCTATTTATGCAGGTATTTGCACAAGATGATTTCCACTTCGATCACTGCTCGAAACAAAAGCCGGGAGTGGTGTACGAGTGGTGACTTGTTCTTTTTATATTGCCTCTTGTACAAGAGGCCGTGCGCTCTCGCCCACGGGTTGGCGCAGTATTTCGCCTCCGCGCATCATCGACAGGAGCGCGGAATGCTATTCGGCGGCGCCTACGTGACCAAGATAGCCCATTCGTTGGGCTATCATCCGGAGAACGACCGCGGCCGTGTAGGCCCGGCGACACAGCCAAAGCGGATGGGGATGAACACAGTAAACGGGATGCATATTACCAAAGACTTTCCATGCGGGAAGCGGTTAAAGAAACTGGACGGAACGCAATACGAGCTTACATAACTGCAAGAAGAGTTCCCTCTGTTTTATCCCCCGCACGTTCCGGAGCCGCCGGAGCCGCATGAGCCAGCCGCCGTTCTTCCGCAGCCACCACAGCCGCGTGGACCACTCGGGGCGCCCCAGTTCCCACGCCATGTTTGGCCCGGTCCTGACCCGTCACATCAGCGGCTGCTTCGAAACGTTGAAAGAAACAACTATTTGTTAGAGTGGGTGGCTGCGGCGCTGCAGCAGCAGCGACAGCATGACGGGTTACCTCCACTACCCTTCATTGCGGATGCGGACTGGGATCAGCATCAGCAGCAGCAGCAGCATCAGGAGCAGCAGCAGTAGTATTTTATCATTTTGTTATGTATGGACAAACTTTGTTATGTATTTTGCTATGTATATATCAAACTTCGGTGTAAATAGTTTCACATATTTTGAAATGTTATATTTTGAAATTCAGGCAGGTTATATAAAATTCTGGCAGGTTATTTAAAGTGTTTTGTTGTATAGATAAACTTCTGGAAGTCGTACCGTAAGGCGCGTAGGTCCCTAACGAGCGTCGAAACTAAGTTCGTCGTTAAAATATAAAACGACGAACTTAGTTTCGACGCTCGTTAGGGACCTACGCGCCTTACGGTTCGACTTCGACTAAATAATAAAAAAAATATATATTTTAACGACGAACTTAGTTTCGACTCTCGTAAGGCGCGTACGGTCCTAACGAGCGTCGAAACTAAGTTCGTCGTTAAAATATATATTTTTTTGATTATTTAGTCGAAGTCGAACCGTAAGGCGCGTAGGTCCCTAACGAGCGTCGAAACTAAGTTCGTCGTTCAAATATATATTTTTTTTATTATTTAGTCGAAGTCGAACCGTAAGGCGCGTAGGTCCCTAACGAGCGTCGAAACTAAGTTCGTCGTTTTATATTTTAACGACGAACTTAGTTTCGACGCTCGTTAGGGACCTACGCGCCTTAAGGTTCGACCTCGACTAAATAATAAAAAAAATATATATTTTAACGACGAACTTAGTTTCGACGCACGTAAGGCGCGTACGGTCCTAACGAGCGTCGAAAATATATATAGGTCCCTGATGTTTCATAGATTGGCACAAATGGTCCCTGTCAGGGACTATTTTTGTAAAAACTGAAATTGTGGTACTAATTCTGTACACCAGTTGACAAATACGCTGCGTATTGGTCAATACGCAGCGTATATAAAACTGGTAAACTTTTGATACTTCAAACCTACCCAAATGACCCCATTTTTCCAGATGTTTTATATACGCTGCGTATTGACCAATACGCAGCGTATTGGTTAGCTAGGGTATATATGGTATTAAGTTTCATACTCTAACAGCTCTGGACAGAGGATAAACTGGTTAAGGCGTTGCGGTTCTAAACGAGAGGTCATGAGTTCGAGTCTTGCAAGGGCCGGTTCTTTAAAGAAGACCCCCTTTTTACCCATTTTTGATATGTTTACATTTTGGTCCCTGAAGTTTCAGTTTTTACAAAAATAGTCCCTGATAGGGACCATTTGTGTCAATATATGAAACACGAGGGACCATTTGTGTCAATATATGAAAAACCAGGGACCAAAGTGTAAATATATCAAAAATAAGGGACCATTTGTGTCAATTTTTGAAACTCCAGGGACCATTAGTGTAAAATTGAATACGCTGCGTATTGGTCAATACGCAGCATAGACACACATTGTTTTCTGTGCAATGATTGGTTATCAGGCACTGAGATATATGGACTATCTACGCTGCGTATTGGTCAATACGCAGCGTATTGGTGTAACCCTATACGCTGCGTATTGACCAATACGCAGCGTAGATAAACCCTAATTTTGCTAGGGTTTGGTGTGCCAATAGGCACTTTAGTGTGCCAATAGGCACACTCATAATTAATAAGACCTAATTAACACAAGGACAAAGACAAACACACAAGAACTTCCATGCTGTTTCGCATTTCAAAGACTTTCTTGATATTAGATTCCTCGTACTCAAATCTCTTTACATGATTTTTTTGTACAGATTATAAAATATGATCACAACGTAACGTTCTTTGTGTGATGCATGTTTGAAATTTTAGTGATAACTGTGTTTTTCATTAAAATTTTTGGACATGGATAATTTACTTATGTGTCGTATAAAAATTTATTTATGGGTTTGTGTTCTACCATGTGAGAGGATCACAATGAACAAAATCGTGTTCAAAGTGGAGCTAATATGAATAATATATGAATATTCGAAGTTGTATGGTTGAAACAACCAAGATGAGAAAATGGATTAAACTTTATCCCATATAGGTGTGATGACAAAACTTAAAGTGGTATATAAGAAAGAACATTTCTTATAAACTATTTACTTAAAGGGAAACACCAGTTGGGACCCTAAAAGGTGCGTTGCACACCCGGCCTAGATCTTGCACATGTGCGCATGGCGTGGGCACAATGCAGCACTTTGCACTTCACATCATTGCTGCCTTTTTATTTTTGAAAGCTAGTTCGAACGGCTCGGTGCAGGTGCGTGTGGTGCAAGTCCAGCGGATCAGGTTTGGAACAATGATGACGTCAACAATATCACCTGTTGACATCAACAGTTACACCCAGCACTGGGTCTAGCCAAGTTGGCTGGGCAGTTGATTCGGGTAGCGGTTATTCTAGTCACTGGGCAGTTGTTTCAATCAGCAGTTGTTCGACCAGACCAGCTGTTCTGTTTAACAACTATTTAGTTCCCCGGTGTGGTCATTTTATTTTTATTTTTCCATACACAACTGAAGAATGGAAAAGATTATTCAAGTGTCTTAGGTCCTGAAAGTGCATGATAAATACTGCCAAAGCTCAATACTGCAGAGGAAATTAAATGAAGTGCTCCAGATACAAAGTATGACAAAGTGATGCGGGCCCAAGTGTGGAGGAGCGGGCCATCTTGTATTTGGAGGCCCAAGATCGCGTGACAAAAGAGGGTTTCACTAAAATGGTTCTAACTTGGGCTACAGGTGTCCGTTTTGGGCGTGCGACCAGCCGAGTCGATCGTGAGAATGAAGCCCATCTTTCTACAAACACCGTAGGTGGTTTGGGTCATCATTCGGGCCCAAAAACGCTTATTTCTATGAGTTATTTATCTTTTTATGTTTTCTATTGCTTTTGGTGGACTTTTTTTTTTCTTCTAGCTTTTGGCCCAAGTGTGTTTTGAGGCCCGTTTTCAATTTCCGTTGTTATTTATATGATTGTAATGGGAGGAAGCTAATCAGTTTTGAATTATATGAAAAGTCAGTTTTCTCTCCCTGTTGAGTGTCTTGTGTGTGAAACCCCCAATTTTCGGTATTCTTCGTGAATCAACGAATTTTGGAAGAATCGTTCCTGGCATTCTGTGAGAATCAACAGGTCTGATTTCGTATCCCGTTTTCTAGCCTACATCAAAAAGTATCTATAACTTCCCCACCAAGACCTACCCCCAACCTAGAGTAGATAGGTGAGGAAGTAAAATTAATCATCCTTCATAAATAGGCTTTTCTGGTATGAAATGAGCCATTTCAAATAGATTCATTGCTCCGACCCAGAATACAATTAATCCGGCATGGGCAACATGAGCCCCTAGTAGTTTACCGGATAAATTGATAAGCCGGGTTTTCATCGTTTAAACTCATGTATTCAATAGAAAAGACAGTTTTGATAACCACTTAAAATTCATTTATTCTAATATTAAACGTTGTTTTATTACACAATTAATTATCTTAATATTGACAAACTTTAATAGGTTGAATGAGTCTTCAAGTTTTATTATTTATAAAAACACAATAAGATACGATCACTACACTTCACGGTTGGGCAAGTGCAGCCATTGTTGGCGTAATACGGTGATGATAAGATATCGAGATTGTCCAAGAATACAACAATTTTAAGTAACGAGTCTTTATCAACGTATAGTCAAACCAAAAGTAAAAGACTAATAATAGGCTCATAAAATAAAATAAAGAGATAAGAAAAAATTGTTTTGTACTCAATGATAAGAAAAATGGTATTTGAGATATTTTTACCTTTTGATAGCTTTGTTAACTAAAACTTACCATGGATCACAAGAACCGAATCCGATTGTCAGACCAGAAGTTGTATTCTGTTAATGCATAAAGTTGTGGAGTTCTTTTTAGAGACCCTCACATACTCGACCATATTGGTTTGAATAAGCAAGGAAACGCCTCGCAAGGTCGGATCAAACCACAATGATATTGCCTAATAAGCAGAGAAACTATCTACTAGTGTGATTTGGTATTAAGTAAGAAAATATATTAAGGGGTTTATACGACTTGTTATTGTGAATATATTAAGGGGTTTATACGACTTGTTATTGTGAATCCCTTGGTGAGGCGTCAATTCCCCAAGGGTAGTGATTTTTTTATAAACCAAGTCCTTCGCGCTTTGGTGTTATCTCCACGTTTTGGCAAGAGCTTACCGACCTTTAGCCCCCTTTCGAGACATCAACATATTTTGACTCCATATATACATATAAAACATGAATGTTTTGCGCTAGCGGCAACACAAGATTGTTGGTTAGTTTTTATGGATTAAGAAGAAAGATTACATGCCCCACGCTAGTGGCGACACGAATGTTTCACTCACTTTCAATAAGTATATCTTACTTAATGTCATTAACACACACACACACACCTTTTGTTAATCCATAGCTTATTTTAGTTAGTTAACTCCCCATCAAGGGGGTTCTTTCCCCCAAACACTCACAAGAACCTTAGCCAAGAATGACCATCAAGATAGTTTTCGTCAAACTTAAAAAGATTGGATTAATCATTAAAGGATTGATTACACTAATTGTTCTTAGCTTTTACTTAATTATTAGAGTGATTAGAGAAAGTGGGTTGAAGAGAAATGTGTAGTAAGGCTGCTAGATGGTGGCCAAGAAGCTCTGTTTATAGGCTGCTAGATGGTAAGGCACAGGGCATGCCTAGATGGCACGACCCGTGTCTGGTGATTCGTGACTGACACATAGTTGGGAGCCAGGCACGGCAAGGCAAGCCTCGTGGTCCACTTTGTGGGACCCATCGAATCTTCGAAATCATCCAAGATTTTAGTTTTGTTATTAGCAGACGGAGCGTCAGCGACGGGTTTCCAGGTCGTCGGCGATGCTGGGGGGACACGTTTTGCCTAGTTTCTTCGTTTTCTTCAATCCGTAGCCCTATTCCAAAGCCTGTTAAGCTTCAAAATTGCACCCCAACCTACAGAAAAGTTTGTGAGGGTGCGGGTGAGTATGAAACTTGTATACGAGCATGTATGGTGATGAAATAGGTATGTATATATGAGGTTAAAGTGCGTAAAGTAGAGGGGACTTGTATGTGTTTGCGTATGTATGGATGTGTGTGGCTAGAATTTTATATATGAATGTGTTAGAATGTAGTTTTATGTATGTTTATTGATAGAAACGTATGTATGCATAAATTTGCATTTAATAATACGAACAATGGGACTTGTATATATGTATATGTAGTTTTTAATACGTATGAGTATTAACGATACTAATCGTGTTGCCTTTAAGAATGGAATGAAAGTGCATGTATAGTATTGTTGGCTTTGTGATGATTTGACACTGGAATGCAATGATTGTATTCAAGAAGATGACCGAATGGATCAGTATATGTAGAAAGAATGCGACGTGGTTGTTTGATTATGTAAGTTTAGATTATGTATGACGTCACCGGTTACTAATGATGTGATTGTATATGGTGACTGTAGGTTGCATAGAATCATCATCGTCATGGAGTGTAAGCGGTTGAAGATCGAGTCAAAGCATGGATTGTACGAGAGATGTAGTCATGTGTAGTCATGTAGATTTGTAGACGTATGTTGTATTTGATCTCCTAAATTAGAATGGAGGATGTAATTAATTTTAAAAGAGTCGTTTTGAATGGTTTTCAAGTATGTTAGAACATTTATAAGGAAAAGAGTAAATTGAAAAAATTGTCCGTGAGGTTTGGGCATGTTTGCCATTTTCATCCAAAACAACTTTTTGTACCATATTGTCATTCACTTTGGGGCTAATTTGCCATTTTCATCCAAACGTCTAACTTTTTAGCCAAAATTGTCCCTGAGGTTTGGGAATTTTTGTTATTTTCATCCAAATATTTGTGAGCGCTTCTGCTAGAACTAAATTTTATCCATCTAAATCAGTGCTTCTGCTTTCATTTATTTTTCTAAGAACTAAAAGTCAATGTTTATTTCAGTAATTCTTTTGTTCTAAATGTGTTAACATGTTTTTTCTATTTTTTTTTTTTTTTTTGAACGGCTAATTTCTTTAATCCCCGTCGTCTATGGGATTTGAACCCAAGACATTCCCCTTCCCAACCTAGCATCGGTGTTTTAAAGGCTTTGCCTTTACCAATGGACCACCACCATATTGGTTAACATGTTTATTTCTATGATTTTCCCATTTATTGGGGAGGTTAAGATGTTTGACGATTTGTACTTGAGTCAACACCTAAGGACGTTAAGTTATGGATGCATACTGATGATGTTATCATGATAGATGTGTGTATGCATTAAGATGATAATGAAACATCATACGTATAAATTCACATGAAAAAGGCATCACATGAAAAAAGGCAACATATGATTAGGCTGTGACATTGAACCAGAAAACCTTGTCATTTGTCAGTCTTTATCTAAACCGATCGAACGGATGCATATGCATGCGTACATGTGGTCTTCCAGGAATATCGTATGTAAATACAACTGATGATTCATCTGTACCTGGTACATAAGTAAAAAGATTGCATCCACAGAGTGATAATGGCTGCAACCTCATCTGCAACTTCCACATGCCTCTTAAGCCATTTCATAACAGTACAAAACTGGGGATATTAATTTATCTCAAATTTTAAACCGAATTAAAAACAATATGGGTTTTATTTTGAATTTGGTGTTTGTGAAAAAAAAAAATAATAATAATAATAATCACTAATACATGGTGTTCTTCATTAAGGGGTGATTGTTGGAAATAATCAACGATCACTTTTCTAACAAAGTTATAGGTTTAATATGCATATTTGTAATAGTTATGTTTAGTCATGTGTGTCATTGAAATTAGGTTAAAGGTTGTTTGTGTCAAAGACAAAAGTGTATAACTGTGTATGCGTGTATGCATGTATGCGTATGTGTGTGTCGTTTCACTCGTTTGATGAAACGACGTGTCCATTGTATTTAATCGGTATATAGTCTACCGAAGAACACATTCAAAGGGTTACGGACCCTATCAACATTATCAAGTTTATTGTTAGTCTTGTTATTCAATCCTTTGATATTTATGCTTTGGGCAAGAGTTTGTTCTATTGTCTTGTAAATACCAACACTTGTCCATATGTAAGACTAACATCAGTGGCGGAGCTTGAACGAAAAATTAGGAGGGCCGGACTCTCAAAATCCAATAGTTTACACTACAAAAAAATCAAAAATTTCAATAAAACTAACACTACGAAGCGAAAAAACAAGGAGGTCGGGGTATCCCCTGTCCCCTATGAAGCTTCGCCCCTGATTTGTATCTTTTCAAGAAAAAACCTAGTATGACACTTAAAAGTGATCATAACTATCCTTCATATTTTGTAATTAAGATCGAGATAAAAAAATATAGAAGAAGTGATGATATTACTTTATAAATAAACACTCATGTGTAACATTGATCTAGTTATTTCCAACAAAATATGGCATGTGAAGTTGTGGATAATGGATATAGTGAAAGCTTTAGTCAGTTTTTTTTCACGTCGCGCTGGCTGTATGCACATATAATGTATATATGTGTGGGCGCTCGGGGGACAAAAGTGAAAGTGCACTAATTTTAACGTTATTTTACTAATTTCGTGAAAATAACATTAAAAGAGGGGATGGTTAATCATGCATCATGTGGTGGCGTTGATAACCGAAAGACAAGGGAGTACATGCACTAATCGGCCTTTGTCTTAATTGCTAAGTGTTATGTGCCTTATGTCCAAGGCTTGATGCAAAACTACTATCGAGCCGGGGGTCTCACTAGAAGCAGCCTCTCTATTCCTAACAGGTAGAGGTAAGGCTGTTTACATCTTATCCTTCTCAGACCCTACCTTAGATTTGCTATTGGTGGGATTTACTAGTATGATGATGATGATGATGATGATGATGATGATGATGATGATTTAGTCAGTTTTTTCTTAGTGTCTATTGAATCCAACAAAAAGTGGCATGTGAAGTTGTGGATAAGGGGGGAGGGGTGGTCACTAGTGATAGATTTCTATCACTCCCAATATCCAATCAAATCATGTCATATCATCACCCAATATTCTATCACAAGTGATAGAAATGTAGTGGGGGTGGTCATCACTAGTGATGGGATTCCAATGTACAAGTATTAATACACAATGTACAAGTCATACACATTTCTCAATAATTATTCAACGCGTTATAGTTTCAACGCGTTTTGTTTTTCACGCGTGATGGTGGGTGCGGCGACGGTGTTCGTGGTGGTATCACTCGTTATGAGGTGGCCATAACGGACCAGCCCGCCTGCTCTAATGGATATAGTGAAAGCTTTAGTCAGTTTTTCTTAGTATTTATTGAAAACACAATCATGACAATTGCAATGGTGGAGACTAGTATACATGTGATGCACAGGATAAGTCACAAGGGTGGATGGGGTCATATATGTCCTGCATCTATTATTATTTAAATCATCATCTCTTTCAGTTTCCAATTTAGCAGCTTGTCATATGTCAAAATCTGAAAAGAAAATGTAGGGTCAGTAAACGGGTATGCGTGTTTCTTATAGTCGGGTCGAGAATTACCTAATACTATAGCTATTCGTATCATTGAAAACTTTTAGAGCAATAACATACTCGGTCCCGTACCCGAATACTCGTCCTAAATTTTTTGGGTTTGCACATCAAGTTTAAGTTCATAATTCATTTGTCCTCGCTAAAATTAACCTATTTTTTATAAACAAAAACTAATTGTTTATCCATCAATTGAAACAGTTATTTGTCATTACAAGTTAGTAATATTCAATGTTATGTCACCCGTAAATCTTTTTTTTATGGCAAACTATAATCTACATCAGTTGTTTCCCATAAAACTAAAACTCTCACTACTACTAATATAATACTTTAATGCCATTAAGCTACAAACCCTTTGATACATGTAGTTTTAATGTTGCATTGCGCTTGTTGAAACCGATAACCTAGCAACATGTTTGCCGTAATTTTTTTTTTTTTTAATTTATTAAAAAACACAACGACATGATAAAGGCATTCAATCATGTGTATTCAGATTCTTAAAACGTTTTGCATTATATTATTTGAAAAATATCTAGATATAGAATATTATTCTAATTTTTCAATTTTGTATTTGTATATATAAAAAAAGCAACGACATGATAAAGGCATTCAATTATGTGTATTCAGATTCTTAAAACGTTTTGAATTATTTTATTACAGAAAATATAGATCACTATTCTAATTTTACAATTTTTACTTTTTTATATTCGTTTAAAACAAGTAATCCCTTTTTCTATATAACTGGTTTAAATTGGAAATTACCCTCGTATTTTTTGTGCATAATTGGATAATGCTAAAAGTAGAATCGAACAGTCTAATTACAAGTTTCATTTAAAAGGTTCCAAAAATAAATCCTAAATACTCATGTATTAGGTTACAAACCGTGTATTATACGGGTTAAATATTGAAAAAATTAGATTAAATATTATTTTAATTTATAGATGTTAAAACCGTGTATTACACGGGTTGATTATCGGAAAAAATGTAAATCATAAACTTCTATATAATCCTTATCACACGGTTAAAAAATGTAATAATATTATAATCTTATAAGTTCATAATTCATGAATTTTATCACATGTTCGTATTGGGTCACATGTGTAAAGACGAACTAGCCTTTTAAGACATTTTAATTTAGAGTTGAGTAAATTAGTTTTTGAGTTCTCGTGCTTTGGTGGTTTTAACCACTTACGTCCAAAATCAAAAAGTTTAACGCTCAGAGTCCTTAACTTTTCATTTTATAACGTTTAGAGTCCTTATGTTTTAGTGGTGTTAACCACTTGAGACCAAAATCAAAAGTACAAGTGTTAAAAAGTTGGACTCAAAATGTTATACAATGAGTGGTTAGGGAATCAAAGCGAAATGTTATACAATGAGTGGTTAGGGAATCAGAGCATTAAACTTTTTGATTTTGCTCTCAAGTAGTTAAAACCACTAAAACAAAGAGACTCAAAAAGTAATTTACTCTTTAGAGTTATACACGGCTCACACTTGAGTTTGAAAAATATGTGGTTTATATTTTGGAACAAAATTAAAGGTGTGACGATCAACGTACCAAAAGATTGTTTGTGTAATTAACTCTTATATTTATTTGTATTTCATTTTTGGAATATGATGATCCATTGGCAAAGTCAAAAAAAGTAATTTACTCTTTAGAGTTATACACGGCTCACACTTGAGTTTGAAAAATATGTGGTTTATATTTTGGAACAAAATTAAAGGTGTGACGATCAACGTACCAAAAGATTGTTTGTGTAATTAACTCTTATATTTATTTGTATTTCATTTTTGGAATATGATGATCCATTGGCAAAGTCAAAACTTTGATACTTGGGATTGTAAAAGGGAGGTCGTGGGTTCAAATCCTACAGACGACATGGATTAAAAGAAATTCCACGTTAAAAAAAAGTCTAGATAATCCATTCAATCCTACGAGTCTGAATTGTCATTTTTCTAAAACCATACAACCCGGCTCATTTTTTGAACATACTAGTTCATTTGGACCATCTATAACCTTTATCTTCAAATGTACACAACCTATGGTTTTTTTACAAGTCTAGAGCTGATTCAATTCATTCCTGGATAGCCTTAGCCTCCTCACCACTCATTATTACTTACTTCCTACGTTTCATTACTTGATTTTTTTGCTTTACGACGCTACTTAATGATTAACAATCTAATTTCATCTTTCTATTTCCAAGGCAGATGTAGCATTGCACGATAACCGTCACGCAGTGTTCGATTCGATAAGAGCACCCATATTTTTCTGACAGATGCCATGGACCCAGCAGCAAAGGTATTAACTGCAACTGTTCTTGCATCCAAAATCGGGTGCAGATGCACGCTTGCACGCGATTGTAGATGAGTCGCATCAAAGGGTGCTAAGCTAGTCGTATTCATCGGTTAGTAAGTCGAACCAATACGAACATGAAAATTGTGTGTGACATATGAGCCTGAACACGACATGTGAGGTTTGAGTTAAGAACCCGAACACAACACAGATATCGTTGGTTGGTGAATCAGAACCCGAACACAAACAGCTGTGACCCAATACAAACATGAGTACAAGACCCATTTAACTATACGTTTTAACTATATACAAATATCAGCATAAAATTCCCAACCACTTTAAGGCACGGCATAGAACACATTTTACAAAAATAATAATAATAATAAAAAATAAACGGAACCCGTGATTCCATCAGGCAGATCCAGCACGACCCGTGTAGCTAAATTTATTCACGGGTTTGACCCGATACCAAGCTAGACCCATTTAGACTAAACTAAAACCTGCGAATTTTGTGTTAGGTTTGTGTTATGTTCTCTCATGTCAAGAATTCACACCCTTAAATTCACATGTTAATCAACTCTTGAGTTCGTGCAATCTAGTGGGGACCACGGTTTGGGGTTTTTTATGCAAGTATACTTTTTTTTTTTTTTGAACGGCGATATTTCTACAACAGGCGATAGAGATCGCACCTACCCTATAACTCGGGTAGGCCCCTCCGCCCCACTCCGGCATCCAAGGCTATGTTGTCTTAACCGGGCCCACGCTTGGTGCATCAGAGTTTGGCTAAGGCGTTCCCCGAGAAAATTTCCAGCCCACTGCCCACCCGATTAACCGGGAGCGTGTAGTTGCACCCTCCACAAGAGTCGGGGACTCTCTGGAGTAAATGCACTGTAATAGAAAACTCGGGGTGGCCAATCAACCATCAAGATATACATTAAAGTGTATGATGTAGGAGGTTAGTATTTCCATCTAGATATTCTAACCTCTAGAACTACTTTTACATTACAATCTGTGCCATTTCAAAACTTTTGTTGATCAAGTTGATATATATAATGAAAGAATGAGATACAAACACACAAAATTTATCTAAGGCGTTGTCGTAGAATTCAAGAGTGAAAGCGTATACTTCAGAAGACCAAGTTATCTAAGGCGTTGTCGTAGAATTCAAGAGTGAAAGCGTATACTTCAGAAGACCAAGTTAAGTGTACCCGTTACTCGTCTTCATCAGATGGCAACGTTGGGCTGCTTGCACAGCTTTCCAATTTATGAAGTTCCAACATCTTCTTTTCGGGGTTACAAAGCCCTACAACATTGAATATTTAATTTACATAAATACTAGGTTCTATTTCACATGTTAACAGATAGGCCTGTAAACGAACCAAACGAACACGAACAGAGGCGTGTTCGTTTGTTTTACTTTAACTGAACACAAACTTATAATCGAACAAATTTTTTTGTTCGTGTTCGTTTATAAGAAAATGGGCATGTTCGTGTTCATTTGTTTAAAACCTAAACAAATAGTTCACGAACGTAAATGAACATAAACAAACAAATTTAAACGGACATTTTAACAAACATAAAGCAACATAAATGACCAAACATAAACGGACATAAAGTAGCTTTTGTATAAATTATTGATTAATTACGATAATTTATATTGGAAAACCCATTTTTATTGCTGGAAAAGCTTAAAGCGCAATTATCAATTAGTTATATGTATAAAAGTAGTTAGACCACCCGTAGTGGTAAAGTTTTAGGGCTTTTTTTGCCCCAACAACGCCAACTTCTCCGCCCCCTTGGGCGTTGTTTTCCAAAATGTTGCCTGGAGAGTGCTTTAATCAACGCCGAACTTCCAATTCTTTGGCCAATCACATGCAGGTTTATGGGTTTGTCCAATAAAGTATTTTTGATGTTCTTTTTTTATTTAATTTTATTTACACCCCTTTTTAACATAATGCCCCACAATGCCCACATCCCCACTACACCCATTTTAGAAAAACGCCCCATAATGCCCCATTGCTGACTGGGCTGCCACATGGCACAAAACGCCCAAGGGTAAGGGCATTACCACTACACATGGTCTTAGACCATGCGTAGTCGTTGGGGTGAATAATGCCCCACCCTAGGGCGTTTTGCGCCATGTGGCAGCCCAGTCAGCAATGGGGCATTATTGAGCGTTTTTACAAAAGGGGTGTAGTGGGGATTGTGGGGCATTATGTTTGTAATAAAATAAAATAAAAAAAAAACATTTAAAAAATCTTATTGGACAAAAAATGGAAGCTCAAATGTGATTGGCCAAGAAATCCCCCCTTTGGCGTGATTTATAAAACGCCTAAACAAAAAAATTGCCAATCACGCCCATGCGTAATGGCTAGGGGGCGATATTGGGGGTGATTCAGCACAAAAAACGCCCCTTTGGGCAACCACTACGGGTGGTCTTAGAAACCTCTTTTATGTTTATATTTATATAAATATAACTCCATATGTATTTATTATTAAAATATAAAAGAACATAAATAAACGAACACCACGTGTGTTCATATTCGTTCGTTTAATTTAATGAACAAATAATTTTGTCCATGTCCGTTCGTTTATTAAGTAAACAAACTTCCCACCGAACAAGCTCACGAACAGTTCATGAGCGTTCGGCTGTAATTCACAGAGCACAATGAGTTCATTCTAGTAAAAATATACAAGAAGAAAAAAATACTAACCGGAACACTTGGGGATGTCCCACACAGCAATGGATGTAGCGGTACATTCAGGTTGACAAAGTTGACGATTGTCCTCATGGTTGACGTTCATTGCAAGCATCCATGCGCCGATAGTAACATCCTCATTGCTGAACATCCGGAAACTGGGAGATGCAATATCACGGACTTAACAAAATTAGTAACGGTTAATCCAAATATTTGTTTTGGTATATGAGTAATGTAGTATCTTTTTCAGATCTTTATGATTGAATAGTGCCCTAAGGTGGGGACAAACTTGCCTGTCGTTTCTTAGAGCAACCAAGCTTGCAACAACGTCTGCAGAAAGAGCGTATATTGGACCGTAAGCATGAAGAAAGTACTCTTTCCCAAGCATATGTCCTAGAGGTTCATACCTGCATATATCAGTATGGTTAGTCAATAGCATCACTGCACACTATCTCTAAATGGTAAATTGTTGTGTTTCTCCCGGTGAGGCGATATCGGCTTGTAATATACTGTTTGTTTTAGAAAATAGAGTAAAATGCCATTTTCGTCCCTGAGGTTTTGGCCACTTTCGTCCAAAGGTTTGTTTTTTCACATCTGGATCCAAAAGGTTTGAAATCCTGTCGTTTTCATCTGACTCATTAACTGCATCCATTTTTCTCTGTTAAATGAGGGGCATTTCTGTCTTTTAAGACATTTTTTATTAAAATGAAAAACACTATAAGAAATAAAGATCCACCTCTGTTGACTTTCTCCCCACCCAAACCCTTTAATCATCACAAAAATGTCTAAAAGGACAAAAATACCCCTGACTTAACGTTAAAAGTGGATGGAGTTAATGAGTCGATGAAAATGGCAAGATTTCAAACCTTTTGGACCCAGATGCGGAAAAACAAACCTTTTGATGCAAGTTGCAACTCGCAAAAGTGGCCAAACCTCAGGGACGAAATGGCATTTTACTCTAGAAAATATATCCCAACCCCATGAGACTGTAGAACAAAGCGCTCTTTTTAGGTATCCAAAATGACAAAATGTTAATTGTCAATGACTTTGCCTTCATATTATGATCAGCATGTGGGTCATATAACAGCCATAGGGAGTACTATAACGTGCATATCACATCCACACATAATTTACACGCACATGAGAAGCTTTGTAAGACTAACCATTTGAGTTTTGGGTCAGTGAACACAGGACCTTTCTTCATGCATCCAAGATAAGTCTGTGAGTGAGTACGTTCTTTAGCCAGGAGCAGCGAGAGACGATCTAGAATCAATTGGAACAACAAGATGCGTACAGTTGCAAAGAGAAAACACAAATAACTGATATACAACTTTATAAATAGTCACCTGGTCTTAGATATATGTCATCATCAGCTTTAACATAAAACTCAGAATCATAGAGTGCATAGGCAGCTTTGAAAAATGCCAACCTAAAATAGACACACAAAGTGGTAAAACTGTCAAAAAGTGAGTACCACTTCTTAATATACTTTGGTCATTGACACTGACGTTTTGTATGGAAGCTTACTATACTCCTCAACAATATCCAACATCAAGAAGTCGTCATATTCCTCCACCTCTTTCCTAAGTTCCACCATCTTTGATGCATCGCTAGTTTTGCCAATAATAAACCTAAAAGCTAAGCCAGTGGCCTCTTCCAATCTGCACAAGACAAACTCATAATTAAGGCTACAAAGTCTGTTACAAGTATACTCAATCTAGCAAGCTCGATTAAGGATCCAAAACACTTTAAAGTATCAATCAAATAACGTACGATTACAATATTTAAAACTATATAGCTTACATTAACATACTCATAGGCTTATAATTAAGCTATCGAAGTTCAAATTTAAGTTCTCATAAAACAGAAATTGACATGATATACATTTCAAGCTCATAAGTTCAGTCAGTTCAAGTATTCAACACAAGCACGAATTGCTAGCTAGAAGCTTCACTAGTTCACATCACTTGCTAGAAATCAGTTATTTGATAATCACTCATGATCTGCAGAGTCCATTACAAGAATACTCAATAAAGCAAGCTCGATTCTAGGTCCGAAAAGCTTTAAAGTATCAATCAGATTATGTATGATAAAGCAAAGCTCAATTTGAGCTTGACCTAAATATTTAAAACTATACAGCATACCTTAACATGTTCATAGGTAATTAGGTTTATAAATACACTATCGAAGTTCTAATTTAAGTTCTTATAAACTAGAAACTGACCCAGATTTAAAACTATACAGCATACAACAACATATTATTCATAGGCTTATAATTACGCTATAGAAGTTCAGATTTCAGTTCTTATAAACTAGAAACTGACCTAAATTTATATCATACATTAACATATTCATAGGCTTATAATTACGCTATAGAAATGCAGATTTAAGTTCTTATAAACTAGAAACTGACCTAAATCTAAAACTATATAGCATACATTAACGTATTCATAGACTTATAAATACACTAAATAGATTTAAGTTCTCATAAACTAGAAACTGAGCTTTAGCTTGACCAATTCACAGCCCTAACTACAAATCAATTATTTCACAATCACTCAAAGATCCGATCTACTCATACGATACAAACACAACACAAATCAATCACACCAATTAAAAGAACCAAAAACATAACTAAATCCAAATCTACAAAATCACAAATCAATTACCGTTGAAGACCTTGATGATCCGAAGGCATCCACGTCTTCCGCAACGCTTTCCGCCTACCAACCGAGGCAAAACCGGTTTGAATTCCAACAAATCCCATCACCTTACGCCTCTTCTGATCTCCACCACTCACAAACCCTAACCTATCACTTCCTCCACTAGAACTGCCACTTTTATCCCAAACTACCGATACCGAAAGCGGTTTACCGTACTTACATTTGCTTTCTGCTCCGATTCGTCCTCGTGAAACGGCGATGATGAATAATAACACACCGGTGATGCCGATCAGGATACAGAGTGCTTGTAAGATTGATCTGTTAGGTGAGTTAGATTGAGATCGAGCTTGGAAGAACTTTTTAGGCATCGGCATTGGTTGGTGTCGATCTAGGGTTTATGAGTGATGAAATTTGGTTTCGTGAGTTTGAATATTTGATTATCAGTTTCAGATAACTTTTATGGAGTTATAAAAGTTATTGGGAGAAAACAAACAAATCACTTCTTGGTTAGTTTAATGAATGGTTAGACTATCCGCATCAGTGAAAGGTTATTCTTTCTACAAACAGCCTAATCAGCATGCCACATCAGTTTTTCACTTATTCTTCCCACAAACACTTTTTACCCACAACAATAACATATATATCCTTCCCACAAACAACCTTATAAAAAAAAGAAAGGACCCACCATTAGGCCATTCTTCACCATTCTTCCCCAAGAATTGTGAAGAATGAACACCCTCCATGTCATCCTCTACAACACCCACTAATCCATCCCTCTCACAAATGGCCTCCACATAGGAATGAACACCCTCCATGTCACCTACAAACATCCTTGATGTGGATAGTCTTAGGGGCTGTTTGGCAACATCTGAACCAATAAGTACTGAATGAATAAGAGGTCTGAATGGGTAAGAGGGTCTGAATGGGTAAGTGCTGAACCAGTAAAGTATTGTTTGGTTCCATATCTGAATGACAGTGTAAAATGACATTTTTACCCCTCCCCACAAAATGACATTTATATCTATTCACTGAATTCAGTCATCACCCACCCCCCCCCCCCTCTTTTCTTCCCCTTTCTCTCCCTACCTGCAACACCATCACCGCCATCATCATCATCATCATCATCTCCACCACCAACCACCCACCACTTCTTCATCATCATCATCATCTAACATCTGAACCATCATCATCATCATCTAACACCGCCGCCATCATCAACTCCACCACCGCCCTCAACTCCACCACCACCGTCAACTCCACCGCCACCATCAACTCCACCACCACCGTCAACTCCACCGCCACCGCCATCATCAACTCCACCGCCACCATCGGTCGCCGTAACCGCAGCCTCGTTGAAACTGTGAGCAGAGTTCGATTTTGTGGGGTTTTTGGTTTGGTGATGGTTCTGATAATCGGGGGCGTTTGGGGATGTGGTGGTTTTCGGTGTGGAATCTTGTTGTGGGTTTTGGTGAATGATTGTTTCTAGGGTTTATGTTGTTTTTGGTGAATGATTGTTTTTGGTGAATGATTGTTTCTAGGCGTTTGGGGATATGTTGTTGATGATGATGATGGGGCTGTGGAAGAAGATGCAAAGCTTACAATTAAGGCACAAGGGGCAGGCTTGTCAAAAGTTCCATTCAGAGATGAGAAGTAGCTGAACCATTCAGAGCTGAATGGTTCAGTTCAGAGGTGAAGTTTTTGTGAACCAAACAAGGATACCTCTGTCCGATTCAGAGGTTTACCTCTGAATGAAGCCATTCAGAGGCAACCAAACAGGCCCTTAGTATTGTACAAGTTGGTACTTAGATCTGACGGTAAACACCTTTTCAAGATACGTATTTTTCTTGTAAACATTTGTTTTGGAACCAAGACAGTATTTTTTTTTATATAGTTTACCTATTTTTTTAAAGGCGAGTTTACCTATCATTTAACTATGAATATGAATATCTTTTATTAAAAACAGAAAAAGGTTGTGGGAGTTGGGTGGGAAACAAGGAAGGAACTAAGGAGGTAAAGCAAGGTATGTACAACTGAATTCCATATAAATATCCTTCTTGTACAACAAATGCCAACACATTTCTTTTCCTCATAAATACAGACAAATGCTACACATTTAGAGGTTTTAAACATTTAAATACACTTTCAACCTGTTGCATTTTAACAAAGTTTTAAGATTACCCAATTGATCCGTTATGGTAAAAATTTGAATCAACACATACAAGGATTTCTTGAGCCAAGACCACGAGGCTGGTTTTGGTCAGCTTCTTCTTCCCATTGGATTCTGACGTGATGTCGTGGTCATAATCAAATTTAATCCAATTACTACTAATAGCTAGCGGTAAGTGGGTATCGAACACATGGAGTTTGTGGAATATGTGTTATTTGAAAGTTTATCTATGTTAACTAAAATTAAACTAATTGCAATAAAAATAAAATCAAGAGTTGGTTTGATTGGTTGATTTTTAAAAATAAGATTAACTAATTAAATTGCAAAAGAAAAGTTTTGGTTGTAAACAAATTAGAGACGAATGACCATCCTAGACTTCCGGTTTCAATTGACATTCATATTATCATTCCACTAGAAAGAACTACATAGACATAGTTCATGTGTGACTACTTGCAGTGATGAAAGGGAACTAAGTACTCAGATTCCTAGATCGTGAGGTTGTTACCCGATGATCAGTCAACCCTTACCCAAGCCTAACTATACCCATGATATCTCGATTTCCAACGGCACCAAGAACGTATGGTTTCTAATTAGGTTAACATAAGAATCAACAAGTTACAACAAAGCAATCACACACCATAACAAACAAATCTTAAAGATAAAGATTGTTATTCTAGAAATTAAGAAATCCAACATGAAATGTCTCAAGCAAACCTTCAATCCAGAATGATCACAAAGTGTTTAGCCACTCATGGCTTGAATCAACATCATAACAAAAGTCTTAATGTTCAAAGGAATCACAAAACATAAAAACCAAGATTAACAAGTGTTCTTCAAGCTCCAAGTCTCCCAAAAAATGCTCTCCAATTCGTACACAAGTGTTAGATAACCGAATTCTCATGATAAGTCCCCATAAAATATCATAAAGTGGCTAATTAACGAGGGAGTTACACTTTGAGAATGGTCGCCGCCGTAAGCTACGCCGCCTGCCGTAGCTTACGGCACCCAGTGGGTCAACGAGTCAACATAAGCGTCGTAAGCTACGGCGCTCACCGTAGCTTACGGCGAGCAAAGCTTCTTTACGGCAATGATATACTGTCTTATAGCAGTGTATTTGGCACACATATGGGGACCGTAACCTACGGCAGGAGCCGTAGGCTACGGTGACAAGCCTCCTTTTTCTTCTTGTTTCTCTTTCAATTTACCATTTCTTCAACTCTTGACCCCGCCAACTTCTAGCATCCATTCATGCCTCCTAAAATCCGCATCTTGAGCATTTTAACACCTGTAACATCAACCTCTAGTGGTTACCAAGTTCAAGCAATTAACCGAATAAAGCATTAGATGTGCACATATTTAGCTCATTTAAGGGTTGTCCTACGGACCACCCGTCAGATTCCAAGGGTGTGAAGCCAAACCCATGGGTCCATGTGTCAAGCAAGCTCGGGATGACAGATGCCACCAGCTTCTCTACCTTTATGGACTTCAGCATCTAAAGCTTCGAGCGATACAGACAATTAATAATGTTAGAACAGGGCCGGTTTTGGGCCTGTGCGGGAGGTGCCACCGCATAGGGCCCAAAATATCTAGGGGCCCAAAATTGTTTAAAACACATATATACTTTATATATACAATTAGTGTAGACCGATATACACATGTTTACCCTTTGGTTCAATGGATGCGGCAATTCTCTAGTTTACCGGCTATGCTAGGTTCGAACCCCACACTGATCACCTTTTTATTCTTATATTTTTGTGTTTTTCTTTGGGCCTCAAGGGCTGATTATAAAATAAGGGTTTTTGTGTTTTTCTTTAGGTCTCAAGGGCTGATTATAAAACAAGGGGAAGGGTCCCATACTGTCACAACAATTAGCAATTGCAACTTTGCAAGCTCTTGTTTTTTAGTTTTAATTTTTCACATTTAAATTTGGCCTTAGAAAAATTGTAGGTTCTTTCAATTTTTCTCTTCTCATTAACCACTTACATAATAAACTTTACATGTTTTCTTGTATAAATTTGTAGGTTTTTTATTTCTCATTTAAACATCTACAATATAAACTTAGAAGAACTTAATATTTAGTTTGGTTTATTTTATTTGTATGAAAGGTTCGTGTTGCCAAATTAGTTTGGTTTTGTTTACACATATTACAAATCTTTTTGCTCAAAGGATTCAAGTGTTAGTTATTTTGCTTGCCTGGAAGGTGTTGAAACTAATGTTAGGTGCATTAATTTATTTGTAATATAAAACTAGGATTTATTGTTTTTAATCGATGCTGGAATTCACTCTATGAACATGGATAATTATGATACATTGAAATATAGAGAAGAATCAGCATGGATTATAATACTTGATCGAGAACTTTACTTTTAAAAATACTCAAAAAGCCTCACGATTCGCTTAAGTAAGTAATTTTGTTAATTTTGATACACTACTTTTGTTTTGTTTATATTTTACAACAATTATCGTCGTATTGTGGTCTTTTTATATATGATTGATGAGTTTATATTATAGGAAAGGGGCCTAAATATTTTTTGTCGCACGGGGCCCAAAAGTATTTTATCATTTTCGGAGACGGCCCTGTGTTGGAAGATATGTATGTGTACGTGTTTAGTAATTTCTATCTATGTAAATGGTAATATCACCAATATAATAGCATTCATTTAATTAGGTGCCTACACATTCCCTGGAGCCGATATTCGCTTCTCGTTGCAATTAGCGGCATCTCAGCAACATTTGCCCCATGAATCCTGCATAATTGTAAATTTTTTAATAGAGTAAACTTATGTTTTGCTCCCTGTGGTTTGGTTGTTTTAACGGTTTTGTCTCAATCCTTTAAAATAGTCATTTTACTCCCTAATCTATGAAGCTTATCTCTATTTCACCCTCCGCCCCTAATGCCATCCAATTCAACTGTTAAATCATGGTTTAGGATCTGAGATGGGAAAAGACTAAAAGGCCCCTCATGTGAGGGGCATGTGACCAGGATTTAATAGTTGAATTTGATGGCGTTAGGGCGGAGTGAAATGGAGATAATCTTCATAGATCAGGGAGTAAAATGGCTATTTTTAAAGGACTGGGAAAAAACCGTTAAAACGACCAAACCACAGGAAGCAAAACGAAGGTTTACTCTTTTTAATAAGTAATCAACAACCTATTAGTTACCTTTTACAATATTAAATGGTATGATATGTTACTTTAGATGGTATGATATGTTACTTAATATTCATTATTACAAGGTATTCAGATGGATAGCAAGGGTTCAATCCGTATGACATTTTTATTTATGCATATGTGTGTGTTTGTTTAAGAAGTGTTTTAAGTTAATTATGGATATATCACTAAAATGGGGAAAGAATGTTGGTAATTTTAGTGTTATCAACGGATTTTGGTGATATTCGATTAACTTGTCGACTAAGTTAATCTTATTAAATATTAAACGAGTTAGGAAATACGAGAGTGTATGCTCGTATTATGTTAATAAGATTTGGCGTATGCATTGGTTTTGTTTTATAATGTTAAAAATTTATATCCAATTTGGGCTTGGCCAAACTTTATTTAATTGGGCTTTTAAGCTAATACATTGGTTTAAAGCAATTGGGCTAAAGTAGATCGGGTAAACACACATCAGTCGGTTTAAAAGATGAGGACCATTTGGCCTTTGTTCAATTTTGGGCCATTACGCCATGGACAAGATCTCATGTTCAAAAACCTAATACTTTTTTTTCAAAACCAACATGCAAGCCCGTCTTCGAGAATATTAAAAAAAAATTGTGCCCTCGGTGATATAAAAGAACAGGCCCTACTGGTCTTAAAATATAAACTCATCAGTCTCATATATAATAAGTAAAAACCCATGATACAACGATAGGTTTTATAATAAAATAAATAAAACAAAAGTAGTGTAGCAAAATGATCGAGCCAATTGGTATATAATATTTAATTTCTATTTGATTGTTTGAAATTTGAGTCTTTTAAAACCGAGTGTGCCATTTTATCATTAGTTATATAGTTTAACTTTAAATAGTGAGCCTTTTAAAGTTATTGTAACTCCTAATAGTAAAATAGATTGGGCCAGTTAAAAGTACATATAAAGGTTTTTTTTTCTAAAAATTCAAATACGAAATTAAAATCTTTAGGGTAAGTTACACTTTTCGTCCTTTATGTTTGTATATGATTGCAATTGATGACATTTAACTTCAATAATCACAGTCACAATCCTTTATTTGGAAAACCTATTACACCATAGGTCCTTTGACTCTAACCTGGTTAAAATTTCTAGTTAAGTCAGGCATGTGCCTTGCACATGTGGGTATGTTAGTAATTTTACCAGCATATTTTAAATATATTTAAATAAAAAAACCACCTATTCTCGCTAAACATCATAACTCTCTCACTCTCTAAACATCATAACTATGTATTGTTTATGCAGGTCTTTGGAACCTATGGTAAATAGAAATGAGGTCATCTTCAATTCTAAAAAGTGTAGTGTTCTCCAGATCTTTGAAGATGTCCAAGTTATTTCACCTAAAAATAGAAATCATTCAACCTCTGCCACAAGTTCAAGCATTAAATTTCACCCAAAATTCTCCAAATCCACCTACAATCCCCAAATCTAATCCAAAACCCTAACTCAATTTCACCCAAATTCTCCTTCACCAATCAATCACCCATGTAACAAACTTTAATATGGAACAACCAATCATCGGAAAAAAGAGATAGCCGTCGCCGGTTGAGTGCAAACCACTAAAAACCACCATTGTACCCAAATCTTAAGAACCCTAACTAATTACCGTCGCCACCGCTTGTTAACGTCTTGCTTGAAAACCCTAACCGTTGTCACCTTCTCTGATGTCGCTGTTGTTGCCCACAATCTCCGCTTGAATATACCAGATCTGGTTTCTCTCTCTACCTTTCTGTTTTCTCTCTCTACTCACAGACACTATATGTTTCTTGTAGAAAACAGTGAATGAAATTGAAGATCTAGAGATAAAACACAAGATGAAACACACTGAAAGTCTGAAAATTGATTTATGATGAAGATGAAAAAACCTGAATTGTTTCTGAACTTTCTGTCGTAATTTGAGTGAAAGAAATATAAAGAACGAACTGAATTTTCTCTTGATCTCAATTTCTAAGAAACATGAAGAACGAACTGAAAAGAAATATAAATCACAACTTTTGATTTAATTTTGCTTGCTTTTGAATCTTTGTTTTGTGATGATACTGATTTTGGATTAGTAATTAAAAATGTTTTGTATGTTGAGAGAGAATTGAGATTGAGAAATTGGTTTGTGTTTTTTTAAATATATTTAAAATATACTGGTAAAATTACTAACATACCCACATGTGCAAAGCACATGGCTGACTTAACTAAAATTTTTAACCAGGTTAGGGCCAAAGGACTTAAGTTGTAATGTATTTTCCAAATAAAGAACTGTGACTATAATTATTGAAGTTAAAGGGTATCAATTGCAATCTTATACAAACATAAAGGATGAAAAGTGTAATTTACCCAAATCTTTAATATTAAGTTAAATCAATCAATAAACAATAGGTAAATAAACAGAAACATAATAAGGGGGAATGGACACCCAAGGGTAGTACCCTTACACCAACCAATCAAATTGCATCACATCAAATTCTATACAATATTCACATAGGGGTTAGACCTAGACTATCAATTTAACTTAATGTTATGTATTTGACTCTTTTTGCTAGTTGAACAATGTGTTTCCTTTCATGTATTGTATGACAATTTCAATGATTAATATATTCCAATTTAGTACCATGATGCCTTTGAACAATCTATTACGTCTCGTCTCGATGTTTTCGCCATCGATTGGGGTGCGACAGATTGGTATCACAGCCATGGATATAGGGAATTAGGTTATTAGTATGCCTTTGACAGACTATAGCTAAGTGCCCATTTCTACGCCTTTGTGTAACTTGTTTATCCTAGCGTTTTCCTTTAGACTTTTATTCTTCCCATATTGCTTCTACCTCCTTCTTTTGTCTAACATTACTTACTTGTGGACTACAATGCTTCATCCAAGGAGAAGAAGACTACTCATACTTTCAAAAAGGAAACTTAACCATCAAGTTAAGAGTGATTTCCTTATCTTGATGGCTAGTTTCATTCTTCCATATTTTGTGGAAACAATACCATCAGGCTAGGAGTGGTTTCCTTACCTTGATGGCTAGTTTCGCATACCTCTTACAAACGGAAACTTCACCGTCGAGCTAGGAGTGATATCCACATCTCAATGGCAAGTTTCACTCCGTATTGATTTTCAGTTCTCATCTAGGTCTTAAACCTTACTAAGTGAGTAGGAAAACGTGCAAATTTGAAGTACCGGTAGTTGGAACGTCTTGTCTAGGCTGGCATTCGCCTAAATCCCAATCATCTGAGAGACCAGTTTGCCTACCTTGGGACTAATGATGAGAGTACACTTTTTAGGCTAAAACATGTTTTCTTTGATCACTAGTGAAGTTTAAACACTATGACTAGTCAAGTTTCCATTGGGTTTTTATAACCACATGGGAATAATCCAAATTTATTTTTTTTGCAATTTGTTTATCCTATATGTTTTGAATTTATTTTGATTTCATTTTTATTAATCTCATATCCTTTTTGTTTTCATTTTACCTTACGTTTTATTTTCCCCTAATGTATGTGTATTATTTGAAACTTCCTTACTCATAACGTGCTTTCAAATTTGAAATCTATGATTTACTTATGCTACTCCAAGATTGAATTTTACACTACTTATGCTTAACATTCCATTTATTGATCTAATTCTCATGATTCTCTTGTTTCATCCTTTGTAGATGTCTTCACATCATCATCAAGTTCGCAACGCCAGACACAACTCCGAGCGTAGAATTGCCGCAATGATCGCCAAGCAAATGGTGGCGGTTCTTCCTACCCTTGCCAATCAATTGAATAACTCCGATAGCAACGGTAATAGTGGAGACGGAAGTGCAAAGACCACTCATTGCACTTTCAAACATTTCGATTCTTGCTTTCCCAACAAGTTTTATGGTTCCGAAGGGTCTTCTTGTTGAACACTAGTTTTATATGGATGTATAAAAAATTAAATAATTAAATATTAAGTAGTGAGCAATCAATATATAATTTGTAAAATTACTCACGAACCAAGCTTGAGTTTTATATACAAGCTTGAAACAAATCGAGCTCTTAAGTTACGCTAGTCATGTGCAAACGTTGTTGAATTCCACTTGTTTATACCCCCTACAACCTTGCCAACTTGGGTAGTTAAAATGACCGTTATAATTATTGTCATCAAAACATTTATAAAGGCCCATACGAGTGACGTCACATACTCACGAGTAACTAGCTAAACTGAAACAGTGTTAGGACACAGGAGTATCAAAAGCTATGCGATAATATGAGCAAAAATGCTATATACGAGCAAAGTTGTGTGTCAATAGGCAAGGCAACATCTTGAACTTGCTATAATGATCCACCTTAGACTATGTGTAGTGGGTCTTGAAGTTCAAGCCCCTCTCTTGGGCATTATCCGACATGTGGCGTCCTAGTCAGCGAAAGGGCATTATGGGGCTTGAAGTTAAAAAAGTTTGTAATGGTATAATGCCCCAACAATGATTATCCAGTTATTATTTTTTTTAGAAAATAAAACAAAAACAAACAATTCTATTGGCCAAACCAAAAGCATTCGGTCGTTTCTACAAGCACGCCATTCAAAATTTTGGACAAATCAAGCCCACGAGGGCGGTGTACATAGCGTTTTGGGGCTTGAAATGACAAGAATACGTTCAGTTCACATGACCACTGCACCTGATCTTGCACATGGGTACTATGGGCACTATCCTAAGACTAAAGGGAGTGGGGCATCCTTTTGAGAGGGCGTCTTGCGACACGTGGCGCCACGTCAGATTAGAGGATTTTGGGCAAAAAAAGGGGAGTGGAGCAACTTGGCTGGCTAGGGCGTCTTGCGACACGTGCCATTGATTTATTTTGTCTTTTTTTATGTAAAAGATATAAAAAAATTCCTATTTTTTTTATAAAAGTATTGATCAAAGTAAATAAAAACTAATACTTCAACAAAAAAAAATTACTTCAACAAAATAAAAAATACATCAACCGAAAAAAAAATACATCAACAAAAAAAAATACATCAACAAAAAAAAATACATCAACCGAAAAAAAAAATACATCAACAAAAAAAAAAAAAATACAATCAACAAAGGTTATATTTTTCTCGAATTTCTTGCTTCATTTGTTCGGCTAAAGCGAGCTCGGCTCCAGAAAGGTTTGTCGTGTCAGATGTTAATATTTGCAAATCAAGTGCTTTTTGACGACTTTCTTTCAGCTTTAGCTTTCGGTCACCGTGTTCTTTTTTTAAGTTGATCCGTTGTTGGCTCGTTTGCAACAAGCCGTCTAACTTATTGGTGACTTTTTCGAACGTTTCGGTGTAGTCGATTCGTACACCGCTAGAAGACGTTTGAGCGGCTTTTTTGGCCCTATCTCGGCCAACCGGCCGTTGTGGTGGTTCAAACGCATCGTCCTCGTCAATGTCGTTGAGATTTATTTGGCACCGAGCGTCCGACCCGGTACTTTGATGGTCGTTTGAGGATGAGGTTTTTGACCGCTTAGCCGACGGTTGGCCACGAGTTTTAAATGGATCGAAGGCGATGACTATGTGAAATTTCGAACTCTTTCTTAAAAATTGCCAAATAGCAAGATAAGGAAACGCCTTCTTGTGTTCGGCTCGGAATTCATTTTGGGCGTTTGCTTGGAGCATCGCATCGTCGGAACCACTTTGGCGCACACTCGAGTTATTTAGGCAAGTGTATATTTGGTTGAAACTTTGAATCAAATGACGCATTTTATGCCACTTCGCGCCGATACCATCGGGATCACGGTATCCATCTTCTTGATCTTCCAACTTGAGGAAAACGTTGTAAATACGAGACCAATATGTTTTTTCCTTTTGATAGTTACCTATAAAAAACAAAAACAATAGTTATCTATAGAAAACTTTGTAAATACGAGACCAATAAGTTATAAGACAACTTACTACATCTCGGGTCTTCGGTTATTTCTAGCCAAGCCTTGGACAAGCTCATTTCCTCGTTGGAAGTCCATGGTATCGGTTTGGTTTTCAAGCGTTCTTCACCCGGTGTTTTCCTCTTGTGTGAACGTTTCTTTTTTTGAGGTTCAACATCATTTTGACCGACATGGAACTGGGTCTCCGGAACTTCTTCGTCATCTAAATCAACCACTAGATGGAATACAAACAAAGTTAAAAAAAAAAACATATTCTTTACAAAAAAATATATAAAAAATTTATACCATTTTGTTGGCTCGATCCTCCAACGTTTTGAAAACCACCGGGTTGTTGTGTGTTCCAAGTGGTGAACCCCATATTTTGCGGTATCGTCGTATTGTTGTAGTATACTTGCGGTGTAGGGCTAGAAACGTGCATATTATTGAAATAGGCGTAAAAAGCGGGGTTATTTAAAACGTTTGGGTCCGCCATATCGGGTTGTGGATTGGAAGATTGTGTATTTTGGTTGAAAGGAGGGATGTTGTGGGGATACATTTTGATGAGTTGAGAGAAGATTGGTATAAATTTTGATGAGTTGAGAGAAGATTGTGGTAAAAATGTGTTTGATATGTGGTATTATTTATAAAGGTTGGGTGTATTTAAAAAAATAAAATAAAAAAATTTGGCCAAACTATCCGTTGGCAACGGATATATGTATGGGGAAATGGAAAAAGTGGGCGATCGCTTGGAGACGGGCTGGCTTGGGACGCCAGCCGAGACGCCAAGGGGGGCGGTGTTCCAGGCGACTTGGGAGGGGGAGTCGCCCCACTCCCCTCAGTCTAAGTATTCTTGTGGTTTCAACCAATGAGAGACATCCACTTTGTTTTTTACCAAAACTACTTAAGCTACCTTAATTCTTTTTTTATTATTAGAGTTAATTGCCAAAATCGTCCCTGAGGTTTGGGCACATTTGCCATTTTCGTCCAAAATGACACTTTTGTACCATTTTGCCCCCCACGTTTGTAACTTTTTGCCATTTTCATCCAAACCACTAACTTAGTTTATTTTTTCTGTTAAGTTGAATGATATTTGGATGAAACTGGCAAATGTAAACCACAGGGATGATTTTGGCAATTTACTCAAATTCTTTTTAATTTCTTTTATTTAATTAATTTTGTCACATATATGATAAAAAAGAATATACATGCAATTTAAAATTAATTTCCAATTTCTTTATATAAATCAGTTTTATTAAGAGAAAAAACTGGTATATACTTTTCAATATTTTCGCTCTCAAAACTTTTAATAAATTTATGCAGTTTGAAATATAAGAAGAAAATAAATCATACATTTTCTATTAGTTTTTTTTTTTCGTTCTTATCTGAAGAAAAAGAAATCATACATTTTCAGTTAGTTTTTTTAGTTCTTATCTATTTTTAGTTTTAGTTTATTTTTATGTAAATCTGTTATTTTGCTTGTAACATATTCTATTGCTTTTTTTTATTACCTGAGTTTTATGAAATTTTTTATAAAAGTTATTTGATTTGTTATCCTTAGTAATGATTTCTGAAAGATTTGGGAGTACCATAGCCCAAACTCAAATTACGTAAAATTGTTCACTTTTTATTCCTTTATAACATTATTTTATCCAAACAGTTATCAACTTTCAACCTTTATAAAATTTTGTCAAAACCTTTTATAAATATTTAGTTATATACTTATATACGTCTCAATATTTTATAGTTCTTAAATTTTTAATATAATTATATAATTCGAAATTTAAGCAAAAAAAGTTTTTATACTTTTTTAGTTCTTATATATATATTTTTTAGTTTTTTAGTTCTTCAATTATAATAAATTAACTTTAAGTTTATATGTCTGTTACAAATTCTTTTTTTTTTTACCTGAATTATGAAAATGTTTGTTAAAATTACCCAATTTGTTTTTTTTCCTAATGACAATATTAGACGTTTGAACTAAATTCACAAAGTTTGATTGTACCATCCCACAACCTTTAGTTACATAATGCTTGAGTTATAACATAAAGCTCACTACAAAGAAAAACCAGCTAGCGTGACGATTTATTACATTTCCTTGACCAAAATACTCAAATAGTATGGTCACCCATTAATAAAATATGTTACAAGCAAAATAATACATTTACATAAAAATAAACTAAAAACTAAAAATAGATAAGAACTAAAAAACTAATTGAAAATATATGATTTATTTACTGCATATATTTATTAAAAGTTTAAAAGCGAAAATATTGAAAAGTATATACCAGTTTTTTTCTCTTAATAAAACTGATTTATATAAAGAAACTGGAAATTAATTTCTGTATTAATTTATAAAATTTAAAACATCGTTCGCCTTAATAGAAAAAAATTAACTTAATTAGTGGTTGGATGAAAATTTATAAAAATATGTGACAAAACTATTATTTTTTTTTCATAAAAAAATTGCATGTATATTTTTTTTATTATATATGTAACAAAATTAATTAAATAAAAGAAATTAAAAATAGTTTGAGTAAATTGCCAAAATCGTCCCTGTGGTTTATATTTGCCAGTTTCATCCAAATATAATTCAACTTAACAAAAAAAAAAAAACTAAGTTAGTGTTTTGGATGAAAATGGCAAAAAGTTACAAACGTCGGGGGCAAAATGGTACAAAAGTGTTATTTTGGACGAAAATGGCAAATATGCCCAAACCTCAGGGACGATTTTGGCACATTTGCCATTTTCGTCCAAAATGACAGTTTGGTACCATTTTGCCCCTTACGTTTGGCCATTTTTGCCATTTTCATCCAAATCTCTAACCTAGTTAAAAATCTCTAACCTAGTTGGACGAAAATGGCAAATGTGCCCAAACCTCAGGGGCGAAAATGGCAATTAACTCTTTTTTTAATTTAATTTTTTATATTTACTCTATAAAATACAATTGTTTAATTTAATTTTTTAAAAAGTTCTCTAACATAATTGTTTATTATATTTTATAGAGTAAATATAAAAAATTAAAGAGTTAATTACCGTTTCGACCCGAACCGTTTCGACGCAAACCGTTTCAACCCGTACCGTTTCGACGCGAACCGTTTCGACGCGAACCGTTTCGACGCGAACTGTTTCGACCCGTACCGTTTCGACCCGAACCGTTTCGACGCGAACCGTTTCGACCCGTACCGTTTCGAGCCGAACCGTTTCGACCCGTACCGTTTCGAGCCGAACCGTTTCGACGCGAACCGTTTCGACCCGTACCGTTTCGACGCGAACCGTTTCGACCCGTACCGTTTCGCCCCGTACCGTTTCGAGCCGAACCGTTTCGACGCGAACCGTTTCGACCCCGTACCGTTTCGACCCGTACCGTTTCGACCCGTACCGTTTCGACCCGTACCGTTTCGACCCGAACCGTTTCGACCCGTACCGTTTCGAACCCGAACCGTTTCGAGCCGAACCGTTTCGACCCGTACCGTTTCGACGCGAACCGTTTCGACGCGAACTGAACCGTACCGTTTCGATACGGGTTCGATACGGTACGGGTCGAAACGGTTCGGCTCGAAACGGCGGTTCGCGTCGAAACGGTTCGGCTCGAAACGGTACGGGTCGAAACGGTTCGCGTCGAAACGGTACGGGTTGAAACGGTTCGGCTCGAAACGGTACGGGTCGAAACGGTTCGCGTCGAAACGGTTCGCGTCGAAACGGTTCAGCTCGAAACGGTACGGGTCGAAACGGTTCGCGTCGAAACGGTTCGCGCCGAAACGGTTCGCGTCGAAACGGTACGGGTCGAAACGGTTCGCGTCGAAACGGTTCGGCTCGAAACGGTACGGGTCGAAACGGTAATTAACTCTTTAATTTTTTATATTTACTCTATAAAATATAATAAACAATTATATTAGAGAACTTTTTAAAAAATTAAATTAAACAATTGTATTTTATAGAGTAAATATAAAAAATTAAATTAAAAAAAGAGTTAATTGCCATTTTCGCCCCTGAGGTTTGGGCACATTTGCCATTTTCGTCCAACTAGGTTAGAGATTTTTAACTAGGTTAAAGATTTGGATGAAAATGGCAAAAATGGCCAAACGTGAGGGGCAAAATGGTACCAAACTGTCATTTTGGACGAAAATGGCAAATGTGCCCAAACCTCAGGGGCGAAAATGCCAATTAACTCTTATTATTTTCTTAAGTTAAAACTGAATTGTATATTTAATTCAAATATTCAAGGTGTGCCTATTGGCACACCACATTGGCTATCTACACACTAAAAGATGTTTTTTTGTCCTATATGCACACCCTGCAGTGTCGAGCTGTGGTCAAAGCGCGACGTTTTGGTCCGATCAACCAGACAAAAGATTGACGGGTCTGTTGACCGGACCAAAACGCTGAGTTTTGTCTGCGTTTTGGTCCTGTTAACCAGACAAAAGACTGATCAGGTGTCAGTTTTTTGTATGGTTGACAGGACCAAAACACGGCCAAAGCTCGGCGTTTTGGTCCGGTCAACAGACCCGTCAGACACCCGTCAATCTTTTGTCTGGTTGACCGAACCAAAACGCCGCGCTTTAATCACAGCTCGACACCGCAGGGTGTTCATATAGGACAAAAAACACCTTTTGGAGATGGCTATCTACACCGTAGATAGTTTGAGCCTTAATTAATGGAGTCATTTTGCACTAATAATTCGGTTACATATCTTAATACTTAATAGAATTTAATCATATATTTCCAAAATAATCTGAATGAAATGTATTTTATACTCTTGTAACTTTAAATAATAATATTACCAAACCAATAGTAATAGATGCATATATATTTACGTAATTAACCGTATATAAAAAAAGAATAACAAATATAATCTAAAGAATGATGTAGTATAATAAATACAAAAGATATAAATTGATAAACTAAAATTAAGTATCAAAACTTGTACAAACGGAGTATTTGCTGGATCAAGAAATCTTTTTTCCACCTTCTACCCGACTCAATATACACTACCCGGCACGTCACCTACCTGAATCTCTGTGCTGGTGTACCTGCCGAACCCGATGTACCCACGAGCGGCGAGCCCTACCCAAGTAACTCCCCGAGCATAAGAGTGTTCTTTATTCACGAAAAGTCCGGTGGTGGTTTGCATATCATATCATGTACAAGGATCAGGCTATCTTCTCTACAATATCTTTTCAAGTATACCTATGAACAGATATCGTTATAACAACGTGTACTTATCTCGATGTTAGAAGTTGATCATTGCACTAATTGACTGGTCAACTTACTCATTAAACAATAAAGGACGGTATTTCCTATTCCAAAACGAAAATAGTACCAAGTTTACCGACTACAAAGAGTGATGCATACAATGAATGGTCTTGCATCACCACCAAAAACTAACCGAATATCATAATGTACTTATCTTAATCGAACAAAAACAAAAACAAAAAAAAAAAGAATGTAAAAAGAGGTAAACGCCGGTTTCAGATGATGGTTTCTTAGGGGGTGTAGTTGTCAATAAAGATCTCTGCTTTCTTGTTCTTAACATCGCGAATTTGATCTGCAAGAGAAACGTCTTCTTTCCTTGCTCCCCTTTTCCAAATGTCAAGGTCAAGTCTTTCCCACGGTCTTTGATCTCGACTACTTAGTTGATCGCTTATGGACTTTTTCCTGTGAATCTGTCACCCACCCGACAAATCATGCTAAGAGGCTGCTACAGAAATGTCACTCTATATGTGGCAGTTTTAATTTCTTTTAATCCATTTAGTTTGGCAGTTTTTATTTTTATTCTAGTGACTCAAAACAGTAAAAATAAATAAATAATAAAGGAAAACTGAACTTAGAGGGTAGCGGGCCAAACAGGTTGAGCGTGTTAAAAAGTAACCCATGGCATAAACAAAGTGTTTCTAACCTCCCAAATTGTTTTATTTAAAGAAACGGATCATTTAATATACAGATTATTTATAAAGGCCAAAAAGAGTAAAATGCCATTTTTGTTCATGAGGTTTGGCCAGTTTTGTGACTTTCGTCTAAATGTTTATTTTTTGCGTCTGAATCCAAAAGGTTTAAAATCTTGCCATTTTCATCTGGCTTGTTAACTCCATCCATTTTCTCCGTTAAGTCAAGGGTATTTCCGTCTATTTTGTTAACTTAAAGGGCTTTGAATACTTTTCCATAAAGTGACAAAGACCGAATTGCCCTTAACAAAAAAGACGAAAATGGATGGAGTTAACGAGCCGGATGAAATGGCAAGATTTCAAACCTTTTGAATCCAGACGGGGAAAAACAAACATTTGGACAAAAGTCGCAAAACTGGCCAAACCTCAGGGACAAAAATGGCATTTTACTCGGCCAAAATAATATACTAGAGATGGTTTATGCTTGTGAGTCAACCCAACCCATTTTGATTGGCCCTAAAAGTAAATTCTTTTTTCCAAACCCGATTTGACCCATTATGCCACGTATATGAGTGACAAATTCAATGACCAAATAATAGCCTAAAGCTTGAGAGCTATGCCAACATTAATCATGTGTATTTTTAGTGTAGTTTTATCGATAAGATTATGTTAAATTAAGAGTAAACTACACAGATGGTCCCTGTGATTAACCAAAATTTTACATTTGATCCCTAACTTTTTAAAAGTACACAGATGGTCCATGTGGTTTGCACTCTGTAACGCATTTAGTGCCCATCCAACAAATCTAAAGGTTTTAGAAGGTCTAAGTTAGGGACTAAATGTGTTACAAAGTGCAAACCACAAGGACCATCCATGTATTTTTGACAAAAGTTGGGGACTAAATGTGTTATAAAGTGCAAACATAGGGACCATCCATGTAATTTTGGAAAACTAGGGACCAAATCCAAAATTGTGGTCAACCACAGGGACCATCTATATACTTTACGCTTAAATTAACCTAAATATTTCTTATAAACTTCTACCTTTGTTAATCTCTCTTTAAGTTTCAGATCTTCAGCTGCAGCCAACTCCTGTTTTTCTTCTTTCGATTTCTTCTTAGCTAACCCTTTTACTTTCGCCACGCGTTTCTTTAGAGTAAGCTTCACTTTCTCAGCTTTTGCTTTTGCGCGTCTCTCTGCTCGTATTTGTGCCATTTCTTTTGCTTTTGCAATGTCAGCAGACCGTTGAATTTGTTGAAGAGCAATCTCCTTTTCAATCTTGTCATAGCTGTCCCAATCAAGTTCTTGCTGACCATACCCGCCTTTCTTAGCAGCTTTTGCAATGCTTTCGGCCCATTTTGATATGAACCTTTCACTTGACCTTTTCCACTTCAATCGCTCTTTCCATTGTTGTGTGATTGTTATGCGAATTTTTTCCTTCGTTTGGTCGCTGCAAAGAAATATATATGTAATATGCATACATCATAGAAAAACTCAAAGATATTTATTTATAAGACATATGAACATTCTTCAACAAACTAGCATTTGCGGCTTAAGACTATACTTGTCGAAAAGTAATCCATCAATAATAACTAATAATATAATACTTTAATATATTAGAGTTGTGTTTGTGCACACCTAATATATTAGAGTTGTGTTTGTGCAAACCTAAAAATGGGAACGAAAAATCATACCTAAGAGTGCGAGGACATTCAGACATTTTCTTTCTTACCTGAAAAGGCACAATGATACATGAAAATTAATAAGTGACGTGTTTACGCAGTCAGACGGAGAATATGTGTGCAACATCTATAAAAAATGCATAAAACATATTAGAAAAAGAGTTAATTACACAGATAGTCCTCGTGGTTTATTGAAGGTAACACCTTTAAGTACTAATTTCTTTTTTTTTTGTAACAGGTTTAGGTTCTATGGGTTCGATTGTGTAACACCTTTGAGTATTAAGGCTAACTGCCGTTAATTTTTCTGTTAGTAGTCAAAGGTGTTACTTTCAATAAACCACAAGGACTATCTGTGTAATAACTCAAAGGTGTTACTTTCAATAAACCATGGTGCACAAGGAATGTGGGTCGGGTTCAAACACATAATCATCTGTGACATGAAATAAAACATATTCCAAATATACGAAATCATTACACCGACAGCCCTTACATGACTTCACACCTTGGGGTCTTTTAAAGCTTCTTTAGTTCTTTGACTGATCAACTCACGAGTCTCTGCAAGTCAACACCGTAAACCAATTCAAACCCACCTGAACAAAATCATATTCACCCATTGACCTACAACACCACACCAAGACAGAATACGAAAGTACCTGGAGTATGTTTCTTGCCTTTGTTCCATGGAACTCTCCCTTTATTTGCTAATCCAATTTTCCGTCTTCTTTCTATTTCGTTCTTATCCTTCTCTGACCGTTTTTCAAATACGAAGTTATTTGAATGAATCTTGTTATCAGAAGATCCGTTACTGGAATTGAGTTGATCTCTTATTTCACAGAAGTTTGCTGCTTCCTCTGAATGAGGGTTCCAGCGAAATACTCTGCGCAACTGAAGCCCACTGAACGATCTGAGAAATACAAATCCAGGAGACATACGGGAATCCAGGTGTGATGTTTTCAGGCAAAGTCGACCGCATTGTACGAAATGGTACAAAGATTGTGGTGTGCAGCTGTTTGGGATTGGAGTCTTGTTTGTGCGAATAACGTATGAATTCCTGAAGAAAGATACAATCATGATGGTAGTTAATTCGGGTATTGTTTGTTACTGTGCTGCATATCATAAAACCCTTCTAGTAGTACAAATGCATCTAATCAAGGAATAATTTTAGCATGCTTAAATCTATAATTTGAAATCAATAAAAATCAAGTGGATAACCCTACTGCACACATTGCCATTCTTGCAAACTATATGATACAATTGAGAAGTAATTTAAACCGTACAGATGAACAATCAACAGAAAATTGTTCTTCAAGCAAGTAATTGAGAAATAAAATGAGCTTACAAAGGAGAAGACAGCATCTGCATCTCTGAGGCAAAAGGTCGAACAGGTGGCGGGCAAACATTGAAATGAAAGAATTTTATTGAAAGAATCTGTGGTTCTACATTCAAACCCAATTGAGAATACAATTTCAATGATTCAATGGATACGGGAGAATCAATTGGTAGAATTTAGGAAGAACTTGATTGTGGTAAAATGACTGGATAGGGAGAAAACCCAGGCCTGTTTTTACTCGCACAACTGAACTTATGAAACCCTCGGGTCGATTACCGGACCCAAATCAGACCTGTTTTGAACCCTTTTTTTTTTTTGACACTTCAAGTCAGTGTTTTAAAAACCGGTTTATACCGACTGGTTGAATCGGTTAAACCAAATGCCAAGCTTGACTATCATGAATCATATCGGTAAATTAAGCGGACGACAAAGAAGTTGTACCGCGGTATATTGGATTATACCGGTTTAAACCGGTATACCGGTACCGGGTCAAAGGTTATACCCGATTAATACCCGAAACGGGACAATAACTGAAACCGAACCGGCTATACCCAATGTATGATTATAATATCTTTCTTTTAGTGCATTTGTTTTAATTTTCTTACATTATGCAATGCATATTTAATAATAATAATAATAATAATAACAATAACAATAACAATAACAATAACAGTAAATACGAGAAAATAGGGTAATAAAAACGCAATAGAGTACTAAAAAATATGAAAATATAGATTCTAAAAAGCTCTGAAATAGGGTATAAAATACCCGAAAATAGGGTATTTTATTACCCGAAACCGAACCCTACCCGAAACCGGGCACATAGGGTATGGTTTTTTTTGGTTAAATAATCGGAACCGAACCGGTTATAAAAATAACCGATTCCAACTCTTAAAATGAGAAAGCGAAACCAGTTCAATACCCGGAACCGATTATTAAAAATACCCGGTTTGTGCACCTCTAGCTCATCTTACGAGTCACAAGAGCCTTAATTGGGTTGCGTATGCACCCCAATACTAAAGCTTAGAGAAACAATGTAAAAGTCTGCGTAAAAGCCGGTGGAAAGATCGTTAGTGTATGCCCACCGTACTACTAATAACACGAATTATAGTGTAAAAATTCTCTACATAAAAGTCGTAATATGCCTATATAGTACTATATAATGAAGGAATAGTGTATGTTTAATTTAGTGTGTACGGGTTGCACGGAGCATGAATTTACTACTGACGGGCCACACATAGAATAATATTTTAAACATAAAAGAAATGACAAATCTCGAATGGAGCGCACCTTTAGGTCATACCGTGCGTTACACTCAAGAGCTAGGACACTCAATGTTGTGCAGGTTGGCACTCCAATTTAAATAAGGTTGGCATATCATGTCTGTAACACCCCGTATTTTCACAAGTGAAAGTCAAAGTCAAGGTCAAAGTCAACGACCGATTTCGCGCGACTTGACTCGTAGAAATGTTTTTATTTTAATTATATTATGTGGAGTAAGTGTCGTTCATTACAATAATCGAATCATGCTTACCATATTTCAATCGACTTACGACTGTGAATGATAGGAAGTAACAATACGATAAAGTTAATCAAGCTATACTAATCGAATCGACATCGAATCGTAACTCGAACCGTGCATTTTACTTGCTGTTTATACGTGTGTGTGTGCCTTACGTGTTACCTGTGCATGTTTATTTTATTTTATTTTTATGTTATGTTGTGATAATCAAGCGAACTCAATCGAACTCGAAGTCTAATTCGAATGTAAACGAACCCGAACCCGAATTCCGAGTCGAACCATATAAGAAGTAGTTGGGACTGAAAGTAATTTGACTAGGAAACCCTATCGAATCGCTCGCAAATCGAAACCGAAGCAACATCTCACCGAGCGCGCCTATTCAGTCGACATCCGCACGGATGGTCAATCCGCACGGATTGCCAATCCGCACGGATTGCCAATCCGCACGCATGACCAATCCGGGCGGATAGCCTATCCGGGTACGTGCCATCCGCACGGCTCACCCTTTCCCTTTTTGGCATCCTATAAATACACGGGTCACTCTCCAACTTTTCCACTTTTGGCAAGTGACGTCCGAACCGCACGCATTCTTCACTTTTTCTCAGATTTCTCTCAATCCAGGTAAGATCTTGCACTAATTCTTGTACATTCTTGATCACTACACAATTCTACACCTTTCTATCTTTCAAATCTTAACTTCCAACCATGAAATCACCTGGATTTGAGGTATTCTCGGGTGACGTCATCATGAAGTTCTTATAAACTTCAAGCTTGACCTCATTCCACCAAGAATAACTCAGATCTGAACGATTTCCATAAGTTTTCAAAACAACTTTACCTAAATCTAAACTTTTCTAAGGATAAAAGAGTTGAAAGAAATAAACCTAAGTTCTCTCCTTCTTTTACCCTTAAAATCGGTACGAATCTGATCGGTTCTAGTGTTCTAGATCTGGAATTCTACCGCAAGACACCTGATTTCGGGGTCAACCGGAATGACCGTTCTGAGTCGCCGACATGTCGAGTCAGGGTGGTTCCTGGCCGGCTTAGTCGTGCGGGTGAGAATACAACTCCAAGTGGTTGCCACGTAGTCAGAACGTCTCGATAAACGACAACAGAAACCAAGAGTAGACGAACGGAACAATCAGACCAGAGGCTGTCCGCACGGACTAGCCGTCCGCACGGACAAGCTGTCCGCACGGACTAGCTGTACGCACGGACAAGCTATACGGACGGGTTGTCACCCGGACGCACTACCCTTGGGACCCACTTTCCGAACAAGGTTTGAGTATCGACGAATGAGCGATCCGGACAGACGACCTCTGAATGGATTACTCTTCGGATCATGAGATACTAAGGCCTTGAACTAAATTCAAACAGTGTTCATCCGAACGGCCGAGTCGTCCGCACGGACAGGCTGTCCGGACGGATTGTCCCCGCCCGCGCGCACAGACTGTCCGCACGGATTACCATTGTCCGCACGGACTACCATCCGTACGGATTGTTGTCCGCGCGACCGGCTTGAAAGGTAGAAACACTTAAATGTTTTCTAAATGCTACAACGAAAACTTCAAAGCACAAGCCATCATACACAAACACATCCTTAGGAAGAAACAATCCACTTGAACACTTATCCGCACGAACAACTTGTCCGTACGGATAAGCCATCCGCACGCACAACTAGTCCGCACGGATTACCATCCGCACGTACAGCCCACGCGCACGGATAGCTTATCCGGATGGGTCACCATCCGCACGGATTACCATCCGCACGGATAGTTCACCCGCACGGATGACTTCCTCTCACGGATAGCTGCCCCGCACAATCAGCCATCCTAACCACTCTCACCTTGTACTGTTTTACGCGCCACTTATCGTTACGTTATCGAATCTATTCAGGCTAACCGTACTCGCTGTAAAGCGCTCCCTTCAATCCATTAATCGCTGTGAGTATACTCGAACCCTTTTTGCTTTAGCACTTTTGGGTGTTACATACGTTACGAATATTCAAACTACAACAATCACACTACTCAAGCTATTTTAACTCTAAACCATTTACGCATGTTATACGTGGCTTATGAATGCTTGTTTGTTATGTTTACACATGGAATGCTGTCTACCTGCCTTAGCAACGATAGTACTATAGTTTGGACTCAGCACCCGTTCACACGGGGGTTGTTAAGGATCTTTTACTTGCATGGATTACGGTGGTAATCATGTATTGCGAACTGCCTCGGGCAGTCAACCCGCAGTCATTGGTATCGATGGATCTATGTCGATAACTAACGTGCTTCATTTCACTATGTGTACGTGCTGGTTATGCATAAACAAATTCGAACTCTATATGCTATTATCAAACTTGTATGCTCACCTTTACATTTTATGTATTGACTTTATTTTAACGTTTTTGACAGGTGCTTAGGTTGCTTATATGCTTCTCGGGCTGTGATGAAATTGAAGCTAGGAACTGGAGTCCTAGAAACCAACGAATAAATTTGTTATGTTTAAATCTGAGTTGTCGGAACAGAATATTTGTCTTGATGCTTTGCCTGTAATAACTATTTAACTGTTTAAGTTACGGTATGGGACGTGATGTTTAATTAAATGGTAATGATAGTTGTTATGGAAACTTCTGGACAATCTGTTTCGCTCAGTGCCACGCCCCGATGATTCCGCCATCGGTTGGGGTGTGACAGATTGGTATCAGAGCCATAACTATAGGGAATTAGGCAAGACTCGACCTAGTCCGGGTCGAAGTCTTAGAGACCTAGACTATAGTTAAGAACCAACAGACCAACTCACGCGTATGCGTAAACTCACCACTATCACTCGCTCTTTTCTATCACTGCACGCGAATTTTCAAGTTATGAACAGGTAATGAGGCCGAGAATAGGTGTGAAAACCGCAAACTCTCGACTAAAGTTGCCTACTCAACTTGCATTTTAGCTACAAACGAGGAGAATCATACCAAATTAGGAGTGAAATCCATATTTTGATGAATAGTCTCCTCAATTTCATTAAGAGCAAGGACGAAGTGGTAAGATAGGGGTGACACCCTAACCTTGACGACTTGTCCTGCTTTTATACAAAACTTCCACCAAAGTTTCGATGGACTCCAACGATCCAACGACACAATATAACCAATGGGAATTGCGCCAACGCCCAAGAATCGAGGCAAAGGCATAATCCTGGAGCTAATTGTGCACACAGGATCCTTGCGAATAGTCGAGCCACTTTGGTTAGTCGAAGTCTATTAGCCGCAGACAATCTACCCTTTGATTTATCGACCTTTATGAAGATTTTATGTGTTTTCTGCTTATTTGTTAACGTTTTGAGGTACTATTGGTTTCGACCCAACACTATTGCTTCTGCTAAAACACAAAACCCACACAACACATCATTAACAAATCGCTCGCATTACACTACTTTCGAGCACTCGCAAACTTTAAATACTAGGTTTCTGTTTTTTGAATGCCTTAGTAACTAGGAGCGTACACGTGTGTTTTGCTATTGTGCTTACATGTTCAGGAAATACTGTGATTATGTGCTCTATGTGTTTATGTGATTTTGTGCAATCCTGTGATTTTGTGACTACATGGTACGTGTTACTGAGCTTTAGTAGTAATAGACGTGTGAGGTGAGATTCGAATACATGTGTTGAGTTCCGTGGCGATGTCTATTGCAGACGATGTCGTCTGGATCTCGTCATACACTCACTCGTCAGGAAAAGAGGGACCGACGTCTTGCCTCTATTATCGCAAAGAGTGTGGCTAAAGCTGTGAGCGATGCCTATGAGAACGCCAGCAAATCATCCGAGGAGTCGAGGACTGAAGGTCCTAAAGCTGCCGCAAGACCTTTCAGCTTCAAACAATTCAAGTCATGTGGGCCGAAAGAATTCACAGGCGAAGGAGGTCCCACTGCACTATTTCACTGGTTTGACTCTATCGAGGTTACTCTGCGACAAAGTGGTTGCCCTGATGACCTTCGAACTCTGAACGCTACCGGCGTCTTTCAGTCCCGTGCTTTGGACTGGTGGACGGCCGAGAGGAACAAGAGAGGGAATGATGCAGCTTACGGTTTGTCGTGGGACGAGCTCAAGGAAGTCATGCTAGAGGAATTCTGCCCTCCTCATGAACGTCAAAAGCTCGAAGATGAATTCTGGCACATACATCAGAAGGATGGAGACAATGCTGGTCTCACCGCTCGCTTCAAACAGCTCAGCATTATCTGTCCCGACCAGGTCAAGACTCCCGAGATGACCATCAAGAAGTACATCCGAGCTTTGCCCGACTGCGTTGCTGATTTCGTGCAAGCGGCTAAGACTACCACGATCGAGGAAACCTATCTGCTATACACTGAAATCAATGACAAAAGGGTTAAGGCTGGGGTGTGGGATAAGACCTCCAAGCATCTGCATCAAGCTACCGCTACTGCACCAACTGCTGAACCTACCTCGTCAAGCAACAAGAGAAAGAACAACTCCACCAACAAGAACTGTGCGATTACTGCTGCACCGATTCAAACTGTACCTGCCCAACAGCGTCAAGTAGTGGCGCCTGTGGCCAATGCACCGCCTGCAAAGCGTGCATATACTGGACCACACCCACTCTGCCCTACTTGCACCTATCATCACCCGACTGCTATCCAATGCCGCTTCTGTGCCCATTGCAATGTGTACGGCCACTTCACTGCCAACTGCCGTATTCGTCAAGCTCCTGCTAATCAAGCTCTACTCACCGCCCCACAGGGTCAACAAGCTCCTCCGGCACCCGCAGTCAAAGCCAGAGCCTGCTTCACGTGTGGCGACCCGAATCATTTCGCCAACATGTGCCCGAACAGGGTAGTGAAACAAGAACCGCAACAGCAGCAGCCACAGCAGCAACAACAACAGCAACAGCAACAACAGGCCGCACGCGCCAGAACTTTCAATCTCAACGTGCGACAAGCCCAGGCCGACAACAACGTGGTCAACGGTACGTTCCTCGTGAATGGAATTTATGCTTCATGTTTGTTTGATACTGGAGCGGATAATTGCTTTGTATCGTTCGAATTTGAGAAACTCCTTAGTCGTAGACGTTCCAAACTCTCCTCGGCATTCGAAGTTGAAGTCGCTACTGGAAGAACCGTCGCTGTTAATTCTGTTATCCGTGATTGTACTCTTGAACTCAACAATCACGTCTTCTCGATCGACCTTATTCCGATGCAACTCGGAAGCTTTGATATCATAGTAGGCATGGACTTTCTTCGAGAGAACCATGCCGAAGTTGTGTGCTTCGACAAGATGATTCGTTTTTCGCTCGCAAATGGTGACTCGTTATGTGTTTACGGTGATACTACTTCAAAAGGGCTCAAGCTTATGTCATGCCTACAAGCTAGCAAGTATCTCCGCAAGGAATACAGGGCTTTCTTGGCTAACGTTGTAGCAGCGGAGAAGGAAAAGAAAGAGAAGAAGGAAGTAAAAGACGTTCCCGTGGTTCGGGAATTTCCTCAAGTTTTTCCAGAGGACCTTCCCGGACTACCTCCAAAACGCGATATTGATTTTCGTATTGATCTCATTCCTGGAGCTAACCCTACCACCAGAGCTCCTTATCGACTCGCACCGTCCGAAATGCGCGAACTCGCAACCCAACTCCAGGAATTACTTGAAAAAGGCTTCATTCGCCCGAGCACCTCTCCTTGGGGCGCACCAGTCCTTTTCGTCAAAAAGAAGGACGGGTCGTTCCGGATGTGCATCGACTACCGGGAATTGAATAAGTTGACTATCAAGAACCGCTATCCTCTGCCTCGAATCGACGATTTGTTTGACCAACTACAAGGCGCTACGTGTTTCTCGAAGATCGACCTACGTTCCGGATACCATCAGCTGCGTATACAAGAGGAGGATATACCCAAAACCGCATTTCGAACCCGTTACGGCCATTACGAATTCGTTGTCATGCCTTTTGGCCTAACCAACGCACCGGCAGTTTTCATGGATCTAATGAATCGCGTGTGTAGGCCATATATCGACCGTTTCGTCATCGTGTTCATCGACGACGTCTTGATCTATTCCAAGTCGAGAGCCGAACACGCGCAGCATCTACGTTTGGTTCTCGAGCTACTCCAGGGAAACCAACTCTACGCCAAATTCTCCAAGTGCGAATTTTGGTTGGGGGAGGTTCAGTTTCTGTGTCACATTGTGAATAGTCAGGGTATTCACGTCGATCCTGCGAAGATTGAAGCTGTCAAGAGCTGGGTTACACCTAAGAACCCGTCTGAAGTCCGCTCCTTTCTCGGACTAGCGGGCTATTATCGACGATTTATCGAAGGATTCTCGAAGATTGCTGTACCACTTACCTCTCTCACGCACAAGGACCAGCCTTTTGTCTGGGGAACCAAACAAGAGTCTGCCTTTCGAACCCTCAAATACATGCTTTGCAATGCTCCTGTTCTCACACTACCCGACGGAAACAATGATTTCATTGTCTACTGTGATGCTTCCAACCTTGGTCTCGGGTGTGTTCTTATGCAACGAGACAAGGTTATAGCTTACGCATCTCGACAGCTCAAGATCCACGAGAAGAACTATACAACCCACGATCTCGAGCTAGGCGCGGTTGTTTTTGCATTAAAGATTTGGCGACACTACCTGTATGGTACCAAGTGTACGATCTTCACCGATCATAGGAGCCTACAACACATCTTTAATCAGAGGGAACTAAATATGCGTCAACGCCGATGGGTAGAACTTCTCAACGACTACGACTGTGAGATTCGTTATCACCCAGGCAAAGCAAATGTTGTTGCCGACGCACTTAGCAGATGGAGCTATCTGCTTAGCACTCGTAATGTTCAAGCCCAACACAACCTCGAAGCTCTCATCCGCGACGCCCAGCATGCATGTTTCAACGAACGCACCTTGAAGAAAGAAAGAATCTACCACGATGGAGCCCAGCTAGTGAGCAAATCAAATGGGATATTCCACTTCTTAGACCGAATTTGGATTCCCAAGCGAACCGACTTGCGACAGATTATCATGGATGAAGCCCATAAATCCCGCTATTCGATTCATCCCGGAGCTGACAAAATGTACCATGATCTTCGCTATAGGTACTGGTGGCCGGGAATGAAACGGGATATCGCCCTCTACGTCGGAAAATGCCTAACCTGTGCTAGAATCAAGGCTGAACATCAAAGACCCTCTGGCTTGCTCGAACAACCACCAATTCCCATGTGGAAGTGGGAGAGCATAGCTATGGATTTCGTAACCAAGCTTCCAACCACGTCATCAGGTCACGACAGCATTTGGGTTGTTGTTGACCGTTTGACTAAATCAGCTCACTTTCTGCCAATATGAGAAGACTACAAGGTAGAACGATTAGCCCGAATCTACACCGACGAGATCATTTGTCGACATGGGACGCCTCGTGACATCATCTCTGATCGTGATGCTCGGTTTACTTCACGATTGTGGGAAACATTCCAAGCGACACTCGGTACAACGCTTAATCTAAGTACTGCGTTCCACCCACAAACCGACGGTCAGACTGAAAGAACGATTCGTACTCTTGAAGACATGCTCCGTTCGTGTGTTCTAGACTTCGGTGGTAATTGGGATAGACACCTTCCGTTAGTCGAATTCTCGTATAACAACAGCTATCAGGCTAACATCCAGATGGCACCTTTCGAGGCTTTATACGGAAGAAGATGTCGATCGCCTATTGTGTGGCACGAGATCGGTCACTCGCAACTAACCGGTCCGGAGCTGCTACAAGAAACGACAGACAAAATTTTCCAAATTCGAGACAACTTAGCGAAACTCGGGATCGACAGAAAGTTTACGCCGATAAAAAGCGCAAGCCCCGTGAATATGGCGTTGGTGACTACGTACTCTTAAAGGTATCACCTTGGAAGGGTGTAGTCCGATTCGGCAAAAAAGGGGAAGCTCGCACCTCGATATGTTGGACCTTTTAAGATTCTGGAAAGGATCGGAAAAGTCGCCTACATACTCGAATTACCGAAGGAACTTAGCAATGTCCATCCGACTTTCCACGTGTCAAACCTCCGAAAGTGCATCGCCGACCACGACTTACATGTTCCTCTAGATGATCTACTAGTGAACGAAACATTACACTTCGTGGAAAAGCCTGTCGAAATCATGGATCGCCAGACCAAAGAACTCAGGCGCTCACGCATTCCCATTGTGAAAGTCCGATGGGAAGGTAAACGAGGCGCGGAGTTTACTTGGGAACTCGAAAGCGACATGAAGGCAAAGTACCCACAGTTGTTTAATTAAGAAATTTTGTAGGCTTATAAATCAAGTGTTTTCGCACAACATATCCAAGTCTTAACAATTTTTACCCGTAAAAAGTTGTTTAATTTAGCGATTTTCAGAGAAAAACGTGGTAGATATGAAAGATGAAGAAATTGCTCAAATCTGAGTATGTTTGATCATCGCAATCAATCACCTGCTCAGATACCACTTGTAGGATCGGTTTTGACTCCGTTACGATTATGTTTAGTCACACACGTTCACGGATTCCGCACGACTCAGAGTCAACAAGTCAATACGGATATGTTATCCGCACGGATTGCCAACCGTGCGGTGAACATCAACAGCAACATTCATCTTTTTCTAACAAAAAATTCAGATTTCTCACAAGCGACTTCGAGTTAAGATTTGAAACTTTGTAGGCTTTTAGATCAGACAATTTCGCATATCATATCCAAAAATCAGCAATTCTCACACGTGATTCACGACCTAGTTACAGCTTTCAGCTTAATTTCGGGACGAAATTCCCTAAACAAGGGGAGGCTGTAACACCCCGTGTTTTCACAAGTGAAAGTCAAAGTCAAGGTCAAAGTCAACGACCGATTTCGCGCGACTTGACTCGTAGAAATGTTTTTATTTTAATTATATTATGTGGAGTAAGTGTCGTTCATTACAATAATCGAATCATGCTTACCATATTTCAATCGACTTACGACTGTGAATGATAGGAAGTAACAATGCGATAAAGTTAATCAAGCTATACTAATCGAATCGACATCGAATCGTAACTCGAACCGTGCATTTTACTTGCTGTTTATACGTGTGTGTGTGCCTTACGTGTTACCTGTGCATGTTTATTTTATTTTATTTTTATGTTATGTTGTGATAATCAAGCGAACTCAATCGAACTCGAAGTCTAACTCGAATGTAAACGAACCCGAACCCGAATTCCGAGTCGAACCATATAAGAAGTAGTTGGGACTAAAAGTAATTTGACTAGGAAACCCTATCGAATCTCTCACAAATCGAAACCGAAGCAACATCGCACCGAGCGCACCTATTCAGTCGACATCCGCACGGATGGCCAATCCGCACGGATTGCCAATCCGCACGGATTGCCAATCCGCACGGATTGCCAATCCGCACGCGTGACCAATCCAGGCGGATAGCCTATCCAGGTACGTGCCATCCGCACGGCTCACCCTTTCCCTTTTTGGCATCCTATAAATACACGGGTCACTCTCCAACTTTTCCACTTTTGGCAAGTGACGTCCGAACCGCACGCATTCTTCACTTTTTCTCAGATTTCTCTCAATCCAGGTAAGATCTTGCACTAATTCTTGTACATTCTTGATCACTACACAATTCTACACCTTTCTATCTTTCAAATCTTAACTTCCAACCATGAAATCACCTGGATTTGAGGTATTCTCGGGTGACGTCATCATGAAGTTCTTATGAACTTCAAGCTTGACCTCATTCCACCAAGAATAACTCAGATCTGAACGATTTCCATAAGTTTTCACAACAACTTTACCTAAATCTAAACTTTTCTAAGGATAAAAGAGTTGAAAGAAATAAACCTAAGTTCTCTCCTTCTTTTACCCTTAAAATCGGTACGAATCTGATCGGTTCTAGTGTTCTATTCGTTAATAGTGATGCACTAGTCCTAGATCTGGAATTCTACCGCAAGACACCTGATTTCGGGGTCAACCGGAATGACCGTTCTGAGTCGCCGACATGTCGAGTCAGGGTGGTTCCTGGCCGGCTTAGTCGTGCGAGTGAGAATACAACTCCAAGTGGTTGCCACGTAGTCAGAACGTCTCGATAAACGACAACAGAAACCAAGAGTAGACGAACGGAACAATCAGACCAGAGGCTGTCCGCACGGACTAGCCGTCCGCACGGACAAGCTGTCCGCACGGACTAGCTGTACGCACGGACAAGCTATACGGACGGGTTGTCACCCGGACGCACTACCCTTGGGACCCACTTTCCGAACAAGGTTTGAGTATCGACGAATGAGCGATCCGGACAGACGACCTCTGAATGGATTACTCTTCGGATCATGAGATACTAAGGCCTTGAACTAAATTCAAACAGTGTTCATCCGAACGGCCGAGTCGTCCGCACGGACAGGCTGTCCGGACAGATTGTCCCCGCCCGCGCGCACAGACTGTCCGCACGGATTACCATTGTCCGCACGGACTACCATCCGTACGGATTGTTGTCCGCGCGACCGGCTTGAAAGGTAGAAACACTTAAATGTTTTCTAAATGCTACAACGAAAACTTCAAAGCACAAGCCATCATACACAAACACATCCTTAGGAAGAAACAATCCACTTGAACACTTATCCGCACGAACAACTTGTCCGTACGGATAAGCCATCCGCACGCACAACTAGTCCGCACGGATTACCATCCGCACGTACAGCCCACGTGCACGGATAGCTTATCCTGATGGGTCACCATCCGCACGGATTACCATCCGCACGGATAGTTCACCCGCACGGATGACTTCCTCTCACGGATAGCTGCCCCGCACGATCAGCCATCCTAACCACTCTCACCTTGTACTGTTTTACGCGCCACTTATCGTTACGTTATCGAATCTATTCAAGCTAACCGTACTCGCTGTAAAGCGCTCCCTTCAATCCATTAATCGCTGTGAGTATACTCGAACCCTTTTTGCTTTAGCACTTTTGGGTGTTACATACGTTACGAATATTCAAACTACAACAATCACACTACTCAAGCTATTTTAACGCTAAACCATTTACGCATGTTATACGTGGCTTATGAATGCTTGTTTGTTATGTTTACACATGGAATGCTGTCTACCTGCCTTAGCAACGATAGTACTATAGTTTGGACTCAGCACCCATTCACACGGGGGTTGTTAAGGATCTTTTACTTGCATGGATTACGGTGGTAATCATGTATTGTGAACTGCCTCGGGCAGTCAACCCGCAGTCATTGGTATCGATGGATCTATGTCGATAACTAACGTGCTTCATTTCACTATGTGTACGTGCTGGTTATGCGTAAACAAATTCGAACTCTATATGCTATTATCAAACTTGTATGCTCACCTTTACATTTTATGTATTGACTTTATTTTAACGTTTTTGACAGGTGCTTAGGTTGCTTATATGCTTCTCGGGCTGTGATGAAATTGAAGCTAGGAACTGGAGTCCTAGAAACCAACGAATAAATTTGTTATGTTTAAATCTGAGTTGTCGGAACAGAATATTTGTCTTGATGCTTTGCCTGTAATAACTATTTAACTGTTTAAGTTACGGTATGGGACGTGATGTTTAATTAAATGGTAATGATAGTTGTTATGGAAACTTCTGGACAATCTGTTTCGCTCAGTGCCACGCCCCGATGATTCCGCCATCGGTTGGGGTGTGACAATGTCAGACACGATAACCTGAGGGGCTAGACACGAACACCACATGGTAACTTCTCGTGTCATTTTTTTCCAAACACGAACTTATTTATAGCATGTTAACACCATAAGACACAAACCTGTTGATTGAGGGCCAAGAATGTAATTATCAGATGTTGGCATGTGGCTGAGAGAGACTATGAGAGAGAGAAAATGTGAGACGCGATTTCAAAATTAGGGTTTTTTCAATTGTGAGGCCGCGAAGTATAACCCCCGCCCCACATCCTATTTATTTGTATAATAGTATTATTAACATGTCTTAACGAATGCTTAACATGTTAACAAGTCTTTGACTTGTTTAGACACAAAATTATCAGGCCTCATTGTGTCGACCTGTATGTTTAAGATACGAAACTTGTTAAGGTTGTGTAGGTTTGTGGTGTGTTATTGTGTCCGTGTCTGAAATTGCTAACCCTAACTCTACTCAAAATAAAATACATAACAATAATCTTAGAGATAAATTTTTATCTCAAATACCAAAAATAAAATACATAAAGAAAGAAATTATAATTATCAATTTTTTTGTAACTATGTACATGATTTTAATTAATCAAATTTTGTATAGTTATTTATGTACATGATTTTGATAAGTAATCAAATTTGTATAGTTTTGTGAACATGATTTTAAATAATATTTGTTCCAAATTCACAATGTTCTTGTATCGTCCAAACTATTTTCCTTTTGGAAAATATATTATTGTTATATTAATTTAAGAAATATTCCCTATTTATAGTATTTGTATCTGTTAGACTTTGTTTTGATGAAGTTATTTTATTTTATCTGTTTATGACTTATTGACTTCTTAATAAGAAATGAATTTTTGTGAAATGGTGTGGGTAATAATGTGAAAATAAGTTTTTAAGGCATTGAAAAGGAGAAATAAAAAAGTCACATGGTTATGACTTTTCCAAAAAGCATATAAAAAGGTTAAAAAGTTAATAAGAAGAAATGGAAAATAAGTTATGGGTTCGATTCCTACAATGAGGGTTTTTCTCATCTTTATTGGGTTTCATCCTGAATTGGTGTATAGGCATTGCCTAGTGAAGATGAATATGATCGGGTGATTCTGCTGATGGCACAATGATACTTCGATTGTCTATCAGTGATCCAAATTTGCCATTCAAAAATAAAAAAAGAGCCATTCAAAAAAAAAAAAAAAGAGAGAAATGGAAAAGCTTGTCCAATCATAACATGTCGTTAGTATAATCTCTATAAATAGTCCCTATTTATAGGATTTGTATCAACGGAAAGTTCCATCGAGTCAATGACGGATCCAGAATTTTTTTGACAGGGGCACAAAATAGTTAGATTATAAAAAGGTGGGTCAAAACAAATCGTTTAAAAATGAGTGGGGTAAAACCACCTCATACTTATCCAATTAATGATGTCGTTGTAACTTTTGAATTTTGCAACCCATACAGATTAACTTTTTCTTTGCCAATATATACATATAGGAATTATTGTCGGTTAATATTCTTTCTAAAACATTTATATTTATCTTCTTACTAAAATATTTCATACCTTAATTACATTTTTAAAAGAGAGAGTACTTCTAAAAATAAACAAATAATTTTATATTGAATAAGGTAATAATCGAATATTACAGTTAATCAAAATGAATACCAAAAAAACAATAAATCATTTATAGTTGAAACGACGAAAATAAAAGGGTAAAATATCATCTATTGCTGTGCAATAATATATTAACCGTAAATAAATTAAAAAGTCATCTTCTTCACCTCCAAACACAAACACCACCATGGACTTCTTGGAGAAGCGAAAGCGAAAACTTGAAGAAAACGACGTCGTACCTCCACCTCGTGACTTTCTCCACAAAGTCATCAAAACTCTCACACACAAACAACTCTCAGATATCGTTCTAACCGCCTCCCTCCGCCATGCAGACGTACTTAAAGCTGTCCAATCAATCACGGATACAAGTCGTAGCCTCCTCATACGCGGCCTTACCGAGAAAACAACATCTGAAACACTCCGTCAGTATTTCGCAACCTATGGTGATCTCGATCATGCATTTGTAGTTACTACCATGGGCAAGGGTTTCGGATATGTAATGTATAAGCATGAAGATGGCGCCATTAGGGCTTTAAAGGAACCATACAAGTTAATTGATGGCAGTAGCGCTTTTGTTCAACTTTCTTCATTAGCATTTATGGATGGTGGTATGTTTGGTTATGGTGGTGTAGGACAAGGGCCCTCGGTGGGGCATTCGCAGCCCTTACATTCGAATTCGGATGGCTTGTCTTCGCATGGTATCAAAGCAAGTGCCACAACTGTTCCAGGATCATCAGGTGGTGTAGGACAAGGGCCCTCGGTTCTGAATTCGCAGCCCTTACATTCGAATTCGGCTGGCTTGCCTTCATATGGTATCAAAGCAAGTGCCACAACTGTTCCAGGATCATCAGGTGGTGTAGGACAAGGGCCCTCGGTTCTGAATTCGCAGCCCTTACATTCGAATTCGGCTGGCTTGCCTTCATATGGTATCAAAGCAAGTGCCACAACTGTTCCAGGATCATCAGGTGGTGTAGGACAAGGGCCCTCGGTTCTGAATTCGCAGCCCTTACATTCGAATTCGGCTGGCTTGCCTTCATATGGTATCAAAGCAAGTGCCACAACTGTTCCAGGATCATCAGGTGGTGTAGGACAAGGGCCCTCGGTTCTGAATTCGCAGCCCTTACATTCGAATTCGGCTGGCTTGCCTTCATATGGTATCAAAGCAAGTGCCACAACTGTTCCAGGATCATCAGAGAACAAGAAAAGTTCAATGCAGGGTTCTTTTTTTGATGGTGGAGGATATAATGGTAACAGTGCAGCTGCATTTTCAGTTGCTACAACGGCTGCAGTTCATGTTCAAGGATTAGGTGATAGGGTGAAGCGAGAGGTAGTGAATTCGAACAAGGAAAGTTCAATAAGCAGGGATTTAGGTTTGATATATGGTGTTGGAAAACCTAGTAGTGTTTCTGCATATAGCGGTAATTTTGGTGGATCGGGATTACCTGGAGGACCTGGTGGTGGAGGACAAGGATTGCGGTTAGAGCATTCGCATAGTGTCAATGGTAACGACGTAGCTTCATGGTCAAGCACTACAACTTCTGAAGTTCCTGTTCAAGGATCAGTTTATAGAGTTGAGCGAAAAGTGAAGAGGGAAGTCAAGCAAGAGATGGTAGATACAACTGCTAAAGTTCAAGGATCAGATGAAAGGGTAAAGCGAGAAGTGAAGCGAAAAGTGAAGCGAAAGGTGGTAGATACAACTGCTAAAGTTAAAGGATCAGATGAAAGGGTAAAGCGAGAGGTAAAGCAAGAGGTGGTAGATACAACTGCTAAAGTTCAAGGATCAGATGAAAGGGTAAAGCGAGAAGTAAAGCAAGAGGTGATAGATACAACTGCTATAGTTCAAGTACACGGATCAGGTGAGAGGGTGAAGCGAGAGGTAAAGCAAGAGGTGATAGATACAACTGCTATAGTTCAAGTACACGGATCAGGTGAAATGGTGAGGCGAGAGGTGGTGAACACAAACCAGCAAAGTGAAGCAATGGTGGTGTGGGACGGACGTGATCAGTCTATGGGAATGAGTTCTGGAGATTACTATTGTTTGTCATCTGATTCTGATGACTAATTATTCCAGCAGCAACATAAAAGGTATCTCGCAAGTCGTGACTTTATAAGTGTGGTATTTTTTTTGCTTTTGTTTGTTGCAATGCACATATATATTCATTCTTACACACAAGAACATTGCTTTTGTCATCTGCTTTTGTCCTTGAGGTGTGAGGATGTCTATGGCTCTATGTGTAACACATTAGTTAAGATAAATAGGTATTTTAAGGCTCATCAGATTTAGAGGCAATGCTTACTTATCTTGCTTTTAGGACACATAGCAGGTTTGCCTCTGCGTTCGTGCTTTTATATGTAAAGGATTACTATTTTTATTGCAACTTTTATGTTTGTATGACCTTTTATTGTTCTTCGAACCTTAAAATTTCATCTTCTAGTTTGGTTTATGCTTATTACCTGTATTTGTGTAATTAATGTTTGCTGAGAAGAGTTATGTTTTTTTAAGTCTTTGTGTTAATGATAATTTAAAAGCTGTGACATGATGGTTATGAGTGAATCTATGTTTTGTTCAGGTGTCTGGGATGTGGTTGACTTTTGTGCTTCTGGTGGTTTCATGCATGCAGCAAATGTGAAAACTGCAGCTTCAATATGTCTTTATTGCAAGTACTTCTAGTTTATGCAAAGTTTTTTGTGAAGATGCACAATCACACTTTTTATTTAATGAATATTTCATCAAACTACATGGTGAATTGCAGTTTATTTAGTAATCAATTAGACTTTCTTAGTCCCTTGATGAAAGTTAAATTATGTTTATATGTGTTGTTAATCTTTTGATGGATGGTTGTAATCAGGGGTGTGAATTCTAACATGATACAAACAAACTTAATGAACCTCGGTCAGTTTTGGGTCGAACCCGCCACAAACATGTTTAACTAAATGGGTCGTGTTTGGACTCGTTTATGTTATAGAAAAGTGAAATGAAATGTGTTTTGAGTTATACTAAAACTAATTGGGTATTATGCCAAAAAAATTTAAAAAATAAAAGAGAAATGAGCATTGAATTTTTATAATTTAATGTTTAAACATAATTATTTTCATGTACATATGCAATTTTTGCTGTAAATTTGTGATTTAAGAGTATTAATATGCAAAAAAAACTAATCGGGTTAATGGCATTTTATTGTCCACCCATGAAGTCTTGTCGTGTTCATGTACGACCAATTTTGTGTAAAGATATTAACCCTAACTCGCACATACTTAAAATCATGTGGTATTTACCCATTAGATTTGCAAATACGAGTAATATCCGGTGACGTAGTAACAATATAAACTATCAGTTACTCCAATTCAAATGAACGTTTTTTAGTGTCTTCCTAATTGTTCTTGTTCATTATCTCTAATTTTTATTTACAAAATCGTCATGTTTCATAACATAGTTATAATCGTGTCGATTGTATGTTGTACACTTCGAACATCGCTTCACAGGTATTGTGTTCTTTTCATTTATACTATAACTATTTCCTCAAAGAATCAGCTTAACATTACAAAACTCTTGCAAATCAATCAACATTGCTGTGTTCCATCTACGATATCAAAATTTTCGATAATCCTGCAACAAAACCGCATACAAGATCTCATTCCACGTGTCAGGGACTCCGGGTAAACACCAATGAATGCAATCAGCAAAGTTTTTCGGATCCGATCTTTGTTCTTTTGTCAACAGTTTTCCTTTCCTTTCACCATAAATAGACGCGTGACCATCTTTTCTGTATTCCGACAGTTGAGTAATGTTTAGTACTCTAACATTAACTCGCAACCGTCCCAAAACTTCTTTAACGATTCCCATAATATCAAGATTTGAACCAGTGCCCCAATACGGTCCTTGTATAGGTTGTGACTCGCCGAAACAGTTGCCTCCGTCTCCAGTCTTCCATTCCCAGTTCCTGTAGTTGTTAGATCTTGTTATTAGCATTAACGACACAGGTCGCGAAAAGGGTAATATGGTAAATTACTTACCACAAGTGTGTTGGAGACATGGTCATGAAAAACACTTTCTGATCATGAGTATTGATGCTGGTTTCTATCCAGTTTGCCCATGTTTCCATTGCTATCCTGTATGCTTTGGTTACATTGTACTCCTGGACATTCTTGAGGTTCCCATACCTAGAATGTTTGATCTTTGAGGTGTGGATTTCATATATTGTTCATTGAACGCTTCGTATTTTGTTTAAATTGTAAACTCAGAGTTTCGTATTTGAGTTGACTTTCATTTTCGTCCGGTTATGCCAGTCAAGGCCAAATTTCAAATTTATACTATTTCCGTCCCTGACGTTCTTGAAACATATCAATTCCGTCCAAAAAACTAAGGTTGAATCAAATAATTGGACAAACCACAGGGACGAAAATGACAGTTAACTCATTTTTTTTGGACAAAACTAGCATGTTTCAAGAATATTAGGGACGGAAATGATACAAATTTGAAATTCGGCCTGAATTGACATAATTGAACAAACATAGGGACGAAATGACAATTAACTCTTCATATTTTGTTTTAAACTTGTTACACATATACTTTTTTAAAATTTAAAATTATTTATGACGTCATCCAGTTCTTAAAACTGGTCTGACAATAGTAGGGCAGCCAATTCGATAACCAATGCATTTATGAAAACATTGCGGTTTAGGATGAAGAACTTACGTGGCATTAATCGTCGGTTTATACATCCACCACACGTAGCTTTCGAAGACCAAAATATCGACTCCTTCCCATTGTTTGCTGTGGTTGGATATCGAGTCTAGCCTGACTAGCCGTTTCAATACAGTATGGTTCGTTGCATGATCCGAAATAGACTCAACTAGGAAAGGAGCCCAGTAGTACTCAATAGATGCATTGTATTCCTAACATTCAGAAACAACAAAAAATGGGTATTCTGGGAGATTATAACAGAAATATGTGACCATATAATGATGGAATTAAATATTGTAAAAATATACTTGCAAAAGATACTACCTCAGCTCTGAAAATCTTTCTTGGAGGTACCCTTTTAAGAGATTTCTTGCCCTCAGGAATTACAGATTGGACCAAACACACCATTGAGTCAAACATGCCTCTTTGTACCGAGTCCCCTACAAACATGAGTCTTTTATCCCTCAAAATTTCCAACAATTTCAAAGCATTAAACCTGCCAAAACCATAAATTCATCCATGATTAGGGATGGCAAACGAACCCCAGTTTGATGGGTAAACCCGAAACACTCGGGATGAGTAATGGGACGGGTATACCAGTACCTATGAGGTTAGTTTAAAATTTTTCGAGAATATGGGACAGGTATGTGGTATGGTATTAGGTGATAGACGACATGATTACTCGAGACAAACATACCCGTTTACCCGAACCATACCCATAAACATTTTCAATCGTTTTTATTTTTTTTTATTTGCTCTTGGGTGAGAGAGTAATCTACCAATCCACTAATTTTTAGTTTTCATATCTAATTCCCTTGAGTAATAAAACTATAATTAAAATAGTAAGAAATGTATTTGAAAATCTTTACAAGTAGTTTTTAACAAATAAGGGGTATACCCGATACTAGATGGGTCTTGGGTTGCGTATGAGATACAGTTTTACAATTAGGTGTGGAACTAAGATTACCAATACCCATCCCAAACCCGTTCTTTGACATAACCATGGTATGAATCTATGATTTATGAACATCAATCAAGAAAAATAATCAAATAAAAATCTGTTTTAACTTTGACTTTAGACTTTGACCTTGGTAAATTGCACCCATCAGGTTGCCATTTCCAGTTCTGATAATATGAATCAGGCCTCCCATTTTTCAGGCAAGTCACTTGCTTAACCAAAAGTGGACAACTTTCTTCTGTGTAGAGTGGGTGAGACACATTGTCCCAAACCCATTTCCCTTCAAAGATATTGCACCCTTTTTCAATAATTTCGTCGTTAGAAACACGAACAGGCCGTCTCACCACCCGATATCCACCACCCGGCTGCCAAAAAAACGAGCGGCTGTGGTGGCTGTTTTTCAAATTTTCAAGAACAATTCGCAGAGACGCGATAAAAAGAAGCGACACAAGCGCAGCTGGGAAGATGAACTGGTTCCGGCGATCGGTGGAGGGTAAAATTGTCATTTTGAGGGTGGTTGGTTAAGTGCATGAATGGAATGTAGTGTGGTTATATTTGTGTCAATAAGAAGTGAGATAGTTGCATTGGGTTGCAAGCAATAGAGATAACAACTTCATGCAACAACCGGTTGGTGATTAGTAAGACTTCAAGTATGGTGTTTGTATGTGTTAATGAGGTTTGTTCAATAAAGTATATTTGTTGTATATTATTATTACTATATTTTTGTGGAATAAATATAGCCATCGGAGGTGATAGCTTTGCTTCCTCTGACTGGTAGATAAGTAGTAACGTAAACTTTTGTCAAGTAATGTTCAAGTCAAACTTTGTCAAGTTCGAATGTGGTCTCACTCGAAGCAGTCTCTCTATCCTACAGGGTAGAGGTAAGGTTGTCTACATCTTATCCTCCTCAGACCCTATCTTATCTTTGCTTGTGGGATTTACTGAGTATGATGATGATGATTATGATGATGTCAAGTTCGAATGGCAATATGATGTAAAAACTTGACATCTTGAATTGAATTTAACTATCCTTCGGAAATTTGTCGGTAAATGGGGTCATGGGTGATTTTTCACCTACAGATCCGAGACATTTTGTATCGATGGATCTGTTAGAAGTATTAATGTTACTTAAATATTATTAAACTTTAGTTATGTTCCATTATTCGAACATGTATGTAATTATGATATGTAATTAGGATATTAAATCATATAGTTAGGATGATAAGCGGATTAGAAGTATAAGCGGGTTAACCAAACTGCCAAGGCAGTTACCCGCCAAAATTAACCGCCAATATGTAAGTTTATATAGTTATTTGCCGGGAAACATTACCGGTTATCAAGACAATTTCTTGTTACCGAGATTGTCCATTCAATTCTCTCTATATTATCTCTGCAAATTCTTCAACTTGTTCGTTATTCGATATTCACATCAACATGTCTGCATATCGTACAAAACCTTCCGCTGCAAATGCATACTATGATCCGATTGTACAACATGATGATCCGGTTGCCCAACATAGTGGTATCAGAGCCACTTCAGGGAATCGATCAGAAATCAAACCAAACTCTACCACTCTTCCTTGCCAACACTGCACCGACGAAAAAAATGAAAGAAACAAGCGAATCCCTCGCATACGACTTTGTTACTATTGTCACTTACCGGGTCACCAAATCTACAACTGTAAGGCCAAAGATAATGATGAAGCGACGCAACTGTTAAAGCAGGCTATCAACGCTGGGATTAGACGACAGGAAGAAGATGTGCACTGCCAAGATGAAATGATTGTCACCGGCACCGAAGGTGGACAATGGGCAGGAATATGGTACGTTAATCCGACGTTCAATCATCATTTTACGGGCAATATTAATGTTTTCAAAAGGGTGAAACATATTATGGGTGTAGAGACAAGATCGGGTATGAATAATTTTCTGTTTATAAGAGGGGTAGGATCGGTTGAATTGAAAACAGGGAATGAAACACTGAACGTACAAAGTGTTTTTTATTCACCGGAGATCGACCGGAATGTACTCAGCCTTGATCAGTTAACGCTACAAGGCTTTACGGTCAGAAAATCTGGTGATAAATGTAAAATATATCCCATGTTTTCAACTCCGGTGATAAATTCAATAAATGATGCAACTGGTCTAACGAAAGAAGAAGAGTTGGGTGCGAATGAGAAACGCAGACTGCAAGAACAAGGAAATGTTGATGACAAATTCAAGGAAGAATATCTGAATTCATATTTCGAAACTTTAAATGTTTCGAATGAAGACGAAAATGATTGGAATTTGCTGATTTTAAGAGCATTAGAATTCCACGAATTTGCAGATTGTAAAGCATTAATAAACATGCTTGATGATAGAGAATACGTATTTAAGTACAAGGTTGATCTTCAAAAGAAATTTGAAGAAATGGTTCGATGGTTCCTGCATGTATACATGGGAATAACATCTAGACCAGTCCCTCCTTACTCACCGAGTCAAAAGAAGATTGACTTGTTAAGTTTGTTTATCCTGGTTGCAAGAGACGGCGGGTACCGAGACGTCACTACCGACAACACATGGCCAATTATAGCAAAAGACATAGGATTTGAATACCAAGATGGAGATTACATGAGGATCATATATGCCATGTATCTCGATGTTCTGGAATACTATTACAAATTCAAATCGGTGCAAGAAGATGTGCATGTGAAGGAGATGGTGAATGATGGTGCTGAACCCTCATGAGGCCGTCACAGAAAGACAAAGAGTGCAGGAAATGTTTACAATGATGCTGCAGGTGATGATCACAACGATGCTGATACAACACAATTTGCACTGTTTGCTGGGAAAGGATGGGAGGATGACTGGAACGTACACAAGAAGAGGAAGCGGTTTAATTTCAACCACATGAAGAAAGCGGTAGAAGATGCTAATCGAAGTGTCATGTAACAAGGCTCTAACATAACCAAAGTTTAAGGGGGTTGTGTTAGAAGTATTAATGTTACTTAAATATTATTAAACTTTAGTTATGTTCCATTATTCGAACATGTATGTAATTATGATATGTCATTAGGATATTAAATCATATAGTTAGGATGATAAGCGGATTAGAAGTATAAGCGGGTTAACCAAACTGCCAAGGCAGTTACCCGCCAAAATTAACCGCCAATATGTAAGTTTATATAGTTATTTGCCGGGAAACATTACCGGTTATCAAGACAATTTCTTGTTACCGAGATTGTCCATTCAATTCTCTCTATATTCTCTCTGCAAATTCTTCAACTTGTTCGTTGTTCGATATTCACATCAACATGTCTGCATATCATACAAAACCTTCCGCTGCAAATGCATATTATGATCCGATTGTACAACATGATGATCCGGTTGCCCAACAGGATCAGTAATGGTATGTTCACCGACGAATATTTTCACCGATGGACAGTGAATGATTGCCGACGGCGATTACTACTTTTGTATTTTATGTGGGAGTTTCTCTTCCATGTCGGAAATGCATCTATTATTTCCGACATATTAGTGATCGGGGCATGTTTTTTTTTTTGAAATTGACCAATTCTTCGTTGATCTGTCGATGTTTGTCTACCGGTAATAATTTTATCACTGAAAGTCAATTTGCTAGTCGATGTTTGTTTACCTATTATTTAAAAGTCTATATAAGCAAACTTACAACTCTTATTGTTGTTTTAGGGGCGTGGCACCTCGGACTCTCATTATTGTAGCAACGTCAAGTTCATCATTAGACTACACGTACAGTCTACACAATCTAACATATTTATATTAGATACTTTTGAAAAAGACTCATCAAGATACTAAACTAAGTAGATGTCTGACCTAAAAGTTACTCAAGCCCGTGTTGGCTCGTTTTACAGCCAACATTATGAATGAAAGATGATGTCGGATATGTAAGATGAAGTACACCAACATTGTACTATCTAGTACGTGTAAAACGAGGTTCAAGTTTTGTAACACAAGTCGTGTCACTCAATTTTATATAAGCGTTTACTCAAATTTAACAATTAATCTAGTCATTGATGTCATAAACCCCATCACACCTAAGTTTCTCAGGCAATAAGTGATCCGAATCTTAAAACACAAAAACAATGTTGAGATAACTTTAGTTGTTGTACAATAGGCAATAGGTAGGCCTATGCATAAATACAAGTATACAAGTATAAGGTAGTTGTGTCGCATAAAACAATGAGGTTTGCTATTTGGCTTCTTAATTATGATACTACATATTGTTCGGATCTTGATTGTATGATCTTAGGATTTTTTTAAACAAAAATGTGTCATCTTGGTATAAAAGTATTGAAGTACATTTCGTAATGTTTGCAACACAATCAAAGTTATTAATAACCTAATTTAGCGATCTAAATCTTTATCAATTGCATTATACTAGGTTAGAACCCCGTCTATTACACGGGTTGAATAAATAAATATTATCGTAAAGAAATAGTTTTAAGAAATATAATATCATTAATTTGTTGCTTATAATTATTATGAGATTTATAAATAACTAAGCAGGTTAGTACTTTTTTACTAATATATAAGTGAGTGATACGTAACATTCTTTGGAAACCCGTATATTACAAAGGCTGAATATAAAAAAATTATGTAAATTATAAACTTTTTTAATTAGTTATTACATGTTTATTACAAACCCGTGTATTACATGGGTTGACATTATTTGGAATCGTTAATTAGTTAATTATTAAAAAGGGATAAATGTCTAATTATATAACTATAAATGGGTGAGGGTATTGACACCCCCCCCCCCCCCGAGGTGGCATATAGGGCAATAAGGGGCGTATATAGTGTGAAAGCAATTAATGTGCCAGAAAAAGTGTTTTGATAAGCCTCTCATTGCCCTATGAGAGGCATATAAGGTTGTGGTAGTTGGAGCATTAAACCCTATACGCCTCTCATTGAGCAATGAGAGGCTTATCGGCACGACTTTTGATGATTTTAAGGTATAATTACTGACATGAAAGGAGTTCAGTCTGAAAAAGCGTGAAAGTGACCCATATGACCCTTACCGACCTATACGACCCTTATCGAGAAAAAATGTTTGTTTACCCAAGCATACGGGATTTATGGCTTCCAAATTTTTTCAAACTCGCAAAATTCCGACTGAACTCCTGAAGATTCTTAACTAAAAAATTTGGTTGAGACCGTGAAGCATAAAGATGTCGTTTTGGGGCATTGGTAATATTTTTGGCGAAGATTCGAACCAGTCATACGTCTCCGAAAGCGTTTGGTTATCCGGCGTTGATCGAGGTGAGGAGGAGGTTGTGTCCGTGCCTCGTTGTGATGACGGGGGTGTGCGACCCACGTTACCTGACTTGAACCAGGTGTTTATAGATGAAGGGGAACCATCTTACAATATTGCCCAAAGTTATCCGCGACACGAATACGGGACTTACCATTCGTATACGGAAAACAAACACAAGTTAGAGTATGAGGAAGGTGCTAAGGAGTATGAGAAAAATGATAAAGAAGTCGAAGAAGGTGCTAATGACTTTGAGGAAAATGATAACGAAGTCGAGGAATGTGCTAAGGACTTTGAGGAAAATGATAACGAAATCGAGAAAGGTGTAATGTACTTTGAGGAGGATGTTGACGACGACGAACCTGCTAATGAGGAAGGTGTTCACGACGACGAGCGTGCTAACGAGGAACCTGCTAACGAGGAAGGTGCTAATGACGAGAAAAAAACAAAAAAGGTATGACATAACCGTCAATTACGTGTTATTCGTGTTACATAATGTTGATATAATTTTTAGAGTGGATAAAATGATTTTGTATACGTGTTATTCGTATGTATATAATTTTTATTAGGTAGGAGAAATCTAGAAAATGTTTGACCCATCCCGACCTTAACCCGAACCCGAACCCGACCCGACCCGAAATTGTGTCATACATATTAACCCGATTTCGTTATCATTTTGGTGAAATATTATATATGTTCTGGTGAAATATTTTGTTAAAAATAGATTACTTAGGCTTGTAAATTAACCGAACGAACACGAACGAGGCATGTATACTGATTATTTCACAGAAAATGTATGACACGAAATTTCATACAAACCCTAAAATGTGTCATACATATTAACCCGAACCCGATGTTGAACCCGAGTTTTTTTATTGTTTTTTTGACAAATTAATATATTAATTTCATTTATGTGGATTTCTAATGAACCTTTTTTTTTTTTTTTTGAGGTATTTGGGTCACTTGAAGAATTGAAGAATTGGGTATACAAAAGAGAAGTTGCGAAAGGTTACGTCATTGTCACCCAACGAACGAGGAAAAAAGGCGAAGGTGCGTCAGCAAGGACAGTGAAGATATGGTTGCAATCGATCGTGGCGGCGAACACAAAAGTAAAGCATCCGTTCAGCGTTACGGTAGCAAAAAGGTCGGCTGTCCTTTTAGTCTGATAGGGAAACTAGACTCAAGTAGTGGTAGTTGGAGCCTTGTGGAGAAGAAAAACATTCACACCCATGAGCCTGCTGAATTTCTCGAGGGCCACGCGTTTGCTAGAAGGCTGACCCCGGACGAAGAATCACTGGTGGAGAGACTTTATATGCAAGACATGGAGCCTACAAATATACATTTAACCATAAGAAATCAGTACCCACATAGCGTGTGCATTCTACAAGATGTACAAAACGTGATTAAAAAGATTAAACGAAAAATGTACGGCGATCGAACTCCAATGCAGATATTGGAGAGCATGTTGCAAGAAGAAAGGTACGTTTATTTCACCAGAGTGAATCCCTCCACAAACGCGGTCGAGGAGGTTTTTTTCGTTCATCCGGACTCGTACAACATGTGGCGTGCATTCCCACATGTGTTGATGATTGATGCTACCTACAAGACGAATGAGTATAAGCTTCCGTTCATTCAAGTTGTGGGTGTGACATCGACACACAAGTCTTTTTGTGTGGCTCATGCGTTTGTCTCTAAAGAAAAAAAAAGATAACTTCTTATGGGTCCTGGAGAAGCTCAAAGAATTGTTGGTAGATTGCATGGAGCCACGTGTAATTGTAACAGATAGGGATCAAGCTTTGATGAATGCTTGCGATAAAGTATTCCCAAAAGCTTCCAAATTGCTATGTAGGTGGCACATCTCACAGAATATTCTAAAACACTGTCGGGCAAAATTTACGGATGAAGACTGGAAAATATTCAAGCTTTCTTGGTCTCGACTGTGTAATTCTCCCATTCCAACGATATACAATTATAACTTTCAGCGGCTTTTCAATCGACTGGTTAACGACGGACGATCAGGTACATATTATATTAGTTTACATACATTCATGCATACATATATACATACAAACATTACAAATCATTGTATTCAATTTTTTTTCCAGATGTTCTGGATTATTTGTATGATGTGTGGCTGAAAGATTATAAAGAAAAGTTCGTTTCAGCTTGGACTAAGACAGTCCCCAATTTTGGTCAACATACAACCAACAGAGTTGAAAGCCAGCATTCTAAGTTTAAGAGATACATTAAAGGGCCAAACAACTCGCTCCATAGACTTGTGTGTCATGTTGGCAAAGTTGTAGAGTCACAAAAGATACAAATAAAACTTAGTTTTCAGGAGAGCAGGTCCGTGCAAATGGGGGACCACAGATTTCTATTTTTTGACAACCTAAGCGGTAATGTTTCCCAAAAAGCCTTAGAGTTATTGGTTGTCGAGTGGAAGAAGCTAAATGCGTTGAGGGCAGGAGGGGGGACTTGTGGCCACCAGCTTTCTACGGGTTGTGGGTTGCCATGTGCTTGTCAGATGGAGTGGTGGGAAAATACAGGTAACATAACAACTATAACATATGCTTCGATCCATAGAATATAATCATCATTATACTTCATGTTTTAACAATGATTCTTGAAAAACAGGTTGCAAAATTCCACTTGCCGCGATAGATAAATTCTGGACAAAACTTGATTTTTCGACAGAAGAACTTAATCAAGACGAGTGTAATATTCAGGCGGAAATGGATAACCTCACACAGCAACTACATACGCAGCCACCTCTAGTGGTAAAAAGTATGTTGTCGAAGATGAAAGCGGTGTTGAATCCAAGTATGACTGACCATCAACCGCCTGAGGTACAACAAGATACTAGGGGCCGCCCAACTACGAAAGTAAAACAACAAAAGAATAAAGATAAACAACCTGAATCACAGAGGAACGACTACACTCAAAAGCCAAATGTGCGACGTAGTCGTTCAAAGAAAACCAAAGAAGAAAAAAATACACTTCCAATTATAGATAAAGACTTTCCACGGTTGGCCGGGCACAGGTACATACGTATATACATACATATATTTAGAATTCTTTTTCAATTTTTTATTTTTTAATATTTTTTAGTTTTTTATTTTTTTGCCAATTATAGGTACAAAAACGTGATCGAGCGTTTTAAGGATTGGCTTCCATCTAGCTATCGGAGATACATAACGCATATCGAAGATCCCCAGCCGGACGGTAACTGTGGGTTTCGATCCATAGCTATGGGTTTGGGGTATGACCAGAAAGAGTGGAAGTGGGTCCGCCAAGAGCTACTCGACGAGATGTTCATTAACAGAATGCGTTGGGGGCATATACTCGAATCATTGGACAAGGGATGTTACGATAATGTGTATCGATCGATAAATTGGTTAAATGTTGAACCTGCACCTATGGCATGCTGGATGTGGTTGCCCTACACAGGGTTATTGGTGGCTCAAAAATTTGGGGTGATTGTTCAACATTTAAGCAACGGTGTTTGTCAAACTTACTTCCCGATGTTCGATGGACCGCAGGTTTACCCGAACCATTCCATTTTAACGATTGCTTATGTCGAAGATAGCCATTTCATCATGGTTAAGTTACCGGATGATAGCCCGATGCCAGTACCAAATGGACTTTGGAATATATACCGAAGTATGGAAGCTATGGAATGGGAGACAATGTACATGTCTCGTATTGCACAGGGTAGGGCGTTACTACGTAGTAATAGAACTCGACAAAAAGAAGTTATTGACTTGTGTTAGGTGTAGCATCCGTGAAACATAGTGTACGCAACGAACTTATTAATGTTTCTCTTTATTATAATTTAAATATATTGTAACATCCGTCAAATATAGTGTACGCAACAATTTTTTTATAATTTTTTTTTAATTAAAGTGCTTCATTTAAAAGAAAAGAGTACAAAATAAAAGAAAACTGTTGTTTTAAAGGGATTTAAAATTGTTGACTCAAACTAAAAATGATATCTGTTTTTTTAATAAAAGGAATTAATTTTAATATAAATAAATGAATTACACAAATAAAAAAGGGAGGGGTCCTTCTGTATCGGACCGGCCTCCCCCAGGTTTCGAACTCGCACCCTTCGCATAGAACACACAAGCATTAACCAGTTTATCCTCCTGTACAGGAGCTGATAAATTGGTTATAGTATATCCTTTATACACTTCATAAGCCCCTTATTGATTCAAAAATCTATCCGCCCCTTATTGCCCTATACGCCCCTCATTGATTCAAAAAAGGGAGGGGTCCTTCTGTATCGGATTCGAACTCGCACATTTCGCATAGAACACACAAGCCTTAACCAGTTTATCCTCCTGTACAGGAGCTGATGAATTGGTTATAGTATATCCTTTATAGACTTCATACGCTTTAAACCCAACAACTCCTATAAGTTGCTCATTGAACCATACGGCCCTCATTGAACACAAACACTTTCCCAACTTCAATAAAGGGGTAAACTAGATCTAAAATTTGAAAACTCACACACTAAAACACCAAGAACACACACACACGCTCTGGACCACACGATTTTCACAAGACAAACTCTGGACCACACGATGAAGGTTAGTTTGTATTCCAAATTTTATTGCTTAATCTTCAACCATTTTTTATTTTTTGGTTTTATTTCCGCCATTTGTGGTGGTGTTGGGTTTGACGGTGGTGTTGGGTTTGATGGTGGTGGGGGATTGACTGTGGTGGGGAATGACGGCGGTGAGGGATTGACTTTGGTGGGGAATGACGGCGGTGGTGATTGACGGCAGTGGTGGTGGTAGTGGTGGTGGTGGTGGTGGTGGTGGTGGCTGTGGTGGTGGCTGTGGTGGTGGTGGTTGTGGTGGTGGTGCTGGTTGTGGTGGTGGTGGTGGTGGTTGTGGTGGTGGGGATTGACGGCTGTGGTGGTGGTGATTGTTGTGGTGGTGGTTCGGCGGGTGTGGTGGTGGCTGTGGTGGTGGTGGCTGTTGTTGTGGTGGTGGTTAGGCGGGTGTGGTGGTAGTGGCTGTGGTGGTAGTGGTGGTGGTGGTGGTGGTGGTGGTGGTTAGGCGGGTGTGGTGGTGGTTGTGGTGGTAGTGGTGGTGGTGTTGGTGGTGGTTAGGCGGGTGTGGTGGTGGCTGTGGTGGTAGTGGTGGTGGTGGTGGTGGTTAGGCGGGTGTGGTGGTAGCGTAACCCTACCCGACCCCCGGCCCGACACGTTTGCCGGGTCTAGACTTATATCATCGTTGTTTTTTAAATGTGCATATGTTATTTTTATTATTATATTTATTATTTTTAACAATATATTTTCAGATGTCGGGTCTAATGCTATAATTGTATGTTTTATTAACAGGATATCGAAAGTCGGTATTTTGACGGTGGTGGTAGCGTAATCCTTATGGAGAAGTACACTGCGTTCATATTTCAGATTCAAACGCTTAACTGCGTTCGTACTCCAGATTCATGCACTGGAACGTCCACCAACGACAATGCTTCTGCACCCACAGTCTGTGACGGTGGAAGTAGATATTTACCGGTGACTATGAGGGTGAACTGGAATGTTCTTCCACCTCCACCAACGACAATGCTTCTGCATCAGCAACCTCAAGGGAGAACTCCTTCTGTACGGATTGGTTCTTCATGCTGTGGAAACGGTTACTGAGATATCTTCTGTAACAACGAGGGAGCACCAGATCAGGTCGGAGGTTCTTCATGTGGTAATGGGGAAGCGGAAAGCACGTTTACCGTGGAACGCATCCTTAAACTTGATAGCAACAATATGGTGACCGAATAGAGATCTGAATAACCGATACAGTTTGCAAGAATTTAAGAATATGTAACAGTTAGCGATTTAGGGTTTAGGGTTTAGTCGTTACATTTTGTATTAAAATGACATGTTTTGTGTATTAATATAAAACGATGTTTCGTGTATTTATTGCGTTATGGTTAATAAATGACAGTCATAATAATAATTGATAAATAAAAAATTTGACATTTTATAATACACAAAATTCATTTCATAAAATATCGTCATGGGTCAAAGACCGTACTCGACCCCCGACCCGACCCGTTTGCCGGGACTAGATATAACATCATTTTTTTTTAAATGTGCATATGTTTTATTATTATTATTATCATTATTATCATAATTATTATTATTATTATTTGTTATAATTATTATTATTATTATTATTATTTATTACTGTTGTTATTATTACTATTATTATTATTATTATTATTATTGCTAAGTTAACGGGATGATTGTCCGATGTCGGTACGAAATGGACTTTGAAATACCTCACCGACGTATAGAAGCTATGAATGGGTGACAATGTACATGTATCGTATTACACAGGATAGGGCGTTAGTAGATAGTAATAGAACTTCACGAAAAAGAATTTGTTAACTTGGCAAAGGTGTAACATCCGTGAAATATAGTGTATGCAATAATTTTTTTAAAAAATATATTAATTAGGGTGTTTTATAACATAAAAAACCCTTAATTACCACATAAAATTGTTAAAAAAATAATTTCAAATGAGTCATATAGGGCAATGAGACACATATACAACACCTATAAGGTGCTCATTGATCAATAAGCCTCCCCTGGTTGACACCTTATGAGTGTCTCATTGACCAATAAGCCTCCCCTGGTGGTTTACACTTTTAAAGTAGTTTTTGAATCAATGAGGGGCGTATAGGGCAAAAAGGGGCGTATAGGAGTTGTTGTTAAAGCGTGTATAAAGGATATACAATAACCAATTTATCAGCTCCTGTACAGGAGGATAAACTGGTTAAGGCTTGTGTGTTCTGTGTTAGGTGTGCGAGTTCGAATCTGGGGGGAGGCCGGTCCGATACAGAAGGACCCCTCTCTTTTTTATTTGACAACTCCTATACGCCCCTTTTTGCCCTATACGCCCCTCATTGATTCAAAAACTACTTTAAAAGTGGAAACCACCAGGGGAGGCTTATTGGTCAATGAGACACTCATAAGGTGTCAACCAGGGGAGGCTTATTAATCAATGAGCACCTTATAGGTGTTGTATATGTGTCTCATTGCCCTATACGACTCATTTGAAATTAATTTTTTTAACAATTTTATGTGGTAATTAAGGGTTTTTTATGTTATAAAACACCCTAATTAATATTTTTTTTTTAAATTGTTGCATACACTATATTTCATGGATGTTACACCTTTGCCAAGTTAACAAATTCTTTTTCGTGAAGTTCTATTACTATCTACTAACGCCTTACCCTGTGTAATACGATACATCTACTAACACCTTTTCCAAGTTAACAATTTATTTTTCGTGAAATTCTTTATTGTTGTTATTGTTATTATTGTTTATTATTATTATTTATTATTTATTGTTATTATTGTTTATTATTATTATTTATTATTTATTGTTGTTATTGTTATTATTATTGTTTATTATTATTATTATTATTGTTATTATTGTTATTATTATTGTTGTTGTTAAAATTATTATTATTATTATTATTATTATTGTTGTTGTTTATTATTATTATTATTGTTATTATTTATTATTATTATTATTGTTATTTATTATTATTATTATTATTGTTATTTATTATTTATTGTTGTTATTGTTATTATTGTTTATTATTATTATTATTATTGTTATTATTGTTATTATTATTGTTGTTGTTAAAATTATTCTTATTATTGTTATTATTTATTATTATTATTATTGTTTATTATTATTTATTGTTGTTATTGTTATTATTGTTTATTATTATTATTTATTATTTATTGTTGTTATTGTTATTATTATTGTTTATTATTATTATTATTATTATTATTATTGTTATTATTATTGTTGTTGTTAAAATTATTATTATTATTGTTTATTATTATTATTATTGCTATTATTTATTATTATTATTATTATTATTATTATTATTGTTATTATTTATTATTATTATTATTGTTTATTATTATTATTTATTGTTGTTATTGTTATTATTATTGTTTATTATTATTATTATTATTATTGTTATTATTATTGTTGTTGTTGTTGTTAAAATTATTATTATTATTATTGTTATTATTTATTTATTATTATTATTGTTTATTATTATTGTTTATTTATTATTATTATTATTGTTATTATTTATTATTATTATTATTGTTTATTATTATTTATTGTTGTTATTGTTATTATTGTTTATTGTTATTATTTAATATTTATTGTTGTTATTGTTATTATTATTGTTTATTATTATTATTATTATTGTTATTATTGTTATTATTATTATTGTTGTTAAAATTATTATTATTATTATTATTGTTTATTATTATTATTATTGTTATTATTTATTATTATTATTATTGTTTATTATTTATTGTTGTTATTGTTATTATTATTGTATATTATTATTATTATTATTGTTATTATTATTGTTGTTGTTAAAATTATTATTATTATTATTGTTATTATTTATTATTATTATTGTTGTTATTATTTATTATTATTATTATTGTTTATTATTATTATTTATTATTTATTGTTGTTATTGTTATTATTATTGTTTATTATTATTATTATTATTATTGTTATTATTGTTATTATTATTGTTGTTGTTAAAATTATTATTATTATTATTGTTATTATTTATTATTATTGTTACTATTGTTATAAAGGGATTTAAAAATGAAATCTGTTTTTTTTTTAATAAAAGGAATTAATTTTAATATAAATAAATGAATAATAAAAAAATGTCAAATAAAAAAGGGAGAGGTCCTTCTGTATCGGACCGGCATCCCCCGGGATTCGAACTCGCACAACTCGCATAGAACACACAAGCCTTAACCAGTTTATCCTCCTGTACTGGAGCTGATGAATTGGTTCTAGTAAATCCTTTATAGACTTCATACGCTTTAAACCCAACAACTCCTATAAGTTGCTCATTGAACCATACGGCCCTCATTGAACACAAACACTTTCCCAACTTCAATAAAGGGGTAAACTAGATCTAAAATTTGAAAACTCACACACTAAAACACCAAGAACACACACACACGCTCTGGACCACACGATTTTCACAAGACAAACTCTGGACCACACGATGAAGGTTAGTTTGTATTCCAAATTTTATTGCTTAATCTTCAACCTTTTTTTTATTTTTTGGTTTTATTTCCGCCGTTTGTGGTGGTGTTGGGTTTGACGGTGGTGTTGGGTTTGATGGTGGTAGGGGATTGACTGTGATGGGGAATGACGACGGTGGGGGATTGACTTTGGTGGGGAATGACGGCGGTGGTGATTGACGGCAGTGGTGGTGGTAGTGGTGGTGGTGGTGGTTGTGGTGGTGGTGGTGGCTGTGGTGGTGGCTGTGGTGGTGGTTCGGCGGGTGTGGTGGTGGCTGTGGTGGTGGCTGTGGTGGTAGTGGTGGTGGTGGTGGTTAGGCGGGTGTGGTGGTGGCTGTGGTGGTAGTGGTGGTGTTGTTGGTGGTGGCTGTGGTGGTAGTGGTGGTGGTGGTGGTGGTTAGGCGGGTGTGGTGGTGGTGGTGGTAGGGTAACCCTACCCGACCCCCGGCCCGACACGTTTGCCGGGTCTAGACTTATATCATCGTTTTTTTTTAAATGTGCATATGTTATTTTTATTATTATATTTATTATTTTTAACAATATATTTTCGGATGTCGGGTTTAATGCTATAATTGTATGTTTTATTAACAGGATATCGAAAGTCGGTGTTTTGACGATGGTGGTAGCGTAATCCTTATGGAGAAGTACACTGTTTTCATATTTCAGATTCAAACGCTTAACTGCGTTCGTATTCCAGATTCACGAACAGTTTCTGGTCAACGGACTGATCGGTAACGTTCCTCTACTTGTCCTCCGATTTAAGCGGCGCGCTCCGATTTCGGTTGCTTCATAGGACTCACTTGAATCGTCTCGGAAGTGGATTTCGGTTGGTTCAGATCTCTTTGGGTATATTCGAAACCAACTAAAATACGTTGAATTACTGAATCAACAGAAATAACTAAAATCGAGAATCAACTTCTTCATCATATTTTTCATGCATTTCCATTAGCCACAGTTGTACGAAGAAACTGTTCGATTTCACGGTTTGTTTGAGAACCTGATTCAGATACACAACGGGTTCGTGTGAATCTAAGTAATAATATGTAATAGTTAGCGATTTAGTGTGTAGGGTTTAGGGTTTCGGCTATGTATTGTATTACATTTTGTATGAAAGTTTTGTGTTTTGTGTTATTTTATCAAAGAATGTCCACTTACATTTGCGTTATGGATTATAGAGAATTTGACGTTTTATAATAACACTTGATAAAACAAATGTAGAAGTTTTATAATACTAATTAAAAAAATGTTGACGTTTTATAATACTAATTAAAGACATAATAATAATTGATAAATAAAAAATTTGACATTTTATAATACACAAAATTCATTTCATAAAAAATCGTCATGGGTCAAAGACCGTACCCGATCCCCGGCCCGACCCGTTTGCCGGGACGAAATGGACTTTGAAATACCTCACCGACGTATAGAAGCTATGAATGGGTGACAATGTACATGTATCGTATTAATTATTATTATTATTATTATTATTACTATTATTATTATTATTATTATTGCTAAGTTAACGGGATGATTGTCCGATGTCCGTACGAAATGGACTTTGAAATACCTCACCGACGTATAGAAGCTATGAATGGGTGACAATGTACATGTATCGTATTACACAGGGGTAGGGCGTTAGTAGATAGTAATAGAACTTCACGAAAAAAGAATTTGTTAACTTGGCAAAGGTGTAACATCCGTGAAATATAGTGTATGCAACAATTTAAAAAAAATATATTAATTAGGGTGTTTTATAACATAAAAAACCCTTAATTACCACATAAAATTGTTAAAAAAATTAATTTCATATGAGCCGTATAGGGCAATGAGACCCATTTACAACTCCTATAAGGTTCTCATTGATCAACAAGCCTCCCCTGGTTGACACATTATGAGTGTCTCATTGACCAAAAAGCCTCCCCTGGTGGTTTCCACTTTTAAAAGGAATTAATTTTAATATAAATAAATGAATAATAAAAAATGTCAAATAAAAAAGGGAGGGGTCCTTCTGTCTCGGACCGGCCTCCCCCGGGATTCGAACTCGCACAACTCGCATAGAACACACAAGCCTTAACCAGTTTATCCTCCTGTACAGGAGCTGATAAATTGGTTCTAGTAAATCCTTTATACACTTCGTACGCTTTAACAACAACTCCTATACGCCCTTTTTGCCCTATACGCCCCTCATTGATTCAAAAACTACTTTTCAGGTTTGACCAAATAGAGAATAGATCTAAAACCCACACACTAAAACACCAAGAAACACACACTGTCTCTCTCGTATAGCTCGGCTTAGAACGTATCAACCTATACGGTCCATATTTTCATAAAAGGTTAGTGTATTATTTCATCTTTCCTTCGTTTATTTTTTATTTTTTTTTAAATTATGGCCGGTGGTGTTGGGTTTGACGGTAGTGTTGGTGTTGGGTTTGACGGCGGTGTTGGGTTTGACGGTGGTGGGGGATTGACGGCGGTGGGGGTTTGACGGTGGTGGTGGTGGTGGTTGTGGTGGTGGTTATTGACGGCTGTGGTGGTGGTTAGGCGGGTGTGGTGGTGGTGGGGGTTTGACGGTGGTGGTGGTGGTGGTGGTGGTGGTGGTTGTGGTGGTGGTTATTGACGGCTGTGGTGGTGGTTAGGCGGCTGTGTTGGTGGTGGTTGTGGTGGTGGTGGTTGTGGTGGTGGTGGTTATTGTGGTGGTGGTGGTGGTGGTTGTGGTGGTGGTGGTTTGTCGATTATTTAGACGTTAATTTGTTAGAAATTTCTTTCAAGTTTATAAAAATTGTAAAAAGTTTATAATATGACACGTATTATATATTAATTTTTGCAGATATGTCATCAGACGAGGAGGAGTTTGGTGCGATACAGGTGCCTAGATTCGACGAGATGGCCGGGGGTGATTGTTCGGGTATTCCCTTTATGGACTACCCGAACAATTCTAGGGAGTATAAACGTTTTAACAGGTTGCGACAAATGAAGGTGGGTCGGCAGAGGGCGTTGTCATGGGAGGCTTTATGGGAGGTCGGGGAGGAGGAGAGAGCCCGGGGTTTGATCAGGGAGAATTCCCCGTGGGATCGCATGTTTTCGGTGGCGGCTGGGCCATCTTATAGGACCATGATGGTGGAGTTTCTGTCCACATTCGTGTTTCGTCCACGGCCGGCTGACCGGCCCAATTCGGATATGGACGATCCGAACGTGGAAGCACCGCCTCCCGAGGTATCTTTCTGTTTGTTCGGGCAGCGACAAAATTGGTCGCTGCGTCAGTTTGCTGTTGCCACCGGGTTCTATACCGATGATGAGTTGGTTCAGGACATCTATACCACCGCGATTTGGGCTATGCCTGATGATCAGTTGTTTGCTTGGTGGCCCACTCTATGTCCTGGACCCTTCGATAAGAAGGCCCGAGTTTCTGACATTCCTGACCCACTCGTTCGCTACATACACCGCTGCATTGCCACGTCGATCTCTGCGCGTGTCAAAAGCAACGAGTGGGTCACGAAGGTGGATTTGTTCTTTCTGTACTGCTTATATACGGGCACACCGTGCGCCCTCCATCGCTGTCTGGCGGAGTATTTCGCCTCGTACGGCAAACGGCAGAGGCGTAGCCATTTGATTGGAGGGGCGTTTATCACGCGTATTGCCCAGCATTGCGGTCTGTATTACCCATTCCTTGATGATATGCCGGCCCCAGCACCACATGAGGTCTTAGATCTTAGGACGATGAGAGGGATGAAGATTGCGGTGAACTTTCCGGATATCGGGCATCGGTTTGTTGACGAACACCAACAGATTTATGAACCCCAACCGATAGTCCACCAGCCACTGCTCGAGGCTGGGGAGGTGGAGATGCCGCATATTGCTGACGTGCCTGCTATGGATGGAGACATGGAGCCTCAGGTTGACCAGGGGCATCCGCAGGAGCCGCCACAGATTCCACAACGCGTTTATCATGCAGTGCGGTTACCTCAGTCCACCCAACGTCTCCTTGAGAGGCTGGTGGCGGGTCAGGATGGTATGATGGCCAGCTGGACACAGCAGTTTCAGCGGATGGACAGGCGGATGGACCGGATGGAGGATTTGATGGAGTGGGTGATGGCTAGTGAGGCCGAGAGACGTACCCAGGCGGGGTTGCCGGTTCGACCCCCGCCACATCCACGAGTGTATCCGGGTTTCGACATGGAGGCAGGTCCGTCCGGGACGCAGGCAGGTGGTGGGGATGATTCTGACGACAGCGATAAGGAGATGGAGGATTAGTATTTGTTTTTGTTGGGTGAATTTTATTTTGTTAAACATTTGTGGGCATGTATGAACAAATATTTATTTCTTTTTGTTTATTTTGGTATGTTTAAACATTTGTAACTTGATGAATGTTTGTTCGTTTTGTTATTTATGCTTAGTCGACTTTTTTTAAAAAACAACATTTTAAAAAAAAAACTTAGTATATATAATAACAATGAAAAATAACAAGACAAACAACACAATATTCGATTACATTTTTTTAAAACTTAATATATATAAAAAACGGCATTTATAACTAATATTCGATTACATGTCTTGCATAAACTTACATACTAACAATGAAAAATAACAAGACAAACAACACAAAAAAAATCCAACTGATTATCAACCAACGTTCCCTCTTACGAACAACACTTGAATGAATATCTTCAAATTCCGCTTCTTGCAATTTATAAATTCGAACCTCCTCTCTCAAAAAATTGACTTCGTTTTTAAGCAAAGCCTTCGTATCCATCAGTTCTTTGATGACCACACATGCTCGACGACACATGGGAGGGTCGACCCACACAAAGAAGTTGCACTTAGAACGCTGACACGAAAAAAAATAAATCACTAATATACAAGGGTTAATGGAAAAAATACATTAAAAACATACCATACTGTGACAAGTGTAAAATTGACGTCCGGGATTAGCTTCAGTCCAAGATGTTCTTAGTGCAGCCGTCCTACCACATCTGCAAACAACCATTGTGAATTTGTGATTGTGAAGATGGTGTATATTTCTATGGCAAGTAAGGATGACAAAAATACCCGACATTTGCAACCAACATATACAAGCTTTTTAAAAAAAAAACCAAACCAATATGCCGCTCATAGGCCCATACGCGCGTATGGTGGGTACGGATCCTGACAACTTTTCAGCCCATATGCCTCGTATAGCCCGATGAGACCCATATCCACCTACCTTTTCTGAAAAGTTGACAGGACATTTATGACACCCCACTTGCATATGCCTCTCATCGACCCATATGGGTCTCATTGAAGTTCAGTTTCACTTCCTTTATACTTTAACCGAGAACAAGTACATTGTACATATCCAAATACAAAAGTTATTTTTTGGTTAGACGAGTTCTGGACCACACGATGACAATCCGGAAGGGGACCGCACGCGTCTCTCGTATAGTTTTTGCTCTCCTATCGGTCTATATGGTCGGAATATTCAAGGTTTGTTTACCCTTGTTTTTTTGTGGTTTTATTTTGGCGGTTTGTGGTGGTGTTGGGGTTGGGGTTGTGGTTGTGGTGGTGGTGGTGTTGGGGTTGTGGTGGTGGGGGTGGGTCGGCTGGGGTGGTGGGTCGGCTGGGGTGGTGGTGGTGGTGGTGTTGGGGTTGTGGTGGTGGTGGGGGGTGGGTCGGCTGGGGTGGTTGTGGTGGTGGGTCGGCTGGGGTGGTGGTGGTGGTGGGTAGGCTGTGGTGGTGGTGGTGGTGGGTCGGCTGGGGGTGGTGGTGGTGGTGGTGGTGGGGGTGGTGGGGGGTGGGTCGGCTGGGGTGGTGGTGGTGGTGGTGGGTCGGCTGGGGTGGTGGTGGTTGACGGTGGTGTTGTGTTGTGGGTGGTAGGCTGTGGTGGTTTTGGTGGTGGTGAGGTCGGCTGTGGTGGTGGTGGGTGGTCGGCTGTGGTGGTGGTGGTGGTGGTGTTGGTGGTGGTGTTGTTTGTTTATAATATTTTACAATATAATTTCTAATATCGAGTCTAACACTATAATTCTATGTTTTTTAACAGGATATCGAAAGTCGGTGTTTTGACGGTGGTGGAAACGTAATTCTTATGGAGAAGTGCACTGCGTTCATATTTCAGATTCATGCGCCGGGACGTCGGTCTAGGGTGAGGTGCTTGGCGGTGGGGGATGCATCATCCAACATCATTAGCCAAGTCACTCGGAACTCTGACGGTGCACTCTTGATAGCATCTACCGACGCCCGGTAGTTCCATGACCACCATATACCATCACGCGTCTGAACCGGCTTTTAAACCGGACGGAATCTACGGAGAAACTGTTCGATTTCACGGTTTGTTTGAGAACCTGGTTCAGATACACAACGGTCTCTTTGCTTCGTCCACTACAACTATTTGTGTATGCATTCTTTTGGTAGTTACCAAAAGAATGCATACACAAATAGTTGTAGTGGACGAAGCAAAGAGACCGTTGTGTATCTGAACCAGGTTCTCAAACAAACCGTGAAATCGAACAGTTTCTCCGTAGATTCCGTCCGGTTTAAAAGCCGGTTCAGACGCGTGATGGTATATGGAGAAACTACGTTCGTATTTCAGATTCATGCACTAGAACGCCGATCTAGGATTACGTGTTATCGGAGTAGCCTGTTGACTCGTCAGCTCCAAGTGACGCTAGCCAACGCGGTCCGCCCCGTAACATGTCCTTCCAAGAGAGGAGTTCATTAGTGTTCTCACTAGCCTTCCACCAACGGGAATGCTACTTCGCTCACCATCCCGAAAAGACGCGGAAGGCTGGACGGTGGTTGATAAACGAAATGCCGACTCCACTACTCCAACCTCCTGATCCCTTATGCCATTTCAGTGTGGTAGATGTGAAGCAGAATCCCGTTGGAAGGTTGGGTTCGGTACACAATTTCAAGACAGCCGTGGCTGTCTTTATATTGTGTATGCTGCACCCATCGTTTTCCTGTACAGGAATTCAAAAATATGTAACAATTAGCGATCTAGGGTTTAGGGTTTAGTCGCATTGTGTATCAAAGTTACATGTTTTGTGTATTAATATAAAACGATGTTTAATTACATTTTAAATTACGTTTCTTGTTGCGTTATGGTTAATAAACGACAATTGGAAAACAACTAAAGACTTTCAGAAGTTGACATTTTTTAACATACACATTGCGTTATAGAAACAATTAAACACATAATAATAATTGATAAATAAAAAAGTTGACATTTAATTAAACGTTATAATATACCCATTTAATAAAATTAAACACATAATAATAATTGATAAATAAAAAAGTTGACATTTAATAAAACGTTTAATAATACTTATAAAAATTGGCATTTTATAATATATACAATTCGTTTTATAAAAAAAATTGACATTTAATAATACTTATAAAAAATTGGCATTTAATAATATACACAATTCATTTCATAAAAATATGAAGTTTTTATAATACTAACACAATTTTTATAACAACATTTTATAAAAAAAAATTTAATTTTCTTAATATTTCACAACTTCCCCATACAAATACCCTATCAAAATAAAGTTCCACACACCCCAATCATTGGTAATCATTGGCTGAGACACAATGATTGGCATTAATTAGATGGCAGGGGGGTGTGTAAATACTTTTCAATCGTATTGGGCAATGAGGGGCGTATAGGTGGGGCCAGTTTCAGGCGTATTGGGCAATGAGGGTCATTTAGGGTTAGGGGGTGTGTAGATACTTTTTGGGGGGGGGGGGGGGTGTGGATACCTCCACCGCTATAAATATGCTATGTCGGTGAGGACATTTTTTTTATTTTTTTTTCCTTTTTTTTTTGTCTTTTCCTAGCAGGGTTTTCTTTTTTTTTTTCTTTCTTTTTTTTCTTAATTTACGTTTTCGGTCCTTATGCTTTGTGCGTTGCACTAATTTTTTGTGGTTTTGTTTTTTTACGTATTTTTTCCCATCTCTTGTAATGTACGTTTTCGGCCCTTGTGCTTTGTTTGTTGTTTCTTAAATACCAAGTTCTTTTGTAATTTGCAGTTTTCGTCAACGTTTAAACTTTACGCTTTTACCCTTTGCTCAATTTTTTTTCTTTCTTTTTTGTGGTTTTGTTTTTTTACTTATAACCTTTAATTTTCAGCATTGACTCTTACAACCTCCTAACTTTCTAAATACTTTTTAATCAACTTTTACGCCTTTATTTTTATTTACGTGTTGCTATATACTTAAGTTGATTAGCATTCACACTGACAACTTTTTTACTTTGTAAAAACTTTTCTAATCGAGTTTCCCACTTGATGTAAGACATGTGTCGACAAACTTCTGTATCGGATCAAAAATCGGGTCGCCCCGCCGCGAAGCGCGGGTGTAACACCCTAGTTAATTATTAAAAAGTTAACATTTTTAGTTATAATATATGATGAACATCCGAACCCCTAGCCCAGTTGGTCCCGTGGTGGGGTTGGGCCGGTTCCGCCTTGGAGGTCACCGGTTCGATCCTCGGCTGCGGCGTTATGGGGGGAGGACGTCCCAATGATGGATCGTTCCTACCGAGGCATGGTGCGGTCCTGAGGGCAACCTGGTTTTCATCCAGCTGTTACCCCAGCGAGTCTCTCGTGTGGGGGCAGTATGGTTTCCGGGCGAAGGTCAGTCAGAGCGGCAGCCGGGGCCCGATCGAACATCGCGTCTGTGAAAGCTGGGCTGACGGGTAACCGTCCTTGACGAGGACCCGGTGACCAATGGTCCATGTACATATTGAAAGTCACCCTTCAAAAAAAAATATATGATGAACCCATTAGACTGTATTACAATTAATACCATCTTTCAGTTAAATTTATCCATTTCAGTTAACTTTCAGGTACTACACAAACCCGTGTTATGATTTGTAACTAATTAAACTTTTTTAACCTTTTTAATTAATTAATTATTTGGAATCATTTATTAACTAATTTTATTTTAAATGTTAAAGATAAGTGATATTCATGTGTTAATTAATTCTTAAAAAAGTTACAGAAAATAAAAATATTTTTTTAGGTTAAAAAAGAGAATGTCATTAGTATTAATTGAAATATTTTATTAGAAGATTAGATTTAGATATTCATAAATTTTAGATTTAGATACACATAAATAGGGTTGTAAACGAACCGAACGAACACGAACAAGGCCTTGTTCGTGTTTGTTCGTTAAGGAAATAAATGTGTTCACGAACGGTTCATGAACACTTACCGAACGAGATATTGTGTTCGTGTTCGTTCATTAAGGAAATGAGCATGTTCGCGAACGGTTCACGAACACAAACGAACATAAATAAATTTGGCGAACGCGACGAAGGATAAAGATAGATGGCCCAGAGAGTAGCACTCGAACTTGAATCCCTAATTGTTGAACGGGGGTCGATCGTATTCGCCGATTTAAATAATGAGAAATGAAAGGGAAATAGTGCATAAACAAGATGAAAGAGGGTTTACTAGTTTAAATGTTAGGATAATAAAATAAATAAAAGTTTAACAATATAAAAAGCACACATAAAATATATGTAAGTACAAAGATCTTCAATTAAAGCACAAACATACGAACATAAAAGAACGCAAATCAACGAATGTTCATGAACACGTTCACGAACACAATCGAACGAACGAGACATCTGTTCATGTTCGTTTATTTAACTAATCGAACGAATTTTTTTGTTCATGTTCGTTCTTTTATTAAACGAACAAACATAAACGAACTTCCCGCCGAACGGTTCACGAACTGTTCGATGAACGTTCGGTTCGTTTACAGCCCTACACATAAATATAAATATAGATATAAATAGGTATTGATATTTTTAAGCCTGTAAACGAACCGAACAAACACGAACATAGGCATGTTCGTGTTTGTTCATTTAACTTTAAACGAACATGAACAAGAACATGTAACCGAACACATTTTTTTGTTTGTGTTTGTTCATTAAGAAATCGGGCATGTTCGTGTTCGTTTATGTTCGTTCGTTTAAAGCCTAAACGAACAGTTCACGAACATGAACGAACACAAACAAACATAAATTAACATGATTGAACAAACATAAACGAACACAAATGAACGTGATTGAACAAATATAAACAAACACAATTTAACATTAGTGAACTCAAACAAACAAAGTCTAATATATTACAGTTTATCCAAAACACATCTAAATTTGGGTTCATAGATGTTAAAATTAAGTAGGTTTTATATAAATATTAAGTAAGTGAACAGTTACGATCTAAGAAAAAGTTTAAGATTCATTGTTTTACTAGAAAACTTAATTACTAATTAGTTAGATTTATATAAGTAGTTAGAAAAGCTAATATTCGTTTAAATATAACTATTGATGTATTTACTTAAATCTAAACGAACGTTCACGAATATAAATGAACGAACGTTCACGAACATTAATGAATGAACACGAGGTGTTATCATGTTCGTTCATTTAATTAAACGAACAAAATTTCTTGTTCGTGTTCGTTCGTTTATTAAATAAACGAACTTCCCGTCGAACAAGTTCATGAACGTTCGGTTCGTTTACAGGCCTAGATATTTTATTTAGATAGCAATATAATAATTAACTTTAATTAAAATTAATCATCCATAATTAAGTAGAAGATAAAAGATTTAATTAAAAAGTAATTATCCATAAGGCCTTTGGGTATGCTTTAACCTAAGTTAACTCCACCTAAGTGACACATCAACTTTTTTTCCTCATTTCACTTTGTCTTACTCTAAGGAAACGGTTTAACATGTTAACACATAACTTATTTAATGCACTTTAACATTGGGTTTTTGTCTAAAAAAGAAAATAATAATTAATTCAATCTCTTAACATTGGGTTAACATGTTAACACATAACTCATTTAATGCACTTTAACACAAGGAGGGAGTGATTTACAATGTTAGTTAACATGTCATGTTATTGTTAACATCTAGATGTTAGAGTACACCCCATGGCCTAATTAAGTAGAAGATAAAGGCAGGAAAATAGAAAAATAGATAGCTTTAATGAATGACACCTACCACTATTGATTTACTTTATTATATAATACTAGCCAGTGGCGGATCTAGAAGAAAAATTCAGGGGTATCCTATTTTTTTTATCTACGGGCGCCCTTAAGAATTCGAGGGCATCTAGAGTCTGTGTACGGCTAATAAAAATGAGCCCTAAAATTTTTGTTTTACCTAAGGTCATCCCTGGGAAAATGAAAACAATTTAATTATAAGATCCAAATATAATTTGATTTTTACATTCTAAAGCATATCTTAATTATTATATTTTAATAAATGAGCATAAACATTATCAAATATTTGTTTCACAAAACTTTAAATGTTATTTAGATGTTTTATAAATAATATTTAGTTGGTTATAAAAATTTCTTTAACAAAAAGAAGTGAAAACTTATTAATAAAGTAAAAATTTATATAATCTTAAAGAGAAATGTCGGTGCACCGACATATTTACAAAAATGCCCTTCAACCGACCAAAGCTCTTTTCACCTTGACTTTTTTTGGTTAGTGGCTGCTTTTGTTTTTTTCTCTGCCATGAATGCAACCACTATCATCTTCGCAGAGCTTCTTCTTCCCAGATAAGGCTACATCGGATCTCCGACGTCTTCCGAACACACACACTTTTTTATGTGGTTGGATTGGTCACCACTCTTCTCTCTCGCTGCTTTTACCGCTAGACAGAACCCCCCCCCCCCCCAAACACACACACAGTGTTGGTCTTTAAAACCATAGTCGGGTACTATCGCCTCAGCAGTATTGCGTCACCATCACCGTCAACGATCACATCTGGACCTCTTTCCGGCGGTAGTGGTGTTTATGTGGTGGCAGATAAGTTTTGTAGAGAGAATGTATAGAGAGAAACGAGGCGGTGGCGTTTATGTGGTGGTGCTATAATATGAGATTGGGGACTACTAAACACCTTGATTTCAACTAAATCGGTGGTTTCACCGGCTAAGAAGAAGAAGCAAACACCATATGTTGTCAGAGTAGTACAGTGGCTAGCGATGGTGGTGTCGGTGAGGTGAGGTGAGGTGGTTATAATGGTCTATTCTGAAATAGAGAGTGAGTTTTGATAAAGAGTAGAGATGCAGATGAGATTTTGAAAGTCAGATTTAGAAGCGGATGTGAAAAGTTCTATAAATTGGATTGAAATCATCCATCCATGTTGTGATACCATGACAACTAGTAATATTGCCCGCGCGCGTTGCGGTGCGGGTACCTCGCACATTTCGAATATCGTAAACATCGAATGAATTAGTTCAAATGTTATGTGTTGCGTGAACCACACAAAAACGTGTGTTTCGACATATCCGATTAAACTTAATGCAACCTACATAAGCATTGCGATTGGATCAAAACGTAAAGTAAAGTAAAATAAATCGAATTTATACCGTACAATTATATCTCAAAACCCTCACACCAACCCACCATCACCCTTCCACCATCCATCTCAGTTATTAATACTCAAAGTTACAAATCCACTTTCAATGATGACCGATAGGGTGCTACTTTCTACACCCCCCCTATTTACTTTTTTCACCCCCTCCTCTCACATACTTACAGGTGGGGCCTGCGTGGGACCGACAGTTTTCCTCTCACAGGGGGTATAATCAGGAAGGGGGGGTGTATAGAATGAGCCGATATCTTTCAATATGATTAGATGGGCACCTGGGTCATTGGAAAATGGAAATACTTTGCAGCTTCGTAAAAGGGAGCAAAAACAATGAACTTCTAATAAAAAACAAAATATTTGATATGCAAATAAAACTATGTGTAGTAGGCTCTAAATATCGATACATATATAAAGCACATAGACCTACCATTCAGTGATCAAAAGTTAGCCTTGCTGGGATCACTTGATTCTATTTTCAAGGCTTTCGCAATTTCAATCAACTTTCTACAAGTGGAAGCCACTTTCTTTGAAAAAGTTAAATATAAACAAAGTGTATGCTTATAATTCGAGAACAAAAGTCATATTTTGGTAATCATCTCAGGCACATCAATTATTGGATATCACAACCTTTTATCTTTTGATATATCCATATTAAAATGTGAAGGAAGAAGGTTGAGATTACCACACTAATTTCATAAACTTGACAGTACATTCCCTGAACTAAAGTTAATCTTGTCTTCGCATTGTGTACTCTAGCAGCCCTTTATACAAAGAGTGACTGTAACCAAGCCGATATATCTCGAATCAGCAGCATCTAACGGTTTTTTTTACCTTATTAGTCATTTTTACAAATCCATGTTCAATATGCCCAGACCGCTGCTATTATGATTCTCATTTGATGTGTGTAGCGTCAACTTCAAATACCAAACGAACGAAGCACACCCTTTCACCCATTGCATCTGCCGGCTTCACCCACTCCTTGGTAGTTGTCAACTACGGTGCCTATGCCGTTAAAAACCAACAGCTATTCATGCCATAGACAGCCTCCTGCCGCCGCAATCCGCCGCCCTCTACCTCATCTGCTATTGTCATCGGCCAAAAATTATACGAAAACATTACAGTCAACACTTTGACAGCGACAATGGTTCAGTTTGAGCCTTGAGACCGAGTCTCTCTCTCCCTTCCCACCACCATTGCAGTCGCTTGCTTCATCTTCGTCGGAATCGAAGGCGCCAAAACACCCTTATTTATGTTCTTTAAGGAGCACCACCGTGTGAGTGATGGAGAGTGTGAAACCCGAGCCTTAATGTGTATTATATTACGTGTTTTAATGCGTTTCAAGTGATTCTACGCCTCAAATGTGATAACTACGAGTTCTTGTGATTTTACAGGTTAATCAGCATCATTCGGTAAAGTTGAAACGTTTAGTGATGAAGCGGAATATCCGGGAGTAATAATCAAGTGAATCACATCATTCGGTAGATGTTTCAGGTGGAAGAGATAGCTAAATGTGCAAGAAACGTGTAACAACGAAGTATGGAGGCCATTCGGTTATTTGATGAAAGTTGAAATGAATAAATTAAAGGGCTTACGGTTACGGCTATGTTCAGCAAACAACAAAAATCAAACAGCAGCCTTAAACCGTAACCTACGGTGTAAAACCATAGGCTACGGTTGCATATAGTTTGGCAGCGAGCAGATTGTATTTGAAGGGGCACTAAGGCATTAATTAAAAAGGAAAAACACTTATGATCAACATCACGTGCAAATATAGGAGGCTCATTATTTTTAATAAATGAAATATGATATAGGGGGTATCACGTGAAGGTTAGAAAAAAAAAAAAAAAGAAGTGGCGGTAGACTTTGACTTGGAGGGTTGTTGGGCCGACTTTGTTTTTGGATTGAGCCCAACATCATCAATCGATTAATTGGCAGCCATCATTCCATCGATGAGGGGAAAGCAGCCGTATACCATTCTGGGATCGAACATCATTAATCATCATCATAATTATCATCAACCACAAGATCTGATTCGATCATGAATTCGACATTCTTTCAAGCTATTGAGGATCGCACAAGCATCATGAGCGGCTAATTCTCTCGTGAACACTTCGGGTGAATGATTCTTGTTAGACACTTTTAATTCTAGTTTCTGTTTTATATTGAGATTTGGATTTGTAGTCGGGTGACATCCGATTATTTACATGATTATATTATTTGTGTGACAGACAAATCCTGAGTGACAATCAGAGTTATAATTATGTGTTGAATTCAATTATGCTTTTGTTGATTGAATGATTCCTATGTATGCTTGTTTTAATATTTATCTGATCAATTAATATTAAGATTTTGAACTGCATAGATAATTGGTAGATGTGACAGATTTACTATTCAATCAATAGCATCCAATAAAATCAGAACTAGGTTATTAGTAATTACAGAATCTGAATCCCGGAGTGCTCACCTTTTCTCATCATTGTTTATTACGACTCAATCTTTTTCTTAATTGCAACTTGTTTCATGTGTTTTTAATTCCACATCATTTTTATAATCATCAATTAGTTTAGTAAATTTACAAACAAATACTAATTAGCATTAACCACAGACTCCTCTTGATTCGATACCCTGCTTACCCTAGCTACCTAGGTTAATTAAGTTTTTGCATGTCCATAACGACAGACATCAGTGAGCAATGGGCCAATGGTTAACACCTTGTCCTATGATCTCCCTTGGCCCCTACCAAAACCACTGCCACGCCCACCACCACCACCACCACCACGAAAACCACCACCTCTGCCACCTCTTGGAGCACCTCTACCACGGAAAGAACCTCCACCACGCCCACCACCTCTACCACCTCCTCTTCCACCCGATGTCCACCACCTCTTCCACCTGCTGCTCCCCTGTAAAATCAAAGTCCAAACATACAAAACCAAATCAATATAGCATCAAGTCATTAACATGAATAAAAACATATGATTTGCAAGGGTGTATGATCAAATTCTTGATCCTGGGTCAAGAAGCATTCAAGAATCACATCATGACATTGCTCATTAGCTTTAATATTACAACATGGTAACATCCGGATAAGGGTGTTCAAAAACTTTGAAAACCAACCAAACCAAAGCAAGTCAGCCACTTTAAAGTAAGTGTTCAAACCGCGAAACCAGTAAAACCGCCAGATGTTTAGTAGTCAATCATTCGGTCAAGATTTTTTGTCAAAACCGACCGACAGTAAACACCCCTAGATGCAACAAAATCAAGATCACAACTAACAAAACATACTTGGGCTGCGGAAGAAAGCGCGCCAGAGGCAAAAGCTTCGCCGGATCAATATAAAACTTATCACCAGCCGCATATGAAGTCGCTATAATCCCTTCCAACATTTTAATAGAAAAGAACTACAAAATTTCAACAGCAAACATAAAACACACACATCAGCAGAAAGCCCTGATTCATAAAATCACACCAGAAAATAAACAAAATCACACCGAAGCGGCCACCTCCGCCACGGCCTCCGCCGTCCCTGCCGACCCTGAAACCGCTGCCTCCGCGACCTTTGCTACCGAATCCGCCGGCTGTGTTGCGGTGATGAAAGCTCATCGCTATTGTACGTATGAGGGACTAAAGTATCAAATAGCAAGAAAAAAAGAGCTAATTTCCAAATTCCAACTGGCAAAAGAATTTCCGTGACAATAAACATGAGCTATTACTAACCTAAACATCACATTACGTGTAGCAAAGACTGTTAGTTTCATCTGATAGATCCCTATTAAACATTTAAACAACAATTACAGCATATTATTCACTAATTGTGTAACAAATGAATGCATCTGATAACTCTAGCACAATTAACCTAAATATCACACATTATATGTAGCATTAACTGTTAGATTCATCTAACAGATTCCAATCAAACACTAATCACTAATAATGTACAAATGATGAATACGAACCTACGACTCGCTCCGGTGGACCTTCATTGAACCGGTCACCGCCGAAGCGGCCACCTCCGCCGCGTCCGCCACGGCATCCGCCGTCCCTGCCGACCCTGAAACCGCTGCCTCCGCGACCTTTGCTACCGAATCCGCTGGCTGTGTTGCGGTGGTGAAAGCTCATCACTATATTGTACGTAGGAGGGCTAAAGTATCAAATAGCAAGCCAAAAAAGAGGGAAATCAAAGAACAGGGCAAGTATTGTCGGTGGCAAAGGCCACCGACTTTGTCCTTTAAGATATATGAATATGAAGGCAAATAAAGGGGGTATACAACACCATGAGCTCACCTTTTTCCATATTACCATTGCGACAACGCACGACGTAAAAAAGTGTTCAGCAGTCTCTGCACTCTCCCCACGCATAGCGGGCAATCGGATGGATCACACCTGATGTGCCTTCGCCGTTGATTTACCAAGGTTGGTAAACGCCACCCAAAAATATTAACTTTTAAGGTACCCACTTGTTCCATTTGAGAACCGTATTGTAAGCGGACTGTTTGGACAATAGTTCCCGACACGATTTGACCGAAAATGACCCACCCGGATCTGGATCCGAAACCCACTTGTCCCTACTATTCTGCATTGGTACTCCCCCTAGTTCCCCTAACAATTGACTGAACTGGTTGAATAGGCTGGTGGCGTAATTTTAGAATTAGGAGATATCCTTGTATAATAGGTTTCATGGCCTGCTTTCGTTCTAGCCGGAACATTTTGAACCTGACTTTAATATGATCCTTAAAATGTCCATTAAACGAAATTATACACATATGTATCCAAAGTAAAACCATTTAACCAAAACAAAAAAAAAGTGATCTCTGGGATAACCACTAATTCAACCATCAGATACAAATCACCTATTTATCAAAATTAAACCAACAATACCAAGCTGAGGAGAAAAAACCACATCATGAACAAACTCAATCGATTACTACAAAAAAAATGTAAAACATTAATTGCATAAGTATTGGAATCATATAATTACCAAGGCGCAAGAAAATGTGCTAGTATAAATCCAGAGAAGAATTCCTCTAATTCGTAGGTGAGTGCAACCTTTGTGTGCAAGAAATCGTTTCACAACAGCTCTTTATTTGACGACAACTTGCCGGAGATCGATTTAGGGTTCATCGATCATGGAGGAAAGATGGGCATCGCTTGATTTAGGGGAGATCGATTTTGGGTTGATGAAGGATTGATTCATCAGGTATCGTATCGATTCGGTGATTGTGGAAGTGGACGCTTGATGATTTCAGGAAGAGAAGAGAGGCAGATGCCAGTGGATCATCAATAAGGAAACACGTATACACGAAAGGAGGGACCACATATGTTGAAAAGAAACAAAGAAGGGAGTTAATCGGTAAATAGCGACGGTGGTCGGTGGCGTTTGCCACCGACTTTGTACTTTAAGTCTTTAGGGTAATATGAGTAGTGACAACTCATCATATATTATTAATATTAAATTAAATATAAACATCACAATAGAAGTGTATAACTAATTTCGTATGCATTAACCTTTTTTTTAACCCAACAGAAATGTGTACATAGTTAGACAAATATGTTTTGAGGCTAAAATACATGCATGACTATATTTTGGGGGTGTTTGGGTTAGCTTATTTTGGAGCAACTTATGACTTATTAACTTATAAAAGTTAATAAGTTATTTTTTGAGTGTTTGGGTTAGCTTATTTTGAAGGAGTTTGTGTCTTGAGAAGTCATTTCTTGAGAAGTTAGAATTTCTAACTTCTCACTTTTGACTTATATAAGTTAATAAGTCAGTTTGAGAAGAAATGCCAAACACCCACTTTGTTGTGTTTATTTTAAGTAAGTTATAAATTCATTTCTAACTTTTGGTAATTGACAACTTTAACCCGTCAACATTTTCTACAAATAACTTGACACCTCATTTTATTTAAATTACTTTGTGACTTTAAAACAACATTCGACACATTATTATACTTTATTTTATCTATTCATAACCATGTTAACGTCTAAATTACTTTTACGACTTTACACCGTTTTCTAAATTATTTTTTCAATTTTACATCGTTGTCTAAATTACTTTTACAACTTTATATCGCAACGTCCGAGGCATTCTACTTTTTTTTATCTATGTTTAATGACAATATCACGAACATAACGTGCGTAACAAAGTTCAAAATGCATAACTTCACATGCGGATGCCACACGATAATGCCATCATCGTTATGCGTGTAACGAAGTCACAAACACGATGTCGTCGCCGCAACGCGCGACACTGGTCAAAATCCTAGTCTAATACGATAAATAAACAAAGTAATAAAAAATAAAACAAAAAATGATTACAGTAAATTAAAAAGTAAATTAAACTAGGATTGCGACCCGCCGCAATGCGGCGGGGATTCTTTAGTTATAACTAAGTCAATCTAGGACCCGAACGTTATGTTAAACCTGTCAAACGGGGAAAAAATAGACGATGGAAAATGTTCACCCACACACGCACGTTGCATCGTGTTAACTCGTAAAATTTAAAACGACGTAAAAACGTTAAGCCAAAGACACACGTTGCGATGTGTTAAGTCACGAAATTTATAACCAAGCATAAAGCGAAAAATTTGCGGAAAATGAAAACTATAAAGCACCAAAGTTAAAAGTAAAAAAAATTATGAGGATAAATTGCCAAAGATAAAAAGTTTTGGGTTAAAAGTAAAAAAAACAAATAGTTTTGGGTTAAAAGTAATTTATGAAATACTTTTGGGTGAAAAGTAAAAAAAATCACTTTTTAGGAAAACCCCCAAAGCCAACGTTTCGACAACCATATGCATAACCAATTTTTCTTTGAAAAACCCCTAAAGCACACCTCGCGATGCAGCGGGGCGTAAAACAGTGTCAAATAGTACTAATGTCACACAACCGTTATCGACCACCAACACTGACTCGACCTAGGATATGCGTGTTGCGACGAACATGTCAAACATGGAAAAAATAGAGGCAAAAACGTTGAACCAAACATGCAGGTTGCGTCGTATTAACTCGAAAAATTTAGAACTATACGTAAAACGAAAATTTGTGGAAGATGAAAAGTATAAGTGACAAAAGTTGTGAAGTAAAATTGCAAATAATGAAAAGTTTTGGGTTAAAGTTAAAAAAACAAATTATATAGGGTTAAAATTGCAAAAGGTAAAAACCTTTGGGTTAAAAGTAAAAAAATCAAGTTTTTTTTTTTTGAAAAATATCCAAAGCACAATGTACAACTCGTTATGCACAAAAAACTTGCTAATTTATAATTATAATAAATGATTACATATCGAAAGAAGTTTGACTATTCCCTATGTTAGTTTTTACTTTTTCAGACTTGTAACCTTTTTCATATTCATGTTTCCAATTCTTACAATAAATTAAATAAATAATTATATATTAAATAACTTCATCTTCTTCTCCATCTTTTGACTGCCGCTGCAAGTTTTCTTCTACCGGAAATTTCTATTTCCGTCGCTCGGAAAATTTTATTTCATCCTCACATACATTTAGGGGTATCCTAATACATGCTTAGAGATATCCATGATAAATAAAACCGAGATAAAAAAGAAAATTGCACTTCGCCATTAAAGTTGAGGGGTATCCCGGGCAACCCCTGGAACCCATTTAGATCCGCCCCTGATACTAGCGGTAAGACCCGTGTGGAAACACGGGTCGTTTCTTAAAAAACCACGAATACTACATTTAAGTATGCTGTTAGGAAAATAGAATTAAAAGAGTATGTTATTAGAAATACAATTACTTTTTTGGGAGCAATAGTGTAATCTAATTGCTTGATTATAGCAAACATAATATTACAAATGACAGGTGCATCACTTATTAATTTGTATGTTGATTCTAAGAACTAAATACTTATGAAGAAGTTTACTCTGCAAGTCTAAATTACACATTAATTTGTATTTTGATTCTAAGAACTTGAATGCAGTCTCCCAAGAGCTTCAGAAGATTCCGATCCTTAAGTTTAGCAATGCATACGCTTCTTAGCAATCTCTTGTCCATCTTCTAGCACACCCTGGTGTATCAAGATTGCCAAAGTTGTTTAGTGTGTACTTATGCAGATATAAATTCATATCATTTACCTTGTAAACTGGTCCAAACCCTCCTTCTCCCAGCTTGTTGATGTCCAAAAAGTCATTGGTCGCCCTAGAAATATTAGCTTACCTTAACAACGGCACCTCTGCACTTCTCATTTGGCTTCTGTTACTTTCATAATCTTTATTAAGGATCTTTTTAGCTCTATCTAGAAAATATATCAATAAGACAAAAAAACTTATTTTTAAACAGTATTGATCATAAGGCATTAACTTATATCTATAGCAACTCAGATGATATTACTTGCCTTCTTTCTCTACATCCGATCTCTTCTTCCATTTTCTCCCTAATGTAGAGGGTCAATATGAGGCCCAACAGAGACATCACAGCTGATGTTGACAAAGTAACTACCATAACTACCCGTTTCTTTCTGTTGGAGCTGGAATGGAGGTCTAGAAGATTTCACAATGTCCAAGGAAACACTATATTGTCAAGTTTACAGCAATAAAAAAACAACTTGTCTTGTCTACAATTTTTCTTATGTTCAGCAGTTATTTTACTATGTAGATCGTGTTTAAATATCATAAACAGGTATTCAATTCACTAAACGTAGTTAACATGAAATGAATTAGTTTAGTCAACTATTAGCTTACCTGATAATTCCGAGGCCGCAAGTCTAACGTAAAGATCTTGCCCGTTTGTTGAAAACTGCCGGACATCAATCAAATCCCCAAACCATAGCAAGCACCCAACTCCACCTGGAGTAATGTTTGGATTTGCATACGCGGTGCATGTTGAGTGAAATTGAAGGAGAAATTGAGATTTCGTTGAAAGAAAAATTAGGGTTTTGTTGTGCGAAGACAATATCTCAATGATGGAACTTGGGAAAGAAGTCTGAAGAAAAAAAAGGCATACTTATTCAAACAAATCATCACTAACATACTCTTGCTATTGCAGCTGCGGCTCTTGTTCATGTTCATGCTTTTGCTATTGCAGCTGCGGCTCCTCGTGGTGCACGTGCTCTTGCTCTTGCAGCTGTCGTCGCTGCTCCGCCAAGCGATACTGTTAGCTGCTAGCACGAGTGCAATCCATAACTGCAAACAATAGTTGTCATTAGTTAAGAAAGGAGACCCGACCTGTATTATCTAATTCAAGAAACTTAATAAAGTTAGGATCGAGAAATGATCAGATAAACGGTTGTTTGAGTGTTTAGTAACTCTGTTTATGAGAGTTCTAAGAGGTGAATAATCCGGAATTTTAAAATAAAAATATTAACTTCTAAACAAAACCAATAACCATTCTTCGAAAAGAAATACTCCGAAATCAAAAAGATATAAACTTTACAACCGAAAGTAACAAAAAGTGAATCTTTATGAAAAAATATTTACAACCCAGTAATGCAAACTTTACAACAGAAAGTATCACATTTATTAATATAGGTTACTATAAACTTTCTTTAAGAACCCTAATTGTGAAAGGAAAAGAAATAAACCTATATAAGATTTGACGTAACTAATCTTCGCTGATCTGTAATTAAAAAAAACATAAACATAATATATTTCCGACTCACTAATAAGGTAATTACCAAGTCTTCTCCACAAAACACTGTTTTAATCCAACAATGGTTTCAAACCACAGTTTTAACCAAACAGTGGTTTCAACCACTTCTTTCTCCACAAAACAGTGTTTTAATCCAACAGTGGGTTGAAACCACAGTTTTAACCAAACAGTGGTTTCAAGATGATGTTTCAAATGAATTCTTTGAAGTTTCTATCTGATACACCGTTTCATTTTGATTACACCCTTCCGAAAGATTCTCTTTCGACGCAGCTTCCACCTTTGTTTCAGCTTATTGATCATTGATGTTAGTATTGGTCTCTCCAAGATAAAGATCTTCTTCATCCGACGTTGAATTTGGGGGTTTACTGTATCTTTCTCTCACTCTTCGCAGCTGACCTCTTACTAAGTCAACCTAAACACGTGATATAACATGATTATTATATGAACAAACTGGGATAAAAATATGATTAATCATCTACTTACTTGTTCTTGAACTTCTTCTCAAATGTCAAAATGATCATATGGTAAATTTGCTAGCGCTTTTCCAATTTTAACACGTTGAAGTACTACATTACTTAAAAAAAATCAAAGTTATGTAACACGCCCTGCGTGAAGAAAGATCATAAAAAATCTTACGTCTTTAGATAAAACCACTTCCATGTTCATGTCCGTCCTATGATTAATGTTTGCTAGTTTCATCGACAAGAACTGTACGGGAAAAAATCAGTTAAACATTTAGATAATCAAAACATATATTCTTTTTCAAATAATATGAATTTATAGGCATGTTAATATACATACCTCAACTTGTCTTTGCAACGACTGCACGTAGTTTATAATCTCGTCGAGCATAACAGCTTTTCCTGTCAACTTTTAACCGAAAATCCCATGTCAAATTAACAACCAAAATTATATAAAATTACGCCAAAAAAATTTCTTTTTTTTTTTACCTTGTTACAACCAGGGACAAGATCTTGAAGAAACTTCACTCTCTCACTGATCTTTTCTCTTCTGACCTGAAATTTTCAAAATGACCGGAATGAGAAGACGAATATTGGAACGGAATTGAAAGAGAGTTATGAAAGGAATGGAATTGGCATTACCCTTTCCGCAAGACTATGGCTATCAGTAGCTTGACCCCTTCCCGCTCTAACATGAATGTAATCCTTCGATGGCTCCGGTTTTGCATTTTCCTTTATAGGTTTATGATTCCCCTCTTCCTTTTCTTTTTCAATTCCATTCCCTTCTTCACCTGACTTGCTTCTTTTTGCATATGATACCTCTTTCTCTGGTTCCTCTACAACCTGCAACAGAAAAAAATCTTTAATTTATAACTTTTTTTAAAAATATCAAAATAAGGTGTCAGAAAAACACAATAACTGAATTAACTAACCTTACTGTCTTTAGCAGACAAAGTACTGGAATGGGTTTCTATTCCATTCCCCTTAGGGATTACCTTTCTCTTTCAGCCATTGGAATAGGTACTTTGACTTTTTATTCCAGTTTCTCCATTTGGGTATTGTTCAGAAAGTGATGATTCCTCCATTGAACTATCCAATTCCTTATTATTGAATTGAAATTCAATTTTCATTGCTGCTCCATCCTTTAGTCAAATGTACCAAGCATAAATTTAGAATTCAAGCATATTGATAATAATCATAATACAATCACTGAATCATATAAAAGTCGAACAAAGTCAAAGTCAAACAAATTTGATAACACAATGAAAAACAACCACAATTCAAATTAGACGTCTAACATTCACCAAAATTTAGGCTAAATTTTAAAGCAATTTCATCGTATATTACTCAAATTATACATAGTCAAAGTCATACCAATTTGATCAGATATTGATAATACAATAAAAAAAAAAACAACCACAATGCAAATTAAATATCTAACATTCACCAAAATTAGGGCTAAATGTTTGAAGCAATTTGATCAAATACTAATAGTCCTCAAACTTTCACCAAAATTAGGGCTCAATTTGGAAACGAATTGATCACATATTACTCAAATTAGACCATTTAAATTCACGATTTGAACTATATATACAAACAACGATCAATTAACGGTTTCATATGAAATTAAAAACAAACACTCACCGGAGAAACATTCCGATCAAAACTTCCGGCAACAGCAAGCAGCTTCTTAGCCGCCTGAACAACTTCCGGCAACATATCTTACTTGATTTTCTACAGTAACAAATCATAGCTGACATATATCCCTAACATGTCCTACAAAATTCTGCTTCAGAATTCAAAACATGATTCAAAAGTGTTAACTTCCTACTTAGAAGTAATACAAAATGATCAAGTTTCAAAGGAAATATTGAATATTTTATACATCTTGTTCTAGACATATATCGAAGCTCGCATATATCCCCCTTTTAATTTAAACGTATCTGAATCTGTGTTCATTCCTATCAAATTCAACAAATAAAACAATGAAACTCATTAGTAAAATTATTGTAAACCAAACTTACAAAAAGAGTAATGTCCATGTGGTTTCCTCGTGTCCTACATCTTCAATCTCACTATTGCTTGCCGGAAAGTTGAAATCCGATTATCTGAAAACCCTTAAGAAACCCCTTTTGGGGTTTTGATAATTTTAAAAATGAGTTTTAGAGAGAGAGAAAGTTGAGCTTTTTATACATCTGTTGTTTAAATTTTGAATCTGGAGCCATGTTTAAATTTTGAATTTGGAGCCAAAATTTTGAATGGGTAGTGGTTTTAATTGCAGAGGTTTGAATTTATAACATAGGTTGAAATTTGGAGATGGGCAGTGGTTTGATGGCAGACTTTTGGAATTTCAATGTGGGCCACCTTTGAATTTTAAAGTCTTTTAATATTAGGCTTTATGATGTAAAAATGACATAAGAAAATCCTTGTTGGATAGTCTCTCCAGCTGACACATCAGCTTTTCTTATGTCACTCAGATTTCTCCTTTTATAGAAAGTATAGATAGATATAGATACAGATTATTGCTTTCGTGTTTAGACTACAAGGATTTTAATTTTTTTTTAAATTAGTGTATAAGTAATCCTAAGTAAGAATTCAACAAAAATAAGAACTCTTTAAGCATTTATGAAAACTAGTATTTTGCCCGTCGCGAGTTGCGGCCGCGCGCGACGGGTGGAAACATATAGTAAGACAAAACACGATTCGTAAAACACAGTACGTAAAAGACAATTACAAAAAAATGTAAATTACAAAGGTAGACACAAAGTGTAAAACACAGTGCCTAAGACATTTCATAAAACACAATGCATAGACATTTGGAAAAGTAGGAGTTGTAGTCTAGGAGTTACAATTGCAATTTTTTTAAAGTTGGGCGGGTGTAAAAATGGAGTAATAGTATAAGGGATAAAAAATCAAAGTCTAAAAAAGACAGTGTAAAAGTATAGGGGTGGTGGCAAAAATGTGTGAAAGATGAGGGGGTGTTGGTGGAAATATAAAAGAAGAGGGTTTGTGGCGTAATTATGTAAGAGCTAAGGGGTGATGGTGAAAAACCAAAGTAGAGGGTTGGTGCTGACAAAGTTTGAAAGATGAGGTTGTGGTTTTGAAAATTCAAAGTAGAAGGTTTAGGGACTAAATTTGTCATTTTATGAAACTTTAAAGCTACCAAAATCAAAGGGCTAAAATTGCAATATCGTTAAAGTACAGGGGCTGGAAGGCAAAGTCGGTGGAAAATCAACCGACTTTCAGTGGCGGGTCTAGAAAATCCGCCAAGCCGTAACGTTTTATAAAAAAACGGTAACGAAATCGAAAAAACGTCAAATTTTTCCAAAATTTACATTAATTTTACACTACCGCCGGAGCGCCAAGCCGTAGCGGGGGTTTCCCCTTGTACCATGCTGGATCCGCCCCTGCCGACTTTGCCTTTTAAGATTGTATACAACTAGTTTTTGCCCCACCCGCGTTGTGGGGCAATAAGCCGAATATTTCTCTCTCATCACACGTATGTCTGTGTTTTTGTTACTTGTACATACTACTTATAACACGATCTCAAAAAAAATTACATTGAGTCAACCAATTAAAACAAAAACACTACCATACTTTTACTAAAAAAAACTAAAACAATTGAAAGACTATAATTTTAAACTGGGAGCAAAATTGTAATTTTTCAGGACAAATAAGCATGTACCAGTCATGCCTGAACGAATAAAATTACACGTATGCCCGCTCGCGTTGCAGGGCGTTAAATCAAATATTCCTTTGTTTCATAACATGTATGCATGTATTTAGGTTACTTGTACATACTACTTATAACACTATCTAAAAAAAATACATCGAGACAACCAATTAAACGAAAACACTACCATAGTTTTGCAAAAAAAAATTAAAACAATAACAGGTCTGTAATTTTGAGCTGGGGTAAAATACTAATTTGTTAGGACAAATGAGCGAGTGTTAGACAACTGCTTGACACAAAAAAATTACATTGAGTCAACCAAGCAAAATAAAACAGTACTATAGTTTTGCAAAAAAAAAAAAGTAAAACGATGGCAAAATCATAATTATAACTGGGGGAGAAATCGTAATTTTTGAAATGGGAGCAAAATCATAATTTTGAACAGAGGGCAAAATCGTAAAAATATTTTGAACTGGGGGCGAAATCATAATTTTAAACTGAGGGCAAAATCATAATTTTGATCTATGGGGGAAAACATAATTTTATTTTGAACTGTGGGCAAAAACGTAATTTTAAGTTGGGGCAAAATCGTAATTTCGAGCTAGGGGCAAAAACATATTTTTATTTTGAACGGTGGGTAAAAGCGTAATTTTAGACGGAGGGCGAAATCGTAAATTTAAACTGGGAGTAGAATTAGAAATGAGTTTTTGAACTGAGGACAAAAGCGTAAATTTTGAGCCAGGGTAAAAATATAATTTTATTTTGAATTAGGGGCAATAACGTAATTTTAAACAAAGGACGAAACCGTAATTTTAGACTGTGAATAAAATTAAATTAAAAATGGGTTGGTCCAATAGGAAAGTGCCAGGCAAGTTGTCTGACACTATTCCCTCAACTCCTTTTTGTATATGTAGGATAATATATCGTAGAACTAATTTACTTGTGAAATGAAAGATTTCTGGTGCAGAAATTTAGAGTTAATTGCCCGGATGGTCCCTGTGGCTTCACGTTTTTTCATGTTTAGTCCTCACCTTTTGGAAATAGCAGGTATGCTCCCTATGGTTTGTCATATTGTTACTCGGATAGTCCCCTGACATTTACTCAGGGGACTATCCGAGTAACAAAATGACAAACCATAGGGAGCATACCTGCTATTTCCAAACTAACTGACATATACTCAGGGACTATCCGACTAACAAAATAACAAACCATAGGGAGCATACCTGCTATTTTCAAAAGGTAGGGACTAAATATGAAAAACCATGAAACCACAGGGACCATACGGGCAATTAACTCATAAATTTATTTGTCCCACTTCTTTGAGTTAAAAAAGCAAAATAATATAGAAAAATATTGGAAATGAACTGGCTTCGTGGGTGTATGACGTTCATCACTTTATCGAACTTTATAATGTTCACTTTTCTATTATACTTTATTTCTTGACATGAATATAATAATAAAAAAAAAAAAAAAAAAAACTCTTTAATCATTTATGAAAATATATCATAGAACTAATTTAATTGTGAAATGACAAATTTCTGCGGCAGTGGTGGTGCTGGGTGGCGGTAGTAGAGGTGATGTAAAGAGCGAATGAAATAGAAAAAAGAGTAAACTGCAATTTTACCCCTGGGGTTTAGGCCAATTGGCACTCTGACCCCCTCTAAGGAATTAATTGCAATTTTCCCCCCAACGTTGTTGTTATGTCGCAATATTACCCCCTGCCGTCAAATAAGTTAACAGATCTGTTAACTGGAATGTGAAATGACTATATTGCCCTTTCATATTACCCTATATGGTTTGTTCTACTCTGTTATATTACCCCCTGGTATAAAATGACTAAATTGTCCTTTTTATTACCCCCTATTGTTTATTGTACTCAGCAATATTACCCCTGGAAGATTCATCCATTGAATTCGAGCAATGGCACACCATATGTACAATCCCAATGCAGATACAATCTGATAACATTATTCACAAAATTCACAAAAACAAAACGACCCAATAAGAATGACATAAAGTTTTGACTTCCTCCGGGACATCACGGATCAGTTGTACACCTCCATCTCTCAAAGCAAACATTACTTGGCTAACCACAGCATCGATTACGCTCCCAAGTACAAAATCGTGCTTTTCAAGCTCCAAATGACTGCCACTGAAACGCAAAAGTTAGCAATTGCTTTATGACCAATTTTATAACAATCAGAAACAAAAAACTAACCCCTCTTGAATATTCTCCATATCAACATCTTTCACAATCTTTAACATCTGTTTCTCTGGCATGCGGCACTCGTTTCCAACAACTGCTTTTGATCATCGGTTAGATTTGCTGCTTCCAAAAGAGAATTAGAAAATCTAATGCCACTTAATGGATTCTTGATCTCATGACAGATATATGCCAACTCTTTCATCCTCTCGAAACATTTATTTTCTTGTTGTCGTTGTATTTTCATAGCTTGCTGTAACTAAAATAATCAAACACAAAACAAAATCTTGATGAAACCAATCTCCTTTGCATTGCTGTGAAAGCACTGCCTGCAGCACATAAGCCCATACTTCATGATCAGCCCATGCGAGTTACCACATACCCGGCTGCCACAGCAAAATCCCAAGTCAAAACTCAAAATCAAATCATACAAAAACTAGTTCCCTATAGGTAACAGATGGATCCATTTATAACATCTATTGGCACACACATAACAATACAGATTGTTAGCAGCAAAATAAAACACATATCAATGTAAAAAAATTAGTTGTTTCAAACCTTAATCAAACTCATAGAAATAATTCCAGAAAAACTACACAACTTATAAACTTACGCCAAACCATATCACAACCCCATTCTTTCTCTCATGCCACCGCCATTCACCACCACAACCACCACCAACCCCACCGATTCACAACCCCATTCTTTCTCTCATGCCTCTCTTTCTCCCTCTCTCTCAACATTAACCACCACCACAACCATCCGAAAGGAGACCAAAACGAACCCCATCTCCCTTTCTTCTTCACCTTTCCACCAGATCCGCAACCGGAACTTGCGTCGGAGCCAGGACTACCGGCGGCGGAGCTAGATCCGTGACGGAGAGTGTAAAGATCTCTGTGACGAAGACTGTGAAGATCCCTGAAACCCTAATTTGAACTTTCAGCCACCGATCGTAAGATGAAGATGATGTTCTTGAATTCTGGTGTATGGATCTTGAATTTTGGGGAAAGAGGCAGGGGGTAATATAGCGGAGACGGGAAAGATGATGTTCTTGATGACCGGAGACAGAGAAACCTTCAGTTAACTCTTGTCTTTATGCTCTTTTAACATGTTGATACTACTGTATGGATCTTGAATGCTGAGGGTGTTAAAGCAAGATCTTGAATGATGGATCTGTGAGGTTATTTGAAGATGATGATGATAATTTGATTTTATAAATAATAATAATAATAATAATAATAATAAATATGGGGTAAAATTATCAAAATACCCTTACCTATAACAGTCAAACATTCGTTGACTGACGACAGGGGGTAATATTGCGGCATAACAACAACGTTGGGGGGGGGGGGGTAAAATTGCAATTATTTCGTTAGAGCGGGTCAGAGTGTCAATTGGCCTAAACCCCAGGGGGTAAAATTGCAGTTTACTCTAGAAAAAAAACAACGGGTGGATAAAATGAATATGTGGTGTTTTAGATGGAATTGAATGGATGAGGTAAACCAATTCCATTACAATGGTTCATCCTATTCCGCCTCTCATTGTTGCATACTAAACAGTACCTAAGGGAAGAAAAGCGAATTATATCACATGTAATAAAAGTGTATACATAAATGAAGATATACCAAAAATTTTTTTGATAAACGTAAAAAAGAGAGGAAAAAATAAGCGGGCAAGTGTTATTGACAGATTCGAGAGGTACAGATGGAAACGCCAATAAAAATTAAAGAGAAACTGAAATTAATATTGTGAGATGATCAAATTATGCTACTTAATATAAGCGTAAGATATCGTAACGTGAATTTTATATTATAATATATAATATTACTTTATGCCAAATGCAGATTTTCACCTCTCGGAATATTTAAGAGATTGTTCTTATGTTAAAAGATAAAAGAAAATGTTGATAATTAGAACATTTTCATATTTCTTGTATTTCACAATAATTCTTTAGTTTTCAAATCATTCATTTTTAATATTAGTTTATGTACATGTTTGATGTGAGATACACAATCAATTTAAAATTATGCATTAATATTAGAGCTACTATGTATTCAAAACTTAGTAGAAACAACCTGATTCTTCTAAAAACTAGTCACTACCAGAAGTTGCAATCGTTAAAAACCTTAGTCACCACCACCACATGTCGCTTCTTACAACAATTGCCGTAGCATTGAGTATGCATTTAACAAGCAAACCAAACATTAAAAAAATCATTGTCGACTTGCTACTCATTAATCACTACCAGATATCGTCAAAAGACAAAAAAAATCAACTATATTCTTGTTTTGATGATGCAGCTCTCATCACCCGAAGCTACCACCTTAGTCAAACAAAGTTTGATCTATATTCGCCACTTTTCTGCGTTTTTCGTCCCTTGTGAAGAAAGTCCATATATGGTCCATGAAATGATTTGCCATCTATTTAAGTTCCAAAGTTAAATCATGGATTGGCTGCAAACAACGCACTATATCTCGATCCTCTACCGAGTCTGAGTTCAGAGTCATTACTGACATAGTCACTCAACTTCAATAGTTGGTAGCTCCTTTTCTTAAACTCAGTGTTTGTAGAACAAGATTAGGGCTCGTATCTTCTCTCCTCGATTTCTCCTTCAATACGTAACCAAATCAGGTATTTCTTAAGGCTAACTTTGATAATTTTTCGTGCTACAAAGCCCCACTATCCATTTATGTGATAGAGGGCATTATTAAGCCGAATTTGATTGCTTGTTATTTTAGGGTTCTTAGATTAGAGATTTTAGGGCTTTTGATCTTAGGCTTGTGTTTTGATGAAATTGAAAGTTGGATGCTATTCATTGTCATGCTAGATTAGTTTGTGTAATTTTTGAGAATTTTTAGATACCATATTGATTTATTATGAATTTTTATCATGTTATATTATATAAGAAAAAATATATAAGATGAAAGGGTCAGGATTTAGAGAAAACGCTCAAAAGTGTGAGAACGGAGAGAACGCTTATGGATCATCAGATCAAAACAATCTATGGACTAGATGACGCGGTGGCATTTTCGTAAATAAAATCACTTTTATTAATCTGGCGCGCTTCATTAAGGGTAAAAGGGTCTTTTGACTTAACATAAAACGCCAAACTCACGCTATTTAAATCCCTCCTCAACACACATAGCACACTTCATCATAAATATAACGCCATATATATAAAACGCCAAACTTTGTTTTTAACCGATAAAGCTGAACAAACAGTACTAAAACGCCAATGAAAACGGCAAAATTAACAAAACTAATGTTTACACAAATTAACAAAATAGTAATAACTGATATTCACAAATACTACTAAATAAAATTCAAAACTAATCAAATAGACGAAAAACGCCAATGATCGTAAAAACATAAGAAATACACTAGAACGTAAACGACAATTAAAATTAATATCGAAAACTCCAATTGCAGTTCTTAATAATAGATTAAATATCAATTAAAACGCGATTAAATTGCATAATTGAATAACGCTATTGAAAATCATACAACACATTATAAAAATAATAATACAAAAAAGCCATAGAACAATGATAAAAGAACAAAATGCCATATCTGTTGCATGATTTGCTGGAACGAAAAATAGAAAACGCCAACGAATTTTACTTTGTCGAACAGAATCCACGTTAAACGCCATAGATCTGAGAACGCTTGCAAAGGAGGTAACAACTAACAATAAATCTTTGGAGTTTTAATTTGAAAGAGATTTATAACGCGAACAAGGAGGGAACGTATAAAAGGACAATCGTACCCCCGCATAACAATTAGGGCCCCCTGCCACGTGTTGGGCCATGATCCGTTCTCACCGTTCTCAAACTTTTCACCGTTCTCTCCTGAACCCGTTTCTAAGATGAAAAATGTCAAAATAAAATTTCCTAAATATTGATTTATGATTTTCTATAAAATACATAAGCTATGGATTTTTATAAATTTCATGACCCTTAGTAAATTATTTAGTAATAAAAGGACTATTTAAATTATGAAACAAGTTAAGTCTTTTTTTTTAATAAAATTCATGATTTAAATGAAAATATAGGTTAATGATAGATTTATGATTTGTAAAGTTGATTAGATGAGTTTTACTAACTTATCTAAATTTGACATTTGCAACCTATCATAATATAATAAATTGTTATTATTTTATTTTCACAATCTTAAACTTATTAGACTTGTTATTAATAAATTGACTTGATCATAGATTTATTTGTTAAGTCGGTAATAGTAATTGTTAAGTTAGTAATAGTAATAGATTAACTAAACTTAGCATATACAAAAATATATATAATGAGATAATTATTTTTATGTTATTATCGCATATTTTCGCATTTATTTATTCATTTAGTTTACAAATATCCATTTAGTATTTATGTTGGAAATTATTATATGTATTTTAGGTTATACAAAAGCCCCCAAATCATAAGATTCAATTTTATAGTTTTGCTATACTGTTTGGTTTGTTTAGTATATTTTTGTTATTTTATATTTTATGGTAACCTGTGTCTTGTGGAGTTTTCCCCATTTTCGTCGGTTTATTTAAGGATCCACATACGCAAAACTATGAGTATATCTACCCTTCTCCTTTTTTACAATTAAACTTTTAAGGTGTATCATATGTCATAATTTCTCATGTTATTCACTTTAATCAGCAACAGGCAAAGTCAGTGTGTTAATTATGTGTATGTGTAGTTGTTGTTGGTTTCTTTATTTATGTGAAGTCTTAGTCAATTGTATTCTAGCACGTCATTGTGGATCCACTGGCTGACCGGTTACCCATGGCCATGGGTTGTAACCTGGTATCACCAACATCATTAGATTCGTTCTTCGGGGCTTAAGTCTCGCATAATCGCGTAGTCGTATAGTTGCATATTCGCATTATCTCATTTGATTATGTTGATTATTGTTGTTGTTTAAATTGTTGTGCTTATCTTACTAACACTTGGATTGTGTGTTAAACTTTTTAAAATAAAGAAAACAAGTTATTTTATTTAAATATAGATTTACTCACCAACTTTTAGCTGACCCAAAAATTATTTTACGCATGATTCAGTAAATCAGGTTTGACGATACGCGGACTAAGACACGTAGGAATTGCCCTAAACAAATAAACGGGATTTTATTTTATATTTTATGAGTTTGGATTATGTATGGATTATTTGTAACTTATATGATTATGTGACATTTTTAGTTATGATATGTTTTAAACTTTTAATAATTGTCATAAGCTTCGGACAATTATTATGTTATGCCAATAATCCGTCATAGGTCGAAATGTAACACACAAAGCTTGTGAAAAAAAATGATTTTCACTTAAAGGAAAGTTGTTCTTACAATTCATCATATCAAATTTACACTGACATGTGATCAAAATGTAAACGTCTTTACAAAGCAGATGCCAACTCCTAGATCCATGTGTATTTATGATTCAAGTTATAGGTTGTACTAGACATATTAATATAGTTATATATTTACTTTGTTTAGAGTATTTAGTTATCTTTCATCAAATCTAACTTATAATTACAGTAAAAATAATTACATTTTCTTACTCTTTTTAATTAAATAATATATTTTTATACCTTTATTATTATATTTTCTCTCCTTCAATAACAGTCATTTTCAAAATGCATTAAAAAATTATAGAGGGTGAACAATATACCTATAAATATACCATAAACAATAACATTTTCTCTTTTCTTTATTCATAACCACTTAGAAACAATTTTTTATATATGAAAACGATACTCACAAAATTTAGTGAAAAGGATGTGAATGATCTTAAATGCTATGGTTTTGCAAGCTATTTACGTGTAATATTATTTTGAGTTCTTATTTAACTAATATACATTTATTATTTTCTGACTTAACTTCCATGATTATCCATATGAGAAAAAATAAACATTTTTAAAGCTTTGTTATAATCATAAAGAAAATAAACTACACTATTTGTTGTGTAATTACATCATACATAACTATAAACAAAATATTATTCACTAATAAAAAAATGTAAGAAAAAACTTACAAATGATACTACAATAAAAAACATACATTTTGTTGGCACTTTTGAAATGAAAGAAACAATTCGTCAATTCAAATTCTCTGTTCTTTTTGTTTACCAATTAGTATTGTTCAATAATACAAAAAATGAGAATGATAGGCCACTTTGTCTCGTAGAATATGAAAAAAAAAATATCAATATATAAAAACAAATAAAGAAAATGATATTAAAGAAAATGATATTCTATCACATTATTTTAATTTCATTTCAATATCTTGATATGTATTAATCACATCTACGTGTATACATATAAATTCGAGTGAACGGGGCATATACGTTTTTTTCATGATTTCATTCTCTTTCTGATCAACTTTTTCTTTCTATATAAACTAAAAATGTTTTTATTTAAATTTACACCTTTTAGTACTCATATAAAAGCTCATTGATGGTAAGTAGTGTACATCATAATCAAATGATTAAGGTGCACCTTGTTATTTAAATTTACACCTTTTAACCCTCTGCAAACCTTAGAAGATCTTCAAAGTGGCTTAGCCAAGTCTGCGCCAAGAAGAGCTTGCACAAACGTTTTTTAATGAAACGTCTTCGAAAAACAATCAGTGTGCAGATGGTAATGTTTGCATGTGGTCTGCGCGGCGCAGACAGAAGAAACTGGACAGATCTTTTTTAGAAAAACAAACACCGCTTAGGAGTTCAACTCCTGCCAATGAATTGGTAATGGAGTGATAAGGGAGAGACTTGGGGTTCCAAGTGACCCAGGTTTGATTCTTGCCCCAGCCATTTAGTTTCGGCAGCACCTGGTAATGATTAGAGACTAGGCGAGTAGGTGACAATTGTTAGTTCAATCCTTTAACTAAGCGGGTTTTACCTCACAACGCTTTCGTGCCATCGGGCGAGTGTTCACGGGCTTGGACCCTAGGTGAGGGTTTTCCCCAGTGTATCCCAATGTGGTGAATTTTGCCTGTATCCCATTTGGAGGATTCGTATGCCGTTCAAAATAAAAGTTCAACTCTTGCAAATAGGGGTGCGCAAAAACCAAACCATAACCGAATTGAACTGTTAACCATAAAAAATAATCAAAACTAACAATAACTACCAAAACCAATCAGTTACCGTTAAGTGAATCTAATTAACCGACCACTCAATTATGGTTACACTTAATGTGTCTTTGTTAGCCGATTCTAACATAACCAAACCAATGCATATTTGTGATTTAAAACTTTTATACTATCCATAACCGAGCTTAGAACCTACATATTTTAGTTTGGATACTGCATGATCGAGCTTGGAACGCAATAACTATACACTTTTTCAGCTAGAACAAAGAAAAATAATAATTAAATAAAATACATTGGTCAGTTTACCTAATTAAGTCAAAACTGACTCATAACCCATGGTTAACCATCGATTACGATTATAGTTAAACAATATTCCATAATGAATAGTTATAATTAAGCATACTGAACTGATGAAACACTGGTTAACACTGAGTTATCCAGCGGGGTTGTCTCGTGAATAGGGGTTCAATCTCTTCCTCCACTCGTTGATCGCTGGTTTCCTGCAAAACAGAACACCGGTGACTCGCCACAAGAAGGGGAATAGGGGGCTTTTCCTTGTGACCACCCTCCGACGTGAGAATAAGTACTGTTCTGAGGAGAATAGTGTGTGTTGTAGGTGAAATAGAGAGAGAGCCGAATGTTAAACCTGAATGAGGAGTCCTCTATTTATAGCCGAATGATGAAGGAGGGAAGGAGGGCCTTGCCAGCTGTAGCTGAGTGCCAGCTGTCCGACCAAGAGGAATATCCTCTTGGTCTCCTCTGTCATTCCCAGAGTAGTGGTTGGCGTGGCGCATCTCTATTCGTCCAGTTAGGAGAATTCTAGCAGTGGTTGTCGGCCTGTCCTAGGAATATCTTGCAGGTCCAGCTGGCGTCCATCTATTGGTGACACGTGCTGTCCTTTTTGTCTGGGAGAGCATCTTTGGTGTCACCTGTGATTTCTTCCAGAAGCTTCTGGATGTGATTTGCTGATGTAGGCGCCATGCTGGATAAAAGTGGTGTGGTCCCTGCCATGTGTGCATGGACTTGGGACCATACCTCTTCAAGTCCCCCCAGTCCAGTGTGCCTTCTAGTTGAGTTTATCATCTAGGAGGGATTCTGGACTCATAAGGGTAGAAGTGTTATTGTTTTTTTTTTGTTTTTTAGCACTGGGGTGTATTGCGTATGGCTCGTAGGTAGCGTGCAAAGTTGAGCCAAAACAGCGCGTGGTAGCGGCGTGCAAACTTAAGCCAAAACAGCACGTGGCGTGTGGTAGCGGCGTGCAAACTTGTTCCAAAACAGTGTATGGTGTATGGTGATGCCTTGCAAGATTGAGCCAAAATAGTGCATGACGCATGTTGATGGTATGCAAATTTGAGCCAAAACAGCGCATGGCGCATGGTGATGGCGTGCAAACTTTAGCCAAAACAGCGCATGGTGATGGCGTGCAAACTTGAGCCAAAACAGCGCATTGTGCATGGTGATGCCTTGCAAGATTGAGCCAAAACAGCGCATGGCCCATGCTGATGGCGTACAAATTTGAGCCAAAACAACGTATGGTGCATGGTGTGTCACACCCCGACCACGTAAAACAACAAGACGTGGCGGAAACGTCAGGGAGTGTTGTAACAGAATCACTGTTTCATAACACATGGAAATTTGAATATTGTTTTATTGATTAAAAGCGTTACAATGTCTTGACAATCAAAGAAACATAACATAAATAACTAGTCTTGCATCTTTTATTGTCGCTAAGGCCCAAGTCCGCCTAAGTGTATCTTGATAAATCCTAAGCATCATATCCTGAAACATATGTGAAAATAGGTACGTCAGCATAAAAATGCCTGTGAGATACATAGGTTTTGTAAAAATAGAATTCATAACTTATGTTTAAGAAAATGTTTAGTCATGAACCTTGTAATTTGCTTTGTCTTGCAAATCATTTGAAAAGTGATAAATAAACCAAATGATATATATGTATAAAAGAATAATACATGGTTAAGTAAATAACCAAGTAAAATGAGTTTATATCAGATAAGTTGTTTGTAAAACAATGTATTGTGAAAAGTATGTTATTTGTATAAAATGTTATATGTCTAAATTGAAATGATTCAAATAACACTACGATATGTAATACCATACAAGCACTTATATATAGGAAGTACCAGCGGCGTATCCACCATGCTTGTATCATATTACACACGCCTCGTTACTTAAATCACTTACTCAAACCAAACCATCAAAGTAAAATGTTTATGTATAATCAAATGTCAAAATGTTTGTGTGAAAACCATGTCAAATGTCTATGTCTAATGTAAATCATGAATTGTGTATATCAATGTCAAAATGTTTATGTCTAATGCAAATCATGTAATGTGTATCCAAAATATCATGTATGGTAAGTGAAATATATCAACTAAACCATATGTAAAATGCACAAAAACAAGGTATTGAAGTAAAACATGGTTTAAATCAAAGTTATGTTTTGTGGAACAAATGCATGCTATACTGATATAAACATCTATGCGGTATTGTGAAAATGCATACATCCAAGCCTTGCGACTGTAGAATAAACCCTAGCACAAAGTCTAAGGTCCACCTAGAAATGTATTCGGATTCGGTCATTCCTTCCACCCAAACAAACCTAGGATTTCAGGAATGGGAGTTGTCAAGTCCTATGGTACCACTACCTACTACCGAGCGGCATGATCGGTGTTAATGAATGTATATTGTCCCATTTAAATAACCCAAATGTCATACCAAAATGTAAGCATGTGATGAATAACAAATGTACTAAGTATGCACACAATGGACATACATAGCATAAAATGTAATGTAAAACAATGTACTAAGTATGCACACAATGGACATACATAGCATAAAATGTAGTGTAAAACGATGTACTAAGTATGCACACAATGGACATACATAGCATAAAATGTAATGTAAAACGATGTACTAAGTATGCAACAAAGGACATACATAGCAAAAACACAATGAAATCATGTACTATAAGTGTACTATTGAACATAACAAGCATATGATATGAAAACATGAAAGGCACGAAAGTAACAAGTAGGCACATGTGTTTCACCCCAAAATGTTTGGAAAACAGTAAAAGAGGGGTCTATGTACTCACTTGAGATTGCTCAATAGTCCTAGGATAACCACCAAGCAATGCTAGAAGATCACGGAATCAAACGGTACCTAATATAGGTAACTACATTAATAAACCGGACCTAAATCGGAGGATCGGATAGAATGAGGGCTCGTAAACCAAATGAGTATGGGAACTCATGTAATATGGTTTAACAAAGCCCACATACTAAAATGAAACCTAACCTAAGTGCTTACGACCCATTACGACCCGTTTAGGTAGCTTATGCTACTTTAACGCGTCGTTCGCGTAAAACACGTTCGGAACGCCTAACTAGTCCTATGACAAGTAAAATATGCCTTAACATGACTAATATTGTTGCCAAATCAGTTTAGATGTTAAAAGTTATGTTACATATGCTTAAAATGAATTTTGGCGTAAAAAGGGCATTTTGGTAATTTACCTAAGGCATATAAACTACCTATCATACAACTACTTAACGAAGCGACCATAAGGTATAACCTCGGAAGGTTATTCCCTATATACTATGGTCACCTAATGTGTTTGGTCGGATCCTAATGATCGACCATACGGGTCGGGTTCGAAAGTATAAGCGATTGTTTAGATCGCTTACCTTACGACCCTATATAAGCACTAAACTAAAAGTGACGAGCTAAGCATGTTAAAACATGCTTAACTAAGTTTAGAAAACAGGTTTGTATCAAAACAAGCGGTTTTGATACCTAAGAGTAGTTTGGTTACAAAATACGCAAGAATACGCATTTTGGCCGAAACTACGACTCGTCACTGAGCCTAGATAACGTGGTAATCAGTAGATATAGCCACTATGGACTATAACCATCGTGATTACGCTCACGTTAGGAAGTTCAAACGAACTTCGCGTTGGCCATAAACTTGGTCAATGCAGAAAGTCAAACATAGTTTGACTTTCGGACTCGAAAAGCGATAAAAGAACGAAGGAACACTTACAAAGGGTCCCCGCAAGCTAATCTTGATCCAAGTAGCTCAGGTATGAAGCAATGGCTTCAACTTAGAGCATTCTTAGATCAGATTTGTGGGTTTTGTAAGGGAATGGGTTGGGTATTTATAGGAAATGCAAGACCGTTAGGGTCGTTTATCGAATAACGTGCTTCAATCTCCACCCTACACTTGTTGCAACACTAACGTAACTCAAATTGGCCCCCCATTATCAGGAAGGGGCAAGTGCAAAAGGGATTAGGAGTGGGTAACAGCTGTTAACAGCTGATTTAGAAGCTTCTGATGAGCTGGGAGTCCCTTACGGACCGTAAGGGTGAGGGCTTACGGTGCGTAAGCCAGCAACTTTGCAGAATTGACAGTTTTGGTCCCTGTTGATGTTTAAGCTCATTTCCGACACTTCTAAGGCCCGTCAAGCCAACTTTAAGGCCCTAAAATGATGCCTAAACATTGTGGACATGAAACATGCTCAAAAATATGCCGGATGTCGGTTCGTTTGGCCGTACGGTTGCGTTGTTCGGTTAATTACGACGGAAGTCGTAACGGACGCAAAAACGGTCCAAATTGCGCGACGAATGAATTTTTCTGATGCCAAACACTAAAATAAAATATTTTAGTGCTTACATAAATTTTTGGATCTCCGGATGTATTCAGAACGTAAGTTATGCGCGAAAATGCAAACTTGTGCCCTTTTTGACGCTTTTAGTCCCTGAATGACCCAAAAGTTTATTTTAGCACACCGAACCCCTCAAAGCCTATTTCTAAGCTATGTAAAGGATATTTATGGTATGTTTAACTCATGGTCATGTTCCGGAATGTCTGTTACAGTTCAAATCGGCATACTTTCGCAGTTTGTCGAATTTAGTCCCTGTAAGCGATTAAACTTGATTTTGTCATACCAAAGCCTTCAAAACTTATTTCTAAGTTATGTAAAGGTTGTTTAAGGTATGTGAAGCCTATTTCACTATTCCGGAGTGTTCGTTGGATTAAACTGGTTATATTTACGCATCAGTGCGCGTATAACCTTCCAGAAAGCGATTTAGAGCCCGAAATCGAACAAGAATTGATATGTGCAAATGATACACATATTTGTACAAATCCCAAGTGTGAAATACAATATTTCATTGGTTTGGTATTTGTTTGATGGTCGTAGTGACCCAGGTGTCACATGGTGTGTGATTTTTTACTTAGAGATTTCTTCTAAGTGAAGTTTTGATTTTCGTCCTTGTAAAAATGATGACGTCTGATGTGTGACTGATGCGTGTGTAGTGTTATATATATTAGGTGTATATTTTAAGCCCCTTTAACACTTTTTAGTCAAGTTTTAAATTTATAAAACACGATATTTACTAACACTAGACACACATATGGGCAAGTGCACCCATCGTGAGCGTAGTATAGTGTTGGTAAGATACCGAGGTCGTCCAAGGACACAATAGCTTTTAGTACCGGTTTATCCTCAACGTCTAATCAAAATAAAAAGTTTAGAAAAAATGTTTTAAACTAAGAAAAATAAAAACTAACTAAAAATGCTGAAAATAAAAATAAAAAGAAAAACAGATAGACAAGATGAATCACTTGGTTCCGACTCGTATCTAGTGTAACCTTTGATTATTTCCGCACTTTTGCACTATTTTAAGAGATTATCTTAATTATTGTAGTAGGCCCCTCTTTTGAAAGTGACGTTACCCTCACCCCAGTAGTTTGAGTCAGCAAGGATACAATCCTAAAAGGGTGGATTATTGGAAGATAATTAATTAAGTTATTAATGCAAATTATGGTAGGCCCCTCTTTTGGAGGTGACGTTACCCTCGACTAAGTAGTCTGAGTCAGCAGGGATACAGTCCTAAATAGCCGGGTTATAGTATTAATAGTAGTTAACTTATGAGGGGATCAAAGAGTTTGGACCCCCGCCATCCAATACCGTTAAGTATTGAAGGAGGTCCTACTAAATTTGACCTAGGTCCATTACAGGACCTCTAAACGTTGAACAATGGCAAGACCTTTACCAAACCGTTCCCTTAACCCCCGACCAGGTAGCCAACATACCTCCATATAGACCGTGGAGATATGAATGGTGAAAATCTTTTATTTTATATAGACAGTAAAATAATGCCAAGACACCACGGACAAACGATAAGGAAAGAGCACCTTCAACATAAGCAACTAGTTATTAAAGTCATTAATACAAAACCAAGTAAAAAGTGCAAAAGATTAGAAATAAAAAGTATTACACTAGACACTTTGTCTTCACCAAGTGATGTAAGAGACTTAGGCAAACATGGCCTTGATTGTCAAGAACTCTTACGATCAATCTTGGATCCCGAGACGACTCACACACTCTACGATGGACAATGGATGATGGTGGTGGATGATGGTGTTATGGTGGTGGTGGGTGGTGGGTGAAGTGTGAGAGAGGTGGTGTGCCAATGGATGGTTTGAGCTTGAGCCAAGCACTTCTATTTATAGGCTGAACAGAAGCTCGGGCACGGCCCCGTGTCCAGTGGGCACGGCCCCGTGTCCACATCCTTCTCTTTCTTCATTTAATGCAGTTTTGTCTTTTTAGTTGACCACGCCCCCGTGTCCGCTGAGCACGACCCCGTGGTGCAGAAGAATCTTTGTACTATGCAGATTTGCTAGATTGTGCGAATCTTATAGTTGACCACGGCCCCGTGTCCGCTGAGCACGGCCCCGTGGTGGGCAATAGAAGCTTCTACCACTTTGTCTTTTCTGCTGACACTTGGGCACGCCCCAGTGCTGGCTGAGCACGGGGCGTGTTCAGTCTTCTGATCTCTTGTTTTGCTTGGGAAGATGCTGTCGTGGGGTCGGGCATGTCACGTCTTGTTCCTTTTCTTGTATTTATGTTAGATTTTGATGTCTTTTTGCTTCTTTTGTTAATTTGAGCTCATTTAATCCTGAAAATACAAAAGGAAGACAAAAGCACACTTTTTCCAACATTAGTACTAAAAAGGGTTAGTTTTATGCCTCATTTGATGAAATTTATATGTAGCATTTTTAACACATCAAATACCCCCACACTTGAATCTTTGCTTGTCCTCAAGCAAAACTCTTTAATATGTGGCTATTACACTCCCAAATGGAATGGGTAGAGAAGAAGGTTTTTAGGCTTGTCGTAGAGTGTCGGGATTTCCAAGATTCTTTATTTAGTTTTATTTTTATTTAATTACAATCCTATTCGTCATGATTTATTTAAAACTTTTCATAAGACAAATTACTTATTAGGGCATAACATGCCTTTGTAAAATTCTATTTATATACAAGTTCACATACCTCACGGGGATCACTCAACACTCGGCCGAAAATGTATTTTTGTGGATCACTCGAGAGCGGCATGGAACTTACTCCTACCATAGGCTTGCCAAGCAATCAATCCTCATCCTTTTTAACTTATATACCTTTGTAAATATTAAGAGGACTTTGTGGGTGAAGGGTTAGGCTTGGGTTAAAGGTAGGTGGTTGGGTTGGTGGTTAGTGGTTAGTAGAAAAAGGGCTAAAAAGCGTAACAAGTGTCGGTTTTCGTAAGACTTTCTATTTTTGTAACTTTTATTTTGATGAAGCTATTATTCAAACAAAGTTATTTTTGATGAACTTGTTTGTTATTTTCTTTTGCTTCATCAAAAAAAAATTTTTTTTTTTTTTTTTTTTTGAGAGTCATACGAAAAACTGAACTTGTTACTAAAACAAAGGGTTAAAAAAATAAAAAGGGTTTTGGTGGGTAAAAGGGTGTTTGGTTTGGGTTATGAAATGAAAAGGTTTAGGCTCAAAGGGGCTAACTAGGGGGATTTTGAGTATGTGGTAAAAAAAAAGAAAAATAATGGTGTAGAAATAAAAAGGGGTTAGTCCTAATGGCTCCATCATTTACTTACTCGGGTTTTAGTTGGTAAGGACCGGGAATGTATCGTCATGGCACGTTCTAGAGTCGTAAGAACCAAGCGGCTATTCACACAAGAAACGAAAAATGAGCATTTAGTCAAATGATATGTAAGTGTTTGCTCAATAAAGGCTCAAAACTCACTTTTGTGGGAATGGGCTTTTATGTGATCAAGTATATATAATTAAATTTTAACTAAGCTTGTCATGCCTTCTCATAATTTTCTTATGTTGATTCTTTTTATCACGACGCTATCGGTTGTAAATTTGTAAAAATATAACCTTTTAAGAACTTGAATTTCCCGAGTTAAACCTAGACAAGTAAAAAAAATGAAAATTTTTGAAAAAATTTGGGGTGACTAGCGGTTCCAATAGAGTTTTGTGTAAGGCTTGTATTTAGGACTTGCAAGATTCAAGGTTTTAGCATCCCCCCCACACTTAAATTACACATTGTCCTCAATGTGTCCCAAAAATAAGTTTTTAGGTTGATTGAATGTGTAAAAGGTGTGAAAAAACAAAAATTTTGTGTTACTGGTTACCTGGGCACGACCCCGTGTTGAGTGGACACGACCCCGTGCTCAGGTGCCAGTAACGAAAACTTACAGAAGATGAACACGGGGGCGTGTCGGCTGAACACGACCCCGTGTCTGTCAAGGTCTGCAGAATTAAAACAAACAGCAGGTTCAGGGGGATGAGCCGACACGCCCCCGTGTGGACACTCTGCAAAGTTGAAAAACAGGTTTCTTTCTTCGGTTTTCCTGCTCCGGCTTTAGTAGTACTAATGTTTAGCACTCTAAGCCTCATACGTACCTGCTTAATCAATAAACATCCTACCATACCATAGCAAACATCGTACTTTAACCAAAGTCAACATCCATGTCAAAGTTAAAAGAAAAATAAATGCAGAAACTAAAAAGAAGTTAGGGAAAGTAAATTGTTCAACACTTGGCACGCAGGCCATCAATTGTTCAAGATAAAAAAATTAACCTGGGAAGTCATCAACCAACTGCTTCCTCCTCCGCTCCTCCCGCCTACTCCATAGCATCGTCATCATCATCATCGTCATCCCCTCCATGGCCCGCAATGTGGTCCCGAATATATCCAATATCATCTTGGATATCGGATATGTTTCTCTCAATAGCTCCAACCCGGTGGTACGTGTTGCTTGCCATGTTATAGGTGTTCCTGGTGCACATAAGGTTTTCCTGCAACAAATCATGCAAACTTTGAAAGTTAGGAAAACCGCCTCCCGAGGAGGATGATTGGCCCGGATCACCATGGGGTTGGTATTGATACTGATGATGTTGCGGAGCGTGGAGGACAAGTGCTTCTTGCGGGTTCCATGCATGACCTTGCATCCTTTGAAAGCTCACCGTCCCGTCTTCCGCCTCATAAATTTGGTTCATTGAGCGGCATATGTGTATATCCACCATACCCGACCATGGGCTCCTCTCAAATGACTTAGGTATATGGGCGAAGTGCCTGAAGAGACGGTACACCCATCCCCCAAAGAAGATAGGAGTCGGTGCACTAGCAAGGCGATTGTGATGCATGTTTCGGAGCATGAGGAACGGAACATCGAGCGGCCTACGGTTGTGGATGCAGTGGAGGACAACCAAATCTCTTAACCCAACGACGCCACTACTAACATGCCTTTGGCTAAGAGAGTAGCCGAGGAGCCTATGAATGTATAGGTAGAGCGGATCCCTCAGCTTTGTACTCTTAGTGCTGCTCGGATTGTAGTACCCTTCACCAATCTGAGCCCAAATGGCTTGGCGTTCGTTTTCACCTATCTCTCTCATTCCCCCAGTGTTTTCCTCGTTTCCCGCATCCTCTTCTGCATACAACCCGACAATCGATCCAAACTGAGCCATAGAGATCGAATACCTCGTTCCGCCACATCGGAATGCTACCCCATCATTGTCGAACGGGTCGCACCTCGAGTTGAATGTGAAGGTGCTATAGAATTCCAAAGTGCATTCATGGACGGAACGGAGTCGAGTTGTCAAAGCGACTCTGAGGGGTCCCGTGACAATGTTGTTGAAACGGTCGATTTGATTCACCATGGTTAGCAAGTCCGTGCATGCTTGCCTCGGGTATTCCTCCGGCCTTGTTTGAAGTATCTCGAATCTAGCTCTCGCATCGAGCTCATTGGCGTTAAATCTTGTGAACTTCCTAGCCATCTGAAAGAATACACCAAAAGTTAGCACGAAACAGAAATATTTTCGGACAAAACCGCAAACAGTGAGCTGGACACGACCCCGTGTTCAGCGGACACGGCCCCGTGTCCAGGTGTCTGTTAGTCAAAAATTCCATTTTTCGACCCGGTTTTGAAAACTTGAAAATTTTTGGTCCAATAGGTGCGGTTTTCCCCGAAAATGAAACCCTAAGTGCCGTTTTTCCCAAAATATCCCGTTTACCCATTCAATTTTATCTTTTTCGGTTCAAGAACAAGGGTTTGGAGTTTTTTGTGCAAAATCGGACGAATCTAAGAACAATACAAGTGTATTTACTTCCCATAATACTATTCTAACTAAATGCAAACAGATCTAAACAAAAATTTGAGGTTCGATCCGGGTGAACTTCAAGAACCCTAGATTTTTCCCCAAATTTTTGGTGTTTTAACTACATGCAAGTAACTAATCTAACTACTAGAAGTGATAGAATCATACCTTGATGTTGTTAGAGCGATAGGAGACGTCGAATTTTTGCGAAAAATCGCCTGGAACCAGAGCTTTTTCGGGGAAACGGGGCGTGTGGAATGAAGTAACTGTTGTGAAAAAGGGGATTTATCCCGACTGCAGCGCGGACACGGCCCCGTGTCCAGCGGACACGGCCTCGTGCCGAGCAAAGTTTTAATTTTTTTTTAAGCAGTGCTCGTGTGAGTGCCCTTGTTTCCCATAACATCGTAATTTTTTTACTTTCAAATTTGGTCCACTATACTTTTCATATTTCACAATCCTTTTTGTTTTACGTTTTGTTCTAAATTTTGCGAGTTAACACGAAGCCAACGTGTGTGTAGTTCAACGTTTTTACGTTTCGTTTTACGCTTCGTTCAAAATTCTACGAGTTAACACGGCGCAACGTGCGGGTGTGGGTTAACGTTTTTACGTCGTCTATTTTTTTCCGTTTAACAGGCTCGTTGCAATATGTGAGTCCTAAATCAACTTAGTTATTATTTTCTTTGTTTTACGTTTCGGTCTAATTTATTCGCATTAACGCGCAACAACTTCAGTGTTGGTGGTCTCTGGTAGTGGTGTGACATTGGTGCTATTTGGTACGGGTTTACGACCCCACCGCAACTCGGAGGGGCTTAATACTAGTTAATTATTAATTAATATTAAAACTTTTGTTAATTAATTACATATGTACAACTTTTTTCTAAAGGAACAAAAACGAATACCAAAGAATATACCAGGGACCATTATTGTCATTTTCTTAACCACCTTTCTCCTCTACACAAGCTTAAAAAGCAACAGTGGTGGTTCATATCGTCAGATGCTACTCTCTCTCTAGAAACCTTCGTCTACCTTTACTTTCTCTCTCTAAAAATCTTCAACCACAACAACAATGAGGACAGCTATGTTGAAATCGATCCGTTCATCTCTTCAGAAATCTTCCTCCACCGCCGCCGGCCGCCGGAGCTACTCATCGGAATCTGCACCGGAGCGTAAGGTTGCTATTTTAGGGGCCGCCGGCGGTATCGGACAACCGCTTTCACTCCTCATGAAACTAAATCCTCTTGTATCTAGCCTCTCGCTGTACGATATCGCCGGTACTCCTGGTGTCGCTGCTGACGTCAGCCACATCAACACCAGATCTGAGGTTGTTATTTATCTGATCTCATCGCTTTTTATTGTCCGCAGTTCGTTTTTAAATTTGATTATTTATACTGTTTGATATGTTTCAGTAGTTGATTGTGATTAGGTTTGTTGATTTATTTGGCTCACATATTTTAATTCTAGGGTTTATGATTTAGCGTGTTTAGGATTTTGATAATTGTATACTGTTTCGTGCATTACAGTAGTTTTCTATGATTAATCATGTTAATTTGGCTCACATTTTGGTGTTTCTGATCTAGTTTATTTACGATTTTGATGATTGTATACTTTTCTTTTGCATTCCAGTAGTTTTCTGTGGTTAATTATGTTGATTTGGCGTACATTTCAGTTCTAGGGTTTCTGATCTAGCGTTTTTTTTTATTATTATCTTTTATTTTGGATAATTGTGTACTGTTTCTTGCATTTCAGTAGTTTTCTGTGGTTAAATATGTTGATTTGGCTCACATTTCAATTCCTAGGGTTTCTGATCTAGTGTGTTTCTAGTTTTGATGATTGTATACTATTTCTTGCATTCCGGTAGTTTTTTTTGTGATTAATCATGTTGATTTGGCTCGGTTTCTGATCCATTGTGTTTCTGATTTTTAAAAATGTATACAGTTTCTTGCATTTCAGTAGTTTTCTGTGGTTAATCATGCTGTTTTGTCTCATAACATGTGTATTTTTTTTTGCATTGCAGTAGTTTTATTTTATATGATTAATCATGTTGATTTGGCTCACATTTCAATTTTAGGGATCCTGATCTACCGTGTTTCTGATTTTATTAATTATATACTGGTTTTTGCATTCCACTAGTTTATTATGATTAATCATGCTGATTTGGTTCACATTTTAATTCTAGGGTTTCTGATATAGCGAGTTCTGTTTGATTTTACTGTTAACTCAATTCGCTTGTGGCTCAGTTAGGTTAGTACAAGTGTTCAACTAGTTCAGGAACTCCAGGTTGTGACATTGAATTGGAACTGATTGTAATCTGTTTAGTGTTTAAAAAATTTATGTGAAATTAAGTTGATTTGTTAACAATTATAGATGTATTGGTGTTTTATTACGTAGGTGGTTGGTTACATGGGCGACGAAAATCTTGGAAAGGCATTGGAAGGTGCTGATGTAGTCATCATTCCAGCTGGCGTACCGAGGAAGCCTGGTATGACACGTGATGATCTTTTCAACATCAATGCTGGCATTGTTAAGGGTTTGTGCACAGCTATCGCCAAGTATTGCCCACACGTGAGTACTCGCCTATCTTGATTATGCAGATTATATAAGTGAAGAAATGAATCTTATATTGGCTACCACTGTATATATCATCAGGCACTGGTTAATATGATCAGTAACCCAGTCAATTCTACTGTACCCATTGCTTCTGAGGTCTTCAAGAAAGCAGGCACATATGACGAGAAAAGGCTGTTCGGTGTGACCACACTTGATGTTGTAAGGGCTAAAACTTTCTATGCTGGAAAGGCTAAGGTTCCAGTTGCAGGTAGAGTTATTCGCATCCTACTTCTTTCCCAAATTGAAGGATCCGGCATTGTTTTAATCTTGTAATTTATATGTTCTAGGTGTTAATGTGCCTGTTGTTGGTGGCCATGCTGGCATCACCATTCTACCTTTGTTTTCTCAGGTATGTTTTTGGTTATCTTTATACATTTTCGTTACATAAAAGTGTGAATTAAAATGTTGGTTTGTGGTACTGATGAGTGTTTCTAAATGAAGGCTACACCACAAGCAAACAACTTATCAGATGAAGAGGTAGTTGCTCTAACAAAAAGAACTCAAGATGGTGGTACGGAGGTTGTGGAGGCAAAGGCTGGAAAGGGTTCCGCCACACTCTCAATGGCGTAAGTCCCAACTGATCTTTATTTCTAGAGTAAAATGCCATTTTCGTCCCTGAGGTTTGGTCAGTTTTGTGACTTTTGTCCAAAGGTTCGGTTTTCCGCATCTGGGTCCAAAAGGGCTGAAATCTTGTCAATTTCATCCGGCTTGTTAACTCCATCCATTTTTCTCCATTAAGTCGGTGGTATTCCGTCTTTTTTGTTAACTCAAAGGGCAATTCAGTTTTTTTCAGGGGTATTCGGTCTTTTTACATAAAGCGAAAAAAGATCAAATTGCCCTTTAAGTTAACAAAAAAGACGGAAATACCCTGACCTAATGGAGAAGAATTGATGGAGCTAACGAGCTAGATGAAAATGGCAAGATTTCAAACCTTTTGGATCCAGATGAAGAAAAACAAACCTTTGACGAAAGTCGCAAAACTGACCAAACCTCTGGGATGAAAATGGCATTTTACTCTTATTTCTATCATTGCTGCCTGTTTTTTCATCAAGTTTTATAGTATTCAATACTCAAAAGAGTGAGTTGCAAGCTGATGTGCATAATAGTGAGGTGGTTTCTTATCGAAGCTTGCAGCTGAAAAAGATGATTATTTTGCTTAAGTAGTTGCATCTTAGCCAATATATGTTGCTTTGTCATCCTTTCTCTTGTTCGAAGTCATGAGCTTGTAGGAAGTGTTGATTTTTTGTTTGTTAATGCAGTTATGCAGGAGCGATATTTGCCGATGCATGTTTGAAAGGACTTAATGGGGTCCCAGATGTTGTGGAATGCTCATTTGTGCAATCAAATGTAACCGAACTACCTTTCTTCGCCTCCAAGGTACTTTCACTATTATTCTTTCTTTCTACCCTTTACCAAGGTTTTCACTTTAAATGGTTAAAAATTTCCCTCTCTCTTATTATAGGTGAGACTCGGCAAGAACGGTGTAGAGGAAGTCCTTGGCCTGGGCTCACTTAACGACTATGAGAAACAAGGTTTGGAAGCCCTTCTGCCCGAGCTAAAGTCATCCATCGAGAAGGGAATCGCGTTTGCCAACAAGAGTTAAACAAAGGCGCCTTCTCATTTGATTTAAAAAGATTTATAAAAAGAAAGTGTCACAGTTTTGAACTTTTCAGGAGGCACTAGGTTTACAGTTGACTTACCTGCCCAATAAAAAGGGATACCCTTGCAAATTCCAAAGGAGTGTTAGTTTTCGTTGTCTAATAACTATTTTCATTCTAGTCGTCAGAAGTGAAGGATGCCTGTTTGGTTACAGGCTTTTAAGAACTCATGATCACTTTTTTAGCACACTCGGTATCATTTCTTTCTTAGTGAACGTCTACACAGAGGAGACACCAATGTTTGTTTTACAGAATAGAATGAAATCCTCAATGTAGATTTCAGTTTTAACAAAGAAGGGAGGAATTGAATATTAATTCACCGAAATCCTTAAGTAGTGATTTCAAGAGATTTGGATTCAATTTCAGTTCCATCATATGAAACTCTCGTTACATTCACTACATCAGCAATCTACCTTAAGACGTGGATAACTCGTCTAACACGTAAAGAGAGAATGTGTGCTCCCAACTGAAAACGGTAAGACTGATAAAGAGATAATTGTCCAGGTGGAGAAGACGAGGTTGGTTTTATATCTTACTAGATTAGAACCTCGTATATTACACTTAAAAAAATAAATATAGTTAATAATGAAGACTAAAATATTATAAAACGGTTTTTGTGTTAATATAGTTAATAATGAAGACTAAAATATTATAAAACGGTTTTTGTGATAAGATATTATTGATTTTGTTTAATGAAAATTTTAAAATTGAATAATAGAATCTAAAAGAGAGTGAAATAAGAAGGGAAATAAATCTTGAGCTCATTAAACTATAACATATGAAGCACAATGATAATAATGTTAATAACAACTGTAGCAGTCCAAGTAAACCGTGTCCCAATATATTGTTCGCTTTGCCCCCGATGTGTTGCCCATCCAAGAAATCATGGTTTTGTTTTCACCCGCTGAGTTGCTCATTCAGGCAAAACGCATCTTAGTAGAGAAGGTTTCCACCACTTAGGCCAGGGGGTGTGGTATACCGCCCCTGGCCAACTCGGATTCGTTAGCGCCCTATGGCGCCCCTTAGCCACCCCCTGCCCGTCAAAGAGGGGGCGCTATTCTTGCCTCGCCAGCCTAGTAACGACCATTTTAACGCGTTGATCGAGGTGATGGTCAAAAGTGACCATTGTTGAACGGTCATATTATGAAAAAAACTTTTAAAAATCTAATATATATACAAACTCAAACACACATCAATCACAAACTCAAACACACACCAATCACAAAAACGCACAAATTCTCTCCAATCATTTTTTAAAATGTCATCTCACTCTTCATCCGATTCGTCAAGCTCTTCATCTGACGGTCTTGTCGACGCTATACTTACCGTAGTGATGCAGAAGGCGATTAATTATTTGCGAGAAGAAGCCCAATCGTCTACAACGTGTACCAGACAAACGCCTCTTGAACGAGATCGGTTAGGTGCTCATGAACGTTTAATGCGCGATTATTTTTGTGAAAGTCCGTTGTACGATGATGCACACTTTAGGAGTCGGTTTCGTATGAGCCGTCGTCTTTTCTTAAGAATTTCTGATGATCTTGTGGCCGAATTCTCTTTTTTTCACACAAAGAGAAATTGATAGTCGCAAAACTGATTTCTCCGGAATACAAAAGTGTACTGCCGCAATTCGGAAACTTGCGTACGACACATCGAGTGATGCATGGGATGAATATTTGAGGATGTCGGCCAGAAGTTGTCGTGATTGTCTTGAAAATTTCTGTGAATGTATTTTTATTATTATTATTATTATTATTGTTATTATTATTATTTTTATTATTGTTATTATTATTATTGTTATTATTATTGCTGTTATTATTTATAGTTTATTAACACTAATATATTAGGTGTTAACTTTCTTTACGGGAGGCGATATTTGAGGATGCCAACCGCTACCGATGTTCCACTTTTATACGAGGCCCATCAGCGGATACACGGGTTTCCTGGGATGTTGGGTAGTCTTGATTGCACGCACTGGGAGTGGGCGACATGTCCAACTGCTTGGAAAGGGCAACACCATCGTAGTGACCACGAGGGTCCTACCCTAATATTACAAGCGGTCGCGTCTCAAGATTTACGGATTTGACATGTGTACTTTGGCATGGCCGGTGCGAACAATGACATCACTGTTTTACAATCTTCGGGTCTTTTGGACGATGTCATAGATGGTGTTGCACCAAATACTTCATTCTATGCAAACGACGTGGGGTATAAGTATGGGTACTATCTTGTCGACGGTATTTATCCGGAGTTGACGACGTTGGTGAAAAGTCTTTCGTGTCCAGATGACGAGAAAAGATTGTATTACAAGAAGAAACAAGAGTTGGCAAGAAAAGATGTCGAGCGGCCTTTCGGTGAATTAAAAAATAGATGGTCTATCATTGCCCAGCCATCGAGGATACTTGAAAAGAGTAAAATGAGAAACATCATATATACGTGCATCATCTTGCATAACATGATATTGGAGGACTCGGGCAGAGCGTTTTGTGGAGAAAGTTATGATGAAAGTAACCAACCAACGAACCCACTACTCACATACGCTCAAAAAGAAGTTATCTGAGCGGGGATACGTGACAGGGACACACACCATAACCTCCGAGCTGATTTGACCGAGCACCTAGAGTTTTATCATGAACAAGGAGGAGACGGCGAGTGATTTTTTTAGTGACATTGTATTTTTTTATTTAAATTATGACATTGTATTTTTTATATAAATTTATGACATTGTATTTTTTTATTTAAATTATGAGTTTTAAATTAATATATCAAAATTAAATAATTTTTAAATTTAAATAAAAATAAATAATTAGGTAACGATGATGGGGGCTTTAAACCATTGCATGCAAGTTAAAGGGAGGGACTTTAAAGCCCCCATATGACGTGTAGCCTAGGTGGATCTAACGTGGCGTAATAAAGCCCTTAAGGGCTTTAAACCACACCCACTAGCCTAATAAGGAAGGCTTCGTTCCCTCCTCAACCGATGTGGGAGTTACAATAACAACAATAAAAATGTTTTATAAGGTTTGGTAGATAACTAGGTTTTGCCCTCCCGCGTTACGGGGCATTAAGCCGAATATTTCTTTCTCATAGCATGTACGTCTGTATTTTAGTTACTTGTACATACTACTCATAACACGATCTCAAAAGAAATTACATTGAGTAAACAAAGTAAAACAAAATACTACCATACTTTTGCTAAAAAAACTAAAACGATGGAAAAACTACCACTTGGCATGACGAATAAAAATTAAATCGAGCCAACCAATTAAAACAAAACACTACCATAGTCTTCTAAAAAAATATTAAAACGAATTTTATACTGGGGGCAAAATCGTAAATAAACACAAAAAAATCATGTCGAAATGTAAATCAACTTAAGTTTATATCGACACGTAAATAAAAATAAAGACGTAAAACTCGATTAAAAAGTATTTAGAAAATTAAAGGGTTGTAAAAGTAAATGCTAAAAATTAAAGGGTAAAAGTAAAAAAGAAAAAAAACCATAAAGAAAAAGAAAAAAAAAGGAAAAAAAAATTGACAACACCACTGTAGCAAAGTGGTGTTGTCATTTGATATAGATAATAATTTGTAAGAACACATTTATCACATGTCATGATAGCGTCAAGCTATAAGTCGGTTATCATTTATGTAGTTTCATTTATGTAACTGTCACACCCCGACCACGTAGAACATACAAAACGTGGCGGAAACATCGGGGAGTGTTGTAACAGAATTAATGTTTCACAACCATGGAAATTAAAGTTTCGTTTTATTCATCAAACAAGCGAGTTACATTGTCTTTAAACAAGAAGTAAAGTGTACATAACATACATTAACTAGTTCTTGTCTCGTTTTAAGTCACTAAGGCACAAGTCCGCCTATGTGTATCTTGATAAGTCCTATGCATCATCTCTTGAAAACACATGTGAAAATAGGTACGTCAGCATAAAAATGCCTGTGAGATACATAGGTTTATGAAAATAGGATTCATGACTTATTGTTTAAGAAAATGTTTAGTCATGAACCTTGTAATTTGCTTTGTTTTGTAAATCATTTGAAAAGCAATAAGATCAGATAATATGTATAAGTAAGAAAATAATGTATGGTTAAATGAATAACCAAGTAAAATGAGTTTGTAAAAGATAAGTTGTTTTGTAAAACAATGTCTTGTGAAAAGTATGTTATTTGTATAAAATGTTATATGTCTCAAATTGAAATGATTCAAATAACGCTACGACATGTAATACCATACAAACACTTATATATAGGAAGTACCAGCGGCGTATCCACCATGCTTGTATCATATTACACACGCCTCGTTACTTAAATCACTTACTCAAACCAAACCAAACAATGTAATATGTCTATGTTTAAACCAATTGTCAAAAGTCCTTGTATAAATCATGTCAAATGTTGATAGTCCAAAAGTAGTCAAGTAATGTGTAACAAATGTTATGTATGGTAAGTAAAATAAGACTACTTAAACCATAAGTAAAAATGTACAAAACAAAGTATTGAAGTAAAACATGGTTTAAATCAAAGTTATGTTTTGTATAATATATGCATGCTATACTGATATAGACATTTATGCGGTATTGTGAAAATTCATACATCCAAGCCTTGAGACAGCCGGATAACTATGTAAAAGTGAGTTATCAAAAGAATATGTATTCGGATTCGGTCATTCCTTACGTCCAAACAAACCCGAGATTTCAGGAATGGGATTTGTCAAGTCCTATGGTACCACTACCTACTACCGAGCGGCATGATCGGTGTTAATGAATGTACATTGTCTCATTTAAACAAACCAAATGTCATACCAAAATGTAAGCATGTTTTATGAAGATAATGTACCTAGTATGCTAGAGTAAACATACAAGGTAGAGCTGTAAAACAATGTGTCCATATGTTACTGGAACATATGCAACAGAGACGCAATGTAAAATAATGTACTAAGTATGCTAAGTTAACATACAAAGCAGAAAAGTCATGTAAATCAATGTGCTAGCATGTTATCAGTCAACATACATGGCAGAAATGTAAGGTAAAACAATGTACTAATAGTGTACTAATGAACATAACAAGTATATGATGTGAAAACAGGAAAGCACGAAAGTAACAAGTAGGCACATGTGTTCCACCCCAAAACAGTTTGGAAAACAGTAAAAGAGGGGTCTATGTACTCACTTGAGATTGCTCAGAATTCCTAAGATAATCACCAAGCAATGCTAGAGATCACGGAATCAAACGGCACCTAATATAGGTAACTATGTTAATAACCCGGACCTAAATCGGAAGATCGGATAGAATGCGGGTTCGTAAACCAAACGAGTATGGAGACTCGTGTAATATGGTTTAACAAAGCCTACATACTAAATGAAACCTAACATAAGTGTTTACGACCCAATACGACCCGTTTAGGTAGCTTATGCTACTTTAACGCGTCGTTCGCGTGAAACGCGTTCGGACCGTCTAACTAGTCCTATGACAAGTGTTATATGCCTATACATGTTACATAATCAGTTATGTGACAAAAGTTTAGGTTACATATGCTTAATTACCAATTATACATGAAAAGGGTATTCTGGTAATTTACCTAAGGCATATAAACTACCTATCATACAACTACTCAAACGATGTGACCATAGGGTATAACCTCGGAAGGTTATTCCCTACCTACTATGGTCACCTAATGTATTTGGTCGGATCCTAATGATCGACCAAACTGGGTCGGGTTCGAAGGTATAAGCGATTTATTAGATCGCTTACCCTACGACCCTAGACAACGTGGTAATCAGTAGGCATAGTCCCAAGGGACTATAACCATCGTGATTACAATCACGTTGCGAAGTTCAAACGAACTTCGCATTGACCATAAGCTGGTCAACGCTGAAAGTCAAACAAAGTTTGACTTTCTGACTCGAAAAGCAATAAAATAAAGAAAAGAACGAAAGAATACTTACGAAGGGTCCCCGAATGCTAATCTTGATTCAAGAATCTCAGGTATGAAACAAAGGTTTCAACTTAGAGCTCCTCAAATCAGGATTCTAGTGGTTTTTAAGCAATGGGGGGTGGGGTATTTATAGTTTTCGGGTAACCGTTAAGATCGTTTGTCGAATATCGTGCCTTAATCGCATCCGTACAAGTGTCGGAAAGTTATGGTGGCTAAAAATGGGTCTAAATGAGCTGAGTGTGCAGTTGAGAATGTGTGGGTGAGGATCAAATAGCTGGAAACTGCTGACTGTTCGATCTAATCTGATCAGGAAGGCGGACGCGGCCCGCGTGAGGATGTTCAGAAACTGAGGCGGGCCGCCTGGCCATGTCAGATCAGCAATAAGTTTCAGAAGTTACAGTTTTGGTCCCTGCATGTGTTTAAGCCCATTTCCGGCACTTCTAAGGCCCGTAAAGCCAACTTTAAGGCCCTAAAATGATGCCTAAACATTTTGGACATGAAAAATGTTCAAAAATATGTCTGATGTTGGTTCGTTTGTCCGTACGAACGCGATGTTCGCTTAATTACGACGGAATGCGCACAAGCGCGAAAAACGATCCAAATGACGTGACGAATGGATTTTTCTTATGCCGAACACTAAAATAAAATATTTTAGTGCTTACATAAATTTTTGGATCTCCGGATGTATTCAGAACGTAAGTTATGCGCGAAAATGCAAACTTGTGCACTTTTTGACACTTTTAGTCCCTGAATGAGCCAAAAGTTTATTTTAGCACACCGAACCCCTCAAAGCCTATTTCTAAGCTATATAAAGGATATTTATGGTATGTTTAACTTATGGTCATTTTCCGGAATGTCTGTTACAGTTCAAATTGGCATACTTTCGCAGTTTGTCAAATTTAGTCCCAGTAGACGAATTAACTTGATTTTGCCATACCAAAGCCTTCAAAACTTATTTCTAAGTTATGTAAAGGTTATTTAAGGTATGTTAAGCCTATTTCACTATTCCGGAGTGTTCGTTGCATTAAACTAGTTATATTTACGCGTCGGTGCGCGTATAACCTTCCAGAAAGTGATTTAGAGTTTGAAATCGAACAAGAGTTGATGTGTGCAAATGATACACATATTTATACAAATCCCAAGTATGAAATACAATATTTCATTGGTTTGGTATTTGTTTGATGGCCGTGGAGGCACAGGTGTTACAGTCTCCCCTACTTTAGGAAATTTCGTCCCGAAATTTATTTAGAGGAAACTTGTGAGAGTTTAAAACATAAAGTTGAAAAGATCGAAAAATATTGGTTAGGGTTCTGGACTTCTAGTAACTTTAATAACATCATGATTGCAATGTAAGAGGGACACTTATATACAAGTATATGAAGCGTCATTGGTGCGTCCACCGTACCTCCATTACACCGTTGTCATTTTGTTATTGTTGTCGCTATCGGTTCTTACACATAATAAATCTTACTGGGTTTCTGTGCACTAAATTTCATAATTATGTACGCGTCCATAATTAGACAATTCCTTGCACAGTTTACACAGTCTATTTTATAATGTGTAGGGGAAAACCAAATGAACAATCCTGTGATGAGTGTGACTAGACCGCCATAGAGTCCTTTTAATTAAATCAATAAATGATCTAAATAGACTATCAAGGAGTCTGTTCAGCTACATCACTAGATGTCGTTCTTTAACCAAATTGTGAATCAATCTTTTAGACTAGACCACTAAAAGGATCTCTTATGAAACATGGAGCGGTACTTATATAATCCAAGGGTCTTAACTATTACATAGAAGCCCATTAAGGATTGAAGGTAGTACCTTTTGAATATTCTGCTACGAATCCCTCATATGAAAATATGAAAGATCCTGCGAGGATTTGGATAACGAATATCCAGAGTATTAAAAACACAAAAAAAATGCATAAAAGAAAACATAAGATGAATAAACACATAGTCACATAACCACAAAATTGTTTAACTAGAAGTTTGTTCTGCTAACAGAGTACATGTATTTAAAGTACAATAGGAATCCATCTCGTGGATTTCATTTGGTACTTTAAACATTATCAAGAATCTAACTATAAAGATAGAAAGATTCAAAAAGAAAAATTCGATTTCGATTGTAAGGAACCAAAATGTTCGAATTTAGGTACATCAGGAATCCAATTAAGGACTCTAATTTGTATGATAATCATCCACAAGGGTCTAAATGTGAAGACAAAAAGATCCCATATGGATTTTAGAAGTTGAAGATGTTTTGAAACCTTGCACTGGACGTGCTTATGTCAAAACATGAAGAAAGAAAAAAAATGCTTATGAAGTTGAGATGCCAGATATGCCAAGGCGACATATGAAGCGAAATTTGAAAGTTAAGTCAATGTATGAAGAAAATATTTTTGAAAACTATGCATGGGGTTCTAAAAATGTTTTTGAAACCTTATATATAATACTACTAGAAAAATTAAAATTTCTGACACCATTTTCCGTAGGAAATGCGTCACAACTCGCGATTTTCTACGAATTTGTGACGAAATGCGTATGTAGGAAAACCACTCGTAGGAAACTGGTTTCTTACGCATTTTCTACGCATTTTCCTACCCATTTCTGACAAAAAAGGGCTGTCACAAATTGCTACACATTTTCTACGCATTTTCCTACCCATTTAACGGAAGTTAATTTTTAATTTTTGCTACACAATTGTCACGAAATTTAATTTTCTACGAATTTGTGACGATTAATTTTTGCTACACAATTGTCACGAAATTTAATTTTCTACGAATCTGTGACGAAATGCATATGTAGTTAAACCACTCGTAGGAAACTGGTTTCTTTACGCATTTTCTACGCATTTTCCTACCCATTTCTGACAGAAAAAGGCTGTCACAAATTGCTACACATTTTCTACGCATTTTCCTACCCATTTAGTGGAAGTTAATTTTTAAATTTTGCTACACAATTGTCACGAAATTTAATGTTTTTTCTAGTTTTATTCTATTTATAAAACATCTGAGAGATCGGATACAAAAGCAAATAAAACTAAAAACTATAAAAATTCAATAACATTAATCATAAATTTATACAAATTTACATACAAAAAATGTTTAAAATCTACGAGCATAAAGAAAATAAAATTACATATCCGACGATACAGCTTTAGCTGCTTCCACTTTTCTAACTAGTAATTCCCATCTTGCTTCTTTCTTTTTGTTATTCACTTGCTGCCCTTTCGTTTTAAATTTCCTGAAAATTTCAAATTACAATCAAAATCAGATTTTAAATATAAAAAGAGTTTCAACAGTGGGGTTTAAATTTTTAAATCCAAATTGATAAATGGGTACCTGCAGAGGGGGGCTTTGCAAGATGTATCAGGTGATTGATCACAAACAGGAGGGTTTACCGTGAGCGGCGTCTCCGGTCGGAGATAAAGACCGCCGCCGTGAGCGGCGTCTCCGGTCGCCGGCCCTCAAAACCTCATCGTCTTCATCTGATCTCGTCACCACCATCATCATCATTCACGGCGGCTCCATCCTCGCCCGCGTCAGCCGCCGGAATCGAGAGAGACAAGAGGGCGGTTGGAACCCCATCCTCGCCCGCGTCAGCCGCCGGCACGACCTAGGTGAAGAACCGAAGGGGGGCGGTGATATTTGTTGAACTGAACTTTGAGGAGATGGAGAAGATAAGATCGACTTGAACTGAACTTTGAAGGGTGGTAAACTTTGAAGCAGTTTGGTTGCCGTAAAGTTGTTTTGAGGAGATGGAGAAGATAAGATCGATTGGCAGTGTTGGTTGCGTAAAGTTCAACTGAACTTTGAAGGGTGGTATTTTGATATTTGTGGGTTTAAGGATTTTTTGTTTCTAGAGGTATTTTTAAACCGTTGGATTGAAAATTAGGTGAGCAATGGACCGTAGGATGGTGATCCGTGTGAAGTTTAACTAAAGCTTTTGATTGGCTCACATTAACAGTGTAATTATATCAATTACTTGTATTATTATTAACTAGTTAATTAATGAAAAATTATTATTATTATTATTATTATTATTATTATATCAATTTATTTTTATAAATCACATTAAAAGTGTAATTATATCAATTTTTTTTAAATCTCCCTTAAGTAAAGAGTACAACTACTCAATGCATCAACATGTTATTTATAATGTATAAATATGTTTTGTTATTCTTTTTATTTACAACTATCAAATAAGATTTAATTATTAATTCCAAAACATACTTACAAAAATTAAATGTATTATAGTTATATAATAATTAGGGCTGCATACGAACCAAACGTTCGGCGAACAGTTTATAAAAGAACATGAACAGAGGTAACGTTCGCCTTAAACGTTCGGCGAACAGTTTACCGATTGTCACAGCATTTTGATTGGCTCGTGTGTTTATATTTGAAAGTGATTTATTTACCACATGCCTCCATCACGTGTTTATATGGTAATAATAAAATATGGTAATAATAAAACTAGTTGCCTCCACTGAGTCTGAACCAAGCCACTACCACTACTGCCGTCTTTGACCGGCTGAGTTGAAGAAGTTTGATATTGACCAGGTTAACAATACATATGTATAACACGGGTATACACAGATTGACCCGCGTTAAATCTGACCTGAACCGAACCGTGACCCGAGCCGAAACAAAACCGGAACCATCATGAAGCTGATGTCATCTATTTTAACCAAACCTGAATCGATCTGGAAGTATCCGAACCACCAACATTACCAACAACAGCAAATCGTCTTCACCATCAAAACCAAACCGTTAAAGTAGCCAGGAAAAACGTCGAAGGAACGGTTCCTACACAATAAATGCGTAGCAAGTTGCTACACATTTCCTACACAATAAATTTTCCATCACAAATGCGTAACAAGTTGCTACACATTTCCTACGCAATATGATAATAAATTTTCCATCACAAATGCGTAGCAAGTTGCTACACATTTTCTACACTATAAATTTTCCATCACAAATGCGTAACAAGTTGCAACACATTTCCTACGCAATAATTAATAATAATGCTGATTAAACATTAAAATATAATCTAAGTATAATAATAAATAATTCGTCATAAATGCGTAGCAAGTTGCTACGCATTTCAGACGCAACAATTAATATTTAAATAAATAATGGTTCCGTCGGAAATGCGTAGCAACTTGCTACGCATTTCCAACACAATACTTAGAATTAGTATATTTCTCACTATTGTCTCACAAATTGCCCAAAAAAATCAAGGTCTTTTTTCCGTAGGAAATGCGTAGTAAATGTGTCAGAATTTGCGACGCATTTTTTTGCGTATGAAATTTCCGTAGCAAAATGACCACTTTTCTAGTAGTGTAATACTTTTGAAATCATAAAGTAGGTGTACTAGGTAGATATATTTATAAAAATGTTTTAAAATCATGCGAGATGAATTTTGAAATTAGGTATAAGGTTTTTGAAAAAAAAAAACATGAATGATGCTTTTCGAAATCATGCACTTGATAAAAAAATGTACTGTGTTAATATTGTCTTCAGACTATATGAAATATTTTGAAATTAGGAAGGTTGGTTTTGATAACATGGCCAATGTTTTTGAAATAACATAGACAATGCATTTTAGAAAAATTGTTTTCAAACTATATGAAATGGTTTGAGATCATGAAGATTGTTTTTGAAATACTTGTACTGTATATGTTGAAAAATCAAAACGTAATGGGTATGAGATTTGAAAATACCCTTATTTATTTAACCAAGGTTTCAAAGGCACAGATGTGCAGAAGCATGATTACTCATAATATCCCTTTATTTCTTGTACTTCGTCTTCTGGAATGAAACGAGTACTTAAAATTTTTCGAGGGAATCATGAGCGATCATTTAAAAGAGAGAATCACAAGAGTAGTTTGTAAGGAACATAGTTCCTTAATACAGGTATTATAGGGAAATGCCATAAACACATGTAATTATACTTGTATATCATAATTGCGAACAACAACTTTTATTTATGAACGAGACATATTGTTTCACAATACACGAAAACAAAAGAAACAAAGGCATAAGACAGCATCATCCTTTGTTCAGCCGAATGCTCATCCAAGGGTTGGATTTGCATTAGCAAGCTTTGGGCAGTTGTTCCTGAAATGGCTCGTATCGCCACAGTTGTAGCAAGTACCAGGCGGAAAACGAGCTTGAGTAGGGTTGACTTGGAGTTGGGTAGCAGCAAGGTTTATAGCAGCTTTGTTTTGGATAGCAAAGCGGCATGTGTTGACCAAATGTCCCCGCCGTCCACAGTAGGTACATTTCAAGCAGGGTATGAGGTTTGAATGATGACTGTTACATCGCTTGCACCTAGGAGCAGTTCCTAAGTACGGCTTCCTAGCTGGTGGCCTTACCACTTGGCTAGGTCCCGCTTGATTAGGTGTAACCGCTGCGGGTTTCCTTGAAGCCTTACGCTTCCTTGATTTTGGTGCTGGCTTGACTTCTGCTTCCTTTGGTGGCTCTTGAGTGGCTTCATTGTCGAGACGAGAGGCTTCATTGTTAAGACGAGCCATGGCAATGCCTAGATCCACAGTCTTCTGAATCACTTCGCCTATTTGTTGGACAAATTTGGCTGTTCGCTCGGACGTTTGACCAGTGCTAAGAGGAAGAGACATTCTAGAAGAAAATGAAAGACATAGGAAGAAGCAAGTGAAAGGTTATTGGATAATCAATACAGAATGGTAACGAATGAAAATTGTGATCATTTGTTTGTTACCTAAGGCAAACAAATGAGATGGTGACAAATCAAAGTAAATGGGTCAAAAATAATGTATCGCGAAGACATGCTCGCCTATAAGTGAACACTCATCCCAAGAATTCCCAGGTAAGCACAACTGGTCTCGCGTCTGATGAGATGTATACGAAGTGCTTGCCTAGACAGAAAACCCAGAATACAGGCATTCACCCTTCCAGTTTGCACGTGTTCACATTATTTAAAACCCAAAACCTTGACGAAATTTTGAAAACTCAAAGGGGTTCAAAACCATATAATAGAGAGTTCAAAACCTTACAATAGAGGGTTCAAAACCTAGTAATCAATCATCCTAGAACAGATGATTAGTTTTCGAAGCGTTTTTGAAATTTATGTTCTTGTTGTGGTTGTCGCCTAAGGATAGGTGACAGTATTGTTTTATGACTAAACGCAAGTAAACTCGCGTTAGGGTCCTAGAAAGGTTATAGACTAGGTCAAAGTATTACTAATAACCTAATTCCCTATAACCATAAGCTCTGATACCATCTTTTCTGTCACACCCCGACCACGTAGAACATACAAAACGTGGCGGAAACATCGGGGAGCGTTGTAATAGAATTAATGTTTCACAACCATGGAAATTAAAGTTTCGTTTTATTCATCAAACAAGCGAGTTACATTGTCTTTAAACAAGAAGTAAAGTGTACATAACATAAATTAACTAGTTCTTGTCTCGTTTTAAGTCACTAAGGCACAAGTCCGCCTATGTGTATCTTGATAAGTCCTATGCATCATCTCCTGAAAACACATGTGAAAATAGGTACGTCAGCATAAAAATGCCTGTGAGATACATAGGTTTATGAAAATAGGATTCATGACTTATTGTTTAAGAAAATGTTTAGTCATGAACCTTGTAATTTGCTTTGTTTTGTAAATCATTTGAAAAGCAATAAGATCAGATAATATGTATAAGTAAGAAAATAATGTATGGTTAAATGAATAACCAAGTAAAATGAGTTTGTAAAAGATAAGTTGTTTTGTAAAACAATGTCTTGTGAAAAGTATGTTATTTGTATAAAATGTTATATGTCTCAAATTGAAATGATTCAAATAACGCTACGACATGTAATACCATACAAACACTTATATATAGGAAGTACCAGCGGCGTATCCACCATGCTTGTATCATATTACACACGCCTCGTTACTTAAATCACTTACTCAAACCAAACCAAACAATGTAATATGTCTATGTTTAAACCAATTGTCAAAAGTCCTTGTATAAATCATGTCAAATGTTGATAGTCCAAAAGTAGTCAAGTAATGTGTAACAAATGTTATGTATGGTAAGTAAAATAAGACTACTTAAACCATAAGTAAAAATGTACAAAACAAAGTATTGAAGTAAAACATGGTTTAAATCAAAGTTATGTTTTGTATAATATATGCATGCTATACTGATATAGACATTTATGCGGTATTGTGAAAATTCATACATCCAAGCCTTGAGACAGCCGGATAACTATGTAAAAGTGAGTTATCAAAAGAATATGTATTCGGATTCGGTCATTCCTTACGTCCAAACAAACCCGAGATTTCAGGAATGGGATTTGTCAAGTCCTATGGTACCACTACCTACTACCGAGCGGCATGATCGGTGTTAATGAATGTACATTGTCTCATTTAAACAAACCAAATGTCATACCAAAATGTAAGCATGTTTTATGAAGATAATGTACCTAGTATGCTAGAGTAAACATACAAGGTAGAGCTGTAAAACAATGTGTCCATATGTTACTGGAACATATGCAACAGAGACGCAATGTAAAATAATGTACTAAGTATGCTAAGTTAACATACAAAGCAGAAAAGTCATGTAAATCAATGTGCTAGCATGTTATCAGTCAACATACATGGCAGAAATGTAAGGTAAAACAATGTACTAATAGTGTACTAATGAACATAACAAGTATATGATGTGAAAACAGGAAAGCACGAAAGTAACAAGTAGGCACATGTGTTCCACCCCAAAACAGTTTGGAAAACAGTAAAAGAGGGGTCTATGTACTCACTTGAGATTGCTCAGAATTCCTAAGATAATCACCAAGCAATGCTAGAGATCACGGAATCAAACGGCACCTAATATAGGTAACTATGTTAATAACCCGGACCTAAATCGGAAGATCGGATAGAATGCGGGTTCGTAAACCAAACGAGTATGGAGACTCGTGTAATATGGTTTAACAAAGCCTACATACTAAATGAAACCTAACATAAGTGTTTACGACCCAATACGACCCGTTTAGGTAGCTTATGCTACTTTAACGCGTCGTTCGCGTGAAACGCGTTCGGACCGTCTAACTAGTCCTATGACAAGTGTTATATGCCTATACATGTTACATAATCAGTTATGTGACAAAAGTTTAGGTTACATATGCTTAATTACCAATTATACATGAAAAGGGTATTCTGGTAATTTACCTAAGGCATATAAACTACCTATCATACAACTACTCAAACGATGTGACCATAGGGTATAACCTCGGAAGGTTATTCCCTACCTACTATGGTCACCTAATGTATTTGGTCGGATCCTAATGATCGACCAAACTGGGTCGGGTTCGAAGGTATAAGCGATTTATTAGATCGCTTACCCTACGACCCTAGACAACGTGGTAATCAGTAGGCATAGTCCCAAAGGACTATAACCATCGTGATTACAATCACGTTTCGAAGTTCAAACGAACTTCGCATTGACCATAAGCTGGTCAACGCTGAAAGTCAAACAAAGTTTGACTTTCTGACTCGAAAAGCAATAAAATAAAGAAAAGAACGAAAGAATACTTACGAAGGGTCCCCGAATGCTAATCTTGATTCAAGAATCTCAGGTATGAAACAAAGGTTTCAACTTAGAGCTCCTCAAATCAGGATTCTAGTGGTTTTTAAGCAATGGGGGGTGGGGTATTTATAGTTTTCGGGTAACCGTTAAGATCGTTTGTCGAATATCGTGCCTTAATCGCATCCGTACAAGTGTCGGAAAGTTATGGTGGCTAAAAATGGGTCTAAATGAGCTGAGTGTGCAGTTGAGAATGTGTGGGTGAGGATCAAACAGCTGGAAACTGCTGACTGTTCGATCTAATCTGATCAGGAAGGCGGACGCGGCCCGCGTGAGGATGTTCAGAAACTGAGGCGGGCCGCCTGGCCATGTCAGATCAGCAATAAGTTTCAGAAGTTACAGTTTTGGTCCCTGCATGTGTTTAAGCCCATTTCCGGCACTTCTAAGGCCCGTAAAGCCAACTTTAAGGCCCTAAAATGATGCCTAAACATTGTGGACATGAAAAATGTTCAAAAATATGTCTGATGTTGGTTCGTTTGTCCGTACGAACGCGATGTTCGCTTAATTACGACGGAATGCGCACAAGCGCGAAAAACGATCCAAATGACGTGACGAATGGATTTTTCTTATGCCGAACACTAAAATAAAATATTTTAGTGCTTACATAAATTTTTGGATGTCCGGATGTATTCAGAACGTAAGTTATGCGCGAAAATGCAAACTTGTGCACTTTTTGACACTTTTAGTCCCTGAATGAGCCAAAAGTTTATTTTAGCACACCGAACCCCTCAAAGCCTATTTCTAAGCTATATAAAGGATATTTATGGTATGTTTAACTTATGGTCATTTTCCGGAATGTCTGTTACAGTTCAAATTGGCATACTTTCGCAGTTTGTCAAATTTAGTCCCTGTAGACGAATTAACTTGATTTTGCCATACCAAAGCCTTCAAAACTTATTTCTAAGTTATGTAAAGGTTATTTAAGGTATGTTAAGCCTATTTCACTATTCCAGAGTGTTCGTTGCATTAAACTAGTTATATTTACGCGTCGGTGCGCGTATAACCTTCCAGAAAGTGATTTAGAGTTTGAAATCGAACAAGAGTTGATGTGTGCAAATGATACACATATTTATACAAATCCCAAGTATGAAATACAATATTTTATTGGTTTGGTATTTGTTTGATGGCCGTGGAGGCACAGGTGTTACAGTAACATCCTGATTATAGAACCACATATAATAATAAGGCTAAATTGCACTTTTCGTCCTTTATGTTTGAACTTTTCATCAGGCGGTGTCCTTTAACTATCAAAATTACACTGACTGTTCTTTAAGTTTACATTTGTCAACAGGCGGTGTCCTTTCTCCATAACTCAGTTAATTTTTTTGTTAAGTCTGCTCATGTGCAAAACACGTGGGGGCAATTTCGTCCTTTTCAGTTAAAAAGTATTATATTGTTTTTTAGATAGAATTTTTTATATTTAATCATATTGCCACCCTTGTCTTCCTCCACCATAGCTCCGCCGCAATAACAACCAGAAAAATCATTTGGACTCCAAAAAATGTACTTTTTTGCCGGAAAACTGAAGAACATCAAGAACACGACGAATATGAACCCAGAAATTCATACAATTTTTAAAAATTAATAACCTAATACACATCAAAAGACCATAAAATCAACATCGGTGAACACAAGGAGAATCAGAAGAAGGATGTTACCGAAGATCCCAAAATGTTCAGTTGTATGCTTCATTCCGATCCGGTGTTCTTTTTCGGATTCTTCATCAGAATGTAGCTCGATTAGTTGTTGACTTCTTGTCAGTTAATAGATCTCATATATCTCCGCCGCGCAACCTGAAACATCACCGCAACAAACCCCCAACCTCCCAGCTGTCATCTCTACCTGCATCAGTATCTACATCTTCACCAGAAAACCCTAACCTCCGCCGAAAATTATCACCCATCCCTTGTTTATTGCCATCATCTGCACCCATAGCCCACCACTCCGGCAACACCATAACCCCTAAATCACCTTCGCCGCACCACCATTGTAACCCCCACTACATCTCCACCACCGTTGCAAACCATAACTCCATCGTCAACCACCCCAACCCCCTTCACCGTCGCTATCCACCCAGTTCTGAAAACCCTAACCTCTGATTAACCTCCACCACTGCAATACACCACCATTATCCACCGCTACCTTGATGCCAACCTTGGAGAGATCAGATGAGAGAGAGAAGGTTAGATTTGTTTATTTATTTATTTCTTTTCTATATTTTTGTTATTAATCTAATAAGATTTTTTAAAGAAAAAAAGGTAAAAAGACAAAAATGCCCTCATGTGATAGGCACATGGTCAGACTTAACATTAAAATTTAACTGGGTTAAGGTTAAAGGACACCGCCCGATAGAAAATAGTAACATAAAGGACATATAGTGTAATTTTTAAAGTTAAAGGACAGCGCCTGTCGAAACATTGAAACATAAAGGACGTAAAATGCAATTTAGCCTAATAATAATAATAATAATAATAATAATAATAATAATAATAATAATAATAAAAATAATAAATTATGAATGAATTGAATTTTTTTTAGTAGGAATATAAAAGAAAAAGATAACCTTAAGAATTTAATAACACTATGAAATTTGTAAACTAATTAAATGAATCCAGTTACAAAATATATAAATAATATCTGAACCTAAAGAATACATAAAAAAACTTATCGATAATTATAGCTTATTACTTATTAGTTAGGAAATATATAAATAATAAATATATTATATTATATTATATTATATTATATTATATTATATTATATTATATTATATTATAATTTGCAACATATTGATGCAATGGTTGTTGTAATGTATGCATTATGGTTTGTATAGTGGTAATGATATATAGATATAACTAGTATTAAGTACCGTCGCGTTTCGGCGGGGGCGAACACCAATCTCACACTACTGCCAATGATCACCAACACTGATGTTGCGATGTTTTATTGCGAAGAAATTAAATCGAAATGTAAAACATAGAAAAAAAATAACGCAGAAACGGAATAAACGAAAAACCGAAACACAAACTGTTCGGACGAAAGGGCAGTTTCGGACGACAAGTGCCTTTCGCGAGAATGGAACCACCCCATTCGCGCAAGAAGGACTGTCTGTTAAACCGAACTTCGTTTGAACGTTTTAACTATTAATCAGTTATGTTTGTGAGTTCAATTAAGTTTTTTAGCTATAGTCATAGTATAATAACAGTCCAGAAGGTTCACAGAATTCATAGGAGTCATGCAAGGAGGTAATACCTCGTTATAGTTCAGCAAAGCACAAATTAGCTAACTTAGTTAACTAATCGGTTGGTCATGAATACAGAAATGGAAATAACATAACGTAAATAATAGCCAAACAACCGAACAAGGACAACCCAGGTGTGCCAACATGACATAAAAAGAATGAACTAAGTGTCGGAGGCTGGACGAGGTTAACTTGTTCTTGGTCTAGGAGATTGTTTGGGTGTTCGTTTTACAAATTCAAGTGAGGTGGTGGAACTAGATTGGAAGTTAAAGCTTCCACAGATCACACACTGATATTACAGAGTCTTCTATATCGAGAATAGGGACCTGAATGATCATATAACACTTAGAACGTAGTGAAACAGTCCCATTCGGACGACAGGAGTCTCCTCTCGCGCGAGAGGGTTATCCTTCCATGCGAGAGGGCCACCTTTTCGGCGATTGGTACTATTTCGAGACGAAAACAGCTCGGTTTTGGTTGAACTGTTCATCTTCTTGGCTGGAATTGACTCTAACATGAATTCACAGCTATGAACTTAGCTTGTGAGCTCAGAGAGTCTCTGATTCGGCCAAGTTTAAAATCAGAAAGTTTGTTTTGTAAAAGATTGTAAGATTACTTCACTTAATCAGCTTGGTCCTTACTATGGAGAGTTCTACTCAGATTGCCAAGGCAAATCTGTTAACCAAGTGAAATGTTTGTGAAGAATCATGTAAAAACTTAGAAAATAGAAGAAATGCAGAAGAGGTTTGGTGTTAGTGAGTTGCAAACTCACTTAGAAAGCTTCCGAAACAAGCTTAAAGGAAATGCTCGAGTTCAGGTCTTGAGAGAACAATTCGGAGTTGTGAACGTTGGAAATGAAGGAAGTGGGTTGGTATTTATAGACTGAAAACAAATTTGGGACGACTGGGTTTCGGACGAGTGGGGGATTTGGGACGAGAGGGTCCTCTCGTGCGAAAGGGACCTGTCCCTTTTGTTCGAGATTCAAGTTTGCGTAAATTATCGGTTTTAAGCGTATAAGTGAAATGTATAAGTGAGATGTATAAAATAATGAATGAATTTGTATGTATAATAAGTATCAGATTGCGTAAAAATGTATTTAAACGATCGATTGAATGAGTAACAAGTATATATAAAATATGAATTTCGTTGTGATCAAGGTTTCAAATTGCGAAATTGGGAGTGGATTATGAATATGATACGAATTCAAGTTTCCAAAGATAGATATACAAGTAATCTTTTTAATTGAGGAAACTTCCAAAAAGCGAGGCGTTACACGTTGCAGTCGAGGTGAGCACCCAGATTCATCACCTTGCCCACTCGCGCCTCCAATCACCTGTGCCTGTTGTGGTAACCTCCGCTCGTCCAAGCTACCACACCCCCCAAAACACCCACTCGCCCAAGCTACCACGCTCACCTGACCCCTTGTGCGCCACCACTAGCAGGAACCACAACGTGCAGTCTTAAGGGTATGCACACCTTTCTTACATAGGATGTCCTCTTTCTATGTATTCATTCATTAGGTGTGATTGTTCCACGAGTATGCTTTCTATCCGTTATATATATTTATTATAGACGTATATTCATCTTCACTAGGCAATAATGTCTATACACTAATTCAGGAGGAAACCCAATAAATTTGGGAAAACCCCTTATAAGAATCAAAACCAAGACCTAATGGTCCATAAACCTTCTCATATCCTTAATATGCCGCTTGGCTATAATGCCTTGGGCCCTTCTGTACCCTTAAAAATGTTTTTCTTTTATATCTCTCTTGCCATTTTATATATTAATTGTGAAGGGGTATGAAAACTAACATGGCTCTTATATTTTAATATTATTTTTAAATAATTTTCTTTTTTTTAAATTATATTTTTATTTCAATATTTTTTTTTTTGTTTTTTAATCAACTCTTTTCTTTTTTCCAAATCATATTTTCTTTATCATTTAATTTGATATTTTATTTAATAACTTACGCTCATTAGTTTTTTTTAGTTTTTTAATAATTATTTTTCTTTTCATTAAATCATTTTTCCTTTTTAAATTATATTTCCTTTATAATAATTATTTTTTCTTTTATAAATCATCTCAACTTTATTTTTTTTGAATCATATTTGTTTTATTATTTAATTTGATATTTTATTTAATAACTTACGTTCATTAATTTATTTTCATTTTTTAATAATTATTTTCATTTTTATTAATTTTTTCCTTTTCAAATCATATTTCCTTTATAATAATTCTTTTTTCTTTTATAAATCATCTTTCCTTTATCATTTAATTTGATTTCTTTCATAAATTACGTTTGTTATCTTTTTCTAACAACCTAAGTGGCTAAGTACGTAGTTTTGCTTATTTTTTCTCCCTCGGCATTACAATATAAATTGTTAAAAACGAATTTGTACTCAAAATATAGTATTTAGTGGTATCAAAAAACGGTATGATAATGAATTGAACCGATTATGAAGGTTTGACTTTCTAAACAACAACTTTCATTCTAAACTAACGTTAATTTTACATTATCATTTGCTCCGTTCATCGCAACGTACGACTTCAACTAACCTAGTATTTAGTTATGTATTAATTTTTCTTTTGAACAACACATTTAGTGATCTATCTTATTTTATGTATTCATGTATACTCCATTAATGAAATTACTTCGTACATTACCAACCAATTTAAGTTGGTAAACAATAAGGGTGCACGGGGCACATGCGGTGACCCCATGCGGTGACTTCATTTGCCGTGCGGGTACACCGCCACCATCCAAACTTTACCGTGCGGGGACTTCATAGCTCGGTGTGTACTCACCGATTGAGAGAGAGGAGAGAGAGAGAGAGGGGGTGATTGGTTGTTAATGTGGGTCCACCCTTTTTCCACCAATCATATTTTTTTCTTCTTTTTTTTTATAAAAAAATAATTGTGTGAGGGGAGTGATGCCAACGTTTGAGTGCAAAATGGGGACTTAAGGGGGGAGTTGACGTGGCGCGTGCTGATTGGTTTTTTGTAAGAGAGGTCACTCCCCTAAGAGAGGAGTGCCTCTCTCACCCTAAGGTTCTGTTTGGTTTGTGAATTTCATGGGATTCTAATAGAATTGAAATTTAAATTCAAACTTTTTATCATGTTTGGCTGGTCAAGTAAATGAATTAGAATGGAATTTGAATCTAATGAAATCCTACATTTAGTGGAATTGAGAATCCTTTCATTTATCAAAGACTTTCATAAGAATGTCTTCAAGAACACAAATAACTTCAACCTCTACCACCCGTCACCTTTACTATCGACCATTGCCACCCGTAACTGCCCCCTCATCGAGTGCTGCCACCACCACCCCTCACGACCGCCCTCACCACCACCCACCATGATCATCCCCTCCGCCTGCCACCGTTCTTCGTCACCACTCGCCATCGTCACAACATCAACCCAATTTTATATTCCAATTCCAAATTTTCAAACCCACATCGTTCAAACCATCGACGATTAACACGTCGTCATGCAAACCCTCAACCTTCAAATCCATTGCCTCCAGTTTTTGAAGTCTATCGTCCACAACATCCTAACGATTTGACTGTGGAAAAGTTGAACTGGGTATATTATACCGTTAGTCAACTACAATTAGCAGAAATAATAAGTGGGGAGGGGCTTCATTCTCCAACGATAAACACTCGTACTCTAACAAACCCCAATATGACACAAGAAGTCCCAACTTCGGCCGAAGGCTACGAAAGTGACCTCGAGGCGGAATACATACCTAGGTCGGATGAGGAAATCGTTTATCCGTCATCCGAAAGCTCCGGTTATCGATGTCGACACGAGAGGTTGGACGGGCGTGATAATGATCTTGACTACTCGTCACCCGGTTCCCTGTTTGGTTATTGGTTTATGTAATTATGTATTTAAATGTTTTAAAATTTAATTTATGTAATTGTGTGTGTTATGTTTAATTATTTATGTAGTATTTTTAATTTTAGGAATGTATTAATTGTGTGTTGAATGTTTAATTTCTTATTTATGTGTTAATTTTATCTTTTATCATTTACTAATTTAAATTTTAATCGTGTGTTTGAAAACTTAATTTATTTTTAAACTAAAAAAAAGAAGAAGATAGTTTAAGGTAGTGGTGCCACCAAATTGACAAATTACATAAATTATGGTAGTGGATAGAGTGAGTGATGTGGCACTGCATGATTGGTGGGGGTTAAAGTAGTAAGGGTTAGTGATGCCACTCATAGGGGCGGAAGAGGCACCCAAGGGTTAGTGATGCCACCCTTGCCTTGACCAATCAAGTTGTGCCATGTCAAATCCGTTACAAACTACCCTTATACTACAAAACAATGGCAGCGCCATAGTAGTGGCCCAAACCTTTTGAGGGCCCAAAAATTTATTTTTTCAGTAAAGTTATGTTGTAAAACTTAGAATATATGAGTACCGAATTGGAAAATGACAAGATGAGGCTCATGGTTTGGTGGTTCTCATGTCACTTTATTAGCAAGCAGACATTGAGTTCTAATCTTGATAGGTACATTTTTAGTTGATTTTCTTCTGTATGTTTGTTACCTATGCATTAAATGCAAATGACATTAATTGAGTAATTTTGTATCACATTAAATCAAAATGGAAATCATAGTTATTTCTCAAATCTAGTTTAAAAATAATTATGTGTTTTAATTTCTTAAAGTTATTCAATCTACAATTAGTTTTGTATGTTCCATTTTTTATGAAAAAAGTCTTATTTTGTTTTTTTTTTTTTTTCTATTTCAACTCTATGTATTTTCTAAATAAATTTGGATATATTACGATTGTTTTACATGATCGTAAATAACGATTTTTAAAGTTACGGCGTAACTATTCCTTATTTTCTTAATTTACCCTTACAACGTGTTTTCCTTCTATGTTTCGTTGTCCAAATGCGTGTGTGATTAGCTTTTTATCTACATTTTCACGTAAAAAATCAGACCGCCACAACATGCGGGTGATTCCACAAATTTTTAATTCATTTTAATATATTTATAACTTTTTGTATATTCTTTTTAAGGAGTTTATATTTTAGGGGTTCGTATTTTATTTTCGCACATGGCCCACATATTTTCGAAGATTTTCGGAGATGGCCCTGTGATATAGGTACACCCTTTCTCTCTATCTGTCTCTATATACATACATATGTATAAAGAGAGATAGAGAGAAAAGGGGTATGCAAATCAGATTTAAAGGATACCAATAAAATGACCTTTTATTTATCATGCCATCCTATAATACTTCATTTACATGCCTTCACGATGCTACAAAAACAAAACATGTTTCTTTTCGCTTTGATGAATGTTCATATTTTTAACAACTTGGTTCTTATTGACATGATATTTTGTGAGAAACAAAGAATGGGATCAAGATTAATGAAGTTGAGATAAATAAAAGGGGATAATTACAATAATAGACTTAGAGACTTTTTTTCCTAAGTTTTTTCATTTTTTAGAAGTGCTTGGACCAATAAAAACCAGCACATCATTTTCGTTGGCTGAGACGGCTATGATTTAACCTTTTTGATTTAAGACGGCGACCAAACTCACACTTTTGGTGAAAAGCGCTAACCCGCACTTTTGGTGAAAAGCGCTAACCCGCACTTTTGGTGAAAAGCGCCGGGTAAGCCCACGCTTTTAGTGAAATGCACGCCTGCTAACCCACACTTTTTGAAGTCAGTGGCTAACTTATATTCTTTTTGTAATTTTCCAAAAAAATAAATAAATAACAATTGCATATTGATAGTGTATCCATATAAGTTTATTCCTGTTTATCTAATTTATAATTTTAATATTATAAATACGTATATTAAAATTATAACTAATGATTGATATGTTCCGTCTCAGCCCAGTTTGTGAAACAAAGAAAAAAGTTATTGTAAGCATACTTTATTATATTATAATAATTCAAGAAAGTAAGAAACGGTTCTCTTCATCTAATTTATCAAAAGTTTAACAACTTTCAACACAAATTTAATAAAGAAAGAAACTGTTCTCTTTATCTAATTCCTCATCTGCAAGCAAAGAAAGAAGACAACATGAAAACCAAAAACAGACACTTAATGATGATGACCATCAGGACCTCCAGGAACCACTCGCATGGGGTCATTCGCTAACATCGCCCTCCTCCAGTAATACTTCAACAATGGTTGATCAAACCCGTATTTGTTTAGAATACTTCGCATATCTTCTTTAAGTTGCACATCATACGAATCATGCAAAACAAACGTCCGTGGTGAACTTGAAACACATATCAACAAACTTCCTGTTATACACAACAAGAGAAGAACAATTAGATAGGTTACTCTAGCCATGGACGTAAATATGTAACACGTTTATAACACGTTTATAGTGCGAGACTAAGGTCTATTACAAGTTGTTTAAATAGAGAGGATCAAGGAAGAAGAGACAAAAAAATGGATTAGTGGATAGTAGATCATGGATGATGAAAAATCAAAGAAAAGCTTATAAAAAGGCAACCAGGCCAATCAAGAAATCGTCCAAACAGATAACTCTTTGACCTCAAAATTGGATTGATATCAATTCAATTGTATTGTATATTATGATCCACCATCTAATATGTAATCACAAATACAAATGCTGTATTTACTATGAATATTATTAGTGGCTTTAGTCCATGGTTCAACAAATGTCAAAAGGGTAACATGTTTTAGTTAATCATCTACTCATTCTTTCTGTTTTCTTCTTGTTTTTTTTTTTTTTCTTTTTCGTATGAAGTTAAGACAAAAAAAAAAAAACACAGATAAAGACATAATAAGCTTTATAAGATGTCGCTTTTTATATCATTTTCAACTAACATGAGTGTATTTGTCCACTTTCTGGATAATGCCAATATGCAGACGCAGCTTAAAGTCCTTTTGCTTTATTTTTGCCATTAATTAGGATCCTCTATGGTTAGAACTCTACACACACGTGCAGAAAACTGCAAACATACATAAGAAGGTTGTGGACATATTTTCATAATGACAAAAACAAATGTCTTTTTCGTTTGTCCCAATTGTTAAGTGTTATGCGTCTTATGTCTAAGGTTGCAAAACTGCTGTCAAGCCGGGGGTCTCATTGGAAGCAGCATCTCAATTCCTACGGGGTAGAGATTCTACATCTTACCTTCCTCAGACCTTACCTTAGTTTTGCTATTGGTGGGATATACTGAGCATGGTGATGATGAAATGTCTTTTTTTTTTGTGTGTTGTGTCTTAGGCAAAAAGAGAAGAGTGTATAAAGTGGGGTGTGATATGGAGGTTTGGAATGGTTTAGTGTTGTGAGAAAAAGAAAGTGGGGTTTGAAATGATGTGGCATGTTAACTAGGCTAGTCTGGATTTGAACTTTGACCAGTATTGTGGATGCTCTTAGTGAGATGCTGAAATGGTGATCTCTATCATCCCAGTGAGGCGTTTTGCATACAACGACCTCTACCAATTTAGAGAAACGGTAATGAAGAACAACTCTTTAAGTAGGACCAACAAGTGGACGTGAGGTGGATTTGTTGACATTCACTTGAACCACTATACACTCGGTAGTCTCTTCACTTATCTTTTTCCATATTTTTATAAATAAATAAAAATTGAAAGAAATTAAATATAACCTACTCATTTCACATATAGGTTCTTACAATTTTGTTTTAACATCTTAAGCAACACCTTGTCGATTAATGCTTATGGTTTACATTATTGGTATAATTTATTTTCTAGCTCTGAATGTGAATCATTTGGTCACAAGCAGTGGCGGACCCAGGATTTTATTTCAATGGGGTCCATTTTCGGGTCGGTCCTCGTTCGGGTCGAGTTAAAGTGAGGTTTGAACTAGATTTAAAAAAAATAAGAAAAATGGGCCTATCAAGGATTGAACCCATGACCTCTTGGTGGAAAAGAGGGAGATTTACCACTACACCAACTTTCTTTTTATTTCTATGGTGTCCACCTAATTGTATTTATGGGGTCCATATACAATTTAATATACCGAATCTACTATTTTTTTAAAAAGATTGGGGTCCGGGGACCCCGATGGCACCAATGTGGGTCCGTCCCTGGTCACAAGTTTCTTGAGTAAACAAAGCTTAGAGAGAGATACTTGATACGTCACACGGATTCCATATCTTCTGGATTACACTGTGGTTTTATGCGAATGGTGCACATGACATGGGTTTCTTTGTTAATGATAATTTCTTTAGATGCTTATATATAGGGAAATGTTCATTTGAGAAAAAAATTAAATTAAGAATAAAAAGAACAAATGACACAGATGTAAAATATTAAATAGTTTTTGTCTCAACTCATTTATTATTATCTTTGACTAATTAATTAGTCATAAACACTATCATCCTCCACACTTAGATTTTTGATTACACACATCAAAATTTATCCTACACGTTTTAAAATTTACCCTACACATATTGAAGTTTATCCTACAAAGCTCATAATTCATCCTACACACTATGCTACACTTTAAATTATATATTTTTTTCTTTTTTTGAAAAAATAAGTTTTTTTTTTAAATAAGTTACAAATTTAATGAAGTTAGCTATTAAAAAGGAAGACTACCAATTAATAATCCATCTAAGTTTACCAATATACTCTTATACTAATATTAAATACAAAAATTAAACGAAGTAAAAAATAAAACATTCTTATTGATTGAAATTTCTTCTTTTTTATTCTTACAAAAAAATCTCTTCTTATTTGAACTCTCCACTATGGGTAAAATGGAACTTAGAAATGTGAAGTAGCAAAAAAGTTGTTTTTATTTTTTATTTTTATTAAGATAAGAAAATGATCATTTCTTAACATCATATTGGCATAAGTTTATCCAAAAATATAATGTAGAACATCAACACATTAATGTCACGAACTAATGCTAATTTGTGTATCTAAAATAACTCACATGAGGTGGCGACAAAAATCACCGGCAGATAAATGACTTAAATGAAAAAAAAAATGCGACGGATTATCCCTTGGTGATTCATTTAACACATTGATGGATATATTTGATTCTAAGATGTTAGGTTGTCGAAAAATTCCATAAACTAATCTCCTTTTTTTCTTTTTGTATTTGTGAATGATAGGAGATAAATTCTCATATCTATTAGGATAAATATGTGCTAGACCTCTTATCACCCACAACTATGTGAGTAGAGTGCGTGTGGCCGGAGTAGATGGCTGGTGGCCGAAGTAAAGGACGCCTTTTTGGTTGGTCAACTCACGATTCTTACTATGCTAGGGGTGATCCCGATCCGGTTTGACCGACTTAAATAAAAAATTCTGGACCGAATGACTAATCCTGATCCGAAGAAAGGCAAATCAATTCGACTTGGTTGGTTAGGCCGAGCAGACCGACTTGTTTTGGCGGTTCAATTTTGAACTTTTTATTCCAATCAACAGGGGAAATTACATAAGGATAGCAGGTAGACGGGCAACAAACTGCGCCGCCATCCCCTTCTGAATAGAAAACCCTAATCTGCTAAAAACAAAGCCTCGCCCCTAAGGGGTCGGAAAGTTGCTATGGACCACACACTGAACTCTAGCTAAGAACCGAACCGCCTCCGGCGCCAAGGAGCCAAGCGTGTCAAACGCCAGGGGGACAAAGGCATGCTGATTATCCTCACAAGCTTTCGCGTGCTTTTCCACCTTCTTTGACTCTGCTTTCAGTACCGCTTGCCCCGCCACAAACCCATTTTCCCGGAACCCGGCTAGGGGGGATACACCTGTGAGATCGACACAAGCATGTTTCCCGCCCTCCTAACAAAAAACTAGCATGTCAGCCGGGCGTAGGGTGGACCTCCCTTCCGCCGGGTCTGTAAAAAAATTAACCGGTGCCTCTTTCTTTGCCGAGATCCCTGCTCGTCTGAGGATATCCATTAACGCGTCTGAGGATATCCATTTTGAACTTATTTTTTTTTAGGTTATTGGATTTTAATAATGTGACAACTGTCAAAATTTCAACTATCCGTACAATTATTAAACCATGATTAGTGCTTAATGACTATGCTGAATTACAATTAATGACTTGAACTGTTTTCTGATTATTGCCATATATATACATGTGCAGCATATATTGCAAATGATATACCATTATTGCATGAGAGCTTATTTGACTCAAATGATGCACGAAACACAGTTAGCACAGTTAACAGACAAATCAGGAAAATGCTGACAGAGCTCAGTACATAGACAGACAGTGTGTTGAGACACAGAATGAGCCAGAAACCAAGTATTACACTAGTATAGTATGTAGGAAAGTGAGGATCACAAAACTGCCTTTCTAGTGATAGTTTAAGTGCCGGAAAGTGCCTAAAACTCACATAAAGTGCTGAATTCAGCAAAAATCAGCAATTTTCAGCATTTAAATACACTAATATCATGCAGAAATATGGTTAAATGTTCCTGAATGCTTTCCTAAGTGTCGGGAATCAAAACTGTCACAAAAGGGTACATAAAACACACTAAACTGTATAGTTTAGCACCTTAACGAACCGGTAACCAACCGAACAACCAGACACTACCCGAAACACCAAATTTTCACTAGAAGCACTGTTTTAACATTACCAAGCTAGTTATGGTCCCCGAACATCATAACACTATATAATTATCTAGTAACTAAAGCATCTAACTAACACTTGGATTTTAACTTAATAACTAACTAGTTAGTTTAAACCTAGCCTACATACCCCCCCCCCCCCTCACCTATAATCGGCCAACACCAAGGGCCCAAATGAGATTTTATTGTGATTAAATATTAGATCATGCTTCTCCATATTAGACATATTACACATTGGATTGAGAAGTGTTGGATGTTCAAGGATATAAACCACAAGATCACACATAACACTTCATAAACTTCACAACTCAAACTCTCTCTTCTCCTCTCCTTGGTCTCGGCCGAGAACAACAACCACCACACTACCATCATCACTTCACTTTCATTCAAATCCACATACATGGAAGGGTGCTAGAAGACGTATAATGAAGCTTGGAGCCTTTGGAAGCTAAATGACCTCTTTCATTTGCTTTTATCCATCTCTAAACTTCACTTGATCATCCCTAGCCTTGAACTAGTGGTAAGAACATCATACACTCCATTTTACATCATATCTTAGTGGTTAAAAGATGTTACATAATGATTAACTTGAAGAACATGAAGAATCACAAGAAAGAAACTTGAACATAAGCTTGAATACATAAGAAATCTTAATGTTTATGTGTTGTTATGCTTGATGATTGTTGTTTATTCATGTATTTGATGTTGATCATCATATAATCTTGCTAGATGATAATTAAAAACATAATCTAGCAAGATGAGAGGATGAAAGTGTTAAAGATCCATAGATCATCCTAACATAAAGCATGAACTTGAAAGAATATAATATGTTCTTATAAAATAATGATCAAAGTAGGTTGTAATACTTGTAGATCTAAAATTTCATGGATGGTTTTTAAAAGGAACCAAGTTAAAAACACAAGATCTACTTGATCTTGGTTCTTACATAAATAAACCTTATTTTTGGTGGTTAATAAAGTGTAGAAACACTTATGTAACAAGAAAGATCCATGAAGAAACATTTTTAGAAAACATGAATATAAGTTGTAAAGATCTATTTTCTTTAAAAATAATGTTTTTAAAGAATCAATCACACTTTAAAGGATAACAAGGCTTACTAAGAACACTAGTAAGTTACTACAATTTTTTGTGAAATTTCAAGTTCATGAAGTAGTAGATTATGCTTGTTTTTGGCAAAATTGGAAGTTAAGATTGTTTGTTGTTGATTATTGATTGATTGTGTTGATTTTACAAAAGAAAATGATATACCTTCAAGGTATGGAAACCTCCATTTTTAAGGAAAACTATGGCGAAATTTTTTTAAAAATTAAACACTTAGAAAAAATATTTCTAAACAAACATTTACAAGTGTATTTCAAACCATAGATTTTCACATAAAGTTGCCATAGAATTTTTGTTCAAAAATATAAATATTAGAGGTTGGTTTTTATAAATAAAAGCGACTAAATATGTATTTAGGAAATATATATTTAGATGACACCATGTGTGTGATTATTTGTATATTTTGTGTATTAGTTATATTATTTTAGGGCTTGAAATAATATAACTCATCAAAATACCAAAAATTACCATCCAAAATATTACCAAAATTCCAAGAATATGAATATGCAAGTTATACACAAAATATTAGTGAAACCGGATTAAGGAATATGACTCACAAAATATTTCGGAAAATATATTCACAAGTATATTTTGGTAAATGATATTTTGGACACCAAAGGAAACAAAAATATGATTTTTACAATTATCACAAATTTATATCATATTTTTTACTAGAAGAAAATATGTTATTTTTGGGGTGAATAAAAATATGTATTTTTTTGGAAATATTAGAAGATATATTATTTTTGAAAGAAATATATATTTTCTCAAACAAAAATGGAATATATTATTTTTGGAGAAAAATAAGTGTATATATATATATATTTTCCAAGTTAGACTTGAAAATACATTATTTTTGGAAATTATATGAAAATACAAATATTTTTGGCAAAGGAAAAATTATAAATAATTTTTCTAAGTAGTATTTCTTAAAATATATATTTTGGAAATATATATGGATTTTTACTAAGGATATTATTCCGGAAAAGTTAATACAAAATTTAGTATAAAGAATACTTAACATTTACAAGAAGATACGTATTCTCGTACGTATAAATACACTCCGGAATACGACACTGATACATGGCAAAAATATACAAGTATAAGGATACAAATACAAGTACACCCATCCTTGGGAAGGAAATACATGTGTAAATACTTGAGAAGTATCAAGTTAAAACGTATTGTTTTAACGATTATTCCAAAATTTAATAAATATAATTTAAGTTAAAATATTTATTATTTTAACAAATAATTGTACAACTTGGAATAATATTGAAGATACAAAAGAACGTAACTCAAAAAAACTAATCAATACTAAGTCAAGGCACGACCCACTCGTCTAATGGACCTTAGTACGTTGTAGGTAGTCGTGTATATCCGAAGAAGCTTTGAGTTACGGTGCTTACGAAGAACGCAAGACTGTGAGTTCATGTCCCCCTTTTCTTTTAACTGTTTTCAGTTTTATAACTTCGGGGTTGAAGTACATGTTACAAACTGTTTACAAACGTTATTATTTGGTATGGTTAGCTAAGGAAGGGTACTGCTAGATCATGTGAGTGGTGGGTATAACGCTTAAGACCATTAATCCTCGTTGTAGGACCGAGGGACATGAGTGATAGATATATTTGGGTGTAGCGAGCCCCGCCCATGTTGGACCAGGGTTTGGCCCATGGGATGACTATGTCTTACAGCCGGAAGCTCGGTGCAAAGTCTGCTAGGTTTGAGCCTTCCTGCATCACGTCACACATATTAATGGCCTTGCAAACCATTAATGATCTGTTTTTCCTTGTTGCTTTCATACCGGGATTTACAAACCTACATACATACTTTCAATGATTACAAAGGTTCATTTATACACACAAACAAACACATGAACTCGCTCAACTTTTGTTGATGTTTTCAAACTACATGTATTTCAGGGAATTAAGTGTGGATCTGGCGGGCGTTCGGGAGTTCCAAGTGTTGTTGAAAATAAAAGATGTCATCCATGGTCTTAGGATTTGGTTAGTGTGTCTTATCCTGGATGAGACACGTCTACCAAAACCTGGTTTTATTTAATGTCTTTTGTCGAGTCCTTGTGAACTCTAAAAACAAGTTGCATGGTTTGTACTCGAATTTGAATTCTATGTTTTAAAACAATGATGTTGTTATGTTTTTAAAACTTATTTAATGGATGAACATCTTCGGTTTTATCATATAGTTGTTATGATTGAATGCAATGATATTAAGCAAGTCACTCACAATCACGCTTCCGCAAAAGTCAAGGTGTGACAGTTTGGTATCAGAGCTTCGATTGTAGCGAACTAGGATTCCTTCTCGAGTCTAGACTACAATCATTAGGGCTCTCACGAAAATGTTTTCACAACATGTTTTCATTGCATACACGAAACGCCCAGATCCAGGGAAACAAACATTTTTACAAATGGAAAGATAAGAAACACAATGCACAGTTACCTTGTTGGTTTAGTCTAGGAGACTGGTTGGTTTAGTCTGGGAGACTAGATGGTTTAGTCTGGGAGACTGGGTGGTTTAGTCTGGGAGACTAGGTGGTTTAGTCTGAGAGACTAGGAAGAATACATGATTTCATGATACATTAACTTTGCTTGCATACTCAATGTTAGTGGTTAATATATGTGTATATCTTGTGATTGTTATGTTACAGACACCATGTCATCATCCGAGAGCGGATTGTCCGACACTGACGACCCCATGGCTATTGTTTCTGAAGAAGAGATCGTCCCTGAGCCAGAGATCTTTACTTCCGATACCGAGAGTGACCCGGAGATGATGTCCGATGACAACGACGACTTTCAGTCATTTGCGCTGCCCGATTTCGGAGACGACATACCGCTTGCTGATGGTATCCCAGATGAGGATCCTTTTGTTATTCCCATTCCTGTCCACGATCATCTTATCATCGGTCATCCCGATGGTGAGCACATTGTGGCACCGATCCTCGCTCCTGTTCCTTTAGTGGTCATCCCTTCTGAGGATTGGCCATTCGATGATCTGTTTGACGATGATTTTGATCTGTTTGTTGATGGTCCTCCCGATGATGCTCATGGCGATGGAGAGCTCGATGACGATGTTGTTGATGTTCCACTTCTGGGGATTCCCGTTATCGAGATTTCTTCCGACTCTAGCTTACACTCCGTCTCAGATTCCTTTGAGTCTGTGACATCTTCCGCCTTGCAGGCAGTGGGATTGTGACGCTACGCCACTGATTCTGATGATGATACAGCCATGTCAGCTGCACCATCCCCTCCACATGACGTTGAGCTTGATCTTGAGCTAGACTTTATTCCTAGTGATCAGCCCGATGCTGCACCTGCTGATCCTGAGCCGATACCTGCTCCTGAGCCTTTGCCTGATCATGACCATATTCCTTTTGGCATACCTGACATTGCACCCCTCCTACCTGATCCAGTTCCTGCACCCGTGGATCCTCCTGTTATTGAGCCATTCATTCCTCCACTTGCACCCGCTGATGTTGCTCCTTTTCACCCAGTGGAGTCTGATGTACACCGTGTCGACCTGCCTATTGTTTTCTTGCAGGATATACCCGCACCCCGTCCAGGGGAAGGTACTTCAGGCCAGCAGCCTAGCCATGACCCTCATGTTTCAGCAGCATTTCCCCATATACCTCAGTCTGCACCTTTTGCTCATTTTACTTCTTCACCACTTGATGAGCCACTCAGATGGTTCCCGCCGTACACCATGCCGATTTCTGATCTCTACCATCCCTCGCATTTTACTGGTTACATACGGGATGAGTTACTTCTATCATTACAGCTCCAGTATGAGATCATGAGTCGCAGGATTTTAGAGCTTGAGATGGCACCGCGTCCTTTGCCATGTCCGTGTTAGCCTGCTTTCGTTCCCCCTCATTTATCACCGTCCCCATTTTCACATCCTCCTGCACCGCTTACTCCATTTCCTGAGTTTGATACTCGATTTCTTACTGTCGAGCAGCAGATCAGTTATCTATTGCGTCATGTTTATGGTCTCGAGGAGGAGCTTGCGCATGTGCGCAGCTTGCGTTTTGTTCCTCCACCTCCTCCTCCACCACCATCAGCATTGCCGGTTTTTGGTTTTATGTAGGTAGCTTGCTTTTGATGAGAGCACTGCTATTGAGCTGAGCTAGTGAAGCCTTTTGGATATCACATTTTTGATTGTATGACTGTTGTAAACTGATAGACATTTTGGACAAGGGTAGTGTGACCCTGTGTTCCCTTTTGATACGATATTTTTGTAAAACATGTAACAATATTGGTGGTCGATGATTAATGAAAGCTCAATCGTAATGTTCTCATTAAATACATTGTTGAATTTCATGTTTGTGCTATGATTGTGATAAGATTGCGTGTTATGATGATTACTTATATACCTATGTATATACACTCCTAGGTCATATTCGTATAATAGATGCTTATGTGCTTGAATCTTTAATAAGACCTGACCTATACAATTTTCTTTATAGAAGATGCCTCCTCGAAGGAACACTCAGTTGTCCACAACAGAGGCAGAATTGCATGAACGGATTTCACAGGCAATCGCACAACATGAGGCCCTACGCTCTGAACACAGCGGAGGTACCTCTGGAAGTAACCCACCTCACGGTAATGTTTAAGTCACCTAAGACACATTACGATACGTTTGGACATTCCATGTGCGTTTGCTAATGCTTTCTGTGAATGATGTTGCTTGTACAGGCTGTACTTACAAGCAATTCCGTGACTTCAAGCCTCTGAACTTTGATGGCACTGGAGGTGCTGTAGCTTTTGTAAGATGGGCTGAGAAAACAGATTCTGTGCTGCGAATGAGCAAGTGTGCGCGAAAGCACCAGGTCACTTATATTTCTGGACTATTCCTAGACGAAGCTCTATCATGGTGGAACCTTCAGGTTCAGACTCTAGGTGAGGCTGCAGCGTTTGGTTAGACTTGGGATGAGATGAAAGAGCTAATGCACAAGAAGTACTGTTCAAGGGCAGAGATTCAGAAGTTGGAAACCGAGTTTTGGAATCTGAAAATGGATGGTCCTAAGATTGCTGAGTATGTGCAGAGATTCCATGACCTGTCTCGTGTTGTCCCTTACATGGTAGAGCCAGAATTGAAGCGAGTTGAACGTTTCATTTGGGGATTGGCACCCTAAATAATGAGCATGGTGACTACTTCGAAGCCTCCAACCATCACTGAAGCCATTGATTTGAGCGTGGCACTGACCGAAGAAGCGATCAGATTGAATAAGTTCTCGATTTTTGACACCAAGAAGAAGGAGACTCATGTCGAGTCATCAGGAGAGAACAATAGGAAGTTCTTGAATTTTAAGAAGGGTACCCAAGGAAACAACAGTGGTAACAAGAAAAGAGATGCGAACCCACCAGCCGAGGTTAGGACTGGTGCTGCAAGTTCTGAGAACAAGGGGAAGGGATACATGGGAACCCTGCCCAAATGTGATGTATGTCAGTTCCATCATGCCGGCCAGTGTAGGTTCAGGAAATGTGAATCCTGTGGAAAGAATGGTCATTCGAAGGAGATGTGCTGGGCTGGTAATGGTCATGGGAATGGTGGTCAGAGAGGTAATGGAAATGGCAATGGTAACCGTGGTGGAAACGGTTATGGGAATAGGAACCAAGGTGGAAACAATAATCAGGGAGGTAATGGAAATCGTGGTGGTTCTAGAAATCAAAGTGGTAACGGAAACCGTGGAGCAAACAACAATCAGGGCGGTACTGGAAACAGCCAAGGTTGCTTTAGCTGTGGTGATGTTGGGCATTTCAAGCGGGATTGCCCGAAGAACAATCAAGCCCAAGGGAGAGTCTTCAACATTGGAGCTAGGGAAGCTTGTCAAGATCTGAATGTAGTCACTGGTACGTTCCCTATCAACCAACACTTTGCATCTGTGCTATTTGATACTGGTGCCGATTATAGCTTCGTGTCCCTAGAATTTAAGAATATACTTGGGTTAGTTGCCAGTAAGTTATATATTTCGTACTCGATAGAACTAGCTAATGGAAAGCTAGTAGAAACCAACGAAGTGATTAGAGGTTGTGTGATAGAACTTGGAGAGCATGAGTTTACGCTCGATCTTCTACCAGTTGAGTTGGGAAGCTTTGACGTGGTAGTTGGAATGAATTGGTTATCGAGTAACCGAGCTGAGATCGTATGTCATGAGAAGATTATCCGTATCCCGATGGCTAATGGAGAGACGATTGTGGTACACGGAGAAAAGCATGATACGCCTCTAAGAATTGTCAGTTGCTTGAAAGCACGAAAGTTTATGCATAGAGGATGTGTTGCCTTCTTGGCTCACGTTGTTGATAGAGAAGCCGAAGAGCCGAATCTGAAAGATATCCCGGTGGTAAGGGAATATCCTGAAGTATTCCCTGAAGACTTGCAAGGATTACCGCCCTAGCGACAAGTCAAATTCCATATTGACTTGGTTCCAGGTGTCGCGCCTGTAGCCAAGGCACCTTATCGACTTGCGCCTTCAGAGATGCAAGAGTTGTCGACGCAACTTCAGGAACTTTTGGACAGGATTCACTAGACCAAGCTTCTCGCCTTGGGGAGCTCCAGTTCTATTTGTCAAGAAGAAGGACGATAGTTTCCGTATGTGTATTGACTACCGAGAGCTGAACAAGTTAACCTTCAAGAATCGGTATCCTTTGCCGAGGGTTGATGATCTCTTCGATCAACTTCAAGGTTCGAGTTACTACTCCAAGATCAATCTTCTATCTGGTTATCACCAGCTGCGAATTCAAGAAGAGAGTATACCGAAGACTGCCTTTAGAACTCGTTATGGACATTAAGAGTTTCTAGTAATGCCATTTGGTTTGACAAATGCGCCGGCAGTGTTTATGGATTTGATGAACCGAGTTTGCAAGCCATATCTCGATAAATTCGTGCTTGTATTTATCGATGATATTTTGATCTATTCGCGGATGAAGGAAGACCATGAGCAACACCTTAGAGCCATCTTAGAGTTGCTGAAGAAGGAGAAACTGTATGCTAAGTTCTCAAAGTGCGAGTTCTGGTTGCGTGAGGTACAATTCCTTGGTCATGTAGTGAACGAAGATGGAATCCATGTGGATCCCACCAAGATCGAGACAATTAAGAATTGGGAAACTGTTGGTGCATATGTCTGTCGACTTCGTCTTGTATCGAGTCTTGTATTAGATTAGATAGATCAGGGCACGAAATACGAGAAATCTGTGTTTATGGCTATTTCGCACGAAATGACTATTTCGTGTGAAGTTGATTTCGCATGAATGGTTTCGTACGAAATAGGCTTGCCTATAAATACTAGTGTCTTGGTTCTCATTTGTAACTTTCCGGTTTCAGAGTCGAACTGCTGCCGAAGTGTCTACTCACTGTAAAACGTTGTTATATCAATCAAAAGACAGTTTAAAGTGAATTGCAAGCTGAATTAACTCGATACGTTTGTTTCCGCCTCTCGTATTGAGGAAAAACTCTTCTGAACGACTCGTTAAGGTCGCTCAACGATCCTACAAGTGGTATCAGAGCTCAGGAGGAAGAGTTCTTACCGATTCAGCTCAAAATTCTAATTTCTACACCTTTTTTTTCAAAATTAACAAGTTTTTACGGTTAAAATGGATTGATTTTCTCACATTATAAGCGAAATTGTGTTTTAACAAAGCCTTGAAAGAATTAGATCTAAAATCGGACTAAAACCTGTTCAATTTGACAAAAACATGGCCGAATTGATGACATCAGCAGCATTTCGCACGGAATAGTATCTGTTTCATCTATTTCGCACGAAATACCACACTCATTTCGCACGAAATCAGTTTTTCGTTTGAAAAGTATTTCATTTCGTACGAAATCACCCATTCGTACGAAATCACTTCATTTCGCTTGAAAGTTCAGCTATTTCGTACGAAATCATCTATTTCGCACGAAACCAGTTATTTCACTTCAAAAGGCATTTCGCTTGAGAAGTTATTTCGTTTGAACTGTTTCGCACGAAATCAGTATTTCATTTGAAGAGAGCTATTTCGCACCAGATTGTTTTCGCACCAAAGTTCATTTCGTTTGAATTGTGCTATTTCGTTTGAAAGACTAAGTTTGTGAGATTGTGATACCGAATCATGGAAGAAGAATTTTATAACGCCTTTGCAACTCCAATTACCATTGCACAGAACACAATGTTAGAAAATGAAACGGGCACTATGCAAAAACCGCCAAAGCTCATGAATATCAAGGAGTATAAAGGATGGGAGGAGCGTTTTGAAATTGGGTTCAAGCAAATTATTTGGATGCTTGGGAATGTGTTGAAACAAAATATGTTAGACCGGTGAATGATGATAAAGAGGTTATTGCAATTAAAGATCTAAGTGCTGAAGAGAAAAAGAAATATAAAGATGAAAAAATGATGACAAGTTTATTGCATCAAGTTGTGAAAGAAGATATCTTGGTTTTATTGCAACACAATGGAACTGCATATTCAATTTGGAAAGCATTAAAATCAAAGTTTGTTGGAAGTAAAGAGATGATCAAGAACAAAAAATCACTTTTGAAAAAAGAGTTCGATTTATTTCGTGGTTTGAGAACTGAAAGCACTAAGCAGATTATCGAAAGATATTGCAATCTGTTAGTCAACATGAAGAGGGTGAGCATCACAAAAGATAATGAAGAATTGATTGAAAAGCTGGCTGATGTGTTGCCACATGAAACTTGGGGCACGTATCTTATGATGTTGAGAAATAAGAAGGATTTTGGGAATCTAACCCTGGGAAAGTTCATTGAAAAACTTGAAGCTCAAGAGATGGAACAAAGGAAGATCTCAAGAATGAAGGATTTTTATGGTGAACAAGATATTGGGTTATATTACAAAGGAGGTATAAGTGATAAAATAAACATGTCACCAAAGATCGAAACTGCATTCAATACTAAAAGTTCATCTGGAGGGTTTTCTCAAGGATCAAACAGCAAAACGGGATTTTCTTCATATCCATCATTTGATCCAAATTTTTCAACGACAAAGAATGGCAAAGTTCTACAATGCAATATTGCACTAAATCTTGAAAATGATCAGAACTACTCGGAAGAAGTTGCAAAAAGTCACATGTCTTTGTTAGTGACTGTGTTAGAATCGTATGGGAGTTTAGTAGCAGGAAGGATCGGAAATCCAATGTTGACAAAAGAGGATTACGATCAGATTGATGCTGAAGAAATGGAATTAATGGACATAAAGTGGTGTATGGCAAGTGTGTTGAGAAGAGCTGAGAAATTTAAACAGATCACAGGAAGAAATGATTTCCGTGATGCAAATGTTTCTACTTTAGGTTTTGATAAATCTAAAGTTACTTGTTTTCGTTGCAGGGAAAAAGGGCATTTCAAGCGTGAATGCACAAATCGCGAAGCAAGTGGAGCTAAAAATCCGTTCAACAACAATGATTACTATCGGAAAGCGATTTATCATCAAGTTGCTCAACAACCACATCAACCACAAACACAAACTGCTCATGCGAAGAAAGAGATTGAAGAATCAAAGAAAGCATATTTGATGAGCAAATTGATTGATCAAGATGATGAAAGATTACCAGAAGGTTTTAGCTGGGACAATTACTGTCCAGATAAAGAATTCTTGGCTAAAGCTTTTGTTGCTAGAGTTGATGAAGACAGTGATAATGATAATGATTATTATGCAAACAGAATGAAAGAGCACTTAAAAATGCTAGAAGAGAGTGATAGTGATGATGGAAAAGTTCGAAAGAAAAAGAAAAAAGTTAAGAAGCATGTTAGCAGTGATGATGAAGAAGTCCGTGTGATAAAGAAAAAAGTAAAAGAAGTTCCAGCTTTCAAAGTTGAAGCAGAAGTTGATGCACAAAAGATTTATGTGAAATGTGAAACCTGTGAAGCAGTGAAAAAGCAAAACAGTACTTTGATTCATAACATGAACAGATTGAAAGAATCCTATGATGTTCTGAACAAAGCTATGAATCAATACAATCAGTCAAGCAGTGAACAAGCAATAGCAATGAAGACACTTCAAGGAGCTTTTATGACAAAGCAGAAAATAGTCAATAATTACATTGAGAAATGTGTTGTGCTTGAACAGAAACTGGAAACTCAGAGAATAGAAATAGAAAGAGTAAATAGGTTGTTAAAAAGTTACTCATGTACTTCTTATGTTATTGACAGGATTTATCCAACAGTTGAAGGCATGAAGGCATTTGAAGAAGAGGATACTGAAGAAAAGAATTATGGTAAGAAACATAGTGCCAGTTATACAAAGTGTCCGCCTCCGCTTGAAAATGGATATTCTCCACGAAATCCAAATTCGAAAAGAGTCAAAAAGGCAATCAACTTACAGTGGGAGTCTGAGTTTTCAGAAAATTTGCCAGACAATATTGATGTCACTTTTACATCGTCTGACACTGATCATGAGTCAGAGTTAATAAAGAAAGTGGTCGATCAGGTGTTGGATAAAGATGAAACCGAGGAATCTAAGTTGGAGTCAAAGTCTGAGTTCAATACTTCAAGTCCAACAGTCAAAAAGGACAAACGGGTTTACAATAAAGAATTTCTGTTATCAAAATCTAATTTGGATGACGCAATATTCAAAGTTGCATATACTTTGATTGATTCTGACAAATTATATTCTGATGAAGAATTTCCAATAAGAGGTGTCAAAACTGAATTGATCAAAAAGGTTTTCAAACTAACAGAAATTAATATTTCTGAAATAAAAGATGTAAATCTTTCTGTAAAACCTAAAAAGTACACCTCAAGAGATCAACAGAGATTAAACAAGAAAAAAGGTTACAGTTCTGGTTCAGGTTATCGAAAGAAACCAAACCATAACGGTAATTTCAAAAGGAAAGGTCTTGGATTTATTCCACCGAAAAATCATAAAAATGAGAAAACTTATAAACCAAAAACTGTTTTTGTTTCAGGAACATCATCTGAAGAAGAAAAAGAGCAATTTTCAGAAAGCAAACAAACAAAGAATTCCTTGCTAAAAAGCAAGAAGAAATGAAGAAAGAAGTTGCTCAGAAAAAGGAAATGAGAACCTGTTTTCAATGCAAAACAGTTGGTCATATTGCTAGGAATTGTCCAAAAGCAATCCAAACAAAACTGGGAGTGTTTCTTAAAATGAAAGAAAAGATGGTTGAAAATGAATCACCAATCAAACCTTTTATAGTTTTCAAAAACTCGAAATTTGAGGTTGGTGAATGTTCAAAAGGTTTTTACAAAAGAAAAGCAAATCTTGACAACCAAAAGTGGGTTGTTAAGAAATCTGATGATAGTTCTAGCAATGATTCTAATTCGTCAAAACCAGAGGAGCTATTTTCTGGCTATGAATCTGATTCCACAAAGTCAGAGGAGCCACAAGTTGAACCAAAAGTTGAAAAATCAGTACCGACAATGGATGATGCAAATTTTCCACCATTGAGGGCTGAAAATTTTAAACAAAAAGTTGGTAAAGTTGAGATTTCGAATCAATTCTTTTCTAAAAAGAAAGAATTTGATGTTGAAAAAGCCTTTAACCCCAAAGTGAAATATATTTTTGGAAAAATGGTTGACAGGAAAGTCAAAGGGGTAAAGGAATTTTATGAGAAGAAAACAAAGAAACCGAGTGTTGATAACTCGAAATCTCCCAAGGAATGTCAGGCTTGGGAGGATCTCTTTAACTGAAAAAACCTGACTTGCCGGAGCTCCCAAGTTGGTAATCGTGGAGCAGGAATCGGCATTTTTCTTGAGAAATTTACATATGTGAAATTTCGATCTACAAGTGGTCTGTTTGTGAAAACTTACAAGTGGTGAATCAGGGACATTAAGTTGTACTTGATTTCATATAAGTGGTATTTGTTGTTTGAATTTTAAATTGTTATATTTTTCAAAACGTTGATGATGAAAGAACAAAGTGATGAATGTATTCCCATTCCTACAAGTGGTAAAATCAATAAAACTAATTTTCCAGAAAAACCATTTGATTAAAACAAACTTAAGTGTTTTGAAATCATAATGGGAAAATAGTTTGTTGAAAGGGGGAGTTCTGATTGTTTATGCCAAGTGGATGGCGAATTGAAGCAATTCACAACAGTTGTCATTTTATGTGTACAGTTTGTTTTCAAATTTTTTAAAATGTTTTTGAATTTTAGGGGGAGTAAGAAATTTTCAGAAAATCCAAAAACATTAGAAAATTTGAAAAAGTCAAATACATGATAAAAATAAAAAAATGAGTTTTGTTGAGAAAAGAGGAAATGATAGTACATCAGTGGACTATCACAACACGCTAAAGAATTGGAAAGTCAAATGTGATAAACAGTCTCACTGATGATATGCCAGTAGGTTTTTGCACATTTAATAGATTGTGTCGAGATATAAACCTAAATTTCAAACTTACTTATCTCGTGGGGAACATCTCTCGGATATATGGGTAACCCCCGAAATCTTGTTTGAAAGGTCCCTCTTTCTGAGATACTAGGTCTTTATGCTTAGTGATATCTGGGGTATTATCCCGAGACTTCTGATTTTGCGGAAGCAATGGCCTAGTCCCCGTATAATACTTTTCGCTTGCTTAAAATATAGCACCTCCCTCAGCATAAAAATGATGAAACATTGAAAAATGCTAATCATGTGCTGTTGAAGAAAAGATTCTCTAAAGGGAAAACACCTAAAGTCGAAGCCATCATCTCTCTGATTTTGCGGAAGCAATAGCCTGAGCTCTCATGGCCCTCGCATTTTAACCCTTTACAGATATCATCTAGGTATACTCACCTGTAAGACTGAATATTGGGATCTGGATACGGGAGTATATTCTGAGGTGGGACACACGAATAAGTTTAAGTCTCTAAAACATTAATCTCGTATCTCGAAACAGTTGAACTTTGTGTGAAAATTTAAGTGGATCAGTATACTGACAATCTAAGTGAATCGTTTAAAACTTAAAGTTTTTAAAGCTCAACGATGCTAGTGATTGGTCTCAAAATCTGATATGATCCTCTTACACAAACTCACAAAAAAAAATGTTGTATGTAAATATTTCTTGATTGCATTTTCTTTCAAATTCGAAAGTTTAAAAAGATATTCAGTGTGTTTTAGCATAAAATTTTGAAAAAGTCAAAAAGATTTTTGACAACTGGTGTTGAAAAACTGATTTTCAAAATTCCGAGTGTTAAACATGATAACAAAAGGTTTGAGAGAATTTGTTTGAGATGAAAAATTATTTGAAAAGAAAAATGGTTATTTTTACAAGTGGTTCATCAGAGATTAACATTGTAAAATCATTTATTGATTGATTAATACCTGCAAGTGGTATATAAATTTGTCAAAATTTTAAAATTTGTGAAATTTATTGTGAGGTAGAGATGTTTGCAGGATAGCCAGGTTTCAGATCCTGTTGCTACAGAGAGCCAGGAGACGTTCCTGAACCTGTGAAAAGATTAAGGAATCAAGAGATCTGATCAAGAGAATTATAAAGTTCAAAGAGCCAGGTTGCGATTCTGAGTATATGAAGATGATAGATCAACATCCAAGGGATAGATTAGTTGAGAAAGAAGAGAGAGGTTTGAAGATGCTTTACATTGTTAGATACTTCGGGAGAGAACAAGAAGACAGATAAAGACTGAAGATTGAAGACTCGACACTGAAGACTTCGTCAACATCCAAGGGGGAGTCTGTTGGTGCATATGTCTGTCGACTTCGTCTTGTATCGAGTCTTGTATTAGATTAGATAGATCAGGGCACGAAATATGAGACATCTGTGTTTATGGCTATTTCGCACGAAATGACTATTTCGTGTGAAGTTGATTTCTCATGAATGGTTTCGTACGAAATAGGCTTGCCTATAAATACTAGTGTCTTGGTTCTCATTTGTAACTTTCCGGTTTCAGAGTCGAACTGCTGCCGAAGTGTCTACTCACTGTAAAACGTTGTTATATCAATCAAAAAACAGTTTAAAGTGAATTGCAAGCTGAATTAACTCGATACGTTTGTTTTCGCCTCTCGTATTGAGGAAAAACTCTTCTGAACGACTCGTTAAGGTCGCTCGACAATCCTACAGAAACTCCGAAGACGCCAACCGAGATCCGTCAGTTTCTAGGTTTAGCAGGTTAATAAAGTGTAGAAACACTTATGTAACAAGAAAGATCCATGAAGAAACATTGTTAGAAAACATGAATATAAGTTGTAAAGATCTATTTTCTTTAAAAATGATGTTTTTAAAGAATCAATCACACTTTAAAGGATAACAAGGCTTACTAAGAACACTAGTAAGTTACTACAAATTTTTGTGAAATTTCAAGTTCATGAAGTAGTAGATTATGCTTGTTTTTGGCAAAATTGGAAGTTAAGATTGTTTGTTGTTGGTTATTGATTGATTGTGTTGATTCTACAAAAGAAAATGATATACCTTCAAGGTATGTATGGAAACCTTCATTTTTAGGGGAAATTATGGCGAAATTTTTCTAAAAATTAAACACTTAGAAAAAATATTTCTAAACAAACATTTACAACTGTATTTCAAACCATAGATTTTAACATAAAGTTGCCATAGAATTTTTGTTCAAAAATATAAATATTGGAGGTTGGTTTTTATAAATAAAAGCGACTAAATATGTATTTAGGAAATATATATTTAGATGACACCATGTGTGTGATTATTTGTATATTTTGTGTATTAGTTATATTATTTTAGGGCTTGAAATAATATAACAATCAAAATACCAAAAATTACCATCCAAAATATAACCAAAATTCCAAGAATATGAATATGCAAGTTATACACAAAATATTAGTGAAACCGAACTAAGGAATATGGCTCACAAAATATTCCGGAAAATATATTCACAAAAGACCTTCCCACTCTTTTGCTTAGATAGTTTGCTAATTGTTGAACATATTTTGTATGTTTTTCCGAAACTTAATTGAAATACATTACTTATTTATTTATCTTTTGAATATAAATTAGATATCACTGATGAAAACTCCGTCACCAAGGGTGGAGGGCGTCATCTTGTTTTTCCCAGATTTTCCCGTGTGATATATGTGCGCCACATCAACTATTTTTTCGTTTTCCTCAAATTGCACGGTATCGGCCTAAATTTCTCCAAAACCAAATTATTTTAATTTAATTTAAACTTTAAAACAATTTATATATTGAAATGTTTTAAATATAAATTAAAATAAAAGATATATAAAAATAATATATTTGAATGTTTTAAATATAATTTAAAATAAAATACACACATATAAATATATTTAAAATATAAATACATACACACATAAACATAAATTCATACACACACGTATAATATATTTAAAAGATCCATAGGCTTCTTCTTCAACCTGCAAAAACAATCACACACACATGAAATACATACACACAAAAACCTGAAAAAAAAACAATCATACCTCCCCATTAATCGGTGACAAGTCCCAGCTTACCTGGGTTTTTTCTCACCGGATTGAGGGGGAGGGGGTGTTCCCGGACGGGGCTGGGCTTCACCGTCCCTTCCCCGACCCCACACCATCTACCCTACGATGGTGAAAGTTCTGCCAGTAATCTATCGGTCATAAACTCATAAGGTCGTAAGTGAAATTTATGTCGCTGATTTGTCAATGATATTGTCACAACCCTCTGATGATAGAATTTATAGGTAATCCATTGATGCATAATCGGGGATCCCGTAGTAAAAAAAATGCCCCTTTCCCATACGCCTTAATTGATGTTTCTTACATTCGCCAAGGGACCACCTATGGATTGATGCGTCACTGATTTGAAAAGAATGTGACCGTTTAGAAACTTCCACTTGAGAGAGTAAATTGTAGTGAGAGCGAGTGTAGAGAGCACGAGACGATTTTACCTTGATGGAGTGTAGTAATTATAACCGGGGGAATGGGAGTGATTAGATGAGACGTTGCTATCAGGAATATCCATCTGGTTCCCTCTGAGCTGAGCGTTAGTATCCGCAGAGGTGGGTGTGCATTCGCAGACTCTCATTAGCTACACATCGCTTTCAGAATGCCCTTGTTGTCTCTTCTGTGTGAACTGTTAGTGGAGGTTTAATAGGTTGTGAATCTGCACCCATAATTGGCTAGATGTCGTGGTCACTTGTACCTCCTATCTCTCCTTCGTGCTGGCATATCTCCACGTGGCAGGTGGGCCCTGCAGATGACTTGTCATGGCCAGTTGTCTAGATTGCGAGTTAGATATGGGTTTTACCAGGATCCGTAGGGGGTCCGCAACCATATCTCTTCAATTAGTGACAGATAGCGACATATTTAAATTTGGTAGCTGAAGTTGCTAGATTTTACAACACGTGAGGTACTTAGAAGAATATTTAACCATTATAGGTTACACATTGTTTTCATCTTGTCCTTTTTGTCTCCTTCATGTTGGCATATCTCCACGTGGCGGGTGAGCCCAGAATTTTTTGCATAAATAAGTGGTTTAGAAAAAAAAAAGAGTGCCTTTAGGTGATCCAGGATTTTTGTTGCAAATGTAGGTAGGTCGCCATTTGAAACAGCGATCTTCAACTTGCTTTCTGTCAAAAATCTGCAAAAGCTGCAAGCCCCTACAAGGTCGCTGTCTGAAACATAAACCTTATAAAAGATCGCTATTTGAAACAGTAACCTTAAGAAGGTCGTTGAATGATACTCCAATGTTACAAAAGATCGCTGTTTGGTTCTGAAATGTTAAATAAGGTTGCTGTTTCAAACAAAATTCTTCAAAAAGGTCGCTGAATGATACTGCATTGTTACCATAAGATCGTTGTTTCAAGCAGAATTCTTCAAACAGGTCGTTGAATGATACTACATTGATATAAAAGATCGCTGAATGGTTCAGAAATGTTAAATAAGGTTGCTGTTTGGTTCTGAAATGTTAAATAAGGTCACCAAATCGGACAGAAATGTAATAATGTTCACTGTTCTCGTTGTAGGTCACATGTGACTTTTAATTTGAAATTGTGGCCAATAAAGACGGCAATATGCAGTACTATCACATGCAAAAATCTGACCTCTTCCTCTATTCTATAAGCATGCATGAATGGTTCAGAAATGTTAAATAAGCATGCATGAGCTCTGCATTCTTACAATGTACAATGCATGATATGACTATACCATCCAAAATTCAAATTCATTGTAATATTAAATTCTGGTTGTGTAAGAATTACACTGTTTATGGCTTTGGATTCTAAAAATCATACAGGGATGAGTAATACAGAGAGTAGTCAAATCTCTGGAGTGTACATATTTGCAGAGAAAGGGGTGTGTAAAGATGATTATAAACCCAACCAAAAGCACACTTCGTTTCAAAAACCTAAGAAACCAACCTTCAAACCTTACTTTACAAATACATTTTCTGTGAAATTTGATCTGCTGAAAATGAGTTTCGAATGTCATCCTGGTCCTCTTAATGCAACGGTGTTGTTTTGGAACAAGGATCACCGGGCTTTTGAGGTTTTCAAAATTCCTTAAAATTATAGTCACCCGATAAATAATAAACGATCTGATCGGTCGTTCTGGAAGTATCTGAAACAACATCCGGTTGGACCACGGGTAGAAGCTTTAATACGTGTAGAAGGATTCAGTGGGATCCTGGACATTGGGTACCGGTATATAGACCACGCGTTAATAAAGGCGTTGGTTGATCGGTGGAGGCCAGAAACTCACACGTTTCACCTTCCTTTCGGCGAAACGACTGTAACATTACAAGATGTTAACGTGCTGTGGGGGCTACCAATAGAGGGGGAGCCTGTATATGGGGCTGACACTGGTATAACATTGTATACTGTAGTTACGCAGTGTCAAAATATGTTGGGGTTTACCCCTGCAGAAACTCAAGTGAGGGGGAAAAGGGTTAATTCGGTGAGAGTTTTAGATGAAATAAAGTCGGATTTTTTCCGAAAACGAAGCATCGGATGAAGAGTGCATTATTCGTGCACGCTTAATAACTTTTTATTTGATAGGGTGCGCAGTCTTACCTGATAATGCAAACAACCTGATTTCTCTAAATTTTTTGGAGTTTCTTGAAGATTTGCCCGCATGTTCGGGTTTTAATTGGGGCAGTGCTGTGTTATCCCACCTTTACATAAACCTTTGTAACGCTGCAGAACCTGATGCTATAAGCGTTACTGGCCCAATGTCGCTTCTACAAGTGTGGGCTTGGGAGAGGTTCCGTTGTTTTGCTCCAGCTATTGCCCAGTTCCACTACAATGCCCCGTTAGCTGCCCGGTATACTAAATTGCAAAATTTTAAATTATTTTTTCGGTATCTATATAACACTATGTTAATTTATTATTTATCTTTGTAGGTGGAAGGGAAGCTTAAGCTTTACAGAGGTTCCCACACATTGCCTGAAAACATATAGATCTCAACTGCAATTTATGAACGAGGCAATGGTATGGTAGTTAGTTGTTGACATATAAACGTTATTTTGAACATGTTTCTAAAGTTTGATTTTTTTTCCAGTTTAATTGGAGACCCTATGACGACATTGTGGATAGACTCCCCGAGATATGTCGGAGTGGTATGGGAATTTGGTGGAGTGCTTGCCCTCTGATATACTACGAGGTTGTAGAGCATCACTATCCTCAACGCGTCATGAGACAGTTTGGCATGGTTCAGTATATACCTACCCCAATTACCATAAGTAATACTGAGCATGCCAGGTTTCATTCCTTAAACCGGATCGGGAAAACCGGGTGGAACTGGAGATCTCGTCACGACCAGTATGTTCGTGGGTGGGACATACGTCATGAAAACTTGGTAAACGGGGAATTCATCACGTCTTATTCCGTTGCCAATGATTATATGGCGTGGTACATGCAGCATACCGTGTTATATCTAAAGAACCCACAGTTGCCACCTGGCCCCATGAGCGGCTTCCAAGATGAAGGAGCAAGAGTCCAAATGATGGTATATTTAAGTTTAAATTATGCAAGGTTACCTTTATTATTATTCAGGTTATTGTTAGTTTAAAAATTAACTATTTTTTTTGCAGTCGGAGACGATGGGTCTAATACACCGATCTTAAGATCTGGACTTTATTCAAGGTGCGGTGTATCGGGCCCTTGATATGTCTAATGTTCCAGAATACACACTGTATCCGACTCACCTGACACAGGAGCCGGTGGACCTTGTTTCATATCCTCGTACACAGAGGTTAGGGAGGCCACGACGTCGTGGACGTGGTGGTAGAAACGTTCAAGAGCCGCGGACATCAAATTGGGGCATGAACTTCAAAACAGGGGGGATCAGGATCCGGTGTTAATGAAAATGAAAATTATGCTGGAAACTTTGGTGGGGCACAAAACGTTGGCAGTACGTTTGCCGGTGCTAATCTAGCCGTAAACAATGATAATGATACATGGGAGTCACTTTTGGCTACGACATGCAACTCCGACGGGTATAACATGAACGACTTATTGGGATTGACACAAAATGATGTGGGTAACGACAATCAGTTTGTGGACCCCCCCACGTAATTTAGGCGGGCTTTGTTACCCCCTCGTCACAGATCATGACCTTTATGCCGGACATCCAAACGGACTATCAGTACTTTGCTCATAACCAAAGTCATGAAGATCACCGGAGCCGTTATGAAAATCCTGAACCAAACCCCTTAAACTGGGGTGACGACTTGAACCTGTTTCCACCGAATGACCCATAGTTAACTGGTTTAAGAATGTAATACATTTTCAAATTAATATATTGTGTTATTTTGTTGTTGTTATTTGTGCAATATGTTTTACTCTTATTTTATTGACAAATGATTTATAATATTAAAAGTTAATTTTAGTGAAAACCCAAAAAAATGTTTAAAGGAAAAAGAAAATTGATATTTAATTGAACTTCCACCCACTATAAATACCCCCACTAAGTATGACAACTCCACAAAAGCCACAACCACTTTAATAAATTATGGCAAACTGAGGTGACAAGCAAGTAGCTGATGAACAAGAAAATTCGCATGTTGTCGAGAAAAACTCATGCTTGATTCTAAACAAACTAAGACGTCCAAGCGGTCGTTCTAACACTTTGTCTTTTCCCAAGCCGACCCGAAACGTTATCCTAAATAACTCCGGGTCGTCCGCTCAGTCGAGTAAACCTGCTGGCAACCCTCCAGAAAGAAAAAAAATTTGCATTTCCAACCGACGAGTCCGAAAAATGGTCAAAGGATGTTGTTGATTTTACCTAAACGGGGATTCCCTTTTTTGTTATTCTCACTTTTTAGGGGAAATACAGCTACCTAGAAGCTTTTGGGGTAACCTACTAGGCTACGAATCTAATGGATGCCTAAATGACGTCGTAATTCCAATCCTACCATTATTATTTTTTTTATACAAATCACTGATTAGATATATTATTTTTATGGCAGCATGTTCAAGCGTGGACGTTAAGGCTAATGCGACTACGACAGTCTAAACTTTTAAAAGACCCGTCAAGAAACGGTTACCTCCCTTCTCCCACTTCCAAAACAACTGCATGAGTGAAGAAGACATCCAAGCTTGTTTGGAATGGGAACTACCCCAAAAGCTTCCTGATTTGGAGGTTGGAAAGAAATCGAAAAAATAAGAAGTTGTCGAGGAAGGAGGTTCGTCTTCCGGTGCTGTTGTGAATCATCAACTGGAGAAACAGAGGGACGTTCTTGGCAAAAAGAAACAGGTTGAAGAAATCGCCGTTGTTAAAAAGGTGATGATGATGACACACAACAGTTTGATTTCAACCCTAACCCGGAGGAGGATTACGACCCAGAAATCCTGAAGGATGCTTGGAAGAAAAAGAAAACTGGTCCTGTGTTTGGCACAACCCATATTCTGGAGAAGAGTCAGACTCAGAACTATCGTCTAGAGGCGACTGCCATTGGAAATAGGGTTACTCGTTTTGTTGCAGGATGTTTGTTGTATTGGCGTTTAGTTGAATGTTTTTTGTCGTTTGTTGTATCAGCACTTTATGTCGTAATCCTCTTCTGGATTGTGTTTAGTGGAAGGTTATTCTCGTTTATTGTATCAGTAGGTTATGTTTAGTAGTATTCTAATAATTACCCCTACACTTCTCCTCTCTATAAATACCACCTATCACACCAATATATCTTCACATCTTTACCTCACCTCACAAGTCATTCGGACGGCAGATGGTGATAACGAATTCCACATTCATTTTCATTTGCATATACATGAAGGGGAGCCAAACCCTGCAAATGTTGAACCACAACCTAACCGTAACTTTGTTGTACCACAACCCAACCGTAACTTTCTTGAACCCTAACCCAACCATAACCATATTGCTCGACAAGCAAACCCTAACAGTGTGCTCCCCTCCACTGAACTGTTGCGTGCCCGCCCCAGACCTTCAACACTAGACCAACATCGTTACCATCCAGATCATCATAGTTAGGAAAATCAAAATCAAACTTCCTTCATGGTAGCACCACAACACCCCTTTTTGTGCAAAACCCTAGCCGCCCGTACATCTCAGTTGTCGAAAGGGGAGCAGCCTTACCTGGTATTATCCGACCCATATGCAGGTATGGATGCCACTACTACTGTAGGCATACTCAGCAATCCGACAGCGATCGAGACTCAAACGCGTTATCAGATGATGCAGTGGTTAGTGATGATCCATGGGAGCAGTATCAGAATTACGATAGCGATTCTGATTCATCATTTTGATTCCATATTCTACCTTAGCTGATGTCTTATGTATTTCAATTCAATAATATTTGTGTTGTTGTGTTTAATGTTTCTTAGTGAATTTTGGAACAAATGTCTTAATTGTTAAATTACACCAACTCATAATTCAAACACAAATACCAAACACAAAACATAGGAGGATATAACTTAACGTCAGCCACAGGTCTTCCTGTTGTGCCCAGTTTCTCCGCATCTGCTGCATCGACATCCCTTCCACGGCGAATGTTCCATTCTCGGACAGCAAGGTCAACCTCCTGTTTAGATTTGAAATACATGCCGAGACGTATCTGTTTTACTTTTGGATTCCATACCTCCATTGGATTATCTTCATAATTCGGACACATGTAATCCCTAAGTTCCTCGTCCTCGTCTGGGTCGTCATGCGTCCCTGGAATGATAGGCCTGGAACACCTCGGCTGAGCCAGGGTCAACTCAGTGTGTTGGTTGACTGCAACCTCGTTGTCATAAGTGCCATCGTCGGGTGGTGGTGCCTCTTCACTTTCAGAACTTTCTTCGGTCCTGCAACCTTCTGAATCATCAAAACCATCATTATTGTCGTCACCGACCACAAACTGGGACGACGAACCTACTATGTTATCAACAGGAGGCATGAAGTGGTGTTCTTGAGTTGTTTGCCCGTATCCCTCGTCGTCTTCATCGGAATCCTGGGTGTCAACAACATTACGTTGTGTAATGTCATTCAGAAGGTTTGTGAAACTCATGTGTTGGACAGGATTGACTGCCTCCCACTGAACATAGATCTCGGCAATGAAGCTGCCATCCGATACTCCGGCTAAATAGTTCATCATTTCAACACCATCATTGTTGAAATTTTTTGTTGTCTGAGATATGCCCTGAAACGTGTACCCTAGTAACAATGAAACGCGCACCGATTCTTTCTGTGGTTGAACATGATTACAGATTGAATCCACCAATTCGTCATACGATGATTTCTGTCGCATAAGGTAAGAGGTTGTTAGCATGGATTGGTCAAACTGAACAACGTCGTTTACAAAGGAAAACACACCGCCCCAATATAGTCTTACGAGATATGGCCGAAAAAAAATCCATGATCTAAGAAACTGAAATGTTAAGGAAGGGTGGGTTGTGTAAGCTAGATTTGGTTAAGTATACTATCTATTGTAAAGAAAGTTAGTGTGGGTTGAGAACCTAATCCAATTGGTATTTATAGTGTTGAGGAACCAGATACTTGGTGGAGCCCACCATCTTGTGGGTTAATATACATATAATTAATATTTTTGAATATTCTAAAAAGTAAAAATGTAAGTTGTCTTAAAACAACTTTAAGTACATATATGGCCCCGTTTGTTTGAACTAGTGTCTGTTATTCGGATTTTATTATTCGTTTGAACTAGTTCTAATTATTTCGTTTGAACCATGCTTGAAATTAAGTTTGTAGCGGGTTCTCAACAACACAGCATGTTACAACACAAAATTTAACAAGGTTTTTTATTAGGTAATTCAACAACATTACAACATTACAATAGGATCTATCAAACTCGCAAATTACATAAATGCAGTACTATTTTAATTACATACATGCAGAAATACAATGTTACTTCGTACTATTTTAACAAAGCATTTCTAATTGCAAGACCGTTTGTCGGGCTTCCAATTAGAACAGAAGCGAATTTAAACCCGTCCCGTTTCTTCGTATATCGAGTTTCGATATAAGGTCAAAAGGCCGTAACCGGCTGTTCGACCCATAAAGTGATATGGGACGGGTTGTTCGGACCATCCATGACGATTCTGCAACTTCGGTAATGTTAGAGGATTTGCAAAAGCCCAGATAAGCGTGACAGGGAAGGCTAAACAAAAACTGGGCTGATGCAGTAGGAGCGAACAACATTACAATAGGATCTAAATCTCCTACCGAAAACGGGGGTGATGATGACTGTTCGCATCCCCCACCAGAAGTTGCAGAGTACTTTAAAGCTCAAGAACACGTCATAAACCGCCCAACAACCTTAGCGGCTAAATCTTACAGAAGACTTAGTAGCAGCCGTAGAAGCATCCACATCAGCAGTTGAGTCATTATCCTCGTACACCTTACGGGAGGAGGGGGTAGATGAGAATGATCGTTCTCCTCCACACAAGATTTTCCCACTTGGTATACGAAAATTAAAACTGAGAAAAAGGTCATGATGAATGATGTCCCGAATGATCCAAGAGCATACTTTGACCAAATTTTCGTATCTCCTGAAATATCAAGCCCCGAACATCTTTTATAAAGAACATTATGACTTCTTCATCGACACAATTGCAAGATCAACATTATATTATTTTCAACATTATATTGTTTTAACAGAAGTCATTGTGATATATTTAACAGAAGACTTCTTGTGCATTAGTTTGTATTATATTTGGGTCATATAAGACCAACATGCATACTGAACAATGTATATGGTAATATTTTAAGTTAGCAACATTAAACAACAATCTTCAATTACATATTTCTATGAAACAGCGATCTTTTAATAGTTAGCAATCCCAAACAGCGACCTTAATTTACATTGTGTAATGAAACTGCTATCTTTGATACATTGTGGGATGAAACAGTGACCCTTTATAAGGTGTTGGGATGAAACAACGATCTTTTATAAGGTGTTGGTATGAAACAGCAATCTTTTATAAGGTGTTGGTATAAAACAACAATCTTTTATAAGGTGTTGGTATGAAACAATAATCTTTTATAAGGTGTTGGTATGAGACAACAATCTTTTATAAGGTGTTATGTCCAAACAACGATCTTGTATGAGTTGGTGGGTTGAAACAGCGACCTTCTTAAGGTTTCTGTTTCAAACAGCGACCTTTTATAAGGTTTCTGTCTCAAACAGCGACCTTCTAGGGGCTTGCAGCTTTTGCAGATTTTTGACAGAAATTGAGTTGAAGATCGTTGTTTCAAATGGCGACCTACCTACATTTGCAACAAAATTCCTGGATCACCTAAAGGCACTTTTTTTTTTTTTTTTTCTAAACCACTTATTTATGCAAGAAATTCGTGAGCCCCGTGGATGACTTGTCATGGCCAGTTGTCTAGATTGCAGGATGGATATGGTTTTGCCCGGACGAAGGATCCGCAACCATACCTCTTCAATTAGTGACAGATAGCGACATATTTAATTTCGGTAGTTGAAAGGGGCTAGATTCTACGACACGTGAGGTACTTAGAAGAATATATCTAGCAACAATAATTCGAAGATGTAAAAGGAACTCACATTGCTTAAGACGCAAGGCTTCAATTTTCATACAATCTTCACGTAAAATAATTGAAAGGTGACGGGCATGTAAAAAGTTTGTAAACTGCTATATATATTTTTTTGAACGGCTAATTTCCATTAATCTTTGTCGTCTATGAGACTTGAACCCAAGTGTTTATAGGTTTTGACTTTACCAATATAATTGAAAAATATGGGCATACAATATATGTAGATACACTACTACAAAAAGAGACATTTGCTATGAAATTTTGCCACGGGAAAAAATGGTGGCAAATTTTGCTACGAGTTAGCTACGGATTAGCTACGAACACATTTTGCTACGAAGTAGCTACGGATTAGCTACGAACTTCCGTCGCAAATGAATTTCGTAGCAAATCCGTAGCAAAATTGACGAAATTAATATAAAACATATAATGTAGCAAAACCGGTAGCAAAATCCGTAGCAAAACCATGAAAATAAGTATTTAGAAATAAACTAAAAAAGTAAAATAAAATTTGCAGCAAAATCGATAGCAAAATTGTGAAAATAAATACAAATAAAAAAACTTAGTAAAATTGGTAGCAAAGTCCTTAGCTAAATCATATAAATAAATATTTAAAAACTAACTAACTGAGGTTTAAAAAAACGGTAGCAAAATCGGTAAGTAAATAGAGTCTGTAGAGAAATTGGTAGCAAAATCTAGAAAAATTCTTAAAAGCTAGCGTACAAAATCTGTAGCAAATTCATAGAAAAATTCATTGCAAAATAAGAAAAAGAAAGTATTCAAAAAATAATTTACTAATATCCATTGCAACATCCATAGCAAAATACGTTGCGAAAACAAAAAATAAAATAAAATTAATTAATAATAGTGGTAGCAAAATCCATAGCAAAACTAACAAAATAAATATTCAAAAAACGATAAAAAAGACGCGTAAGAAAATTTATAACAAAAAGGAACAAAATAAATATTAAAAAATAATTAATAATATATACAATAGAAAAATCAAAAGAAAAAATATTAATTACTTAAAAATAGTTAAAAAAAAAGTCAATTTTACACGGACTGATGTAAACATAAATACATTTAATATAGCTATCTCATACAAATAATACAAATAATACGTACTAAATTAAGCATAGGGATGAGCAAATGGTGCTGGGTAACGGTTTCGAATATATTTGGTACCGACCTTTGACGTTTTTGGTACCGGTTTGGTACGGTACCGGTATTTATCGGTTTTACCACTCAAATACTAGTACCGTACCTGGTATTGCGGTACCGGTGCCCATTCTTGGGATTTTCAGTACCAGTTGACACCGAACTCATCCCTAGTTAAACATATTAGATCATTCTGGTAATTGATTTCTATAACGTTTTCATATTATTTGCACTCATTTTATAAATATACAAAATCCATGGAGGGGAATAGTGCCAGGCAGCTGCCTGACACTTCTCTATTGACCCGAACAAATTATGATCGTCATGTGTTTATGCAACGGTTGTTGCCTATTGTATTAAGAGGTATGCTACCAAAACAAATATTGGAACCAATAATAGAGTTGTGCACTTTTTTTTCATGTAATATGTTCAAAGGTTTTACACATTGAAGACTTGCAAAAATTGGAAAAAAGTATCATTGTAACCATTTGTAAGTTAGAAAAAATCTTCCCTCCTAGCTTCTTTGACTCAATGGAACACCTTGTCATACATTTGACCAATGAAGCTGTGCAGTTCAGATGGATGTATCCGTATGAGAGGTAGCCGTTTTAACTTATTGTATTATTTTTTTGACATGTAAACTGTTTTATAATTGCTAACGTTTTTTTCACTTCAACTTTTAGGAAGTTGGGTCGATTGAAAAATATGAATCGAAACAAAGCAAGGGTCGAAGGTTCTATTGTTGAGTCATACCTTGTAGATAAACTTTCTAACTATTGTGCCTTGTATCTTGAGTCAACAGATAAGACACGGTTGAATCATGAGCCTCGCAATTTTGTAGCAAAACATGTTGCAAAAACAAAATATTTTAAAATTAATTAATAATATTGGTAGTAAAATCGATAGCAAAACTAACAAATAAATATTGAAAAAACAATATTGTAAAACCCGTAAGAAAATCCATAGCAAATTGACAAAAGATGTATTAAAAAAATAATTAACAATATATGCAATAAAAAACTCAATAGCAAAGATATTAAATACTTAAAAATAGTTTAAGTAAGTAATTTTTTGTCTTTCAAAAATGCTATTGATGATTCAAAGTAAAACTTGTAGTATACGATTAATCATGTAAATGAGCTCAATCCTGACCTTCACTTATCAGTGCGGTAGTGGCCGAAGATACCAATGATGATTACCGGACGTTCTTCTTGAGGACCACCTGGAACGACGGAGAAAACCACTTGCTGCTCTCGCTAGTGCTGATTGTGGCTCCGTTTGTGCGGTCTTCGTGAAGGTCCCCCTTGTACCATACTTATCTGTTGCACCTTGGTTTCCTGGTGGTCGTTATCTTCCAGATTTTGTTTTATATATCTGAGTGGTTTCAGATATCCTTGGTTACTAAGTTGGATGTCCCATTGACGTGCTGATTGTGGGTCCAACGTTGTGGTGCCGGATCTTCTCCTGAATACGTACCCTTCTTGATTATTAGGTCTGTTATGCAACGACTCAGATCTGGAATTTAGTACAAAAATTTTGTTTATGGTGTTTTGGAACTTGGTGAACCAGTATTCTTGGGTTTTCTCCGAAAGTAGATATGGGTGATTTTGAGCTCCAGATTGTATTTCTGAGGCAACAGAGCTTTTTGCCTTATTACAATTCCTACTGGTAGCTATTTTTCCCACGATTCCGTCGATCTGAATAACCTGGGTTGGATTACCCGTGTTTCCGGATCGAGGACTTGATGGGAGATTTGGCGAATTCTCTGTCATTGAAACAGAGATCAAAGAGAAATGAATCAAAACGAGAAGATGTGAATAAAAATTGAGAAATCGGTGGGCGCCAATGAAGAAACACTGGTTCAAAAGACCGGAATCGATTGAACCGGAGGTTTAGTTCTGCATAAAAGGGGTTTGTCTTCTCGTCTGATTCAGGGTTAGGCTTATCTCCTTCTTCGAACGATAACTGCAAAACAAACAGCCGTTAGACTCGCCACAGGGAGAATGGGGGTTCTCTCCGTGACCACCCTCTGGCGTGAGAATAAGTACAGGTTTCAATGAATAAGAAGAAGTAGTAGTAAAAGTGAAGTGAATGTAACTTGAAGAATGATACCTGAGTTTTCTTATTTATAACCGAATTTGGGCGGGAAAGTTTGTTGATGGGAGAGATAACGGAAAGTAATTTCCGTAAGCGGTTACTCCTCCACCGTTAATCGCTAACGTGAAGTTTATGCACACGGATCGTGGTTGTGATCAACGGATGGGGAGATGCCATGTGGAAAGTGGGCAAGTGTGGGTCTTTCTTCAATTTAGTGCCATCATCATGACTTTGAGGGGTGCTCAGGATGATGCCACGTGGCTATTCGGTTGTAACCGAATGGTTGTGAACGATAAAGCCTTCTAGAAGATTTACAGCTGTAATCTTATGTGGCTCTGTTTCATGTAAATTCTGTTGTAACAGAAAGGTTACTCTGTCCAAGTCTGGGTGGTATTTGCGCGAAGATGTTGTTCGGGCTTTATCCTAACTGTTCTGTTGTATGAGAGCTAGCGCAAGGATACGTTGTTGATTTTCTCGGCGCACAGATGTTGAAAACTGTTTTCTTTTAAGTTCTCTTCTTTAGAACCAGTGCGCGGCCGCGCAAGGTTCCCTTAAAGAGGGTTTATCGTGGTGAAGTTATGGTACGGTCTATTGGACATAATTTGACGGGTTGGATGTGAATGCTCTTATATGGTTATATTAATTAGAGTAAACTGCCAAAATGGTCCTTGAGGTTTGATCACTTTTATCACCTTAGTCCAAAACTTAAACCTTTTGAATTTGGGTCCCTGTGGTTTCAATTTTGTTGCCATTTTCATCAAAAATCAAAATTTGGTCAGATTTTTCAGTTAACATACAATTTTTTTTGTCCTTTTCCTCCATTTTAATGAAGGGAAAATGACCTTTTAACGTTTTATTATAACAAATTATAAAAATCTAACCATTTTTTCCTTTATTAAAAGGGAGAAAAAAGACAAAAAAAAAAAAAAAACTGTATGTTAACCGAAAAATCTAACCAGATTTTGCTTTTGGATGAAAATAGTAACAAAATTGAAACCAGGGGACCCAGATTCAAAATGTTTGAGTTTTGGAATAAAGTGACAAAAATGACCAAACCTTAGGGACTATTTTGACAGTTTACTCTATAAATTATTTATACAACATTTGTTTCGATGGCGTCCAAGCCCTTGCTCCCCGTTGCTAGTGATTTTCTTATAATTCATAAAAGTTTTTTTTTTATATTTTTGTAAAAAAAAAGTTATAATATTATATTATTATACAATTTGTAGTTTTATTTTATACCTAAAATTTTGTTATTTTAATTTTATTAAAATACAAAATAGTTATTAATTTTCATTTCTTTCCACCAAAACTTTTAATTTCCCTCTAAGGGTGAACGGGGCGTACAGCGGGGACCATTTCGGTGACCACTTTCCCCGATCGGGAACACCGCCGCCATCACCGCGGGGACCCGATTCGGGGGGTGGTTTCGGTGGTTGTTCACCGCTTTGATTTCGCACAAGGATCGAGGAACGGCTCTTTTTGAACCGTCATAAACAAAAAAAAAAATTTCACTTTTTATACAAATATAAATAACCACACCCACCAATAAATTATTTACACTCTCATCAAACCACACCACAACTTCACTTATTTTTTATACTCTCAAACCACACCCACTTCACAAATTTTTTATACTCTCAAACCACACCCACTTCAAACCGAGCAATGGAGAACCAACCCCGCGAAGCCAAGAAAAAAACTAAGGGACGAGGCAAGCAACCGTTTTGTGGTGGTTCGAGCGGTGCAAGTGCACAATCACAACCCCCTTTCGGATATACTCCACAACCCCCGTTTTTTTTCCAACAACCTTCACACCCCTCCTTTTACAACACCCAAGCAACCAACCTTCAACCCTATTTCGGCTATGGTTTTCAAAATTTGTTATCAATGGATGTTCCTCCTCAATCACCCGCCTTCGACCCATATGGTTTTCGTTCCCCACAAGTTCCATCGGTCCAAGAAAATGTTGAACGTCCTCTACCTATTTACGACGACGAGGACGATGAGGTAGTGCCCGAAACTCAAAATTTGGGCGACGAAGACGATGAATATAATGTGGATGAAGACGCGGGCAACGAAGAAGATGACGCTCGAGATAAAAAGGGAAAAATGACGAGCGAAAAATGGACAAAGGTCCAAGAAGAGGCGTTGGCGAAGGCGTGGGTACATTGCTCTACCAACAAAAAGAAGGGCAATCAACAAAACCGCGATAGTTTTTGGCGTAAGATTTTAAATCATTTTAACGCCACCGTCGGTGGAAGTAACCGGACCGTGCATCAAGTACGGTCTAAATGGGGCCCGATGCACACGAAAATAAACTTTTTCAACGGCCTATACCAACAAGCGGTAAAAATTATATTTTTTAACATTGTATATTTTTTAATTTTCTTTACTAAGTTCATATTTTTTTAACACTTATTATTTTATAATATGTAGGATCGCACACGAGGAAGCGGAGTCAAGGATCTCGACGTGATGAAAGTCGCTTTAACAGAATTTAAAGAGAGATTTCCGAACGGTTTTCAACATGTCGAGGCGTGGGAGGTCCTTCGAAAACACGACAAATGGGCCCAAGTCCCATTGTTGGGTGAGGAAGGGGAAGGTTCGGGACATAAAAGAAAGCCCGTTGAGGTGGACCCTTCCATACCCGATATGAACGAAGACCCCTCGCCACAAAGAGCACAACGGCGAGACAAGCGTCAAGCGACATCGTCCGAGGGAAGCTCGGCCGAGTTGGCGGCACAATTCAAAGAGTACACCGCCATGAAAGAAAAGAAGCACGCGATTGAATTGGAGGCGGTTGAATTGAGGAAGAAAAGAGAGGCGCAGGCTCTCGAGCTCATATCGGAACAACGCGAGACGATGAAAAACTACAATTACGATCGAGATATGGAAACATTCATCAAGCCGCACGACGATGCTCCGCCAAATATGTTGCCGTTCATCCTCGCCCGAAAACGCGACATCGCTAACAAGTACGGGTGGCCGTGCGATTTCTAAAATTATTATTTTCTAGTTTTAGTGTAATTTTTATTTTCTAGTTTGAATGTAATTTTAATTTTCTAGTTTGAATTTAATTTTTATTTTTATTTTCTACTTTGAAATGTCTTTTGTTAAATTTTATTTAATTTTTATTAATATTTTTTTCTAAACATGCATAATTAAAACAAATAAAAAAAAAAACCAAGTCCCCTAATAGGGGAGTGCCGCCATCAAAATGGGGTGTTAGGGGAGTTTAAGAGGGGAGTTGACGTGGCACTAGCTGGTTGGTGGTGCGTAAGGGGAGTGCCCCTCTCACCCTAATTTCATCCGTTCCCTCCTTAGTTTCCATTCAAAATTTTGGTCTTCCCTCCAAATTCCTCTCATTTCCCAACGTGGAAAGCTGCAAATGCAGGAAGCGTCGAAAAGAACGGGATGGAGTGGAAACCGATGATGGAAGTTAACTATATGTTGAGTCTTGATCTATGTTTTGCTGTGCGCTTTTGCAATAACAAGGAGACCTTGAAACAACATCTAGAAACCTTCTCAATCTCACATCACATCGCAGGCGGGAATTAGTATATCATGGTTAGTTTTATACCATGTTGCTCCTTTCTCACTTAGTAGTCATCTCTTCCTTTGATCTTCTCTAAGTTTTCGATTTTGTTGAGCGAATTATCAATGGCAGACACAGAGACGTTTGCATTTCAAGTGGAGATCAACCGGCAATCGATTCTCATAACCAAAACCGTTTACTTTTTTTTTTTTGGGTAATTTTTTTTTTTTTTTTTTGGGTAACCAAAACCGTTTACGTTAACAAGTGGATCTTTTTTTACGTGAGCTCTTTAGTAACTCATCCAATGTAAGTTTTTTTTTAATTTATGTATTTGTATAATGTTGTTATATTTTTTTTCTATTTGTCGTATCAATTATATCGATTGGTTTACTCTGTTTCCAAATCCATGTAAGTGGTACTTTCGTAAAAAAAAATCTAATGGTATTTGTCATTCATTGGCCATGTTTGACTTGAGCTCTCAATATAGGTTATTAGAATATATGTATTTATGTTTCCATGTTCTTGGTTGTATATTAACATATTATGAAAAGTAAACAGGCATCACATGTGATAAAAAGAAATACAACATTTATTTGCTAATTGATAATAGCATAAGGTAATGGTAACAGTTGCATAAAACATATTTAAAGTTATGTTGGATGGTTGATGGGTTTTGACCTGAAGATATGGTTTGTTAAGACACACGTATCTTGTTTTCTTATTTTTTTTAATTTGGAATTTATTAGATAGATGACATACACATGCGTCTCTATTTACTTGATGCCATATATTCTCAGTCATTTAACTTTGTGTTCCCTGACAGTTGAAATCGTAGTTGCAAGATTTGTGTTTGAGGAGGAAGATTTTGTGAGGGTTTTGGAAGTTAAAATTGATAACAACTCGAGGGATTGGAAAGGTATGGTTCATTGTTGTTAGTATTAATGATTTGCACAATAAATTAGGAAATTGAAACGATAGTTTTTATCCTAATTTGGTATGATGAAATTAAGAATTTCAGGTATATTTCTGTGTGAGGTATGTGAATTGAATTAGTTGCGACTAGTGTTGGGTTGATTTAATATGCTGCACAACATCTCGAGGTTGGAATTTATTCATCTATATTTTTTTCATTTTCATAATGGTTTTCAGTAATTTGTTTTAGAAATAATGGAACGAGCATGTTTTTTTAGACATTTTTTCATTTACCTATTGGGGCTCATATGTGTATTCACATCTCACGTCTTGGCTTTTGGTCCTAAGCACTTAAGAGCGCCTCACGCGTTTGAAACGGAGAATGTGTCAAGTGCCAACGAATGTTAAACTTATATTTTTGATGTGTTAACTTACATGGAGTTATATTTTCTTGTAATTTATTAGAACTTGTAAAAGGTAATAATGTTTTACTAAGGTAATTTTGGTATTTTATTAATTATAGGAGCAACGGTTGAGGAAGACGCAACGGAGTTGGAAGAAGAAAGAAACATTCTATAACGGAGAAAATGAAGAAAATATAAATGCAAGATTATACGCTGAAACTTTATGATGCAACGGAGTTGGAAGAAGAAAGAAACATTCTACAACGGGAAAATGAAGAAAATATAAATGCAAGATTATACGTTGAAACTTTATTGTATTATTTTTTGGATAAGTTAGGAAATTTTCTTTTATTTGGCTACATTTGGTATGGATAAGATGGAAATTTTTATATTTATTTTGATTTGAATATAATGCTCACAGAAAATAAAATAATATGTAAATTCTAAACAAAATCAATAGCAAAAAGCTTCCTAAACCCATAGCTATATCGTAGCAAAAATGAAAAAAAAAAATTAGTAGCAAAAATCAACAAAATTGGTAGGAAAGTTTGTAGCTATATTTCATAGTGAAATTGGTAGTTTTTTAAGCTAAAATCTATAGCAAACTTCGTAGCTAAAGTCCATAGCAAAATTTTGTAGCTAAATATTCTATAGCTAAAAATTAGTAGCAAATTCTGTAGCTAATTTTCATAGCAAAAGTTCCATAGCAAAATTTTGTAGCTAATATTCCGTGGCTAAAAATTAGTAGCAAATGCCGTAGCTAACATTTTCGTAGAAAAAATCGTAACTAAAACAACTACGTTCCTTTTTGTAGCTAAGTTCGTCGCAAACATGATTCCCGTAGCTAAAATTCGTAGCAAGCTAATTCGCGACGGGACTTGTAGCTACGAACCAAATCCGTAGCAAATTCGTAGCAAAAAGGGTGTTTGCTACGGATTTGGCCGTAGCAAATGCCTATTTCTGTAGTAGTGATATTTTATTTTGTTTGATTTGTGTTTGTATATAGTTGAGGCACACGCTACCTGAATCAAGAACAATACCAAACAATGAATTGGAGACAAAACTCGGCCCTTGACTCTTTGATTAATATTAAGCTCGACACGAGTGATAAAACATTACATTACTTGATTTAAAATCTATATATATATACTTGAGATGAATGAGAATGAGTTGAGTTTTTCCCTTATTTCTCTCTAGTTCATTTCACTAATCAAATAATTATCCTATTGCCAATGAGGTAGTGGTGGAGTGGTTGGGAAAAAACTTGGTGTTCTTTGTGACCCAGGTTCGACTCCCACTCTCCCCATTATGTTCGGCATCCAGGTGAAGGGCGAATACGGGTGGTGCCGGTTTGTCTTGGATGGGAGTCGAGGTTTTACCGATTATTCCACTGTCGTGCCTTCGGGCGGGTGGAGGTCGAGTTTCCGCGCATCTGAGATAGCCAAGGGGCTGGCAACGGTCGAGTAGTCGACCTTAGCCATAGCGCCCGGTGTCACGATGGTTAACACGTCGTTCTTTGCCGTTCAAAAAAAATAATTATCCTATTCTAACACTAATATTTATTAAACCCAGTTAAACTCTTAAACCAAACTATTCATATAACCAATTAGCTTTAAACCTTTCTAATTTATCTCCTAAATCCTCTCATCTTTATCATCATGATTATGTGAATCGGATTCTTCTTTGTTCATTTGATCCGATCCATGTCAGTCCAACATTATTTATATGATTTCGGGTATAAATGTAGGTGGAAAAAAGTAAGAAAAAACATTGTTCAATAATTATGCAGAAATGTTTAGCCACAGAGGTTCCATCGCAAAACCATTGCTGCAAAAATCAATAACACCATTCCCGTCGCAAACCCAACAGAAAATCCATTACAAAAAGTATTTGCTGCCAATATGCGGTCGCTAATGTCTGTCCCACAAATTTAATGCTGAAACTTGTTGCAATTCGCCCCAAAAACGTTGCGACAGGGCTGTGTGTCGGGATTTTTTAGTAATGCATGGTTATATATGTGACCAAATTAAAATGTTATGCTTGTAAATTAACTAGTAAACAAAAAATTCTTATTTATCTACTATATAACACATGTATGAATTAATTGTAAATTGTTTCATGTGTTAAGTATACAAGAACTAAAGTTTCGTTGAAGATTCTTGGACACCATTATGGTAATTGTAATTCTTGATTCTTCTACTGTTTTTTTTTTTTTCCTTCTGATGTTTCTAGAGTTTTTTTTTTTTTTTTCGTTTCTCACCATATAATTTGACTTTTCCTTTTTGATTTTTGACTTTTAAAAGACACGCATGCAATATGCATTTTTCTTTTGTGGTGGGGCAATTGGTGGTGGGTGGGTGGGTGGTGGTGTTTGGAGGTGGTATAAGATGAAGATTAGGATAATCTTGAAAACAATGTCAACAAGATAATGAATAGAGGACGGTTTTGCAACAATATATAATTAATGCATGTGCCTCAACAACCAAATGTTCAGTGGAGGTACCTAAAGTGCATAGATGTTATCTAAATCTTGAAAGTGTTGTTTAATTTATGTTGTAGGGATATATATATATTAGACAGAAAACCCTCATTTTCTTAGAAAACTCTGGAAACCCAAATCTCCCTTCATTTTTACCCAACCTCCCGACATTTTTTTTTTTTGAAAAAAATAACACATGTAATATACATGTTTTAGAGTGTTTTGGGCAAAAAAAAAAAAACAGAAAAGCGTCGAAGGGATTTTTTAAAAAAAAATAAACAAATTTCAGCAATGTCCGGTTGCCTAACATGTGTTAGGCACAAAAGACAGAAATTGCTGAAATTTTTTTTTTTAAATTATCCCTTCGGCGCTTTTTTGATTTTTTTGGCCCAAAACTCTTAAAAACATGTATATTACATGTGTTATTTAAAAAAAAAAAAAATGTCGGGAGGTTGGGTTTTCTAGGGTTTTTTATATAGATAGGGTTTTCTATATAGCCCTACCCTATATATATATATATATATATATAGGATTAGGTTCAAACGTGAACAAAATCCCAAGAGTGAACTGCGTGAACTGATCTGGGCCCTTGATTTTTATGATCTTGAGATTAAATTGAGTGGCATGATGGTAATTATTTGGTTAATTTTTTTCATTTAATTAAATACAAAAAGGGTATATGTGTAATTTCAATCTTAAATTGATAGCATAAATCTCTCACAAATCAAGTAATTAATTATCCTCTTAAATTGATTGCATAAATCTCTCACAAATCAAGTAATCAATTATCCTCTTAAATTGATTGCATAATCTCTCACAAATCAAATCAAGGATTAGGAAAGATGTAACTTAATTCAATTATTAAAATAATTATTTGTTTAAATGCGATGTAAACATGTGTATTCTGATTTTGCCCTCTTTTTAATGCGATGTACACATGTGTATATCGTCTGTTTTTGTGATATCACAGGATTTTTTTTTGTATTGAATGTTGATGTACACCTGTGAATTACTGTACACATATGTACGATGCTGAGTACACATGTGTACTGTTCTATTTATATCCAAGTACACATGTGTATACCGTTGAAATATGAAGGCTACGTGGATCTTAAAAATCAAAATTTGAATTCTGGTGATGAAATCTGAAATAAAAATAAAAATTGAAATCTGATGATTTGTTGTTTGTTTTGATAATTATCTTATTAATAAATAAACATAATGTGGATAATGAATTTAAATTAGGAAAGATGTAACTTATTTCAATTATTAAAATAATGATTTAAATATAATTTTTTATATAATTACAATCCTACCCTTAACAACTAAAAAGGAAATCAAGGGTCCATATCTGTTCACGCAGTTCACTCTTGGGAGGTTGTTCACGCTGGAACCCTACCCTATATATATATATATATAGGGTTGTGTTCATTTCAGAACTCTAAATAACTACAGAACTTTCAGAACTCCTAATAAACAATCATTTTACATATAAGTTTTTGTATTTAGGATCTTTTTATCATCTATTATATGTATTTCTTTGATTACATACATGTTAAAAGTAGTTTACATATGTTTAATTGCCAAAATTATATATATGTGTCATAACTAATTACATATATGTAAAAAAAACTAGTTTACATATGTGTAATTATAAAATTACATATAAAAAATGATAAAATTACTCTTAACTTGTATGTAATCGTAAAAATACACATAATAAATGATAAAATTATCCTAAACATAAAAATATATAAATAAAAAGATTGTTTATTAGGAGTTCTGCGAGTTCTGTAAATATTTATGCTTCTGAAATGATCCTGGCCCTATATATATATTGAGAGCGGTTAACATACATTACAGCTTAACGTACGACCAGTACGTCACGAAATTACGCACGTTCATTGGAAAATCACGCACCTTATAATCTCAACAAACCAACATGCGTTATTATTTACAATAATCACGTTATTATTTCCATCTCTTGCTCCTGCAAATGGTCTGTCAAGAACATTTTAGTTAAAGTAATTCAATATCCTTTCCTTGTGTTTTACACGTTTACCAATTCAACTTCATGCTAACTGACTTAAAATTTATCATCTTATGCAATAAGGCTGGTTAACAACGGTAATACCAGAGTCAAAACCACTAAAATCATATCCTCATTATCATGACAATGGCATCATTACATTTATTCTAGACAACATGCGTTATTATTTATACACATGCGTGATTATCTCATTATCATCTTCAACCTCCAAACCTGGATTCAGCATCATCATTCCAGCTCCTTCTTCGATTCCGTTTCCAACGATAACACTTCCTCATGTTTCAGGTCTTCTGAAACCGAATCCACCGCTGACATAATCGATTTCCAAACGTACAAATTCATGCTCTGTTCTACGGATTGAATTCGAGGGTCGATTTATTGATGAAACTTTTCAAAATCAACGATGAATTCGAACCCAATTCAATGAAATTGACCGAACAATAGCCTATTTGAAGTGAAACGAAAAGAATTTTGAATCAAATTGGACAAAATTGATCAAACCAAGGGCTAATTGAAATCACGCATGTTATATACAATAATCACGCATGTTGTCGTACGTGATGTACGTTAAGCCGTAATGTACATTACACTTTCTCTCTCTCTATATATATATATATTGTATATATTAACCAATAGTCTAACGATAACTTTTTTAAACGGACAAAAATTTATTAAAAAACGAAACCCGACTAACAAGAAACTAGACAAAAACAACAATACGATCTCGAACTACAGACCGGAGAGAAAGCAACTCCACTACAAATGCATCCCGCCACTACAAACACAAGCAAAAAAACAACAAAACCTATAATGAATACTCATGAAACACGCTAAAAAGTCTCTTGAAACAAAACAGCACAAGGAACTCGGTACCGAAAAGAAACTTCTCCCATAGGACGAACCGAAAACCCGTTGCGTTATACCATAAACACCAAGTGATTTAATCGTCATTCAGAACATCCAACCAACTCTCGATTGTAACCAAAAAGTTTCCTTTAACCGCATCACTTTATAAAATGGTATCTTTTTTCCTTCTCGGTAATTCTCTGGATATTTTTAGATCCGCATAGAAGAATTTATTACTATTCCATATAAGCAAGTTTAAAACGAAAAAGGGCCATGAATTTTCCTTGTGGGGTCTTTATAATGCCATATTATCTTTGTTTATGATATGACTTTAGGGGTCTGTTTGGTATGGGGTAATGGATTGGATGTGGGAATAGAATGGACGAGGTAATGGAATGAAAGAGGTAATGGAATTGATCATTACCATTCCATGTCTTGTTTGGTTACCATGTGAGAATGGAATGGACCATTACTTTTTGTTGTTTGGTATGCGAGAAAAGATGAAGGAATAAAATCGGATGGCGGTGGTCGATGATGGGCGGCGATGGTGGGTGGTGATAGGTGGCAGTTGTAGCGGCAGTGGTGGTGGTGGGTGGAGACGGTGGCGAGTGGAGACGGCGATGGGTGGTGGTGGGTGACGGCGAAGGTGGGTGGCGGCGGTGGCCAGAGGTGGTAACGGTGGCGACGGTGGTGGCATGTGGTAGCGGTGGTGGCGGTGGGTGGTGGTGGTTGATAACGATGGCGGAGGTGGGTGGCGACGGCGGCGGTGATCGGAGGTGGCAGCGGCAATGGTGGCGGCGATGATTGAAGGTGGGTGGTGGCGGTGATCGGAGGTGGCAACGGCGATGGTGGATGGCGGCGACGGCGACGGCGGTGTCGGGGATGGAGGTGGGTGGTGACAACGACGGTGGCGGGTGGCGGCGAAGGTGGGTGACGGCAGCGGATGACAGTGGTGGTGGGTGGTGGCAACGGTAGTGGGTTGTGGTGTTGTTAATGAATAGGGAATGAAATGGAAAAAAAACAAGGGGGATGGATGGAATGATTTTGAGGGAATGAAATGCATTTTGGAATGGGGGATTCCATTCCATCGACCAACCAAACAATCTTTTCTTCATTCCCTCTCAATGGTCCATTCCATTCCACCTCTCATTCATGCAAACCAAACGCTACCTAGATTCTTCTGCTTCTCGCTCCACCTCAGCAGCCCAGTTGTCCGGCTTCTAACGAACTTGTTTTCCGGATTAATTGATAGATTAACTGTCTAAGTGATAGTAAATGATTATTATATCTCTCTAGATTTGTGTTGAATGTAAAAGGTTGATTTGATAGTTGAGGATAAATGTAAATTCTTAGTAACAAAAAATTTAAAAGAGTAAATTACAAAAATTGTCCTTTATGTATGTCACTTATTGCAAATTGTGTCATGTGTCTTTAATAATTACAGAAAACGTACTCGATGTTTGCAAACCCTTGCAAGTTATGTCCTTTAGCCCTAACTCGGTTATTTTTTTGTGGTTAAATCTGACCAAGTGGACCCCACATGAGGGTATTTTGATCATTTTACTCTCATGTGGGGTCCATTTGGTCAGATTTAACCACAAAAATACTCTCATGTGGGGTTCATTTGGTCAGACTTAACCACAAAAATTAACTGAGTTAGGGCTAAAGGACATAACCTGCAAGCGTTTGCAAACATCGAGTACGTTTTCTGTAATTATTAAAGACAAAGGACACAGTTTGCAATAAGTGACATACATAAAGGACTATTTTTGTAATTTACTCAATTTAAAATTATCCCATCAATATGGATGAATTTCATTAAGAAGATCAATAATTTAAGACTAATTTGTAGAAAACAACCTTTATGTTTGCCTCAAACTGTACTTTATACCTTTCACTACGAAATCGACAAAAACCAACCTTTATGTTCATGTTTTGATACATGGTTCAACCTTTACCACTAACCCCGTTAGATTTTTTGGTTAAGTTATCTCACATGCTTTGCATGTGAGGGTATTTTAGTCTTTTTAAATCTTTATTTTCTTTTCTATTTTTTTGTTTCATTAGTTAAACATCAAAAGTCCTTTTAATCTCTGCACATACACACACCTAAAAATATATATAAAAACATATACAAACATAAATTTAACAAACTCATACATACACACCAGATCGAATACACACTACACATCTTCATATACACACCACAACACAATATCTACAACCCACACACAGATCCAAAACCACACACACAATTCAGTTGTGAACATCGTATTTCATAATAAACTGTTTTCCTGATGAAAGTTGTGAGTGGATCGGTAATTACAAAATTATGGTTTCAGTTCTAGGTTTAGATTTTAGAATCACAAGTCCCCAATCACTTCATATTCAACTGATTTCACACAAATTTCATAACAAAACCATGGGAATCTGACTACGAAAACACATTCACATTCCATAACATAATTGTAATTAAATTAAAAAAAAGTAGACGAAATATGATAAAAACTGAGATTTTTGGAATAGAGGCCCGATTCGAAATGGTCAAGTCACCAAATACTTGGATATACTGATAACGAAACCTAGCCTAGACACAAATCATAAAACTAGTTATTCTAGCTACTAACAGAAGTGCCCTAAACTCCCAACTCGGTCACAAACTGTATGATACAATTCAAAGTGGTACCCCAAGTCCTCGTCGTTGATGATGGTGATGGGCGAAAACGTAATGTTAGGATCATACGTCTTCATGGCGGTGGCCGAAATCCATGGTGGTGGTGGCCGGAAGCCATGGTGGTGGTGGATCTTTTGTTGGAAATTAGGTGAATGGATATTTAATATATTTATAATTTAATGAAATTATAAATATTAAATAGAATATTCATGTGGTGAATAAAAGAGAAACTCTTGAGTAGAGATTCTTGATGACATTTAATTAGTTTTATTAGAGTTTTTAAGTCTCTAATTAAGTGACTAATTAAGTGAAACCTTACACTGATCCTTAACTCTTGTATAAATAGTAGGCTATGTGCTTCTTTTGTTAAAAACAAGAATATTGTATTGCTTGATACATGTAGAATATAAGAAGGAGGATGAACACTTGAAAACCAACTAGAGAAATGAGTACTCTCTACTTGTTTTCCACCCCCATCACATCCTTATTTGTTCCATAAGTTCAAACACTACAATTACCCGGTGTAACCTCGGACGCGTGAGCCATCTTCGACAGTACATACTGCTTCGGCTGTTGTACCCTGGGAAACAGCCGCGTCGTCTTTAGTAGAGGCGCGAAATCTGTTTTAAGGGAAGCGTGTTGAACATGTGCCTCAACCAAAATCGTCAACGTTTAGTGTGCTCTTTGTTGGAGTCAAGGTGTATCTTTCAAGACTTAAGATGATGAATACTCGAGTCTAGGATGCTATCAAATGCGTGTGAAGGACTCACCAGAGATGCGACTTAAATCAAGATTGGTATATCTAATTATATTTTATTTTCTTTTTATTTAGTTATTGCAACCGGTTTTGTACTGTGATATTTCCTACGAAAAACCAGAGTCTTGTTATTTTATATTTTGTAATATATTTTATAAAAATGAACATAGTTCCTACATCTTTAAGCAGAGAAAGAGAGAAAGAAAGAGAGAGACAAAGGGATAGAGAAGGTAGGGTGGGGGTGGGGGTGGGGGTGGGGGTAGGGCTATAAATGAGTCCAGTCGAGCTCGGCTTGAATTCAATTCTAGCTGGCTCTGCTCGAACTAGAATTACAAATCGAGTTGAGATTTGAGGCTCGAGCTCGACTCGATTAAAATTCGAGATAACTCGCTCGGCTCGATCTCGCTCGAACAAACAAAGAACCGCAAAATTACTACTTAAAAAGCCCAAAAAATCAATCTTTTCATAGATTAAGGGCCATAATTGCAATTTAATTTAACCAAATGGCTAAATATGCAAGTATAAATAGTTAGCTCACTTTTTACATTTTATTTACCTTCTTTTATAAGAAAGATACTATCTTAGTTTTTGTCTTCTGAGCGATGTGGGACAAAAAAATGAAGAATGTAAACCTTATCGAGCCGGCTCACGAGTTCACGAGCCGAGCCAGGCCAAGCTCGAGCTTGGCTTGTTTACAAACCGAGCCGAGCCGGCTCGTTTACAACCGAGCCAATTTCGAGCCGAGCTTTTTTAGAACTTTTTTCGAGCGAGCTGCGAGCCATGAGTTTTTTGAACACCCCTAGGTGGGGGTGGGTGCATATGGGTTTTTATTAATAAAAAAAAGTATTGGTTTAATTTAAAACTAAAAGACTTAAATGTCCTCACGTGCAAGGCATGTGAGTCCATTTAACTGAATTTTTTTGACGTAGTTAGTGGTTAAGGTTGAACCATGTATTAAAACATGAATATAAAGGTTGGTTTTTGCCGATTTCATAGTAAAAGGTATAAAGTGCAGAGACAAACATAAAGGTAGTTTTCTGCAATTTTTTCATAATTTAATTAAAAGAAAATATGCATCAAGTAAACAAAGAAAATAAAAAAGTGTACAAGTTAAAGCATATTGTTGCCTCACTAAAGGGTGAAACAGTTAAGAATGAAGCTTGTGTTCTGAAGGTGCTTATTCCAGCAGAGAAAGTTGCAAGTAATATACTAAAATCTCTACTTACCAAATTTGTGGTTAAAGTTATTGCATTGAAGAAGCTGAAGACGACAAAAAATGTCTACTAAAGAATTGGTGGGATCTCTAAAAACAATTGAGATGAGGCTGACTAAGGATGCATAGGCAAAAGAGATTGCTTTCAAAGTGGAGAGAGCAAAGAAACCTTGTGAAATCTTGCTAACGATTCAACAGAGACACAAAACAATAGAGGTGGACTTAGAGGTGGAAAGCACTTGAAACAAAAGTCCAACAAGGGACTTCAATGAAGAGAAGGTGCAGGCTTCTGAACTACATGTTAGGGTATATTTCATTATTTCATATGAAGTTAAAATTGTTTTTGAGTCTTGGAAGAAATAGAAGGAAAGAAATTTTACAAATTTTGCTTTGTCTCCTCCTTATTTATGCAATAGAAACACACAAGTATCATACTTGCTAATGTCTCCGATCTTTTGGAAAAATATTTTGTTGTTATATAAGCACTCACCAATTCATCTAGTTAACACCTCCGTGTACAATAGTTTCTTAACATTCTAGATAAATTGCTTTGTTGTATTTTGAGAGGCAGTTTGCCAAACACACATAACAAGTAAAAAAACGCCCAAAGCAATAAAATTGCTTTAAGGACATAAATTCCTCGTCTTAAAATAACTAGTAGTAGCCTGATTTCAATAACCGTGAAATAACAGTTTTAAGCAATCTAGCAAACACAACAACAAAAAGAATCTGCAACAAATGTCTTGTGACAGAGTGAAGCTAGAACTCTTTGATGGTGGTGGTTTCGAATGTTGACAAAAAAAGATGCATTTTTTGCTTGCAACACTCAACGTATCTTGTGTATGTTAGGGATTCGAGTATTGATTCACACACACAAGCAGGGGCGGACCCAAGTTATGGGGTGGGTGGGCGGCCGCAACCCTTGAAAAAAAAAATTTTAGTGGTATTTTTCGCGAAAAATCCAGACCGCACCCCTTGGAAATTTTCGTCCGCACCCCTTGAAAAATTCCGACCGCACCCCTTAGAAAAAAATGTTAGGAATTTATGTAAAAAAATTGTGAACACGGATTGAAACCCGATCAAATTATGTAAACAAGTTAGCCTACTAACCCCTTTAATAAAACTTAAATTCAATCCATCAAGCCCAATAACTTAATACCCATTCGAGCCCAACCCAACTACTAGTTTTGTTAAACAAACCCGTCCACGTAATTAAAAAAAAAAACCCAAATCGCTGCCACTTGCCAGCGACTCCCGCCCTCCCTCTGCCTCACTTGGCAAACATGTTTGTTGATTATATAATTGTTGGTTGGCAAATAATAATTACTAGGGCTTGAAATTCAAAATTTTAAATTGAAAATTACGGAACATGGGCTATGGTTGAACACTTGAAGATCCTTGGTTTATTTTGTATGTGATAGGATTAGGAATGAACAATGAGTAGGGAAGTTATGGCACGATTTCTCAAGAGGAAAGGGGTTGAACCACTTTTTTTCGCCGGATTATTCTAGTTAAAGACCAAGGTATGTTATAGATAAGTTTTTTTATTCTTTTATTGAATGATTAAGAGAAATAAAAGTTGGGATGGTTTGAACTTTGATGTTTTTTTGTTTGTTAATGTGATAGGAAGTTAGGAACTAGGGTTTGATTGTTTGAGAATTGAAATGGACCCGACCCGATCTGATTCGACACGCCATTAAACTTTGTTTGTTTGTTTTTACTTGTTTTACATGACCCGACCCGATCCGACCCGCTATGAACCGATTTTTTTATATAGCTAGGGGTCTAAAATCTTTAAAAAATTTCCGCACCCCCAGGAAAAAAATCCTGGGTCCGCCACTGCACACAAGATCAAATGTATAGAAAATAAAAAAAACAGATGAACACACGAGACTTACGTTGTTCGGTCGATGTGACCTACGTTCATGAGCTGTAGTCAGAATACTTTTATTATTGCTTTTTGCCTCACTCGTGAGAAATTACAAGTAGAAGGGTAATGTGTATATCAATTACATATTAAGGTTTTCAACTTATTCCTCAAGAAACTACTAAATGGCTAAAATCAATTAAAATGGACAAACCTTATCCAAACCAATCTAGCCTCCAAAATAAAACCCGACAATTTCCCACTTGGAGATTTGATGATCTTCAAATTGCCTTCTACAATAAACACGTATACCTATTGTAATCTTCCTCATCTTTTATGTTGCAGCTCCCTTCTTATCAACCTGACAACCCGTCAAAGCTCCCTAAGCTCCAGCACATCAAAACTGCCCTTGACCCGTCGATAATCCTTACTGCTCTCACTAACACAAATTGCCAAATCCTGGAGCATCTTGAGAATAATCAACACTCTTCATATTTAGCGGGTAATCCTCTGGACAGACTTTGACCGCTAGAATACTGGTTCTTTTAACCCACTATCTAGTAAGGCTAAAGCTCCGGCTGGCTGACTACCAATGCTCCCACTACCATTAAAATTCCTAACTAGTTTCTCTGAACCTATCCAAGCACGTTCAACCTGAGTCTTACATGTGGCTATAGATTTATCTTCTGCAAAACTATAACGCCCTGCGTTTTCATACTTTCCATATTTAGAAACCATTGCTTGAAATTCTATTTTTTTTGGAAATCTTGTATTCCTTGTAATCGTATTTCGTTGTATCGTTGTAAAATCCGAGACTTTGATCGTAATGAAACGAATCTTTTATACATCGTTTATACATTGATACGTGCACTCGTTTGATACATGGTTCGTAATTCGTATAAACGTAAGCTTAACTCGTAAACAATGATCATGTATTCGTAATCCTTAAATCTTCATACATTTAAACACTTAGTTATTCGATTATAAGATTAAGTTTTATGTTTTTTTTTTGACTTGATCATACCAAACTATAAACCATACATGTTACATTTCATGTGTTATACACACCTATGTTATCACACTTTTTGCTAAATTAAAACATGTCATTTATGCATTTTGGACCTTGTTACAAGTTACATACATACTAGACACCATGTAACACTTTATTAAACATCAAATATATACCTTCTAATGTCAAAAAAATAAAATCAAATAAAAATTATAGGTTTGTTAACAGCCTTGCATCAGCCCACTTAATTTCCTTGTTTTGAGTTATTTAGCCCACTAAACACTTCCAAAGCCCAACCCAATGAAACCCTAATCCATCCCCTATATAACCCAAGCCTCCTCCAAGCATTTTTCACTTTCTAAACACTCTCCATTCACTCTCAAACACTCCAAACCGTAGCTGATTGCAGAAGTTCGGGCAGATTTATACCACTTCACCAAAGTGAGCATAACTCACTCAATTCTTATGTCCTTATGCTTATAACCACTTCTATGGTTAGTATTGACCTTAGCTACGTTTGTATTGACCTTAGGTACGTTTCCATGGGTTTTCCCTGGAAAACCAGAGCCTGGAATGTTGCTAAAAGGCTCCAAAGTGGACTGATTTTTCTGTTCTTGTTTCAAACTTTGATAAACTTGTTTAAACTTGAGGAAACTCATCTCAAACCTATGTCCTTATGCTAATAACCACTTCTATGGTTAGTTAGGCTTAAAAACAAGGTTGAGAAATTCAAAATCAGAGGTATAAACCTCACAAACTTTCTGTTTTGTTCAAGGGTTTTAACCCACAAGTGATGCTCAAGTTCAAGACTTGATGATTGTGTGATTTAGGATTAGCTTGGGCTAACCTACTTGAAAATCCACACATTGCTTGATGTTTTCTCATAGATTAGTTGTTCATATTCTATTGAATCTTGTAAGTTCATGACCCTCCTTGTTGTTCATAACAACAAGTGTAGTGGTGAACAATAGAGGTACCTGAATGGAAGCTTTGTTCTTCCTACCTCATGTATGAATTCCATGATACTTAGAGGTGCCTAAATGAAGACTTTATTCTTCTACCTCATGCTTGACTTATATGATGTAATATACACTATGTAATACTTATGTAACAACCAAATAATCGAACTCTTGGTGATGAACTAATGGACATTCGTCAAGCTAGTAGATTGTATTATCTTAGGCCTTGACAACTTGTCACGATTCTAATGGAACTTTATTCCATGAAAACATTTAAACTCTTTTAGAGTTTCATAGTGTCAAGAACAAGTGTCATAGGTGTTAGATGATTATTTTCATATGTTTATTTTTCATGTTATTTAAACTCCAAATCCCTAGAACCATATGTAAACACCTCTTAAACTCCAAATCGAACACATTCAACTTCCTAGTCTCAACAACTTCGTCACATGGGATAATCGGAAAGCATATGCAACTTTGTGAGTATACTTGACCTATTTTACCGTTTTCACACTTTTGGGTGTAACATGTTTTTATATACAAAACACACTTAGTATACATACGCTTATGCAAATACATAAACAAACAATCCAATACATGCTTACTATTTGTTATGCTTGATTCGTGTTTTCTGGGTGATTCTTATGTGATGAACTTGTCATTAGCTTCGTACAAGCCTCCACTTAACATGTATAGCGCTATAGGAGTAACGCACCACCCGTGAACGAGAGGTCATGTTAGGTTTATTCTTTCATACTTGCGCAAACAGAGGGTTGACTTGTTAATCGCATGCCAGTTTATACGTTAATCTTGATAACTAGGTTTGCCATGTGGATTGTTCCTTATCGTTTTTATACTTATATAGTATGCACCAAACTTGTATGCTCACCAATACTTTTGTATTGAACTACACTTTTAAAACATGTTGCAGGTTTAGCGATGATGTTGATGATGCTTGGAATCTAGTAGGATGCTTAGATACACACTTTAAATTTTGTATTTTATTTGTATTGTATTTCATTATTCATATTGTATTTGTTTCAAATCCTTGTAATTGACTCTTTAGAAATGAAATGAAAATTTATCATTTAAATACTTGTCACAAATAGTGTTATGAAGTCTCTTGCAATCTATTTCGTCTCACTCCGATGTTTCCGTCATCGGTTGGGGTGTGACAGATTGGTATCAGAGTCATAACTATAGGGAATGAGGAAAATTGCCATGCTTTTGACCTAGTCTATAGTTAAGCAGCAAATTCGACCATACTTGCTTCACATGCTATTTTTATGAGACACCTTTATGTGCTATTCTTGAAATGTCTTTTACGTGTTATTTTCTTGAGATGATGCTTTATGTGCTTATACTTGTTATTATTATTTTGAACACACGTCGTTTACTCGTTTATACTAAAATCGAAACCACTTGTAATACACAAACTAGACGACTTCACCAAAATAGGCGTGAATCCCACAATTTGGTGAAAGACTCTCCATCCACCTATTCTTTTTACACGAAATTCGCCACCAAGTTAGGAGTGAGATCCTCACCTTGATGGAGAATTTCCGCTTTCAAATTCGAGTGGACCCTCGTCAAAGTGTTGAAATTAAATTTTGACCCGACGAGTACCAACCACACTTAGGATACGAAATCGTCAAGTTAGGGGTGAAACCCGCACCTTGTCGACTAGTTCCACTCCTTGAATTTTTCATAAATCCCGCCAAGTCTCGAAATTTCGATTGATTTGGGACATGTAGTAACCGGAAGGGTAAATACCGTTAACCGACTTGTCGGCGAGAGTATTCCACCTATTAGGCCAAATCATGCTCCTCAAATTCGAAAGACTTTTCGACCACTTTGGTTAGTCAAAGTTCCGTTTTGGAACCATCCCAAATTTTAATCAAACATGTGTTTCTATTATTTATTTTATACGATGCAATCTTTCAAATTCAAATTTACTTTTGATATTTTCTTCTCACACACACATCATACTAAATATTTTTCATACATTTATACCTATGCATGATTTCAAAACGTCACTCAGTTTTGTTTACATTCTTTATAACGCCAAAATGGAGACATATCATTGAGTTAGGAGTGATTTCCTTACCTTGACGATTAACTCCACTCCTTCTTTTCTTAAAACGACCTCACCAACGAGTTAGGGGTGATTCCCTTACCTAGGTGATCGTTACCAAAACTTTCCTTCAAAATACTTTATCAAGCAAACACAATCATGTTTCATACCTAAATTATCATTTATCGAAATACCCACTTATATCAATTCCAAAATACATTGTTTTATCAAACGTACTTCTTATCCTACAATCTATTTTCACATAACTCACATACACGAAATTCTTAATCATACCTTAAAATGTTTTATTTCCCGAATTTCAAAACCTTACAAAATGCTACCTATCAATTTAATCGGTCCAATGAATCTCTGGCCCATGAACTTCATATTTAACTTAATCACTAAAACACGCACACATTATATCATCATACTAGAGACTTCCATTCTTAATCGAAATCAAACCAACCTTTCTCAATTACTTATAAGATCTGATAGATGTTATATGATCGTTTTACCAAATACTCTTTTCAACATCAACAAATCATTTGTTAAAACTTTTAACAATCACTAAGTCCTTTTGCTAAATTTCTTTTCTAAGGATCCTCGTTTTCACAAGAACCTCCTAAATTCATAATTTCTTGTTTGATGGAACGAACTTACTTTTTATCGAAAACCCTTTTCCTACACCAATTTACAAAACACGTGGGCAAGAAGACTTCATGGGGATCGACCATCTTCGGATTACGTAAACTCTTTTAAAACAAAAGTAGCATTTCCATTCATTACAAAATACATTATGCTTAACCAATGAGTACTTTATATCCTCTTACATATACAAACTATACTCTACCCTTCAAATCAAGCTCAATCTAATTTTGATTCGATAAACTCAACATTTCATTTAAACAACTATACATGCATATCATCATACACATTTTAGTCGATATCTCGCGATAACATCATTCATATCGTTCGTATTTACATACTCAACCGTTTGAATGCTTTTACACGCTTAAATCCGCTATGTCCCAACGTACACTATATATGTAAATTTTATTATTCGTACCTACACTTATACGCATACGTTTTATGCTTATACTTATACTCATACTACTCGTACGTTTTATGTTTATACTCATACTTACGTGCATATTCGTACTTAAACTTATACTTATGCTCATACTTTCATTCATACTTATGATTCATACATTCGTACCCGTACGCGAGCGTAATCCGAGTGATTCGCTTACGTAGGTCCCATACATACTTAAGCATGGACTTGCTTATATACTATATTCTTATACGTACACATTCTTATTTTTAAATTATGTATACCCTGATTCATACACAACTAGTACAAGCTATGCGGATCATGCGACGATCAAAATAATCGCGGGTGCACACGGGATTATAGTCATAGGCGTATGAAAACCATAGAGCGTACTACTGTGTATGGTAAGACGCGGAACGTAACATGACACCGAATAACGAGCCGGGCATAACATGGTTAAAACATGGTGGATACGCCGCTGGTACTTCCTATATATAAGTGCTTTCACCATGTTACCAAACTTTCGTAAAATGTGCCATGAGAAATTCAGTGTTTTGCAGACCTTTTGACCTAATACAAACTTTAAACAACTCACAAACGCATTATATCCGATTATCCATGACGAGACTTCATCTTTAACACGCTACTTACGTCTATCTAATACTTATATCATTCATATACTTGCATTCATTTAGAGTCAATCGTTCGCCCCATACTCCTATTATTCTCCGTTATCCTTTCTTTCATATGAACCCCGTTCACAATCAAGCTTGTTTAAACATTCAAATCCTAACTTATCTCATTACCTTTAAAACCGTCTTTGTATTCTTTATTCTTGTGTAAATGTACTTAGTATACCTTTAACACTTTATTCAAAGTAACAAACCTTTTCGTTCTTCTCAATAAACAATTTTTATGAAAGCGTGATTTTTATACTATCCTTAAAACTTCCCCTGTAAACTACCCCACTTTCCAACAAAATACAAACCGTTTGTCAAAATCTTCCTTCTTAATACGTCCCATTTTAATACATCTCCAATTTAAGTTATCCAAACTTGTTTAGACTCATTTTACCTATATACGCACCTACACGTTTTCAACTATGTTTGGTACCTCAAATTATTTTAGACAACGAACTCCCTTGCAAATTTACCTTGTCGTTCTCCAAAGTTTCGTACTTTTCAAACCGTTTCAAAATTTCCAAGTCTCAATTTTTGCCAAAATTTTTCAAGTCTTTCTCATGAATACATTTCGGGACGAAATTTCCTAAAGGAGGGGAGACCGTAACGCCCTGCGTTTTCATACTTTTCATATTTAGAAACCATTGCTTGAAATTCTATTTTTTTGGAAATCTTGTATTCCTTGTAATCGTATTTCGTTGTATCGTTGTAAAATCCAAGACTTTGATCGTAATGAAACGAATCCTTTATACATCGTTTATACATGTTTATACATTGATACGTGCACTCGTTTGATATATGGTTCGTAATTAGTATAAACGTAAGCTTAACTCGTAAACAATGATTGTGTATTCGTAATCCTTAAATCTTCATACATTTAAATACTTAGTTATTCGATTATAAGATTAAGTTGTGTGTTTTTTTTACTTGATCATACCAAACTATAAACCATACATACTTGTTACATTTCATGTGTTATACACACCTATGTTATCACACTTTTTTGCTAAATTAAAACATGTCATTTATGCATTTTGGACCTTGTTACAAGTTACATACATACTAGACACCATGTAACACTTTATTAAACATCAAATATATACCTTCTAATGTCAAAAAAAAAAAAAAAAAAAAATAAAAATTATAGGTTTGTTAACAGCCTTGCATCAGCCCACTTAATTTCCTTGTTTTGAGTTATTTAGCCCACTAAACACTTCCAAAGCCCAACCCAATGAAACCCTAATCCATCCCCTATATAACCCAAGCCTCCTCCAAGCATTTTTCACTTTCTGAACACTCTCCATTCACTCTCAAACACTCCAAACCGTAGCTGATTGCAGAAGTTCGAGCAGATTTATACCACTTCACTAAAGTGAGCATAACTCACTCAATTCTTATTCGATTCACTCGATTGTTTTTCCTACTACTTTGTATTGACCTTAGCTATGTTTCCAAGGGTTTTCCCTGGAAAACTAGAGCCTGGAATGTTGCTAAAAGGGCTCCAAAGTGGACTGATTTTTCTGTTCTTGTTTCAAATTTTGATAAACTTGTTTAAACTTGAGGAAACTCATCTCAAACCTATGTCCTTATGCTTATAACCACTTCTATTGTTAGTTAGGCTTAAAAACAAGGTTGAGATATTTAAAATCAGAGGTATAAACCTCACAAACTTTCTGTTTTGTTCAAGGGTTTTAACCCACAAGTGATGCTCAAGTTCAAGACTTGATGATTGTGTGATTTAGGATTAGCTTGGGCTAACCTACTTGAAAATTCACACATTGCTTGATGTTTTCTCATAGATTAGTTGTTCATATTCTATTGAATCTTGTAAGTTCATGACCCTCCTTGTTGTTCATAACAACAAGTGTAGTGGTGAACAATAGAGGTACCTAAATGGAAGCTTTGTTCTTCCTACCTCATGTATGAATTCCATGATACTTAGAGGTGCCTAAATGAAGACTTTAATCTTCTACCTCATGCTTGACTTATATGATGTAATATACACTATGTAATACTTATGTAACAACCAAATAATCGAACTCTTGGTGATGAACTAATGGACATTCGTCAAGCTAGTAGATTGTATCATCTTAGGCCTTGACAACTTGTCACGATTCTAATGGAACTTTGTTCCATGAAAACATTTAAACTCTTTTAGAGTTTCATATTGTCAAGAACAAGTGTCATAGGTGTTAGATGATTATTTTCATATGTTTATTTTTCATGTTATTAAAACTCCAAATCCCTAAAACCATATGTAAACACCTCTTAAACTCCAAATCGAACACATTCAACTTCCTAGTCTCAACAACTTCGTCACATGGGATAATCGGAAAGCATATGCAACTTTGTGAGTATACTTGACCCATTTTACCGTTTTCACACTTTTGGGTGTAACATGTTTTTATATACAAAACACACTTAGTATACATACGCTTATGCAAATACATAAACAAATAATCCAATACATGCTTACTATTTGTTATGCTTGATTCATGTTTTCTGGGTGATTCTTATGTGATGAACTTGTCATTAGCTTCGTACAAGCCTCCACTTAACATGTATAGCGCTATAGGAGTAACGCACCACTCGTGAACGAGAGGTCATGTTAGGTTTATTCTTTCATACTTGCGTAAACAGAGGGTTGACTTGTTAATCGCATGCCAGGTTATACGTTAATCTTGATAACTAGGTTTGCCATGTGGATTGTTCCTTATCGTTTTTATACTTATATACTACGCACCAAACTTGTATGCTCGCCAATACTTTTATATTGAACTACACTTTTAAAACATGTTGCAGGTTTAGCGATGATGTTGATGATGCATGGAATCTAGTAGGATGCTTAGATACACACTTTAAATTTTGTATTTTATTTGTATTGTATTTCATTATTCATGTTGTATTTGTTTCAAATCCTTGTAATTGACTCTTTAGAAATGAAATGAAAATTTATCATTTAAATACTTGTCACAAATAGTGTTATGAAGTCTCTTGCAATCAATTTCATCTCACTCCGATGTTTCCGCCATCGGTTGGGGTGTGACAAAAACAAACCTTCTTCTACCTAGTAGACTCTATGAACCAAACTTTGGTTTTCTTCTAAATTAGGATGGTCTCTCCCTTAAACGGTAAACTAAGTATATAAAGTGAACCTCTTTCTTTCTCGAGCTATGACAAGATTTCCCTTAATAACTTTCCATTACATGTTCCTGAATTTTACCTCATGAGCCTGTTCATCCAAATGCCAATAAGATAAACCATTTCTTTAAGCTTCGAATCACCCTAGCATCCTTGAAAGTCCATGAACTTGCTAAAGTTGCTAAAACCATATCACCCATGTCCCTAACATCAAGAACATCACTGTTAACCGGCATTACCTTACCAAAATCACCTTCCTTCAAATCTACAATTCTTCTTGTTCTGGGTAGCGTGAAATGAAGCACCAAAATCCATAACTCGGGATTCCACACTACAAATTAAAGCGTTATCTTTTTTAGTGGTATTTTGTAATGTTAAATCCTTTCCTATGACATTGATTCTTAAATGTTAAACCCTTTGCAGTTCTAGCAGGTTACAACATTCTGAGCCCTGGACTGACTCCTCATTTGTTCTTGTTTCCACTTACTTTTTTATTCTTCCTCCTCTTCTAACATGCATTAATTCATTCCTAAAACTCCAAAACAAATATTTTTTTTTGTCTTTTTGAAAATTATTTCCAATAAACCCTCACCATTTTCAAAATAGACTTAGAAGTTTTGAAAATATAACATGAAAAGACCTAACTAGTATTTTAATTTCCCATGGAATTATGTGTAAACAAAGGTGAAATATTTCACCTTGAACCTTTACATTTAGAAAGCGCTCAAACCTAAGTTGGGTAATAATAGTTGAACAATAGTGAAAAAAACCATCTTCCTATATATGTTCAACGGAAACACCTCACGCCTTTCTTTCACTCATTAATTCAATCAATATAAACCAACCCATTAATTGACTATGGGTCTTATCTTGTCTTCTCAGAATGCTCTAGCGCCAAACCATTAGTTCATAGGAAGCAACCTCACTTCCACATTCAAATGTGTGGACATTATCAAGAATGTTATAGTAACTAAAATAGTCTAACACAATGTTTGTTATAACTCCATTAAGAATACGTTAATGCAACCTTAAGTTACAATACAATATTGAGTTATACTATCATGAGATGGTGTGTTAGAAATCTTCCAAAACTTAATCCACATTCAGATTATACGTTTGCTTGAACTTGAGACTTGGTGAATAACCAATTTCGAGATAAAGTTCCATCATGGGTGATTAAATTTGTGGACTCGTACCCATCCCTCCCCAATCAATTATCTTTGGTTAAAGGATTTATAAAGTTCTTAATTGACTAAAAAAAACACAAGTGATCACCATTATATTGATTAACCGATTGAGCAATATGTGCCTAAGTTTATTATGTTTAGAACTCCTAACTGTATATATACTTTTACATTTTATAAGTATAAGTTCACTTTCATAATGCATAATTTTTTTTTGGTAAAAACCCTTAAATACTTTGTAGCACAAATTCATTATTACTACATGTAACATTCGTAAATTTTCGTCTAATTGTGAGGCAACACGTGTCCCGAATTTCCAACTAAGGAGAGGGGATTTATCGTTCCACTGTGTAACGATACATATTAAATCCTCCAATTTATTCCTGACTATGTGGAAGGAGGAAGGAAATTATATTCTACGTTCTTTGAAAGTATTTCATATCTCTGACTAATCCCGATTCTGGGAAGGGGAGAAACTCTTATTGTGCGTTAACTACTTATTGTGCGTTAACTAAAACGCATCCCGGATCTCCGACTAATCTCAACTGTGAGAAAGGAGGGGGACTAAAAGTGCTAAATGGCCAAACATGTAAAGTCCAAGGGCTTAAAGTGTAAAAATCTCAAAATTTGATTTTGGAGGTCTTTTACGGACCGCCAGGCTTAGTTCTTACGGTCCGCAAGGGGTTTAAGTCAAATCTGGGCGCTGAAGGTCCTTAATCTCAAAATTTGATTTTGGAGGTCCTTTACGGACCGCAAGGCTTAGTTCTTACGGTCCGCAAGGGGTTTAAGTCAAATCTGGGTACTGAAGGTCCTTACGGACCGTAAGGGGTGGCTCTGGCAGATTATGCTTGGCCTCCAAGGCTTTTCTTCACAAGTTGACACATAGCTTCGTTTTGCCACCTTCTTCCCTGGATCTAACACATCACTAGGCATGTGTAATGATCTTGTAACACCTCCCAACAATTGGCATCATCTTAATGATTTGGTTCAAGTATAAATAGCACCTTAAGTCACCCTTGTTCATTGCTCATTTCCATCAAATCTTTCTCTACTCTCTCTTGGAGTGTTTCCTGGCCAAGGAAGCCTCCCAACTAAGTTTATTCTCATCTTGGATCACAAGTAAGTGTTCCATTTTAGTCAATTTTATTTTATAGGCTAGATATTACCCAAAAGTCAAACAGTTAGACTTTCTGTTTGACTTTCGGTTATGACCATTATGGTCAAGCCAAAGTTCGATCCGAACATGGCTACGTGATCGTAATTATGAAGGTTATAATCCCCTAGGATCATACCTTCTAAAGATCATCATAAGTAGGTGAAATGACGAGTCAACGTTTTATTAAATAAACGGTCAAAAAACGTAAACTTTGCAAATTACATCAGACAAGTTTTTAACTATTAAAACTTGAAGTTTTAGCATCATATCAGTTTATAAAACATGTTAGGACATGTCTAAGCATGTCCAATTCATCATTTCTTGTTTAGAGCTTAATTCTATATCGAAAGTCAAGCAGTTTGACTTTTGCTTTAACTTTCGATTTTGACCCGTTTGGTCAACGATTAGGTCTGATTTGAATTAGTTTTAGGACCATGATATTGATAAGTATAACCCACTGAAGTTATACTACATGGTCAGTCCGTTTGATGACTTTTATGACAAGTCGCAAATATATTATTAAAAATGACCACAATGCCCCTATGTGGTTAAACGAGCTAAATGAATGATTTTAAGTTAAAACGGACTTATAATCTGACTGTAAGTTAGTAGATACTTCATCTAAAAATGTGTTTTGATATTAAGACTTTTTAGGAGCTCATCCGACCTTTAAAACCCGTCTTTATGCGCATAACTAGTTATGCGAAGCTAGTTCGCATAAACTAGGCGTAACGGGTCTAGGTATTTCAAAACTTCTCCAAATTAGAATGTTTGGTTAAATAACCTTTATCCAATGAGTCGTTGCACTTAGATAGGTATAACCCACATTCTATTCGATTTACGCTTAATCAAGCGAACCTATTCTTAAGTATCGGGTCATATCTAAAGGGACTAACCTTTGGCCCGTATACATTCTAACAGATAATAAATCTATTCATTCCAGACTATAGTACCCCCCAGATAATCGGACTTGGGTCAATAATACTTAGACTTGTGGCTTTTTGCTAAATTATAATCATATTGATTGGAAGTTAGCAAAAAGGTAAATACTCTTAACTTATTTTAGTTTTTAAACTTAGGATGGCTATTAAGCCACTTGGAGCGGGTATTATATTAATGGGTCGTCTATGTTGTGCATAAATGTAAGAATCCGGTTTATTCCGTTTTACTTGATAACTGAAACGATTGGGGGGTAATGGTACCGTGTCCGGACGTCCCGACTCATATATTGATATGTCCAAACGGAATAGCGTGCAAGGGTAGGCATACCGACTGTAAGACACATTTTATTCAACTTTGGTGAGTGCCTTAATCATATTAAATAACTGGCTCTGATCTCTGGTTCCCGATTGTAAGGCAAGTATGTAAATCTGGTAACAAGAATAAATCCCAAGAAATATTTAAAAGATCATCTACGGGTTTTCTCTATGTATAAAACTATTTTTGAAAAACTGTTTTCAAAACGAGTTAGTTAATTGTATTTACCAGCTTAAGCTGACGTATTTTCAAAAGATTGAACCGCATGTACCAAACCTTATTATAGGCTGGGAATCTGGGTCGGCTAGAATAAAGGCTAAGGAAGTTGCAACTCCTGATGCTTAAGGCCTGTTTTGGTCAAAAAAACACATAAGGATAATGTAACCAAATCTGATTTTTGTGAGGTTGGATGCTTGGTTAAATGAATGATTGTGTAAACAAGAAATGAATGATGAACACAAGGATTTATACGAGGAAAAAGCCCTTGATCAATGAATGTTCTCCGGCATAAAAAACCTCGCATAGTGAAAACTATCACTATCAACTATATTAAACAATAAAGGTTTACAACTTTGTATGATAACAAGCTTGATACAAGAATTGCTAATGTGTTAGTGTGTGTAATCGCCAAGCGATTGCAGAGAGTTCGAATTGTATGAAGTGTGTTGCTAACTTGCTAATTTAAGCTTGTTATCCCCTTCAAAAATAGAAAAAAAATCTAGCTAACAAACTATCCGACTATGGCGCTAGCTTTCCCACGATCACCATAACGGTCAATTAGCTCTTGCGCGTGCAATAATGTGGAGCATATTCCCCTAGAATCTCGGCAGGACTAAGTCTCCTTCAAATACACCTGCAAAACAAGCTAAAAGTTGATGGAAACAATTGTTAGTTAAGGATAATATAGAGGATCCTGGATCCTTAGCCTTCCTGCACCATCTTCTGAGTATCCTCGATCCATACTAAATTGAGGATCCTTAAGCCAAGCTACACTGAGGATCCGTGATCCATATGCTATAAAATTCTATCCCTAACAATTACCCCCAAACATGACTAGTTAAAATCCAATTAGATAGTCATGTTTCAATGTTATGCGGACTAGCCGTTGCAAGTGGATATAGCCGTTACAGGCCGATGTCAGCAACAGTCATCTCCTGCAACAATAATCATTATAAATAGGTTAGAGATAAGGATAGAAATTTGCATTTATATTCGAGATCCTCCCCTTTAAATCCTCATTCGAAGATCTCATCAGGTATTTCCTTCTTCCTTCTCTCTAATTTTCTTCTTTTTGATCCTCTGTTCTTCAAGTATCCATGGCGAAGATGAGCACCCATTCTTCTCCTGCCAAGAATCCTGAACATAACAGCCCATTGAAGAGTCAGGGTCTCACCAAAAACCCTTCCATGGAGCTTTGTCGATTCACTGATCCTGAAGTTGATCAGTTACGCCCCTGCTCCCCTGATGGTACCATTTTCCGGCCATTCGATTCTTCAACGAAAAGCGATTATGTATCGGATGTCTGGGTCACCTTCCCTGCAGCCCCTTTTCAAATAGGGTTCACATATCCTTTTCCTATCCTCACAAAGGGCTTCTTCACACTGACCGGTTTATGCTACATCCAAGCTATGCCGATGGTGTGGAGAGTCTTATACACACTTGAGCACATTGTAGAACAGGAAGGTATAGACATAGGCATGCCTGAGTTGAGCCAACTGTACAATCTAGTAAGCCATGGTTCTCACCGATACCTCTTCAAATCCAAACCCCAGCAACCTCATCCAATCCTTAAGACCACCAAGAATGACACCAACTGGAGGAATCAGTTCTTCTTTGTGAGAAGAGATTCCATTCCAAACGGGAGTCATCTTCCCAAGAAATGGAACACAGATGGTAGGATATAGGATCCTTAGATTAGGACAACGGTAAGAATCTTTCTTTTCTGTCGATGATAACTGATCCTTTCTTTAACAGGTCTGAATGGGACTTTGAAGCTTGGGCGAAGAGGCTAGCTGAACTCGGAGATGATGAGGAGCCTAAGGAGGTGCTTGCCCTTGAAGCCAGAGGCAGTGGACCTAAGGATCCTGAGGAAGCAGCGACTGGTGGCATCGGTCATGGTGGTGATGAGAAGATGGATGAAGCAGCGAAGGTGTGAGAGCTGCATAAATGGGTGATGATGGATAATTCTAGACGTGGCCGGAGCCTATTTTTTATAGTTTGGTAGTTTTTTTTGTGGTTATGATGTTTTGAACAATTGGTCTGTAATTACTATGAACAATAGTTGTTAGGGTTAAGGATCACTGATCCTTTAAACAATAGGGGGTAGTAAAGGTGGATGGGTCCTTCTATTTGTGGAGGATTGTCACACCCCGATATTTTCATGTATTACTGGTGGGCCCGGTGGGGAGTATCGTGACGTAGTTGATATCATCATAGTCAAACAACACAAATTTAAATGCACAGCGGAAGCAAAAGATAGATTCATTTCAACCAAACAAATTGTAATATTGAGTATCACAAGATAGTTGAAAGTGATCCACAGGCGGATCAAAATAAAAAGGAAACATTGTTCAACAGTTTTATAACATCCAAGCTTGCGAGACTTATTGTGGACGCTAGGAGAAAGCCAGCATGTTTCAAGTAGTACCTGCACTTAACCTTTTTGGGAAAATACGTCAGTTTACACTGGTAAATACAATTAACTTACTCATTTTGAAAAGGTTTAATAAAATTGATTTGAATGCACGTGGCACAAAACTTTTATAACTTAGGATAATTATTTATATATAATCTTGTAAAAGAATTACATGTTTCTTATGCATTCAGTAGCCCGGCTGAACACCGGGTTAAAGATTAATAGACACACCACATGATATAGTCCCGCGGCGGGTTATTCCTGAAACCGGCGGTTATACCTTATTATTTATTTATGCACTGTCGGGTGTACGCCTACACCCCGTGCTTAGGTCGTGGCCATTTCGTAAAATGATGCCAAGGATATCCGGGACATGGTCATTAACCCCCAAAGGCTTTAAGCAAACAAAACAATTTAAACGGGTCATTTCAATGAATTAACCTCCATTCGATTAAAGATTCGATGCCCGACCAAGCGGTATTTTATGTACCATACCCCAAGCCCGTATAGGGAAAATAAGTTAAAAGTATTTACCTTTGCAAGTAATAATCACAAATAGCAAGTGCACGTAGCTTTTACCGGGCCTCCTATTCTGGAACGAAGGTTTATAATAACCTATTAGATTCCTAACGGGTCTTTAATTGAGCTTAAGCTTAGACCGGTTAGTTTTAAAGGAAGATTCGGTTCAAACGCATGAATAAGCGAAGGCCGGAATAGAATGTGATTTAGACCCGACAAGCTTGAGGACTTGTATAATATGGATAAACTAAACACATTCTGGATTTTGAGATTAAAATGATAAGGTTTGACCCGCTTTGGTCAATTTATTCAAACTAGTTACATAAATCGAACCGAATGCGAAGAATGCGTAACGGGTAACCATAAGAGCCTTATGCAGGTTTCCTAAGTTAATATGCCTTAAATATGTTGAGACATCAGCAAGTTATCTTCCATTATGCCCAAAACGGATTTAAACTCAAATTACGCCCCGTAGGGGTATTTTGGTCATTTAAAAGGTTATAAAAGAGTTTAAATAATAATCTGAGTTACAGGTCTGACGTAATCAGTAAAGATACTTAATTTAATAAGTTATAACGGTAGGTTATTACATATATGTGAAATTTATCATTTAAAACCAAACTATGCACCTTAGGGGCATTTTGGTAATTTCACTTAGGCTTAAAAGGTCAAAACTGGAAATCTGAGTTTAGAACTTTGCTTACGGTAAAAATATAAAAATTTACTGAGATTATCAGTAGGCATCAAACCTTATATGTTTAAAATAGTTTTAATACATACTATGCTTTAAAAACGCTTAAAAAGGCGATTTGGAGCCATTTCCGAGTTTTCAAAGGAAAGCTGATATTTTTATTATTCCAGAAAGCTCAAATTATTTTATTTATCTTATAAAATCAGTAGCAAAAGGTTTGGGGTCAAAAGAATTTGTAAAACTCATTTTATAGCCCAAAAGGGCAAAACCGACAATAACCGTTTTAAAGCTACAACCCTATGTTATGCTCAGCCTAAAATTAATTAAAAATCTTAAAAAATCCCAAAATATTATATTACCTCAGTGGGTAAAAATTTTGATATCAAAAAGTGGGTTAAACTAGGCTATATGCTAATTACGCCGTTTAATTAACAAAAAGCTTTCTAATTACGCTGTTGAGCATAACTCTTAATCTAGACCTCAAACTGATGTCATATTTTAGGTGCAAGTTTATAAATCAGTAACTAAGGTTTCTACTCTTTTATATTTTCAAAAATCACGTTTTAAGGTCATATGGGCATAATAGTCAACATATAAGCAATTAACGGAAACATGCATATGAATCGGATAACTATTGAACCAAGTTGTATAATCTCAGAGGGTTATACTAACATGAAACCTGGTCCAAATAAGGCTTTAAGGCTTTTCTAAAACATGCTTAAACGGGTCAGAACTGAAAGTCAAAGCAGAAGTCAAATTATGCGACTTTCGGTTCTGAACCGGGCTTAACCTGAAAATTGTCGGGTGGAACATGTTTAGACATGATCTTACATTGATTACCAAGTTATATTAGTGATAAAACAGGTTGCATGGGTTCTACATTGCTAATTATGCATTAATTTGAAATTAAGCTTTCTGTTGACTTTTTAATATCAAGTTTGACCCGACAATTGACCTAGTTAGAGTGGGAATCAGAGGGTGCTCTTTTAAGGGTTTATTACCCACATAATTACCAACCTATAGGTATTTTTAATTCGAGATTTGACTGAACAATTATTGATTAATCTCGAAGTCAAACCTTAATTACGACGGTTTGACTTTTAGCTAAATAACTAAGCTAAACTGAATTAAAGAAGATTAAGGACACTTACAAGAGTCCTAAGTATGATTAGGGATCCTAAGAAAGCTTGTTGCTGATCAGAGAAGCTCCAGAAATGAGTTTGAAGTGAGTTGCAAATGAAAGACAAAATGTTGCAACCTTGTGTTTGTTGGTGCACTAAATGTCTGCTGATTACGTCATTATCAAGTCTTGTGTCTAGGATTGTTTGAATGATCATACATTAGAGTTTAAATTAGGGTTTTTATGTTGTAAAGATGAGATTTCGCTTGAAAGGGTATTGTTATACTTGAAGCGAAATCAACATCACATGATTTCGCTTCAGACTTCCTCAAGCGAAATCAAGTGCCCTATATATAGGTGTGTTGATCATTTGAAGCGTAACAGTTGTCATTGTACGTGTGACGAAGTGCTGACGGATCTGTATCAGAAAACCTTGTACAAGCACTCAAATTAATCAGAAAAGAAAGATTAAAAGGATTAGAGCTGTTATGACTTAGTTTACTTTGATTCCGCCTCTGTAAACTGAGATGAATTGCCTTGACTGACGTTTTAGGGTCATACAACGGTCCAACAAGTGGTATCAGAGCTCAGGACGAGGAGTTCATACCATAGCAGCGGATTATCTTCTTTCTACTCACTTCTTTTTACATTTTTCAGATCTGAACTAGTTCTAACGGTCGAAATGGTCTAATTTTCGAGTATAATGTGTAAAACATAGTATTAACAAAGCCTACAAAGATTCGGATTAAAATTCAGCTTAAAACATGTTAAAATTGACCTAAAACTAGATTTCGCTTGAAGTTGTTCGTAGGTTATATTTGATTTCGCTTCAGATCTAACTGTTTGGACAATTTCGCTTGAAGAACTGCTGAAGCGAAATAGTATTGCTGGATTTCGCTTGAAGTTTCTGATCTGCTGAAGCGAAACTGTTCTCTTAGATTTCGCTTGTGAGATTTCGCTTGAAGGGCTGTTTTTCTGAAGCGAAATAGAGCTAGTTGTTTTCGCTTGAAGGTTCTGTTTTGGTTGAAGCGAAATAGTTGGTTTCGCTTGAGAATCTGATCTTGTGTGGTTTCGCTTGAAGCTGAAGCGAAATAGTTTGTAGTAGATTTCGCTTGAACAGTATTATTGTATTGATTTCGCTTGAAGCTGATTACTTCAAGAATTTCGCTTGAACTTGATAATTTTTCAAAATCTAAAATTTTTCCTAAGTGTTTGATTGATTTTGTAGGTACGATCAAGATGGATGATATTTTCATGAATCCTTTCAGCGACATGTACGCATTCGCTGGAGATTCCGGAAACAACGAAACGTCTTCAAGTGATGCAAACAAAAGTCCACCGAAAGAAAGAAGGAAGCTTGGGAGTCCGAAAGTGCATTTGGAACGTTTAACAAACCTCCTAAGCTGATGGCTATAGAAGATTATAGCAGGTGGGCAACAAAATTCAAAGACTGGTTGATGGCATTTGCTTTTCCTAGCTGGAAGAGTATGAAAAATGGTTATGCTCAAGGAAAAAAGAATGGTGAAGCATTAAGATCAGCTGAAGAGATTGATTCATTCGTAGCTGAACAAAAATGTGTGGCATTATTGTTTCAATCAGTGCGTGAAGACATCATTTCACTGATAGATTACTCAAATTCTAAAGACTTATGGGCAAAGTTGGAAAAGAAGTGTGTTGGTAGTCAAGATATTAAGAAAAACAAAAAGAAACTTCTTAGAAAAGAATTTGATCTGTTTGGTTGTATAAAGAACGAGTCAGTGTGTAAAATGATAGAACGGTTCGGTCATCTGAAGCTGGAATTAGTAAGACATGAGATTGACATTCCTGAAGAAGATCTTATCGACAAATTGTTTGATTCGTTGCCTGACGAGATGGATTGGAGATATTATGCATTGATGCTGAAGAATACCATAAAAGAACCAGAAAAGCTGACATTAGATTTGCTGATTGAAAAACTCGAGAGTCATGAGCTAGAGTTGAAGAAGACGTACAAGATTAATCATTCATCTTATCAGCAGAATCTGGATTTATACTATCCAAAGAGCATGATGCCGAAGGCTACTTCTCCAAAGACTGCATTTTCTGCTGAAAATGTGTCGACAGTCGGCAAAGAAAGTCAAAGTGGTCAAAGCATTGGAAGTCAAAGTGGTTTTCATAGTGGATCTTCATCTTCTGGAAGTTATTCTGATGCAAAGAATCGGTTTCAATGCAACATCGCGATAGATCTGAAGAACGCACAGAATTTTGATGCGGAGTCGGCCAAGCAACAAATGGTCTTTCTAGCGTCTGTTTTGGAATCCTACGAATGATTGGTGGCTGGAAAAATCGGGAATACAAATCTGACGAAAGAAGACTACGATCAGATAGACCCTGAAGAAATGGAGCTGATCGACATTCGTTGGGCAATGGCAAGTGCAGTTCGACGTGCACAACGCTTCATGGAGATTACAGGGAGAAAAACGATCGGTGGTCCGTCTACTAAGTTGGGGTTCGATAAATCGAAGGTGACTTGCTTCAAGTGTAAGCAGAAGGGTCATTTTAAGAGAGAATGCAGGAATGCGTATGCTGATGAGTCAGAGAATCCGTTTCGAGATGATTATTACAAAAAGGCAATCTACCATCAGAATAAATCTGAGCCGCCTAGATTGAAGCAGTCTGAAGATAACAGAGACAAATCAAGGGCTCTTGCTGTGATTTATGATGATGAGGGGTATGATTGGAGTAAAGAAGTTTTGCCAGAAGAAGATGCGGTGGGTTACGCATTCATGGCAAGCAATGATGAACCTAAACCATGGAAAGATGATCGTACTGAAGAAGAGAAATATCACTACCGGAAGATGGTTGCTGAAACAAAGATTATCAGACTTTCTCGTATCTATCTGAATGCAAGGAGAGCCAATAGATGGGATCCAGATAGAGAGTGCTATCTTGATGAGTATGGAAATATTGCAATTGATGATAGTACACTTGATATCGAAGCCATCATCAAGGAGTACAAAGAAGAGGATGAATATTGGCAGCACAAGTGGTGGGGAACACCAACATCAAAGATGATTGAAGAAGCGAAAGAGAAAGAGAGAAAGGAGAAAGAAGAGAAAGAGAAGAAAGAAAAGCAAGTTGATACAGGCATAATTGATACTACGCAAGAGTTGACAGCTGAGAACCTGGGAGTGATGGCAGACAAAGTGCTAGCTGCAAAAGCACTTGAGGTAGATCCTAATTCTGTTACTGAGTCAAAGGGATCGGTCAGTCAAAGTGTGTCAACAAATGCGTCAGGTAACACAATTGAGTCAGATAACAAGATTGACGGGAATGCTGACTGCAAAAATTGCACCAAACAATGCAATTTTTGTAGCACTGTCACGTATCTTAACAATGAGAAAATTCAGAATCTGACAACTAAGGTTAGAAATGTTGAAAATCAGATTCTCGATCGTGACAAAAGTGTAAGAGCTTCAACTGAACGGAACAAAGAATTAACGGTTCAAATTGAAAATGATAAAAAGGAATTTGAGAAAATAAAATCTGAAAATGAAAAGTTAATTCTTGAAAACCGTCAGATTTCCGAAAAGTTTGAGAAATTGAAAAACATTGTCAAAGATAGTGATGATCGTAATGGAAAAACTTTTAAAGAAAATGAACATCTAAGAGCTGTTTTGAGATTAAAAGAAGAATCAATTAATGAACAACTGGATCAAATTGCTAAATTGAAACTTAAAGTTCAAGAAGCTGAAATTGAGAATGAACGAATCCAGTTGAAGCTTAACAGCTATAAATCGGCAAGCTTTGTTTTGCAGCATATTGTTCCTAAACCTATAGGGAAAAACAAAGATGGCGAGGATGTGTTTTCTGATGGAACGGGTATAGGTTTTCACAAAGTTCCACCGCCAATTTTAGACAACTACACGAAAAAGCAGTCTAGTTTGGTGGAAATTGAGGAAGAAAGTGAAGTTAAACTTCCTGAAAACATTGATGTCACGTTTACATCTTCCAATGAAGAGGGTGTCCAAAGTGATGTGGTGAAAAGTGTGGTAGACAAAGTGCTTAAACCGGATTGTGACACTTCTGAGGAGGATGGGTGTTTTCTAGACAGATACATTCTGAAACAAAAGTCCAAGAACAACTTAGATGAAGAATCAAACCTTGTCATGTACAAGATGATGGGTTCGGATAAGTTGTTTTCGGATTCAGAGTTTCCAATAGAGAATGTTAACATGAACAAATTGACAAATGTTTTCAAACTTGTTGAAGTCGAGTTGTCAGCAGTGAATAATCTGAGTCGAAAGAAAGACAGGGTTTATAACAAGAAAACTGTTTATTCACCACGTTTTTACAATAACAATCGAAACAATTGGTCGGGTGATTATCGGGGTGGTAATAGTTATCGGAAGAACAGTTTTCAAAACAAGAGGTTTACTGAAAAGAAGGTGTTTGTGAATGGTTCACGGTTACTTTCTGATGAGAAAAATGAAATCTTTTCAAAATCGAATGAAGAGTTCTTTGAGAAAAGAGCTTCACAGGCTCAGTCTGAAGGCACGAATCGAGTAGTTGATACTCGTACTTGTTTTAGATGTGAACAAGTTGGTCATATTGCACGAAAGTGTACATATGTGAAGCCTAAGACTGAAGCTGTGAAGGTTCAACAAAAGAAGGTTGATGTGAAGGGTAAAGCACCAATGTATGTTGAGAAGAAAGTGGTTGAGAAGCAAAACGTTAAAATCAACAATGTAAAAGCAAAAAATGAACCTGTAAAGAAATTGGTAACTCAAAATGACAAGTTTTATAAACGGGTTGCATTAACTGAACAAATTTGGAAACCAAAAGGTGAAATGAAAAGTTCAACTTCTAAAGTGAAAAAGGCTGAAGAATCAATTTCGGTTGATTATGATGCAAGTTTTCCACCTTTGAAGGCTGAAAATTTCAAAATTCAAATTGCGAGAGTCAAGGCTACACCTAAGGCTGATGAGGCCTGGGTGGACACCATGTTTGAATAAGCAGTTTGAATTGCCGGAGCTTCCTGGTTCGCGAAGCATGAATCGGCATCTTTCTTGAAGTTGTTTAAATTGTAGTTTTGTTTTGTGCAGGATCTTCCACAACTGATATCCAGATGGATTATGGATAGTGGTGCATCTCGACATATGACAGGAAAAACCGCGTTGCTGTATGATGTGAAGAACATTAATGGTGGTTATGTGGGATTTGCTGGTCATGAAGGTGGTAGAATTGTTGGTGAAGGAACGTTATCCAATGGGATTGTGACGTTTGAGAGAGTTAACTACATCACTGAGCTGGAGAACAATCTGCTTAGTATCTCGCAGATTTGTGACAATCAGTATACTACTCACTTCACTGATAAAGAGTGTTTGATTTTGAAACCTGGTTTTGTTGTTCCTGAAGAATGGATTATTATGAGGGCACCTAGAGTGAATGATTTATATGTGTTAGACATGTCTGTAGCAACTACAACTACTGGTCAAGCACATTGTTTTGTGTCCAGAGCAACTGAGAAAGAATCCAGATTGTGGCACCGAAAGATGGGGCATATTCACCTAAGGAAGATGAATCACTTGGTGCATAATGATTTGGTATTGGGTGTTAATATCAAAGGTTTTCATCTGGAAGGGGAGTGCATTAGCTGTGTCAAAGGCAAGCAGAAGAAAAAGTCACACCCTACAAAGCAAGTCAATTCAGTTTCGAGACCTCTGGAAAGACTTCATATGGATTTGTTTGGTCCAGTGAATGTCAAAAGTATTACAGGAGATTCCTATTGTCTGGTTGTTACTGATGATTATTCCAGATTTTCATGGGTTTCTTTCTTGAAGACGAAAGATGAAACATTTGACAGTTTGATGGGGCTGTTCAGGAAGATAGAGAATTTGTACCAAAGGCGTATCAAGAGAATTCGAAGTGATAATGGTACTGAATTCAAGAACAGCAAGATGGAAGAATTTTGTGATGAAAGAGGTATTTTGCATGAGTTTAGTGCTCCGTACACTCCGCAGCAGAATGGAGTCGCAGAACGCAAAAACCGGACGCTAATCGAGACGGCTAGAACGATGCTCGCAGATTCAAAGTTACCGATTAATTTTTGGGCTGAAGCTGTTTCTGCCGCATGCTATACGCTCAACAGGGTTCTAACTGTCAAGAAGTTCAACAAAACATGCTTTGAGTTAATCAATAACCGCAAACCGAATTTGAAGTATCTAGAACCGTTCGGGTCACCTTGTACGGTTATAGAGCCTTTTGGGAAGTTTGGTTCGAAGTGCATTGAGGGTATATTTGTTGGTTATTCAAATCCATTGCTACGTGTCTTCGTTCCAAGTGAGAAGCGGATTATTGAAGCTGCAAATGTTGAATGTCAAGGTTATACTATGCCGCCGCAGAATCCTGGTGATTCATGGCGTTATCATTATGACAAACTTTGGGATTCGTTTGACATGAGAGAAGAATCAGAGGATGATGAAGATTTCTTTGATGAGTTGGATATTTTGCGTGAATATGAGTCGCAGTTAAGATTCCCAGCTGAGTATTCGTGGAGACCACGGGAAACTTCAAATGATGATGAAGCAGGTCCAAGTAATGCTGGTGAACATGATGATGTCCAACAGAATGAAGTTGCTCAGGATAATCAGTCGGTTCAGAATGATGATCTAGAAGCTGAAAACATGCCAGTATTTGATCATGGTGATTCAGATTCAGATTCTGAGGGGGAGCAAATTCAGATTTCAGGTCAAACAAACCAAGTTGGTGAACAAGATGCAGAGCAGAATGTTACTAATCTGGAGGGAAATGTAGATGTTCCAAGCGAAGTGATGCCGCGAACTTTTTCATATCATCCAGAGGAGTTGATCATAGGAGAATTGCAAGCTGGAGTTCGCACTCGAAATCAGATTGATAAAGGGCTTACATGTTTTTATACAAAAGTTGCTCCTTTGCAAACTGAATTTTCTTTGAGTTGTTTTATCTCGCAGGTTGAGCCAAGAACTTACAAAGAGGCGCTTACTGAAGACTCTTGGGTCAATGCAATGCAGGAGGAACTTAGTCAATTCGAGAAATTGGGAGTGTGGAAGTTAGTTGATTTGCCGGATGGTCAAAGGAAAATTAACACTAAGTGGGTGTTTAAGTGTAAGAGGGACGATAGAGGAGTTGTCATAAGGAACAAAGCTCGACTCGTTGTTCAGGGATTTAGTAAACAGGAGGGAATTGATTTTACCGAAGTCTATGCTCCTGTAGCACGACTAGAGGCTATCAGAATTTTTCTTGCATTTGCGTCTTGGAAGAATTTCAAAGTATATCAGTTGGATGTTAAATCGGCGTTTCTTTACGGGAAGGTTAAAGAGGAGGTTTATGTCGGTCAGCCGCCGGGCTTTACTGACCCAATCCACAAAAACAAGGTCTACTTATTGGACAAAGCGTTGTATGGTCTACATCAGGCACCGAGAGCCTGGTACGAGACTTTGTCTCAACACCTACTCGCTAACAAGTTCATACGTGGAACAGTGGATGCCACTCTCTTCACTAAAGTCGTTGATGGTCATCTTCTGATAGTACAGATTTATGTGGACGATATAATCTTTGGGTCGACGAATGAAAATCTATGCAAAGATTTTGAATCAGTGATGAAGCAGAAGTTTGAAATGTCATCAATGGGGGAAATGAAATTCTTTCTGGGATTACAAGTTGAACAACTTCCTGAGGGAATTTTCATTCATTAATCAAAGTACGTTCATGATATTCTAGAGAAATTTGGGATGTCAAGTTCTACTCCAGCTGCTACCCCACTTGCAACAAATCATGGGATTCACCCAGATCTCACCGGAGACAGGGCTGATGAAACGTTTTATCGATCCATGATAGGTTCTTTAATGTACCTAACTGCTTCACGTCCTGATATTATGTACCCAACGTGCCTCGCAGCAAGATTTCAGTCTAACCCAAGAGCATCACATATGATCATTGTGAAGAGGATATTGCGCTACCTGAAAGGAACTCCTTCATTGGGGTTGTGGTATCCTAGGAAAGGTGATTTTACGCTCGAAGGGTATTCCGATTCGGATTTCGGATGCTGCAAAGTAAATTCAAAATCAACAACTGCAGGATGCCAGTTCTTTGGTCCTAGATTGGTTACCTGGCAGTGTAAGAAACAAACGTCTGTGGCGTTATCTACATGTGAAGCGGAGTATGTTTCTGCTAGCAGTTGCTGCTCTCAGATCTTGTGGATACAGCAACAGATGCGCGACTACGGTTTGCAGTTTCTTAACACACCTCTTTTTGTTGATAATGAGGCTGCAATAAATATAACTAAAAATCCAGTACATCACGCTAAAACAAAACACATAGAAATTCGTCATCACTTTATTCGTGATTGTTTTGAGAAAAAGTTGATACGAATTGAGAAAATCCACACTGACGAACAGAAAGCTGATTTACATACCAAAGCTTTTGATAAAAATCGGTTTAAATATTTGTTAAAACTGAATGGTATGAAGCTTCTGTCGGTGTTGGATGGCATTATTGGCGTTGATGAGGGTACTGTTGCGGATGAAGACGAGAAACAATCTGCAATGGTTTGTCGAATTTTTACTTGTTTTGGTATTTAGGGGGAGTAGATGTTTGTACATAGTTTATTTTCAGAAAATACAAAAACAGTAAAAAATGTAAAAATACAAAAACATGATAAAATCTGAAAAAGAGCTTGTGTATATGGGGAAAATGATAGTACATCAGCTAGACGATTACAGTATGCTAAAGAATTGATATGTTTAAAAGAGTTAAACAATCTTACTGATGATGTGTCGATAGGTTTTCACACATTTAGTAGATTTATTCGGGATATAAACCTAAATTCAAACTTGTGAATTCGTGGGGAACACTACTTGGATATATAGGTAACCCCTGAAATCTCGTTTGAAAGGTCTCTTAATCTGATATACTAGGTCTTTATACTCTATGATGTCTGGGGTATTATTCCGGGACTTCTGCTGAACGGTAGTTCTGACCTAGTCCCTGGCTAATACCTGCTGCAATGCTTGAAACACAGCATTAAACCCTCAGCATGCTGAAACAATAAAATTGATATATGCTGCTGTTGTAAGCAAAAAGATCCTCTAAAGGGGACACTTCTGAAAGTCGAAGCTGATATCTCTCTGCGTATATGGAAGTATCGATCTGAGATCCCTCGGCCCTCGCATACCTAAATTATATACAGATATCATTGTAGTATTCTCACCTGTAAGACTGATTATTGAGATTCTGGATACGGGAGTATATTCAAGAGGTGGGACACATGAATGATCTAAGTTCTTAATTCATCTAAATCGTATCCTGAATAAGTTGAAATTTGTATGAGAATTTAAGATGGATCAGTATATCGACAATCGAGGTAAATTGTTTAAGTCTGAGTATGAAATGTAGCTTAACGGTACTTGTGATTTGTCTGAAAAGCTGATATGATTCCCTGACACGCTCACCAAAAATATGTTTGTAAATAGTTTACTTTGTTTAATTTCTGCAATTTAAGTTTTCTGTTTTTCATTTCTTAGTTTAGAACACTTTGTTAAAATCCAAAAAGATTTTATTTCTGCTTTATTTTAGACAAACCAAAGTGGAGAGTTGATTGTTGGATTCTCAGATGTTTGAAGCAGATGCAGAAGATTCTGGACTAAAGAATGAGGAGAGCTTACTTTGAAGAAGTTTGATTGTTTGATATGACAAAAACAAGTTCATTAATTTGATACTTGTTATTTTCATAAAATGTTTGAAAATGTTGTTTTTAAAATCAGTTTGATTCGTCAAATGATCAACCAAGGTCATTAATTTGGACTTGGTAGATTAATTGAGTAATCAGGGTCATTAACTTGGACCTGAATACTTGAGTGGATTGCTATAGCTGATTGAGTTTGTATTTTATTGTTGAAAAGATAGAATGGTTATGTTTGTTGGTTGAGAAACAGGATTGGACTTCATTATTTCCACGGAAGCTAATTGACAAAGCTTGAACCAGATATCTCAGATTCTAGCATATCGAGAGGGGGAGTCTGTGAAAGGGGGAGTCTGGATCAACAGTCAAAGGGAAGATTGAAGTTTAAAGTTTAAAGATTGAAGATAAAGATTGATGAGAGTTTTTATAATGTTTAAAGATTGTGAAAGACAAAGACTTGAAGCCAAAGACTTCATCAACATCCAAGGGGGAGTCTGTTGGTGCACTAAATGTCTGCTGATTACGTCATTATCAAGTCTTGTGTCTAGGATTGTTTGAATGATCATACATTAGAGTTTAAATTAGGGTTTTTATGTTGTAAAGATGAGATTTCGCTTGAAAGGGTATTGTTATACTTGAAGCGAAATCAACATCACATGATTTCGCTTCAGACTTCCTCAAGCGAAATCAAGTGCCCTATATATAGGTGTGTTGATCATTTGAAGCGTAACAGTTGTCATTGTACGTGTGACGAAGTGCTGACGGATCTGTATCAGAAAACCTTGTACAAGCACTCAAATTAATCAGAAAAGAAAGATTAAAAGGATTAGAGCTGTTATGACTTAGTTTACTTTGATTCCGCCTCTGTAAACTGAGATGAATTGCCTTGACTGACGTTTTAGGGTCATACAACGGTCCAACAGTGTTTCTTATATAGGACTTAGAATTCTCTAGGATCATTACAACAAGGTCTACTAGTGATCACTGATGATTCCCAGGTGTCCCTATGATGCCAAAACCAGTTGCCAAGTCCCTGATTTCGAAAACCACTCATGTAAGACGGTGCAACAGGCTGAACAGGCAACTGTCCATTTTCTGCTGCCAGCGACGGTCTTACGGACCGTAAGAAATAACCCTTGCGGACCGTAAGCACCACTTACGGACCGTAAGCTTTTGGCTTTGCGGTCCGTAACCGACCTTCATCTGAAATGCCCAGTTACCAGTCTTACGGACCGTAGGCCCTTGGCCATGCGGTCCGCATCCGCTTTTAAATTAAAGTCGCCCAGCTCCGCCATCTTACGGACCGTAAGGGTTAGCCTTTGCGGTCCGTAAGCCTTCATCAGAAGACAAAAACTTGTTAACTTTGAGGTCTTGACCATGCAACTTTACAACTTCGAATCTTATGCTATAATCAGTAGGAGGGGACCAGGAACAGACTTTTGCATGCTCTTGAAAGTGTTGCCATGCACTTACACATCCTTGGACACTACTAATGAATGCTTTTGAAGGAATTTGTCGTATGAATCATAGGATTCATTTCTTGTGCCAATTTGAATTATACATTATCAAATAATCGGACTTGAATGTATCAGATGTTTATAATATAAATTTGGGTCTTGGGATTTATAACGAGGTCGTTCAGAGGTATAAATTAACATGTCGACACTTTTAAATCCTGCCATACATCTTTAACTTGATCTGAGTTCATGACGTGTTTGCTTTACGTGACACGTGTCTAAATTTTATTGGACATAAATTTTTGAGGTGTTCCATCCTCACCCCCTTAAAAGAAATCTCGACCTCGAGATTTACTGAAACAAATGAGGGTACTTTTCTTTCATGGTAGACTCTACCTCCCACGTATATTCGGGACCTCTTCGGGCATCCCATTTAACCTTTACGATAGGTACATACTTTCTTCGAAGCTTCTTAACCCGTCGATCCTCAATCGACAAAGGTTTTTCCACAAATTTCAAGCTCTCATCTATGTGTACATCCGTGTGTGGTATGACTAGCGATTCATCAGCTAGACATTTCTTCAGATTGCAGATGTGGAATACGTTGTGAATACCACTGAGCTCTTCAGGCAAGTTTAACTTATAAGGTACTGATCCGACACATTCGATGATTTCGAATGGTCCTATGTACCTCGGGCTTAACTTACCTTTCTTACCAAATCGCATCACCCCCTTCCAGGGTGATACCTTATGCAAAACCTTATCACCAACCTCGAAATTTAGAGGTTTTCGCCTTTCATCAGCATAACTCTTCTGCCTATCCCTGGCAGCTTTCAGGCGGTCACGAATCTGGACAATATTGTCCGTCGTTTCAAGGACTATATCAGGTCCTGATAACTGAGCTTCTCCTACTTCTGCCCAACAAATAGGTGTTCTGCACTTCCTACCATACAATGCCTCAAAAGGCGCAGCCTTAATGCTCGTATGATAGCTATTGTTATAAGAGAACTCGATCAATGGCAGGTGGTTATCCCAACTACCACCTAAGTCAAACACACATGCACGAAGCATGTCTTCCAATGTTTGGATCGTACGCTCACTCTGTCCGTCCGTCTGAGGATGGTAAGCCGTACTGAAATTTAAGTGCGTGCCCAAAGATTGTTGGAAACTTTTCCAAAAATGTGATGTGTATCTGGTATCTTTGCCAGAGATAATTGACACTGGTACGCCATGCAGAGATACAATCTTATCTACGTACAATTAGGCTAACATATTGGATCTATAAGTCTCCTTAATGGGTAGGAAATGTGCTGACTTAGTCAGTCTATCTACTATCACCCATATAGTATCATTTCCTTTCTTTGTTTTTGGCAACTTGGTGATGAAATCCATCGTCACCATCTCCCATTTCCATGTGGGAAGTTCAGGCTGTTGTAGCAAACCTGACGGCTTCTGATGTTCAGCTTTGACTTGTGCGCACGTCAAACATTTGGCTACATAGGTAGCTATAGACTTCTTCAAGCCTATCCACCAAAATTTGCCTTCAGGTCCTGGTACATCTTGTCAGCTCCAGGATGAACGGAGTATTTAGAACTGTGGGCTTCCTGGAGGATAACATCCGGAAGTCCACCATAAACTGGAACCCAAATTCGTCCATTAAATCTCAGTATTCCGTCCTTGCCATAGGATAACTGCTCTTCAGTTACTCCTAGCTTTTCAGCAGTATAGTTAGCTTCTAATGTTGGTACATGCGTCTGTCGACTTCGTCTTGTATTGAGTCTTGTTTGTACTTAGACAGATTAGGGCACGTAATACGAGGGATATGTCAAATATAGGGTGTGTGACAAGTTCAAACGAAATTAGATGTTGTAATTTCGTTTGAGAAGTGTCATGACATATTCAAACGAAATTGCTAATTTCGTTTGAACAGTGATCTCGTTTGAGGCAGTCTCAAACGAAATTACTCACCCTATAAATACCTCATGTGTCATTTCATTTGTAACGGTTCCGGTCAGTGTAACGAAGTGCTGCCGAAGTGTCCACAAGCTTGTATTTGATCTGAAATCAATATATGGACAGTTTAAAGAGTGAATCTAGCTGAATTGAACTTGATACGTTTGTTTCCGCCACTCGTATTGAGATAAACTCTTCTGATCGACTCGTTCGGGTCTGAAAACGATCCTACAAGTGGTATCAGAGCTCAGGAGGAAGAGTTCATACCAATTCAGTTGCAAAATCTGTTTTTCTACACCTTCTTTCAAAATTAAACAAATTTTCACGGTTAAAAAAGGCTGATTTTCACATATCATGTGCGTAATGTTGTTTTAACAAACCCTAGAGAGTTTCAGACCTATATTCAACCATTTATTTGATCAATTTGACAAAAATTGGATCGAAAAGATGATGTCATCATGATTTCGTTTGAACTTACTAGCTGATTTCGTTTGAGATTGATCATTGGGACTGATTTCGTTTGAAGTTGCTTGCTTATTTCGTTTGAAAGTGCACAAATTGTCTGATTTCGTTTGAAGACACCTGTTAATTCCGTTTGAAAATGATATCTCATTTGAAAGGTTGGATAATCTCGTTTGAAATCTGCAATTTCGTTTCAAGAGGGTTATTCCGTTTGAAATTTTCAAACAAAATAAGGAATTTTATTTGAGGAAAGCTATTTCGTTAGAAGAGGGATCTTGTTTGTCTTTGGTATTCCATTTGAAACAGTCTGTTTGTTAATTTTTGAAAAACGAAACATGGAGAACGAGTTTTATAACGCTTTTACTAGTCCGATGACTGTAGCTCAGAATACGATGCTTGAAAATGAAACGGGAACTATGCAGAAACCACCAAAGCTTATGGACATTGATGATCTTAGTGGATGGTCTGAACGTTTTGGTAACTGGGTGGAAGCTTATCACCTAGATGCATGGGAACATACGGAAGTTCAATATGTAAGACCAGTCGGGAACAATCAGGTGAAAATACCAATTAGGGAATTAAGTGATGTGGAGAAAAAGAAATATAAAGATGAGAAATTGATGATTAGTCTGTTACAACAAGCGATTAAAGAAGATATATTGATCTTACTTCAACACAATGGAAGTGCATATTCGATTTGGAAAGAATTAGAAGCAAAGTCCCTTGGTAGTGAAGATATGCTCAGGAACAAAATGTCACTGATGAAGAAAGAATTTGATCTATTCCGTGGTTTGAGAACGGAAAGCACCAAGCAGATTATTGAAAGATATTGTAACTTGGAAAAAACATGACAAGATTGAGAAGCTGGCTGATGCGTTGCCACATGATGTTTGGGGAACGTTTCTGATGATGTTGAGGAATAATCGAAAAGAATACAGTGAGCTAACACTGGGTGGGTTCATCAAACATCTTGAAGCTCAAGAGATGGAGCAAAGAAAGATCGCTAGAATGAAGAATTATGATGGAGAACAAGACATCGGATTGTGTTTCAAAGGTGGTGTTAGTGAAAAGACAAATCTTTCTCCAAAAGTTGGAACTGCTTTCAATGTAAAAGGTTCTTCAGAGAATTCATCTCAGGGATCAAGCAGCAAAACTGGATTCACTTCATTTCCAACATTTGATCCACACTTTTCTACAACAAAAAGTGGCAAAGTTCTTCAATGCAACATTGCTTTGAACCTTGAAAATGATCAGAATTATACCGAGGAAGTTGCTAAAAGCCACATGTCTTTGTTGGTAACTGTGCTTGAATCCTATGGAGGTTTAGTTGTTAGGAGGATCGGAAATCCAATGCTAACAAAAGAGGATTACGATCAAATTGATGCTGAGGAGATGGAATTGATGGATATAAAATGGTGTATGGCTAGTGTGTTGAGACGAGCTGAAAAGTTTAAACAAATTACAGGCAGAGATGATTTTCACGATGCAAATGTTTCAACTTTAGGATTTGATAAGTCTAAAGTTACTTGTTTTCGTTGCAGGGAAAAAGGACATTTCAAAAGGGAGTGTACCAATCGTGAAGCAAATGGAGCTCAAAATCCCTTTGGAAACAATGACTACTATCGAAAAACGATATATCATCAAGTTGCTCAACAGCCACATCAACAACAACAACCACAAACAGCTCATGGAAGAAAAGAAATTGAAGATTCAAAAAGAGCATGTTTGGGAAATCAAGAAAATTTCGGCTGGGACAAATATATTTCAGCCGACAACAAAGCATGCCTAATCAATCAAGATGATGAAAAGTTACCTGAAGGATTTAGCTGGGAAAATTTTAACTGAGATGATTATGATCCGAACAAATCTACAAATCATAAAGGATTTGTTGCTCAGGTTATTAATGATTACACTGATGAATATTGGGCAGAAAAGTACAGAAAAATTAAGGAGGATGAAGAAGAGAAATGGAAAAGATATGCAGAAGAAGAAGAAGAAGAAGAAGAAGAAGAAAAGAGACAAGCTGAAGCAGAGAAAAAGAAAAGAGCTGAAGAAGTTCAAGTGAGAGAAGTCAAAGAAGTTCCAGAATTTGAAATCAAAACAGATGCTGATGCAGTCAAAGTTCCAGAGAAGTGTATGAATTGTGAATCTCTGATAAAGCAAAACAATGAACTGCTACACAACATCAAAAGGCTGAAAGAATCCTACGATGTTTTGAACAGAGAGATGAATAAGTATCGTGAGTCGAACAGTGAACAGGCTGTAGCAATGAATACACTCAAAGGGGCATACATGAGGCAGCTTGACAATGTCATTTATTACACAGAAAAATGTGCTGAACTTGAGAAAAAATTGGAAACTCAGAAAATTGAAACAAATAGAGTAAATGAATTGTTGAAAAGTTACTCATGTTCTACTTTTATTGTTGACAGGATTTACCCCATTGTGGAAGGAATGAAGACGTTTGAAGAAGAAAAAACTTCGGAAGAGAAGAAGTCCGAAACAAAAGAAGATGATGAAGTGAAGATTTCTGGTAAGAAACCAAGTGTTGTCTATAACAAATGTCCACCCCCGGTCGAAAATGGATATTCTCCTCGAAATCCTAATTCTGAAAGAGTCGAAAAGGCAACAAATTTACAGTGGGAGTCTGAGTCGTCAGATAACTTGCCAGAAAATATTGATGTCACGTTCACGTCGTCTGACACTGATCATGAGTCCGAGTTAATAAAGAAAGTGGTCGATCAGGTGTTAGATAAGGATGAAACGGAGGAGTCCAAACCAGAGTCAAAGTCTGAGTCCAAACCGTCAAAATCAACAATCAAAAAGGACAAACGGGTTTATAATAAAGAATTTTTGTTATGGAAATCTAATTTGAATGACGAACCTATCAAAGTAGCATATACTTTGAAAGATTCTGACAAATTATATTCTGATGAGATTTTTCCAATAAGAGGTGTTAAACCAGCAATGATTAAAAAGGTTTTCAAACTGACAGAAATTAATATTTCTGAAATAAAGGATGCAAATCTTTCTGAAAAACCTAAACTTTACACCTCAAGAGTTCAACAACGTTTAAACAAGAAAAAAGGTTACAGTTCTGGTTCGGGTTTTCAAAAGAAACCAAACCATAACGGTAATTTCAAAAAGAATGGACTAGGTTTTATACCACCGAAAAATTATAAAAATGAGAAAACTTATAAACCAAAAACTGTTTTTGTTTCAGGAACAAGTGCTGAGAAAGAACAAAAGAGTTCATTCTGGAAGGAGACGAACAAAGAATTCCTTGCAAAAAGCAAGAAGAAATGAAGAAAAGCGTTGCTCAAAAGAAGATAGAGACAAGAACCTGTTTTCAATGTAAAACAGCTGGTCATATTGCCAGAAATTGTCCAAAGACAATTCAAACAAAACAGGGAGTCTCTGATAAACTGAAAGAAAAGATTGTTGATGAAACTGAACTTCCAACCAGAAAATTTAATGGTTTTGAAAATTCAATATTTGAGGTTGGAGAGTGTTCAAAAAATGTTCTAAAAAGAAAAGAAACATTAAAAAATCAAAAGTGGGTGGTTAAGGGTTCAGGGAATAGTTCTGGTGATGAATCTGATTCCACAAAATCAGAGGAATCAAAAGTTGATTTATAATTGGAAACATCAGTACCTCCAATGGATGATGTCAATTTTCCACCATTGAGGGCTGAAAATTTTAAGCAGAAAATTGGAAAAGTTGAAATTTCAAATCAATTCTTTCCTGAAAAGAAAGAATTTAATGTTGAAAAGGTTTTTAACCCCACAGTGAAAAACATTTTTGGTAACATGATTGATGGGAAAGTCAAGGGGGTTAAAGAATTTTATGAGAAGAAAATGGCAGGTAGGCAACCGAGTGTTAACAACTCGGAATCTCCCAAGGTCTGTCAGGCTTGGGAGAATTTCTCTAACTGAAAAAACCTGACTTGCCAGAGCTCCCAAGTTGGTAATTGAGGAGCATGAATCGGCATCATTCTTATATTGTGTTTGAAATTTGAAAATTGGTCACTAGTATAACTTGCCGGAACTCCCAAGTTGGTAAGTGAGAAGTAGGAATCGGCATCTTGAGAATTAAATCTACATATGGTAACTTACAAGTGGTATTGGTTGGTATGCCATGTGGTTGAAAAAGGTTTTTACCTGAAAGTGGTAAATCAAGGACATTAAGTTGTACTTGCATTTTCCTACAAGTGGTTGAAAGACAATGTGATGAACCAAACCCCTAATCTACAAGAGGTTTTTATAAAATCAACAAAACTTATTTTTCGAAAAAACCATTTGATTAAAACAAACTTGAGTGTTTTGAAATCAATGGGAAAATAGTTTGTTGTGAGGGGGAGTTCTGATTGTTTATGCCAAGTGAATGGTGATTTGAGGTGATTCGATATCAGTTGTCAAGTTGGTTATACAGTTTGTTTTCAAATTTTTTTTAAATGTGTTTGTATTTTAGGGGGAGCAAGAATTTTAGAAAATCCAAAAACATTTGAAAATTTTGAAAAAGTTAAAAATATGATAAAATGAAAAATGAGTGTTGTTGTAAAAAGAGGAAATGATAGTACATCAGTGGACTGTCACGACATGCTAAAGAAATAGAATGATAAAATGTGATAAACGGTTTCACTAAAGATGTGACGGTAGGCTCAGCTAGACTAGTAGATTTGCGATAACGATACAAACTTAAATGAAAAAGCCTAGTTCTAGTGGGAAACATGGTCAAAAGCATAGTACTTAGTTTTGTCCTTCTTGATTGTGTGCCTACTCAGTAATCGCTGATTGTCGAAAGACATAAAACTGGTTAAGTTTGTGAACTTTCACAACTTTGCTGAAAAGTCGCTGTGATTGTGTATTTCATTTTGCAAAGATTTAAACTTGTTTGATTTCTTTATTTTGTTTAAGCATTGGACATCCTCTGCGTATACGTGAGTATCGACCTGGATGTTATTGCCTAAACGTTCTACTTTATTTTCTTTGGTGTTTCGTTTAAGCTTTGGATCACCTCTGCGTATACGGAAGTATCGACCTGGTGGTTAAAGCCTAAACAACTTCAACTTGTTTTATTTTTCTTATTTTGTTTAAACATTGGACTTTCTCTGTGTATCGAAAGATCGACCTGATTGTTAATGTTTAAACATTCTGAGTTGTTTTCACACAAATCACAGTTGATAAAAGTTTAAAGGCATTACTTGAGTCAGTGTATTGCATGATGAGGGGATATGCTGAGATCGTGGGGGTCCATAAGAACTTAGTACAAAATTAATATACCTTAACGTATCAATAAGCATTTCGAAAGTTTTTAGATTGAGTTTAAGTGGACAACAATATCGTCAATCTTCGTGAATCGTTTAGAACTGAAAATGTTTAAAGCTTAACGGTGTTGATGGTTTGTCTCAAAAACTGATATGATCCTCTTACACAATCTCACAAAAATAGTGTCTGTAAATATTTCTTTACTGCATTTCATTTACATTAAAAATTTCAAAGAGATTTTCAGTGTGTTTTAGCATAAACTTTTGAAAAATACAAAAAGATTTTCGACAACTGATGTTGGAGAGCTGATTTTCAAAATTCCAAGTGCTAAACATGATGAACAGAAGGTTTGGGAATTTGATTCGAAATGTGAGAGTGTGATTTGAAAAAGAAAAATGATATTCCTGCAAATGATCATCAGAAATTTTAATAAGATACATCATTCTGATAATAAACTGCAAATGATATAAGTTTATCAAAATTTTAAATTTGGGAAACTTATTTTTGGGTAGGATTTGTGCAGGAGTCAGGAATTGGTCTTGATTAATGAATTTTAGACTGCGATCCCAGCTTAGCGAAAGGGGGAGTCTGATGACATCAAGAGGGAGTCTGAAGATAGTAGAGTCAGATTCAGATCCTGAAGATTATGAGAAAGAGAAAGAGATTGATTGAGGATGCTTACAATGGAGAATTTTAAAGAAAGTTTGCAGACTGATAAAGACTGAAGGTTTGACAACCTAAGACTCGACACTGAAGACTCGTCAACATTCGAGGGGGAGTATGTTGGTACATGCGTCTGTCGACTTCCTCTTGTATCGAGTCTTGTTTGTACTTAGACAGATTAGGGCACGTAATACGAGGGATATGTCAAATATAGGGTGTGTGACAAGTTCAAATGAAATTGCTAATTTCGTTTGAACAGTGATCTCGTTTGAGGCAGTCTCAAACGAAATTACTCACCCTATAAATACCTCATGTGTCATTTCATTTGTAACGGTTCCGGTCAATGTAACGAAGTGCTTCCGAAGTGTCCACAAGCTTGTATTTGATATGAAATCAATATACGGACAGTTTAAAGAGTGAATCTAGCTGAATTGAACTTGATACGTTTGTTTCCGCCACTCGTATTGAGATAAACTCTTCTGATCGACTCGTTCGGGTGTGAAAACGATCCTACATCTAATACAGCTTCCTTCTGCACTGCTAACAACCTTTCATTCAGACTATTCTTTAATTCAATGCTCTTGGCATTGATTCTTATGGGCTTCACCCTTTCCTTTCTTCTTAAGGCATCGGCAACTACATTTGCCTTGCCAGGATGGTATCTTATCTCACAGTCATAATCATTCAAAGTTTCCATCCATCGTCGTTGTCTCATGTTCAAGTCCTTCTGATTGAACAAATGTTGAAGGCTCTTGTGATCGGAATAGATCACACACTTGGTTCCATACAAATGATGCCTCCACAGTTTTAGTGCAAATACAACAGCACCCAGCTCCAAGTCATGGGTGGTGTAATTCTTCTCGTGCACCTTTAACTGTCGTGAAGCATAGGCAATGACCTTGCCTTTCTGCATAAGCACACATCCCATACCGGTGTGTGATGCATCACAATATACTACAAATTCATCAATTCCATCAGGCAACGTCAATACTGGAGCGTTGCTCAACTTCTGCTTCAAAATATCGAAAGATTCTTGCTGCTTAGGCCCCCAGTCAAACTTGCTATTCTTGCGCGTGAGTAAAGTCAGGGGTGCTGCAATTCTTGAGAAGTTTTTAATAAATCGCCTGTAGTATCCTGCTAAACCTAGAAAGCTACGAATCTCAGTGGGCGTCTTTGGCTCTTGCCAATTCATGACAGCTTCCACCTTAGCGGGATCCACTTGGATACCACGCTCACTAACCACATGTCCAAAAAATTGGACTTCTCGTAGCCAAAATTCACACTTCGAAAATTTGGCGTAGAGTTTCTCATGATGTAGAAGTTTAAGAATACAGCGAAGATGTTTCTCATGGTCAGCTTGGTTCTTTGAGTAAATGAGGATGTCGTCAATGAAGACGATGACAAATTTATCCAAGTAAGGCTTGCAGACGCGATTCATGAGGTCCATGAATGCCGTTGGTGCATTGGTAAGCCCAAAGGGCATCACTAGGAACTCGTAGTGACCATAACGAGTCCTAAATGCAGTCTTGTGCACATCTTCATCTCTAACTTTCAGTTGATGATAGCCTGACCTTAAGTCGATCTTAGAGAAGTAACTCGCTCCTTGCAACTGATCGAACAGATCGTCGATCCTGGGTAATGGATACCTATTCTTGATAGTGACCTTATTAAGCTCATGATAATCGATGCATAGACGTATCGATCCATCCTTCTTTTTCATAAACAGGATTGGCGCTCCCCATGGAGACGAACTAGGGCGTATAAAACCTTTGGCTAGCAAATCATCTAGTTGTGTCCTTAATTCCTTCATTTCTGTTGGTGCCAACCTATAAGGCACTCTTGCGACAGGCGCTGCTCCAGGGATGATGTCGATTCTGAATTCTACTTGTCTATCCGGTGGTAAACCAGGTAGTTCTTCAGGGAAAACTTCCGGGTATTCAGAAATGACAGGGATGTCTTCAATCATAGGCTTCAGCTCATCAATAGTCACTTGTGCCATGTAAATGACATAACCCTTCTTCAAGCATCTAGATGCCTTAGCATAGACACTTGCTCAGGCAATCCATACTGGGTGTCTCCTTGAATGGTGAGTGACTCACCAGACGGAGTCTCGATCACCACTTGCTTCTTGTTGCAAACGATCTGGGCCTGGTTATGAGATAACCAGTCCATGCCTAAAACGATGTCGAAACCGGCTAACTTCAAAGGAAGTAAGGACAAAGGAAAAGAGTGGTTCCTAATGGATATGAAACATCCATCTAACACTGTTGAGGCAGTTTCTAAGGTACCATCAGCTAATTCCACCTCATATTTCACACTTAGGGTTTTAACAGGTAAATTCAGTAACTTACAAAACTTATTATCTACAAATGATTTATCAGCTCCTGAATCAAATAGCACTCTCGCATAAACATCATTTATGAGGAAGGTACCCGTGATCACATTGTCGTCCTGAACAGCTTCCTTTGCATCCATTCGGAAAACCCTGGCATTAGTCTTTTTCCCATCCTTAGTTTTCTTGGCGATCTTTGGGCAATTGGACTTGATGTGTCCTCTTTCACCGTAGTTGTAGCACGTAGCATCCTTGATTTTCTTACAGTCTAAGGTCTTGTGCTCTGAAGACTTGCAAATCCCACAAGCTCTTGGCTGTGACTGGGACTTTGACTCGAATCTGCACTTCCCAAAATGGTGCTTCTTACAAACCTTACACTTGGGTTTATCACTCGTCTGTTGACCGTCTTTCCTAGATCCAGAACCCTTTTTGTGATCATGGTTTCCCTTATGTCTCTTGTCTGAACGTCGTGAGTTGTCATCCTCACGCTTTGTTGGACCGTTCTACGACCTTAAAACGTCAGTTAAGGCAGTTCATCTTTGAGTACGAAGGCGGAATCAACGTAAACAAAGTCATAACAGCTAGTTTCCTTTTAATCTTTCTTTTCTGATTGATATTTGTGCTTTTACAATGTTTTCTGATACAAATCCGGCAGCACTTCGTTTCACGTACAATGACCATAAATCCTACACAAATGAACCACACAACCCTATATATAGTATGTTGATTTCGCTTGAGTCAGTTCAAGCTAAATCATGATTTCGCTTGAACCTGTTCAAGCTAAATCTCTGTTGTTGATTTCGCTTGAACCAGTTCAAGCTAAATCTGATTTAGCTTGAATCACACAAGAACACTTTCAAGCGAAATCTACAAGATAAACATGTAAAAACCCTAATTAAGACCCTGTTGTGTGTACATTCAACCTATCTAGACACAAGACTTGATTATGACGTAATCAGCAGACATTTAGTGCACCAACAGACTCCCCCTTGGATGTTGATGAAGTCTTTGGCTTCAAGTCTTTGTCTTAATCATTCTTCAAACATTGTAAACACTCTCTTCAATCTTTATCTTCAAACTTTAAAACTTCAGTCTTCCCTTTGACCGTTGATCCAGACTCCCCCTTTCACAGACTCCCCCTCTCGATATGCTAGAATCTGAGATATCTGGTTCAAGCTTTGACAATTAGCTTCCGTTGGGAATAAAGAAGTCCAAACCTGTTACTCAACCAATAAACATTACAATTCTATCTTTTCAACAATAACTCATAAAATCAATCAGTTTTAACAATCCACTCAAGTATTTAGGTCCAAGTTAATGACCCTGATCACTTGATTAATCTACCAAGTCCAAATTAATGACCTTGGTTGATCTTTTGACGAATCAATACTGATTTTAAAAACATTTTTCAACCAGTTTACACATTTCTGAAAATAACAAGTATCAAATTAATGAACTTGTTTTTGACTTTTCAAACAATTCAAACTTCATCAAAGTAAGCTCTCCTCATTCTTCAGTCCAGAATCTCCTGCATCTGCTTCAAACATCTGAGAATCCAACAATCAACTCTCCACTTTGGTTTGTCGGAAAATAAAGCAGAAATAAAATCTTTTTGAATTTAATCAAAGAGTTCTAAACTAAGAAATGAAATTCAGAAAACTTAAATTGCAGAAAGTAAACAAAGTAAACTATTTACAAACATATTTTTGACGAGCATGTCAGGGAATCATATCAGCTTTTCAGACAAATTACAAGTACCGTTAAGCTTCATTTCATACTCAGACTTAAACAATTCACCTCGATTGTCGATATACTGATCCATCTTAAATTCCCACACAAATTTCAATTTACTCAGGATACGAATTAGATGAATTAAGAACTTAGATCATTCATGTGTCCCACCTCTTGAATATACTCCCGTATCCAGAATCCCAATAATCAGTCTTACAGGTGAGTATACTACAATGATATCTGTATATAAATTAGGTATGCGAGGGCCGAGGGATCTCAGGTCGATACTTCCGTATACGCAGAGAGATATCAGCTTCGACTTTACGGTATGTCCCCTTTAGAGGATCTTTTTGCTTACAACAGCAGCGACTATCAATTTTATTGTTTCATCGGCATGCTGAGGGTTTAATGCTATGTTTCAAGCATTGCAGAAAGTATTATTCGAGGACTAGGTCAGAACCACCGTTCAGCAGAAGTCCCGGAATAATACCCCAGACATCATGAGTATAAAGACCTAGTATATCAGATTATGAGACCTTTCAAACGAGATTTCAGGGGTTACCTATATATCCAAGTAGTGTTCCCCACGAATTCACAAGTTTGAAATTTAGGTTTATATCCCGAATAAATCTACTAAATGTGCGAAAACCTATCGACACATCATCAGTGAGACTGTTTAACTCATTTATACTTTACAAATCTTTAGCATACTGTAATCGTCTAGCCAATGTACTATCATTTTCCCTATATACACAAGCTCTTTTTCAGATTTTATCATGTTTTTGTATTTTTGCATTTTTTACTGTTTTTGTATTTTCTGAAAATAAACTATATACAAATATCTACTCCCCCTAAATACCAAAACAAGTAAAAAATCGACAAACCATTGCAGATTGTTTCTCGTCTTCATCCGCAACAGTACTTTCATCAACGCCCACAATTCCATCCGACACCGAGAGAAGCTTCATACCATTCAGTTTTAACAAATATTTAAACCGATTTTTATCAAAAGCTTTGGTATGTAAATCAGCTTTCTGTTCGTCAGTGTGGATTTTCTCAATTCGTATCAACTTTTTCTCAAAACAATCACGAATAAAGTGATGACGAATTTCGATATGTTTTGTTTTAGCGTGATGTACTGGATTCTTTGTTATATTTATTGCGGCCTCATTATCAACAAAAAGAGGTGTGTTAAGAAACTGCAAACCGTAGTCGCGCATCTGTTGCTGTATCCACAAGATCTGAGAGCAGCAACTGCTAGCAGATACATACTCCGCTTCACATGTAGATAACGCCACATACGTTTGTTTCTTACACTGCCAGGTAACCAATCTAGGACCAAAGAACTGGCATCCTGCAGTTGTTGATTTTGAATTGACTTTGCAGCATCCGAAATCCGAATCGGAATACCCTTCGAGCGTAAAATCACCTTTCCTAGGATACCACAACCCCAATGAAGGAGTTCCTTTCAGGTAGTGTCACACCCCGACCACGTAGAACATACAAAACGTGGCGGAAACGTCGGGGAGTGTTGTAACAGAATTAATTGTTTCAAATCCATGGCAATTGAAGTTTCGTTTTATTGATTAAAAGTGTTACAATGTCTTAACAAACAAGGAAATACAACATAATTAACTAGTCTTGCATCTTTTATTGTCACTAAAGCCCAAGTCTGCCTATGTGTATCTTGATCATCTTATGCAACAACTCCTGAAAAACACATGTGAAAATAGGTACGTCAGCATAAAAATGCCTGTGAGATACATAGGTTTTGTGAAAATAAGTTTCATGACTTATGTTTGAGAAAATGTTTAGTCATGAACCTTGTAATTTGCTTTGTCTTGTAAATCATTTGAAAAACAATGAGTTCAGATGATATGTATAAATAAGTGAATAATGTATGGTTAAATGAATAACCATGTAAACTGAGTTTGTATAAGATAAGTTTCTTGTAAAACAATGTATTGTGAAAAGTATGTTATTTGTATGAAATGTTATATGTATCAAACTGAAATGATTCAAATAACGCTACGATATATGTCATACCATACAAACACTTATATATAGGAAGTACCAGCGGCGTATCCACCATGCTTGTATCATATTACACACGCATCGTTACTTAATCACTTAATCAAACCAAACCATCAAGATGTAAAATGTTCATGTCAAATGTAAATCATGTAATATGTATCCAAAATGTAATCATGTGATGAATAACCAATGTACTAAGTACGCGACCATAGACATACGTAGCATGCGACCTGTACCACGTATACAACAATAGACATACGTAGCATATAATGTAATGTAAAACGATGTACTAAGTAATGCACACAATAGGCACACCTAGCATGAAATGTAATGAAATCATGTACTATAATGTACTAACGAACATAGCAGGTATATGATGTGAAAACAGGAAAGCATGAAAGTAACAAGTAGGCACATGTGTTTCACCCCAAAACAGTTTGGAAAACAGTAAAAGAGGGGTCTATGTACTCACTTGAGATTGCTCAGAAGTCCTTGAGTAACAACCAAACAATGCTAGAGATCGCGGATATCAAACGGCACCTAATATAGGTAACTATATTAATGAATCGGACCTAAATCGGAAGATCTGATAGAATGAGGGTTCGTAAACCAAACGAGTATTGAGACTCGTGTCATATGGTTTAACAAAGCCTACATACTAAATGAAACCTTAATCTAATAGCCTACGACCCAATACGATCCGTTTAGGAAGCTTATGCTACTTTAACGCGTCGTTCGCGTGAAACGCGTTCGGATCGCCTAACTAGTCCTATGACAAGTGTTATATGCCTAAACATGTTACATAATCAGTTATGTGACAAAAGTTTAGGTTACATATGCTTAATTACCAATTATACATGAAAAGGGTATTCTGGTAATTTACCTAAGGCATATAAACTACCTATCATACAACTACTCAAACGATGTGACCACAGGGTATAACCTCGGAAGGTTATTCCCTACCTACTATGGTCACCTAATGTATTTGGTCGGATCCTAATGATCGACCAAATGGGTCGGGTTCGAAGGTATAGGCGATTTATTAGATCGCCTACCCTACGACCCTAGACAACGTGGTAATCAGTGGGCATAGTCCCAAGGGACTATGACCAACGTGATTACACTCACGTTGCGAAGTTCAAACGAACTTCGCATTGACCATTACTGGTCAACGCTGAGTTTGACTTTCGGACTCGAAAAGCAATAAAATAAGGAAAAGAACGAAAGAATACTTACGAAGGGTCCCCGAATGCTAACTTCGATTCAAAAATCTCAGGTATGAAACAATAGTTTCAACTTAGAGTTTCTCAAATCAAAGTTCTTGTAAGAAATGAGGTTGGGGTAATGGGGTATTTATAGTAATACCCGAACCGTTAGGATCGTTTCATGGAAAACGTGCCTTAATCCCACCCGTACAAGTGTCGGGAAGTTGTGGTGGCTCAATATGGTCCTTATCATCTGACTAGGCAATGGAGAACATGTGGTGGTGGATCAAACATGTGCAAACAGGCTGTTTAAAAACTCTGCATCTGGTCAGAAGACCCCATACGCACCGTAGGGTATAAATACCATACGCATCGTATGGTGCAAGTTTGGCAGAATTACAGTTTTGGTCCCTGTTATGCAATAAGGTCATTTTTGACACGTTTAAGGCCCGTTAACCCCATTTCAAAGCTCTAAAATGAAGTTAAAGTATAGGGAACTTAAAATGTGTTCAAAAATATCTCGGATGTCGGTTCATTTAGCCGTACGAACGCGATGTTCGCTTAATTACGACGGAATGCGCACAAGCGCGAAAAATGATCCAAATGACGAAACGAATGGATTTTTCTTATGCCGAACACTAAAATACAATATTTTAGTGCTTACATAAATTTTTGGAAGTCCGGATGTATTCAGAACGTAAGTTATGCGCAAAAATGCAAACTTGTGCACTTTTTGACACTTTTAGTCCCTGAATGACACAAAAGTTTATTTTAGCACACCGAACCCCTCAAAGCCTATTTCTAAGCTATATAAAGGATATTTAAGGTGTGTTTAACTTATAGTCATGTTCCGGAATGTCTGTTACAGTTCAAATTGGCATACTTTCGCAGTTTGTCAACTTTAGTCCCTGTAAGCGAATAAACTTTGATTTCACCACACCAAACCTTCCAAAACTTATATCTAAGTTATGTAAAGGTTATTTAAGGTATGTTAAGCCTATTTCACTATTCCGGAATGTTCGTTGGATTAAACTGGTTATATCTACACATCGGTGCGCGTATAACCTTCCAGAAAGCGATTTAGAGGTTGGAATTGAACAAAAATTGATATGTGCAAATGATACACATATTTTTACAAATCCCAAGTATGAAATATAATATTTCATTGGTTTGGAATTTGTTTGATGGTCCTGGAGGCACAGGTGTTACAGTCTCCCCTACTTTAGGAAATTTCGTCCCGAAATTTATTCGTAGGAGTCTATTTGTGACTTTGTGTTAAATAACCATCAAAGATGAACAAGACATAATCCTGTAATTTCTCTTTAATGAACATTTTCCAGAAATGAAAAATGAACGGAGTTATTTTCAACAGGCATTATTCAGAAACAAAAATGAACAGATTATGTCATTTTCCACAACATCTTCAGAAACAAAAATGAACAGAATGAGTCATTTTTCCACAACATCTTCAGAAAAAAAATGAACAGAATGAGTCATTTTTCCACAACATCTTCAGAAACAAAAATGAACAGAATAAGTCATTTTTCACCATTTCTTCAGAAACAAAAATGAACAGAATGAGTCATTTTTCACTATTTCTTCAGAAACAAAAATGAACAGAATGAGTCATTTTTCACCATTTCTTCAGAAACAAAAAATGAACAGAATGAGTCAGTTTTCACCATTTCTTCAGAAACAAAAATGAAAAGAATGAGTCATTTTTCACCATTTCTTCAGAAACAAAAATGAACAGAATGAGTCATTTTTCACTATTTCTTCAGAAACAAAAATGAACAGAATGAGTCATTTTTCACCATTTCTTCAGAAACAAAAATGAACAGAATAAGTCATTTTTCACCATTTCTTCAGAAACAAAAATGAACAGAATGAGTCATTTTTCACTATTTCTTCAGAAACAAAAATGAACAGAATGAGTCATTTTTCACCATTTCTTCAGAAACAAAAATGAACAGAATGAGTCATTTTTCACCATTTCTTCAGAAACAAAAATGAATTTTTCACCATTTCTTCAGAAACAACAATGAACATGGTTAACTTCAGATACACGACAGAACTTGCTGTGGTTTCTGTGCACTGAATTTCATAATTATGTATGCATCCATAATTACGCAATTCCTTGCATAGTCCGCACAATTTGCTTGTAATGTGGAGGGGAGGAAAATCAAACCTGTGATGAGCGTGACTAGACTACCATAGGGTCCTTTTAATTAGATCTACAAATGATCCTTTTAATTAGGCCACCAAGGAGTCCTTTCAGCTATATCATCACATGATATTCCTAACCAGATTTTTGGATCAATCTGATTACCTAGACCACTCAGGGGTCTAATTATGGAATGGTGCAATATAATCCAAGGGTCTTTACTATTACGTACAAGCCCATTGAGGATTTAATATAGTACCTTTGGATATCCTACTATGAATCCCTTATATGATGATATGGAAGATTCTACGAGGATTTGGATAACAAAAACTTGGATTACTCAAAAACATAAAAGGAAACACATAAGCACATAATCACATAGTTGTTTAACTTGGTTATTGATTTGTTATCTTTGGACGCGGATACTTAAAGTACACCAGGAATCCAATTCGTGGATTTCATTTGGCACTTTAATCATTTCAAGAATACATTCATGAAGATAGGATGATCTACCAAAAATTCGATTTTCGTTTTCAGGAAAACGCAATATTCGAATTAAGGTACACAATAATTTAGGACATACGAAAATACCTTTGGGTACCCTATTAAGAATTTATAGTGGTACTTGGGGTATTCGTACAGAGTTATAACTTGCACTTTGCACTTCGTCTCTTTGCAAGAGACGGGTACTTAGGATCTTTGTGTAAAACGCCAGAGATTGTAAAATGGGAAAATTTTGGGGGTAGTTTGCTTTTCAAGGAATACGATTCCTTGATTGTCGGTATTATAGGGGATATGTTGTTTATACATACAATCACTTAAATACATTGCAATGTAAATAAAAAGATTTATTTATTAACAATGATAACAACTGTTTCATGGACCTTGACAACAAAAGAAAATAATACATAAGACATGATTATTTCTAAACGGTGTTGTCTTCTAGTCGATCAGATGCTCATCTCTGTGCTGGATTAGCATTTGCAAGCTTTGGGCAATTTCTTCGGAAATGTCCCATCTCGCCACACTTGTAGTAAGAACCTGGTGGAAAACGAGCTTGAGCAGGATTATTGTCAGCTCGATTTGGTGCAACAGCTACTACGCACACTTTTGCTGTATGACCTTTAAGTCCACAAAGTTGGCATTCGCGGCACCTCACATTAGCATGATGATGGAGGCCACATTGGTTGCACAAAGGTGAAGTTCCATTGTATGGTTTCCTAGCACGGGGTTGAGCTGGTTGTTTGGGGACGGCTTGACCATTGTGAGCGACCATGGCGAAGTTCTGAGAAGTCTTTCGCTTCTTTGACTGTTCAGGGGATCCAGTCTGTTCATCCATGGTCTTTGATTCCTCGATTGGTTTCGATTCCTCGACCGATTTCTTGTCACCCTTTCGGAAAAGCTTACGCTTCCTGATCTGAGATTCAGTCAAAGTTGCAGATAGCTCAATGGCCTGCCTAACCGTAGTGGGGTTACTGCCAGTCACAATGTCTTGTACTGAGTCAGGGAGGCCATCAATGTATTTCTCGATTGCCTTATCCAAAGGCGTAACCATAGTAGGGCACAATAGGCTCAGCTCCTCATATCGATCAGTGTATGCTCGATGTTCGCCGCTGTCTTGCTTAAGATCGTCGAATTCTCTTTCCAATGCCCTGATCTCGTGACGAGGACAGAATTCCTTCATCATCAGTGCTCGAAGTTCTTCCCATGTTTGCGCCAGTGCCTCTTCGGCACCCCTATCTCTCACCACACCGTTCCACCATGTCAAAGCTCGTTTCTCAAAGACACTAGATGCGAAGTCTACCTTTCGCTCGTTTGGACATTGAACATGCCTGAAGGTGCTCTCTAGACTCTCGAACCATTGCAGAAGTGCAGTCGCTCCTTGAGACCCAGAAAAATTTGATGGCTTAGCCGAGTTGAACGTCTTGAAGTTGCAGAGAGCATTATTGTTGTTGATAGCTTGGTGACATTGGGCAACGATGATCGGGATTGCAGCAGTCATTTGCTGTGTAATGACAGCTGCCAGCTCGTCAACAGATACTGGATTTTCGCGTCGTGGAGGCATTCTAAAAGAGAAGAACATGAAAGGAAACGAGTGAGAGAATTAGACGAAAAGAATGAGATGAAACAAATCTGATGAAAGCAAGGGTAGTGGTCATTTGTTTGTTACTACAAAGCAACAAACGACCTCGGTGATTAATCAAAGTAAATAGGTCAAAAATAATGTATCGCGAAGACATGCTCGCCTATAAGTGAACACTCATCCCAAGAATTCCCAGGTAAGCACAACTGGTCTCGCATCTGATGAGATGTATACGAAGTGCTTGCCTAGACAGAAAACCCAGAATACAGGCATTCACCCTTCCAGTTTGCACGTGTTCACATTATTAGAAACCCAAAACCTTGACGAGAGTTTTGAAAACTCAAAGGGGTTCAAAACCATGTAACAGAGGGTTCAAAACCTTGTAATCAATCATCCTAGAACAGATGATTAGTTTTCAAAGCGGTTTTGAAATTTATGTTCTTGTTGTGGTCGTCGCCTAAGGATAGGTGACAGTATTGTTTTATGACTAAACGCAAGTAAACTCGCGTTAGGGTCCTAAGGAGGTTATAGACTAGGTCAAAGCATTACTAATAACCTAATTCCCTATACCCATTGGCTCTGATACCATCTTTTCTGTCACACCCCGACCACGTAGAACATACAAAACGTGGCGGAAGCGTCGGGGAGTGTTGTAACAGAATTAATTGTTTCAAATCCATGGCAATTGAAGTTTCGTTTTATTGATTAAAAGTGTTACAATGTCTTAACAAACAAGGAAATACAACATAATTAACTAGTCTTGCATCTTTTATTGTCACTAAAGCCCAAGTCTGCCTATGTGTATCTTGATCATCTTATGCAACAACTCCTGAAAAACACATGTGAAAATAGGTACGTCAGCATAAAAATGCCTGTGAGATACATAGGTTTTGTGAAAATAAGTTTCATGACTTATGTTTGAGAAAATGTTTAGTCATGAACCTTGTAATTTGCTTTGTCTTGTAAATCATTTGAAAAACAATGAGTTCAGATGATATGTATAAATAAGTGAATAATGTATGGTTAAATGAATAACCATGTAAACTGAGTTTGTATAAGATAAGTTGCTTGTAAAACAATGTATTGTGAAAAGTATGTTATTTGTATGAAATGTTATATGTATCAAACTGAAATGATTCAAATAACGCTACGATATATGTCATACCATACAAACACTTATATATAGGAAGTACCAGCGGCGTATCCACCATGCTTGTATCATATTACACACGCATCGTTACTTAATCACTTAATCAAACCAAACCATCAAGATGTAAAATGTTCATGTCAAATGTAAATCATGTAATATGTATCCAAAATGTAATCATGTGATTGATAACCAATGTACTAAGTACGCGACCATAGACATACGTAGCATGCGACCTGTACCACGTATACAACAATAGACATACGTAGCATATAATGTAATGTAAAACGATGTACTAAGTAATGCACACAATGGGCACACCTAGCATGAAATGTAATGAAATCATGTACTATAATGTACTAACGAACATAGCAGGTATATGATGTGAAAACAGGAAAGCATGAAAGTAACAAGTAGGCACATGTGTTTCACCCCAAAACAGTTTGGAAAACAGTAAAAGAGGGGTCTATGTACTCACTTGAGATTGCTCAGAAGTCCTTGAGTAACAACCAAACAATGCTAGAGATCGCGGATATCAAACGGCACCTAATATAGGTAACTATATTAATGAATCGGACCTAAATCGGAAGATCTGATAGAATGAGGGTTCGTAAACCAAACGAGTAATGAGACTCGTGTCATATGGTTTAACAAAGCCTACATACTAAACGAAACCTTAATCTAATAGCCTACGACCCAATACGATCCGTTTAGGAAGCTTATGCTACTTTAACGCGTCGTTCGCGTGAAACGCGTTCGGATCGCCTAACTAGTCCTATGACAAGTGTTATATGCCTAAACATGTTACATAATCAGTTATGTGACAAAAGTTTAGGTTACATATGCTTAATTACCAATTATACATGAAAAGGGTATTCTGGTAATTTACCTAAGGCATATAAACTACCTATCATACAACTACTCAAACGATGTGACCATAGGGTATAACCTCGGAAGGTTATTCCCTACCTACTATGGTCACCTAATGTATTTGGTCGGATCCTAATGATCGACCAAATGGGTCGGGTTCGAAGGTATAGGCGATTTATTAGATCGCCTACCCTACGACCCTAGACAACGTGGTAATCAGTGGGCATAGTCCCAAGGGACTATGACCAACGTGATTACACTCACGTTGCGAAGTTCAAACGAACTTCGCATTGACCATTACTGGTCAACGCTGAAAGTCAAACAAAGTTTGACTTTCGGACTCAAAAAGCAATAAAATAAGGAAAAGAAGGAAAGAATACTTACGAAGGGTCCCCGAATGCTAACTTCGATTCAAAAATCTCAGGTATGAAACAATAGTTTCAACTTAGAGTTTCTCAAATCAAAGTTCTTGTAAGAAATGAGGTTGGGGTAATGGGGTATTTATAGTAATACCCGAACCGTTAGGATCGTTTCATGGAAAACGTGCCTTAATCCCACCCGTACAAGTGTCGGGAAGTTGTGGTGGCTCAATATGGTCCTTATCATCTGACTAGGCAATGGAGAACATGTGGTGGTGGATCAAACATGTGCAAACAGGCTGTTTAAAAACTCTGCATCTGGTCAGAAGACCCCATACGCACCGTAGGGTATAAATACCATACGCATCGTATGGTGCAAGTTTGGCAGAATTACAGTTTTGGTCCCTGTTATGCAATAAGGTCATTTTTGACACGTTTAAGGCCCGTTAACCCCATTTCAAAGCTCTAAAATGAAGTTAAAGTATAGGAAACTTAAAATGTGTTCAAAAATATCTCAGATGTCGGTTCGTTTAGCTGTACGAACGCGATGTTCGCTTAATTACGACGGAATGCGCACAAGCGCGAAAAATGATCCAAATGACGAAACGAATGGATTTTTCTTATGCCGAACACTAAAATACAATATTTTAGTGCTTACATAAATTTTTGGAAGTCCGGATGTATTCAGAACGTAAGTTATGCGCAAAAATGCAAACTTGTGCACTTTTTGACACTTTTAGTCCCTGAATGACACAAAAGTTTATTTTAGCACACCGAACCCCTCAAAGCCTATTTCTAAGCTATATAAAGGATATTTAAGGTGTGTTTAACTTATAGTCATGTTCCGGAATGTCTGTTACAGTTCAAATTGGCATACTTTCGCAGTTTGTCAACTTTAGTCCCTGTAAGCGAATAAACTTTGATTTCACCACACCAAACCTTCCAAAACTTATATCTAAGTTATGTAAAGGTTATTTAAGGTATGTTAAGCCTATTTCACTATTCCGGAGTGTTCGTTGGATTAAACTGGTTATATCTACACATCGGTGCGCGTATAACCTTCCAGAAAGCGATTTAGAGGTTGGAATTGAACAAAAATTGATATGTGCAAATGATACACATATTTTTACAAATCCCAAGTATGAAATATAATATTTCATTGGTTTGGCATTTGTTTGATGGTCCTGGAGGCACAGGTGTTACAGGTAGCGCAATATCCTCTTCACAATGATCATATGCGATGCTCTCGGGTTAGACTGAAATCTTGCTGCGAGGCACGTTGGGTACATTATATCAGGATGTGAAGCAGTTAGGTACATTAAAGAACCTATCATGGAATGGTAAAACGTTTCATCAGCCCTGTCTCCGGTGAGATCTGGGTGAATCCCATGATTTGTTGCAAGTGGGGTAGCAGCTGGAGTAGAACTTGACATCCCAAATTTCTCTAGAATATCATGAACATACTTTGACTGATGAATGAAAATTCCCTCAGGAAGTTGTTCAACTTGTAATCCCAGAAAGAATTTCATTTCCCCCATTGATGACATTTTGAATTTTTGCTTCATCACTGATTCAAAATATTTGCATAGATTTTCATTCGTCGACCCAAAAATTATATCGTCCACATAAATCTGTACTATCAGAAGATGACCTTCGACTTCTTTAGTGAAGAGAGTGGCATCCACTTTTCCACGAACGAACTTGTTGGCTAGTAGGTGTTGAGACAAAGTCTCGTACCAGGCTCTCGGGGCCTGGTGTAAACCATACAGCGCTTTGTCCAATAAGTAGACCTTGTTTTTGTGGATTGGGTCAGTAAAGCCCGGCGGCTGACCGACATAAACCTCCTCTTTAACCTTCCCGTAAAGAAAAGCCGATTTAACATCTAACTGATATACTTTGAAGTTCTTCCAAGACGCAAATGCAAGAAAAATTCTGATTGCCTCTAGTCGTGCCACAGGAGCATAGACTTCGGTAAAATCAATCCCCTCCTGTTGACTAAAGCCCTGAACAACGAGTCGAGCTTTGTTCCTTATAATAACTCCTCTATCGTCTCTCTTGCACTTAAACACCCACTTGGTGTTAATCTTTCTCTGACCATCCGGCAAATCAACTAACTTCCACACTCCCAATTTCTCGAATTGACTAAGTTCCTCCTGCATTGCATTGACCCAAGAGTCTTCAGTAAGCGCCTCTTTGTAAGTTCTTGGCTCAACCTGCGAGATAAAACAACTCAATGAGAATTCAGTTTGGAAAGGAGAAACTTTTGTATAAAAACATGTAAGCCCTTTATCAATCTGATTTCGAGTGCGAACGCCTGTCTGCAATTCTCCTATGATCAACTCCTCTGGATGATATGAAAAAGTTCGCGGCATTACTTCACTTGGAACATCTACATTTCCCTCCAGATTAGTAACATTCTGTTCTGCGTCTTGTTCACCAACTTCAGCCCAAAAATTAATCGGTAACTTTGAATCTGCCGCATAGTTCTAGCCGTCTCGATTAGTGTCCGGTTTTTGCGTTCTGCGACTCCATTCTGCTGCGGAGTATACGGAGCACTAAACTCATGCAAAATACCTCTTTCATCACAAAATTCTTCCATCTTACTGTTCTTGAATTCAGTACCATTATCACTTCGAATTCTTTTGATACGCCGTTGGTACAAATTTTCAATCTTCCTGAACAGCCCCATCAAACTGTCAAATGTTTCGTCTTTCGTCTTCAAGAAAGAAACCCACGAAAATCTGGAATAATCATCAGTAACGACCAAACAATAGTAATCTCCTGTAATACTTTTGACATTCACAGGACCAAACAAATCCATGTGAAGTCTCTCTAACGGTCTGGAAACTGAATTGACTTGCTTTGTAGGGTGTGACTTTTTCTTCTGCTTGCCTTTGATGCAGCTGATGCACTCCCCTTCTAGATGAAAACCTTTGATATTAACACCCAAAACCAAATCATTATGCACCAAATGATTCATTTTTCTAAGATGTATATGCCCCATCTTGCGGTGCCACAATCATGATTCTTTCTCAGTTGCTCTAGACACAAAACAATGTGCTTGACCAGTAGTTGTAGTTGCTACACTCATATCTAACACATATAAATCATTCACTCTCGGTGCCCGCATGATAATCCATTCTTCAGGAACAACAAAACCAGGTTTCAAAATCAAACATTCTTTATCAGTGAAGTGAGTAGTATACATATTGTCACAAATCTGCGAGATACTAAGCAGATTGTTTTCCAGCTCAGTGATGTAGTTAACTCTCTCAAACGTCACAATCCCATTGGATAACGTTCCTTCACCAACAATTCTACCACCTTCATGACCTGCAAATCCTACATAACCACCATTGATATTCTTCACATCATACAACAATGCAGTTTTTCCTGTCATATGTCGAGATGCGCCACTATCCATGATCCATCTTGAAATGGCTCTTGAAAGATCCTGCACATACCACAAGATGATTTCAAAACATTTCAATAAAGATGCCGATTCATGCTTCGCGAACAAGGAAGCTCCGGCAATTCAAACTGCTTATTCGAACATGGTGTCCACCCAGGCCTCATCAGCCTTAGGTGTAACCTTGACTCTCGCAATTTGAATTTTGAAATTTTCAGCCTTCAAAGGTGGAAAATTTGCATCATAATCAACCGAAATTGATTCTTCAGCCTTTTTCACTTCAGAAGTTGAAATTTTCATTTCAGTTTTTGGTTTCCAAACTTGTTGAGATAATGCAACCAGTTTATAAAACTTGTCGTTTTTAGTTACCACTTTCTTTACAGGTTCATTTTTCACTTTGATGTTGTTATTTTTCACACTCTTTTTCTCAACAACGATTGGTGCTTTACCCTTCACATCAACTTTCTTCTTTTGAATATTCACATTTTCAGTCTTAGGCTTCACATTGGTACACTTTCGTGCAATGTGACCAACTTGATTACATCTGAAACATGTTCGAGTATCAACAATTCGACTTGTGCCTTCAGACTGATAATGTGAAGCTCTTTTCTCAAAGAACTCTTTATTTGATTTTGAAAAAATTTCATTTTCCTCATCAGAAAGTGAACTTGAACTGTTCACAAACACCTTCTTTTCTGCAAATCTTTTGTTTTGAAACCTCTTCTTTTGATAACTATTACCACCCCGATAACCACCCGACCAACTGTTTCGATTGTTATTATAAAAACGTGGTGGAACAACAGGCTTTTTGTAATAAGCTTTATCTTTTTCAAAATTCATTTGCCTTTTTGTTTGACACAAACTGTTCACTTCTGACAACTCAACTTCAACTAACTTGAAAACATTTGTCAACTTTTTCACATTAACATTCTCAATGGGAAACTCAGAATCCGAATACAACTTATCAGATCCAGCCATCTTGTACATCACAAGACCCGGTTCATCACTTAAGTTGTTTTTGGATTTTGATTTCTGAATGTACTTGTCCAAGAAACACCCATCATCTTCAGCTGAATCACTATTCAAAACACTTTCAGCTGTACTTTTATCAATCTCTGTCTGAACACTATCATCAGATGATGTAGAAAAAGTAACATCAATGTTCTCCGGAAGTTTAACTTCACTCTCTTCCTCAATTTCAACCAACCCAGACTGCTTTTTAGTGTAATTATCAAGAACAGGTGGTGGAACTTGATGAAACCCCACCCCAGTTCCATCACAATACACATCTTCGCCCGCTTTGTCTTTCCCAATGGGTTTGGGAATAATATGTTGCAAAACAAAACTTGCGGAGTTGTAACTGTTAAGCTTCAACTGGATTCGCTCGTTTTCGATTATAGCCTCTTGAACTTTAAGTTTCAATTTAGCGATTTCATCCAGTTGTTGGTTGATTGATTCTTCTTTTCCTCTAAGCACTGCTCTTAAATGTTCATTTTCTTTAAAAGTTTTACCATTTTGATCATCACAATCTTTCAGTGTGCTTTTGAGTTTTTCAAATTTTTCAGAAATCTGACGGTTTTCAAGAATCAACTTTTCATTTTCTTGTTTAATTTTGTCATGATCAATTTTGTCATTTTCAATTTGACTAGTTAATTCTTTTATCCGTTCAGTTGAAGCTTTAACCATTTTGTCACGATCAAGAATCTGATTCTCTACGCTTCTGACCTTTGCTGTCAGATCATCAACTTTCTTCCCGTTGAGATACGTGACTGTGCTACAAAATTTGCACTCTTTGTTGCAATTTTTGCAATCAGCATTTCCATCGATTTTCTTACCTGACACATTTGTTGACACATCTGAACTGACCTGGCTTTTTGACTCAGACACGGAGTTAGAGTCTACCTCAAGTGCCTTAGCAGCTAGCACTTTGTCAGCCATTCTTCCAAGATTTTCAGCAGTCAACTCCTGCGTTGTGTCAATTACTCCAGTATCAACTTTCTTTGCTTTCTCGATCTCTTCTTTCTCTTTTCTCTCTTTCTCTTCTTCTTTCATTTTCTCTGTTGGAGTTCCCCACCATTTGTGTTGCCAATACTCATCATCTTCTTTGTATTGCTGGATTATGGCTTCAATATCAAGTGTACTATCATCAATTGCAATATTTCCATACTCATCAAGATAGCACTCTCTATCTGGATCCCATCTATTGGCTCTCCTTGCTTCCATAAAGATACGAGATATTCTAATGATTTTGTTTTCAGCTATCATTTTTCTGTATCTATATTTTTGCTCTTCAGTTCGATCGTCTTTCCACGGAATAGGATCATCATTTTTCGCCATGAATGCGTAACCAACCGCATCTTCTTCTTGTAGAACCTCTTGACTCCAATCATAACCCTCATCATCGTAAATCACCGCAAGAGCTCTAGATTTCTCTCTGTTATCTTCAACCTGCTTTAATCTAGGTGGCTCGGATTTATTCTGATGATAGATTGCCTTCTTGTAGTAATCATCTCTGAAAGGGTTCTCCGACTCATCAGCATAAGCGTTTCGGCATTCTCGTTTGAAGTGACCTTTCTGCTTACACTTGAAGCATGTCACCTTGGACTTATCGAACCCCAGCTTAGTAGATGCACCACCAATTGTTTTTCTTCCGGTAATTTCCATAAAACGCTGTGCTCGACGAACAGCACTTGCCATAGCCCAACGAATATCGATCAGTTCCATTTCTTCCGGATCAATCTGATCATAATCTTCTTTCGTCAGATTGGTATTGCCTATCTTCCCAGCTACTAACCCTTCATATGATTCCAACACCGATGCTAGAAAGATCATCTGCTGCTTGGCCGACTCCTCATCAAAATTCTGAGCATTCTTCAAGTCTATTGCGATGTTGCATTGAAAATGATTCTTTGCATCTGGATGATTTCCAGATGATGAAGATCCACTGTGATAACCACTGTGACTTCCACTGCTTTGACTGCTTTGACTTTCTTTGCCAACTGTCGACACATTTTCAGCAGAAAACACAGTTTTTGGAGAAGTTGCTTTTGGCATCATGCTTTTTGGATAATACAAATCCAAATTCTGCTGGTAAGATGAGTGATTGACTTTGTATGTCTTCTTCAACTCCAACTCGTGACTCTCGAGTTTCTCAATCAGCAAATCTAATGTCAACTTTTCTGGTTCTTTGATGGTATTCTTCAGCATCAGCGCATAATATCTCCAATCCATTTCATCAGGTAACGAATCGAACAATTTGTCGATAAGATCTTCTTCAGGAATTTTGATATCATGTCTTACTAATTCCAGCTTCAGATGACCAAACCTTTCTATCATTTTACAAACTGACTCGTTCTTTAAACATCCAAACAGATCAAACTCTTTTCTAAGAAGTTTCTTTTTGTTTTTCTTAATTTCTTCACTACCTATACATTTCTTTTCTAACTTTTCCCAAAGATCTTTTGCATTTGAGTAGTCGATCAAGGCAATAATGTCTTCCCGGACTGACTGAAATAACAATGCCACACACTTTTGTTCAGCTACAAACGATTCAATTTCCTCAGCTGCTCTTAAAGTTTCACCATATTTCTTTCCATGTTCATAACCGTTTTTCAAACTCTTCCAGCTGGGAAATGCGAATGCCATCAACCAGTCTTCAAACTTTCTTGACCATCGACTGTATTCCTCAATAGCCATTAGCTTTGGAGGTTTATTGAACGTTCCGAAGGCACTTTCCGATTCCCAAGCTTCCTTTTTCTTCTTTTTTGGAGGATTCTCATTCACATTGCTTGACGAAGTATCATTGTTTCTGGAATCTCCAGCGAACGCGTACATATCGCTGAATGGGTTCATGAAAAGATCATCCATCGTGAATGTTCCTGCAAAATCAGCAAACACTTAGAAAATTTTTAGGTTTTTTTTTTTAAAATCAGCAAGTTCAAGCGAAACTGAATAGTTTGAAGCGAAATCAACACTTTAAACTATTCAAGCGAAATCTAAAAAAAAAAACTCAAGCGAAATCTGATCCAAGTGTTTCAAGCGAAATCCAGCAATTCAATTTCGCTTCAACTGTTTCAAGCGAAATCTAAAACCAGTTCTGATTCAAGCGAAATCCACAACCAATGAATTTCGCTTCAACTGTTTCAAGCGAAATCCTTTAATTCAAATCCAACAGATTCAAGCGAAATCTCACAACTCAATTTCGCTTGAAATGTTCAAGCGAAATCTTCTGATTTTCAAGCTAATTCTTATACTTTCAAGCGAAATCTACCTTCAAGTTCAAACACTTTCAAGCTAAATCAGGTTTTAGTCCATTTTTCACAAGTTTTAATCTGAATTTTAGTCCGAATCTTTGTAGGCTTTGTTAAAACTCTGCTATACAAAATATACTCGAAAATCAGATCATTTCGACCGTTGAAACTCATTCAAATCAGAAAAGTATAAAAAGAAATGAGTACAAAGAAGAGAATCCGGTAATATCAAGCTGCTTTGGTATGAACTCCTCGTCCTGAGCTCTGATACCACTTATTGGACCGTTCTACGACCTTAAAACGTCAGTTAAGGCAGTTCATCTTTGAGTACGAAGGCAGAATCAACGTAAACAAAGTCATAACAGCTAGTTTCCTTTTAATCTTTCTTTTCTGATTGATATTTGTGCTTTTACAATGTTTTCTGATACAAATCCGGCATCACTTCGTTTCACATACAATGACCATAAATCCTACACAAATGAACCACACAACCCTATATATAGTATGTTGATTTCGCTTGAGTCAGTTCAAGCTAAATCATGATTTCGCTTGAACCTGTTCAAGCTAAATCTCTGTTGTTGATTTCGCTTGAACCAGTTCAAGCTAAATCTGATTTAGCTTGAATCACACAAGAACACTTTCAAGCGAAATCTAGAAGATAAACATGTAAAAACCCTAATTAAGACCCTGTTGTGTGTACATTCAACCTATCTAGACACAAGACTTGATTATGACGTAATCAGCAGACATTTAGTGCACCAACACGCTTCCTCTTTTCGGCATCGGTGTTCCTCAGCGATCTCTGCCTGACCGCGTCCAAAGTAAGGGACAATGATATATCAGCTGCAGACAGAAAAGTAGCTGGTCTAGAGGCCTTCACGCTGGCCTTGATTTCTGGGGCTAAACCCCCGATGAAACGAGCTATCCTCTTGGGTTCCGGTGTCACAAGATAAGGAACCAACCTTGACATGGTGTTGAAGCTCGTGAGGTAAGCTTGACAATCCAGGTTCTTCATAACCAAAGATAAGAAATCAGTTCAATCTTTTCGTCCTCATGCTGAGAGCAGTAGTTTTCCTTGATCAATGCCACAAACTGCTCCCAGGTCAGATTGTGTAATAGGATTTTCCCTGTAGCTTGGATCAAAGATCTCCACCAAGCTAGTGCCTCACCTTTAAATGACTGAGATACAAACTTTACCACATCCTTATCAGCACACCTACTGATATCCACCATAGTGTCCATCTCATCCAACCATGTCATGCAATCAACTGCCCCTTTTTCCCCAGTAAAGTCCCGGGGTTTACAAGAAACAAAGTATTTATAAGTACAGGACTTGGTACGTGGTTTATCATCAAATACTATCTTCTTGGATGGAACACTGTTTTGGTTTGAGGAATGTCGATCATCATCTTTCTTTGGCTCTTCTTTCTTAGAGGGTGGCTTACTGTGAGCCTCTGAATGAGTCTTAGGCTTAGAATGAGTTGCTGATTGGGTTCTGCTTCGAGTACTACTCGATTCACTATACTGCCTATCTATGGCTTTGGTAATAGCATTGTCAATTAATGCTTGGAACTCTGCACCAGTTACATTGATCCTGGTGGCGTCATGATTCTCCTTTGGCCGACTGTTGACCTCTTCAGACTCGGCCATGTAGTTAGATTGCTACATAAGATGGTGACAATGATTTATTTAGGGAATTATGATAGGTTTGTCATCTTGGTAATTTATTAACCATGGTAATTAAAGAACCATATTGGTTAATTTGTCAAGTAATTTAATTTGGGACTTTTCATTAGTAACCCTTAGTTCTAGAATAAAATATAATAATGGCACAACAGGCCTATCACATGGACATTTCTAAATTATAGGTCAAGATCTCATAGGATCCAGTTATTAAGGTTTGAATCAAGGTTCATTACCTTTCTCGACAGGGAGTTTATAAGCTACGACTGTCTTTTGTCTTATATGACAATAATTATAGCCCGTAGGCATTACATCACAATCGGATGTTTAAATAATAATAAAGAATTAGGATAATTCAACATAAGGGTGACATGTGTGATTTTGCGGATCACATTAGCCAAGAATGTTAACATGTTTGCAGATGTTAACAGAGATTTGAATCTTTTTAAATAGGTTTTACCATATTGACCAAGTCTTATAATGACATACAGCTAGGTTTTACCCTTTTAAGATTCTTTTTAATATTTAACGCAGAATAATCCTAAATTGAGATGTTAATAAGGATCTGAATCTAATTGGGGAACTATCGTCTTGGCCCTGTCTTAAAATGACACAAAGGCTAGGTCTTGTCCCTTTAGATTTTATCATTTTAATATAATGATAGATCTTGTAAAAATATTGTTATTATTTATTTTATATTTTTGTTCATGCATATAACTAAAAATAAAAATTTAAATCTAACCATTCCACCACATAAATTTAAAATATGAATCTGCCTTGAACGGGACTTCCAAATGAAACAACATGCCCACGCAGGGGCTAAACAACACAACATACCCACGCAGGGGTCAATGGAAAGACGTGCCCATGCAGGGGCTTAACAAACAAGACATACCCACACAGGGGTTAAAACAGAAAGACAGGCCCACGCAGGGGCTCAATTGAAAACAAGGAAATACAGCGAATAATTAAAGGATTCAATGGTCCTTTTTGCTTTTCCCTTTAATTAAACTCGCCAATCCCTTAAAGAATCCCCGGTTGTTTCTTTGGTCCTCACGGACTACCCTTTCCACTTGGCTCAATCTTTGGATTATTTCTTCCCGTTCTGGCGGGGAAAACCGTGGCAGTTGCGGCTGTGGCTGTTGCTGATGTAGAGGTCGAAGAGGCGGCTGTTGTTGGTATCCATAAGCTGGGTATCCAACTCCCCAGGGAGCTCCGTAAGGCCCCTCGGGGTTGAGAGCATTGTAGTTCCAGGCTGCCAGATATGGGTCGACTTTAGCATAATTGAAGCTGGTGTGAGCCGGCTGCTCAAAGGGATTATACGCTGCTGAGCCAGCGTACGTGGGAATTGGGTTGTCAAAGCCCAACGGTGGAGGCACGACTGGTGCAGAGTTTACTTCCGGGATGGGGTTTGAAGGTCCCCCATCTACTGGTCTTCTTGGAGTGGCGGGTAGTGGCTGCCACTCGATGGTTGAGGCGTGCTGATACGCACTCCTCCTCGCACGGACATCCGTGCGTTCGATCTCCTTCGCCTCGGTGGCTCAGGAGGCTGTTGCTGAGGTGGTGGTGGTGGCGGGGTAACTGCCACAAAGCGTGAACCCTCAGAAGGATCCTGCTGCTGCTGCTGGTGAGGCGATAAATGGTGAGAGGGTGTAAAATACCATTCAAACTGGTTGAACCTTGCTTGGTAGCTGTCTGGACCATGTTAAGGTGATCCATGAAAAGATGACCCATCAGAAATTTCGATGGGATGTGTGGGGGTACCGGTCGGTGGTTCGGTAGGGTCGGTGTCCTCATCCATATCCATAGCGTGATCTCCAGAAAAGTGATCTTCAGGTCCCAATGGGTTAACACCCACTGGTTCTTCGAGGTAGTTTGCCGGGTTGAACCGGCTTCGGAAGATATGTGACGGGTTATCAAAGGAGAGACGAGAGTTGGACCTCTGGAGAGGGATAAATGAAGGCTGTGGGTTTTCGGGCTCATTTTCTGATTGGGGTCCAAAAGAGTGAAGATAAGAAGGTGACGAGCTTAACGAGATGGACCGCCTCACTGGCTGCAGATGTGCCCTCCAGTCCCCCTGGGGACTTGTACGCATGTTGACGGGTGAGGTTCGTCTTTGAGACGGCCCGGCCTTATGGTCGTGGCCTGCTATAGGTGCCTTTCCCTTTCTCCTAAAGAATCTTGGTGGCATATATAAACCTGTCAACATATACACAGATAACAACAAAGAAAAATATAAAACACAAAAATTAAACAAAATCAGGATTTGTCCTATGTTCTTTGTCTAGACTCGAAAATTTGAGGAACGTGCAATTGTGTAACTGAGATTAAACACAAAAGGCTAGTGTTTAATTCACTAAATGTTGGCTATGATACCAACCTGTCAGACCCTGATATTTCCACGTATTACCAGTGGGCCCGGTGGGGAGTATCGTGACATAGTTGATATCATCATAGTCAAACAACACAAATTTAAATGCACAACGGAAGCAAGATAGATTCATTTCAACCAAACAAATTGTAATATTGAGTATCACAAGATAGTTGAAAGTGATCCACAGGTGGATCAAAATAAAAAGGAAACATTGTTCAAGAGTTTTATAACATCCAAGCTTGCGAGACTTATTGTGGATGCTAGGAGAAAGCCAACCTATTTCGAGTAGTACCTGCACTTAAACTTTTTGGGAAAATACGTCAGTTTACACTGGTAAATACAATTAACTGACTCATTTTGAAAAGTTTTAATAAAATTGATTTGAATGTACGTGGCACAAAACTTTTATAACTTGGGATAATTATTTTTATATAATCTTGTAAAAGAATTACATGTTTCTTATGCGTTCAGTAGCCCGGGCTGAACACCGGGTTAAAGATTAATAGACACACCACATGATATAGTCTCGCGGCGGGTTATTCCCGAAAGTGGCGGTTATACCTTATTATTTATTTATGCACTGTCGGGTGTACGCCTACACCCCGTGCTTAGGTCGTGGCCATTTCGTAAAATGATGCCAAGGATATCCGGTACATGTTCATTAACCCCCAAAGGCTTTAAGCAAACAAAACAATTTAAACGGGTCATTTCAATGAATTAACCTCCATTCGATTAAAGATTCGATGCCCGACCAAGCGGTATTTTATATACCATACCACAAGCCCGTATAGGGAAAATAAGTTAAAAGTGTTTACCTTTGCAAGTAATAATCACAAATAGCAAGTGCACGTAGCTTTTTCCGGGCCTCCTATTCTGGAACGAAGGTTTATAATAACCTATTAGATTCCTAATGGGTCTTTAATTGAGCTTAAGCTTAGACCGGTTAGTTTTAAAGGAAGATTCGGTTCAAACGCAAGAATAAGCGAAGACCGGAATAGAATGTGATTTAGACCCGACAAGCTTGAAGACTTGTATAATATGGGTAAACTAAACACATTCTGGATTTTGAGATTAAAATGATAAGGTTTGACCCGCTTTGGTCAATTTATGCAAACTAGTTACATAAACCGAACCGAATGCGAAGAATGCGTAACGGGTAACCATAAGAGCCTTATACAGGTTTCCTAAGTTAATATGCCTTAAATATGTTGAGACATCAGCAAGTTATCTTCCATTATGCCCAAAACGGATTTAAACTCAAATTATGCCCCGTAGGAGTATTTTGGTCATTTAAGAGGTTATAAAAGAGTTTAAATAATAATCTAAGTTACAGGTCTGATGTAATCAGTAAAGATACTTAATTTAATAAGTTCTAATGGTAGGTTATTACATATATGTGAAATTTATCATTTAAAACCAAACTATGCACCTTAGGGGCATTTTGGTAATTTCACTTAGGCTTAAAAGGTCAAAACTGGAAATCTGAGTTTAGAACTTTGCTTACTGTAAAAATATAAAAATTTACTGAGATTATCAGTAGGCATCAAACCTTATATGTTTAAAATAGTTTTAATACATACTATGCGTTAAAAACGCTTAAAAAGGCGATTTGGAGCCATTTCCGAGTTTTCAAAGGAAAGCTGATATTTTTATTATTCCAGAAGGCTCAAATTATTTTATTTATCATATAAAATCAGTAGCAAAAGGTTTGGGGTCAAAAGGATTTGTAAAACTCATTTTATAGCCCAAAAGGGCAAAACCGACGATAACCGATTTAAAGCTACAACCCTATGTTATGCTCAGCCTAAAATTAATTAAAAATCTTCAAAAATCCCAAAATATTATATTACCTCAGTGGGAAAAAATTTTGATATCAAAAAGTGGGTTAAACTAGGCTATATGCTGCTAATTACGCCGTTTAATTAACAAAAAGCTTTCTAATTACGCTATTGAGTATAACTCTTAATCTAGACCTCAAACTGATGTCATATTTTAGGTGCAAGTTTATAAATCAGTAACTAAGGTTTCTACTCTTTTACATTTTCAAAAATCACGTTTTAAGGTCATATGGGCATAATAGTCAACATATAAGCAATTAACGGAAACATGCATATGAATTGGATAACTATTGAACCAAGTTGTATAATCTCAGAGGGTTATACTAACATGAAACCTGGTCCAAATAAGGCTTTAAGGCTTTTCTAAAACATGCTTAAACGGGTCAGAACTGAAAGTCAAAGCAGAAGTCAAATTATGCGACTTTCGGTTCCGAACCGGGCCTAACCTGAAAATTGTTGGGTGGAACATGTTTAGACATGTTCTTACATTGATTACCAAGTTATATTAGTGATAAAACAGGTTGCATGGGTTCTACATTGCTAATTATGCATTAATTTGAAATTAAGCTTTCTGTTGACTTTTTAATATCAAGTTTGACCCGAAAATTGACCTAGTTAGAGTGGGAATCAGAGGGTGCCCTTTTAAGGGTTTATTACCCACATAATTACCAACCTATAGGTATTTTTAAATTGAGATTTGACTGAACAATTATTGATTAATCTCGAAGTCAAACCTTAATTACGACGGTTTGACTTTTAGCTAAATAACTAAGCTAAACTGAATTAAAGAAGATTAAGGACACTTACAAGAGTCCTAAGTATGATTAGGGATCCTAAGAAAGCTTGTTGCTGATCAGAGAAGCTCCAGAAATGAGTTTGAAGTGAGTTGCAAATGAAAGACAAAATGTTGCAACCTTGTGTTTCTTATATAGGACTTAGAATTCTCTAGGATCATTACAACAAGGTCTACTAGTGATCACTGATGATTCCCAGGTGTCCCTATGATGCCAAAACCAGTTGCCAAGTCCCTGATTTCGAAAACCACTCATGTAAGGCGGTGCAACAGGCTGAACCGGCAACTGTCCATTTTCTGCTGCCACCGACGGTCTTACGGACCGTAAGAAATAACCCTTGCGGACCGTAAGCACTTCTTACGGACCGTAAGCTTTTGGCTTTGCGGTCCGTAACCGACCTTCATCTGAAATGCCCAGTTACCAGTCTTACGGACCGTAGGCCCTTGGCCATGCGGTCCGCATCCGCTTTTAAATTAAAGTCGCCCAGCTCCGCCATCTTACGGACCGTAAGGGTTAGCCTTTGCGGTCCGTAAGCCTTCATCAGAAGACAAAAACTTGTTAACTTTGAGGTCTTGACCATGCAACTTTACAACTTCGAATCTTATGCTATAATCAGTAGGAGAGGACCAGGAACAGAGTTTTGCATGCTCTTGAAAGTGTTGCCATGCACTTACACATCCTTGGACACTACTAATGAATGCTTTTGAAGGAATTTATCGTATGAAACATAGGATCCATTTCTTGTGCCAATTTGAATTATACATTATCAAATAATCAGACTTGAATGTATCATATGTTTATAATATAAATTTGGGTCTTGGGATTTATAACGAGGTCGTTCAGAGGTATAAATTAACATGTCGACACTTTTAAATCCTGCCATACATCTTTAACTTGATCCGAGTTCATGACGTGTTTTCTTTACGTGACACGTGTCTAAATTTTATTGGACATAAATTTTCGAGGTGTTACAAGGATGAAACCTTTGATGCCCCTCGCCTTTTATTTCCTGCACTTTATGAACCTTTAGTATGGACACCTTTTGCCAACCCAAGTGGATGGGCCACGTTTTGCTGGTAGAAACTTGGGTTGGCAATTTTGACAACCTTTTAAAGGGTTAATCTGATAAATAAATAAAACTTTAACTTTCGGCTATCTCTTGTGTTGTTGATTTTGTCTTTAAATGTTGTTTCATATACATTTATTTGTCAATTTCTATTCTAAAATCTTAGGATTTATAACTGTTAGAAAGGATATCAAATGTATATTGAAATTGGTTCAAGTCAAAAGATAAAACACTATATGATCAAGGATCATATATCCTGTTGTCAAAGGATAAGGGTATAATTAACAAATCAAGAATAAAGTTAAAGTCAATAAGGATCATACCAGAGAATCCAAGTTAGGATTCTATATCGTTAACACTTGCAACTGTGCCAACAAAAGATAAAATCTGGTAGAAAGTTAGGAACCTGGATCCTTAATTGTTTAACTTTGGAAACCTACAATAACATATCACTTGGGACTAAGCCAATTGTCAAAGAAAGTATTAGTATCTGGGGACAAGCCCAACAATCTGGGTACAAGCCCAATAAGCTGGGGAGAAGCCCAATAAGCTGGGGGCAAGCCCAAAAACTGGGGACAAGCCCAAAAAGATCATGTGTATACTGGAGTATGGCCCAAACTGGCGACTATCCAAACTTAGTGACATGAAGATGCCAAAACCTTAGCTAACGTGAAAACGTTAGAAACCTTAGGAATGGATGTATGGTACGTCTACCATTATACTTAGGATCCTAAATACAACCATGTAACACCCCGAAAACGGATTTGGTAATCAAACTCCGTTAATACTAAAAGACGGGTAAAGTACCGTTAGCAGCAAAAATAACCCGGTAAATATTTGGATTTAAATAAGAAATCCTAATAATTTAAATACAAGCGAATCAAAGAATTAAAGAATTAAGTTTATAAGAGCCCGTGTCAACGGGACTTAAAATAAAACGGGTTTTTAACTCCCGGAACCCACTAAGTTAACTAGGTAAAATTAACCTAGTTAGTAATGGGTAATTAAATAATAAACTATGAGTTATAGTTTCATTTATGAATCTCTAAACATGAGGGACTAATATGGACAAGTGGGAAACTTGTTTTATTAAAAAAAAATAATAAATACACACACACACATTGTGTGCGTGTTCTGATCGACCAGGAGAAGCTCCATGGGAGCTCAAACCCTAACTTCAACAAATCAACAAAATTGAAGGTCAAATCTAGCCCGAATTAGATGCATGAACACGTATTAATGATCACCTAGTCGTGGGGATCACAAGGTATGTTGAAATTTATGATTTAGTGATACTTTGAGATTATGATGAACAATCATAATCGAAATTCTGGAATGAATGCTGAATCTATGAGTGTTATTGTGATTATATCTTGGTTTAGAAACAAACTCTAGTAGAAAATTTGATGAATTGTTGTCAAAACGAGGGACTTGGTAATTACCCTATTATGTGCTAAGTGGGTTTTATGTTAATATGATGAACACTCAGATTAGAATGTAAGATTGATGAATATTGAGGTGATGATATAAGTTCTTGATGTAGTTCATGAACACTAGACTTAGAGGTTTGAATGTGTTGATGTAAATCTTGGTAAAGATAACTAGTTATGAACTAGTTAGTAAATATGTAAAATTATGCACATTAGGTGTTTGTTAAAATGCCCGAAGGAATGTTGACATAATGAAATTATGAAAGAAACGCGTAATTGGCTAACTTGACTAACTACGTGTAATACGGAATAATATGGGTTCTAAACGTGATGTTGATTGAACTTATTGTGCGTATAATATGATTGAAGTTAGTTGACTATCTAAAGTCAAATAAACCAACGTTGAAGTCGAATAGTAGTTCCGACATAGAGTTTGTAAGATGGAATAGTCATATGTGATAATGACTAAACTAACCGTCTTACGAATTATGATGATAGTTTGACGCTTGACAAGCTAGGTGGAGGCTTGGAAAGGAAGCGGGTCAAACGAAGCAAATAAGAAGGAAAAGTATACTTCGGATGCGAGGTAAGTAAAACTTACACCTACTTGTAGTATATGTGTTTATTTTATAAGCGATGAATACAATAAAGGATTAGGTTCGAATCATGGGTTCCGACACAAAACGAAATGAGTCGGAACCAATAAAAAAAATGTTTTAAACCATGATTAATGGTGAAAGAGGCAAAATGGTAAATTAGTCACGAATTGGTTAAGAATTAGTGAGTTTTTCTTAAAGTTACCTTATAGCGTAACTAGTAATGGGAAAATGGGTAAAAATGGAAATTTAGTCAAGTATCGACTAAAGTAAAATAAGTTTCAAAGGACACTCATAGCGTAAGCCGAATGGGTTAAAAATATAAGAAATTGACTTTAGAAAAAAAAGGGATCTAGTGAGAAAATCCGAAATGGGTCGGATGTGTGATTGGTAATTAAAACCCATGTTTTGTTACATATGAAAATGTTGGGTTATGTAGGTCGAACGGGTCAATGGTGGGAATAACGCCATTTGACAAAATCAACTAATGTGGTTGTCAAGTCATGTGTTTACAGGGGCGAATAGTAGTTTGGATAATTGCGTCGCCATAAGAATATCGGTAATAAAAGCAAGGTGTCGAAATGGGTCACTAGGTTGACTCGAGCCAGGTACGTATAAATAAGATTGTGGTTAAACATACATTTTTGGGTCAAATTAGTAGCAAATGCCCTTCGTCGTAAATGAGGGGCTAAAGTTGACTAAAATGCCCTTGATGGGGAAATCGGGCAAACGACCCTTAAAGGTTGTCGAAAATAAGTGTTTTGATAGATTAAATCCTTAAGATAAGTATAAAAGGGATGATATGGGACCTAAGTGCATAAATACCCTTAACGGGTCAAAATAGAAGTAATAGCGAAACGGATTAAAAATGTGTAATGACTCATGAATTGAACCTTGTACAATAGGAAATAATCATAATAATATGTTTGCAAAAGAAACAAGGGCCATAAACAAGTTTGTTAGATGAAACCGCGAACGGGTCAAAAAGTGTCGTAATTGAACTTTAAGCCGAGAGCTTGAAGTCTAAAATTTTGTGAAGTTAGATGTTGTATTTTCACTCCATAAGATGGAAAATTTAATTACGGACGCGTAGGAAAAAGAATCGGGTAAAACGGACCAATAACGAAGAAGTTATGGCCGTTTCCGTGAAATCAGGTCGTGCTGAGAATATACAGCAGATGTTAAGCAACAGTCTGTGAAAACAGGGGCTAGGCGTCACGCGACGGCCCTAGGCGTCACGCGACGCTCCCCTGTTCCGGAAAAAACTTTATTTTGTTGTTATTTGACCCATGTAACTTGTTTAAACTATTTATTTAACTATCAAAACTAACTTTTAAGTTGGTTTTGATTATAGGTGATCGCCAAGAGTGCCCGGATGAAGATCAAGCTCGATGAGGAACCGAACACGATAAAATTAAACACTCGAGATTAAAGCTTCCGCACGGCGTTACGTCATAACTTTTAAACGACGAACTTGTTTATATTATGTTGAAAACTTTTAAGTTGTAAAAGTTTTAGATTACCCGTATTTTCTAAGGATACTTAATTGTAATTACATGTTTATTTTCGTTATTATACGAAAATCTTTAAAATAATAACAAGGGTGTTACAAACCAGTACAATGAAATTGTCAGCCCCTAAAGCGGGTACTGGTCCCATTGCCTTAAATTGTACTAGGATAATCGTGCGCAACTGGCGAAGGTGTAAGAACCTGATTCGTAGAAGGTAATAGATACCTTAAACTGGGGACAAGCCCAAAAACTGGGAATAAACCCAAAATCTTTGGAGATTTGACTGAATACTTGATCCTTTGTCAAAAATACACCTACTTCTGCAAAACTCAGAACTTGATGAAAAAGGATAAAGGATGCTAATAGCCCCTCCTTATAATCAAATGAATTAAAGAATTAGAGAAATAATAATCAAATCATTACCAGAATGAGGATCACATATCCTCTAAGGATCCTTAACATGAACTGAGTATAAGGATATCTAAGGATCCTGGATTCTTCTTACATGAAGTACTTTTTCAAATGGACAACATTCCAAGCCCTTGGTAAAAGACCACCTTCCATTGTTAGTAAACGATATGCCCCCTTTCCTGTCTCAGCTTCAATTAGGTAGGGACCTTCCCACTTTGGTGCTAGCTTGCCATCAGCAGGATTTGTGGTATTTTGGAATGCTTTCCTCAACACCATGTCACCAACTTAAAACTTTCTGATCCTGACATTCTTGTTGTAGGCTCCATCCATTCTTTGTTGATAGCTAGCCAATCTTATCCTTGCTAAATCCCAGAGTTATCCTATGGTATCTAAATCTTGAACCAAGTTTACAGCATTTCCTTCAGGATCACGGATGTTTGTTCTTGCGGTAGGAACTACCATCTCTGTAGGGATCACAGATTCAGCTCCAAACACCAAAGAAAATGGATTTTAACCAGTAGCATTCTTGGGAGTTGTTCTATCAGCCCATAACACATAAGGTAGCTCTTCTGCCGATTTCCCTATCTTGGATCCAGGCTTCTTCTTCAAGTTGTTGATGATGATCTTGTTGGATGATTCTGATTGACCATTAGCTTGTAGGTGGACTGGTGTTGATGTTATCATCCTAATCCCCCAGCTGTCACAAAAGTTAGTAGTTCTACTCCCAATGAATTGGGATCCATTATCACAAACAAGTTCAGAAGGTATGCCAAATCTAGTAATGATGTTTCTTTTAATAAAGGATATGACTTCCTTTTCTCTGACTTGTGCAAAGGCCTCAGCTTCTATCCACTTGGAAAAGTAATCAGTCATAGCAAGCATAAACACTTTTCCTCCTAGTGCCTTAGGATGTTTGCCAACTATATCCATTCCCCATCTCATGAATGTCCAGGAATAGGATATAGGATGCAAGAGCTCCGCTGGTTGATGAAGGATATTGCCATGTCTTTGACAAGCATCACATTTCTTTGCATATCCACAACATCCTTCTTCATGGTAGGCCAATAATATCGTGTTCTAAGGATCCTTGAGAATAGTGCTCTGCCCCCAGTGTGGTTTCCACAATCTCCTTCATGAAAATCCTTCAGAACTTCTTGAATTTCTGGATCCTCGATGCACCTTAGATATGGACCTGCAAGAGATCTTTTATATAAGATACTATTTAGTATTGTAAACTGGGATACCTTGACTTTGAAAGATCTAGGATTTTCTCCGGTAGGAATCTCTCCATGTTGTATATATCTCAGGATTGGAAGGATCCAGGATTCTGAATTGGATTGTGAATCATCACTAGGTATGATTGCAGAATCTTCCACTATCTCCATGGCTATATTATCCTCAATAGCAGGGGTTAAGATGTGGATGATGGGTATCTTTACATCCTATGGAATCTTTAGAGATGATGCAAGATTAGCTAAGGCATCAGCTTCTGCATTTTCTTCCCTGGGTACCTGTGTCAAACTAAAAGAACCAAAAGAGTCTGCCAATTTCTTGACTATCTCTAGATATTTGATTAGCCTTTCACCTTTAATAGCATAAGAACCATTATAATGGTTAGTAATTAGCAAAGAATCTACATGTACCTCAAGATACCTGATCCTCATGTGCCTGACAATTTGCAAACCAGCTATTAAGGCCTCATACTCAGCCTCATTATTAGTAGTTTGAAACTCACAAGCAATTAAGTGGGGTATAATGTCCCCCTGTGGCGATTTTAGTAGTATGCCTAGTCTAGTTCCCTTGATATTTGAAGCCCCATCTGTGAAGAGTATCCAAGAATCCTTAGTCTCTTCAAGTTGTTGAACTTCCAATTTAGTTTGCCTTTGCAGATCACTACTGAAATCAGCCAAGGCTTGAGATTTAATGGCAGTTCTTGGTTTATATTTAATATCATATGCACTAAGCTTGACTGCCCACTTTGCCATCCTTCCTGACATTTCAGGTGTCCTGAGAATATTCTTGACAGGAAAGTTAGTCTTAACAATAATAGGATGAGTCTCAAAATAATGACGTAATTTAGTAGATGCCATGATTAAAGCAAGAATAAGTTTATGAGAATACCTGGATTCAACATCAAGTAAACTTTTACTTACATAGTATACTGGATGTTGAATACCTTCATGATCCTTAACAAGGACTGCACTTACTACTTTACTAGAAATAGCTAGATATAAGGATAATGTTTCTCCATTTTCTGGTTTCATCAAAGCTGGAGCTGAGGATAAGTAATCCTTAAGGGCTTTGAGTGCATTCTCGTGTTTTTCAGTCCACTCAAACTTCTTGTTCTTTCTCAGAATGTCATAGAATTCTTTGCATTTCTCTGATGACTTTGAGATGAATCTGTTCAAGGCTGCGATCCTCCCTGTTAACCTTTGCACATCCTTAGCATTGGTAGGATACTTAATGTTCACAATGGCCTTGATTTGTTCTGGACTTGCCTCTATCCCTCTTTTTGTCACCATATATCCTAAGAATTTACCAGCTTTCACTCCGAAGTGGCATTTGGAAGGATTCAGTTCATGTTGTATCTGTCAAGGATATCAAATGCTTCTTCCAAATCCTTAAGGTGGTCCTCAGCTCTTTTGGACTTAACCACCATGTCGTCAATATAGACTTCCATTGTGTGTCCAATCTGTTCTTTAAACATCATATTTACTAGCCTTTGGTATGTAGCACCTACATTTCTTAGTCCAAACGGCATAGCAATATAACAATAGATACCAGTAGGGGTCATGAAAGTAGTATCCTCTTGATCGGACGGTTCCATCTGAATCTGTTGGAATCCAGATGAAGCATCCATAAAAGTTAGCAACTCATGACCCGCTTTAGCATCCACCATGGAGTCAATGTGGGGTAAAGGGAAAGGATCCTTGGGACATGCTTTGTTTAAATCAGTAAATTCAACACATACCCTCCACTTTCCATTCTTTTTCTTAACAACCACATTGGCTAACCATCTTGGATACTTTACTTCTCTAATCATACCTGCTTTGAGCAGTTTGTCTACCTCTTCTTGGATAATGGCATTTCTTTCAGGTGCAAACTTCCTCCTTTTTTGATGGATTGGCTTGAAGGACCTGTCAATGCCAAGTTTATGAGTAATAACATCTTTAGAAATACCTGTCATGTCTTCATGTTTCCAAGCAAATGTAGCTTTTCTTCTTCTCAAGAAGGATATGAGATCCTGTTCAATACTGTCAAGGATCTCGGATCCTATAAAAATCTTGGATTCAGGATCCTGCTGATTCAGCAGAATGTCTTTGACATCCTGCTCTCTTGCCTCCAGGACACCCCTTGGAGGATGCTTTAATTGCTATGCCTCCCTAGGTCTTGAGGCTGGCTTCATTGATGATGTGTAACAATTCTTAGCTTCTTGCTGATCACTTTAAATCTTCACCACACCCCATGGAGTAGGGAGCTTCACACATTGATGATAAGTTGAGGGGACTGCTATCATATCATGTATCCATGGCCTGCCAAGGATAACATTACAGCAAGATAAGCAATCAATAACACAAAATTTTTTAACAGAATTTACTCCCTCTATGTAAATAGGAAGTTTGATGTCCCCCAATGTATTCTTGGTCTCACCACTGAATCCCACAAGGACAGATGATCTTGGAATGATCTCGGATTCAGGGATGTTCATCCTTTTGAGGACATCTAGTTGGATGATGTTCACTGAGCTTCCCCCATCAATGAGAATCATGCGAACAAAATGGTTAGAAATGAATAATGTAATAATAAGACCATCATGATGAGGATCCTGAATATCCACATGGTCATCCTCATCAAAGGATATGACTTTCTCCTGTGTAAGGATGGAAGTTCGAATAGGTCTATCCCCATTTTCTATCTTTGTATTTTTTGCATGCCTCTTAGCTGCTGAAAATGAAGTGCCACATATGTGAGATCCACCGGAGATGAAATTAATTATTTGAGCATCGGCTGGTGGAGTAGGAGCTCTTTCAGGAATTTTCTCAGGATCCTGGATCCTTGACTTCTTCCTTCCGAACAGCTCTTTCAATTATCCTTTGCTCAACAGTTAACCAATCTCTTTCCTTAGTGCTATGCACTCGTCTATGAGATGACCAAAGTCTTCATGATAAGCACACCACTTCAATTTGTCTTTGGTAGCAGCTGGCTTGTCATTCTTTCTCGGCCACCTGGCTTTATCACCTAAATTCTGCATACCAAGGATTAGTTCACTATTATCAACAGCAAAACAATACTCAGAAATAGGAGGATAATCTTCATAATCTTCCTCTTGTTCCATAGCATGCACATTCTGATTATCAGACTTTTTGTATGACTTAGATTTGTTGTTCCTGAAATAGGATCCTTGCTTTTCTTGCTTTGAGGATCCTGACAGTCTTTCCTGGATCCTTTTGTCATCCTCTAAACGGATGAACCTAAGGGCCCTGTTTCTTACTTCATCAAGGTTCCTGCAAGGTGTCATAACAAGATCATCATAGAATTGTGAATCCTTAAGCAAACCCATTTTAAAAGCTTCAACAGTTGTTGCTATGTCTAAGTTAGGAATTTCTAAGGATTCTCTACTGAATTTAGTTATATAATCCCTTAATGATTCATTATGACCTTGGGTTACCCTATATAAATCACTAGTTAATCGTTCAAATCTCCTACTACATGAAAATTGGCTATTGAACAAGTTAACTAGATTAGAAAATGAAGTAATAGAGTAAGGAGGAAGACTTAGCAGCCATTTAAGAGCTGATCCTGTCAGTGTGGATCTGAAACCCTTGCAAAGACATGCTTCTTTTAACCTTTCAGGAATGGGGTTGATCTCCATTCTCTCCCTGTATTGAGCTGCATGCTCCTCTGGATCAGTTGTGCCATCATAGAGCTTCATATTCGGTGTTTGAAATCTCTTTGGTATCTCTACATCATATATAGGTGGTTCAAAGCGAGATACCCTATGACTCCCATCCGGAATCTCAGGAATGGGTTTAACCACTCCCGGGACACTAGATATCATATCCTTGAGTTTTTGCAACTCCCTCGCCATAGCTTGGTTGATCCTTGGTTCCTGCACAAAACCATGGTCAGTATTGTAAGATGTATTCAAAGTGTTACATCCTGATTGGTTCGAGGTTGGGACTCCAGATGTGAATCCAAACTGATGTGATTTCGGTATAATCGTGGGACCAGATGAAGCAACAGTTTGCATGGGAATGAAGTCTCCCACATGGATCTCTGAACTTCTTGGTTGTTGACTCCTTAAGAATCCTTGATCCAGAAAGACATTGGATCCAGTATGCATCGGAGCTGAGGGTGTTGAAGGATATCCTATGGATCCTTGAACTTGTGATGAGGATCCTTGAGCCTGCGATGAGGATCCTGGTACTGAGGGTAGTATCCTTGAACTGACAGCGTCCCCATGTATCCTCCTGAACTGGAGAAGGATCCTTGATGCTGGAAGGAGGATCCTTGAGGCTGAAGAGAGGATCCTGAAGGCTGGAAATAGGGTCCTTGAGCTTGTTTCATTCCCAATGATCCATAGTGCATACTTGATGATCCTCCCTGGTATTGGACACCTGATGCCACAGAATGCTGAACAGTTGTTGCTGGAGTGGTGAAGTCCAATGATCTAGGCACCAATGGAGAGTGATCCTCTGCTGATTTCTTCAATTTCTTGATTTCATCAATCTCACGAAGGATCCTGTCATTAGTTTTGTCTTGCTGCTGCATGTAATCCTTTATCTGCAAAATCAAAGAATAAAGATCATTGTTAGTAGGAGCAGAAGAAACAACAGTAGTTACTTTTGTGAAAACAGGGGTTTGTTTCTTCGCGGCATTCTCAGCATTCTTCTGGGATCCAGAAGAAATATGAGGCAAAGGTGGAATGCCCTGTGATGAGGTGATTGTCGGCATGGAGCTTGAAGTGTTTTTTCCCTTGAGAAGCCATGTGGTTGAAGGTAATGAACAGAAATGAATGAAATGAACAAGATTTTTCAAGAATAAAGCACCGATTGCCCCACGGTGGGCGCCAAACTGTTTTGGTCAAAAATCACATAAGGATAATGTAACCAAATCTGATTTTTGTGAGGTTGGATGCTTGGTTAAATGAACGAATGTCTAAACAAGAAATGAATGAAATGAATGATGAACACAAGGATTTATACGAGGAAAAAACCCTTGATCAATGAATGATCTCCGGCATAAAAAACCTCGGATAGTGAAAACTAACACTATCAACTATATTAAACAATAAAGGTTTACAACTTTGGATGATAACAAGCTTGATACAAGAATTGCTAATGTGTTAGTGTGTGTAATCGCCAAGTGATTGCAGAGAGTTCGAATGGTATGAAGTGTGTTGCTAACTTGCTAATTTAAGCTTGTTATCCCTTCAAAAATAGAAAAAATCTAGCTAACAAACTATCCGACTTTGGCGCTAGCTTTCCCACAATCACCATAACAGTCAATTAGCTCTTGCACGTGCAATAATGTGGAGCATATTCCCCTAGAATCTTGGCAGGACTAAGTCTCCTTCGAATACACCTGCAAAACAAGCTAAAAGTTAATGGAAACAATTGTTAGTTAAGGGTAATATAGAGGATCCTGGATCCTTAGCCTTCCTACACCATCTTCTGAGGATCCTCGATCCATACTAAACTGAGGATCCTTAAGCCAAGCTACACTGAGGATCCGTGATCCATATGCTATAAAATTCTATCCCTAACAATTACCCCCAAACATGACTAGTTAAAATCCAATTAGATAGTCATGTTTCAATGTTATGCGGACTAGCCGTTGCAAGTGGATATAGCCGTTACAGGCCGATGTCAGCAACAGTCATCTCCTGCAACAATAATCATTATAAATAGGTTAGAGATAAGGATAGAAATTTGCTACACTGAGGATCCGTGATCCATATGCTATAAAATTCTATCCCTAATAAGGCCTGTGATGTCTAAAGCTCTGTTTATTAGATCCCGCGTGTGGGCTTGTACTGAATGCTTGTAATACTTTTATATATTCCAGCTTCATTTAATATAATAATTTTACTCCAATATTTCGGCTGCATATTATTATATTGTGATAACTGTTATCTAACCGTCACAATTATACCCATCCGGGCCCACCGGGAATCGGGGTGTGACACTACATTATCTTTTGATGTAAAGTACCTAATGAAATTTATTTCATTACATATGGTTTCTTATATGTAAAGATAATTGGTGAATAGTTCCAACTTTTTAACTGGTCACAACTGTTTAATCATAACATCATGAACTATTATGAACCAGTTTTGTTTCGAGAACTGTTAGGGGAGGATTTTCTAACAATTAGTGATCCTTACTTGTTATCCTAATAAATGATCCTTACTTCTGTGACAGATAGTGATCCTCAGAAGAGCTTCAGGATCAGGATCATGGATCACCTTAAGGATCCTCATACTAACGATTGTTTGTTTGTGTTTCGTATTATTTCACAGGAGTAACAAGGTTGACTTGGTCTTGGCAACGTTACTATGGAATATTCCACAGGTATTTCGCACATGTTTGACTGGAAATGGACGTTGTGGAGAACGTGGGAGCATGGCACAAAAGTCGGATAGTTTGTTAGCATAGTTAACTTCTATTTTTAAAGGGGTGACGAGCTAGTAATTAGAACACTTAGCCATTTTCAGCTACACACACTCTCGTACAATTGCACTCTTGAAGCTTTCGGCAAACACTAAACAGTTTTCACTCACTTTTACACATTTCACCATAGTGATCCTTGTACCTAGCTCGTTACTATCCGAAGTTGTAAACATTTACTGATTTATTTGAGCTTGGTGATCGGTAGTTTCCATCACCCAAGGTTTTTTATGCCGGAGATCTTCTAAAGATCAAGGGCTTTTTCCTCGTATAAATCCTTGTGTCGTTTGTGCAATTTACATTGAAGTGATCCTTATTGCTATAGACCAATTCAAGCATCATACCCCGTAACAGAGAGTTTGGTTGCATTATCCTCATCAGATTTTTTGACCAAAACAGTTTGGCGCCCACCGTGGGGCCATTGGTGCTTCATTCCTAAGAAGTTTTTCTGTTGGTGATCATTCCGGTTCATTGCATACAAATACATGGCTTCATCGTTGAAGAATACCTCTACTGCAATGTCTGCGGTCAATTCATCCCAGGGCATTCCACCTTTGCCTCCACCACCTTCTGGACCTCAGAAAAATGTCGAGAAGAAACCAACTCCCATTTTCTCAAAACCTCCAACTTCTTCTGCTTCTTATACTCCTACTACTAGTGACTTATTTACTCTGATTTTGCAGATGAAGGAGCATATCCAGCAGCAGGACAAGACCAATGAAAAGATCCTTAGAGAAATTGGAGACATCAAGAAACAAAAGAGATCGGCAGAGGATCATTCCCCACTAATGCCCAGATCTTTGAATTTTGATACTCTGGTTATAACTTCTCAGCCTTCAACGGTTCCAGACGTTTAATATGTTGGAGGACCAAAAGGAGTGCATTACGGGTCATCAGCAATGACTCAGGCCTCAGGGTTACACATTCAACCATCAGGATCCCATCCTCAGCATATAGGATCCTTTAAATCTCAGGAGGATACCCGGGAGCGCAGCAGATTCAAGGGTACTGGCCGTTTCAAGGATCCTCCCATGTCCCAGGATCCTCCCAGGTTCAAGGATCCTCCCAAGTTCAAGGATCCTCCTATGTCCCAGGATCCTCCCAGGTTCAAGGATCCTCCCAAGTTCAAGGATCCTCCTATGTTCCAGGATCCTCCCAAGTTCAAGGATCCTCCTATGTCCCAGGATCCTCCCAGGTTCAAGGATCCTCCCAGGTACAAGGATACCCACAGTTTCAGGGATCCTTCCAGATGCCAGGATCCTTAAGAAGTTTGCAATCAGGAAGTTCCGACGTCCATCAGGGGGATTTCATTCCAACGCAAACCATTGCTTCTACTGGTCCATCGGCCATTCCAGAGCCCCAACAATATGGATTAACATCCACTCTTCCTAATTTGAATCCAATGGGAGGTAACACTTTTAATAATTCTTATACTACTAACCATGGCCTTATGTAGGATCCAAGTATCAATCATGCCATGGCTAGAGAATTGCAAAAGTTGAAGGACATGATATCAAGTGTCCCAGGAGTGGTCAAGCCTATCCCGGAGATTGCAGATGGGAGCCACAAGATATCTCGTTTTGCACCACCAATCTGTGATGCTGAGATACCCAAGAGGTTCCATGTACCTACCATGAAGTTGTATGATGGTTCAACCGATCCTGAGGAACACATAGCTCAATACAGGGAAAGGATGGAGATCAATCCCATCCCAGAAAGGTTAAAGGAAGCATGTCTGTGCAAGGGATTTGGATCCACTCTTACTGGATCGGCTCTTAAATGGCTGCTAAGTCTTCCTCCTTACTCTATTACCTCATTTGCTAATCTAGTTAACCTATTTAATAATCAGTTTTCTTGTAGTAGAAAATTTGAGCGTTTAACTAGTGATCTATATAGGATAACCCAGGGTCATAATGAATCATTAAGGGATTATATCACTAAATTTAGTAAAGAATCCTTAGACATTCCCAACTTGGATATAGCCACGGCTGTTGAGGCCTTCAAAATGGGATTGCTTAGGGATTCATTGTTCTATGATGATCTTGTTATGACACCTTGCCGGAACCTAGATGAGGTAAGAACCCGGGCCCTTAGGTTCATCCGGCTAGAGGATGACAAAAGGATCCATGAGAGGTTAGCAGGATCCTCAAAGCAAGAGAAGCTAGGATCCTCATTCAAGAACAAGTTCAGATCCTATAATAGATCTGATAACCAGAATGTGCATGCTGTTGAACAAGAAGAGGATGATGAGGATTATCCTCCAATCTCTGAATATTGTTTTTCTGTTGATAACAATGAACTAATCCTTGCGATGCAGAATTTAGGTGATAAAGCTAGATGGCCCAGAAAAAATGATAGGCCAGCTGCAACTAAGGATAAATCAAAGTGGTGTGCATACCATGAAGATTTTGGGCATCTCACAGAAGAATGCATCGCATTGAGAAAAGAAATTGGATACTTGTTGAGCAAGGGGCACTTGAAAGAATTATTGGGGAGAAAGAAGTCAAGGACTCAGGATCCTGAAAGGATCCCAGAGAAAGCTCCAGCCCCTCCAGCAGATGCACAAGTAATAAACTTTATTTCTGGAGGATCAGACATTTGTGGCACATCCTTCTCAGCAGCTAAAAGGCATGCAAAGGAAACTAAAATGGATAGTGGAGAAAGACCCGTTCGAACATCAAGTGTCTCCGAAGGAAAAGTCATAACCTTTGATGAGGATGATCGTGTTGATATCCAGGATCCTCATCACGATGGTTTAGTTATTACTCTTTTCATTTCTAACCATTTTGTCCGCAGGATCCTTATAGACGGAGGAAGCTCAGTGAACATTATCCAGCTTGACGTTCTAAAGAAGATGGGTATCCCTGAATCAGATATCATACCAAGATCCTCCGTGCTCGTGGGATTTAGTGGCGAAACTAAGAATACCCTGGGGGACATTAAGCTCCCAATATACATCGAAGGCCTACATTCTTATAAAAAATTTTGTGTTATTGACTGTTTATCTTGTTGTAATGTTATCCTTGGCAGGCCCTGGATACACGATATGAAGGCAGTCCCATCTACTTACCATCAATGTGTGAAGCTCCCTAGTCCTTGGGGAATAGTCAAGATTGATAGTGATCAGCAGGAGGCTAAGAATTGCTATACTTCATCGATGAAACCAGCCTCGAAGTCAAGGGAGCAATAGCAATCAAAGTATCCTCCAAGGGATGTCTTGGAGGCAAGAGAGCAGGATGTGGTAGAAATCCTCATGGATCCTCATGATCCTCATGATCCTGAATCCAAAATCTATATCGGATCAGGGATCCTTGGCAAAACGAAAGAAGACCTTGTATCCTTCCTCAAAAGGATGAAAACTACCTTTGCATGGAAGCATGAGGATATGACAGGTATATCTAAGGATATTATCACTCATAAACTTGGCATCGACAGGTCATTCAAACCAATCCATCAAAAAAGGAGGAAGTTTGCACCGGAAAGAAATGCCATTATCCAGGAAGAGGTAGAGAAATTGCTCCGGGCAGGTATGATTAGAGAGGTCAAGTATCCAAGATGGTTGGCCAATGTGGTTGTTGTTCAAAAGAAAAATGGAAAGTGGAGGGTATGTGTCGATTTCACAGATTTAAATAAGGCATGTCCCAAGGATCCTTTCCCATTACCCCACATTGACTCCATGGTGGATGCAACGGCGGGTCATGAACTGTTGACTTTTATGGATGCTTCATCTGGATTTCAACAAATTCAGATGGAACCATCTGATCAAGAGGATACGGCCTTTATGACTCCAACCGGTATATATTGTTATATTGCTATGCCGTTCGGACTAAGAAATGCAGGTGCAACTTATCAAAGGCTAGTGAATATGATGTTCAAGGATCAGATTGGACAAACTATGGAGGTTTACATAGACGATATGGTGGTAAAATCAATAAAGGCTGAGGATCACCTAAGAGACTTGGAGGAAGCATTCAATATCCTTGATAAATACAATATGAAGCTTAATCCTTCAAAATGTCACTTTGGTGTTAAAGCAGGTAAATTCTTAGGATATATGGTGACAAAGAGAGGCATTGAAGCCAGTCCAGAACAAATCAAAGCGATAGTGAACATCAAGTCCCCTACCAATGCTAAGGATGTTCAGAGATTAACAGGCAGGATTGCAGCTCTAAACAGATTCATATCCAAATCCTCAGAAAAGTGCAAGGAATTCTATGATATCCTAAGGAAGAACAAGAAATTCGAGTGGACTGAGAAGCATGAAAGTGCCTTAAGAGCTCTTAAGGATTATCTATCCTCGGCCCCGGCTTTAATGAAACCAGAAAAAGGAGATGTGTTATCCTTATATCTTGCGGTATCCTCAAAAGCAGTAAGTGCCGTCCTTGTTAAGGATCACGAAGGTACACAACATCCTGTCTATTATGTAAGTAAAAGTTTACTTGATGCCGAATCCAGGTATTCACACCTTGAAAAGCTTATTCTTGCATTAATTATGGCATCTACTAAGTTGAGACATTATTTTGAAACTCATGTTATTGTTGTTAAAACTAATTTTCCAATTAAGAATGTCCTCAGGAAACCAGAGATGTCAGGAAGGATGGCTAAGTGGGCAGTGAAGCTTAGTGCCTATGATATAAGATATGAGCCTAGGACAGCCATCAAATCCCAAGCATTAGCTGACTTTGTGGATGATTTCAGTAGTGATTTACAAAAAGAAGCTGAGTTAGAAGTCCAGCAGCTAGAGGAGACCAAGGATCATTGGATACTCTATACTGATGGATCCTCAAATGTCAAAGGCACAGGGCTTGGAATACTACTAAAATCGCCACAGGGGGACATAATACCCCACTCTATAGCTTGTGAGTTCCAAACCACTAACAATGAGGCTGAATATGAAGCCTTAATTGCTGGTTTGCAAATTGCTAAGCATATGGGGATCAGGTATCTTGAGGTACATGTAGATTCATTGTTAATTACAAACCACTTTAATGGATCCTATGCTGTTAAAGGTGAAAAGCTAACCAAATATTTAGGGATAGTCAAAGAATTGGCACTCTCTTTTGTATCCTTTAGTTTGACACAGGTACCAAGGGAAGAGAATGTAGAGGCAGATGCACTAGCCAATTTAGGATCATCCTTGAAGATCCCGGAGGATATCAAGATCCCTATTATCCATATCCTGACCCCGGCTATCGAGGATCATGTGGCTATGGAGATAGGAGAGAATTCTGCAATTATCCCTAGTGAGGATACTCAAACTCATTCAGGATCATGGATCCTCCCAATCATGAGATACTTACAACATGGAGAGATTCCTACAGGAGAAAACCCTAGGGCTTTCAAAATTAAGGTATCTCAATTCACAATTTTAAATAATATGTTGTATAGACGATCTCTTGCAGGACCATACTTAAGATGCATTGAGGATCCTGAAATCCAAGAAGTTTTAAAAGACTTCCATGAAGGAGATTGTGGAACCCACACTGGGGGCAGGGCGTTATTCTCAAGGATCCTGAGGACAGGATACTACTGGCCAACCATGAAGAGAGATGCTGTGGAGTATGCTAAGAGATGTGATCCTTATCAGAGACACAGCAATATCCTTCATCAACTAGCTGAATTTTTGCATCCTATATCCTCCTCTTGGCCATTTATGAGATGGGGTATGGATATAGTTGGTAAGCTCCCTAAGGCACCTGGTGGAAAAGTATTCATGCTTGCTATGACTGATTACTTCTCCAAGTGGATAGAGGCTGAAACTTTTGCCCAAGTCAGAGAAAAGGAAGTTATATCCTTCATTAAAAGAAATATTATAACTAGATTTGGTATTCCTTCTGAAATTATATGTGATAATGGTTCCCAATTTATTGGGGGCAGAACTACTAACTTTTGTGACAGCTGGGGGATTAAGATGATAACATCAACACCAGTCCACTCACAAGCTAATGGTCAAGCAGAATCATCCAACAAGATCATCATCAACAATTTGAAGAAGAAGCTTGGATCCAAGAAAGAGAAATGGGCAGAAGAACTACCTTATGTGCTTTGGGTTGATAGGACAACCCCTAAGAATGCTACTGGTCAAACGCCATTCTCTTTGGTATTTGGGGCAGAATCAGTGATCCCAACAGAAATGGTGGTTCCAACTGCTAGAACAAGTACCCGTGATCCTGAGGAAAATGATGAGAACTTGGCTCAAGACTTGGATACTATTGAAGAAATCAGGGATCTGGCTAGGATAAGGATGGCCAGTTATCAACAAAGAATGGCTGGTGCTTACAACAAAAATGTCAGGATCAGGAAGTTTCAACTTGGAGATATGGTATTAAGGAAAGCATTTCAGAATACCACCAATCCTGCTGATGGAAAATTGGCTCCAAAATGGGAAGGCCCTTATTTGATTGAAGTTGAAGCAGGAAAGGGGGCATATAGATTGCTAACCATGGAAGGTGATTTGCTACCAAGAGCTTGGAATGCTGTCCACTTGAAGAAATATTTCATGTGAGCAGGATCCTCATGGCACAGATGATCCTTACGTTAGGGGTATCCTTGAAGGATCCTTAAAGTATCGGTGATCCTTACTTTGGTAATGTCCTAATCCTGAACTATTTCATTTCCTTATTTTCTCATATAAGGATAAGGATCATGTGTCCTTTATCCATCTCTCACGTGATTTTAAGTTTTGAAAGTTCAGGTATCCTTAGCAAAATGTTGGTTATCTGCAGAAGCAATCCGTTCCTTGGGTTTAACTCCAGTTATTTGGGCTTGACCCCAGTTCCGCCTGTAGCGCATGATGATCCTGATATAGTTCAAGGCAGTGGGACCAGTACTCGCTTTAGGGGCTGATAATTCCATTGTACTGGCTATACCTAGGATCCTACGTATAATGGTAGACGTACCATACATCCATTCCTAAGGTTTCTAACGTTTTCACGTTAGCTAAGGTTTTGACATTTTCATGTCACTAAGTTTGGATAGTCGCCAGTTAGGGCCATACTCTAGTTTACATACGATCCTTGGGCTTGTCCCCAGTTATCCTTGGGCTTGTCCCCAGTTGTCCTTGGGCTTGTCCCCAGTTGTCCTTGGGCTTGTCCCCAGTTGTCCTTGGGCTTGTCCCCAGTTGCTAACTCTTATCTTATATTGGCTTAGTCCCAAGTTATGCTCTATTTCAGGTCCTTGAAGATAAGCAACTAGGGATCCTTGATCCTTACTTCTCTCTAAGGTTTATCTTATAGTTATCCTGATTATGCTTAGGATCCTAACTTGGATCCTCAGGTATGATCCTTAACTATTTTTAATTCTATTCATTGTTTATTTGAATAACCCTTAAAATTTGACAACGAAACTTGTGATCCTTAAAATATATTACTTTTTGGGATTCTTCAACTATAGGATATTTGATCATGGATCATATCCTAAATATTTTCAATCTGACTTATTCAAAATTGCTTATTCAATAAGTGTACATCAAAACAATTGAGAATTAAAGAGACAAAAAGGATAACAATACAAGATAAGCGACAAAAGATTAAGGTTTTATTTATTAACAAAAGATTAACCCTTAAAAGGTTGTCAAAATTACCTACCCCGAGCATCTACCAGCAATACGTGGCCCGTCCGCTGGGGTAGGTAAAGGGTGTCCATTGTCTAAAGGTCTTAGTAGTGCAGGAAATAAAAAGATGGCAGGATCACAATGGCTTCATCCCCCAAACAGAGGATCCCTCCACCAGTTGTAATCCTACCTATTGTCTGAAGGATCCTAGACCCTTAATCCTAAAAACTATTGTTCAGTACAAACCATCAAATTGTTCAACAAAACAACCATCAAACTAAAAAAAATTGGGCTCCGGCTATGTCTAGAAATTTCCATCATCGCCCAATGATGCAGCCTAAACCTTCGTTGCATCACCACCTCCGGCTCCACTTGCTTCACCACCTTCACCCTTGCCTCCAGCCTCGATCGTCAGGATCTCGTCAGGCTCCTCTTCATCATCCAGTTCAGCCAGCCTTGCCTTCCAGCCTTCCACATCCCAGGTGCTCTTGTCAAAGGCAGGATCCTGAGCTTCCAAGGCCATTTGCAGCTTGGTCTTGTACATTGCTATGGCGGCAGAGACTTTGGCGTCTTCGGTGATCTCATGCTTCTCGTAGTCAGCATTAACCAGCACCTTGGCCGCCTCATGTTTGGCATCCTGGAGTTCCTTCTGAAGATCAGCAATTTTGAGGTCCTTTAGCAATGCAACCTGCTGGAGGTCGGCAATCTTCCTATCCTGATCCTCAACGTGGCCAACATAGTCCTCAATCTCAGCGAATTTCTGCAAAGGGGATAAAAGATAAGGTCAGGACCAAGTGATCCTCAAATCAGCAGGATATACGAGCAGAGACAGTGATCCTTACATTGTTGAAGTACTCGAGGAATTGGTGGCGGATCAGAGGCAGACCCTGCAGATCCTCAGCCTCGGAGGCCTTTCTCTTCTTGACTCCCTTTCCTTTGAGGGGTGCCTTGGGGACTGAAGCTGTCGGGCTGGTAGGAGCCTTTCTTTTGGAGGATCTAACGATGGTGAGATCGGTGACACTGAACTTTGAAGCAGACTTGGTGGATTTTCCAGCACCTACACAACCAAAACAAGATAAGTATCTTTACTTCACTTATATTTTACTATTTATTTAAATTTTTAAACAAAGATACTTACTTGACATCGTGACAGAGCCTGAGGATACCTCCTGAGAATCCTGGGTGGTTGTCTTGAAAGATCTTGTTTCAGGATCGAGTCTCTTGAAAGCGGCGAGTCTCTCTTTGGCAGCAGGAGACAGTCTGAGGTGTGAGACGGTGATAGCTACATAACAAGAAAGCAAAAGTATATAAGTGATCCTTATATCAAAAGAAAGTTCTCTGGTAATCCTTCTCAGGATCCTCCATCCTACCATGGGTAGCCCATTTCCTGGGTAGATCCTTCCCGTCAGAGATAGAATCTCTCTTGACGAAAAAGAAATGCCGCTTCCAGTTAGTATCATTCTTGGTAGCTTTGAAGATCGGGTGTTCCTCACCAGGTTTACGTTTGAACAAATAACGATGAGAACCAAAGGTAGTAAGATCATACAGCTCTCCCAGCTCTGACATTCCTAGGTCTATCCCTTCCTGCTCGATGATCCTTTCAAGGGTATACAAAACCCTCCAGATCATCGGCAAGGCTTGGATATAAGAGATGCCGGTTAGGGAAAAGAAAGATTGGGTGAAGGCTGGAAAAGGATATGTATAGCCTATGGTGAACGGAGTGACAGGAAAAGCAACCCAGTTGTCGGAAATATGATCACTCAGGGCATTGGGATCAAAAGATTTAAACACGGTGTTCGCCGGGAAACAGTGGCGGATCCTATCAATCTGCGGATCGGTGAAACAGCAGCGTTCTTTTATGGAATCTTCGATGATCCCCTGGCTTTTCAGTAGGCTGTTTTTCGGGTGATCCTTAGCTGGGGAGTTCCGGAGCAACATTTTTGACAGAATGATGGAAAGAGACGGAAAACAGAGCAAAAGAAGGAAGAAGATGAAGAGAGAATACCTGTTTATCTTCGGATGCAGTTATAAAGGGAGTATCTCTGAAATTTAAATGCAAACGATCCTATCTATATCTCCTATTTATAATCATGATTGTGCAGGGTTGTCACTTCTGTGACGTCATAGTTGCAACGGATAGTTCTGTTGGGTTATAACATGTTTATCAAAGTAATTTCATCCTTATGAAATAAAAACGCAGCGGAAATAATTATTTAAAAACATGTTACTTACTAGATATAAAACTCATTTTATATGTAAAACCCAATCCCGGATCCATATACGAACATGCATGCTATCAAAATAAAACACAACCATAGAGTGTTTAGAATACTACCTTCCAAGGAGTAATGGATATGAAGAAGATGATGCTTCTTGAATGGTTGCCTTCAAGTGTAGAAGACCTCAAGCTTGCATACCCCAAGGACCAAAATGGTCTTGGTTAGACCACCCAATCAAATCTTCTCTAGCACATGCATTTGCATGCATTTCTATTGGACTAAAATTTTAGGGAAGAACACCATGGGTGGGGGGGGGGGGTGGCGGCCTTGCTTTATTTAAAAAAAATCTTTTAAATAATAAAAGTCTTGTATTTTATAACTTTTATAAAATATAACATCATATGTTCACAAGACTTTATACAACTTTTATTAAGTTATTTAACTCATTAAATAACAAAATAAAATATTCTCTCAAAATAAATTATCCATATAATTTATTAGTTTATCAAGTGTAATTATTTAGAAAACCAATTTCTAAATATTGTAAGTGTTAATATTTATTTGTTTGATCATATCACAAATAAATAATATAAGTGTTTGTCTAGCTTGTTATTGGGTATGACTCGACTTGGATCATAACGTACTAGCCACATCAATTTAATATGTGTCTTGGGCATACAGAGTCCAACAATCTCCCACTTGCACAAGATACATAGAAGATTGATGCAAGCAGTAAATAACGCCTAACTACGGTTTACTACCCCTAATACGTATGACTATATGTGCCATTCAATAACATCATCCCCTTCAAGTCCCTTACTTGAACATGATTTAGGTGAATCTATCATTTATCCTTTCGTTACAGATGTCATGTTAAATCCAGAGACACAGAGTGATCACTCTCTGTTGATTTAACTTTAGCAGGCCTTAGACATCTTACTCTCAACGAATAAGAGGAACAAATCCCGTCTTGACTACATACGTCTCTCACAATCACCTTGTACCACACCTGAGCTTAGCCTTATGTACTGTCATATTACTAACAGCGAAGAAATAAGTCAAGGTACAATATTTGGTGAATATCAAGACCCAATATGTATCTCAGGTCTGAGGATACTATGATATTCTCCTTTACTCAAATTTACTTATGATCAATCACAAATGATTCCATGCAGTAATATTCGAGAGCGAGTCAATCCAATATTTGTATCCCACAAATATCTATGAACTTTGGCAGCAAAACTTTGCTCTATATTCATACCTAATGAATATCTACCATTCCTAGTTCATAATAGTCTTACATTCATATCTGTTCCCACAAGTATAATCGACTACGGACATTTAGAATAAGTAACTTATTCACGGATTTAAACATGCTAAAAAGGAACATAACTCAAAATACCATAAAGAGTTATATTAACAATTGTTCCAATATCCAAATACAAAATAGATCAAATCCAATCACTAGAATATCGAAGTCCTAAGGCACAAGTATGACCCTTTCATTCTTTGCCCATTCAAGGAGCTTCGTGAGTGGATCCGCAATATTTTGATCAGTGTGAACTTTGCGAATACATATCTTTCCCTTTTCAATTTCATCCCGTATGTAGTTGAAACTCCGCTTAATGTTTTTAGTCTCTTGATGTACACGAGGTTCCTTGATTTGATCAGTCACACCATCGTTATCACAAAGATCTCTTGGGGCCTTAATGGCAGGGACTACCCCTAGATCGGCAATAATTCAAGTGGCAGATCCATATGAATTATCTCAATCAATGAAGCGGCGATGTATTCTGATTATGTAGTGGACAATGCTACCCTGATTGTGATCGAGAACCATCTCGATTAGTTTGGAAACTCGTATCCATGTAACCCTTTACAACGAATTCCGAAACTCGCATCCCTGTAACCTTTTACAACGAGTTCTTTTCCACCAGATCTATATATTAGAAATATATCCTTAGTCCTTCTAAGGTATTTCAATATACTTTCTAACAGTCATCCAATGACCGTTATTTGGATTTTACTGGTATCTTCTCGTCATGCTTAAAGCGCATAACTTGTCCGGTCTAGTGCATATCATTACGTACATAATGAATCCTATAGCTGACGCATATGGGATTCCTTTCATTCTTTCCTGCTCATCCTTTGAGCATGGACATTGAGATGCACTCAATATTGTCCCCTCTTTGAATAGGTACCAAACCTTTCATAGAGTTCTCAATCTTGAACCTTTTCAAGACTTTGTTAATGTATGTACTTTGGTTTAAACCTATCAAGCGCCTTGATCTATCCCTGTAGATCTTTATTCCCAAAATATAGGCGACTTCACCAAAATCCTTAATAGAAAACGACTTCCAAGCCAGGCTTTCACACCTTCCATGGTTGGAATGTTATTTCCAAATAGTAGAATGTCATCAACATATAATACTAATAAAGTGATGATGCTCCCACTAGCCTTCTTATACACACAAGCTTCATCGACGTTCTTGATGAATCAAAATTCCTAATTTCTTCATCAAAACGGTGATTCCAACTTCTAGATGCTTGTTTCGATCTATAGATTGATTTTTTTTTAACTTGCATACTTTGTCAGGATGTTTTGGATCGACAAAACCTTCAGGCTTAACTATATAGACATCTTCCTCAAGATATCTATTAAGGAAAGTCATTTTGAGATCCATTTGCCAAATCTCATAATCATATTGTGCAAGTATGGCAAATGATATCCTATTTGACTTTAGCATCGCCACGGGCGAGAAGGTCTCATCATAATCAACCCTTTGAGTTTGAGTGAAACCTTTTGCTACAAGTCTCACTTTACAAGTATCCAAGTTACCATGCATATCTGTTTTCTTCTTGAAAACCCACTTACTTCCAACTACTTTGGAGTTAAGTGGTGGCACAACCAATTCCCAAATTTGGTTATCATACATGGATTGCATCTATATGTTCATGGCTTCAAGCCATTTGTCACAATCAGATTTTGACATTGCATCATGGTATGTGGTTGGTTCATCTGAATCTACCACGTAGCATCCATTCATAAAAGATCCATATCTTTCAGGTGGACTACTAATTCTACCAGATCTGCGAACATTTTGTGTGTTTTGATCAAGCTCTTGATCATTTTCAACAACCTCTTGTTGAGTGCTAGTATCAACCAAACGTGTATCGTCTTGTGGTTCTTGATCCTCATCAAGTTCCATTGTTCTACTAATTCCTTCCACAAGGAACTTAGTTTCCATGAACTCAGCCTTTCGAGCAACAAATACCTTTTGCTCTGTTGGATCGTAGAATTAATATCCTATACCATCTTTAAGATATCCTACGAAGACACACTTAGTGGATTAGACTTTCAATTTATTTGAGGTGTATAGCTTAACATAAGCTTTACAACCCCTTCCTTTAAATATGATAATGATGGAACCCTTCCATGCCATATTTCAAAAGATGTCGTATCCACTTTCTTGGTTGGGGCCATACTGGCCGCGGAGAGCAAAGCGTAACCCCAAATGATAGAGATGATGCGTTCCTAGCCATCATAGATCGAACCATATCCAAATAGAGTTCGATTCCTCTTCTATTGTAACGAAGAACTTTGATTGAGTTGATTTTGTACTTCACCTTTTGAAGGCTTTGATTATTTCAAAACTTCAACTTTGTGTCTCAGAAAGTACACATAACCATAACTACTATAGTTGTCGGTAAAAGTAATGAAGTATCTTTCACCATTCCTAGTCATTGGCTTAAAAGGATCACATACATTCGAATGTATGATACCTAATAAATCTTTTGCCCTTTCCCATTAAGGGATTACTTGGTCATTTTACCTTGTAAATAAGATTCACATGTATCAAATGAACCAATTTCATTTGTTTCCAAAAGACAATTCTTTCGAAGTGTTTACATGCGACATCTGTTTATATGACCAAGGCGATAATGCCAAAATAGATCTTACTCAAATCCATTTTTGAGTTTCTTGGTGATTGATTGGTACATTTAACTATCAAATGATGTATTATTATGAACTGATTCATAAATACCATTTGAAGGCATAGGTTTAAAGTAAAATATGTCATTCATCGATATAAATGTCAATGTTTGCAAACTTTAAGTTAAAACCATATTGTCTTATAAGGGAAACTTGAATAATGTTCCTAGTCAAACTAGGAGCATTCAAGACATTTTAAAACAATTTCCAAACCATTTAGAAGTTTCAAAACATAGTCTCCTTTCTTGTAATGTTAATTTCTTTTGAACCTTTTGCAATGAATTGCAAACATGAGTTCCACATCCGGTATCTAATACCCATGTGTTAGAAGAAATAACATTAAGGTCAATATGTATCATTAAGATTGTACCTGAGGTTAGCCTAGCATCCCTCTTGTTTTTCAACTCTTTGAGATAGGTTGGACAATTCCTATTTAAATGCCCTATCTCACCATACTTAAAGCATGGATCGTTCATGGCAATCTTTGCCTTCTCTTCTTTTGGTTTCGTTGGTTTCGCTTTAGTCTTTCTTTTCTTTTTCCCTTTGAATTTCCCGTTTCCATTTGCAACATTTGCTTTGGTGTCGGGGTGATGCTCTTTCTTGTTGCCACCCTCATTGATCGTTAGAATGGATAAAACCCTTTTACCTATATCGAGCCTTTCGAGGTGATCAATGTGGCTTTTCATCTTAAAGACATAAGATGAGTCCGATTGGGTTTCCTCCATTCGACATGCATGAACCGTTTCGAAACGTTCTACCCTTAGGAACATTTCCTACAATTGGGTAATCATGTCGTATGTTCATGATGTTCAAAACCTTTTGAATCTAGGGAATCATAATTCCTAACATGAGACAACTTGCATAGTATCCTCAATATACTTAATCCAATCGTTGTTTGCATCCTTATCTTCCATAAGATGTTCATTGGGATTTAGGATCGTTCAACACATAGGATATCTTTTCTTACTTGAGAACGATTCTTAAGTTTCGATATTAATCCATAAAGTGTTTTGATTGAAACGATCCTTTTTAAGGATTGTTTTTAGTGATAGGTTACGGACGGTTTGGGTAATATTGTTAGCGGCCATCTACAAAATTTAACAAGGTTCAATTTTAATATTTTCGATATTATTATATTTTAATCATTAATACCCTTTTGTATCTCATAGACAATTAATAATTAAAATCTAGAATCCAACGTTACATTTAAATATTGGTTAGGTGACCTTTATCCCTCTATTTAAATTAACAAGGTAGTCAACGTTTGACAATTGCAACTCTTTGCAACTTCTAGCCATATGGGATCGGTTAAACATCTTCATGTTTAGTTGGCATGTTTAATCCCATCAACACCTTTGTTCCCCATGCTTTGGTGACCCTAAGTTCATGGTTTCCAAATCAAGTCGTCCAACCTACACACACGTGTGAGTTTATACACATAAGTGGTTAGGTGACCTTTATCCCACAAACATGGTAAACCCACCTCGAATAGACAAGTTCCCTCAAAGGTGGTTAGGTGACCTTTATCCCGCAAAAGAGTTCCCAAGTGATTCGAGTGTTGTATAAAAGGATGGTGTTTGACTTGTTTTATAAAAGGGATTTTTGAGTTTTTCAAAATTCTAGTTTAGAAAACTTTATTTACCATACATTTGCATGCATTCAAATCCTTGGTACTTTTGTTAAACAAATTTTCAAGGTTCTTTTTAATAAAACCCATTTTATTATAAAAATCATTAATTTTTAATAACCTTTTATTAACCAATTTTAATGATCTTTAAAGAACCAATTTTAAGCTTGTTGTTGATTATTAGTTTGTTAAGCATGCATATCAACATATCATCCAAACAATAAAATAAGCAACCACACAAGCATAACACATATATCAATAGGTGCATAACCATAGCCAACTATTTTGACAACACTTGTTAGCCGAAACAAGTGTGCCAAAAGGTCCTTCCTAAGGGGTGAAAAATGACACAAGCGATGTGTCGTTGAACTCCCACTTGATCTCGCATCCAAATGCTTCAAGTCTCCTTCTTGTGTTGTGATTTGTCCACCTTCTTTGAGCTTCCAAAAGTCTTTTATTTTCAGCTCCAAACTCTTTTGGACTCCGAAAATGTGTTTTGGTTATTGGGCTAAAATCCCCTTAAGAACTATGAAGTCCTTTAGGCCCGAAATTGGCCAAAACCAAAACCGCATTTTTGTGTGCATCTTCTTTTACAAAAAAAAATATCCTAATACATTTTTCTAGTAAAATAAAATGCACCTAATCTATTTATTTTACATACCAAATGAAAATAAATAAATTACATATTTTTACACATGGAAGAACAAAAATAATTATTATTACAACCCTTTGAAATAATTAAATACAAATCACAAACACAAATATTCAACATATTCACACAAGGTCATGGCTAGGTTATGAACACCAAAAATATATATATCCAAATATATAAAATTCAAGAAGCAAAATGGTTTCCTTTTTACAACCTACTTTACGGTCAAGAAAAAAACGAAAAAGTGGGTTTTTGTCCAAACAAACAAATCATCCAAATGACATAATTTTTCAAGATACTTTTATGCATGTATTAAAATAATCTTGAAAAACAAAAGGATAACCATATATAAAATTTCGGACATAGGGTTTTAACCAAACCCGAAACCCGAAAATTTCATATCCTTTGAAGCATGCATTCATATAAGCGGCTCTGATACCACTGTTGGGTTTTAACATGTTTATCAAAGTAATTTCATCCTTATGAAATAAAAATGCAGCGGAAATAATTATTTAAAAACATGTTACTTACTAGATATAAAACTCATTTTATATGCAAAACCCAATCCCGGATCCATATACGAACATGCATGCTATCAAAATAAAACACAACCATAGAGTGTTTAGAATACTACCTTCCAAGGAGTAATGGATATGAAGAAGATGATGCTTCTTAAATGGTTGCCTTTAAGTGTAGAAGACCTCAAGCTTGCATACCCCAAGGACCAAAATGGTCTTGGTTAGACCACCCAATCAAATCTTCTCTAGCACATGCATTTGCATGCATTTCTATTGGACTAAAATTTTAGGGAAGAACGCCATGGGGGGGGGGGGGGGGGGGGCGGCCTTGCTTTATTTAAAAAAAAAATCTTTTAAATAATAAAAGTCTTGTATTTTATAACTTTTATAAAATATAACATCATATGTTCACAAGACTTTATACAACTTTTATTAAGTTATTTAACTCATTAAATAACAAAATAAAATATTCTCTCAAAATAAATTATCCATATAATTTATTAGTTTATCAAGTGTAATTATTTAGAAAACCAATTTCTAAATATTGTAAGTGTTAATATTTATTTGTTTGATCATATCACAAATAAATAATATAAGTGTTTGTCTAGCTTGTTATTGGGTATGACTCGACTTGGATCATAACGTACTAGCCACATCAATTTAATATGTGTCTTGGGCATACAGAGTCCAACAAGTTCTGCATCAACGGCTATATATCCGTTAGTTAGTTGCGGATAAGATCAAGAAAATATAATTCGTTCATTTGACATATTACTCCTTATATTTTGGGGGCAATTGTTAGGGGAGGATTTTCTAACAATTAGTGATCCTTACTTGTTATCCTAATAAATGATCCTTACTTCTGTGACAGATAGTGATCCTCAGAAGAGCTTCAGGATCAGGATCATGGATCACCTTAAGGATCCTCATACTAACGATTGTTTGTTTGTGTTTCGTATTATTTCGCAGGAGTAACAAGGTTGACTTGGTCTTGGCAACGTTACTATGGAATATTCCACGGGTATTTCGCACATGTTTGACTGGAAATGGACGTTGTGGAGAACGTGGGAGCATGGCACAAAAGTCGGATAGTTTGTTAGCATAGTTAACTTCTATTTTTAAAGGGGTGACGAGCTAGTAATTAGAACACTTAGCCATTTTCAGCTACACACACTCTCGTACAATTGCACTCTTGAAGCTTTCGGCAAACACTAAACAGTTTTCACTCACTTTTACACATTTCACCATAGTGATCCTTGTACCTAGCTCGTTACTATCCGAAGTTGTAAACATTTACTGATTTATTTGAGCTTGGTGATCGGTAGTTTCCATCACCCGAGGTTTTTTATGCCGGAGATCTTCTAAAGATCAAGGGCTTTTTCCTCGTATAAATCCTTGTGTCTTTTATGCAATTTACATTGAAGTGATCCTTATTTCTATAGACCAATTCAAGCATCATACCCCGTAACAGAGAGTTTGGTTGCATTATCCTCATCAGATTTTTTGACCAAAACAAGAACCATTGTTAGTGTTTGGTTGCAAAGCCAAGTGAACTAACACAAACAGTCGTTGTTATTCATTAATCATACCATCCATTATTGAATTGAGATTCGCAGCTTGAACGATAACGTATGAACTCCTCTGAATAGTTTTCCCCTTCACGTGTGACTTATGTAATTGGAAACTTAAACCAAGCCAGCGAGTGTTGTAAACCTTCATATAACTGAAGGTAGGAACTAAGCCAAGTTATCAATACCAACCTTTGACGCAATAGTGGTCGGTATTAGATGGGTTTCATGCATTCATTTTAAGATAATATAATGGTGGAAAAGACACAAGAACAGATCTTGATTTGATTAAGATTGCCCGCCAGGAGTCTAGTTACAAGAATCTTGTGACCGATAAACAGGCCACAGATAAAGTTTGAATTTTACTCGAATCCCGGTTGATCGGGTGGATAATGTGTTGGTGCATATTGTGACAAAAGCGTCATATATTTCGGTCTTTGGATATCTTGTAATATATAAATGATTAGCATTCATGGGCTTAGCATTGTATAGCTGGTTTATGTCACACCCCGAATTTCCACATAACCCGGTGGGCCCGGTTGGGAGTATTGTGCCGTAGTTAATATCATCATAGTTAATAAAACACATAATAGCACAGCGAAAGTCTTGGAATAAAATTACTATTACAGACCGAGTGTTTAAAGTTCAAAATAATAAATACAGACGGTTGTAATAAAAGATCTACAGGCGGATCAAATAAATGTACAAAATGATGTTCAACAGACTTTAGGCATTCTAAGGAATTAACATCCCAAATAATCCTAAATATGATATTACATCAGTATGTAATGAGTCTTGCCATGAAATTATGTTTAAAACACATTTTATATGAAAAAGGGCATTTTAGTCCTTTTAAAAGCGTGATTTACGATTATTTAAGTAAACTCACTTTATGACCAGAAGGTTAACTTCAAAATATGCTAAATATGTTTACTTACCAGTACATGACTCATTTGCATGCTCATTTATATTAAAAACCTTATTATCAACTACTACAAAGACAAGTTCATGACGTCACCATTCAATAGTTGAGGCCCTTTATTGGGCAAAAAGGGCGGCAACTTCAATAGTGCCAGGCAGCTGCCTGGCACTCCCCGATTGGCCCAACAAATTTACGATTTTATCTCCCTTTTAAATTGCGATTTTGGCATCAGTTAAAAATTATGTTTTCGCCCTCGCTTAAAAATGAATTTATGCTAATGCTCCCAGCTAAATATTTCAATTTTGCCCCCGGTAAAAAATTACGAATTTGACCCGTTTCAGTTTACAGTCTTGCCATTAGTTTTTTCCCCTTAAATATACGATTTTGCCATCAGTTCAAAGTTATGTTTTTGCCCACGCTTAAAAATAAATTTACGTTTTTACTCTCGGCTAAAAATTCTAATTTTCCCATCGGCTAAAAATTACGAGTTTGCCCCGTATAAATTGATACTTTCGCCATTAGTTTTTTTCGCTCACAGCCAGGTTACGATTTTGCCCTCAACTTAAATTTACATTTTTCCCATCGTTTTTGTTTGTTTTCCTGGTTAAATTACGATTTAGCCCCCAGTGTAAAATTACTGTCATGCCGGCTGCTTCCTGACACTTCCCCATTGGTCCATTTAGTTTACGATTTATCCCCGAATTAAAATTATGATTTCGCCTGCAGTTAAAAATTACGTTTTTCCCATCGTTTTAGTTTTTTTTTTTGCAAAACTATAAAGGTTTTTTTTATTGGTTTACTCAATTTAATTTTTTTTCGTGTCAAGGAGTTGCCTAACACTGGCTCATTAGTCTAGAAAAAATACAGTTTTGCCCATAGCCCAAAATTACGGTCTTATCATCGTTTTTGTTTTTTTTCCTAGCAAAATTATATTAGTCTTTTTTTAATTGGTTGAGAATTATTCGGCCATCGCCCCGCAACGCGGGGGGGCATGTACTAGTTTTTAAACAAAAGGGCATTTTAGTCAAAGTTAAGCATAATAACGGAACTTGCAAAATAAACTCATATTACTATATGATCATGTAATATAACCTCAGAGGGTTATACTACAATATAATATGGCCATAGTAGAACCTTAAAACAGAATGAAACTAATCTAATTCGGGTCAGAACTGAAAGTCAAAGCAGAAGTCAATCTTCGCGACTTTCGGTTGCGAACAGACCCTAAACACGGAATTGACGGGCTGAACATGTTTACACATGTTCTAATAATTATTACCAAGTTATTAAAGTGATAAAATATATTTTATAACACCTACATTATCAGATTTGAATTATTTTAAAAAACTGACCGTTTGACTTTTTAATTTTAAAAACTTTGACCCGTCAATTGACCAAGCAAACATGATTCTTAGGGGATGCCCTTTTGAGGGATTAATACCTACTTAATTACGATCACGTAGCCATGTTCGCCTTGAACAATGGCTAGACCATTGTTATGGGTGAAATTCTGAGCCCATATCCTGACTTTGTATCTTGATTTTTTATTAGTTGAATATGATCAGGATACCGGATCAGGATATTAGTAATATCCTGAGGCAGTATCCTGACTATTACTAACAATTTGCTTGTAAATGTTGGTTATAAGGGACTAACGTTCATGAGGACCAAGTCATCCTGAAGACCCGCTCAAATTGGTCAGGATAAGGACGTTGATGGCGGAAGAATAACTCTTGTAACGGTCAGCATTGAAGAAAGGCGTATTTTATGGGAGTTATGGATGATTGGTCAATGCTATTAATGTTGTAACGGCTATAGGAGCTTAAATCCCAGAGTTATAGTTGGTATGCGCATGGAAAACGAGTAGAAACAGCTCCCCAACGTTCAGAAAGGAAATAATTTCAGTATCCCAGATTTTTAGCATAATATCCCGGATTTTTAGCATAATTAGTTAATTCTTGTAACTATATAAAGGGGATGCCAGATCCATAGGTCAGACACTCGAATTCACATACTCATTCACTCTCTTTTCTAGCAGCAATCACACACTAACACTCATCACTTACAATCATTGTACCACTTAGTAGCGATCTGAGCATTATCCTGCACTGTATCCTGGTTATTCAAGCAATAAGAAGAACAAGGCAGCCGGCGATTGTAAGCTCCCGAGGTTTTATGCCGGAGATCTAGATTGATCAAGGGCTTTCCTCGTACATCACGTGTCAACCTTTACATTTTTGCTCATTGTTTGATTATAGATACAACTCGATATCCTGAGCCGTATCCTAAAACTGTTTTCGCAAACTAACAAACCAACATATTTTTCACAAAGTATTACTAGCACACTACCCCACAAAACTAATTTGATCACTTAATTGCTTAGGTAATTTTTGACCAAAACAATTTGGCGCCCACCGTGGGGCAAGTGGTGCTATTTCTACTAAAAGCTTTTGCAAAATCATTAGTTGGTTTTCTATTTTCAAAACTTTTTGCCACACTATTTTCAATGGCCTCGAGATCAAACATGAGCTCTTCCACCATGTCTGCTACAACCTCTACAACAATTGGTTCGATGCTTCCACCACATCCTCCGAGAACGCAAGCCTCTTCACAAGGAACCGAAATTCATGTGGCCCGGGATGTTATTCCAACTCAGAATATTCAGGGATCTGGTCCTGTTTCGGCCTCTAATGAAGAAATTCTAACTTTATTTGGTAGTGTACAGGAACAAATGAGGCAGCAGTAGGAGACCAACCAAATGCTGATAAGAGAGATACAACTCTTGAAATCCAGCTCAAGCAGGCCCGCTGAGGATACTGTCACTCCCTTGCAACCAAGAGCTTTAAACTTCAGTTCTGTAGTATATGCTGAGGATAACAGGGGGAATATTGTGCCTAGCCATTCCCGGAGTCATATTCCTGAGATACCCTCTTCGACCAGGATGTCGACTGTTTTGGTAAAAAATCAAGCAAAGATAATGCAACCAAATCTTTTGTTGTGAGGTGTGATGCTTGAATCAATGAACAATATGAAGGATCACTCAGAAATGTAATGAACAAGTGACACAGTGATTTATACGAGGAAAAAGCCCTTGATCAAGAGTTGATCTCTGGCATAAAAAACCTCGGGTGATGGAAACTACCGATCACCAACTCAGATTAAATAGAAAATGTATTACAACTTTGGATGATAGCGAGCTTGTTACAAGGATCACTAGAGTGTAATGTGCAAAAAAGTGTGTATTCACCGAGCAAACTGTCGAGAGCTGATGAGAGCAGTTAAGAGTGTGTGTGTTTAGCCAAAAATAGCCAAGTGTTCTAATCTAGCTCGCTATCCCCTTATAAATTTGGAAAATATCTAAGCTAACTAACTATCTGCATTTCGTGCAAGTCTTCCACGACCTCCATAACATCCATATTAGTCAAGCACGTGCGGAATAAAAAAGGGAATATGCTCCAGGAATATCGCCAAGACCAAGTCCAAGCACGTACTCCTGCAAAACAACATCATATACAAAGTAGGCAATCGTTAGTGTAAGGATCACTATGATGATCCTGGATCCTGATCCTACAATACTCCCTGAGGATCACTAATCCAAACAGAATTGAGGATCCCTAAGCCCGACAGTAATTGAGGATCACTGATCTTTGGAAAATCCTCCCCTAACAATTGCCCCAAAATATAAGGAGTAAAGTGTAAATAAACGAGTTATATTTTCTCGCTCTTATCCGTAACAAACCAACGGATATATAGCCGTTACATTCTGACTAGCCGTTGCCAATCTGACGTCATTGAAGTGACTATCCTGCAAAATCATGATTATAAATTGAAGTTAGAGATAAGGGTTAGGAAGCATTTAAATTCATGCGTTTCATCCTTTAAATCCTCATTCGAAGATCTGATCAGGTACTTCTCTTTCCTTTCTCTCTTCATATTCTCATTCTGTTTCTTCTTCTTCACCATCATCATGACCAAGATGATGCTAAGATCTTCACCGGCTAAGGATCACAAAAAGGACAGTCCTTTGAAGAGCCAAGGGATCATCGAAGGCTCTGTGAAGGAACGATGTTGCTTTACTGATCCGCAGATAGACAGGATTCGCCATTGTTTTCCGGCGAGCCCCGTTTTTAAAGCTTTTGACCCCACCGTCCTAAGCGACTTTGTTTCTGAAACATGGGTAGCTTTTCCGGTCACCCCATTTACGATAGGATACTCGTATCCTTTTCCTGATTTCACCCAATCTTTCTTCTCTCTCACCGGCATCTCCTACATCCAAGCGATGCCAATGATGTGGAGGGTCTTGTATACCCTTGAAAGAATCATTGAGCATGAAGGTATTGATCTGGGAATATCGGAATTAGCAGAAATGTACAACCTTGTGAGCCATGGATCTCATCGATATCTATTCAAATACAAACCCGGTGAAGAACAACCCATCCTCAAAACCACTAAGAATGACACCAACTGGAAAAGGCGATTCTTCTTTGTCAGAAGGGATTCCATCCCTGATAGGAAGGATCTGCCAAGAAAGTGGACCATCCACGGTAGGATAGAGGACCCTTAGAAGGATCACAGGATAACCTTGTTTCTGCTGAGGATCACTAACATCCTTTTGTTTCTTTTGTGCAGCTGTCTCTGTTTCGCATATTATTCCATCGCCTGCCACCAAGGAGAGGCTCGCTGCTTTCCGAAAACTTAATCCTGCAATAAGATTATTTCAAGCAAATACCCAGGATTCTCAAGAAGTATCCTTAGGCTCTGTTACGATATCAAGTAAGTATCCCATTTTGTGCATAACTAAATGTTTAAATTGAAATGAAATAAGGACACTTATCTGTTTTGGATGTGTAGGTGCTGGAAAATCATCGAAGTCTGCTACTTGTTTCAGTGTCACTGACCTTGATGTTGTCCGATCCGCAAGGAAGAAACCTGCTGCTAGTCCATCCGTCACGGTCCCCAAGGCAACCACTTCTAAGGGAAAGGGCGGAAAGAAAAGGAAGACTGCTGATACCCTTAAAGGTCTGCCTCTGATCCAGCATCAGTTTGAGGAATACGTTGCTGAGGTGAGAATAACTGATCCTTAAATGTGATTCTTGTACATGATCCTTCCATACTGAGGGTAAGGGATCCTGAATTGTATCCTTTCTTTTGCAGAAATTTGCTGAAATCCAAGATTACGTAGGGAGTCTTGAAGAGGTTGAGCTAAAGTGTTTGGACCTCCAAAAGATCATGCTGGCCAAGGATCAGAAGATTGCCTCCCTTGAAAATGATGTCAATCTGGTGAAGAAGGAACTTGTCCTGGCTCATATCATTGCTGATCAGGAGAAGTCTGAAATCACAAATGATGCTAAAGTCTCCGCTGCCATTGCTATGTACAAAACCAAGTTGCAGATGGCCCAAGAAGCTCAGGATCCTAACTTTGACAAGAGCAACTGGGACATAGAGGGCTGGAAGGCTAGGTTGGCTGAGCTGGATGACGAAGAAGAGGCTGGTGAGGTCTTAGCAATCGAGGCTGGCAGCAGTGGGGTTAAGGATCATGTGGGTGATGCCGGAGCTGGAGGAGCTGATGAAGGTGATGCTTGTGGTGATGCAGCCAAGGTGTGATGTAACACCCTTACAATTTCTACTCGAATTTAATAATAATAATAATAATGCATAAGAATATATTTTTTTTATAAGATAACTAAATTAAAAACCTTAGTTTCAAGAACCAAATTTTAAAGTAACAAGCATTAGTTATCTACCCAAAAATTTACAACATCCAAAAGTTATTTAACAACGGTTTACATCATAACATTGTTTAAACAGAGTTAAATTATACGGAAGCTTCAAAAGTCGTGTTCGGTTCTTCGATATATGCTTGACCGCCATCCGTAAGATCCACCTCGTCACCTAGGGTCAAAACCATTAAAACATTAGTTTTGACATTGTTATATAGTACATAAACACAAGATCCAACATCAAATTGTGAATAATAAAATACAAGTTTTTCTGGTTCCACCGTAACTTACGGTGTCACCGTAAGTTACGGTAGGTCCTGGGAACTTCTGGTCTACCGTAAAACAGGTGTAAACCACCGTAAGCTCCTGACCTCTACCGTAAGTTACGGTACTACCGTAACTTACGGTAGTCCCTGGAAATCCATATTTTGTTTGATTTGTTCATTACACTCAAACCCAAATCTCGGATTTCGCTTTTCTAGCATACCAATACATTAAATTCTCGTATTTCTAATATGTTATAAATTAACCAATATCAAAGATCAATCCATCATATTCCGGAGCATTAACCATGCCATACTTGATTATTCGACCCGTTTGGCTCGTCTAAGGAATCCTCCTTTGTGACGACTACCAACGAGTTCCAACCAAATTTGACCTATTATTCAATATAGCGACATCACCGCTTTAATTCAAAACAACCCTTATTCAAAAATTCAATTACGCATTTTATAATCATCAAAATCTACTTAATGTAACGGGTCAAGTTACATACCTTAGTGCACGCCCTTCAACCGCAAATCACCACCGGCTTGTCCACTTGACGTTCCGGTATCCTTTCCTATAGAGTTCAATTTTTGTCACAATTAGAACTCTTTTGTAATCATCTTTTGCATAATAGCCAAAACATCTCAATTAGGTGTTTTAACTACAAAATTCTATTTTTGAACCTTCTTTGAGGCATTTCAACAAACACTTTTAAGGGCAGAATTTTACATATTTATTTATCAAGTCTCTAGCTTATCTCTTAGCCCTAATTTTACATAAATCAACCATTTTACATGATTGTTAGCTTCTAGATTTCTGAAATCACTTCAAGATTGTCAAATTACACTAGAACAACACCCAATATCCTAGTGTTCATCAATTTACACATAACCCGTTAATCACCTACAATGGTGTTCATAATCTTCACTAAAATTTAACATGATTTCAACTTGTATTTGCCTAGGGTTTGTCCCTAGACACTATAGTTGTTCCTAGATCATCATAAGACACACATGCAACTATGATTTCAGATTTTCCCAATTACATGAGAAATTCAAGTTGAGAGTTTTCATGAAATTTTACATACCTTGTAATCCTCTTGTGATGAGGATCAGTAATCTATGCTTTGATTTCGATTTCAACTTGGATTAAGCCTTCAATTTGCAAGTTTAGTGAAGTTTAGGGTTTTGGAAGAGTGGGGATCGCCCCCTGCTATGCTTGTACGACCAGACACCTCCTTTTGGGGGTGTTTGGTTTGTTTTATTTGTTTAATTAAAATTAAGTTTCAATTTTTACAACTTAAGCCCCTCCACTTTGATCAACATTTAATTTAGTTTCTTTTAACCCTACTATAAGTTATTTCTAGACTTGTAACTAACTAGGTTAAAATTCCTAGTTAGTAAATTCTCGTTTATTTATACTTTATAATTCTAATATAAAGTTTTCTATTTTCGGGGTGTTACATGTCCACCCCCCTTAAAAGGGTTTCGTCCCCGAAACCGAAGTACGTACCAAATAATGTTGGGTGTAGACGTCGCATCTCCTCTTCGGACTCCCACGTAGTGTCCGAACCTTTCCTATGCTCCCATTTGATTTTGACTTGATCGATTTGTTTATTTCGTAAGTGTTTGACCTTTCGATCTAAAATCTCCACCGGTCTCACAGCATAATTCAGACTATTATCCACTTCGATATCATCGTAATGGATATAGGCTGTTTCGTCTGCTAGGCACTTTCGTAATTGTGACACGTGAAACGTGCCATGAATCCCACTTAGTTCCTCCGGTAGCTCAAGGCGGTAAGCTACCTTGCCGACCCTTCCAATGATTTTAAATGGCCCAATAAACCTCGGGCTTAGCTTCCCCCTTTTTCTGAATCTAATAACGCCCTTCTATGGGGAAACTTTTAGCATAACCATGTCGCCAACCTGGAATTCGATTGGCCTGTTCCTTTTATCAGCATACGCCTTTTTCCTGTCTTGAGCCGCTTTCAAATGTGCCCGAACCACATCAATCTTTTCATTAGTGGCTTGTACTATATCTTGGTGGGCAAGTTCACGTGGACCCACTTCGCCCAAACATACCGGGGTTCGGCACTTTCTACCATAGAGCATTTCGTACGGTGCCATCTTAATACTAGATTGATAGCTATTATTATACGAAAACTTGACTAACGGTAGGTGAACATCCCAACTTCCTCCAAAGTCGATTATACACGCCCGTAGCATGTCCTCCAGTGTTTGTATTGTTCTCTCACTCTGTCCATCTATTTGAGGATGGTACGCAGTGCTAATGAACAATTTGGTTCCCATTTGCTCTTGGAAATCTCGCCAGAAATTTGAAGTAAACCGGGTATCCCTATCTGACACGATGGATACCGGTACTCCATGACGTGCTATTATTTCATTAGTGTAAACTTCTGACATCTTTTCTGACGTATAAGTCTCACGGATCGGAATGAAGTGAGCACTTTTCGTCAATCTATCCACCACTACCCATATGGCATCGAAACCACGATTCGTCTTAGGCAACTTGGTTAATAGGTCCATTGTAATATGTTCCCATTTCCAAACCGGAATTTCTAACGGTTGGAGTTTGCCGTATGGTTTCTGGTGCTCCGCCTTGACTTGTAAACATGTCAAGCATTTTTCCACATACATCGCCACATCCCTCTTTATTCCAGGCCACCAATAATTTTGTTTCAGATCATTGTACATCTTGGTCGCACCCGGATGAATTGAATATCAGGATTTATGAGCTTCATCAAGTAGAAGCGCCTTCACCCCACAAGTATTTGGAACCCATATCCCTCCAGATCGAGTCTTCAGCCCGTTATTCCCATCCGACAAATCTTTCAACTGACCGATTATTCTTTCTTTCTTCCAATTCTCTTCTTTCACGGCTTCTAATTGCGCCTCTCGAATACGTTCAAGTATACCCGAGGTCACCACGAGCTGCATCGACCTTACTCTTATTGGGACATAGTCCGCTTTTCTGCTTAGAGCATCCGCCACCACATTTTCCTTTCCGGGGTGGTAGTGTATTTCACAGTCAAAATCCTTCACCGTTTCTAGCCATCGCCTTTGTCGCATATTTAACTCCTTCTGATCGAAGAAGTATTTCAAGCTCTTGTGGTCGGTGAATATGGTGCACTTTACCCCATACAAGTAGTGCCTCCATATTTTTAATGCAAATACCACCGCAGCCAACTCGAGATCGTGCGTGGGATATTTCTTCTCGTGTATCTTCAATTGCCTCGAGGCATAGGCTATTACCTTGCCCCGTTGCATCAACACGCAACCGAGCCCCGATAGTGAAGCATCCGAATAAACCACCATGTCTTCTACTCCGTCCGGCAATGTCAGTACCGGAGCTTGAGTTAACCTTTCTTTTAGCGTTTGAAACGCTCTTTCTTGATCGATACCCCAAATGAACCTTTCTTTCTTCCGGGTTAGCTTTGTCAGCGGTGACGCAATCTTGGAGAAATCTTGAATGAATCTCCTACTATCCCGTGAGCCCCAAAAAGCTTCTAATTTCCGAAGGGTTCTTTGGGGGATTCCATTTTGACACGGCCTCAATCTTTGACGGATCCACCAGTACCCCGTCGGCACTTATGACGTGGCCAAGGAATTGTACCTCTCGTAACCAAAAGGCACACTTAGAAAATTTCGCATACAGCCTTTCTCGTCTAAGTGTCTCTAACACTTCTTGCAAATGGTGTGCGTGTTCAGCTTCACTTTTTGAATATACCAAAATATCATCGATAAACACAATGACCGACTTATCCAACATTGGTTTGCAAACCCGGTTCATGAGGTCCATGAAAGCCGCGGGTGCATTTGTTAACCCAAATGACATCACGAGGAATTCATAATGTCCGTATCTCGTGCGGAAAGCCGTCTTCGGCACATCTTCCTCCTTGACCTTTAGTTGGTGATACCCCGATCTAAGGTCAATTTTTAAAAACCAGTTCGCACCTTGCAATTGGTCGAATAAATCATCTATCCTCGGAAGCGGGTATCGGTTCTTTACCGTGAGTTTGTTTAACTCCCGGTAATCGATACACATGCGCATGCTTCCGTCTTTCTTTCTTACGAACAATACCGGTGCGCCCCAAGGAGACACACTCGGCCTTATAAATCCCTTGTCCAGCTGGTCCTGAATTTGGGACATTAACTCTTGTAATTCCGACGGTGCGAGTCGATACGGAGCTTTTGCTACGGGTTTGGCACCCGGAATCAATTCGATCCCGAACTCTACTTCTCGTTCAGGCGGTATCCCCGGTAAATCCTCTGGAAACACATCTTCATAATCCCGTACTACCGGTACATCTTCAATCTTTTGTGATTCTTTCTCGGGCTCATTTGCGTATATCATGAATGCCTTGCATCCTCGCTTCATAAGCTTGTGAGCTTTCAACATTGAGCACACTATGGGGTTGCCTCCTTTCTCGCCATAGATGGTGACGTGTTTTCCGCTCGGAGATGTTAGTTTTATCTCTTTACGAAAACACACGACCTTTGCATGGTGCTGAGATAGCCAATCCATCCCAACGACTACTTGAAATTCTCCCATTGACATCGGGATTAAGTCTATTAAATATTCCTCATCGTCGATGCTTAATTTGCAGCCTCGACAAACATCACTAACTATAAAACTTTTGTTGTCCCCTATTTCTAAGGGCACAGATAATTTCGTCAATACAAATGAAGGATGTCAAATAAATCCATGCGAAACGAAGGATTTATTCGCACCCGTATCAAACAATACACGTGCTGGAATTGAGTTAATTGTGAATATACCTGAGACCACATCGGGTTCTGTCTTTGCTTCAGCCGCGGTAAGTTAGAAGGACCTAGCCTTTGCTTTGGGAGCTTCTGTTGGAGACTCTTTTGTGTCTCTATTTCCCACCAACTCGGGGCATTCAGATTTCTTGTGACCGGGTTGATAACACTTGTAACAAATAGAAACCTTCCCGGGACATAGTGATGCGGTGTGTCCCGTCTTCCCACATACCGGGCACGGCTTGTCTTTGAAGCGGCACTCACCTTTGTGCCCTTTTCCACACACTTTGCAACTCGGCGACCCGCCTTTAGCATCCACTTTCTTTCCCGATTCAGCAGTTCTAGCTTTCTTTGTAGGGCTTGGATTCACATCCTGTACCCTTCGTTCACCTCTTTCCACTTGTTTCTTTAATTCGATTTCCCGCTCCCGGGCGGTGTTGATAATCTCCGTGAGGGTTTCGTATTTTGACGGAGTCATAAATTCCCGGTACTCGGCACTCAGCATGTTGTAATAGTAATATATCTTTTGCTCTTCAGTGGTGACTAACTCGTCACAAAATCTCAGCTTATCCATGAAGATGCCCGTGATCTTATCAATTGTTTCACCCTTTTGTCTCAGCTGGATGAATTCTTCTTTGATTCTGTTAATAACCGCTTTGGGACTGTGGTGTTTAAGGAATGGTACCTTAAACTCGTCCCAAGTCATAGCCCTCGCCGCTTCGGCTCCCATTTCCTTCTTTTTGTTATCCCACCAATCCTTGGCTTGATTTCTCAATTGACCCGTTCCGTAAGCAACAAAGTCACCTACGTCACAATGGGTTCGTTCAAACACTCCTTCAACATCACTTATCCATCTTTGGCAAATTATCGGGTCAACCTCCCCGTTATAGATTGGCGGTTTACATGCCATGAATTCTTTGTATGAACACCCTTTGCGTTCTCCCGTTTTCTCCTTCATAAGGTTGACAATATCCTCCAACCTTTTAACTCGCTCTTCAACAAGCGACAACACCGTGTTTTGAATTTTGTCTATAAACCCAGATAGACTTCCTTCAATTGCCTTCCCTACCTCTTCGGCAATTATCTCTTTCATTTGTTCGGTGCTTGTTTGCACCGGATTATCATCATTCCCATCAGACATCTTGAAACTGAAATGTTTACATTTAAACGTTAAACATTTCATTCATAGCATTGCTTCGTTTGTTTCGGTTTAGCCAAGTTCCTAACTTGCTTTAACCGTTCATATTTAATGCACTTTCCGGGTTTGAGTGTGTTAACACGCTCTTCCCATGCATATCAATTCGTTTCTCATTCCTTACATAAGACATAATTTATTAACATAATAAGTTAGTTCTTACCGGACGATCGATCAAGCTTGGACCGAACACTTTGTTGACAACCTTAAGCTCTGATTACCAACTTGTAACACCCTACAATTTCTACTCGAATTTAATAATAATAATAATAATGCATAAGAATATATATTTTTTTATAAGATAACTAAATTAAAAACCTTAGTTTCAAGAACCAAATTTTAAAGTAACAAGCATTAGTTATCTACCCAAAAATTTACAACATCCAAAAGTTGTTTAACAACGGTTTACATCATAACATTGTTTAAACAGAGTTAAAATATGCGGAAGCTTCAAAAGTCGTGTTCGGTTCTTCGACATATGCTTGACCGCCATCCGTAAGATCCACCTCGTCACCTAGGGTCAAAACCATTAAAACATTAGTTTTGACATTGTTATATAGTACATAAACACAAGATCCAACATCAAATTGTGAATAATAAAATACAAGTTTTTCTGGTTCCACCGTAACTTAAGGTGTCACGTAAGTTACGGTAGGTCCTGGGAACTTCTGGTCTACCGTAAAACAGTGGGTAAACCACCGTAAGCTCCTGACATCTACCGTAAGTTACGGTACAAATCTCGGATTTCGCTTTTCTAGCATACCAATACATTAAATTCTCGTATTTCTAATATGTTATAAATTAACCAATATCAAAGATCAATCCATCATATTCCGGAGCATTAACCATGCCATACTTGATTATTCGACCCGTTTGGCTCGTCTAAGGAATCCTCCTTTGTGACGACTACCAACGAGTTCCAACCAAATTTGACCTATTATTCAATATAGCGACATCACCGCTTTAATTCAAAACAACCCTTATTCAAAAATTCAATTACGCATTTTATAATCATCAAAATCTACTTAATGTAACGGCTCAAGTTACATACCTTAGTGCACGCCCTTCAACCACAAATCACCACCGGCTTGTCCACTTGACGTTCCGGTATCCTTTCCCATAGAGTTCAATTTTTGTCACAATTAGAACTCTTTTGTAATCATCTTTTGCATAATAGCCAAAACATCTCAATTAGGTGTTTTAACTACAAAATTCTATTTTTGAACCTTCTTTGAGGCATTTCAACAAACACTTTTAAGGGCAGAATTTTACATATTTATTTATCAAGTCTCTAGCTTATCTCTTAGCCCTAATTTTACATAAATCAACCATTTTACATGATTGTTAGCTTCTAGATTTCTGAAATCACTTCAAAATTGTCAAATTACACTAGAACAACACCCAATATCCTAGTGTTCATCAATTTACAAATAACCCGTTAATCACCAACAATGGTGTTCATAATCTTCACTAAAATTTAACATGATTTCAACTTGTATTTGCCTAGGGTTTGTCCCTAGACACTATAGTTGTTCCTAGATCATCATAAGACACACATGCAACTATGATTTCAGATTTTCCCAATTACATGAGAAATTCAAGTTGAGAGTTTTCATGAAATTTTACATACCTTGTAATCCTCTTGTGATGAGGATTAGTAATCTATGCTTTGATTTCGATTTCAACTTGGATTAAGCCTTCAATTTGCAAGTTTAGTGAAGTTTAGGGTTTTGGAAGAGTGGGGATCGCCCCCTGCTATGCTTGTACGACCAGACACCTCCTTTTGGGGGTGTTTGGTTTGTTTTATTTGTTTAATTAAAATTAAGTTTCAATTTTTACAACTTAAGCCCCTCCACTTTGATCAACATTTAATTTAGTTTCTTTTAACCCTACTATAAGTTATTTCTAGACTTGTAACTAACTAGGTTAAAATTCCTAGTTAGTAAATTCTCGTTTATTTATACTTTATAATTCTAATATAAAGTTTTCTATTTTCAGGGTGTTACATGTGAGCTGCTGAAATGGGCGATGATGGATATTTCTAGACGTGGTCGGAGCCCATTTTTTAGGATTTAGTAGTAGTTTTATTTTGGTTATGGTGTTTTGAGACAATGTTGGGTTGTACTTTGAACAATAGTTTCTAGGGTTATGGATCATGGATCCTTAGACAATAGGTAGAATAATGGGTGGTGGATGGATCCTCTGTTTGGGGGATGAAGCCACTTGTTATCCTGCCATCTTTTATTTCCTGCACTCTTAAGACCCGTTAACAATGGACACCCTTTGCCAACCCATGTGGACGGGCCACGTTTTGCTGGTAGAAACGTGGGTTGGCAATTTTGACAACCTTGAAGGGTTTAACGTTTTGCGAATAAAACCTTAACTTTTTGGCTATTTCCCGTGTTGTTATCCTTGTGAATACTTTACTTTTCAATTGTTGTGATATACATTTTGTCTGAATTTATTAAGTAAAGAAGAAAAAATTTAATAAATATCCTCAAAAAGTTTAGGATATGATCAAGGATCACATATCCTATAGTCGACAAGTTCTGAAAAGTAGTGTAGTTTAAGGATCATAAGTTCAGTTATCAAAGGATAAGGGTCACTCATGTAAATAATAGATAAAATCAAAGTAATTAAGGATCATACCTGAGAATCCAAGTTAGGATCCTAACCTTTAACACTTATAATCAGGATAACCAAAAGACAAACCTTAGTAGAAGGTAAGGATCAAGGATCCTTGGTCGTTTAGCTTCAAAAACCTGAAATAGGATACAACTTGGGACTAAGCCAATATAAGATAAAAGTTAGTAACTGGGGACAAGCCCAACAATTCTGGGGACAAGCCCAATATACTGGGGACAAGCCCAAAGGATAACCGGGGACAAGCCCAAAGGATAACTGGGGACAAGCCCAAAGGATAACTATGGACAAGCCCAAAGGATCGTGTGTAAACTGGAGTATGGCCCTCACTGGCGACTATCCAAACTTAGTGACATGAAAATGCGAAAACCTTAGCTAACGTGAAAATGTTAGAAACCTTAGGAACGGATGTATGGTACGTCTACCATTATACGTAGGATCCCGGATACAGCCAGTACAATGAAATTGTCGGCCCCTAAAGCGAGTACTGGTCCCATTGCCATGAATTGTACCAGGATCATCGTGCGCTGCTGGCGATACTGGGGACAGGCCCAAAACTGGGGTCAAGCCCAAATAACTGGGGTCAAGCCCAAATAACTAGGGTCAAGCCCAAATAACTGGGGTCAAGCCCAAATAACTGGGGTCAAGCCCCAATAACGGGATACTTCTGTGGATACTCAATCCTTTGTTAAGGATACCTGAACCTTCAAAACTCAGAATCAAGTGAAAGGAGGATAAAGGATGCAGGATCCTTATCCTTATATAAGATAATTAAAGAATGAAATAGTTTGAGATTAGAATATTACCAAAATGAGGATCCTCTGTCCTGTAAGGATCCTTCAAGGATACTTGCAGGTAAGGATCATGGATCCTTATTACATGAAGTATTTCTTCAAGTGGACAGCATTCCAAGCTCTTGGTAGCAAATCACCTTCCATTGTTAGCAATCGATATGCCCCCTTTCCTGCCTTAGCTTCGATCAAGTAAGGGCCTTCCCACTTTGGTGCCAACTTTCCATCGGTAGGATTGGTGGTATTATGAAATGCTTTCCTTAATACCATATCACCAACTTGGAATTTCCTGATCCTGACATTTTTGTTGTAAGCTCCAGCCATCCTTTGTTGATAACTAGCCATCCTTATCCTTGCCAAATCCCTGAGTTCTTCTATAGTATCCAAATCTTGAACCAAGTTTTCAGCATTTTCTTCAGGATTACGAATGCTTGTTCTTGCAGTAGGAACCACCATCTCTGTAGGGATCACTGATTCTGCCCCAAATACCAAAGAAAATGGAGTTTGGCCAGTGGCATTCTTGGGAGTTGTCCTATCAGCCCATAGTACATAAGGTAGTTCTTCTGCCCATTTTCCTTTCTTGGATCCAAGCTTCTTCTTCAAATTGTTGATGATGATCTTGTTGGATGATTCTGCCTGGCCATTAGCTTGTGGGTGGACTGGTGTTGATGTTATCATCTTAATCCCCCAGCTGTCACAAAAGTTAGTAGTTCTATTCCCAATAAATTGGGATCCATTATCACAAACAATTTCAGAAGGGATACCAAATCTAGTAATAATGTTTCTTTTAATAAAGGATATCACTTCCTTTTCTCTGACTTGAGCAAAGGCTTCAGCCTCTATCCACTTGGAGAAGTAATCAGTCATAGCAAGCATGAATACTTTTCCACCAGGTGCTTTAGGAAGCTTTCCAACTATATCCATTCCCCATCTCATGAATGGCCAGTAAGAGGATATAGGATGCAAGAGCTCTGCTGGTTGGTGAAGGATATTACTATGTCTCTGACAAGGATCACACTTCTTGGCATATTCCACAGCATCCTTCTTCATAGTAGGCCAGTGTGGTTTCCACAATCTCCTTCATGGAAATCCTTTAGGACTTCTTGGATTTCAGGATCCCCAATGCATCTTAGATATGGTCCTGCAAGAGATCGTTTATACAACATATTATTCAATATTGTAAATTGAGATACCTTGATTTTGAAAGCCCTAGGGTTTTCTCCAGTAGGAATCTCTCCGTGTTGTATGTATCTCATGATTGGAAGGGTCCATGATCCTGAATGAAATTGAGTATCGTCACTAGGGATGATTGCAGAATCCTCTCCTATCTCCATGGCTACATGATCCTCGATAGCAGGGGTAAGGATGTGGATAATAGGGATCTTGACATCTTCCGGGATCTTCAAAGATGATCCTAGATTGGCTAATGCATCATCCTCTGCATTCTCTTCCCTTGGTACCTGTGTCAAACTAAAGGAAACAAAAGAGAGTGCCAATTCTTTGACTATCTCTAAATATTTGATTAGCTTTTCACCTTTAACAGCATAGGATCCATTAAAGTGATTAGTAATCAACAACGAATCTACATGTACCTCAAGATACCTGATCCTCATATGCTTAGGAATTTGCAAACCAGCTATCAAGGCTTCATACTCAGCCTCATTGTTGGTAGTTTGAAATTCACAAGCTATGGAGTGGGGTATTATGTCCCCCTGTGGAGATTTTAGTAGTATTCCAAGCCCTGTTCCTTTGACATTAGAAGCACCATCAGTAAAGAGTATCCAAGGATCCTTAGTTTCTTCAAGCTGTTGGACTTCTAACTCAGCTTCCTTTTGCAAGTCACTACTGAAATCTGCCACAAAGTCAGCTAAGGCTTGGGATTTAATGACAGTTCTAGGCTCATATCTTATATCATAAGCACTAAGCTTCACTGCCCACTTAGCCATCCTTCCTGACATTTCAGGTTTCCTGAGAACATTCTTAATTGGAAAATTAGTTTTAACAATAATGGCATGAGTTTCAAAATAATGTCTTAATTTAGTAGATGCCATAATTAATGCAAGGATAAGTTTCTCTAAGTGTGAATACCTGGATTCAGCATCAAGTAAACTCTTACTTACATAATAAATAGGATGTTGTGTACCTTCGTGATCCTTAACAAGGACCGCACTTACTGCTTTTGAGGATACTGCTAGGTATAAGGATAATATATCCCCCTTTTCTGGTTTCATCAAGGCGGGGGCTGAGGATAGGTAATCCTTAAGAGCTTTGAGGGCACTTTCATGCTTCTCAGTCCATTCAAATTTCTTGTTCTTCCTCAGGATGTCATAGAATTCCTTACACTTTTCTGAGGATTTGGATATGAACCTGTTCAAGGCTGCGATCCTGCCTGTCAATCTTTGCACATCCTTGGCATTGGCAGGAGATTTGATATTCACAATAGCCTTGATTTGCTCTGGAGTTGCTTCAATGCCTCTTTTTGTCACCATATAGCCTAGGAATTTACCTGCTTTAACACCAAAGTGACACTTGGAAGGATTTAGTTTCATATTAAATTTATCAAGGATATTGAATGCTTCCTCCAAGTCTCTAAGGTGATCCTCAGCTTTCTTGGATTTAATCACCATGTCGTCTATGTAAACTTCCATAGTGTGTCCAATTTGTTCCTTGAACATCATATTGACTAGCCTTTGATAAGTAGCACCTGCATTCCTTAGTCCAAATGGCATAACAATATAATAATATATACCAGTTGGGGTCATAAAGGCTGTATCCTCTTGATCAGATGGTTCCATCTGAATTTGTTGAAATCCAGATGAAGCATCCATAAAAGTCAACAACTCATGACCCGCGGTAGCATCCACCATGGAGTCAATGTGGGGCAATGGGAAAGGATCCTTGGGACATGCCTTGTTTAAATCAGTAAAATCGACACATACCCTCCACTTTCCATTTTTCTTTTGAACAACAACCACATTGGCTAACCATCTTGGATACTTGACCTCTCTTATCATACCTGCCCGTAGTAGTTTGTCTACCTCTTCCTGGATAATAGCATTCCTTTCGGGTGCAAACTTCCTCCTCTTTTGATGTATAGGCTTGAATGACCTGTCAATGCCAAGCTTGTGAGTAATTATATACTTAGATATACCTGTCATATCCTCATGCTTCCAGGCAAAGGTGGTTTTCCTCCTCTTAAGGAAGGATATTAGATCATGTTCAATGTTGCTAAGGATCCCTGATCCTATGAAGATCTTGGATTCAGGATCATGAAGATCCATGAGGATTTCTTTTACACCCTGCACTCTTGCCTCCAAGACATCTCTTGAAGGATACTTTAATTGCTATTGCTCCCTTGGTCTAGTGGCTGGCTTCATTGATGAGGTATAGCAATTCTTAGCTTCTTGTTGATCACTCTCAATTTGCACCACCCCCCACGGACTAGGAAGCTTCACGCACTGATGATAAGTAGATGGGACTGCCTTCATGTCATGTATCCATGGCCTGCCAAGGATAACATTACAACAAGATAAGCAATCTATAACAGAAAATTTTTGATAAGAATGGAGTCCTACAATATAGATGGGGAGTTTGATGTCCCCCAATGTATTTTTGGTCTCTTCGCTGAATCCCACAAGTACTGAGGATCTTGGAACAATGTCTGATTCAGGAATGTTCATCTTCTTGAGGACATCAAGCTGGATGATGTTTACTGAACTTCCTCCATCTATCAGGATCCTGCGAACAAAATGGTTAGAAATGAACAGAGTAATAACAAGACCATCATGATGAGGATCCTGAACATCACGACGATCATCCTCATCAAAAGTTATGATCTTATCCTTGGTGACAGTGGAGGTCCGGATGGGTCTGTCTCCATTATCCATCTTGGTTTCCTTGGCATGTCTTTTGGCTGCTGAAAAGGAAGTACCACAAATGTCTGTTCCACCGGATATAAAGTTTATAACTCGTGCATCTGCTGGAGGAGCAGGAGCCTTTTCCGGGATCCTTTCAGGATCCTGGATCCTTGACTTCTTTCGTCCCAAAAGCTCCTTCAAGTGCCCCTTGCTTAACAAGTAACCAATTTCTTTTCTAAGTGCAATACACTCTTCAGTGAGATGCCCAAAATCCTCATGATATGCACACCACTTGGACTTGTCCTTTGTAGCAGCTGGTTTATCACTTTTTCTTGGCCATCTAGCTTTCTCACCTAGATCCTGCATTGCAAGAATTAGCTCATTGTTATCAACAGAAAAACAGTATTTAGAAATTGGAGGATAATCCTCATCATCCTCTTCTTGCTCTACTGCATGCACATTCTGGTTGTCAGACTTGTTGTAGGACTTGAACTTGTTATTCTTAAAGTAGGATCCTTGCTTCTCCTGTTTTAAGGATCCTGTCAATCTCTCTTGGATCCTTTTTTCATCCTCTAGGCGGATGAACCTAAGGGTCCTGGTTCTTACTTCATCAAGATTCCTGCATGGGGTCATAACAAGATCATCATAGAACAATGAATCCCTAAGCAAACCCATATTAAAGACTTCTACAGCCGTAGCAATATCCAGGTTAGGAATGTCTAAGGATTCTTTACTAAACTTAGTGATGTAATCTCTAAGTGATTCATTTTGACCTTGTGTTACCCTATATAGATCACTAGTTAATCGTTCAAATTTTCTACTACAAGAGAATTGACTATTAAACAAATTAACTAGATTAGCAAACAAAGTAATAGAGTAAGGGGGAAGACTTAGCAGCCATTTAAGAGCAGATCCTGTGAGTGTGGATCCAAAACCCTTGCATAGACATGCTTCTTTTAACCTCTCAGGAATTGGATTGATCTCCATCCTCTCCCTGTATTGAGCTACATGTTCCTCTGGATCCGTTGAACCATCATATAGCTTCATAGTTGGTATCTGGAACCTTTTGGGTATCTCAGCATCACAAATAGGTGGTGCAAAACGAGATTTCCTATGGCTACCATCTGCAATTTCAGGAATGGATTTAACCACTCCTGGTACGCTGGATATCATATCCTTAAGCTTCTGTAACTCCCTAGCCATAGCCTGATTGATACCTGTATCCTGCATAGAGCCATGGTTAGTGTTATATGAATTATTAAAAGTGTTACCTCCCATGGGATTCAAGTTTGGAATTGCAGATGTGAATCCATATTGACGGGATTCCGGTATGATTGAAGGACCAGATGAAGCAATGGTCTGCATTGGTATGAAGTCTCCTTGATGAACATCCGAGCTTGGAGGCTGCATACTTCTTAAGAATCCTTGATCCTGAAAGATGTTGGATCCTTGAAGCTGAGAGGATCCTTGAACCTGGAAGGATCCTTGGGGCTGAAAGGATCCTTGAACCTGAAAGGATCCTGGAACCATAGAGGATCCTTGGACCTGGGAGGATCCTTGGACTGTGTGCATTCCCAAATATCCTCCTGAGCTGACGAAGGATCCCTGATGCTGAAAAGAGGATCTCTGAGGCTGGAAGTGAGAGCCAAATTCTTGACTCATAGTTGTTGTTCCATAACGCCTTTCTGATGGACTACTTTGATACTGGATGCCCGGAACTGCCGATTGTAGGGTAGTTACAACCGGAGTGTCAAAATTCAATGACCTTGGTATCAGAGGAGAGCGATCCTCCACTGATTTCTTCTGTTTCTTGATATCACCAATCTCCTGGAGGATCCTTTCATTGGTTTTGTCCTGCTCTTGCATGCGATCTCTCATCTACAAAATCAGAGTAAAAAGATCATTAGTAGTAGGATTAGAGGAAACAGAAGAAGTTGGTGGTTTTGGAAAAATGGGGGTTTGTCTCTTCGCAGCATTTTCAGCATTCTTCTGGGATCCAGAAGGTGGTGGAGGCAAAGGAGGAACGTGGTGGAGGCAAAGGAGGAACGCCTAGTGAAGAACTCATTGCCGGTATAGAGCTTGATATGTTCTTTGCTGAAGAAGCCATCTGCTTGGTTGTAACGAACCGAAATGCTCACAAGAACAATAATTTCTCAAGAACGAAGCACCAATTGCCCCACGGTGGGCGCCAAACTGTGTTGGTCAAAAATCAAGCAAAGATAATGCAACCAAATCTTTTGTTGTCAGGTGTGATGATTGAATCAATGAACAATATGAAGGATCACTCAGAAATGTAATGAACAAGTGACACAATGATTTATACGAGGAAAAAGACCTTGATCAAGAGTTGATCTCCAGCATAAAAAACCTCGGGTGATGGAAACTACCGATCACCAACTCAGATTAAACAGAAAATGTATTACAACTTTGGATGATAGCGAGCTTGTTACAAGGATCACTAGAGTGTAATGTGCAAAAAAGTGTGCTCGCCGAGCAAACTGTCGAGAGCTGATGAGAGCAGTTAAGAGTGTGTGTGTTTAGCCAAAAAAATAGCCAAGTGTTTTAATCTAGCTCGCTATCCCCTTATAAATTTGGAAAATATCTAAGCTAACTAACTATCTGCATTTCGTGCAAGTCTTCCACTACCTCCATAACGTCCATATTAGTCAAGCACGTGCGGAATAAAAAGGGAATATGCTCCAGGAATATCGCCAAGACCAAGTCCAAGCACGTACTCCTACAAAACAACATCATATACAAAGCAGGCAATCGTTAGTGTAAGGATCACTATGATGATCCTGGATCCTGATCCTACAATACTCCCTGAGGATCACTAATCCAAACAGAATTGAGGATCCCTAAGCCCGGCAGTAATTGAGGATCACTGATCTTTGGAAAATCCTCCCCAACATTCCCTTCTTAGCTCCAAGTCTTTTCTTCAAATTGTTGATAATTATCTTGTTCGAGGATTCTGCTTGTCCATTTGCTTGAGGATGCACTGGTGTAGATGTGATCATTTTAATTCCCCAACTCTTGCAAAAGTCAGTAGTTCTTTTGTTGATGAATTGAGAGCCATTGTCACAAACTATCTCAGCTGGTACCCCAAATCTGGTCAGGATATTCCTCTTTATGAAGGATACCACTTCTTGATCCCTGACTTAAACAAAGGCCTCGGCTTCGACCCACTTAGAGAAATAATCTGTCATTGCCAGTATAAAAACCTTTCCTCCTGGAGCCTTTGGAAGTTTTCCCACTATGTCCATTCCCCATTTCATAAATGGCCAAGGGGATACGATAGGATATAATGGTTCTGCAGGCTGATACGGGATGTTGCCGTGTCTTTGACATGCATCGCATTTCTGAGCATACTCCACGGCATCCTTTCTCATGGTCGGCCAGTAATATCCTGTTCCCAACACCTTCGAGAACAGAGATCTGCCCCCAGTATGGTTGCCACAGTCTCCTTCGTGTATATCCTGAAGTATCTCCTTGGTTTCAGGATCTTCCAAGCACCTTAGGTACAGACATGCAAGGGATTTCTTATACAAAATATTATTTATAATAGTAAAACGAGATACCTTCATCCTAAAAGCCTTAGGATTTGCATCATGCAATGATCCAGAATCACCAAGCTGGTAACTTGTCTGTTAACACCAGTATCCCTGTTACTAATAATCTTGGATCATTGCAGGATGCAGGTGTGACATTAGTGATAACCAGAGAGCTTCAAAAGTTGAAGGATATGATATCAAGTGTGCCTGGGATAGTGCAGCCTATACCGGGAGTATCCCGGGATAGTCACAACATATCCCGCTTTACTCACCCCATTTGTGATGCAGAAATCCCAAAGAGATTCCAGACTCCTAACATGAAGCTGTATGATTGGACGACGGATCCTGAGGAGCATATTGCCCAGTACAGGGAGAGGATGGAAATTAACCCTATCCCGCCGGATCTTAAAGAAGCATGCTTGTGCAAGGGCTTCGGCTCTACTTGTGCAAGATTACATCATTCAATTACATCATTTGCTCATTTTACTATGCTTGTGCAATATTACATCATTTAAGATCTGGCGGGATAGGGTTAATTTCCATCCTCTCCCTATATTGGGCAATATGCTCCTCAGGATCCGTCGTCCCATCATACAGCTTCATGTTAGGAGTTTGGAATCTCTTTGGGATTTCTGCATCACAAATGGGGTGAGTAAAGCGGGATATGTTGTGACTATCCCGGGATACTTCTGTTATAGGTTGCACTATCCCAGGCACACTTGATATCATATCCTTCAACTTTTGAAGTTCTCTGATTATCACTAATGTCACACCTACATCCTGCAATGATCCAAGATTATTAGTAACAGGGATACTGGTGTTAACAGACAAGTTACCAGCTTGGTGATTCTGGATCATTGCAGGATGCAAATCCTAAGGCTTTTAGGATGAAGGTATCTCGTTTTACTTTTATAAATAATATTTTATATAAGAAATCCCTTGCAGGTCCGTACCTAAGGTGCTTGGAAGATCCTGAAACCAAGGAGGTACTTTAGGATATACACGAAGGAGACTGTGGCAACCATACTGGGGGCAGATCTCTGTTCTCGAAGGTGTTGAGAACAAGATATTACTGGCCGACCATGAGAAAGGATGCCGCGGAGTATGCTCAGAAATGCGATGCATGTCAAAGACACGGCAACATCCCGCATCAGCCTGCAGAACCATTATATCCTATCGTATCCCCTTGGCCATTTATGAAATGGGGAATGGACATAGTGGGAAAACTTCCAAAGGCTCCAGGCGGAAAGGTTTTTATGCTGGCAGTGACAGATTATTTCTCCAAGTGGGTCGAAGCCGAGGCCTTTTTTCAAGTCAGGGATCAAGAAGTGGTATCCTTCATAAAGAGGAATATCCTGACCAGATTTAGGGTACCAGCTGAGATAGTTTGTGACAATGGCTCTTAATTCATCAGCAAAAGAACTACTAACTTTTGTAAGAGTTGGGGAATTAAAATGATCACATCTACACCAGTGCATCCTCAAGCAAATGGACAAGCAGAATCCTCGAACAAGATAATTATCAACAATTTGAAGAAAAGACTTGGAGCTAAGAAGGGAATGTTAGGGGAGGATTTTCCAAAGATCAGTGATCCTCAATTACTGTCGGGCTTAGGGATCCTCAATTCTGTTTGGATTAGTGATCCTCAGGGAGTATTGTAGGATCAGGATCCAGGATCATCATAGTGATCCTTACACTAACGATTGCCTGCTTTGTATATGATGTTGATTTGTAGGAGTACGTGCTTGTACTTGGTCTTGGCGATATTCCTGGAGCATATTCCCTTTTTATTCCGCACGTGCTTGACTAATATGGACGTTATGGAGGTCGTGGAAGACTTGCACGAAATGCGGATAGTTAGTTAGCTTAGATATTTTCCAAATTTATAAGGGGATAGCGAGCTAGATTAGAACACTTGGCTATTTTTTGCTAAACACACACACTCTTAACTGCTCTCATCAGCTCTCGACAGTTTGCTCGGCGAATACACACTTTTTTGCACATTACACTTGTTAGGGGTGGATTTCTCAATGATCAGTGATCCTCAATTGCTGTTGGGTTTAGTGATCCTTACTTCTGTTTGAATTGATGATCCTCAGAAGTATTGCAGGATCAGGATCATGGATCATCATAAGGATCCTTGTACTAAAGATTGTCTACTTTGAATTCAAAATTGTTTTGCAGGAGTATTAGCTTGGACTTGGTCTTGGCGATATTCCTGGAGCATATTCCATGTTTATTCCGCACGTGCATGGCTAAAAGTGGACGTTATGGAGTTCGTGGAGGACTTGCATGAATTGCGGAATGTTAGTTAGTGTAGATATTTTCTATATTTAAATGGGATAGTGAGCTAAATAGAAACACTTGGCTATTTTTGGCTACACACACACTCTTGCAACTGCTCTCACCAGCTCTCGACAAAACACTTAGCGATTATACTCTTTTTTACACAATACACTATAATGATCCTTGTAATTAGCTCGCTATCATCCAAAGTTGTAACATATTTCTTGTTTAATTTGAGTTGGTGATCGGTAGTTTCCATCACCCGAGGTTTTTTATGCCGGAGATCATTCATTGATCAAGGGCTTTTTCCTCGTATAAATCTTCATGTCACTTGTTCATTACATTTCAGAGTGATCCTTATTGTTGTTCATCAATTCAAGCATCATACCTCACAACAGAAAGTTTGGTTGCATTATCATTGCTTGATTTTTGACCAAAACAGTTTGGCGCCCACCGTGGGGCAATTGGTGCTTCATTCCTAAAGAGATTCGTATTTTCGTGGTCATTTCGGTTCGTTACAACCAATCAGATGGCTTCCTCAGCGAAGAATAATTCAAGTTTGTTGCCCTCATTCAGTTCTTCACAAGGCGTTCCTCCTTTGCCTCCACCACCTTCTGGATCCCAAAAGAATGCTGCGAAGAAACAAACCCCCATTTTCCAAAAACCACCAACTTCTTCTGTTTCAACTAATCCTACTACTAATGATCTTTATGCTCTGATTTTGCAGATGAGGAATCATGCACAAGAGCAGGACAAAACCAACGAAAGGATCCTCCGGGAAATCGATGAGATCAAGAAATAGAAGAAATCATTGGAGGATCACTCCCCTCTGATGCCAAGGTCGCTGAACTTCGACACTCCATTCATAACTTCCCAGCACTCAGCAACTCCGGATGTGCAATACTTGGGTGAATTACCAGGAAGGCGTTACGGAACAGCAACTATGAGTCAGGCATTTGGCTCTCACTACCAGCCTCAAGGATCCTATTTTCAGCCATCGGGATCCTCTATTCAGCATCAAGGATCTTTCAGCTCAGGAGGATATTTGGGAATGCATGCAGTTCAAGGATCCTCCCAGGTCCAAGGATCCTCCCAGGTCCAAGGATCCTTCCCGGTCCAAGGATCCTCCCTTGTCCCAGGATCCTCTCAGGTTCCAGGATCGTTTCAGGGTCAAGGATCATCTCAACTTCAAGGATCCAACGTCCTTCAGGATCAAGGATTCTTGAGAAGTATGCAGCCTCAGAACTCGGATGTTCATCAAGGAGACTTCATACCAATGCAAACCATTGCTTTATCTGGTCCTTCAATCATGCCAGAGTCTCGTCAATATGGATTCACATCTTCAATTCCAAACATGAATCCTCCGGGAGGTAACACTTTTAATAATTCATATAACACTAACCATGGCTTTATGCAGGATACAGGTATCAATCAGGCCATAGGATATCTCGTTTTGCACCACCCTTATGTGATGCTGAGATACCTAAAAGGTTCCAGATACCATCTATGAAGCTGTATGATGGTTCAACGGATCCAGAAGAGCATGTAGCTCAATACAGGGAGAGGATGGAGATCAATCCAATTCCTGAAAGGTTAAAAGAAGCTTGTCTATGCAAGGGATTTGGATCCACACTTACAGGATCTGCTCTTAAATGGCTGCTAAGTCTTCCCCCTTACTCTATTACTTCATTTGCTAATCTAGTCAACTTGTTTAATAGTCAATTCTCTTGTAGTAGAAAATTTGAACGATTAACTAGTGATTTATATAGGGTAACTCAAGGTCAAAATGAATCACTTAGAGATTACATCACTAAGTTTAGTAAAGAATCCTTAGATATTCCTAATTGGGATATTGCTACGGCTGTAGAAGCCTTTAAAATGGGATTGCTTAGGGATTCACTATTCTATGATGATCTTGTTATGACACCTTGCAGGAATCTTGATGAAGTAAGAACCAGGGCCCTTAGGTTCATCCGCTTAGAGGATGATAAAAGGATCCAGGATAGATTGACAGGATCCTCAAAACAGGAGAAACAAGGATCCTACTTCAGGAACAACAAATCCAAGTTCTACAATAAGTCTGACAACCAGAACGTGCATTCAGTGGAACAAGAAGAGGATGATGAGGATTATCCTCCTATTTCTGAATACTGTTTTTCTGTTGATAACAATGAACTAATCCTTGCAATGCAGAATCTAGGTGAGAAAGCTAGGTGGCCAAGGAAAAGTGATAAACCAGCTGCTACAAAGGATAAGTCCAAGTGGTGTGCATATCATGAGGATTTTGGGCATCTCACTGAAGAGTGTATTGCACTAAGAAAGGAAATTGGTTACTTGTTGAGCAAGGGGCATTTGAAGGAACTCTTGGGACGGAAGAAGTCAAGGATCCAGGATCCTGAAAGGATCCCGGAAAAGGCTCCCGCTCCTCCAGCAGATGCATAAGTCATAAACTTCATATCCGGTGGATCAGACATTTGTGGTACTTCCTTTTCAGCAGCAAAAAGACATGCTAAGGAAACCAAGATGGATAATGGAGACTGGCCCGTTCGGACCTCCGTTGTTACCCAGGATAAAGTCATAACCTTTGATGAGGATGATCGTGTTGATGTCCAGGATCCTCATCATGATGGTCTTGTTATTACCCTGTTTATTTCTAATCATTTTGTTCGCAGGATCCTTATAGATGGAGGAAGCTCTGTGAACATCATTCAGCTAGATGTCCTCAAGAAGATGAATATCCCGGAGTCTGATATCATCCCAAGATCCTCAGTACTTGTGGGATTCAGTGGGGAAACCAAGAATACATTGGGGGACATCAAACTCCCAATCTATATTGAAGGATTACATTCTTATCAAAAGTTTTGTGTTATAGATTGTTTATCATGTTGTAATGTTATCCTTGGCAGGCCATGGATACATGACATGAAGGCAGTCCCATCCACCTATCATCAATGTGTAAAGCTTCCAAGTCCTTGGGGAGTGGTGAAAATTGAGAGTGATCAACAAGAGGCAAAAAATTGTTATACATCATCAATGAAGCCAGCCTCAAGACCAAGGGAGCAATAGCAATTAAAGTATCCTTCAAGAGATGTCTTGGAGGCAAGAGAATAGGATTTGAAGGAAATCCTCATGGATCCTGATGATCCTGAGTCCAAGATCTTCATAGGATCAGGGATCCCTAGCGAAATCGAGCAGAATCTAGTATCCTTCCTTAAGAGGAGGAAATCCACCTTTTCCTGGAAACATGAAGACATGACAGGTATATCCAAGGATATAATTACTCACAAACTTGGCATTGACAGGTCATTCAAGCCTATCCATCAAAAGAGGAGGAAGTTTTCACCTGAGAGGAATGCTATTATTCAGGAAGAGGTAGATAAGCTACTTCGGGCAGGTATGATAAGAGAAGTTAAGTGTCCAAGATGGTTAGCCAATGTGGTTGTTGTTCAAAAGAAAAATGGAAAGTGGAGGGTATGTGTTGATTTCACTGATTTAAACAAGGCATGTCCCAAGGATCCTTTCCCATTACCCCACATTGACCCCATGGTGGATGCTACCGCGGGTCATGAGTTGTTGACTTTTATGGATGCTTCATCTGGATTTCAACAAATTCAGATGGAACCATCTGATCAAGAGGATACAGCCTTTATGACCCCAACTGGTATATACTGTTATATTGCTATGCCATTTGGACTAAGGAATGCAGGTGCTACTTATCAAAGGCTAGTCAATATGATGTTCAAGGAACAAATTGGACACACTATGGAAGTCTATATTGATGACATGGTGGTTAAGTCCAAAAAAGCTGAGGATCACCTTAAAGACTTGGAGGAAGCATTCAATATCCTTGATAAATTTAATATGAAACTTAATCCTTCCAAGTGTCATTTTGGTATTAAGGCAGGTAAATTCTTAGGCTATATGGTGACAAAGAGGGGCATTTAAGCAAGTCCAGAGCAAATTAAGGCTATTGTGAATATCAAATCTCCTGCCAATGCTAAGGATGTACAAAGATTGAGAGGCAGGATCGCAGCCTTGAACAGATTCATATCCAAATCCTCAGAAAAGTGCAAGGAATTCTATGACATCCTGAGGAAGAACAAGAAATTTGAATGGATTGAGAAGCATGAAAGTGCCCTTAAAGCTCTTAAGGATTACCTATCCTCAGCCCCAGCCTTGATGAAACCAGAAAAGCGAGATGTATTATCCTTATACCTAGCAGTATCCTCAAAAACAGTAAGTGCGGTCCGTGTTAAGGATCACCAAGGTACACAACATCCTGTTTATTATGTAAGCAAGAGTTTACTTGATGCTGAATCCAGGTATTCACACTTAGAAAAACTTATCCTTGCATTAATTATGGCATCTACTAAATTGAGACATTATTTTGAGACTCATGCCATTATTGTTAAGACTAATTTTCCAATTAAGAATGTTCTCAGGAAACCTGAAATGTCAGGAAGGATGGCTAAGTGGACAGTAAAGCTGAGTGCATATGATATAAGATATGAGCCTAGAACTGCCATCAAATCCCAAGCTTTAGCTCACTTTATGGCAGATTTCAGTAGTGACTTGCAAAAGGAAGCTGAGTTAGAAGTCCAACAACTTGAAGAGACTAAGGATCCTTGGATTCTATTCACTGATGGAGCCTCTAATGTAAAAGGAACAGGGCTTGGAATACTACTAAAATCGCCACAGGGGGACATATTACCCCACTCCATAGCTTGTGAATTTCAAACTACCAACAATGAGGCTGAGTATGAAGCCTTGATAGCTGGTTTGCAAATTGCTAAGCATATGAGGATCAGGTATCTTGAGGTACATGTAGATTCATTATTAATCACTAATCACTTTAATGGACCCTATGCTGTTAAAGGTGAAAAGCTAATCAAATATTTGGAGATAGTCAAAGAATTGGCACTCTCTTTTGTATCCTTTAGTTTGACACAGGTAGCAAGGGAAGAGAATGCAGAAGCTGATGCATTAGCCAATCTAGGATCATCTTTGAAGATCCCTGAGGATATCAAGATCCCTATTATCCATATCCTAACCCCTGCTATCGAGGATCATGTAGCTATGGAGATAGGAGAGGATCTCGCAATCATCCCTAGTGATACTACTCAATCTCATTCAGGATCATGGATCCTCCCAATCATGAGATACATACAACATGGAGAGATTCCTACAGGAGAAAACCCTAGGGCTTTCAAAACTAAGGTATCTCAATTTACAACATTGAATAATATGTTGTATAAACGATCTCTTGCAGGACCATATCTAAGATGCATTGAGGATCCTGAAATCCAAGAAGTCTTAAAGGATTTCCATGAGGGCATTATTCTCAAGGATCCTGAGGACAGGATACTATTGGCCCACTATGAAGAAGGATGCTGTGGAGTATGCCAAGAAGTGTGATCCTTGTCAGAGGCATAGTAATATCCTTCACCAACCAGCAGAGCTCTTGCATCCTATATCCTCTTCCTGGCCATTCATGAGATGGGGAATGGATATAGTTGGAAAGCTTCCTAAAGCACCTGGTGGAAAAGTATTCATGTTTGCTATGACTGATTACTTCTCTAAGTGGATAGAGGCTGAAGCCTTTGCTCAAGTCAGAGAAAAGGAAGTTATATCCTTTATTAAAAGAAACATTATTACTAGATTTGGTATCCCTTCTGAAATTGTTTGTGATAATGTATCCCAATTTATTGGGAATAGAACCACTAACTTTTGTGACAGCTGGGGGATTAAGATGATAACATCAACACCAGTCCACCCACAAGCTAATGGTCAGGCAGAATCATCCAACAAGATCATCATCAACAATTTGAAGAAGAAGCTTGGATCCAAGAAAGGAAAATGGGCAGAAGAACTACCTTATGTGCTTTGGGCTGATAGGACAACTCCCAAGAATACTACTGGCCAAACTCCATTTTCTTTGGTGTTTGGGGCAGAATCGGTGATCCCTACAGAGATGGTGGTTCCAACTGCAAGAACAAGCATTCGTGATCCTGAAGAAAATGCTGAAAACTTGATTCAAGACTTGGATACTATAGAAGAAATCAGGGATTTGGCAAGGATAAGGATGGCTAGTTATCAACAAAAGATGGCTGGAGCCTACAACAAAAATGTTAGGATCAGGAAATTCCAAGTTGGTGATATGGTGTTAAGGAAAGCATTTCAGAATACCACCAATCATGCTGATGGAAAGCTAGCACCAAAGTGGGAAGGCCCCTATTTGATTGAAGCTGAAGCAGGAAAGGGGGCATATCGATTGCTAACAATGGAAGGTGATTTGCTACCAAGAGCTTGGAATGCTGTCCATTTGAAGAAATATTTCATGTGACAAGGATCCATGATCCTCACTTGACAAGTATCCTTGAAGGATCCTCACAGGATAGATGATCCTCATTTTGGTAACATTCTAGTCTCAAACTATTTCATTCTTTTATTCTCTTATATAAGGATAAGGATCCTGCATCCTTTATCCTCCTTTTACGTGATTCTGAGTTGTGAAGGTTCAGGTATCCTTAACTAAGGAATGAGTATCCACAGAAGTAGCCAGTTATTTGGGCTTGACCCCAGTTATTTGGGCTTGACCCCAGTTATTTGGGCTAGTCCCCAGTTTGGGCCTGTCCCCAGTTTCGCCAGTAGCGCACGATGATCCTGGTATAGTTCATGGCAATGGGACCAGTACTCACTTTAGGGGCTAAGAATTTCATTGTACTGGCTATATTCAGGATCCTACGTATAATGGTAGACGTACCATACATCCGTTCCTAAGGTTTCTAACGTTTTCACGTTAGCTAAGGTTTTGGTATTTTCATGTCTCTAAGTTTGGATAGTCGCCAGTGAGGGCCATACTCCAGTTTACACACGATCCTTTGGGCTTGTCCCTAGTTATCCTTTGGGCTTGTCCCCAGTTATCTTTTGGGCTTGTCCCCAGTTATCCTTTGGGCTTGTCCCCAGTTATCTTTTGGGCTTGTCCCCAGTTATCCTTTGGGCTTGTCCCCAGTATATTGGGCTTGTTCCCAGAATTGTTGGGCTTGTCCCCAGTTACTAACTCTTATCTTATGTTGGCTTAGTCCCAAGTTGTATCCTATTTCAGGTTTTTGGAGATAAACGATCAAGGATCCTTGATCCTTACCTTCTACTAAGGTTTGTCTTTTGGGTTATCCTGATAATAAGTGTTAAAGGTTAGGATCTTAACTTGGATCCTCAGGTATGATCCTTAACTATTTTGATTTTATTCATTATTTATTTGAATAACCCTTATCCTTTGACAACTGAACTTATGATCCTTAAACTATATTACTTTTCAGAACTTATCGATTATGGGATATGTGATCCTTGATCATATCCTAAACTTTTTGGGATATTTCTTAAATTTTTTCTTTACTTGATAAGTTTAAACAAAATGAACATCACAACAGTTGGAAAGTAAAATATTACAAGGATATCAACACAGGATAAGCCAAAAAGTTAAAGTTATTTTATTCACAAAAGATTAAACCCTTTAAGGTTGTCAAAATTGCCAACCCACGTTTCTACCAGCAAAACGTGGCCCGTCCACATGGGTTGGCAAAGGATGTCCATTGTTTAAGGGTCTTGGTAGTGCAGGAATCAAAAGACGGCAGGATCACAATGGCTTCATCCCCCAAACAGAGGATCCCTCCACCATTTGTAATCCTACCTATTGTTCAAAGGATCCATGATCCTTAGCCCTAATTACTATTGTTCAACGAAAACACCATAACCAAATTAAACTACCAAATTCTAAAAAAAAATGGGCTCCGGCTACGTCTAGAAATGTCCTTCATCGCCCATTCATGCAGCCTACACCTTCGCTGCATCACCATCTCCTCCAGCTCCCATATCCTTCACCTGATCCTTGCCACTGCCACCAGCTTCGATTGCCAGAACCTCTTCAGCCTCTTCGTCATCCTCCAACTCAGCAAGCCTAGCCTTCCAGCCTTCCATGTCCCAGTTGCTCCTGTCAAAGGCAGGATCCTGAGCTTCTTGGGCCATCTGCAACTTGGTCTTGTACATGGCAATGGCAACAGAGACCTTAGCATCCTCAGTTATCTCGTGCTTCTCATAATCGGCATTGATCTGGGCTGCAACCATCTGAGTTTTGACATCATTGAGATCCTTTTCGAGGGAGGCAATCTTGTGATCCTTGAGCTCCGCCACTTTTTGGAGATCGGAGTATTTCTCCTCAAGCTCTTCAACATTCCCAACATAATCCTCGATTTCAGCAAATTTCTGCAAACAAGACAATGCAAAGTTAGGATCACATAATCCTCAAGTGGGCAGGATAATCAAGTTAAGTCAGTGATCCTTACATCGGCAAAGTACTCGAGGAATTGATGGCGGATCAGAGGCAAGCCCTGTAGGTTGTCAGCTTCAGAAGTCTTTCTTTTCTTTCCACCTCTTCCCTTTGAAGTGGTTGCCTTGGGGATTGTGATGGAAGGGCTGGCAGCAGACTTTTTCTTCGAGGATCGAACAGTGTCAAGATTAGTGACACTGAATTTGGAGGCAGATTTTGAAGGTTTTCCAGCGCCTACACACCCAAAACAGATAAGTATCCTTATCCTATTTCTATTTAACTATTTATTTAAACATTTAATTACATATAAATATGGATACTTACTTGACATAGTGACAGAACCTGAGGATACCTCTTGAGAATCCTGGGTATTTGCTTTGAATGATCTTATTTCAGGATCAAGCCTCCGAAAAGCAGCAAGCCTTTCCTTCGTGGCAGGTGTTGTAATAAGGTGTGCAACAGTAATAGCTGCAAAAAAGGAACAAAAGTACGTTAGTGATCCTTAGACAAAAACAAGGTCATCTGGTGATCCTCCTCGGGATCCTCTATCCTACCATGGGTACTCCACTTCCTTGGCAGATCCTTTCCATCAGAGATAGAATCCCTTCTGACAAAGAAGAATTGCCATTTCCAGTTAGTATCATTCTTGGTGACTTTGAAGATGGGGTGTTCTTCACCAGGTTTATGCTTAAGCAGATATCGGTGGGATCCAAATGTTATAAGGTCATACATCTCTGCCAACTCCGACATTCCCAGAGCAATTCCTTCTTACTCAATGATCCTTTCAAGGGTATATAAGACCCTCCAGATCATTGGCATAGCCTGAATGTAGGAGATGCCGGTGAGGGAGAAGAAAGATTGGGTGAATTCAGGGAAAGGATACGAGTATCCTATTGTGAAAGGAGTGACCGGAAAAGCTACCCATGTTTCAGAAATATAATCACTTAGGACGGTGGGGTCAAATGGCTTGAAATCGGTGTTTGCCGGAAAGCAACGTCAGATTCTGTCTATTTGTGGATCAGTGAAGCAGCACCTTTCATTCGCAGAATCTTTGATGATCCCCTGGCTCTTAAGAGGACTGCCCTTCTTGTGATCCTTAGCCGGTGAGGATCTTAGCATCATCTTGATTATGAAGAAGGTAAAGAAAGAAGGAGCAGAGAAAGAAAATGTAAAGGAAGAAGAGGAAGAGAGATACCTGCTTGATCTTCGGATGTGAATTTAAAGGGAGTTTCTCTTGAATTTAAATGCGGATTGATCCCTATCTCTAACTCCTATTTATAATGATGATCTTGCAGGATAGTCACTTCAGTGATGTCATGCTCGTAACGGCTAGTCCGACTCCAACGGCTAGTTATCCGTTAATTTGTTACGGATAAGAACAAAAATATAACTCGTTTATTTACATTATAACTCCTTATATTTTGGGGGCAATTGTTAGGGGTGGATTTCTCAATGATCAGTGATCCTCAATTGCTATTGGGCTTAGTGATCCTTACTTCTGTTTGAATTGGTGATCCTCAGAAGTATTGCAGGATCAGGATCATGGATCATCATAAGGATCCTTGTACTAACAATTGTCTACTTTGAATTCGAAATTGTTTTGCAGGAGTATGAGCTTGGACTTGGTCTTGGCGATATTCCTGGAGCATATTCCATGTTTATTCCGCACGGGCATGGCTAAAAGTGGACGTTATGGAGTTCGTGGAGGACTTGCATGAATTGCGGAATGTTAGTTAGTGTAGATATTTTCTATATTTAAACGGAATAGCGAGCTAAATAGAAACACTTGGCTATTTTTGGCTACACACACACTCTTGCAACTGCTCTCACCAGCTCTCGACAAAACACTTAGCGATTATACTCTTTTTTACACAATACACTATAGTGATCCTTGTAATTAGCTCGCTATCATCCAAAGTTGTAACAGATTTCTTGTTTAATTTGAGTTGGTGATCGGTAGTTTCCATCACCCGAGGTTTTTTATGCCGGAGATCATTCATTGATCAAGGGATTTTTCCTCGTATAAATCTTCGTGTCACTTGTTCATTACATTTCAGAGTGATCCTTATTGTTGTTCATCAATTCAAGCATCATACCTCACAACAGAAAGTTTGGTTGCATTATCATTGCTTGATTTTTGACCAAAACAACACTCTAGTGATCCTTGTAACAAGCTCGCTATCATCCAAAGTTGTAATACATTTTCTGTTTAATCTAAGTTGGTGATCGGTAGTTTCCATCACCCGAGGTTTTTTATGCCGGAGATCAACTCTTGATCAAGGGCTTTTTCCTCGTATAAATCATTGTGTCACTTGTTCATTACATTTCTGGGTGATCCTTCATATTGTTCATTGATTCAAGCATCACACCTCACAACAAAAGATTTGGTTGCATTATCTTTGCTTGATTTTTGACCAAAACAGTTTGGCGCCCACCGTGGGGCAATTGGTGCTTCGTTCTTGAGAAATTATTGTTCTTGTGAGCATTTTGGTTCGTTACAACCAAGTAGATGGCTTCTTCAGCAAAGAACACATCAAGCTCTATGCCGGCAATGAGTTCTTCACTGGGCGTTCCTCCTTTGCCTCCACCACCTTCTGGATCCCAGAAGAATGCTGAAAATGTTGCGAAGAGACAAACCCCCATTTTTCCAAAACCACCAACTTCTTATGTTTCCTCTAATCCTACTACTAATGATCTTTTTACTCTGATTTTGCAGATGAGAGATCGCATGCAAGAGCAGGACAAAACCAATGAAAGGATCCTCCAGGAGATTGGTGATATCAAGAAACAGAAGAAATCAGTGGAGGATCACTCTCCTCTGATACCAATGTCATTGAATTTTGACACTCCGGTTGTAACTACCCTACAATCGGTAGTTCCGGGCATCCAGTATCAAAGTGGTCCATCAGAAAGGCGTTATGGAACAGCAACTATGAGTCAAGCATTTGGCTCTCACTTCCAGCCTCAGGGGATACTCTTTTCAGCATCAGGGATCCTTCATCAGCTCAGGAGGATATTTGGGAATGCACACAGTCCAAGGATCCTCCCAGGTCCAAGGATCCTCTATGGTTCCAGGATCCTTTCAGGTTCAAGGATCCTCTCAGCCCCAAGGATCCTTCCAGGTTCAAGGATCCTCTTAGCTTCAAGGATCCAACATCTTTCAGGATCAAGGATTCTTAAGAAGTATGCAGCCTCCAAGCTCGGATGTTCATCAAGGAGACTTCATACCAATGCAGACCTTTGCTTCCTCTAGTCCTTCAATCATACTAGAATCCCGTCAATATGGATTCACATCTGCAATTCCGAACTTGAATCCCATGGGAGGTAACACTTTTAATAATTCATATAACACTAACCATGGCTCCATGCAGGATACAGGTATCAATCAGGCTATGGCTAGGGAGTTACAGAAGCTTAAGGATATGATATCCAGCGTACCAGGAGTGGTTAAACTAATTCCTGAAATTGCAGATGGTAGCCATAGGATATCTCGTTTCGCACCACCTATTTGTGATGCTGAGATAACCAAAAGGTTCCAGATACCAACTATGAAGCTATATGATGGTTAAACGGATCCAGAGGAACATGTAGCTCAATACAGGGAGAGGATGGAGATCAATCCAGTTCCTGAGAGGTTAAAAGAAGCATGTCTATGCAAGGGTTTTGGATCCACACTCACAGGATCTGCTCTTAAATGGCTGCTAAGTCTTCCCCCTTACTCTATTACTTCGTTTGCTAATCTAGTTAATTTGTTTAATAGTCAATTCTCTTGTAGTAGAAAATTTGAACGATTAACTAGTGATCTATATAGGGTAACACAAGGTCAAAATGAATCACTTAGAGATTACATCACTAAGTTTAGTAAAGAATCCTTAGACATTCCTAACCTGGATATTGCTACGGCTGTAAAAGCCTTTAAAATGGGTTTGCTTAGGGATTCATTGTTCTATGATGATCTTGTTATGACCCCATGCAGGAATCTTGATGAAGTAAGAACCAGGGCCCTTAGGTTCATCCGCCTAGAGGATGACAAAAGGATCCAAGAGAGATTGACAGGATCCTCAAAATAGGAGAAGCAAGGATCCTACTTTAAGAATAACAAGTTCAAGTCCTACAACAAGTCTGACAACCAGAATGTGCATGCAGTAGAGCAAGAAGAGGATGATGAGGATTATCCTCCAATTTCTGAATACTATTTTTCTGTTGATAACAATGAGCTAATTCTTGCAATGCAGGATCTAGGTGAGAAAGCTAGGTGGCCAAGAAAAAGTGATAAACCAGCTGCTACAAAGGACAAGTCCAAGTGGTGTGCATATCATGAGGATTTGGGGGATCTCACTGAAGAGTGTATTGCACTTAGAAAAGAAATTGGTTACTTGTTAAGCAAGGGGCACTTGAAGGAGCTTTTGGGACGAAAGAAGTCAAGGATCCAGGATCCTGAAAGGATCCCGAAAAAGGCTCTTGCTCCTCCAGCAGATGCACAAGTTATAAACTTCATATCCTGTGGATCAGACATTTGTGGTACTTCCTTTTCAGCAGCCAAAAGACATGCCAAGGAAACCAAGATGGATAATGGAGACAGACCCATCCGGACCTCCACTGTCACCAAGGATAAGATCCTAACTTTTGATGAGGATGATCGTCTTGATGTTCAGGATCCTCATCATGATGGTCTTGTTATTACTCTGTTCATTTCTAACCATTTTGTTCGCAGGATCCTAATAGATGGAGGAAGTTCAGTAAACATCATCCAGCTTGATGTCCTCAAGAAGATGAATATTCCTGAATCAGACATTGTTCCAAGATCCTCAGTACTTGTGGGATTCAGCGGAGAGACCAAAAATACATTGGGGGACATCAAACTCCCCATCTATATTGAAGGACTCCATTCTTATCAAAAATTGTGTTATAGATTGCTTATCTTGTTGTAATGTTATCCTTGGCAGGCCATGGATACATGACATGAAGGGAGTCCCATCTACTTATCATCAGTGCGTGAAGCTTCCTAGTCCATGGGGGTGGTGAAAATTAAGAGTGATCAACAAGAAGCTAAGAATTGCTATACCTCATCAATTGTCACACCCCGACCGCGTAAAACAACAAATCGCGGCGGAAACATCGGGGCTTGTTGTAACAGAATTAATGTTTCATAACCATGGATACCAAAAAGTGTTTCGTTTTATTAAACATTGAATAATTACATTGTCTGGAAATCTAAATACACAATTTAAACATAGTCTATCATTGTTATTGAGTCACTAAGGCCTTGTCCAGTCCTATGTGAGCATGCATCTTATCAATCGATATCATTCAACAATACCTGAAACATATGTGAAAACGAGGTCAGCAAAGAAATGCTGGCGAGTACATAGGTTTTGTGAAAATAAGATTCATGACTTCTGTTTAAGAAAATGTTTAGTCATGAACCTTGTAATTTGCTTTGCCTTTATAAATCATTTGAAAAATAATAAGTTCAGGTGATATGTATAATAAGAGAATAATGCATGATTAAATGAATAACCATGTAAAATGAGTTTGTATAAGATAAGTTGTTTGTAAATAAATGTCTTGTGAAAAGTATGTTACTTGTATAAAATGTTCTATGTCTCGAGCTGAAATGATTCAAATAACGCTACAATATGTAATACCATACAAACACTTATATATAGGAAGTACCAGCGGCGTATCCACCATGCTTGTATCATATTCCACACGCATTGTTAATTAATCACTTAATCCAAACCAAACCACCCAAGTAATGTTCATGCCCAATGTAAATCATGTACAAATGTTTACCCAATCGTTAAAACATCGTGTGAAACCCAATCGTTACCCAATCGTTAAAACATCGTGTGAAACCCAATCGTTACCCAATCGTTAAAACATCGTGTGAAACCCAATCGTTAAAACATCGTGTGAAACCCAATCGTTACCCAATCGTTAAAACATCGTGTGAAACCCAATCGTTACCCAATCGTTAAAACATCGTGTGAAACCCAATCGTTACCCAATCGTTAAAACATCGTGTGAAAACCAATCGTAAATCGTTTAATTCGTTTTAGGTCGTGAAACTACTTATATGGTCGTCTCGCTTAATAACATTCAAACCTTCGTGACTCATCACTCGTCGCTTCTCGTTTTCGTCGCTTCTCGTTTTCGCATTAACAAACCTCCATAGGGTAAGTTAATAATTACAGATTCAGTCGCTACCTACCATACCCACACATAACCACGGGTGTAGTAAATAACGGGATTAGTCAGATCCTATGGTACCATAACCTAATACTGGTCGGCTTGATCATTGCTAATGAATGTCATTTGTTATGTACTACAACCAACAAGTTTGTTCACTTTTTGAAATCGTTATTAGTTTTGTATAAATCGTTTTAATCGTTTTTGAAACCATCGTTATAACATCGAAAACATTTAGCACATATGAGTCACCCCAAAACAATTGAAAACAGTAAAATAGGGGAAGAATGTACTCGCCTGAGAATGCTTGGAGGTCTTGAACAACAACCAAACAAAGCTAGAGGGAGCACGGAATCAGTCGGCAATCTAAAACTATATAAATAAACCGGACTTAAATCGGGAGATCGGATAGGATGAGGCTTGGTAAACCAAATGAGTGTTGGAACTCATATGATATGGTTTAACAAGGCCTACATACTACAATGAAACCAAACCTAATTGCTTTCGACCCATCGCGACCCATTAAGGTAACTTATGCTACTTTAACGCGTCGTGCGCGTGAAATGCGTTCGGACCATCTAACTAGTCCTATGACAAGTGTTATATGCCTAAACATGTTACATAATCAGTTATGTGACAAAGGTTGAGGTTACATATGCTTAATTACCAATTATACATGAAAAGGGTATTCTGGTAATTTATCTAAGGCATATAAACTACCTATCATACAACTACTTAAACGATGTGACCATAGGGTATAACCTTGGAAGGTTATTCCCTACCTACTATGGTCACCTAATGTATTTGGTCGGATCCTAATGATCGACCAAATGGGTCGAGTTCGAAGGTATAGGCGATTTATTAGATCGCCTACCCTACGACTCTAGACAACGTGGTAATCAGTGGGCATAGTCCCAAGGGACTATGACCAACGTGATTACACTCACGTTGCGAAGTTCAAACGAACTTCGCATTGACCATAACTGGTCAATGTAGAAAGTCAAACAAAGTTTGACTTTCAGACTCGAAAGACTCGAAAAGCAATAAAAGAACGAAAGAATACTTACGAAGGGTCCCCGAATGCTAATCTCGATCCAAGAACTCAGGTATGAAACAATGGTTTCAACTTAGAGCTCTCAAAATCAGAATTCTTGTAAGTTTTGCATTGGGGTGATGGGGTATTTATAGTTTTTCCCAAACCGTTAGGATCGTTTCTTGGAAAAGGGGAAATGATCTTGACCGAACACTTGTCGGAAGGTTGTGGTGGCTCATTGGCACTCACCATAGGGTGTTGACAAGTGTACTTGCCCTTTGGGGTGTTGGAAACTTGATTAGAATTGCAAAACACTGAATCTGGTCCTTAATCTGATGTTTCTGTCCAGAGTAGCCAGTCGCGTAGCGCGACTGGTAAGGCTATATGCAGTGGCGCTACGCCACTGCCTCCTTGTTTCAGCAAACTTTCAAAAATGGCAGAAATGGTCCCTGCAGCCCGTTTAAGCGATTTTCGATGCGTTTGAACCCCGTTAACCTCATTTCAAGGCTCTAAAATGAAGTTAAAGTATAGGGAACTCAAAACATGCTCAAAAATATCTAGGATTTCGGTTCGTTTGGCCGTACGATCGCGATGTTCGCTTAATTACGACGGAATGCGCATAAGCGCGAAAAACGATCCAAATGACGCGACGAATGGATTTTTCTTATGGCGAACACTAAAATATAATGTAGTCATGCTTACATAAATTTTTGGATGTCCGAATGTATTCAGAACGTAAGTTATGCGCGAAAATGCAAACTTGTGCACTTTTTGACACTTTTAGTCCCTGAATGACCCAAAAGTTTATTTTAGCACACTGAACCCCTCAAAGCCTATTTCTAAGCTATGTAAAGGATATTTATGGTGTGTTTAACTTATGGTCATGTTCCGGAATGTCTGTTACAGTTCAAATTGGCATACTTTCACAGTTTGTCAACTTTAGTCCCTGTAAGCGATTTAACTTGATTTTGCCATACCCAAGCCTTCAAAACTTATTTCTAAGTTATGTAAAGGTTATTTAAGGTATGTTAAGCCTATGTCACTATTCCGGAGTGTTTGTTGCATTAAACTGGTTATATTTACGCATCGGTGCGCGTATAACCTTCCAGAAAGCGATTTAGAGTTTGAAATCGAACAAGAGTTGATATGTGCAAATGATACACATATTTTTACAAATCCCAAGTATGAAATACAATATTTCATTGGTTTGGTATTTGTTTGATGGCCGTGGAGGCACAGGTGTTACAGTCTCCCCTACTTTAGGAAATTTCGTCCCGAAATTTATTTAGAGGAAACTTAAGAGAGCTTGAAAACATGAAATTGAAAAGATCGAACAACATTGGTTAGGGTTCTTGAACTTCTAGTAACCTTAATAACATTATGTTTGCAATGTAAGAGGGACACTTATATACAAGTATATGAAGCGTCATTGGTGCGTCCACCATGCCTCTATTACATCGTTCTCATTTTGTTATTGTTGTCACTATCGGTTCTTACACATAATAAACCTTACTAGGTTTCTGTGCACTAAATTTCATAATTATGTACGCGTCCATAATCAGACAATTCCTTGCACAGTTCACACAGTCTATTTTATAATGTGTAGGGGAAAACCAAATGAACAATCCTGTGATGAGTGTGACTAGACCGCCATAGAGTCCTTTTGACTAAATCAATAAATGATCTAAATAGACTATCAAGGAGTCTGTCCAGCTACATCACTAGATGTCGTCTTTTAACCAAATTGTGAATCAATCTTTTTGATTAGACCTTCTAAAGGATCTCTTATGAAACATGGAATGGTACTATATAACCCAAGGGTCTTAACTATTACATAGAAGCCCATTAAGGATTTAAGGTAGTACCTTTTGAATATCCTACTATGAATCTCTCATATGAAAACATGAAAGATTCTATGAGGATTTGAAAATCGGATCACATAAAATCATAGAGGAGAACACATAAACACATATCACATAACCACAAAATTGTTCGTTAATTTGTCTTGTAAATTGCGTACATGCATTTAAAGCACACTTGGAATCCATTCCGTGGATTTCATTTGGTACTTTAAACGTTATCAAGAATCCAACTATAAAGATAGAAAGATTCAAAAAGAAAATTCGATTTCGATTACTAGGAACCGAAGTGTTCGAATTAAGGTACATAAGGAATCCAATTAAGGACTCTGATTTGAACGATAATCATCCACAAGGATCTAATTGTAAAGATAAAAAGATCCCATATGAATTTTAGAAGTTGAAGATGTTTTGAAACCTTGCACTGGATGTGCTTAGGTCAAAACATGATGTAAAATGCTTATGAAGTTGAGATGCTTGATATGTCAAGGCGACATATGAAGCAGAATTTTGAAGGTTAGGTCAATGTATGAGGAAAATATTTTTGAAAACTATGCATGGGGTTCTTTTAAGAAAAATGTATTTAACGTTTTTGAAACCTTATATATAATACTTTTTGAAATCATAAAGTAGGTGTATTAGGTAGATATATATTTACAAAAATGTTTTAAAATCATGCGAGATGAATTTTGAAATTATGTATAAGGTTTTTGAAAGACATGAATGATGCTTTTCGAAATCATGCACTTGATCAGAAAATGTATTGTATTAATATTGTCTTCAGACTATATGAAATATTTTGAAATTAGAAAGGTTGGTTTTGATAACATGGCCAATGTTTTTAAAATAACATAGACAATGCATCTAGAAAAATTGTTTTCAAACTATATGAAATGTTTTGAGATCATGAAGATTGTTTTGAAATACTTGTACTGTGAATGTTGAAAAATCAAAACGTAATGGGTATGAGATTTGAAAATACCCTTAGTTATCTAACCAAGGATTTAAAGGCACAGATGTGCGAAAAGCACGATTACTCATAATGTCACTTAATTTTCTGTACTTTGTTTCTTAGAGTGAAACGAGTACTTAAAATTTTCGAGGGAATCATGAGCAATCATTTGGAAGAGAGAAATCACAAGAGTAGTTTGTAAGGTACATAGTTCCTTGATGTAGGTATCATAGGAAAATCATACACACCTAGCAGGGGGTTGAGCTGGTTGGTTGGGAACTGCTTTACCATTGTGAGCAACCATGGCAAAGTTCTGAGAAGCCTTTCGCTTCTTTGACTTCTTAGGGGATCGTTCATCCATGGTCTTTGATTCTTCGATTGGTTTATTGGCTGATGGTGTTGTCGACTGACTAGGTCCTGCCTGTCTTGGTGACTCTTGAGTGGCTTCATCCTGGAGATGATACATGGCAGTAGCTAATTCAACAGTCTTCAGGACTACTTCGCCTATTCGCTGAGCGAATTTTGGCTGCTTGCTTAGATATCTGGGCGTCATCGTGATGAAGAGACATTCTTGAAGAAAAAGAAAGGCATAGGGAGAAACAGGTGAAAGATTATTGGACAATCAAAACAGAATGATAACGCATGAAGATTGCGATCATTTGTTTGTTACCTAAGGCAAACAAATGAGACAGTGACTGATCAAAGTAAATGGGTCAAAAAAATAATGTATCGCGAAGACATGCTCGCCTATAAGTGAACACTCATCCCAAGAATTCCCAGGTAAGCACAACTGGTCTCGCGTCTGATGAGATGTATACGAAGTGCTTGCCTCGACAGAAAACCCAGAATACAGGCATTCACCCTTCCAGTTTGCACGTGTTCACATTATTTAAAACCCAAAATCTTGACGAAGTTTTGAAAACTCAAAGGGGTTCAAAACCATATAATAGAGAGTTCAAAACCTAGAAATCAATCATCCTAGAACAGATGATTAGTTTTCAAAGCGGTTTTGAAATTTATGTTCTTGTTGTGGTCGTCGCCTAAGGATAGGTGACGGTATTGTTTTATGACTAAACGCAAGTAAACTCGCGTTAGGGTCCTAAGAAGGTTATAGACTAGGTCAAAGCATTACTAATAACCTAATTCCCTATAACCATTGGCTCTGATACCATCTTTTCTGTCACACCCCGACCGCGTAAAACAACAAATCGCGGCGGAAACATCGGGGCGTGTTGCAACAGAATTAATGTTTCATAACCATGGATACCAAAAAGTGTTTCGTTTTATTAAACATTGAATAATTACATTGTCTGGAAATCTAAATACACAATTTAAACATAGTCTATCATTGTTATTGAGTCACTAAGGCCTTGTCCAGTCCTATGTGAGCATGCATCTTATCAATCGATATCATTCAACAATACCTGAAACATATGTGAAAACGAGGTCAGCAAAGAAATGCTGGCGAGTACATAGGTTTTGTGAAAATAAGATTCATGACTTCTGTTTAAGAAAATGTTTAGTCATGAACCTTGTAATTTGCTTTGCCTTTATAAATCATTTGAAAAATAATAAGTTCAGGTGATATGTATAATAAGAGAATAATGCATGATTAAATGAATAACCATGTAAAATGAGTTTGTATAAGATAAGTTGTTTGTAAATAAATGTCTTGTGAAAAGTATGTTACTTGTATAAAATGTTCTATGTCTCGAGCTGAAATGATTCAAATAACGCTACAATATGTAATACCATACAAACACTTATATATAGGAAGTACCAGCGGCGTATCCACCATGCTTGTATCATATTCCACACGCATTGTTAATTAATCACTTAATCCAAACCAAACCACCCAAGTAATGTTCATGCCCAATGTAAATCATGTACAAATGTTTACCCAATCGTTAAAACATCATGTGAAACCCAATCGTTACCCAATCGTTAAAACATCGTGTGAAACCCAATCGTTACCCAATCGTTAAAACATCGTGTGAAACCCAATCGTTACCTAATCGTTAAAACATCGTGTGAAACCCAATCGTTAAAACATCGTGTGAAACCCAATCGTTACCCAATCGTTAAAACATCGTGTGAAAACCAATCGTAAATCGTTTAATTCGTTTTAGGTCGTGAAACTACTTATATGGTCGTCTCGCTTAATAACATTCAAACCTTCGTGACTCATCACTCGTCGCTTCTCGTTTTCGTCGCTTCTCGTTTTCGCATTAACAAACCTCCATAGGGTAAGTTAATAATTACAGATTCAGTCGCTACCTACCATACCCACACATAACCACGGGTGTAGTAAATAACGGGATTAGTCAGATCCTATGGTACCATAACCTAATACTGGTCGGCTTGATCATTGCTAATGAATGTCATTTGTTATGTACTACAACCAACAAGTTTGTTCACTTTTTGAAATCGTTATTAGTTTTGTATAAATCATTTTAATCGTTTTTGAAACCATCGTTATAACATCGAAAACATTTAGCACATATGAGTCACCCCAAAACAATTGAAAACAGTAAAATAGGGGAAGAATGTACTCGCCTGAGAATGCTTGGAGGTCTTGAACAACAACCAAACAAAGCTAGAGGGAGCACGGAATCAGTCGGCAATCTAAAACTATATAAATAAACCGGACTTAAATCGGGAGATCGGATAGGATGAGGCTTGGTAAACCAAATGAGTGTTGGAACTCATATGATATGGTTTAACAAGGCCTACATACTACAATGAAACCAAACCTAATTGCTTTCGACCCATCGCGACCCATTAAGGTAACTTATGCTACTTTAACGCGTCGTGCGCGTGAAACGCGTTCGGACCGTCTAACTAGTCCTATGACAAGTGTTATATGCCTAAACATGTTACATAATCAGTTATGTGACAAAGGTTGAGGTTACATATGCTTAATTACCAATTATACATGAAAAGGGTATTCTGGTAATTTACCTAAGGCATATAAACTACCTATCATACAACTACTTAAACGATGTGACCATAGGGTATAACCTTGGAAGGTTATTCCCTACCTACTATGGTCACCTAATGTATTTGGTCGGATCCTAATGATCGACCAAATGGGTCGAGTTCGAAGGTATAGGCGATTTATTAGATCGCCTACCCTACGACTCTAGACAACGTGGTAATCAGTGGGCATAGTCCCAAGGGACTATGACCAAGGTGATTACACTCACGTTGCGAAGTTCAAACGAACTTCGCATTGACCATAACTGGTCAATGTAGAAAGTCAAACAAAGTTTGACTTTCAGACTCGAAAGACTCGAAAAGCAATAAAGGAACGAAAGAATACTTACGAAGGGTCCCCGAATGCTAATCCCGATCCAAGAACTCAGGTATGAAACAATGGTTTCAACTTAGAGCTCTCAAAATCAGAATTCTTGTAAGTTTTGCATTGGGGTGATGGGGTATTTATAGTTTTTCCCAAACCGTTAGGATCGTTTCTTGGAAAAGGGGAAATGATCTTGACCGAACACTTGTCGGAAGGTTGTGGTGGCTCATTGGCACTCACCATAGGGTGTTGACAAGTGTACTTGCCCTTTGGGGTGTTGGAAACTTGATTAGAATTGCAAAACACTGAATCTGGTCCTTAATCTGATGTTTCTGTCCAGAGTAGCCAGTCGCGTAGCGCGACTGGTAAGGCTATATGCAGTGGCGCTACGCCACTGCCTCCTTGTTTCAGCAAACTTTCAAAAATGGCAGAAATGGTCCCTGCAGCCCGTTTAAGCGATTTTCGATGCGTTTGAACCCCGTTAACCTCATTTCAAGGCTCTAAAATGAAGTTAAAGTATAGGGAACTCAAAACATGCTCAAAAATATCTAGGATGTCGGTTCGTTTGGCCGTACGATCGCGATGTTCGCTTAATTACGACGGAATGCGCATAAGCGCGAAAGACGATCCAAATGACGCGACGAATGGATTTTTCTTATGGCGAACACTAAAATATAATGTATTCATGCTTACATAAATTTTTGGATGTCCGAATGTATTCAGAACGTAAGTTATGCGCGAAAATGCAAACTTGTGCACTTTTTGACACTTTTAGTCCCTGAATGACCCAAAAGTTTATTTTAGCACACCGAACCCCTCAAAGCCTATTTCTAAGCTATGTAAAGGATATTTATGGTGTGTTTAACTTATGGTCATGTTCCGGAATGTCTGTTACAGTTCAAATTGGCATACTTTCACAGTTTGTCAACTTTAGTCCCTGTAAGCGATTTAACTTGATTTTGCCATACCCAAGCCTTCAAAACTTATTTCTAAGTTATGTAAAGGTTATTTAAGGTATGTTAAGCCTATGTCACTATTCCGGAGTGTTTGTTGCATTAAACTGGTTATATTTACGCATCGGTGCGCGTATAACCTTCCAGAAAGCGATTTAGAGTTTGAAATCGAACAAGAGTTGATATGTGCAAATGATACACATATTTTTACAAATCCCAAGTATGAAATACAATATTTCATTGGTTTGGTATTTGTTTGATGGCCGTGGAGGCACAGGTGTTACATCAATGAAGCCAGCCTCAAGACCAAGGGAGCAATAGCAATTAAAGTATCCTTCAAGAGATGTCTTGGAGGCAAGAGAGCAGGGTGTAAAAGAAATCCTCATGGATCTTCATGATCCTGAATCCAAGATCTTCATAGGATCAGGGATCCTTAGCGACATTGAACAGGATCTAATATCCTTCCTTAAGAGGAGGAAAACCACCTTTTCCTGGAAGCATGAGGATATGACAGGTATATCTAAGGATATAATTACTCACAAGCTTGGCATTGACAGGTCATTCAAGCCTATACATCAAAAGAGGAGGAAGTTTGCACCTGAAAGGAATGCTATTATCCAGGAAGAGGTAGACAAACTACTACGGGCAGGTATGATAAGAGAGGTCAAGTATCCAAGATGGTTAGCCAATGTGGTTGTTGTTCAAAAGAAAAATGGAAAGTGGAGGGTATGTGTCGATTTTACTGATTTAAACAAGGCATGTCCCAAGGATCCTTTCCCATTGCCCCACATTGACTCCATGGTGGATGCTACCGCGGGTCATGAGTTGTTGACTTTTATGGATGCTTCATCTGGATTTCAACAAATTCAGATGGAACCATCTGATCAAGAGGATACAGCCTTTATGACCCCAACTGGTATATATTGTTATATTGCTATGCCATTTGGACTAAGGAATGCAGGTGCTACTTATCAAAGGCTAGTCAATATAATGTTCAAGGAACAAATTGGACACACTATGGAAGTTTACATAGACGACATGGTGGTTAAATCCAAGAAAGCTGAGGATCACCTTAGAGACTTGGAAGAAGCATTCAATATCCTTGATAAATTTAATATGAAATTAAATCCTTCCAAGTGTCACTTTGGTGTTAAAGCAGGTAAATTCCTAGGCTATATGGTGACAAAAAGAGGCATTGAAGCAAGTCCATAGCAAATCAAGGCTATTGTTAATATCAAATCTCCTGCCAATGCCAAGGATGTGCAAAGATTGACAGGCAGGATCGCAGCCTTGAACAGGTTCATATCCAAATCCTCAGAAAAGTGCAAGGAATTCTATGACATCCTGAGGAAGAACAAGAAATTTGAATGGACTGAGAAGCATGAAAGTGCCATCAAAGCTCTTAAGGATTACCTATCCTCAGCCCCCGCCTTGATGAAACCAGAAAAGGGGGATATATTATCCAAGGATCACGAAGGTACACAACATCCTGTTTATTATGTAAGTAAGAGTTTACTTGATGCTGAATCCAGGTATTCACACTTAGAGAAACTTATCCTTGCATTAATTATGGCATCTACTAAATTAAGACATTATTTTGAAACTCATGCCATTATTGTTAAAACTAATTTTCCAATTAAGAATGTTCTCAGGAAACCTGAAATGTCAGGAAGGATGGCTAAGTGGGCAGTGAAGCTTAGTGCTTATAATATAAGATATGAGCCTAGAACTGCCATTAAATCCCAAGCCTTAGCTGACTTTGTGGCAGATTTCAGTAGTGACTTGCAAAAGGAAGCAGAGTTAGAAGTCCAACAGCTTGAAGAAACTAAGGATCCTTGGATACTCTTCACTGATGGTGCTTCTAATGTCAAAGGAACAGGGCTTGGAATACTACTAAAATCTCCACAGGGGGACATAATACCCCACTCTATAGCTTGTGAATTTCAAACTACCAACAATGAGGCTGAGTATGAAGCCTTGATAACCCGTTTTTTTAAAATTGATAAGCATATGAGGATCAGGTATCTTAAGGTACATGTAGATTCGTTGTTGATTACTAATCACTTTAATGGATCCTATGCTGTTAAAGGTGAAAAGCTAATCAAATATTTAGAGATAGTCAAAGAATTGGCACTCTCTTTTGTTTCCTTTAGTTTGACACAGGTACCAAGGGAAGAGAATGCAGAGGCTGATGCATTAGCCAATCTAGGATCATCTTTGAAGATCCCGGAAGATGTCAAGATCCCTATTATCCACATCCTGACCCCTGCTATCGAGGATCATGTAGCCATGGAGATAGGAGAGGATTCTGCAATCATCCCTAGTGACGATACTCAATTTCATTCAGGATCATGGATCCTTCCAATCATGAGATACATACAACACGGAGAGATTCCTACAGGAGAAAACCCTAGGGCTTTCAAAATCAAGGTATCTCAATTTACAATATTGAATAATATGTTGTATAAACGATCTCTTGCAGGACCATATCTAAGATACATTGAGGATCCTGACATCCAAGAAGTCCTAAAGGATTTCCATGAAGGAGATTGTGGAAACCACACTGGGGGTAGAGCATTATTCTCAAGGATCCTGAGGACAGGATACTATTGGCCTACTATGAAGAAGGATGCTGTGGAATATGCCAAGAAGTGTGATCCTTGTCAGAGACATAGTAATATCCTTTACCAACCAGCAGAGCTCTTGCATCCTATATCCACTTCCTGGCCATTCATGAGATGGGGAATGGATATAGTTGGAAAGCTTCCTAAAGCACCTGGTGGAAAATTATTCAAGCTTGCTATGACTGATTACTTCTCCAAGTGGATAGAGGCTGAAGCCTTTGCTCAAGTCAGAGAAAAGGAAGTGATATCCTTTATTAAAAGAAACATTATTACTAGATTTGGTATCCCTTCTGAAATTGTTTGTGATAATGGATCCCAATTTATTGGGAATAGAACTACTAACTTTTGTGACAGCTGGGGGATTAAGATGATAACATCAACACCAGTCCACCCACAAGCTAATGGCCAGGCAGAATCATCCAACAAGATCATCATCAACAATTTGAAGAAGAAGCTTGGATCCAAGAAAGGAAAATGGGCAGAAGAACTACCTTATGTATTATGGGCTGATAGGACAACTCCCAAGAATGCCACTGGCCAAACTCCATTTTCTTTGGTATTTGGGGCAGAATCAGTGATCCCTACAGAGATGGTGGTTCCTACTGCAAGAACAAGCATTCATGATCCCGAAGAAAATGCTGAAAACTTGTTTCAAGATTTGGATACTATAGAAGAACTCAGGGATTTGGCAAGGATAAGGATGGCCAGTTATCAACAAAGATGGCTGGAGCTTACAACAAAAATGTCAGGATCAGGAAATTCCAAGTTGGTGATATGGTATTAAGGAAAGCATTTCAGAATACCACCAATCCTGCCGATGGAAAGTTGGCACCAAAGTGGGAAGGCCCTTACTTAATCGAAGCTGAGGCAGGAAAGGGGGCATATCGATTGCTAACAATGGAAGGTGATTTGCTACCAAGAGCTTGGAATGCTGTCCACTTGAAGAAATACTTCATGCAATAAGGATCCATGATCCTTACCTGACAAGTATCCTTGAAGGATCCTTACATGACAGAGGATCCTCATTTTGGTAATATTCTAATCTCAAACTATTTCATTCTTTAATTATCTTTTTTAAGGATAAGGATCCTGCATCCTTTATCCTCCTTTCACTTGATTCTGAGTTTTGAAGGTTCAGGTATCCTTAACAAAGGATTGAGTATCCACAGAAGTATCCAGTTATTTGGGTTTGACCCCAGTTATTTGGGCTTAACCCCAGTTATTTGGGCTTGACCCCAGTTTTGGGCCTGTCCCCAGTATCGCCAGCAGCGCACGATGATCCTGGTACAGTTCATGGCAATGGGACCAGTACTCGCTTTAGGGGCTGACAATTTCATTGTACTGGCTGTATCCGGGATCCAACGTATAATGGTAGACGTACCATACATCCGTTCCTAAGGTTTCTAACGTTTTCACGTTAGCTAAGGTTTTGGCATTTCATGTCACTAAGTTTGGATAGTCGCCAGTGAGGGCCATACTCCAGTTTACACACGATCCTTTAGGCTTGTCCCCAGTTATCCTTTGGGCTTGTCCCCAGTATATTGGGCTTGTCCCCAGAATTGTTGGGCTTGTCCCCAGTTACTAACTTTTATCTTATATTGGCTTAGTCCCAAGTTGTATCTTAGTTCAGGTTTTTGAAGCTAAACGACCAAGGATCCTTGATCCTTACCTTCTACTAAGGTTTGTCTTTTGGTTATCCTGATTATAAGTGTTAAAGGTTAGGATCCTAACTTGGATTCTCAGGTATGATCCTTAATTACTTTGATTTTATCTATTATTTACATGAGTGACCCTTATCCTTTGACAACTGAACTTATGATCCTTAAACTACACTACTTTTCAGAACTTGTCGACTATAGGATATGTGATCCTTGATCATATCCTAAACTTTTTGAGGATATTTATTAAATTTTTTCTTCTTTACTTAATAAATTCAGACAAAATGTATATCACAACAATTGAAAAGTAAAGTATTCACAAGGATAACAACACGGGAAATAGCCAAAAAGTTAAGGTTTTATTCGCAGAACTTTAAACCCTTCAAGGTTGTCAAAATTGCCAACCCACGTTTCTACCAGCAAAACGTGGCCCGTCCACATGGGTTGGCAAAGGGTGTCCATTGTTAACGGGTCTTAAGAGTGCAGGAAATAAAAGATGGCAGGATAACAAGTGGCTTCATCCCCCAAACAGAGGATCCATCCACCACCCATTATCCTACCTATTGTCTAAGGATCCATGATCCATAACCCTAGAAACTATTGTTCAAAGTACAACCCAACATTGTCTCAAAACACCATAACCAAAATAAAACTACTACCAAGTCCTAAAAAATGGGCTCCGGCCACGTCTAGAAATATCCATCATCGCCCATTTCAGCAGCTCACACCTTGGCTGCATCACCACCAGCATCACCTTCACCAGCTCCTCCAGCTCCGGCATCACCCACATGATCCTTAACCCCACTGCTGCCAGCCTCGATTGCTAAGACCTCACCAGCCTCTTCTTTGTCATCCAGCTCAGCCAACCTAGCCTTCCAGCCCTCTATGTCCCAGTTGTTCTTGTCAAAGTTAGGATCCTGAGCTTCTTGGGCCATCTGCAACTTGGTTTTGTACATAGCAATGGCAGCGGAGACTTTAGCATCATTTGTGATTTCAGACTTCTCCTGATTAGCAATGATATGAGCCAGGAAAAGTTCCTTCTTCACCAGATTGACATCGTTTTCGAGGGAGGCAATCTTCTGATCCTTGGCCAGCATGATCTTTTGGAGGTCCAAACACTTTAGCTCAACCTCTTCAAGACTCCCTACGTAATCTTGGATTTCAGCAAATTTCTGCAAAAGAAAGGATACAATTCAGGATCCCTTACCCTCAGTATGGAAGGATCATGTACAAGAATCACATTTAAGGATCAGTTATTCTCACCTCAGCAACGTATTCCTCGAATTGATGCTGGATCAGAGGCAGACCTTCAAGGGTATCAGCAGTCTTCCTTTTCTTTCCGCCCTTTCCCTTAGAAGTGGTTGCCTTGGGGACCGTGACGGATGGACTAGCAGCAGGTTTCTTCCTTGCGGATCGGACAGCATCGAGGTCAGTGACACTGAAACGAGTAGCAGACTTCGATGATTTTCCAGCACCTACACATCCAAAACAGATAAGTGTCCTTATTTCATTTCAATTTAAACATTTAGTTATGCACAAAATGGGATACTTACTTGACATCGTAACAGAGCCTGAGGATACTTCTTGAGAATCCTGGGTATTTGCTTGAAATGATCTTATTGCAGGATCAAGTTTTCAGAAAGCAGCGAGCCTCTCCTTGGTGGCAGGCGATGGAATAATATGCGAAACAGAGACAGCTGCACAAAAGAAACAAAAGGATGTTAGTGATCCTCAGCAGAAACAAGGTTATCCTGTGATCCTTCTAAGGGTCCTCTATCCTACCGTGGATGGCCCACTTTCTTGGCAGATCCTTCCCATCAGGGATGGAATCCCTTCTGACAAAGAAGAATCGCCTTTTCCAGTTGGTGTCATTCTTAGTGGTTTTGAGGATGGGTTGTTCTTCACCGGGTTTGTGTTTGAATAGATATCGATGAGATCCATGGCTCACAAGGTTGTACATTTCTGCTAATTCCGACATTCCCAGATCAATACCTTCATGCTCAATGATTCTTTCAAGGGTATACAAGACCCTCCACATCATTGGCATCGCTTGGATGTAGGAGATGCCGGTGAGAGAGAAGAAAGATTTGGTGAAATCAGGAAAAGGATACGAGTATCCTATCGTAAATGGGGTGACCGGAAAAGATACCCAGGTTTCAGAAACAAAGTCGCTTAGGACGGTGGGGTCAAAAGCTTTAAAAACGGTGCTCGCCGGAAAACAATGGTGAATCCTGTCTATCTGCGGATCAGTAAAGCAGCATCGTTCCTTCGCAGAGCCTTCGATGATCCCTTAGCTCTTCAAAGGACTGTCCTTTTTGTGACCCTTAGCCTGTGAAGATGTTAGCATCATCTTGGTCATGATGATGGTGAAGAAGAAGAAACAGAATGAGAATATGAAGAGAGAAAGGAAAGAGAAGTACCTGATCAGATCTTCGAATGAGGATTTAAAGGATGAAACGCACGAATTTAAATGCTTCCTAACCCTTATCTCTAACTTCAATTTATAATCATGATTTTGCAGGATAGTCACTTCAATGACGTCAGATTGGCAACGACTAGTCAGAATGTAACGGCTATATATCCGTTGGTTTGTTACAGATAAGAGCGAGAAAATATAACTCATTTATTTACTCTTTACTCCTTATATTTTGGGGGCAATTGTTAGGGGAAGATTTTCCAAAGATCAGTGATCCTCAATTACTGTCGGGCTTAGGGATCCTCAATTCTGTTTGGATTAGTGATCCTCAGGGAGTATTGTAGGATCAGGATCCAGGATCATCATAGTGATCCTTACACTAACGATTGCCTGCTTTGTATATGATGTTGTTTTGCAGGAGTACGTGCTTGGACTTGGTCTTGGCGATATTCCTGGAGCATATTCCCTTTTTATTCCGAACGTGCTTGACTAATATAGACGTTATGGAGGTCGTGGAAGACTTGCACGAAATGCGGATAGTTAGTTAGCTTAGATATTTTCCAAATTTATAAGGGGATAGCGAGCTAGATTAGAACACTTGGCTTTTTTTGGCTAAACACACACACTCTTAACTGCTCTCATCAGCTCTCGACTGTTTGCTCGGCGAATACACACTTTTTTGCACATTTGTTAGTACATTACGTCTGTAGCTTCCGTCAGCATGTAGTCATATTTTGTTCCGTGTTTATGTTTATTGTCTGTTTGTATGTATGTATGTATTTAGCAGGACAACTCAGGAATAGGGTCTATATGTAAAAGTGTTGTTTGGGACAAGTTTAACTCGTACGGATGGCAATACGCACGTATGGCCATACGCATGGATGACTTATCCGCACGGATAAGTCATACGCGCGGATGATCACACGTACGGGTGAGTCATACGTACGGGTAGCCCACCCGCACATACAACACTTATTAGTATCCTGAGTCTGTCTATATATAGTAGGTCCGGTGCAACTTTGTTAAGACTTTTCGACACACGCACGGGTAGTCTGTACGTTCTCCGGAACTTTGTGACTTTCAGAACGATTAATAGAACGAACAGACAAGAAGTTAAACGTTGAATTCTCTGTTGCATAAATCTGTGATTTGTCTTAATGGATTCCGCACACTAAGACGAAATCGATTCATCTTGTTCCTACGATCAGATCCTGTGTCAACGGGACCCAACAAGTGGTATCAGAGCATCCAGGGAGCTGAATCGAGATCAACAACACTGAATTCACCGGAATTCAAGTTTCATTTGCCGATCAAAGTCGAATTTCACCGAAGATTTGACTTCTGTTACCGATTTGATTCAAATTTCACCGGAAATTTGACGGATTTCTTCTATATCTACTTAGATTTTACATTTGTTCTTCATTTGTCACCATAAAATCAGAAAAACCTAAAATTGAGCTAGAATTTACGGTTAAAATTTGTTAAAATCGATATCAATCAACTCGCAATCATTCAAAATATAATCCTACTTAGTTTCATAATCAGAATCAATCTAAAACTAGATCAAATTCATCAAAAATCATGTTTAGCTGTTCGTATTTGATGACGTCTTTCACCCGTGCGGACAGCTGTCTGAACGATTTGGATTAGTTAGTTACTGCAAGTTGTTTGCTGACATCATCATTGTTACACGCACGGTTTACAATCCGTGCGGATAACCAGAATAGTCAAAAAGTCAAAGCTACCCGTACGCACAACCATCCGAGCGGATTACCGTCCGTGTGGATAGACTTTGTTAATCATTCGTATTCCTGTTCGAACGGATAACTATCCGGTTCAAGTTTTTGAAGTTTTAAAATTTGTAAAAAATTTTCTAAGTGTTTGAAACTTGTTTCAGGTACTTGAAATGGAAGAATTCATGAATCCCTTCAGTGAGATGTATGCCTTCGCAGGTAATTCTGGAGACGATACTTCCAATCGTTCAAATGAAAATCCCAATCCAAATCCAAAGAAAACGTTATCCGATGCACTAAGTGTTGAAAGCGTATATGGTACCTACAACAAACCACCAAAGCTAATGGCAATCGAAGAATATAATCGGTGGGCAAAAAGATTCGAAGAATGGATGAAAGCCTTTGCATATCCGAGCTGGAAGAACTTAAAGAACGGTTTTGCTTCAGAAAGACAAGATTTTGAGAATATGTCAGAAGGAGAAGAAATAGATAACTATATAGCTGAGCAAAAATGCATCGCTTTGATTCATCAATCCGTAAGAGACGACATTATTTCACTCATTGAATACACAAACGCAAAAGATCTATGGGCAAAGTTAAATAAAAAATGTGTAAGAAGTGAAGAAATAATCAAAAACAAAAAGAAATTGTTGAGAAAGGAGTTTGATTTGTTCGGATGTTTAAAAGGTGAATCTGTTTGTAAAATGATTGAAAGATTTGGACACTTAAAGTTGGAATTGGCAAGGCACGGAGTAAACTATCCTCCAGAGGATCTTATTAACAAACTGTTCGATTCACTACCAGAGGAGATGGATTGGCAGTACTATGCACTGATGTTAAAGAACACAATTAAACCTGAAAATTTGACTGTCGATTTGCTGATTGAAAGACTAGAAAGTCATGAATTGGAAATAAAGAAAAACAAAGTTAATCATCCATCATATCAACAAAACATGGAGTTGTACTATCCAAAGAGTATGATTCCGAAGAATATTTCTCCAAGAACTGTTTTCTCCGCTGAAAACACAAATACTTCAAGTAAAGAAAATCCAAGCTCAAACAGTGGTTTTCATGGAGGTTTTTCATCCAACATTCCAAGTCAGGGATCTTCTTCAAGTTCTTCAAGTCAACAACAATCTGTTCCTAAGAACGCTTTTTCTTGCAACATTGCGATCGATTTGAAGAATGCTCAAAATTTTGATGAAGAATCGGCCAAACAGCAGATGATCTTTCTAGCATCTGTTTTGGAGTCATACGAAGGGTTAGTAGCCGGGAAGATAGGTAATACCAATCTGACGAAAGAAGATTATGATCAGATTGATCCCGATGAGATGGAGCTGATCGATATTCGTTGGGCTATGGCCAGTGCTGTTCGTAGAGCACAACGATTCATGGAAATTACCGACAGAAAGACAATTGGTGGTGCATCTACTAAGCTGGGGTTTGATAAATCGAAGGTGACATGCTTCAAATGTAAGCAGAAGGGTCACTTCAAACGAGAATGCAGAAATGCATATGCCGATGAGTCAGAAAACCCTTTCAGAGATGATTATTACAAGAGAGCAATCTATCACCAGAATAAATCCGAGCCACCCAGATTGAAGCAAGTTGAAGACAACAAAGAGAAGTCTAGAGCTCTTGCCGTAATCCATGATGACGAAGGTTATGATTGGAGCGAGCTATTGCCTGAAGAAGATGCTGTGGGTTATGCATTCGTGACGAAGATTATTCCTTTTAAAGACATTAGAACTGAAGAAGAAAAATTCGTCAACCGAAGAATGAAAGCCCAAGCCAGAATGAGCAGAATTTATAACACTTTCAAAGAAGCAAAAAGAGCAAAAAGGTGGGATGCCGACAGAGAGTGTTACCTTGATCCTGAAGGAAACATTGCAGTTAACCCAGATTCCATCAATATTGATGCTCTTACCCAACAATTTGCCGAGGAAGAAGAAGCGAGACAAAGAGAATGGTGGGGAGGTGGTGATGAGAAACAAGTTGAGAAAGAAGAAAAAGTCAAAGAAGCAGAACAGAAACCAAAGTCAAAGAATGTTGATGATGGAATCATTGATACATCACAAGAGCTAACGGCTGAAAACTTGAGGAAGATGGCAGATAAAGTTCTTGCTGCAAAAGAACTTGAGGTAGTTTCTAGTTCTGGAACTGAGTCAACAAACAAGGTCAGTTCAAATGGTACACTTGAGTCAGGTAAGATAGGTAAATCGGAAAAAGACTGCAAAAATTGCATGAAAGAGTGCAAAGTTTGTAGTACAATCACTTACCTAAATGGTAAGAAGATTGAAGAGTTGACTAGTAAAGTCAAAAGGGTTGAAGATCAAATCTTAAACCGTGACAAAATGCTGAAAGCTTCGAATGATAGATCAAAGGAATTAGCTGATAAAATTGAAAATGATAAAAATGACATTGAAAGAATAAGAAAAGAAAATGAAAAACTGATTATTGAAAGTCGTAAAATTTCTGAAAGTTTTGAGAAGCTGAAGCGAACGGTTAAAGATTCTGATGAGAGAAACAGTAAAACAACAAAAGAAAATCTTCAACTATCAGGAGTTCTTCGAGTAAAAGAGGAGTTAATTAACCAACAACTTGATGAAATTGCAAAATTGAAGCTTCAGTTTTAAGAAGCTAAAATTGAGAATGAACGAATTAATCTAAAACTGAGCAGTTACAACTCTGCAAGCTTTGTTTTGCAACACATTGTTCCAAAACCCATTGGTAAAACCAAAGCTGGCGAAGATGTATACTGTGATGGAACTGGGGTGGGGTTTCATCAAGTTCCACCACCGGTTCTAAACAATTTCTCAAAGAAGCAATCTGGGTTGGTTAATGATGATATTGAAACAAATGAGATAAAATTGCCAGAATCAATAGATGTAACATTTTCTTCATCTTCATCAACCGATGACAGTGTTCAAACTGAGATCATAAAAGGCATGGCTGAAAGTGTCTTGGATAGTGATTCGACTGAAGATGAAGAATGTTTTCTAAACAACTACATTCCGAAACCAAAATCTAAAAACAACTCAAATGATGAACCGGGACTTGTGATGTACAAGATGTCTGGTTCTGATAAGTTGTATTCAGACTTTGAGTTTCCTCTGGAAAATGTTAATGTGAAGAAATTGAAAAATGTTTTCAAATTGGTTGAAATTGATTTGTCTGAAGTGGACAGTTTGAAACAAACAAAGAGACATATGAATTTTGAGAAAGATAAAGCTTACTATAAGAAACCTGTTATTCCACCACGTTGTTCTAACAACAATCAAAATCAATGGTCGGGAGGATATCAGGGTGGTAAGAATTATCAGAAAAGGAATGTTCAGAACAAGAAGTTTGCTGTGAAAAAGGTGTTTGTGAACAGTTCAAGTTCACTTTCAGAAGAGGAGTCTGAAATCTTTTTAAAATCAAACGAAGAGTTCTTTGAAAAGAAGGCCTCACAGCCTCAGTCTGAAGGTTCAAGACGGGTAATTGACACCCGAACATGTTTCAAATGTAATCAAGTTGGACATATTGCACGAAAGTGTACCAACTTGAAGCCTAAGACTGAAACTGTGAAGAATTCTATCAAGAAAGATGTTGTGAAAGGAAAGGCTCCATTGATTGTTGAGAAAAATGTTTTGAGAAATGATAACACCAAGATCAAAACTGAACCTGTTAAGAATTCGGTAACTAAAAATGATAAATTTTACCAACGGGTTGCCTCACCTCAACAAACATGGAAACCAAAAATTGTCGAAAAGAAAGTTGATTCATCAAAGGTGTCTGAAACTGAAAAATCATCATCTTCTACCAAGAAGAAGTATGTACCTTTGAAGTTTTATGAGAAACAGAAATCGACTTCTGAAAAGAAGTATGTGGTAAAGAAAAATCAACCAGCTAATCAATCTCAAAAAGACGAATTTTTCTTATTCAAAGAGGTTGAAGTTGGAACTGCTGAAAGCCTTAAAATGAATGATAAAAACTTTCCGCCACTTTACACCAAAACAACTCACCTTAATTTCAAGTTACCTGAGTCAAAAGAGGCTTGGGTAGCATCAAAATCTCATTAAATGTTTTTTGACATGTGCAGGAGCTTCCAAGATCCGTCTCACGTTGGATTATGGATAGTGGAGCTTCTCGGCACATGACTGGAAAGACAGCGCTGCTGTATGATGTCAGAAATATTAATGGAGGTTATGTGGGGTTCGCAGGTAACCAAGGTGGTAGAATTGTTGGTGAAGGAACATTATCCAACGGGATCGTCACGTTTGAGAGAGTTAACTACATTGCTGAGCTGGAAAATAATCTGCTAAGTATCTCACAGATATGTGACCGAATGTATACTACTCACTTCACAGACAAAGAGTGTTTGATTTTGAAACCAGGGTTTGTTATTCCTGAAGAATGGATCATCATGAGAGCTCCTAGAGTGAATGATCTGTATGTTTTAGACATGACTGTAGCAACTACAACAACGGGTCAGGCACACTGTTTTGTTTCAAGAGCAACAGAGAAAGAATCAAAGTTGTGGCATCGTAAGATGGGGCACATTCATCTTCGTAAAATGAATCATCTTGTGCACAATGATTTGGTTCTGGGAGTTCACATTAAAGGTTTCCATCTAGAACAAGAGTGCATTAGTTGCATGAAAGGCAAGCAAAAGAAAAAGTCACACCCCAAAAAGCAAGTCAATTCAGTCTCAAGACCTTTGGAGAGACTTCACATGGATTTATTTGGTCCTGTGAATGTCAAAAGTATTACTGGAGAACTTTATTGTCTTGTGGTCACTGATGATTATTCCAGATTCTCATGGGTGCTATTCTTGAAGTCAAAAGAAGAGACATTTGACAGATTGAGGGGGTTGTTCAAAAAGATTGAAAATTTGTACCAAAGGCGTATCAGAAGAATTAGAAGTGATAATGGTACTGAGTTCAAAAACAACAATATGGAAGAATATTGTGATGAAAGGGGTATCTTGCATGAGTTCAGTGCTCCGTACACTCCACAACAGAATGGAGTTGCAGAACGTAAAAACAGGACACTGATTGAAACGGCCAGAACAATGCTTGCAGATTCAAAGTTACCGATAAATTTCTGGGCAGAAGCTGTTTCCGCTGCATGCTACACGCTCAACAGAGTTCTAACTGTCAAGAAATTCAACAAAACATGCTTTGAGCTGATCAATAATCGAAAACCGAATCTGAAGTATCTTGAACCGTTCGGGTCGCCCTGTACTGTTCTTGAACCTTTTGGAAAGTTTGGTGAGAAGAGTATTGAAGGAATATTCGTAGGATATGCAAGTCCGTTACGACGAGTTTTCGTTCCAAGTCTGAAACGGATTATTGAAGCTCAAAATGTTGAATGTCAAGGTCACACAATGCCTCCACAAAATCCAGGCGACTCATGGCGTTTCAATTATGATGTTTTGTGGGAGTCCTTCAACATGGAAGAAGAACCGGAATTCTTTGATGAGTTGGATATTCTAAGAGAGTATGAAGATGAAAGGTTCCCAGCAGAATCTTATCGAAAACGACAAGCTTCAAATGATGATGAGGCCGGTCCAAGCAATGCTGGAGAACATGATGTAGCTCAAGAAAATCAGACGGTAGAAAATGTCAATCAAGAATCTGAAAACAGACCAATATTCGATCATGATGTTTCAGACTCTGAGGGGGAGATAATCCAGTTTTCAAATCAAACTATTCCAGTCAGTGAACAAGTTGCTGATCAAAACATCACAAATTTGGAGAGCGAAGTAGATGCTTCAGGCGAATTAATGCCAAGAACACTTTCTTATCATCCGGAGGAACTGATAATCGGAGAACTGCAATCAGGCGTCCGCACTCGAAGACAGCTTGATCAAGGGCTTACATGTTTTTATACAAAAGTTGCTCCATTACAAACTGAATTCTCATTAAGTTGTTTTATCTCGCAGATAGAACCAAGAACGTACAAAGAGGCGCTTACTGAAGATTCATGGGTAAATGCAATGCAGGAGGAGTTAAGCCAATTCGAGAAGCTAGGTGTATGGAAGCTAGTAGATTTGCCCGATAGTCACCGGAAGATTAATACCAAATGGGTGTTTAAATGCAAGAGGGATGATCGAGGAGTTATCATTCGAAACAAAGCTCGACTCGTTGTCCAAGGTTTCAGTCAGCAGGAGGGAATAGATTTTACCGAAGTGTATGCCCCCGTCGCAAGACTGGAAGCAATCAGAATCTTCCTTGCGTTTGCATCGTGGAAAGGATTTAAAGTTTTTCAGTTAGATGTGAAGTCGGCGTTTCTCTACGGCAAGGTGAAAGAGGAGGTTTATGTCGGGCAGCCACCGGGCTTCACCGACCCAATTCACAAAGATAAGGTCTATCTCCTTGACAAAGCGTTGTACGGCTTACACCAGGCCCCGAGAGCCTGGTATGAGACCTTGTCTCAACATCTGTTAGCCAATCATTTCACTCGAGGAAAGATAGACGCCACTCTTTTCACAAAGGAAGTCGACGGGCATCTTCTGATTGTCCAAATTTATGTGGACGACATAATTTTCGGGTCTACAAATGAACAACTCTGCAAAGATTTTGAACAAGTTATGAAGCAGAAGTTTGAAATGTCTTCAATGGGTGAGATGAAGTTCTTCTTGGGACTTCAAGTTGATCAACTTCCCGAGGGAACTTTCATACATCAAACAAAATATGTTCATGATGTTCTGGAGAAATTCGGGATGTCAGGAATGTCACCAATGACCACCCCATTAGCGACGAATCATGGGATCAACCCTGATCTCACCGGAGAAAAGGTAGATGAAACACTGTATCGCTCCATGATCGGCTCGTTAATGTACTTGACGGCTTCAAGACCGGATATTATGTATCCAACCTGCCTCGCGGCTCGATTTCAATCAAATCCTAGAGCTTCGCACATGGTAATTGTGAAAAGGATTCTACGCTACCTGAAAGGAACTCCATCTCTGGGGTTGTGGTATCCAAAAGTTGGCGACTTCATGCTCGAAGGATATTCTGATTCTGATTTCGGATGCTGCAAAGTAAATGCTAAATCAACAACAGCGGGGTGCCAGTTTTTCGGACCACGATTGGTCACCTGGCAATGCAAGAAGCAGACCTCTGTCGCTTTATCCACTTGTGAAGCCGAATATGTATCTGCTAGCAGCTGCTGCTCTCAGATCTTGTGGATCCAGCAACAGATACGAGACTACGGTTTGCAATTTCTTAACACCCCTATCTTTGTTGATAATGAGGCAGCAATTAACATAACAAAAAATCCTGTTCATCACGCTAAAACAAAACACATTGAAATTCGTCATCACTTCATCCGAGACTGTTTCGAGAAGAAGTTGATACGAATAGAGAAAATCCACACCGATGAACAAAAAGCTGACTTACATACCAAAGCATTTGATAAAACTCGCTTTAAATATCTTTTGAAACTTAATGGTATGAAGTTGCTATCGGATGCGGAGGAAATTGTTGGCGTTGATGAAGGTGCCACTGTAGATGATGTTGAGAAACAATCTGCAATGGTTTGTCGAATTTTTACTTGTTTTGGTTTTTAGGGGGAGATAGTAGTTTTATTTTCAGAAAATACAAAAACAATAAAAAATTCGAAAAAGCCAAAAACATTAGTAAATTTCAAAAACCCAAAAACATGATAAAACTTCAAAAAGAGTTTGTGTAAAAAGGGAAAATGATAGTACATCAGCTAGACGGTTTCAGTATGCTAAAGAAATGGAAAGTTTAAATACGTTAAACAGTCTCACTAATGATGTGTCGATAGGTTTTTACACATTTAGTAGATTTGTTCGGGATATAAACCTAAAATCTTACTTACTTATTTCGTGGGGAACACTACTTGGATATATAGGTAACCCCTGAAATCTCGTTTGAAAGGTCCCATATTCTGAGATACTAGGTCTTTATACTCAGTGATATCTGGGGTATTATTCCGGGACTTTTGCTGAAAGAAATTTCTGACCTAGTCCCCGAATAATACTTTCTGCAAATGCTTGAAACATAGCATCGCCCTCAGCAAGCTGATGAAACAATAAAATTGATAGTCGCTGCTGTTGAAACTAAAAGATCCTCTAAAGGGGACACACCGAAAAGTCGAAGCCGTCATCTCTCTGCGTATCGAAAGATCGACCTGAGCTCTCACGGCCCTCGCATTATAACCCCCGACAGATATCATTTGTGGTATACTCACCTGTAAGACTGAATATCTGGGATTCTGGATACGGGAGTATATTCAAGAGGTGGGACACATGAATGAGCTAAGTTCTTAATTCATCTAAATCGTATCCTGAATAGATTGAAATGTGTGTAAGAATTTAAGTGGATCAGCATATCGACAATCTAAGTGAATTGTTTAAGGTTTGGCATGAAATTAAGCTTAATGGTACTTATAACTTGTCGGAAGCTGATATGATTCCCTAACACGCTCACCAAAAATATGTTTGTAAATAGTTTTCATTAAACTCCCAAAAAGATTTTATTTTTTCTGCTTTATTTTCCGACAAACCAAAGTGGAGAGTTGATCTTCGGATTCGAAAGTGATAGAAGATGCAGGAAGTTTCTGGATTGGAAGATGAGTTTGGAGCTAATCATGACTAATCTGCAATTGAAAGTGTGAAACACAAGTTCATTAAGTTGATACTTGTAATTTTTCAGAAAAATGTTTGAACAAAATTTTTTCAAAAGGCAGTATGTTTTGCTTCAGGTCAACCAAGGTCATTAAGTTGGACTTGGTCGACAAATTAGTTTTCTTGGGTCATTAATTTGAACCAAGCAACTTAAGTGGATTTCTATAATCTGACAAAAGTTGAGAAAAATCAAAAGTTTTCATTGAAAAAGTAAAGTGTGCCTCATTCGGATGTTCATCCGGACGGGTAGCCATACGCACGGATGGCAATGCGCTCGGGTGACCATACGCGTCTGTTGATTGTATAAATTGAGAGTCAAAGAGTCAGTCAAAGCTATACGCACGCACAACACTCTTTCTCTCTCACACTTTGACTTTCTGATTTCTGAATTCTTTGCACGGATCGTTGTTTTCGTTGGTTAGCACAACATTAGCAATGGCAAAGGTATGTTTTTCTAACTTAAATTTGCAATAATCCATTGATTAATGTCTGTTCATCGCTGTTCATCACGTATCTGTTCTTTCGGAGCCTTAAATCTCAGATCTAGCCTGTGTTAGTTCGTTTTGTCATGAATAAATCATAGGTTCTTGTTCGGAATGCTTAGATCTAGGATTTTACCGGTTTAATTTGTGTTATAACATGTTAAAATCTTGTAGAACTGATGGTTGAACGTACGTAGTGTCGGCTAGGTTTTTGTGAAATTGACCTGTGTATAGAACATTTTAGACATCGTTGAACATAGGGTTTTGATCGCCTTAACATTTTCTGTGTAGATCTATGTTCAATTTTAGATTTTGCCAGAGAAAATTTTTGATGATTCATAAACTGTTCTTCATCTGTGACTTGTATCCGCACGCACAACTTGTACGTGCGTATGGCAATCCGTGGCAAGTTATGATGTATGCACGTATGGTAGTCCGTAGCTATGTCATGTTGTACGCGCGCATAGCAATCCGTGGTAAGTAATGCTGTACGCACGTATGGCAATCCGTGGCAAGGACAGGTTGTACGCGCGCATGACAATCCGTGGCAATGACATGTTGCACGCACGGATGGCAATCCGGGGATATGTTATGTTGTACGCACGGGTGGCTATACGCGGTGTAGACAAGTTGTCCGCACGGACAACTTATCCGCACGGACAAGTCATGCATACAGATAACCATTCAAGTGTCATATCATACATCAAGTTTTTTTTTTACAGAATATTTTGAGATCCCAAAATTTTTAAAATGAATAAAATTTCTGCAGGATTGGGATAAAGCTCATAATATATATTGTATTTTGGATGAAGTGTATACCGAGAACACAGTAGTTCAAGATGTCGCAAAATTTTTGAGGGAATGTAGAATTTCTAAGGCCTTAACTGATAAGACAGTAGTTTATGAATCGCATGTGAAACGATTTTGGAGTGCTGCACGATACGAAGAAAGTGATAAGACCATTTATTCTGCTGTTTCAAAGAAAGATGAGAATGGAAGAGATGTAGATTTGGAGATGAAAGTGACAGTTGGCGTTATAAGGAGAGTGTTGAATTTAGGAGACAATGATAGTGATCCTACCATAGTTTCTGAACGTTTAGTAAAAGGATTATGGTGTAGGATGGGTTTTGCTGGTAGTGTGAATGGAAGAATGCAAAAGACAAGTTTTAGCCATGCTTATAAGTTCATGACTCATTGTGTGCTTCATGCTTTGTCACACAGAAAAGGTGGATATGATGAAACTCAAGATTACATCATGAATATTATTGCTTGTCTTGTACTAAACAGACCGTACAATATCTCTCAAGTAATTTTTGATCACATGTCTGAGAATGTAAAGGATGGAAGCAAGAGGTTTCTTATGTATCCTAGGTTTGTCCAAATGTTGATAGATGATCAATTTCAAGGTTTAGAAAAGAGAAGTAGTGATATTTTGGGCCTAAGGCACATGACACCAGATACTATCAGCAGATTGATAAAAGGTCCAAATCCTGGAGCAAAGAGAATGATCTGCAAAATTTCAAATCCAAGCTATGTAGCTCCAGAGAATGATGCGTGGAGACATGAAGACAGCAATTCTGATAACGAAGATGACAAGATGAGTTTGTTCTATAAGAAGGATACAAGATGGTGGTGTGTCAAAGATGGAAAAAGGAAGAGAACTCCAAAGACGTCCCCTGCAGTTTCTGTTCCAAAGAATGAGAAAAAGGGTATTGTGAAAGGGGGAGTCTCAAGGAAATTAGAATTTTATATTGAGAAAATTTCTAATAAATATGTCAAACATCTGTTTTGCAGGGTCTTCTAGAAAACAGCAGCACAAATTGATAGATGAAAAAGTTCTGGAGCCGTCAGCTGTTATTCAAGAAGGAACTGAGTTGTTATCACAATCTCTTGAAAGTTTCTTAAAGAAGAATGAGGATGCTGCTAAAGGAGTTAAAGATCAAGAAGGTGTTAAAGATCAAGAAGGAGTCGTTCAAGATCTTTCAAGTGATGATGATTCTGAAACCACAATATCAGAATCTGAACTTGATCCACTTACTCTTGGTAAAGGAAAGGTTCAGTTGAAGAAAAGGTCTCCAAAGAAAAAGAAGGGATCAGACGAAGAAGATTCAACTTATGATCCTGAGAATCCAAAGAAACAAATCAAGAAAAGAAAAGCTGTTGTATCAGGTCTCATTCCAAGAAGTGTTCGAGCAAGAAAAGGAGAAAGTCAAGTTCAAAAGGAACATGATAGCAAAGATACTCAACATGTTGAATCTCCTCAACCACAAGAAACAGAAGCAGAAAAGCAGACTAGTCACGATGACTACGTTGAAGTTACTGATGCTGGAGTCTTTACCTCACAATTTCCAAATGTACCAGAAACAATAGAGATTCCAGAATCGTCCTCACGGCCAAAAGATTCAGATGATTTCTTTAGCCATATGCCATCTGCTTCAGGTGATCCTTTAGAAGATCTGGCTTTTGATGATGACTTATTCAACAATGAAGCAGTAAGAGTTCTTGCAAAGAAAGTCAAAGATCTTGAGAAAGAAAAAGAAAAAGCTGAAGGTGAACGTAATCTTTTAAAAGGGTAAGTGAACAAAATAATGAAAGCTCATGATCAACTTAGAACGGTGTTAATCCAGGATGAACGCATCATGAAGAAAATAAAGGAAGATGGTGATAGTAATACCAAAGTAATTGAAGCTCTTTTGGCAGAAATTTCTTCATTAAACAAGAATCTCCAAGATGTAAATCAAACACTCAATCAGGTGGTCAGTGAAATGAGTGAATCTACTTCAAACGAAATGAAAGTAATGAAGTTGGAGATGGAAGCCATGAAAGCTGACAAAGTAATGAAAGATGAACAACTCAAAATGTTATATTCTGTTGTGGAAAATCTTTTGAAGAAGGATGTTCATGCTGCTTACAATGAAATTGAGGTAAAGAAAGTTTAAGAAAGAAGACTTGAAAGAGAACGAAGACTAGCTGAGGATGCTATCCAAAAGAACAAAAGTATAATTGAAGATGTGCAAGAAGCTGGTGGTTCTTCACTTCAAGTTGATGCTGAACATGCTCAAGAACAACATGCTCAAGAACAAGTTGTTCAAGAACAAGTTGTACATGATCAAGATTTCATGTTAGTTGGAGAGCCTTCTCAAATCATTGATTCTGATCAAATCATCCGTAGAATTGCTGCTGAGCAAAGGAAGAAAAAGGCTAAAGAAGTGTTGCTACTTGAATTCAAGACAAAGAAATTTGTACTTATTGGTGATGCATATACAGTACCTCTAAATGGAAAGGAAACTCTTCACAGAATAAAAATTATGAAAAGAAGAAAAGAAGCCAAGAAGGCTCGGGGAGAAGTAGTTAGTGATTCTGATGAAGAACTTCTTGTAAATGATGAAGAAGATGAAGATGAGGAGAAAAATGGCGATAATGAGAAAGAAGATGATGATAAAGATGATGATGATAAGAAGAATGATGACGATGATCAAGGTTCGTCAGGATTGATTGTGAAGAATCCTATTGATGAACAAAGGATAGAGGAGTTTCTGAATGATCAGATCAACGAACAAGAAGATGATGATCATCAAGAAACTTCCACTTCTGGAAAGCAACACTCAGATCAGGTATTCCTCTCAAATCCCACTGTCATTTTCTTACAAGATAAAAGTCAAGAGGTGATTGAGGTTAGTAGAACAAGGGAAGAAATGTTAGAGGAATTGGGGTTGCAAGAAGGTAAATTTAAGTTCGATATTGAAGATGAGATTCCTGAAACTTCTGAAGATGTATTTGATACAAGATATGCCTTTGAAGCTGATAATTACAATGATGTAATCGTTGAGGATGCTTCAGATTCATCTGATGATGAAGTTCGTTTTCATTATTCTGGGATTGATTCAACATTTCCTTCATTGTCGGAAATGTTCAAGGATCGAAATGAAGATAAAATTAGAAGGAAGATAGTGGAGAAGGTGTCTGCAGAAGGTATTCCAAATACTATACCGAGAGAAAATCTTGCAGAAGAAAGAAAGAAATGGTACAAAGTCATGCCTAAAGAAAGAAAGAAACTTCGGGCACTACAATTCTTTACACACGACAAAGAACTCTCTTGGGGTGACATTCTTTCATGGGGATATTTGGAAGACTTGAAAGTTTATGCGATCAGAAGAGAAGAGGGAGTACAGTATTTTGAGTTCCTGTCTGATATCAAAACTCTACCATGGTGGGATATAGACGAATTGGTGAAAACAAAGAACATCAAAGAATTCTACCATGGGTTAGATGTAAAACAACATGATCAAAAGTTATGGAATTACGTGAAGCTGCAAGCTGAGAAAAGATATCCTGATTGGAAACCACACTTTCCTCAACAGATTGTCAGAACCTTAGAAAGTGGTGAAAAGGATATTACTCTGGATTTCAAACCTCCAAGTTGTTTGAAGAATATGCCTTTAAGGGCGATGGAGCAAGATTTCCACGATGAGTTTGAAGGGTGGTTGTATAATCAAACTACAGCTGAAGCAATAATCTCGTTAAATAACAAGTCCACAGGAGAAGCTAGAAGGATCTGTGTGTTAGATCCTATGTGGCTTGTCAACTGCTCAAAGAAGGATATCGATTGTCTGTTCTATAACAAAATAGTCTACGAGAGAACTGATAGAGAGCAAGCTTTGCAATATCAAAAGGTTGTGGATGTTTGTTACGCAAAAGACATCAACTCTGGAAGATACTGGAAGACTAAATGGAGAGATCTAGAGATTGATGAGTTCTTGAAAGTATACAAGCGTGAACAACGTTCAAAGAAGATTGCTGAAAAAGCTGCTGAACGGGGAAGACGTAAATTGGGAATTGTTCCTCCAACAGATCAGACACAAATTGAATCTGAAGAAAACAAAATTCCAAGATGGGAACGAAAGCGTGATGGAGATCCTGTCTACAGACATTGGTGGTTGACTGAGGGAAGACAAAAGAGAAAAAGAATGTTGGAGGAAAGAGCACAGAAAAGAAGAGTGAAAGCGCGTGAGCGAAGACGCAGCAGAAGGAATTAAAAGACTATGCTGGAAGGTACTACAGCTACATTCGAGGGGGAGTCTATTAGTACATTACGTCTGTAGCTTCCGTCAGCATGTAGTCATATTTTGTTCTGTGTTTATGTTTATTGTCTGTTTGTATGTATGTATGTATTTAGCAGGACAACTCAGGAATAGGGTCTGTATGTAAAAGTGTTGTTTGGGACAAGTTTAACTCGTACGGATGGCAATACGCACGTATGGCCATACGCATGGATAACTTATCCGCACGGATAAGTCATACGCGCGGATGATCACACGTACGGGTGAGTCATACGTACGGGTAGCCCACCCGCACGTACAACACTTATTAGTATCCTGAGTCTGTCTATATATAGTAGGTCCGGTGCAACTTTGTTAAGACTTTTCGACACACGCACGGGTAGTCTGTACGTTCTCCGGAACTTTGTGACTTTCAGAACGATTAATAGAACGAACAGACAAGAAGTTAAACGTTGAATTCTCTGTTGCATAAATCTGTGATTTGTCTTAATGGATTCCGCACACTAAGACGAAATCGATTCATCTTGTTCCTACGATCAGATCCTGTGTCAACGGGACCCAACAACATTACACTCTAGTGATCCTTGTAACAAGCTCGCTATCATCCAAAGTTGTAATACATTTTCTGTTTAATCTGAGTTGGTGATCGGTAGTTTCCATCACTCGAGGTTTTTTATGCCGGAGATCAACTCTTGATCAAGGGCTTTTTCCTCGTATAAATCATTGTGTCACTTGTTCATTACATTTCTAAGTGATCCTTCATATTGTTCATTGAGTCAAGCATCACACCTCACAACAAAAGATTTGGTTGCATTATCTTTGCTTGATTTTTGACCAAAACAGGGAAGATGGGCAGAAGAACTACCATTTGTCCTATGGGCTGACAGGACAACTGTGAAGAATGCTACTGGGCAAACCCCATTTTCCTTAGTATTTGGAGCAGAGGCAGTAATCCCAATAGAGATGGTGATACCTACAGCAAGATCCAACCTTCGGGATCCTGAGAAGAATCCTGAAGCCCTATGTCAAGAATTGGATACTATTGATGAGACAAGGGATGCGGCAAAGTTGAGAATGGCTGCATATCAACAGAGGATATCCAGAGCATATAACAAGAATATAAGGACTAGAAGGTTCCAAGTCGGAGATTGGGTGTTAAGGAAAGCTTTTCAGAATACTACGAATCCTGCTGATGGAAAGTTGGCTCCAAAGTGGGAAGGACCCTATTGTTTTGGTCAAAAATTACCGAAGCAATTTAGTGATCAAATTAGTTAAGTGAGGTAGTGTGCTAGAAATATGTGTGTAAAATATTTTATCCAAGTTAATTGTAAAAACAGTTTCAAGATACGGCTCAGGATATAGGGCTGTATCGATGATCAAACGATGAGCGAAAAAGTAAAGGTTGACACGTGATGTACGAGGAAAGCCCTTGATCAATCTGGATCGCCGGCACAAAACCTCGGGAGCTGACAATCGCAGCTTCCTTGTTCTTCTATTACTTTAAATATCAGGATACAGTGCAGGATGTGATGCGGATCAACTAGGTGTTACAATGTAATTCGAATACAAGTGTTTTTGTATAGTGTTTGCAGTGAGCTAGAGAGCAAAAGTGTTCGAAAGTGTGTGTGTGAGTTACGTGCCTTAATCTGATCCGCCCCCATCTATTTATAGTAAAAGAAGTGTAACAAACTATCCTAATAAACCGGGATCCGGCGAATATTCCCCACTCGAACGTTGTAGACCTGGTCTTTCGGGTTCAACGTCTCTCACATAACAAATACGCCCGAGTCTTGAGGAGAAGAAGTCCATCTGACCGTTAGTAACCCACAGCCTTTAACCTGCACATGGTTAATTCAATCAACCTCGGGATATCGCTCAGGATGTTAGCAATATCCCAGTCCAGTATCCTGGTCACAAATAAACAATTAAAAGCAGGATATTAGTCAAGATATGTACGCTCAGAAAATGACCTATAACAATTGTCCCCAAATATATCTGTTGGTATACCAATCCAACGGATATATTTTAAAAGCTTTATCTCGTAAATTAAGGCAATTAAATCGAGATGACGGTCAAGATCACATCATAACTTCCAACGCGCTTTTAACTCGATGGAGATCTACAATGCTCCTATATCTTCTCTCTTTTTGTTTGAAAAGCAAATATCTCCAACGGAGTCTGCAGGTAATCCCCTACTTCTCGTTCATCTTTTATCAATTTTTCTTTCTTTATCTGCAATGGCAGCCAGAACTCACTCCCAAACCGGTGAATCATCCGAGACCTTCATTCAGCAGAATCTTCTCAAAAATCCTGAGAAGGAAGTCTGTGCCTTTGATAACGCGGACATTGCGGCTTTGAGAGCTTCCGGTGCTTTCCCCAATAACACTGTCTTTAGACCATTCGATCGGTCAATTCGATCGGATGTTTCTTCTACTGATTGGGTTTGCTTTCCAGCATACCCTTTCTCGCTAGGTCTCCGATATCCTTTTCCCGAATTTATGATGCAATTTTTTCGGACCACAGGTATCTCTTTTGCTCAGACCATGCCCATGGTCTGGAGGGTATTAATCGTTCTAAACCAAATTAAAAACCTTCACTGTCCTGACCTTTATATTGAAGATCTGCCAATCGCTTACCGCCTTCGATCTCATGGTTCTAGCCGGTTTTTGCTTTTTTCGACTTCCAACAAACCCCTTATTCTTAAAGCCACCAAAAATGAAGATGGATGGCAACGCAAGTTCTTTTTCGTCAAACGAGACTCCATTGCTGAGGGTGCTAGCCTTCTGGTGGAGTGGTTAACCACCGTTAGGGTTATGAATGTTCCCATGTACCTTTAGATTTTTATCTTTTGCTAATATCCTTCTTTTTGATTCCTTTGCAGTAAATTTCAAGGAAGTAGCTCCCCCTACTGCGGAATCAGAGAAAAGAATCAAGACTGTTTACCAACTGTTATGGGTGAAATTCTGAGCCCATATCCTGAGAAATATCTTGGGTTATATCTTGGTTATATGATATCTGTTCACATCCGGGATGCTGATTCAGGATATTGGTAACATCCTGAATGATATCCTCAGGATCACTAACGGATTATGTGCAGGTACGCGGGTTAGAAGCTAGCAACGTTCACAAGGACTCATTCCGCGGGAGACTCGGTCCAAGTCGTTCAAATAAAGACGTTGAAGCCGCATTACTCGGTCTACAACGTTAACAATGGAATATTCGGAGCATCCCATATTTATAGGAATTTTCGTTTGTAATTCGTTACTATAAATAGGTGGGTATATCAGATCGAATAGGACATCACATCAACACTCACTACACTCTTACACTTGTTCTCTAGCAATTTTCACTTTCGCACAAAAGCATTGTAACACTTAGCGATCTGGTCAATATCCTGCACTGTATCCTGAAGTTTAAAGCAATAAGAAGAACAAGGCAGCTGCGACTGTCAGCTCCCGAGGTTTTATGCCAGCGATCTAGATTGATCAAGGGCTTTCCTCGTATATCTCGTGTCACCCCCTTTACTTTTTGCTCATTGTTTGATCATAGATACAGCTCAATATCCTGAGCCGTATCCTGAATACTGTTTTTCCAAACAACTTAACCAACATATTTTCAACACACTTTTTAGCACACTACCTCACTTAACTAATTTGATCACTTAATTGCTTCGGTAATTTTTGACCAAAACAATTTGGCGCCCACCGTGGGGCAAGTGGTGCTCTCTTTACTAAAAATCTTTGTGAAATCGTTAATCGGTTTTCTGTTTTCAAAACTTTTTGCCACATTGTTTACAATGACCTCAAGATCAAACATGAGTTCCTCCACTGTGTCTGCTACTACTGGTCCGGTGCTTCCACCACCTCATCCAAGGATGCCATCTTCTTCACAACCTCAGGATATTATCCCTACTCGTAGTATTCAGGGATCTGCTCCCATTTTAGCTTCTAATGATGAAATTCTAACCTTATTTGGAAGTGTGCAGGAACAAATGAGGCAGCAACAGGAAACAAACCAAATGCTGTTGAGGGAAATACAACTCCTGAAGTCTGGCTCGAGCAGATCTGCTGAGGATATCGTCACTCCATTACAACCTAGAACTTTGAACTTCAGTTCGGCTGTGTACACTGAGGATAATAGGGGGAATATTGTGCCCAGCCTTCCTCAGAATCATACTCCTGAAATACCCTCCTCGGTAAGGATATCAACCATGAGGAGCTCAGGATATGCTTCAGGATATGGGCAGAATCCTCAGACGGGTAACGTGTCAAATAATAATAATACTCATGCTGCTAACAATAGTGGATCTTTACAGGATACAGGTGTAACATCAGCATTTACTAGGGAGCTTCAGAAGTTGAAGGACATGATATCCAGTGTGCCTGGAGTGGTCCAGCCAATCCCGGAAGTGTCCCAAGACAGCCACAGGATATCTCGCTTTGCATATCCTATCTGTGATGCTGAGATTCCAAAGAGATTTCAAACCCCCAACATGAAGCTTTATGATGGAACTACGGATCCTGAAGAGCATATTGCCCAGTATAGGGAAAGGATGGAGATTAACCCTATCCCTCCGGAGCTCAAGGAAGCATGCTTGTGCAAGGGTTTTGGTTCTACCTTAACAGGATCAGCCTTGAAATGGCTCCTAAATGTTCCTCCTCATTCGATTACATCATTTGCTCACCTAGTGAATTTATTTAATAGTCAGTTTTCTTGTAGTAGAAGCTTTGAAAAACTAACAAGTGACCTCTACAGGATAACACAGGGGCCTCAAGAATCCCTAAGGGATTATGTGAACAAGTTTAGCCGGGAATCTTTAGACATTCCGCATCTTGATGTTGCAACAGCTGTGCAAGCTTTCAATATGGGGCTGCAAAAAGATTCTCAATTTTACCAAGACCTTGTAATGAACCCATGCAGGAACTTGGATGAAGCTCGAAACAGGGCCCTAAGATATATTCGATTGGAGGATGACAGAAAGATGCAAGAGAGGATGAACTCATCCAACACCTATGAGTCAACTAACAGGAAGTCAGAATCCTCATTTAAGCCATATCGCTCTAAGCCATATGGTAGAAATGAAAACAAGAAAATGAATGCTATCGAAGACGAGGATCCTGAAGAATATCCTGAATTATCTGAATATTGCTTTTCTGTTAACATTCTTGAATTGATGTATGCCATGCAGGGTTTAGGAGACAAGGCTAGGTGGCCTCGAAAGAATCAACAAAAAGCCGATTGGAAAGATAAGTCAAAATGGTGTGCCTTCCACGAAGATTTCGGACATGTGACTGAGGATTGCATTGCCCTATGGAAAGAAATAAGCTATCTTCTGAGCAAGGGATATCTGAAAGATCTCTTAGGAAGAAAGAAGAATAAGGGTCAGGATACTGAGAAGGATCTTGAGCGAGCAGCATCACCTCCCGCGGATGCCAAGATAATCAACTTTATTTCGGGAGGATCCGACATTTGTGGGACTTCGTATTCGGCGGCGAAGAGACATGCAAAAGAAGCTAAGGCCGAAAGGGGAGACAAACCTGTCAGGATGACTACCCTCACAACTGACAAAGTGATCACATTTGATGCTGATGACAGGGATACTGTCCAGGATCCTCATCATGATGCTCTGGTAATAACATTATATGTGGCTAACCATTTTGTACGCAGGATATTGGTTGATAATGGCAGCTCCGTCAACATAATCCAACTAGAGACTCTGAAGAGAATGAATGTATCTCCGATGGATATCACTTCGAAGTCCACCGTGCTTGTTGGGTTCAGTGGAGAGGCTAGGAACACGGTGGGAGAGATAAAGTAACCAGTATATGTTGAAGGAATCAACTTGATACAACGTTTCTGTGTGATGGATTCTCTATCCTGCTATAACATCATACTGGGAAGACCATGGATTCACAATATGAAGGTTGTGCCATCAACATATCACCAATGCATCAAGATCCCTACCCCTTGGGGGGTTGTCAAGGTTGATAGTGATCAGCAGGAGGCGAAAGAATGCTACTCATCCTCGATGAAATCCTTGACCAAGCCTAGTACAGCATAGCAATTAAAGATGCGGGCCCAGGATATCGTGGAGGATTCGGAGCAGGATGTGAAGAAAATTATCCTGGATCAGGATAATCCTGATATCTCGGTGCTCGTAGGAACCAATATCCCTCAGGATATTGAAGAGCAGTTAACTAACTTTTTGAAATGCAGGATGTCAACGTTTGCATGGAAGCATGAGGATATGACAGGTATATCCAAAGACATTATCACTCACAAGCTTGGAATTGACAGATCATTCAAGCCTGTTCAGCAAAAAAGAAGGAAATTTGCTCCTGAGCGGAATACGATTATCCAAGAGGAAGTTGAAAGATTGTTGAAGTCCAGGATGATCAGAGAAGTTAAATTTCCAAGATGGCTAGCAAACGTAGTCGTGGTACAAAAGAAAAATGGGAAATGGAGAGTCTATGTAGACTACACAGACTTGAACAAGGCTTGTCCTAAAGACCCATTTCCTCTTCCTCACATTGATGCAATGGTGGATGCTACTGCCGGGCATGAAATGTTGACCTTCATGGATGCATCCTCAGGATTTCAGCAGATTTAAATAGAACCTTCTGACCAGGAGGATACTGCCTTCATGACACCAACAGGTATTTATTGTTATACGGCTATGCCTTTTGGTTTGAAAAATACAGGTGCAACATACCAGAGATTGGTAAATATGATGTTCAAAGACAAGCTGGGGGACACCATGGAGGTATATATTGACGATATGGTGGTAAAATCAAGGAAAGCTCAGGATCACCTTCAGGATATTAAAAGAGCATTTGATATCCTGGATCAATATAACATGAAGCTAAATCCTGCTAAGTGTCATTTCGGAGTGGGGGCAGGAAAATTTCTAGGATATATGGTGACCAAAAGAGGAATAGAGGCGAGCCCGGAGCAGATTAAAGCCATCTTGGATATTAAATCACCCTCAAATATGAAAGATGTTCAACGATTAACAGGGAGAGTGGCAGCATTAAACAGATTTATTTCAAGATCCTCAGAGAAATGCAAAGAGTTTTATGATATCCTGATGAAGAACAAGAAATTCAAATGGGGTGAGAAGCATGAAGCAGCCCTGCAGGATTTGAAGCAATATCTTTCAACTGCACCTCTACTGATGAAGCCTGAGAATGGTGAACCACTATCCTTGTACCTCGCAGTATCAGGGAATGCCGTAAGTGCCGTCCTTGTAAAGGATCATGAAGGTCAGCAATATCCTGTTTATTATGTTAGTAAAAGTTTGTTAAATGCTGAAACTAGGTATTCTCATTTAGAAAAATTGATACTAGCATTAGTTATGGCATCAACGAAGCTTAGACATTACTTTGAGATACATAGGATTCATGTTAAAACAAATTATCCTGTCAAAAATGTGCTTGGGAAACCAGAGATGTAAGGCAGGATGGCCAAGTGGTCAGTAAAGTTGAGTGCTTATGATTTAGTATATGAACCTAGAAATGCCATAAAGTCTCAGGCTTTAGCTGACTTTATGGCTGATTTCAGTAGTGACATTCAGGATGAGGTAGACCTAGAAGTCCAACAGTTAGGAGAATCCTCAGGATCCTGGACGTTATATACTGATGGTGCATCTAATGTAAGAGGAGTAGGATTGGGAATACTACTAAAATCGCCACAGGGGGACATATTACCCCAGGCTATTAGGTGTGAATTCCCTGCTACTAACAATGAAGCAGAGTATGAGGCTTTAATTGCAGGATTAGAGTTGGCTAAGAATATGAGTATCAAGAATTTGCAAGTATATGTTGACTCCTTGTTAATTACTAACCATTTTAATGGATCCTATGCAGTTAAGGGTGAGAAATTAATCGAATACCTCGATATTCTCAAAAAATTAGCAGGATATTTCGATGTTTTTACACTTGAACAGGTACCAAGGGAGGATAATGCTGAAGCAGATGCCTTAGAAAATCTGGGATCATCGATCAGGATACCAGAAGGGACCCAAATACCAATATTACATATCTTGTATCCTGCAACGAATCCTCAGGATAAAGAAGTAGCGGGTATTCAGGATCCTGGAGCAGAGTATCCTGAAAAGGATCCTAAATCCTGGACGGCTCCAATCATGATATATCTCAAGGAAGGACATATCCCCGGAGATGAAAATCCTAAGGCATTTAGGATGAAGGTATCACGATTCACTATTATAAATAATGTTTTATACAAGAAATCTCTTACAGGACCGTATTTGAGGTGCTTGGAGGATCCTGAAGCCAAAGAAGTACTTCAGGATATACATGAAGGGGATTGTGGTAACCACACTGGGGGCAGGTCATTGTTCTCAAAAGTATTAAGGACATGATATTATTGGCCAACGATGAGGAAAGATGCTGCAGAATATGCTCGAAGGTGTGATGCATGTCAAAGGCATAGTAACATATTACATCAACCAGCTGAACCACTATATCCTGTAGCTTCCCCTTGGCCATTCATGAAATGGGGGATGGATATAGTAGGGAAGTTACCAAAAGCTCCGGGAGGAAAAGTCTTTATGCTAGCAATGACGGATTATTTTTCGAAGTGGGTTGAAGCTGAAGCATTTGTTCAAGTTAGAGACCAAGAAGTAGTATCCTTCATAAAGAGGAATATCCTGACCAGGTTTGGGGTACCAGCTGAAATCATTTGTGATAATGGGTCCCAGTTTATAAGCAAGAGGACTACTGACTTTTGCAAGAGTTGGGGAATCAAAATGATCACGTCTACTCCGGTACATCCTCAAGCGAATGGACAAGCTGAATCCTCAAACAAGATAATTGTTAATAACTTAAAGAAGAGACTTGGAGCCAAAAAAGGAAGGTGGGCAGAAGAATTACCCTTTGTTTTGTGGGCTGATAGGACAACGGTAAAGAATGCAACCGGCCAAACCCCATTTTCCTTGGTATTTGGAGCAGAAGCAGTGATTCCAACGGAAATGGCGATACCTACTGCAAGATCTATCCTACAGGATCCTGAGCAGAATCCTGAAGCCTTATGTCGAGATTTGGATACTATAGATGAAAAAAGAGATGCAGCAAGGCTAAGGATGGCAGCATATCAACAAAGAATATCCAGAGCATATAACAAGAATATAAGGACTAGGAGATTTCGAGTTGGTGATTGGGTGCTAAGAAAGGCTTTTCAAAATACCACTAATCCTGCAGATGGCAAGCTAGCTCCAAAATGGGAAGGACCATATGAAGTTGAGTCAGAAGCAGGGAAAGGAGCATATAGACTCAAGAATATGGAAGGGGATATGCTACCGAGATCCTGGAATGCAATACACTTAAAGCTCTATTTCAAGTAAGAATAGAATTTAATTTCTATCTCAGAATGGTATGTATTCTATCTCTTTTAAATATATTTGTGTATTATCTTGAACCCAATACTGACTTAAGCATCGGAGGGGTGTTAGCCAAGCTAACACCCACCTTAGTTTACAGTTGTTTTGCAGCATATGTTTCAGGATATAGCTCCAGGATATGCACTCAGGATAAATCAAAAGATTAGAGGATTGGCCCCCTCTCTCACGTTTAAGGGATCCTGATCCCTTCAAAGGTTTAAAGGTATTCACCTTTCTTTCGAATTGGGTTTAAACACCTCGCCTGGAGCGCAAGTTATCTAGGTATAGTTCAAGGTAGCGGGACCAGTTCATGTAAAAGTGGCTGACAATTTCGTTACTGTTGGCTATATCCTGGATCCTGAAGGTATATGAGGATTGATCACCCTCTCTCACGAAAGGGTATTTTCATACTCTCTAAGGTTTAAAGGTTTTCACCTTTCTAAGATTTAGAGTTTATACACTCTCGCCTGTAGCGCATGAAACTCAGGGTTTATCCCCAGGATATCAGGGTTTATCCCCAGGATATTAAGGGTTTATCCCCAGTATGCTAAGGATTCATTTCAGGATATCAAGGGTTTTGCCTCGAGGTGTTTGGAATTTATTCAAGCCAAAGTGTGAATACATTTGCATTTCTGTGTCATACACAGGGGACATACATTATACTATTCAAAGGTTGGATCCGAGTTTGTAAGTATGCACTGGGGACATTCCTAAGGTGGAAGATTGGAATTGACTCTCTAAGAGTCTTTGGTATGATCTCTCCTTTTTTCAAATGACTTAAGTTTTCTAAGTTATATGACAATATCCTGACCAGGATATCTCTTAGGATACTTGTCAGGATATTCTCAGAATGTATTCCCATAATATTCCCAAGAATGTTCAAACAAAACAGTTTTCATAAGTAAAATTTGTGCCCTAATAATAACAATGGTAAGGCCAAAAGAAAAGTTATATTATTAACATAGCAAAAGTTTGTGCTTTTGGTTTCATCTCAAACCGAGATCCATCCACCAAAAGCACAATTAGTCTTTAAACATATTTACCCAACAGTTGAAGGTTTCATCTCAAACCGAGACCCATCCACCTCCAACTGTTGTATTGTTCAAAAAGCGTGCAGGAAATGTAAATTGTTCAGGTGTAGAAAAGTAAAGTGCAGAAAAAGTAAATTGTTTTGGGGATTACAAACCAATATTCAAATTTAAAAAGGTGGGCTCCGGCCTTGGCACGTATATCCATCATTGCCCACCTGAATGCCCTCACACAACGGCATCTTCTCCAACCTTCTCTGCCTTTTCAGCTTCAGCATCCTAAGCAGCATCCTCACCAGCATCTGTCCCAGCATCCTCTCCAGCATCCTTCTTATCTCTAGTCTTGTCTACCACCTCTGCTGACTTAGAGGATTCTCCGGCTTCAGCAGGAAGTGGCACAGCTTTGCCTCCAAGCTCCTTCAGCTTGGCCACCCAGGATTCAACCGGCCAGGATGGGCATACAAGGCATGTCTCCTTGGCCTCGTAGGCCATCTTGATGCGAGCTTGTAGCAGGGAGACGATAGCAGAGGCTTTGATTCCTTCCCGGAAAGAAACCATGGCCTGTTCGTGATCCATTTGGACAGTGGCAAGTTTGAGCTCAGCATCTTGGGTGACCTTCTTCAGCATGCCCTCGTAGTGTCGGGTTTTTGCTTCAGCAATGGCACCTTAGTCGGCAACGGTACTTTCAAGCTGTTTAATCCTGGCTTCATGGAGTACAACAGTACCACAGGCATCATTGTACAGGTGGAGCAAATGCTGGAGTCCCTGCACATCAAATTCAGGTATGAGTTATAATATATTAACCAGGATATCCTATTAGGATATATGTGCAGGATATTACCTTGTTGAGGAAGGATGTCATTGGCTCTAAGGAGTCAGAAAAGCTGAGTTCATCGTAGGAGAACCCTTCTGGACCTGGAACACTGACTTCAGGACCTTTCCTCTTTTTTGCTGTGGAAGCACGAGTCCTCGGATCAGCCTTAGGACCGGGAGCGGCTTGGAGCTAGTGGCAGCAGGTGTTTCTTTCTTGACCGTGACTGGAGTAGGGTAGCTGTCAAGTTCATCAAGGTCTAGGTAGACTGGAACCTTGCTGGAGTCTGCATACAGGGAGTAAAATTTCTCCTAAGTATATCAAATAAAGACATATATGTACAGGATATTTTGCAGGATCCTTACCAGACATGTTTGCACTAGAAAGAGGACTTGGAGATGGTGGAGACGGGTTGAAACTTCTTTCAGCCTCTGGAAGGAGTCTGATGGCGTCAATCCTTTTCTTTGAATTAGCAAGGGGAGGAGCAATCTTCCTAAAATCAGCTGTATACACAACAGAAAAAATAAAGTTGATCAGTTCAGGATATGGAACAGGATAAGAGGCAGGATCATCCTTAAACCCTAAATCCTACCCTTTTTCAACTATTTGACCGGATATTCCGTTCCACCGGGGATTGAGTCTCTTTTTACAAAGAAGAACTTAGATTGCCAATTATCCTCGTTCCTGGTGGCACGAAGTATCAGCGGGTCGCCGGAGGTGGAATAAAACAAAAATCTACATGATCCGTGGCATCTAAGCTGGTAAGCTAGGGGGAAATCAAGAACAGAAAGATCAGGGATGTGGTTTTTCTTGATCTGGTTAAGAACGGACAGAACACGCCAAAGCATCGACATTGTTTGGCTAAAAGAGATTTTTGTAATGTTGAAGAATTCGGTGATAAAGTCTGGAAAGGGGAACTGTAACCCTAAGGTGAAGGGAAAGGCACTAAAGCACAACCACTCATTGGAGACCATATCCTACCGGATTTCCCGGTCGAACGGCCGGAATACCGTTCCTTTCGGAAAGATACCGGAGGATTTGAGAGCCGACAAGTGGGCACTATCAAAAGAGCATATCTCTTTCTCCGGTTCTTGGAGAAGATTCTGCTGGATAAATGTGGGAGCCGAATCACCGGAACTGGATCTTGTCTGTCTCGGCATTTGATCGCCTGAATTTTTGACCGGAAAAGGAGGATGGAGATGAAGATTAGAGAGAGAATGTTTACCTTTTTCCTTATCGGTAGTGATTAAAAAAGAGATGGGGATGAGAAGATATAGGGTGCAATGAGTAAATATAGGCTGAGTAAGTTGCAAACGGTCACATCATGGGTCTTATCTCTTAATTGCCTCGATCTCCGTGAAAATGTAACCGTTAGTGGTGAGGATACTAAACGGTAACATTTTTGGGGACAATTGTTATGGGTGAAATTCTGAGCCCATATCCTGAGAAATATCTTGGGTTATATGATATCTGTTCACATCCGGGATGCTGATTCAGGATATTGGTAACATCCTGAATGGTATCCTCAGGATCACTAACGGATTATGTGCAGGTACGCGGGTTAGAAGCTAGCAACGTTCAAAAGGACTCATTCCGCGGGAGACTCGGTCCAAGTCGTTCAAATAAAGATGTTGAAGCCGCATTACTCGGTCTACAACGTTAACAATGGAATATTCGGAGCATCCCATATTTATAGGAATTTTCGTTTGTAATTCGTTACTATAAATAGGTGGGTATATCAGATCGAATAGGACATCACATCAACACTCACTACACTCTTACACTTGTTCTCTAGCAATTTTCACTTTCGCACAAAAGCATTGTAACACTTAGCGATCTGGTCAATATCCTGCACTGTATCCTGAAGTTTAAAGCAATAAGAAGAACAAGGCAGCTGTGATTGTCAGCTCCCGAGGTTTTATGCCGGTGATCTAGATTGATCAAGGGATTTCCTCGTATATCTCGTGTCACCCCCTTTACTTTTTGCTCATTGTTTGATCGTAGATACAGCTCAATATCCTAAGCCGTATCCTGAATACTGTTTTTCCAAACAACTTAACCAGCATATTTTCAACACACTTTTTAGCACACTACCTCACTTAACTAATTTGATCACTTAATTGCTTCGGTAATTTTTGACCAAAATACCAACTACCTGCAATAGACAGGAGTTTTACTACACGCATTCCAAGTTCCAGTCAATACTCGTCATCTGAAATGTCTGGTAAGGATTACTTTTAAAATAATTAGTTAGCATAGCATAATAGAATGAAGAGTAATAAAGATGTAAAACTTTTTCCCTTTACGCAGCACCAGCCAAGATCCCTGAAGTTTTTTACCTCGACGAGTTGGACAGCTATTCTGATCAGGTTCAAATTAAGAAGGAGCCTAGTCCCAAGGCCACAGCCTCATCCAAACCCAGTGGTTCTAAAGCCATTGTCATTACCAAACCTTCGCCAGCTACCAAGCCCCGGAGTTCAAGCTCCCGTAAAAGGAAAGAGCCCGATTCCCCCGTTATTTCTGACACATTTCCTATGAGAATTATGGGTTCATTGAAGCAAGCGGGTTTATGACTTCCTTTCTCAACCAGGTTAGTATTCTCAAACCATATCCTGCAGCTTATACCATTTACATGGATTTATCAACATCAATACCTGTCTTCTTATTTTTGCAGGGTCTTGAACGTCTGGTTCATCTGTATCAAGAATCCTGCGGGCTCAACAAGACGCTTGAATCCAAGTTAAAGAAAGCGGAAGTCACGATCTCCGATCAAGGCATGATTGCAGCCGCTAAATCTCGTCATTACGAGGAGAAGTTCAAGGCTATGATTCAAGAACATCAGACTGCTCTCAACAAGGCTACTCTCCAAGCCCAAGCTGATCTTGATGCTGCCCATGCGCAACATGAACGGGATATGGTCAGCTACAGGGAAAGCCTTAAGAGTTCCGTCGTCACTTCTCTTCTCCAGGCCAGGCTGAAGATGGCCCATGAAGCCAAAACACTAGGCTTTGAATGCCCTTCTTGGGACGTCGGTGCCTGGGAAACGAAACTAAAGAACCTCGGCGGCACTTCTACCAAACCAGCTGCCGAAGGATCTTCCAAAGCAGTTGAAAAAGCAACCGATGCCGAGAGGGATGCTGAGGCGGTTCTCAAGACAGATGCTGCTGAAATCATCATGAACGAAGAAGGCGCTGCCCCCTAAAGCTCATTCTCTTTAAATCGTTTGAACAATTTTATGTCTTGTGAACAATTTTTATTTCTGTATCAAAACAATTTGATAGCCGAAGGTGGATGGGTCCTGGGTTTCAGGATGAAACCTTCGGTTATCAATTAGTACTGCTTATTTCAAATAATTTCATCTTTCATTTTTCTTGCTATTGTTTTCTGTCTTTCTAAGTACAGGTCCTAGCTTTGCAAAATTTTGTACAACTATTCTTCAAAAATATCCTGATCAATATGCTCAGTGATATATTATGAAAACTTTTATTAAATAGAACTTTTAAAAATTCAATCAACTTTATAGAAAACTTTTTTAAAGAATAAAAGATAGTCCATTTTCTAAAACCTGTTTTGACCATACTTGTTTGATCAAGGTTTTAATTTCAAACTAGTATCAGTTCCAAATATTTTAATCAAATATCCTGAGAAGTATTTTGAAAATACATTTTGAAAATATATCCCGAGAATTTATCCCAATCAGGATGTTTAAGCTTTTGTCAAACATAGTTTCAAAACTCAAATAACGTTTCCAAAGGAAAGATCATACCAGGAATAGAGTATAACCCTACTCTCAAACTTCAATCCCTTTGCAACTCTTCCAATGAAGATGTCCCCCGTCTGAGACACTTAGTGTATTAGGTCCGAGCCTTATCCTTTGAGCTTTACACCATTGCCTCGGTAGGAATATCCCCTGTGTACAATGTCTTCAAACACTTAGAAATCTTCTGGATATCAGTTCCAATTGTATAGACAATTTTTCGTGTTACAGGGGTAAAACCCAAAAATGTACTGGAGATAAATCCCTCGTATACTGGGGAAAATCCCAAATTTTTGTGCGCTACAGGCGGGAGTGTATAAACTCCAAGACTTAGAAAGGTGAAAACCTTTAAACCTTAGAGAGTATGAAAATACCCTTTCGTGAGAGAGGGTGATCAATCCTCATATACCTTTAGGATTTAGGATATAGCCAATAATAACGAAATTGTCAGCCACTTTTACATGGACTGGTCCCGCCACCTTGAACTATTCCCGAATAACTTGCGCTCCAGGCGGGGTGTTTAAACCCAATTCGAAAGAAAGGTGAATACCTTTAAACCTGTGAAGGGATCAGGATCCCTTATTCGTGAGAGAGGGGGCCAATCCTCTAATCTTCCGAAGTATCCTGAGTGTGTATCCTGGTGCTATATCCCGAAGTATATTCTACAAAACATCCCCTCCGATGCCTAAGTCAGTATTGGGTTTCAATAAATCAAATCAAATATATTTAAAAGAGATAGAATTCTTACCATCCTGAGTTAGAAATTAAATTCTAAACTCACTTGAAATAAAGCTTGAGATGTATAGCATTCCAAGATCTCGGTAGCATATCCCCCACCATATTCTTGAGCCGGTATGCTCCTTTTCCTGATTCGGACTCAACCTCATAGGGTCCTTCCCATTTCGGAGCCAACTTTCCATCAGCAGGATTAGTAGTATTCTGAAAAGCTTTTCTTAACACCCAATCTCCAAATTTTAACCTTCGAGTCCTTATATTCTTGTTGTATACTCTGGATATCCTTTGTTGATATGCTGCCATTCTTAGCCGTGCTGCATCTCTTGTCTCATCAATAGTATCCAGCTCCTGGCATAGGACATCAGGATTCTGCTCAGGATTCCTAAGGTTGGATCTTGCTGTAGGTATCACCATTTCTGTCGGGATTACTGCTTCTGCTCCAAATACTAAGGAAAATGGGGTTTGACTAGTTGCACCTTTTATCGTAGTTCTATCAGCCCACAAAACAAAGGGTAGTTCTTCTGCCCATCTTCCTTTCTTGGCCCCTAATCTCTTCTTCAAGTTTTTGACAATTATCTTGTTCGAGGATTCAGCTTGTCCATTTGCTTAAGGATGTACCGGGGTAGATGTAATCATTTTGATTCCCCAACTCTTGCAAAAGTCAGTAGTCCTTTTACTTATAAATTGAGATCCGTTGTCACAAATTATCTCAGCTGGTACTCCAAACCTAGTCAGGATATTCCTTTTTATGAAGGATACCACTTCCTGATCTCTAACTTGAACAAATGCCTCTGCTTCAACCCACTTGGAGAAATAATCCGTCATTGCCAACATGAAAACCTTTCCTCCTGGAGCCTTTGGAAGCTTTCCCACTATATCCATACCCCACTTCATAAATGACCAAGGGGAAACAATAGGATACAGCGGTTCAGCAGGCTGATGTAATATGTTACTATGTCTTTGACAGGCGTCACATCTTCGAGCATATTCTGTGGCATCTCTCCTCATCGTCGGCCAATAATATCCTGTCCTTAATATTTTTGAGAATAAGGACCTGCCCCCAGTATGGTTGCCACAATCCCCTTCATGTATATCCTGAAGTACTTCTTTGGTTTCGGGATCCTCCAAGCACCTCAGATATGGTCCTGCAAGAGATCACTTATACAAAACATCATTTATAATAGTGAATCGTGATACCTTCATTCTAAAGGCTTTAGGATTCTCATTCTTTGGGATGTGTCCTTCCTTGAGATATCTCATGATTGGAGCCGTCCAGGACTTAGGATCCTCCTCAGGATACTCCTCATCAGGATTCTGAATACTTATTACTTCCTTATCCCGAGGATTCGTCGCAGGATATAGGATATGTAATATTGGTATTTGGGTCCCTTCCGGTATCCTGACCGATGATCCCAGATTTGCTAAGGCATCAGCTTCAGCATTATCCTCTCTTGGTACCTGTTCAAGTGTAAAAATATCGAAATATCCTGCTAATTTTTTGAGAATTTCGAGATACTCGATTAACTTCTCTCCTTTAACTGCATAGGTTCCATTAAAATGATTAGTGATTAACAATGAGTCAACATATACTTGCAAATTCTTGATATTCATATTTTTAGCCAACTCTAATCCTGCAATTAAAGCCTCATATTCTGCCTCATTATTAGTAGCAGGAAATTCACACCTAATAGCCTGGGGTAATATGTCCCCCTGTGGCGATTTTAGTAGTATACCTAAACCTACACCTCTTACGTTAGATGCACCATCAGTATATAATGTCCAGCATTCTAAGTTTTCTCCTAGCTGTTGTACTTCTAAATCTACTTCATTTTGAATGTCACTACTGAAATCAGCCACAAAGTCAGCTAAAGCCTGAGACTTTATGGCATTTCTAGGCTCATATACTAAGTCATAGGCACTCAATTTTACTGACCAATTGGCCATCCTACCTGACATCTCTGGTTTCCTAAGCACGTTTTTAACAGGATAATTGGTTTTAACATGAATCCTATGTGTCTCGAAATAATGTCTAAGTTTTGTTGATGCCATAACTAATGCTAATATCAACTTTTCTAAATGAGAATATCTAGTTTCAGCATCTAGTAAACTTTTACTAACATAATAGACTGGATACTGCTGACCTTCATGGTCCTTTATAAGAACGGCACTTACAGCATTCCCTGATACAGCCAGGTATAGGGATAGTGGTTCACCATTTTCAGGTTTCATCAATAGTGGTGCAGTTGAGAGATATCTTTTCAAATCCTGCAAGGCTGCTTCATGCTTTGCTTCCCATTCGAACTTCTTATTCTTCTTGAGGATATCATAAAATTCCTTGCATTTTTCCGAGGATCTTGAAATAAATCTGTTCAATGCTGCAACTCGCCCTGTTAGTCGTTGAACATCCTTCATGTTTAAAGGTGATTTGATATCCAGGATGGCTTTAATCTGCTCCGGGCTTGCCTCTATTCCTCTTTTAGTCACCATATATCCTAGAAACTTTCCTGCCCCCACTCCGAAATGGCACTTAGCAGGATTTAGCTTCATGTTGTATTGATCCAGGATATCAAATGCTCCCTTGATATCCTGGAGGTGATCCTCAGCCTTTTTAGATTTCACCACCATATCATCAATATATACCTCCATGGTGTCCCCCAGCTTATCTTTGAACATCATTTTTACCAATCTCTGGTATGTTGCGCCTGCATTTTTCAAACCGAAAGGCATAGCAGTATAGCAATAAATACCTGTTGGTGTCATAAAGGCAGTATCCTCCTGGTCCGAAGGCTCCATTTGAATCTGCTGAAATCCTGAGGATGCGTCCATGAATGTTAACATCTCATGCCCAGCAGTAGCATCCACCATTGCATCGATATGAGGAAGAGGGAATGGGTCTTTAGGACAAGCCTTATTCAAGTCTGTGTAATCTACACAGACTCTCCATTTCCCATTTTTCTTCTGTACTACGACCACATTTGCCAACCATCTTGGAAACTTGACTTCTCTGATCATTTTGGACTTTAACAATCTTTCAACTTCCTCTTGGATGATTATATTTCGTTCAGGAGCAAACTTCCTTCTTTTTTGCTGAACAGGCTTGAACGACCTGTCAATTCCAAGTTTATGAGTAATAATGTCCTTGGATATACCTGTCATATCCTCATGCTTCCATGCAAATGTCGACATCCTGCGTTTCAAAAAGTTAGTCAATCGTTCTTCAATATCCTGAGGGATACTGGTCCCCATGAGCACCGAGATATCAGGATTATCCTGATCCAGGATAACTTTCTTTATATCTTGTTCAGAAGCCTCCATGATATCCTGGGCCCGCATCTTTAATTGCTATGCTGGATTAGGCTTAGTTGAGGATTTCATCGAGGATGAGTAGCATTCCTTCGCCTCCTGCTGATTACTATCAACCTTGACAACCCCCCAAGGGGTAGGGATCTTGATGCACTGATGATAAGTCGATGGCACAGCCTTCATATTATGGATCCATGGCCTGCCCAGTATTATGTTATAGCAGGATAGGGAGTCCATCACACAAAAACGTTGTATCGAGTTGACCCCTTCAACATATACTGGTAACTTTATTTCTCCCACTGTGTTCCTAGCTTCTCCACTGAAACCAACGAGCACAGTGGACTTCGAAGTAATGTCCATCGGAGATACGTTCATCCTCTTCAATGTTTCCAGCTGAATTATATTGACAGAGCTACCATTGTCCACCAATATCCTGCATACAAAATGGTTAGAAACATATAATGTTATTACGAGAGCATCATGGTGAGGATCCTGGACAGTATCCCTGTCATCACTATCGAAAGTGATCACTTTATCGGTTGTAAGGGTAGTCATCCTAGCTGGTTTATCTCCCCTTTCAGTCTTAGCTTCCTTTGCATGTCTCTTGGCCGCCGAATACGAAGTCCCACAAATGTCGGATCCTCCTGAAATAAAGTTAATTATTTTGGCATCTGCTGGGGGTGATGTTGCTCGTTCAGGATCCTTCTCAGGATCCTGCGCTTTATTCTTCTTTCTTCCCAGCAAATCCTTCAGATACCCTTTGCTCAACAGGTAACTTATTTCTTTCCTTAGAGCAATGAAATCCTCGGTCACATGTCCGAAATCTTCATGGAAGGCACACCATTTGGACTTATCCTTCCAATCAGCTTTCTGCTGGTTCTTTCGAGGCCACCTAGCTTTGTCTCCTAAACCCTGCATAGCATACATTAACTCAGGTATATTAACAGAAAAGCAATATTCAGATAATTCAGGATATTCTTCAGGATCCTCGTCTTCAACAGCATTCACTTTCTTGCTATCATTTCTGCCATATGGCTTGGAGCGATATGGTTTGTACGAGGATTCTGATTTCCTGTTGACTGATTCGTAGGTTGAGGTAGAATTCATCCTCTCTTGCATCTTCTTGTCATCTTCCAAGCGGATATATCTCAAAGCCCTGTTACGAGCTTCGTCGAGATTCCTGTAGGGATTCATTACAAGATCCTGATAAAACTGAGAATCCTTTTGTAACCCCATCTTAAAAGCCTGCACAGCTGTTGCAACATCAAGATATGGGATATCCAAGGATTCTCGACTAAACTTGTTCACATAATCCCTCAAGGATTCTTGGGGTCCTTGGGTTATCCTGTAAAGATCACTGGTTAGTTTCTCAAAACTCCGACTGCAAGAAAACTGACTATTAAATAAATTAACCAAATGAGCAAATGAAGTAATTGAGTGAGGAGGAACATTCAACAGCCATTTTAAGGCTGATCCTATCAAGGTAGAACCGAAACCCTTGCATAAGCATGCTTCCTTGAGTTCCGGAGGGATATGGTTAATCTCCATTCTTTCTCTATACTGGGCAATATGCTCTTCAGGATCCGTAGTCCCATCATACAGTTTCATGTTGGGGGTCTGAAATCTTTTTGGGATTTCAGCATCACAGATAGGATATGCAAAGCGGGATATCCTGTGGCTGTCTTGAGATACTTCCGGAATTGGCTGGACCACTCCAGGTACACTGGATATCATGTCCTTCAATTTTTGAAGCTCCCTAGTAAATGTTGACGTCATACCTGCATCCTGCAAAGACTCATTGTTGTTAGTGGCAAGAATATTATTATTTGAAACGTTACCGGTCTGAGGATTTTGGCCATATCCTGAAGCATATCCTGAGCTCCTCACAGTTGACATCCTGACCAAGGAGGGTATCTCCGGGGTATGATTCTGAGAATGGCTTGGGACGATGTTCCCCCGGTTATCCTCAGTGTAAACTGCAGAACTGAAGTTCAAAGCCCTAGGCTGTATAGGAGTGACAGTTTCTTCAGCAGGTCTACTTGGCCCGGATTTCAAGAGTTGTATTTCTCTCATCAGCATCCGATTAGTTTCCTGTTGCTGCCTCATCTGTTCCTGTACACTACCAAACAAATTCAGAATTTCATCATTAGATGCCAAAACAGGACCGGATCCCTGGGTACTGGGAGCGGGGATAACATGCCGAGCTATATGACTTTCAGTTCCGTGTGATGAAGCTTGCATTCTTGGAGGAGGAGGAGGAGGAGGTGGAAGCACCGAACCAATTGTTGCAGAGGTTGTAGCAGACATGGTGGAAGAGCTCATGTTTGATCTCGAGGCCATTGAAAACAATTTAGAAAAAAGTTTTGACAAAAGAAAACCGAGTAATGATTTTACTAAAGTTTTTAGCAAAAATAGCACCACTTGCCCCACGGTGGGCGCCAAATTGTTTTGGTCAAAAATTACCGAAGCAATTTAGTGATCAAATTAGTTAAGTGAGGTAGTGTGCTAGAAATATGTGTGTAAAATATTTTATCCAAGTTAATTGTAAAAATAGTTTCAGGATACGGCTCAGGATATAGAGCTGTATCTATGATCAAACGATGAGCGAAAAAGTAAAGGTTGACACGTGATGTACGAGGAAAGCCCTTGATCAATCTAGATCGCCGGCACAAAACCTCGGGAGCTGACAATCGCAGCTGCCTTGTTATTCTATTACTTCAAATATCAGGATACAGTGTAGGATGTGATGCGGATCAACTAGGTGTTACAATGTAATTCGAATACAAGTGTTTTTGTATAGTGTTTGCAGTGAGCTAGAGAGCAAAAGTGTTCGAAAGTGTGTGTGTGAGTTGCGTGCCTTAATCTGATCCGCCCCCATCTATTTATAGTAAAAGAAGTGTAACAAACTATCCTAATAAACCGGGATCCAGCGAATATTCCCCACTCGAACGTTGTAGACCTGGTCTTTCGGGTTCAACGTCTCTCACATAACAAATACGCCCGAGTCTTGAGGAGAAGAAGTCCATCTGACCGTTAGTAACCCACAGCCTTTAACCTGCACGTGGTTAATTCAATCAACCTCAGGATATCGCTCAGGATGTTAGCAATATCCCAGTCCAGTATCCTGGTCACAAATAAACAATTAAAAGCAGGATATTAGTCAAGATATGTACGCTCAGAAAATGACCCATAACACCTATGAGATTGAATCGGAATCCGGAAAAGGAGCATACCAGCTTAAGAATATGGAGGGGGACATACTACCAAGATCCTGGAATGCTGTACATCTCAAAGCCTATTTCAAGTGAGTTTAGAATTTAATTTCTAACTCAAGATGGTATGAATTCTGTCTCTTTTAAATATAATTTATTTTATTTGAACCCAATACTAACTTAAGCATCGGAGGGGTGTTAGCCAAGCTAACACCCACCTTAGTTTAAGGTTGTTTTGCAGAATATGCTTCAGGATATAGCTCCAGGATACACACTCAGGATACTTCGAAAGATTAGAGGATTGGCCCCCTCTCTCACGTTTAAGGGATCCTGATCCCTTCACAGGTTTAAAGGTATTTACCTTTCTCACGAATTGTGTTTAAACACCCCGCCTGGAGCGCAAGTTATCCAGGGATAGTTCAAGGTGGTGGGACCAGTTCATGTAAAAGTGGCTGACAATTTCGTTACTGTTGGCTATACCCTGGATCCTTAAGGTATATGAGGATTGATCACCCTCTCTCGCAAAAGGGTATTTTCATACTCTCTAAGGTTTAAAGGTTTTCACCTTTCTAAGTCTTGGAGTTTATACACTCCCGCCTGTAGCTCACGAAAATTTGGGATTTTCCCCAGGATATTAAGGGTTTATCCCCAGTACATTAAGGGTTTATCCCCGGTAAAACTAAAGTTTTTGACAAGATTGCAAAGATATGACAAGCTGTGATTACACACGTTCTTTTGTGGATAAAAAGCTACGAAGTTTAATCACTAAGTGAAGAAATACTCAAGTATGTCATGCACTGATGCAATATCTTGCACAGACAGGGGACATCCATGCCGGGGACATTGCAAAGGATTCAAAGGTTGAGGTTGGAAATTATTGCCTAAGTGTTTCTGGTATGATTTATTATTCAAGTCTTGAAAACCTTATCTAAATGATCTAAGTTTTCTAAAAAGTCATATTCAACCAAGTTTTGTCTAACATTTTTATGACAAAGTGTTGAATATTTCATCAGTATCCTGACCAGGATATTTGATCAGGATATTCAAAACATACCTTTCAAAATAAAAACATAACAAATAAGGCTAAAAGGTTTGTTTATTATTATTGGCCCAAAAGATTGTATTCTTGGTTTCATCTCAAAAAGAGACCCATCCACCAAGAACACAATTAAGTTTTTAAAGCATATTTACATAAACAGTTGAAGGCTTCGTCCTGAAAACACAGGATCCTTCCACCTTCAACTGTCAAACTATTCTACTTGAAGGAAATTAAAATTGTTCTAAGTGCAGGACGACCGAATGATTTAGACCCTACAAAATACAGGTATCATTAAAGACAAACTAACCAGGATCCAGGTTCAGTATATGTGTACGGGATACAGGATCTGGATATTTACCTTATTAGGGAAGGAGGTCATGGGCTCGATAGATTCCATGAAGCTAAGGTCACCATAAGAGAAACCTTCGGCAGCAGCAACATATGGCTCCTTTTTCACCAGGACTGGCTTGGGATAGCTGTCAAGCTTCTCAAGATCGAAGAAAACATATATTCTTACCAGACATGTTAGAATGACTAAAAAATATACCCGTTAGAATCAGGATATCCAACAGTTATATTTTTGGGGACAATTGTTATGGGTGAAATTCTGAGCCCATATCCTGACTTTGTATCTTGATTTTTTATATTTTTTATTAGTTGAATATGATCAGGATACCGGATCAGGATATTAGTAATATCCTGAGGCAGTATCCTGACTATTACTAACAATTTGCTTGTAAACGTTGGTTACAAGGGACTAACATTCATGAGGACCAAGTCATCCTGAAGACCCGCTCAAATTGGTCAGGATAAGGACGTTGATGGAGGAAGAATAGCTCTTGTAACGGTCAGCATTGAAGAAAGGCATATTTTATGGGAGTTATGGATGATTGGTCAATGCTATTAATGTTGTAACGGCTATAGGAGCTTAAATCCCGGAGTTATAGTTGGTATGCGCATGGAAAACGAGTAGAAACAGCTCCCCAACGTTCAGAAAGGAAATAATTTCAGTATCCCAGATTTTTAGCATAATATCCCGGATTTTTAGCATAATTAGTTAATTCTTGTAACTATATAAAGGGGATGCCAGATCCATAGGTCAGACACTCGAATTCACCTACTCATTCACTCTCTTTTCTAGCAGCAATCACGCACTAACACTCATCACTTACAATCATTGTACCACTTAGTAGCGATCAGAGCATTATCCTGCACTGTATCCTGGTTATTCAAGCAATAAGAAGAACAAGGCAGCCGACGATTGTCAGCTCCGGAGGTTTTATGCCGGAGATCTAGATTGATCAAGGGCTTTCCTCGTACATCACGTGTCAACCTTTACATTTTTGCTCATTGTTTGATTATAGATACAGCTCGATATCCTGAGCCGTATCCTGAAACTGTTTTCGCAAACTAACAAACCAACATATTTTTCACAAAGTATTACTAGCACACTACCTCACAAAACTAATTTGATCACTTAATTGCTTAGGTAATTTTTGACCAAAACAACCATCATGGTCTAATCCAAAAGTCAAAGCATTTATTGAAAAACTTTGACTTTCGCCTTTTAAAAGCCTATAAAACGAAAAGCAGAGGCTAGGGACACTTACAAAGGGTCCTAGCTTGAAAACTTGACTGAGGTGGAGTCTCCTTTATGCCAGGAATCTCCAAGAGAGCAAAGAGAAGTGAGAAAGAAGTGATTTCGAGAGCTGCAAGGTAAAATGGCTACCAAGGCCTCTATTTATAGTTGAAGGTGACTTCCCAAGATGAAGCCATGTGTTAGAGAGCTTCCAAGATCATCCCAGGTGTCATAGCAAGTATTAAAAACCATCAAAGAGCTCAAGGTTTCGAATTGGAGTGTGCATGGTGGTTTGAGTGGTGGCTAATGCTGCCAACATGCAGCTGGCAGTTAGTTTCTGCCCAGAGGGGATCCTCGCGCCCCGCGACAAGAAACAAGGGGGGCAGTCGCAGCCCGCGACCCCTTATAACCTCAGCCAAACATTTTAAATGTTTGGCAGTTTCAGTCCTTCAACCTTTAATTCAAAATAAGTTTCATATTTGGCACATATAGTCCTCCAAGTTAGGTTGTAGGTGTTCTTGAAAGTATAACCGAACATCGTTAAGCTCTGGGTTCATTTAAAGGTCACTCAGAGATATAATTAAACATGTTGACGGTTTTGACCCTTAATTTCATAAACTTTTGATTTAACTTACAAACGGTTTCGTACGTCAAACAAGTGGCTCAATAAAGAATACAAATACCGTAAAAGGTCATTCAGAGGCATAGAATATGCATGTTGACACTTTTAGTCTCTCCACATACATCTTTTCACTCTTTGGAAACAATAGTCCTTCTTAGTCAACTTTTGACACAATTAGGGTTAAAGACACGTGTCATCACATCATTAGACATGATTTTACGAGGTGTTACAGTTTATTATCGTATGGGCCACTCTAAACGATTCAAGAGTTAGAGTGGGCTTAGCCCAGACATTGCCTAGTGCGCATGCATATATAATCATGCTTGTGATAGGAGTTAGGGTTAGAGACCAGGAGAACTCATATATATAGAGAGTGGGAGTTGGCTAGGAAGCAATAGGGATGTGACATGTGGCTTTTAGTTTTTTTATTCAAAAGGGCATGATGGCAATTTGATTATTAATTTAATTTTGGAATATTATATATCCTAAACTAACTATCCAAATATTTATGGAAACGTATATCTCTTTGACTATTTCAAATCATTACGATTTCAAAAGTGCAGTTACTAACGAAGTTCAAATCATTAACAATTTCTTCACGTTGTGTTTTATCAGTTACTGGGTTCATCACAATGTGTTTTAGCAGTTACTGGTTTCAGTTACTGTTTCATCACAATGTGTTTTATCAGTTACTGGTTGATATTATTTTTGGCATTCTTGATGTTGTGTTTTATCAGTTACTTGTTTCATCATGATGTGTTTTAGCAGTTATTGGTTTCAGTTACTATTTTATCACAATGTGTTTTATCAGTTACTAGTTGATATGATTTTTGGCATTCTTGATGTTATGTTTATCAATTATCGGTTTCATCACAATGTGTTATACCAGTTATGATTCATGAATGGCATGTTCTTTTGTGTTTTATCTCCTGTTTCATCACAATGTGTTTTATCAGTTACTGGTTGATGTGATTTTTGGCATTCTTGATGTTGTGTTTTATCAGTTACTGGTTGATATGATTTTGGCATTCTTGATGTTGTGTTTTATCAGTTACTGGTTCACATTATGTTTTATCAGTTGACATTCTTGATGTTGTGTTTTAGCAGTCAATCACTAGTTCGTCACATTGTGTTTTATCGCTAAATCACACTACTATAAACACATCTAGATCTGATTTATCGTTATTTTTTGTATGATTTGGTGTTTTCAAAAGTGAGGGATTAGAGAGAGAGAAAAAAATTACGACATTTTTGGAGGTGGTTTTATGATTGGTAGTTATTTCTTTTTTTAAAACAACTTAAATGACACATTTACCCCCAATCAATTAAATTAGCCTATTTTAAAGACATGCATATTACCAAAATGCCACCTAAATGATCTCAACCATTAAACACACTCATCTGATGGCCCAGATCGCTTCCTACACTTTCTAGAAAAAAACACAATTTCCGCAGGATCCCCACTCTATATATATATATATATATATATATGGAGAGAGAGAGTGTGTGCGTGTGACGTAGAGATTTCGAGATTTAGAGAGTAGTGATCACAAAGAATTGGTTGTGATAGTCTGGTGTTCATGAGTCTTTGATTGATTGTAATCGTTCAGGTTGATAATCAATAGAAGACAGATTTAATAGTGATTTGTGTTTGCATTTTCTACTATTTTTTTGTGTTCATCGGATTAAGAGGATTTTGCACTCTTAATCTGTTTATCAATCTTGTCAAGATCCGTATGATAGGGGACCTACATAATGAACTAATGATTAATCATCATGAAGCATCACGAACCAATTCAGTTTGTGACCATTGCTAGTGTCGAGTCGCAAAACCAATTGAACTAACACAATCAATCATTGTGATCCTTTAATCGAACCATCCACAACATTGCAATAATTTGGTGCCATCCTTGATTCCTGAAATTGCCACAAAATCTATTTTTCGTTCCTTGCTTGCCGTTGATCGCAACCCACGAGAACCCAAAGACCGATCAACCTCATTCCTTAACTATTATTTATCAATTATAATTGCTACATAAAATACTATCGCAAATTATTTGTCAAAATTATATCTCTAAAAAAATACACACACATTTTAGTCACATTGAATAATTGTTATTGCTCTCGATGTAACCCTTTAGAATCAAACTCCATTAGGTTTTGTAGTATCTTGTTACATGGGCATGTAGGTCTAATTAACGGTACCAACATAACCAACCATCAATATGAACTACCAAAAAATACAAACTCTTGGCCACAACAGATGCATGCGCATGAGGGTACTTGTATCCTTTGCTTCACACCTCTTCTAGTAGTCAATGAAAGTGGTAACCAATGGAACTTTCAACATATATACCTATTTAGTTCAAACTTATTCTTCTGTAGGATAAGGTTTTTGTGTTTTGTTAAAAAAGTGCATGCCTCAAATGAAAAGTAGCATGAGTTTATATACAAATAAAATTTACACTTGAGTATAAAGATAATGAATTAATACTGATAAGTACACAACTAAGTTAAGGTTGTATAATATCCCCCTTCACATGGAACAGTGGTAGACAAAGACGATCATGAAAAAATTCAAATTGTGGTCAATGTAGGCTTTTGGTGAAGATATATGCAACCTGGAGCTTGGTCGTAACAAACCAAGCGTGCGGTTTCCCATAATAACAAGTTTCCTGAACAAAGTGATAATCCAAATCAATATGCTTAGCAAATTTGCGAGAGACAAGATTTTGAGTTAAAGGCAATGGGTGGTGTGGACGGTCCATGAAGTGAACATAGGAATAGTTTGTGGGACTCGGCTTGGATGAGTAAGTCATGAAAGGATGGGGTGCATTTGGAAGCATGAATGGCGGTTGAAAATGTTTCAAATGAAGCACTAAGGCCACATAGAAACCAGTGGATCTTATCAATTTTCTCGACCAATTGACCCAACACGGTGAGTTGGTCCAACAAAGATAGTTAGTGGATGAAAGATTGATGGATAACATGGGCGATAGTGTGTTCAAGGAGAGTGAAGCGTCGTCGGTGGAGGAGGAGAGAGTGGCCATGGCCGACGATGAGAAGCAAAAGGGGAAGAGAGGGATGGTGAGAAAGTGAAGGGAGGAGGGGAAAGTGAAGAGAGAGGGTCTGGGGAGGGGGAGAGATCAAGGCTCTATACTATGTGATTGGTTAATAATTGCATGCCTCAAATGAAGAGGTGGATGGGTTTATATACAAATACAATTTACACTTGAGTACAAAGATAATGAAATAATACTAATAAGTACACAAATTATCTAATGTTGTCTTACAGTTTTAACAACCAAAAAAAACTCTCTTTATCTTTTGCTAAGACTCAATCCAAAATATATATGAGAAAATTATGAAAATAGCCAAGAAAAAGGTTGACTTACCAAAATAGCCGCCTCATGCGTCCTTGGAGCAGGGCATCACTGATTACGAGAGAGCTTATGCGTCTGCAGGGCTCATTCATGCGTCCGCCAATGTAGAAGTGACACGTGTCTCAATGACATCATGCGTCCCATGCGTCCGTGACTCATCCCATGCGTCCTTGACTCATCCCATCATCCCATGCGTCCGTTTGAGGCATCCCATGCGTCCCTGACTCATCCCATCATCCCATGCGTCCGTGACTCATCCCATGCATTGCTGACTCATCCCATACGTCCGTGACTCATCCCATGCGTCCCTGACTCATCCCATGTGTCCGTGACTCATCCCATGTGTCCCATTTTCGTACTTGCTGCTTCATCCATACACGCATCCATATAAAGAATGGCAGACGCATAGGATGTGGGATGCCCCTCTCCAAAGACTCATGAGGTGGCTATTTTGGTAAGTCAACATTTTTCTTGACTATTTTGGTAATTTTCTCAATATATATTTGTTTTGTCTTTTTGGAAATTATTCCCAAGAAAGATCCTACCAGATCTTTAAAGGTCCGAGCGTGTAAGAATCCCTTAAGGGATCTACTAAGATCCTGCCACCTATGATTAGTTTAGAATTATGATAAAGAACAAGTGACTTTTAACTAATCATTTCATGCAATGCCTATTTGCATTAACTGAATCTTCCCAAGCACCGAAATCTTAATTATATATATAGATATAGTCATGGACCACCACTAATACGACTAAGATGCTGAAAATGACCCAAGTTTAGCAGTTGTTGGTTATTAGTTATGTTATAAACATTTATGGATGTATTATATCTCATTTAAATATCATCCAACAATGTTCCAAAAGAGAAAAAAAAAATCGTATAACACTCAATGTATGATAAATATGAGTTGCAATCCGATAGTAGTTAAAAAAGGATTGGTGGCTCTTACATATATATCTTACAAAACAAGAAAAATTAAGCCTGACTTGATCATTTATATCATCAAGCATTGACCAGCTCACTTTGTTATTTATGAGCACATATTAATGGTGTTTAGGATCAGGACCACCAGGGCTCCTCCTATTGATACTATATCGAGCCTTGAGTTCCTCCATATCGTGTCTTCGGGTATTTTCTTCTAGTATTTCTCTTGCTTTGTCAATCAACACTCCTCCATTTCGATCTTTCGATAAATTAGCCGTAATGAGGCGTGTTTCTGAGATTGTAAAAGAAAGTAGAACAAGAGATAGAAAGAACCAAAATCTAGTGGCAGCTGCCATTTGTTTCTGTTAGGAGCTAGAGGAGTCTGAATATGAGTGATGATGGTATAGATGATTTGTAATATATAGACATCCGTTGACACAAAACTTTATATTTTTTATTATTTTGTAATAGCAATTCAAAGTGTAGCCACTTTAATACATTAGTGAGAGCATGGCAATTTCTTAGGTAAGTGTTTTCACTATCATAAACCCTCTCTCTCTCTCTCTCTCTCACACACATTACTATTTGTCCCTGTAAAAGTGTGAATATTGTATTGTATATAAACTATAAAGAAGATCTTCTTTCCCCTAGATAGAGTAATATAAAACTTTTCATGCCACCTATTTAGTTCTTAGGAATAATATATACACCCACCCACCAATCTACACTAAGAAATGTGATAATATTAATCACATTGCATATAGTCATATAGTCAGTCCACAAGCTGGGTTCCATATGAAACCTTTTTATCGCCATGTCACTAAGTTTGGCCTTATGCAATGGAATTGCTTACAACTTATTGTGAAGCTGATGCAAATTCACTTTCTTGTCTTGACATATTTCGGTATTTTACAGCTTATTCTTTCAAGATATGGAAACTTGAAGGCTGCGTACGTCCTCTCGTATGATAAGTGTTTGAAGCCTCATAAACAAAATTTCATTGGTTTTGGTTAATCACATGATCAGGTATGATTACTACAGGTTTGCTTAGTATGATTGATGATCCAACTAGAGATGTTTAGTAACCTTTTGCTTTCAACAGCAAACAGATTTTAAAGAAGTACTATTTAGTAATTGATCTCAATGTTTCTTCACACTTCCGATCTCTTGGGCTACCAATCGAGTTAATCGATCATCCAATGAAAGATTTAAAGAAAATGAATGAATAATCTTGAAACTGTTGACACCAAAAGTTCCACATCAGATGAACATATAGAGTTGACCATTGAAAGGAAAAAAAAAAAGAAACCATATCACCAAATTTCAGAAGAAAAAAAAGGAAGCAGAACATATAGAACTAACAGAAGACTTAAAAACTTAAACAAAATAAAGAGGAATGATATGTAAGCATTAGTAGTATATATTATATATCATATTGGTGACCAGCTAATGTGAACTTCAATCTTTAGCATTTAAAACATGTACACTATTATGACTTTCTCCAAGGGGCATGTCTTTTCTCCCCATCCCAGATTTTATATATTTATGTACTTAATTATATGGATGAAAAGGTAGAAGAAAGACATCGTTTAATTAATTGGGGTTTGATATATGTGGTGCAGTTGTTAGATAAATAAAATTGGTCACATATAGTTTAATTTAAATGCGCCCCACCAGATCATATGTAATGGACACAATATTAAAGAGAAAAGAAATCCACTATGGCTCTGAATTGATAAAACCACAATCATTTTAAACCTAACAAAGTTGGTAAAAAGTACAAGAGTTTGGGTTAATTAGAAAGCAAATTTCTGTATTTATATAAGCACTCAGGGAAAAAGTAGTACTTGATCTTAGACTATGTCTAACGGCTAGCCTAACAGTTATCAAATACTAGCCAATCAAAGCTAGCCATGTCACCCCAGTCCACCGCCCCACACCAGGCTCAATCCTCACACCAGCGGGACAACGCCATGACCAACGCTAACCGGTGTGATCTAGCCACGTTAAATGTATTCCGCCGTCCCAACCCACCCTCACATCCCGTAGTCTTAGAGGACTTAACTATAATATCACCATAATCCTAAAGACATTGCCCATATAAATTACTTGCGCACTTTTAAAACTTTACAAGAATGAGGTTTGTGCTTAAAGAGTTACTCTAAGCTCATCTAAATTTAAACCAACCGGATATAGGCAAACACGCTAGAGTGCCCACTTAAAATAGACATAACTTTTATTCCATTCGGGAATTATGGAACCAATATAATATGAATAAAAGAGTCGTAACAACAAGATGTTGTGACAAACCGCATGCCAACTTTGATCCAAATTCTTTGGGTTTCCCCAATTTTCATGTTTTTGTTTGATTGCAATTTAAACACTCTACCGTATCCTTCGTTTCGTTTCTGTTGCAGTAATTATAAACACTTCTTTGATTATGGATCTACTACCAAAATTTTAATGAGTAATCTTAATATTCAATGTGTATTCCTCAGTAATCTTATTTTCAAATTACTAAATCATTTCATTTTATCAAGTTCAATGTTAGCCAGATTAATCCAACAATTTTATGTTTCAATGCAGCATCAAGATGCTATTTTTAATAAGTAGTTTTGTTAATTGGATAATTATTCACATTTTATTCATGAAATGGATTTTTCTTAATCACTTAATTAAAGTAAGACTTGATTAAAGACTTAAAATTCTTTACATTTTATTTATGAAATGGATTTATCTTAAACACTTATTTAAAGAAAGACTTAATTAAAGACTTAAAAAAGACTACAAGATTTAAAAAGTAATCAATTAATAAAAAGATTGAAACATAAGAAAAATAAAAGAACAAATTAGAAGAAACATGTCCACCCCTAATCGAATTAATGATCTCTGCTAGCAGTGGCAGATCTTGCCCGTTGAACGTCCCAGGGCCGAAAGACACGGGCATTAAAAAATGCCCGGGCCGAACATAGTATATATAAAAAACTAGTCTAAGTACCCGTGTGTTACACGGGTGGTCTCACAATAAATTTTATTATTTAATAGTGTTGACACAAACTTTTAAATGAAAGCAACGTTCTATTAGTAAGGACCAAGTCCGCAAAAATACCAATTTGGTATTTCACTAACTCACTTATTACCAACATAACCCGGTATTTTATAATAACCTATGGTATTAGTTTGGTTTGGTATAGTACCGTGTGGACATAGCAACCGAAAGTGCAACTTCGAATATTAAAGTCGTGACATTTCAATAAAAAAAGATATCGACATATCTTATTAATCAATCTAGAACCATACAAACGGTATCGTTATCAATTCCATTCTATGTACTTAATTACATCGTTTATGCTCGTTACGTTATCGGCACTCACTATAGCAATTTAATATTTAATAAAAGATATTTAAAATTAAACTTACTAAATGCAACACAATGTATGATAATATGCCAAACGTGATTGTAATGAAACACAAATCTTTATACGCGTCAATAAAGAAAATGAACTTTTAACTTATTAAAATGGGCTATGTCTGAATTGGAACTAAAAATATGGGTTTAATTACTAAATGTTATTTTATTTTATTTGGCAAAACGTGTGTATAGAGAAAGAGTAAAATGATAACCACTTTAAGTTGTGCAAACATTGAGAACTAAGCCTTCCAAAAGATTTTTTCAAAAAAAATTTCAAATATCTTTAAAAAAATCACTTGTTGCAACAAAAAAAAAAATAAATAAATAAATTGTTGCATGCTAAAATTTACATCGAGTGCAAAAAAAGTTTATCGGCGATGTAAAACAGTTTACATCGCCGTAAACAAATATTACATAAGGCGTAACTACTGACTCGACAACTTTTTTTTTGTTTTTTTACAGATGTGTTTATACCATTTTCATATACGTTTGGGCAAAAAAATGGCGGTCCAACTCGCATGGGAAGTTGGAGTTCCCACAGTTCTCACAACTCGTGGTGGTTTTTAATCGAATCCTGTGTGTGTGTGTCAAGTATACCATGAAATCTCATGTGAGTTCAAATACTCAAGAAACCTAATGCATGGACACAATTTTGCCATGTGTTACAACCATTTTTTTTTCAGAATTCTAACATGTAAAAGCTTTTGCCAGGATAGAGAAAGTTAATATGTTATACCTTTTTCACCTATATAGATGGATGTAACATTACATGTTACGCTTTTTTTTCAACAGGTTTTACAAAGTGTAACATTTTCGAACTTAAATTTTACGATTTTTGAATGTGTAGTACATGTAACAAAACATGTTACATGTTTTTTATGGGGGAAAAATAGTGTAACAGACACACCCACATGTCAGTGTGTTAGATAGATTAATGAAAAAGTAAAAATGTTGTTACAGTTACTTTTGTTAGTCTGTAACATGTTCTGAAAAAGTAATTTTTTTGTAACACCCAATCTCAGCGATACAATTTTTAGATGGATGATGGAGACTAAGTTTCTTGAACCCATAAGGGTTTTCTTATTATCATTTCCCTATATATATAAGAACACCCATTTTTTGTGAGAACTGTGAGAACAATTCTCAACCAATCATATATATTCCCTCATGTTTTAATCATAAGGTTAAATTGGTAATCGTATAAGACATTCAATCAATCCAAAATTATAGAATTATAACCTGGTCTATATCATCTCTGATTATGTGCACAACGAGTTTATCCCGGTTGTTCTCAATCTCTGCACTTTCGAAACCACTGCTCGCTTATTTGGGCAAAACCATTGCAGTGCTCCACCGCCAATTTTGTAGTCGACGACAACCGTAGAACATGCTGGAATGTCAAAGGAGTCGGTCGATCTCTGATTGTTGCCGACCAGTCCTTGAAAAGTTTAAATCATGTATCAATCGGCCAATGTTTGTATATATAATTGTCTCGTAAAATAATAGAAAGCTCAAATTTTCTTGGTCTAAATCATAAAAAATGATTGGCATCATGTGGAATTTGACTATTATACGTTCTGTATGAGAAGCGAAAAATAATAGTACGTGTCGGTTGACATTGACACCATATATGTACCTCCACCTATGAAACCCGGCCCGTTTAATGTGGATCCGCCCATGCGCACATAGTTACTATTAGAGTCTTTTATGTACTTTTGAGTGGCTATAGGAAGAATTATACGGTTGTCGTCGTCGTCGTTATTGTTTATATATACTTTAGAGATGGAGAAGAGCATTCACAATAGAGTCTTCATTTCACCCTTCATCTCAAAATTATTGAGAAAAATAGAGTTTTCATTCATTTAATATCTAAATCAGGTTCTCTATTTTACTCATTATCTAAAAAATATATAGTAGAGTGTAAATTCAATCTCTAAATTTGATATGTTACCATTCATCCCTAAATTAAATGTTGTGAAAATAAAAAACCGAGAAAAAATAATAAAATATGTGTTTATGAGTAAGATGGGGATAAAATAAGGGTTATTGGATTTTATCACCCTTAACTATTGGTCATTTGCCGCTGTCACCCCCAATTATCACTTTGACGCTCGCCACCCCCAACTTAACACTTAGTATGTTCTGTCACCAAATCACAAACTTTTGATCCTGTTACTATACTTTTGGGGGTGTCCTAAGATACCTAAAACCTTCCTAGGATCCCTATGACACCCCAAAAAGTGTAGTAACATGATCAAAAGTTAGTGATCAGTTAATGACATGGTGATAGAACACACAAAGTGTTAAGTTGGGGGTGACGGGCGTCAAAGTGATAGTTGAGGGTGGCAGCGGCTAATAGCCAATAGTTGTGGGTGATAAAATCTAATAACCCATAAAAAAATAACGAGATGTTGAAAGTTTTTAGTAGATAAAAAAAGTATGAGAAAAAATGTGATTTTTTGTTAAATTAAAAAAAAAGTAATATAGTGGTACTGATGTGAATATCTAAAAGGAAGCATTTGATGTGGAAGTTAAATAAATGAAAATTTATATTTTTCTTTATATTTTAGAAATAGAGAATAATTACTTTTATTTCAAAACATATTAGAGTGTTCTATATTTTTTGTTTGTACTGCTTCGGCTCTCTATGAGTTAAAGATAGAAGGATACGCACTTGGATTAAAAGTTGCAAACAGTGTTTTGAGTATAATGCATGCATAGAATCCACTTGAAAGCTACAATTTGCACAATAGGGTTGACTTTTCTAAAGCGGACCTTTTTAGCTTATATTTCTTAAACAAATGATAATTATACTAAGCGATATGGGGGGCGGCTGAGGCCCGGCTTGGCCCGGCGCCGGTCCCCCACACCGCCCCCCACAGGCCCGGCTCGTCCTTTCCGTCACCCAGCAGCCGAACTCGACGGGGCTCTTCTCCTCTCTCCTAACACACACACACATCTATACATACATATATATATATATAAAGGGGTTCATCCCCCACTCCCCTAGGTCCATCCCCTCCAAGCCGAGCCTACGTGGCGGCCCATCCCCTTGGGGATGGGGCTCTCAATACCCACTAGTCTTAGTATTTTTAATTAAATAACAAGACAAAGTCAACAGTAATGACTTTAGCACTATCCATGAAATGGTTAATCATGTCACATTAGCTACATAATTAGTTGGTATCTAACCTTTTTACAAGTGGGTATTAAACAAAGCATCACATGAAACTAGTCCTTGATGAATGATGGCTTAACTAGTGCTCACATATTTTTAATGTTGCCAATTTTGTCTTTGTTGCTTAATTAAACGGTTGTAATTTATACTACGTGCCTGCCATGTAGAATATGAAATTGCATGAACTTCCTGTAATGTGGATAGCAGATAAAAGGGTGTTTGTGGTTGACTTTTGAAAATAGATTATGCGTTTTGAATAATCAGAATCAGATAATTAACTGTAACAAAACGTGATGTTGAAAGACAGTGTTTAGATTTGATTATGTTGCTTGATATCACAATAATAAGATAATCAACTATTTGAGTATTTGGCAAATATGTATTTAAAAAAATAAACAAGTGAAAATCCTTTTTAAACGCAAATAATCAATTTTTGAAAAACTGCGTTTTGTTGCAGTAGGGGGGGGGGGGGGGCTGCTTTTGGAAAACTGCTTTTTGTAACTTTTTAAACTCAAATAATCAATTTTTTTTAATTTTTTTACCCTAACACTCAAAACTGATTATTTACGATTTCAAAACTCAATAATCTAAAAATCTCCTTCAAAACTCAACCCCAAACACCCTCTAAATCGATGATTTCCCAGAGTCCAAGATACAAACATTATGAGAAAAGTCAACATGAGAGTCAAAAATATTTTTTTTGAATGACCAACTAAATCATTGAATAAGTATCCTAAGATGTCCTTAATCGAGCAAATGCATCCCCTCCTTCATAACGGTCAGAGTTTGATGCATACCCGAGCCACCAGTTCCGGGGAAAACCCGCCCATCCGAAGACCCAACAGTAAAACCCGGTTCGGCTTGGTTTCGAATTGGCAACCTCCAGAGAGGCCTAGTTCTAAATCAAAAATAATATTAGTTAGCAATTTCGACAAAGTCAAAATTAATCTCTGTAGTGTCCATGACTCATATTTCATTGACTTAAAAGCAAAAGAACAAGATTTATTTTCAGATTTTCATAAGACAAATCCATTGTAATATATTATGTGTTATAGGGAGGTGTTTTGTTAGGGCTTTGTTAAAAAAAAGTACAATCACATTACCTCAGGTAGGCAACACATAATCACACTTTTTTTCACCCTTCCATCACCAAAGGATGTTATGAAGGGGCTCCGTTATGGCGTCGTGATTGTTTAATCAGTATATTTCTCAAGTTATATTAAATATGTAATTTAATATTTAAAAATACAATTAAATATTTTTGGTTTCCTTGTGTCAGAGGTTGTAGATCTACTTAGTTGAGTTCAAAGAATCATGCAAAGTAATGTTATGACCCCGAAATTTATAGATGTGGTTTTTAAAAAACTTAATTTCGCTATTTAAGAAGGGGTTTCGGCGCAATTTGTTGGTCGTTTACCTTCTATTTCAATGTAATTTCCATTTGAAACTCATATTACCACATATAAATAAGCAATATTTTGTTGCTTTTGTTGTTGTAGTATATGGATGTGGATAGGGAGTGCTTCAAAAAAACATTTGATTTTTCATTTTCAATCCAAATTTTTTTATCTTTTTATTTTAATCCTTTTAAGTTTTTAATTTTAACTCAAAGTTTTTTTATTATTTGCAGTTTAATCCCAACACTTTTTTTATTTTCAATTTTGATCCCCTATACTTTTCATCTTTTGCAAGTTTTTCGTTTTACGTTTCGTTTAAAATTTCACGAGTCAACACGCCGCAACTGTATGTCTCTGTGGTTCAACATTTTTTGTCTGTTTTCCCGTTTGATAGGCCCGTCGCAACACGTCTATTATTCTACGTTTGACAAGTTCGTTCCAATGCGCAGGGCCCTAAATCAACTTAGTTTTTTCTTTCTATGTGTTACGTTTCGGTCTAATTTCTTCGCATTAACACACCCCAACGGGTGTGCGTGATTCAACGATTTTACGTATGTTTTTTGTTCAGTGTTATTATTTCTTTTTTTATTTATTTTATTTTACGAGCTCTTCTGTTGTTGGTTGTGTGGCATTGGGGATACTTGGCATGATTTTACAAACGTATTTACCCAATTAATTTTTTACTAAAAATAATTTGTTTAGAGTTCACCCCTATACCTCCTTTACATAAAAACCTATTTTACGTGCATATTTTATGTACGTGTCGGTGTGAATTTAATTTGCTCTACGCTTTAACGTAAACTTTTTTCTGGAAACGAGTCAGATCAAATATAATACTTTTTGTTTAAAAAACATCTTTTATGTGCATATTTTATGTACGTTTCGGTCTAATATAATATGTTTTCGTGCTTATTTTATGAATGTTTCGTTAATTTTGTTTCGAACCGAGTGGAGTCAAATTGTGGTTTCTTTTTTCAAAAGTTCTAATTAATCTCTTTTAATTATATGTGTCAGCTTTTCCGTTATACCCGTTACGTTTTCTATGTATGAGTCGGATCCTATATAATACGTTATGAGTGTACGGTATAAATTTGATTTACTTTATGTTTTGATCTAATCGCAATGCTTATATAGGTTACATTGAGTTCGATCAGATAAGTCGAAATGCACATTTTCATATGGTTACCGCATCACATAACGTTTAGACTAATCCATTCGATGTTTGCAATATACCCGCGCCGCAACGCGCGCGGATGTTATTCCTACTTGACTTTAAAATAAAATAGTATTAATACTAATAAGTGCATTTAATAATTAAAAACACATTAAATAATTTAAAAATGCATTAAATAACTAACACGAATACATATAATAATTAGAAAAATACAAGTATACATAACTACTCTGAATCTGAATCTCAAGGAAAGTCATGGGATGATAATGTCAAATATGATCCACCAAATCCACATAAGTACGTCGTGTATCTACTCAGATTGTATTGCCGTGCGATTTTTAAGTCTCTATTGTTGATCAGTTCTGTTTAAACATAATGAAAAACATGAATAACATACCTGTTACAGCAGACAGGCCAGCAGAGAATCCAGTCAGAGATGCAGCCATTGAGTTCGACATACTTGTCAGGATGATCTGGTTCCTCCTTAAGGTGTAAAGTTATGATGGTGATGAACCGAAACAAGGGAGGGTTCGGTTATGGAGAGAGAGACGTGATGATGTTATGAGGGTTATGTGAATAATTGTGTAACTGTCTAACCCTTAAACTCTATAATAACCTCCTTATATATACACCCAAGAGGAAACCTAATTAGTTAATAAGGGTAATATGGTCCATCAACAATTACCAACTAATTATTAATAGGTTATTAATATATTTTGATCTATATAATATAAATGATTATAATGGCTACAAGATTAAATATTATGATAATTATATATTTAATCTCACATTATCCCACTTAGCCGAGTAATCATTTATCATGAGTATTAGATGAGCCTGGCCAGGAGTTAACACTCATTTTAGCCTTAAACCAAGAACTATAGCAGAGAAATACAGCCGTTGAATCATCATTCGACTCAGGACCCCCATTAGTCATACTATAGCCTCAATTTAAAACCTAATGAGTTAATTACTGTTTTCGTCCATTTGGTTTGTTAAAAATCACTATTTCAGTCCATTAGTTTAAAAGTTGCGATTTCAGTCCCTGTGGTTTCACTTTCGTAACCATTTCAATCCACCTCGTTACCATTTCAGTCCCTGTACTAACAGAATAAATGGATTGAAATAGTTACGAAAGTGAAATCATATAGACTGAAATGGTTACGAAAGTGAAACCACATGGACTGAAATCGTAATTTTTAAACTAATGGACTGAAATAGTGATTTTTGACAAACCACAGGGACGAAAACAGTAATTAACTCAAACCTAATAGTTATGATCAAAATACTTATAAGCCCTTTAGTGTCTGATTTGTATTTATATTTGTCTATATGTCATTACACCGGCAGAACATATGTTAGAGACATACAAAATCAAACCGAGGAAATTTTATTAATTAAAGCATAAGCTAGTACAATATACCATTAAATAAGGTCTTTAGTAAGTCCCATATTCGATACATGTTCTTCGAAAACTATAGGTGGGAGACCTTTAGTCATCGGATCCGCAAGCATATCTTTAGTACTAATATACTCAATACAAAGATTATTTTCCTCAACTCGTTCACGTACGAACAAATATTTTGTATCGAGATATAAACCAGCTCCAGTCGAACTGTTACTGTTCGAGAAACTAACGGCAGCTGAGTTATCACAGTAAAGCTTCAATGGTCTAGAAATGGAATTAATGATTTTGAGTCCAGTGATCAGATTTCTAAGCAACATTCCATGACAGGTTGCGTTGTAAACATCAATGTATTCTGCCATCATTGTGGAAGTTGTAGTTAACTGTTGTTTATGACTCTTCCATGAGATAGGTCCGCCTGCTAACATAAAGATGTAGCCCGAAGTGGTTTAGCACCGTTGGGTAATTCGACCAAATCCCAAACGTCATTTTTTTCATGGACTCAAGTTCATCAATCATTGCTTTGTTCCATTCAAAAGACTGATCGCTGCTAATGGCTTCATTATAAGAGATAGGATCATTGAGCTTTCCAGCATCCATTTCAGTCAGGTAGGTAACATAATCATCCCAATTAGTAGGCCTTCTTTGCCTAGATGACCTCCTGAGTTGATTATCGGGTTCAGCGTTGTCTTGGTTTTGAGCGTTTGATGTGCCTTCGTTATGAGGTATAATGGGTTCTGATTGTGGAGATGGAGTTTGTGCAGTAGCTTCAAGTGCAGTTGTTGCATTAGGTACAAGAGGAGTAAACGGAGTAATGGTAAGCGACGAGTCTCTACCCCCCGCGTCTTGTACTTCTTGCAATTCTTCGTTAGGGTTGGTACTGCTCCCACTGACCTTGAAATCCTCCAGGAACGTGGCACGCTTGGTTTCAATAATACGGGTGACATGGGAAGGACAATAGAAACGATAACCCTTCGAATGATCAGGATACCCGATAAAGAAGCAGATAACTGTTTTAGGGTCAAGTTTCCTTAGGAAAGGATTATAAAGTTTTGCTTCAGTAATGCAGCCCCATACTTTCATATATTTAAGACTCGGTTCCTTCCTGTCCAAAGTTCATAAGGAGTTTTAGGGACAGACTTAGAAGGAACTCTATTGAGTATATGAACAGCTGCTTTTAATGCTTCAGTCCAGAGGAATAATGGTAAATTAGTGTTGGCTAACATACTGCGCACCATGTTCATAAGGGTACGATTTCTTCGTTCAGCGACACCGTTCTGCTGAGGTGTACCAGGCATGGTGTATTGGTTCACAATCCCCTGGCCCTTACAAAACTTATAAAATGGACCAGGAGCTTGACCCACATCAGTATGTCTTCCATAATATTCACCGCCTCTATCTGATCTCACAACTTTAATCTGACGATCTAATTGCTTTTCAACTTCAGCTTTATAATCTTTAAAAGTTGTTAGAGATTCAGATTTTTCCTTAATAAGATACAAGTACATGTAACGAGAATAATCATCAATGAAAGTGATAAATGAAGTATGTCCTGTTATGCCAGCGATTTGGTAAGGACCACTAATGTCAGTGTGAATGAGTTCTAATAAATTAGAACTCCTAGTGGCACCTTTCTTATTCGCTGATGTCATTTTGCCTTTAAGACATTTGACACATGTTCCAAAATCAGTGAAATCGAGAGGAGGTAAGACTTCATCCTTTACGAGACGATTTAATCGTTCTCTTGAGATGTGGCCTAAACGTTGATGCCACAACATAGATGAAGTCTCTAAGTCTCGTTTCTTTTCCATCTTTGTGAGTGATTCATTAATATTATATGACAACAAAGATTTGGAAAAATTATCATCTAGTTCTAATCTATAGAGACCACCATCCAGAATGCCAGTACCATAAACAACGGAATCATAGAGAATAGAGAGTTTGCGATGACCATGAGAAACGACAAAACCGTCCATGTCTAACTGTGGTCCTGATACAAGGTTCCGAGTTACCTCAGGAACATATAAGGTATCATAAAGTTTAATACATAAACCAGTTTTCAAAAATAATTGTAGTGTTCCTATGGCCTTCACTTCTAATTCCCGATCATCCCCAACTTTAAGTGTTCTTTGGTTTCTTCCCAGCTTCCGGATTGAAAGGAATCCCTGAGTAGAGTTGGTTACATGAACCATAGAACCAGAATCAAACCACTAAGAATTAGCATGAACATTTAAATTAAAGGACTCAAGTATCATGAAAAAATCGTTACCTTTCTTAGCCAGCCACTCCTTGAAGTCAGGGCATTCCTTTTGCTTATGTCCTGTTTTCTTACAGAACTTGCAATAAGGTTTGCCTAAGGAGTTCTTAGAGCTGGAAGGTGCACTTGTATTAGGATTTGGCTTTTGAACTTTAGAAGCATCCTTCCTTTGATGATTGTGCTTCCTCTTCTTAGAGATGGAGGTGGTGAAGTTAGCAACATCAGTGGTGCGATCCATCTTCATACGCTCTTCCTCCTGTACGCACATAGCGACCAGTTCACTCATCGTCCATTTGTCCTTCTGAGTGTTGTAATTGATCTTGAATGCTTCATAGGATGAAGGAAGCGAAGTGATGATGAAGTGAACAAGAAAACCATCACTGATTTCCATCTCTAGCCCTTTCAGCTTATTGGCCATGTCATGCATCATCATGATGTGTTCGCGAATGCCGCTCCTCCCATCATACTTAGTCGTCACCAGCTTGAGGATAAGAGTGCTAGCGTGTGCTTTTGATGTTCCTTTGAATTGAGCCTCCACAGAAGCCAGATAGGTTTTAGCTTCCTCAGAATCAGGAATAGCTCCTCTAATTGCATTATGAATGGACTGCCTCATGAACATGAGAGACATGCGGTTACACCTAGTCCATTTTTCAAGAACTATCTGCTCAGCAGCAGTACTTTGAGTAGTAAGGTCCGCTGGCTTATTCTCTCTTAAAGCATAATCGAAGTCTATCAATCCTAGTGTAAGCATGAGGGCATCCTTCCATTCAGCAAAGTTATCACCAGTCAAAGGTGGAATCCCGCAATTGGGTGCGGATAGTGGAAATAAGATGAGCAAGTTATGATACTAAGAAAGAAGTCCTAATGTGATCTAAGGGCATGTTATACTAAGGCAGGCATAAATAATGACCATTTTAATTATGAAGCCGTGATATTGTCTATTACTAACATCAAACTAATAGACTTAGTAAAATTCTACTTAAACGAAGACAAATCAGTTTTGGCCAGAAGTGTAATCATTTAAGCATGTGTGCAAAGTAATCGTGACAAATCAGCTTTGGCCAGAAATGAGACAATTGCTTTAGTTATGCACTTGTCAAGCATGCTAAACATAAATGAATTAAATCAGCTTTGGCCAGAATTAAGACATTTCACGTTTGTAATGCATACTCAACATAGCTTTTATAGTACTTGAACAATAAATAGATGTATTAAATCAGCTTTGGCCAGAAATGATACATCAGAAGCTCATTCAAGTTAAGCTATTTTGGTTTTGTAAAAGTTATCTTATTCTGATTAGTTAATTAATTGTTTACAAAACCAAGTATTTAATAGCAAACCACCTATTAGCGCGGATCGAACTCCGCGGTGAGTTCGCTGGGGGGTGCAGGGGAACAGCGTGCCCCCGCACGGGGTTCGGGGCGGAGCCCCGAGCTGAAATTTAGTTCACATCAAACAGCCTAAGGTAATGAGGTCTCGAGTCAGGTCTCGAGTTAGGTCTCGACTGAGTTTTGAGATCTCGAGTTAGTTATGAGGTCTCGAGTCGCAACCTTTGTCTCGAGTCGGAACCACGGTCTTGAGTTTTAGCCTTATGGTCTCGAGTCGCAACCTTATGGTCTCGAGTTATGACCTTATGGTCTCGAGTCGAGACCTTGTGGTCTCGAGTCGAGATCTGTTGGTCTCGAGTTGTGAAGATTTAAGGACTTGATGATTTCGAGTCGAGACCTTATGGTCTCGAGTCGAGACTGATGGTCTCGAGTCGTAATCTGATGGTCTAGAGCCCACTGTTAATAGCTGTTTTTGTGATGATAACTGAAAACTCGAAATTTGAGGGATTGTGGGATAGTGTTTCCTATTTTATTGCTGATCTAAACTTATCAAAAGATTTTGAAAATAATAACTGAAAATCTATTAACAGTTTTCGAAGTTTTAAAAGATAAAATTTAGATCAAAATCAGTAAAAACACCACTAATCAAAATCATATTCCAAAATTTAAGGAATTTTCGAGTTTTACTTAGAACAATATGATGAACCCTAAAATTTAAAACATAATTCTGGGATCCGAAACCTGAATTTTAATGATTTCAAACGGGTCTCGGACATAAATTAACCCATATTAGTTTCGGGTGACATGATTAATCACCCCTTTTTCTTAAAACACTGATTTCGGCTCAATGTAACCCGAAAACAGCCGTGAATTTTAAGGCTTTAAAACTTTTCTGTTTTCCAGATTATGATCCTAGAATGATGGATACGAAAACAGAACTGATTTATCAACATATGCTCTGATACCACATGTTGATCAGTTCTGTTTAAACATAATGGAAAACATGAATAACATACCTGTTACAGCAGACAGGCCAGCAGAGAATCCAGTCAGAGATGCAGCCATTGAGTTCGACATACTTGTCAGGATGATCTGGTTCCTCCTTAGGGTGTAAAGTTATGATGGTGATGAACCGAAACAGGGGAGGGTTCGGTTATGGAGAGAGAGACGTGATGATGTTATGAGGGTTATGTGAATAATTGTGTAACTGTCTAACCCTTAAACTCTATAATAACCTCCTTATATATACACCCAAGAGGAAACCTAATTAGTTAATAAGGGTAATATGGTCCATCAATAATTACCAACTAATTATTAATAGGTTATTAATATATTTTGATCTATATAATATAAATGATTATAATGGCTACAAGATTAAATATTATGATAATTATATATTTAATCTCACATCTATTCGTCATTTATCAGGGCAGGAGACTGTGGGACGTCACTTTCATCCTTCAACTCATATCATGGATAATCAAACAAAAGTACATTACATCCTTTATTGTTTTTCTTTTGCCACATTCGTGCCATGTTGTAAATGATAGCTCGATGCTTCTTCAAAACTCTAATGGGCCCGTTCAATATCTTTTCTCACCGACTCTTACATCTTTGTGAATAATTTTCTTTTTTCATCATTTGAGGGTAAGAAAACGCTTTATTAATCGCTGCATGCTATCAATGGGAAAAACCGAAAAAGGCAACTTAGTGTATGTCACGCGGCAACCACTTATTGGGCAACCGCCCCCCTCCGCCATTCATAGCCAACCGCCGCTCCCATGCACCAATCAGACATATTCAATATTCATCAAATTTTAAAGTATCTATATATAATATACATATCGATTTATATTCAAAATATCAAATATAGTTTTTTTACAGTAATTGTCTGTAGATGCATTAAATGAAATTTTTTTATCAAAGGTAACCAATGAGGGGATTGACATATAGGGTGGTAGAGGCTCTTGCTTCTTGGAGAAAAGATTAGAGTTCAAATCGTGACAAAGAATATAATTTAGTATTTATTGGTGTAGTTTAGAAGTATGAGTAACTGTAACCTTTGCCATTCCAAAAAAAACCAGCTTGGTAGTTACTAGAATTATTGCTAGGTTTTGTATGTTTATGATTCAAGTTTGATGTTCTCGAGTTCGGTGATCTAGTGACGGAGCTTGAACGAAAACTTATTGGGGGCCGGACTCTCAAAATCCAAATCGGTTGGGGCTGAAATCTTAAAAATCCAATATGTTACACTACAATTTTTGTTCCAGAAATTTTCAGTAAAATTAACACTATGAGCAAAAAATCAATGGGAGTTGGGGCACCCCCAACCCCAATAAAACTCTGCCCATGTGGTGATCGACTAAGTTCCAAGGGTACATGACCTAGATGTACATAAAGTCTGCCAAACTGAGTCCGACCCTGGCCTTTTTGTATTTTATTTTTCCTAATGTTTGGTTATGTTTCTTAAATATAACATAAATAAAAGTTGCAGTAATAACATAACTATAAAACATAGTTTTGAATTAAAACATAAACTGCATTACAGTTTAAATTTTTAATTGATATAAATCATCAACAATTTTTTTTCTAAATCTATATATATAACAAACAAAACCATTGGGGGACACTTGTCACCCTATGGTTAATGCCAAATAAGCTGACACATCAACACACATGTGGCATAGCTAAAAATCAAGGATTGGAGAAGCTTCTTTTGTAAGTTTCATTCATATTCTCTCTCTCATTCAATTATACGTTATCTCTCATTCTCTCATTCATCATCGTTCCTCTTCTAACCGAAAACCCTAATCGCCAAAAACCCTAGATCAAAATTCCTCTGCATCTTCATCTCTCTCAATCCTGTCCGACAACCTTCAATCGATCTTCAATACGCAATACTCCTCTCTCTCTGAAGATCATCTACGAATCATCAATCATCGGCTTTGAAGCCTTTATACTCGACGGTAATCACAAGATGGTAACTGAATGTTCTTTATCTTTCCGGTGTTGAATCATTAGTTATTTAGAATCAGATAGTATTAAACTGTTGCATAAGATTTACTCTAGATCTGTTTTGTTTGTTGTTGGTTTTTGTGTAGAGTTGGTTAACTGATGATGCTCTCCTCAATCAGGTATGCTGTTATCCTCTTATATGAATTGCGATTGTTTAATTTTGAGTTGTGATTGTTTGATGTTTGATTTTTGGTTGCATATTAAGGATGGATTTGCGGAGGGGAAAGATCTGGTTGCGAGTGTGATGTCCGCCATGGGTAATTTAAAAATAAAAATATTGAAAAATTTTAAATCTTCTTGGTTACTGTTGTAAAAACAAAGAACGACTACCTGTGACTGAGTATTTGCCCAATAACACCGTTGCAAAACATCTTTTTCATTGTAAGCAATTCTTTGTGTTTTTTTAACTAAAGGAACAAGTATAAGGGAACAAGCACAAATTCGATGTTTACTTTTTCCAATTTTTTTGGAGAATCATTGTGTTCCGGTTTCGGTACGATTAGTATTTTTATTATAGAAAGATGCATTTTAACATTTAAAATCAAAATCACTGATTTTTTACTTTAGATATGACATGAGTAATTTTTTTTCATTTGCTTTTCTGAAATTTGTTTCCATCCTGTAGGAAGAGTATGGTCTGAAAGCGTGATATATAGCCTTGGGACTCTTTTGGTTGACCTTCTTAGCGGGAAGCACATTCCGCCAAGCCATGTAAGAATACACCTCCAATCTCCCCATCACCGATGATAGTAAAAATAAGGTAAGAGTCACCAATGTTCTTCTTAACCTACACTTCCATGCAATTGTTGGTGTTGCATGGTGGCGTAGGTATGCATTATTTTCTGATCGAATTACAGTTTCTGGTCTTCCAGATCCATTGGATTTCATTCTGTTTATGCTTCTTGGTAAATCGATCGATTGATCAATTAATTGAGGTTTTTTTTTTTTTTTTTTGAAGTTTATTTGAAGGTGAAATGGGTTTCATTAGTTAGCTTTCCACCTCCAAAGGCTATAATTTCTCTGATTCTATGCATATGGTTGTGTACGTATCAAATTTATCGATTGTACCGCATTCCGCAATGTCGATTTACATGTGATTAGATAGTTAGGTTACTGTGAGTCCAAAGCATTCGGATTAAGTTTCACACTTGATTGATTATTTAGGTTTGAATCTATATTAGGGATGTTGATTAGGGCATGGAAAACATGTATTTTGATATATCAATTTTGTTTGCATTTTCTTTGTAATCTGCAGGGACTAGGAGTCTGCAAAGAAACACTAACTAGGCTAAGGTGCTGACCATCCCTCTAATATGTTTAATTCATCATATGAATTTGTATCAAGGTGCTGACCATCCCACTAATATGTTTAATTCTATCCTTTTTTTCTTATTTACTGGCTTAAAAAGATCAGACAATCACATGTTGATTTATTCCATTTTGTTATCCCTTTGTACTCAACATACAACTATAAGATCATCTATGAAAAAACCCTTTGAATACATTCTATATTGGTTTACTTGTGATTATGGATTGTGGATTATCAATTTTTGTGGTTTATTGTGAAAAAAATTTGAGTGATTTTTGCAGGAAAGTATACCCTATGAGGAGTATTGTTTTCGAATTTGAGATGTAGCAAAGAAGGCCTCAATAGTGCTGCTGCTGAAGAAAGATTATCCATGTTTGGCCGTAATGAAAAAAAAGGTTCATTCTATTACGAAATTAAAGATTTTTTTATGTTAATCCCTGGTAATGACTTTAAATGCTTTCTATTTTATTGTTGTTTTTTTTTGGACAAATTTGGAATCTTCATGCTGGTTGGAAGCATAGTGAGACATATGTAGAGTATATTTATCTACATGTATGGATCTTTTATATGGAAATAAGCTGATTATAATATTTATTCCTTACATTTTTAATCATTTCTTTCTTTTGTTGTAATCCTAGAATCACAATTTTATCTTGCTCGCTCTGCGTCCTTTTTATATGGTCTCGCATTACCCATTTTTACAGGTGGCAATCTTGAACCATTCTTTATAAAACAGGTTGATTTGGGCAATAATAAAGTGTATATGGATTAGTTCGGCTTACCTCAAGTTAGTGAATGGGTCAATTTGGGTCACCTTAAATTGGTTAACATGTCATCTAAAATTTTTCAGCGGGTCAAAACTAATACAAAGGTAGTCCGCCGCCACACCCGAGGCATGTCTTGCAAGTGTAGGCAACAACTTTTCATTCTTTATTTATGTTAAAGTTTAATTTGGTACTCATTCTTTTTCATCCTTCTTGCAAGTGTAGGCAACAACTTAATGTAATAAGTATCTTGGAACCTCCTTCCCTGAACTTAAGGTACTTATTTAAGTTATTGTTTGTAATTCTTGAGTGGTTTAAATACAGACAATAAACGATGAATTGTCTTTCACCAATGGTTAGGAAAAAAAGTCTTGATAACTTAGGATTAAAAATAGGAGCTCTTCTTGTGTTCAAACATGTTGACAAGTCCACCTATATCCTCATTGCTTTTTTATGTGGATTTGGAATTATAAAAGAGTCGACGTGTTTGGAGAGATTTTAAGTTTTGATTTTTTTTGTCTTAAATTCCATTATATTTTATGTTTGGAGAGAATTTTATTTCGAAGCAATTGTTATGAAATATGTTGATTCACCAAAACATGCTATGCTTGGACTTTTTCTATTCTTACATACAACTTATCTTAATTCTTTTGTACAGTATATATACAATGCATGTCTAAGAGATCAAAAGCCCGATGTTCATTTTCATCAGAACTTTGTCCTTATTAATATGTAAAATTTCCTTTAAATTTCTTTTATATTTAGAGTTATGATTTATATAAATTTGGAATAATGGATTTTAATAATCCTAACTATTAGGCATTGGCCGACAACCATCCCAACTTAAAAAATAACCAGTGGTGGTCCCACCTTTTCATATATTGTAAACCAATGGACATTTACTAAACCGAAAACGATAAGGGGACAAAAAGAAATTAAGGTTATGTTAGTAAAGGTACATTAGTTTACAATATGTGAAAATGTGAGACCACCACTGGTTATTTTTTAAGTTGGGACCGTTGCTGGCCAATGGCTAATAGTTTGGACTTTTTCTATGACATTATCTGCCAGGGAACAACTTCAAGTAATGACTTTAAGAAGACAGTATAAAGAGGCTTTTGCACAATTGGAGGTATCTATGACAGTAGCTATAATTTTACAAGTATACCATTTATTATTTTAAATAACTATGAACAATGTATCTTGGACCACATGCATAACTACATTAATTTCTAGGCTAAGAAGCTGGAATCGTCTAGGGAGGAACCATCAATGGCAATGGCTCCAAGAAGTTTACAACCCTACTCGACTAATACTAGCAATGACACTAGCGATCAAGCTGCACCCATGAATTATATATTCTCAAGTCATGCCCAGTTCATCGCAGCCTTCAGGACTATTACATATCTCATGGACCAAGAAACAATGAAGATCACTCTGATTCATCAATGGATGTGCATGCAGATCATGATTCATTTTTTACGACTTCTATTTGAGAACATGGTTACAACATATGATATCATCAATATTTAAATTCATTTTTTAGTATTTTTTACAAAAATATGATTTAGATTCACCTTTTAAAAGGGTATTTTTATTCTCTGAAGTTTTTGGATTCTATTTACTAATAATCAAAGCCCGAAGGTGTTTATAGATATATATAGGGATTGACCTACTGGTCATCAATGGAGAGAGGTTCATCAATGAGGTGCCTAAGGCGCTTGTGCTAAAAGCCGTATTAATTCCTACAACCATCAAACATATGTTATTGTACTTGTGTGTAGATTATTTTTTTCTTTTTTATCATTTTTTATTGTTTTCATGGCTTTAGCGGCATGTAAAAATTTTCCAACATTAGAATAGTTTTTTGTTTTTTCTTCCAATGTATGTGTTTGTACAGAACATTTCATTTCAAAGTAAATAATATGATTTTGGTTGAAGCCCGCTTATTACGCGGGCATTAACCTAGTTACCTTAATAAAAAAATGACTAAAATATATACAAAACCAGATTGTATCAAAATTAGGATCAAACAAACAATAAAAATTAAATTAAATATCTACAAAGTTGACTCATTTGGGCCTGAAGAGACCATGCCTAAATAGCGGTGTAGACTGAAAGCTGAGCAGTAGAAGTTTGAGGTTTTTGGGCTTTAAACTTAACTGGACAAAAATAAAGCCTACAAGCCCAAACACTTTTCTTGGGTGGCCAAACCAAAACTGCAGCCTTGAGTTGTTTTTGGCCCAAACCTCGAACCAAACGAAACTCTTGAACCAAGGACCCAAGCCATTTGGCCCTAGGTCCGTAATCAAGGCTGTCTTTTATGACCAAACCAACCAACCCCACTGACGCAAATAACACACAATGATTGTCACAAGATATGCTGAAAAGGTGAAGAAGAAGAAGGGGAAAGTCCTCCCTTATTTTACTCTCGTCTTGTCAAAGGTGAATTCATGTCATAGGCCACTCATTCTTGGCTGCCCTTCGTCACGAGTATGGACCCCTTCGGCTTTTGTCCGTGATTATACATAGTCAGGGATGTAAACGAGCCGAGTCGAACCTCAACTCGCCTAAACATGAGTTTTGCTCCGGCTCGACTGTTTATTATTCAAAATTTAATTTGGTTATACACATTTACAATTTATCTCTTATTTAGCTAATTTTATCATAATTTTATATATATATATATATGGGGGGGGGGGGGTGTTAGGACCACCTAAAAATCGTGTTTTGCCTAAGTAGCCTTATAATATTATAGAGATGACATGTGACACTCCTCTGCAACGATACCGACACCAATACTGATACCGAGAAGATTAACATGGACCATTTTGACACTCTAGGCAAATCCCACATCGGTCGTGGACACGGGAGATTCTTGGTTCATAAGACATTCCCCGCATTTTAAATCACCAATATGTTTTGGGCTCTGTTGGCTGTGGAGCACATGAAAACTCCACAATTAAGCATGTTTAGGTGGGAGTAGTACCAGGATATGTGACATCCTCCGGAAGTATCAACCGGGGCAACCAAAAACAAATTGGATGAGCAACCAACCCATTGAGAGCAAAGCAAGCAATATTAATGGTAAGGGGACGAATGTTACACCTCATAACTAGGATTAAGGAGCATTTTGGTCCTAAAACTTAAATTTTCACCCTTTTGTTTTGTTTTGTTTTTTTTTTTTTTTTTTTTTTATCAAAATACAACACAAAAAATTCAGCACAAAAAGTTTAACATAAAAGTACAACGCAATTTGCGTATTTTTTTAGTTGTTATTTTATATATAACAATATGGTACGGAAACTAAATATAAAAAATGTTTAATTTTATGGTGATTTTTTTTGAAAAAAAATAATGTATTATAAAAAGGGGTAACTTTGTAGAAATGTAACCAAGTTTGGCATCTGTTCCAATTAAATCACTGAAATTTTTTTTGTCTCTCTAAAGTCACTAAATTTCATTTGTTGTTCTGATATTACGTAATTATCAGGTTACCAGGTTACCAACGATGATGTGTCAGGTTTGATTACTTTTTATAATTTTTTTTAATAGGATGTGGGAAATATAAATAATAACATGAAGTATTCAATAAAAAATCATATTTTTATTCTAAAAAATTTATTAAATTTATTAGGGGGTAGGACCACCTAAAAATCGTGTTTTGCCTAAGTAGTCTAATAATATTTTAGAGATGACGTTTGACACTCCTATGTAACGATACCGACATCAATACCGATACCGAGAAGATTAACATGGATCATTTTGACACTCTAGGCAAATCCCACATCAGTTGTGGACAAGAGAGATTCTTGGTTCATAAGACATTCCCCACATTTTAAATCACCAATGTGTTTTGGGCTTAGTTGGTTGTGGAGCACATGAAAACTCCACAATTAAGCATGTTTAGGTAGTACCAGGATACGTGACATCCTCCGGAAGTATCCACCGGGGCAACCAAAAACAAATTGGATGAGCAACCCATTGTGAGCTAAGCAGGCAATATTGATGGTAAGGGGTCGAATGTTACACCTCATAACTAGGATGAAGGAGCATTTTGGTCCTAAAACCTAAATTTTCACCCTTTTGTTTTTTGTTTTTTTTTTTTATCAAAATACAACACAAAAAAGTTTAACATAAAAGTACAACGCAATTTGCTTATTTTTTGAGTTGTCATTTTATATATAGCAATATGGTACGGAAACTAAATATAAAAAATGTTTAATTTTATGGTGATTTTTTTTGAAAAAAAAAATAATGTATTATAAAAAGGGGTAACTTTGTAGAAATGTAACCTAGTTTGATATCTGTTCCAATTAAATCACTGAAACTTTTTTTGTCTCTCTAAAGTCACTAAAGTTTCATTTGTTGTTCTGATATTACGTAATTATCAGGTTACCAACAATGATGTGTCAGGTTTGATTACTTTTTATAATTTTTTAATAGGGTGTGGGAAATATAAATAATAACATGAAATATTCAATAAAAAATCATATTTTTATTCTAAAAATTTATTAAATAATCAAAACATTTTGTGTATGGTTTGAATCATAAAATGGAATTCCATTCTGGTTCTAAAATGTATGATCCAGTACGTTTCAAAATGGAGCAATTGTTCCAAAAAAAATCACATTTTTTAAATTTGTAGATCACAAATAGAAGAAAATGCAGTGATTTCAATATGGTTCCAAAATGGAATTCAACCATTCAAGTGATACAACATTGATTCCAATGATATTACAATGAAAATGCTGAGAAGACTAGAACATAAACTAGAAGAAATAAAATTTAAGAAGCCACATTGATTGAATCATGCAAATCAAATCCACAAAATAAAAACATGTTCTTTCCAATTCGACCGACGATCTAAAATTGAGAGGTCCAAGGTTTGTTAGTGTTTAAAATTTATTTTAATTTTATAAAATCCTTAAATAATATCCACAAAAACATTAAAAGAAAACAAAAAATAAAATGAAAAATTAGTAACCTGATAATTACACACTATGAGAACATTAAGTTAAAATGTAGTTACTTTAAATAGACAAAAAAAAGTTTGGATGCCTTAATTAGAACACTTGCCAAACTTACTTACATTTCTATGACGTTTTCCCTTATAAAAAAGTTATGAACTTTTAAATATGTAAGAGAATTTAAAAAAAAATATGAACTTTAAAAAATGTAAGGGAATTTAAAAAAAAAAGTCAATAAAATTGACTACTGAAGGCTGAGATGATTTTTTAGCCTATTTGAAGAAAATTAACTTTTTATTTGATCCTCTCTCATAACGTAATAATTATGTAAATATATTTATATATTATATAATTATTAGACTCGTGAACCTAATCAAGATCAGGGCTCGAGCTCAATTAAATAGGGCTACGTTGGAAATTTTAGCTAGTCCATCTTAATCTTACTCCGAAAATCATGTCAGACATATGAACCAGAACACGATCCGAATATTCACGGGTTAACTCAACTTGACCCATTTAACCAAATTTTTTTCTTTTACTTTTATTTCACATCTTACTATTTTATGATAAAAAGTTTAAAACAAAAAAGAAACACAAATGAATATAAAACATTACATTTTAGTTATAAAATTTTATGTTAATATCTCTTTTAAGTGCATAAAATACCATATCAATTAAATTTATAGCATAAAATATATTTTGAAAATAAAATAAAATAAAAATGGGTTAAACGGCCAACCCGTTAACTTGCCGAGTTGATACGAAACCAACATGTTTAGTTAAACGGATTTGTGAGTTCAACCTGAAACTGACCATAACCCATTTAAACTAAATCGAAACCCGCGGATTTCAGGTTAGGTCTGTGTCTTGTTTCATGTCGTAACAAAACTTCACCCCCTATAATTCATCAACAGTTCGACCTTTTTGAACCGTAGCAGTTCGACCCTTTTAGCAAACAATTTCTAAACTGTTCGACGGGAAGTTTGTTTGTGTTCATGCTTTAATGATTAAACAAACAAGAACAAGAAATTTCATTTGTTTAGTTAAAACGAACGAACATGAATAGATGTTGTGTTCGTTCATTTTTGTTCATGAGCATTCGGTAACGTGTCCATTTATGTTCCTTTGTGTGTTCGGTACCTTAACTTAGGTTATGTCCGTTTGTTTTCTGAGACAAAATTTTATGTTAATAATGTTTGTCAAGATTATGTTAAGTACTCAAGTATGTTTCAATAATTAGATTAGTATATTTTGAGTGGATCTACTTAATGTTTGTGATGAAAGATGTCGATTTTATTTGAAATCTAATACATGTTTGTTTGTGTTCGTTTACGTTCATGAACGCTTGTTTGTGTTCGTCTGTATTCATTTATGTTCATGAACGCCTGTTTGTGTTTGTGAACGCTTGTCTACGTTCTTCTGTATTCATCCATGTTCATGAAGGTTTATTTGTATTGGATTCTATTCATGAACGTTTGCTTGTGTTCGTTTGTTTTCATTTGTGTTCATGAATGTTCGTTTGTGTTCAGTACCTAAAATTAACGAAAACAAACGAACACGAACGTGAACACGTCCATTTTCTTAATGAACGAACACGAACAAAAAATCTCGTTTGGTAAGTGCTCATTAACTATTCGAGAACACATTATTTCTTTAATAAACGAACACAAACAAGGCTTTGTTCATATTCCTTCGGTTTGTTTGCAACCTAGTCTCGAATATTGTTAAAAGAATGTGATCACAATTTAATACTTATTCATAAATTATTAATATCATTTTTAATATTGTTTTGTTTATTTTTAAATTAGTGAGAGTTGAGAGTTGTTTCTTGTATCTGTTCATTGTAATCGTTTCATGATATCTTTTAGGGTTAATAAAATTAGAGGTTTGTGTATTTTGAGTTGCATTATTGTTAGATACCATATTTTTACATGGTATCAGAGCTCTTAAAGCAATTGGGGTTGAAATCTGAGGGTTAGGGTTTCATTCGTTATTCTGTTGTGCTTTCTTGGTCAGATCTAAACTAGATCTGGTGATTCTTAGTCTGTTCTGAGATGTTTCAGTAGATTATGTTGCTACCAACTTCAGATCTAGAAATATCAGTGACATCGATGTACTTTGGAGTCCGTGCTGATCATTGGAGAAGAATCCTTTCATGGGTTTGTGTCGTTGAAGGTTGAAGTAGATATCATTTGGTCCTTGTAACCTTAAGTGAAGGTTACAAGGCAAACCGACTTGATTTAAAGTTGTTCTTCTGGTCTGTTCTTGTAGCCTGATATGAAGGCTGCAAGTCGAATCTGCTTGGAGTTATACGCACCCCTGGAGAGATTATTCCTTTCCTGATCTTTATTTTTTTTCCACAATTGCATTGTTGAGTCTAGGCACGCCTGTTGCCGGGTTGGTCAGACTGGTTGTTGATCGAGTCATAAAGTGTGTTCTCTTTGTGCAACATGTTTATTCTTATTTGCGCATCTTGACTGAGTTTTTGTTTGATTTTTAGTTTTTTTATTTGTTTGTCTACCTTGTTGTCTGTTATTGCTATTGTTATCATTATTGCATTTTGTGTGGTATTGTCTAGGTCTAGGTGGGTCCCTTGATAAGGTCTGAAGTGGAACCTTTTGAGTGATGAACCAATGATCTGGCCTCTGTCCTGGTTTCACCATTGTGTGTTTGGTGCTTAGTTTCCTGTACTGTGTTTAATTGCCTTTCTTGTTTAGTTTTGTGATAGAATCATGGTAGATGGTCCTATTGTTACACCTAGTAGTTACAATCCACCACCTGAGACTCTTGTCAATAAGTTGGATGCAAGTGATCCTTTATACTTGCATCCATCAGACTCTAGTAATCTTACCATTGTCTCTGTTAAACTAAAAGGGGCTTAGAATTATACAGTTTGGTCAAATGCAATACAATTAGCTCTACAGGTTAAGAATAAATGTGGATTTATTGACAAAACTTGTGTAAAATCAAATGATATGTTAGCGAAATAGTGGGATAGATGCAACTCTATTGTTCTTACTTGGATATTAAACCCTATTAGTGAGAAGTTGTATATGGGTCAGGTGTTTCCTAAACTTGCTAGTGATGTTTTGTCTGATTTGAAAAAAACCTATAACAAGATAGATGGTTTTGTTGTTTTTTTACTTATATCAGAAAATAAATAGTTACTGTCAGAATGGTTTAACTGTCTCAGAGTATTATCATAAACTTAATGTAATGTGGAGAAAATTAGACCAAATCTTCCAACTGCCTTCTTGTACTTGTGAGGCTGTAAATGATTTCAATAATTTCAATCACATGATAAAACTTATGCAGTTTTTAATGGGTCTTGATGGTGTCTATCAGGGTGTTAGAACTAAATTGTTTATGAAAGAAACTTTACCAACAGTCAAAGAAGCCTTTGCTATAGTTTCAAGGGAAGAATGCCACAGAAACTCTAGTAGTGGTTCTGAAAATGGACAAACTATGGCTTTTGTGTCAAAAGTTAATCAACCTGTTGCATTTAAGAAAACTAATAAAGTTTCAAATCAAAACTTGAAGTGTTCTCATTGTAATAAGATAGGGCATTCTATAGATAAGTGTTTTGAAATTGGGTACCCTTCTTGGATGAAGCCAAGAGGTAACCAAGGAAGGTAAGCAGTTGCAAGCAATAACAGTTCTTTAGAACCTTCTAATGTGTCTGTTAATTCTTTGACTAGTGAAAAAAATAACAAGGCTATTAAGTTTGTTAGGGGAAAAACCTAATGATGTTCCACAAAGCTGTAATCTTTCAGGAAGTGGTTTATTTTGTTCAAATCTGTTTTGTAAACTTGTGTTTTGTTTTAATAGTAAGGGGCTGTTTGTTTGTCACTGAATGGTTTCATTCAGAGGAAACATCTGAACCGGTCAGAGGCATAAGTGTTTGGTTCGGTAATAAGCCCACCTCTGAATGATTCAGTTCAGATCTGATTCATTCAGACATTATTAGTCGCTGAATGAAATTTCTCTCAAAAATACCCATGGCCCTAAAAAAAGAAACCTGTTCGACTCCTCCATCACGCCTCCATCTCCACCTCCTTCCTCCACCGGCCTCCTCCACCCCGTCACACCTGCTCTACCTCGCCGGCCTTCTCCACCACGTCGCACCTCTCCTCTACCGCTGTTGTCTACCAGGTATGTTCCGATACGATCTTGATTGTTCCGATCTTCAGCCAATGTTCCGATCTTGATTGTTTTTGTTTCATAAATATGGGTTCTTTATTTGTGGGTGGTGACGGTGGAGTTGTGGTGGTGATCTCTCTCTTCTCTTCTTCCTGCTTCGAACAAGCTCACTGATCTCTCTCTCTCTTCTTCCTGCTTCGAACCCGCTGGCCGATGTAGTGGTGGTGGTGACGGTGGAGTTGCAGTGGCGACGGTGGTCAACCTTCCAGCCAAAGGGTAGAAGTGAGCCAAGGTTTTGGTGAGTGAGGTTTTGAGTTTGATGGTTATTTGAAATTGTGTTGTGGTGGTTGATTGATCATCATATGAGTAGTAAAGAATGAGTTGGATGTAATAAGGAGGAATTTGTTGATCTGTGAAGTAGCAAAGTCTTGTTGCTATCATGTGCCAGGGAACATAGAAAAGATAAAAGTCAACATGGAAATGTGTAAGAATCACGTGAACAAAGCTGTCCAAAAATTTTTTTTGTTTGGTTATATTGGTATATGATTTTATTGCAATTGTTTATTATTTATGATGTTGTGAAACTTCATGTTTGGATTTTTATATATACGTATGATTAGATATATAAATAGTTTAGAGGGGTAAAAATGTCATTTTACATGGTCATTCAGAGGTGCAACCAAACAGCACTTTACTGGTTCAGCACTTAATGATTCAGACCCTCTTAGCCATTCAGACCTCTTATTCATTCAGCACTTATTGGTTCAGATGTTGCCAAACAGCCCCTAAGTCTAACAGTGAACAAAATATTTGGTGGTTGTTGATTCAGGAGCAAATCAACATATGATTAAGGATGAAAGATGTTGACTAATTTTATAGATGTTTCTGAATTCAAAATTAAAGTTAAACATCCTAACAGTACACATGCTTTAGTAACCAAAATTGGAAGTGTGAAATTAGTTAATAATGTTATTCTTAAAGATATTTTGTGGTTCCTGAATACAACATAAATCTTATTTCTATTCATAAGTTAGCTAAGGATAACAAATTGTATGTTGGTTTTGATGAAAACAACTATTACATTCAAGACTTGTTATCTAAGAAAGTCTTGGTGACCGGTAGTCAAGTTGATGAGTTACATGTCTGTGGCGGTTCTTATGTGCCTGATAAGGTGTGTTTTAATGCTAGTAGTGTTGACAACTTATGGCATGCTAGATTAGGTCACCCATCTAACAAGCTATTAAAGTTTTCAAAAATAAATTAAATTTAAAGTTTCCTGATGTTAATAACCCTTGTAAAGTATGTCACAGGGCTAAACAACATAGGGAACCATTTCCCTTAAGTGATCATAAAACTACTACTTTAGGGGAACTCATACACTTAGATATTTGGGGTCCTTATAGAGTACAATGTAGAGAATGTCATAAGTTCTTTTTAACTATAGTGGATTATTACTCAAGTGTTGTGTGGGTGTGCTTAATGAGAACCAAACAGAAAGTTTCTAAAAATATAGATGAGTTTGTAATGTAGTTAAAACTCTATTTAAAAAAGAAATATAGTACTTTAGAAGTGATAATAGGTCAGAATTTGTAAATCATCAAATGGCATTGTTTTGCAAAGATAAAGGAATTCTTCATCAAACTTCTTACACATACACACCTCAGCAAAATGACATAATTGAAAGAAAGCATAAACACTTATTAAATGTTGCTAGGGCTTTGTTATTTCAAAGTTGTTTGCCTATTAAGTTTTGGACTGAAGTGTATTAACTATTGCTTATCTGATTAATAGGACTCTTTCCTCGATGCTAGGTGGTAGGACTCCGTATGAGTTGGTATCTGGTTTTGAGCCTTTCCTTAATCACTTAAAATTGTTTGGATGTTTGTGTTTTTGTACCATATTAAATGAAACTGGTAAACTCGGCAGTAGAGCTAAGAAATGTGTTTTTACTGGTTACAAATGAAAAGAAAGGTTACAAAATGTACAATTTAGATACTAAAATTGTATTCTTTTCTAGATTTGTAAAGTTTTTTGAAACTGTGTTTCCATTTAAGGATAAAAATATTTTAGAAAATTTGATGAAAACAAGTTTAAAGAAATAACTACTATTAGGATCTGAGTTTCTTAGATTGTATTGTTTAACAAATATGGAAGATGAAAGCAAAGATGAATGTGCAGCGGAAATGGAAATAAACTTTAACACACAATCAAAGAAGAATAGTTTTCTGCAAACATGATTTCATTTAGTCGAAAGATTACAAAGTTCAACTATGCATGCATGCAACTAGACTCCCCCTCAGCCTGAGCTCACTAATTTGTTCGTACAAAATGACTTGGTGCAAAAGAGCTAATAGAACAGTGCAGGTACTGTTCTATTTATAGCACAGACCAAACCACTGAGCATCTTTGCTGACGTCACATTGAAAGTGACATCTAACAACCTAACAATCTCTAAACACTGATAATACAAAACACTAATTACATAAAACACTGACTATACAAAACACTGATGCAGCTTCCCACTGTTGTAGCCTAAGCATTGATGTTGAGGATCAATGCTTTCTTCAAAGGGTGATCAGTTCTTGAATGAGCAGTGCTTTGGTTTTCATCAGTACTTAAGAGACATCAGTAGTTAGGGCTTCAATCTTTATACTTCACCGGGTCTTTGGCTATCAGTTGTTGAGAAGATCAGTACTTAGAGTTTATCAACTGATAGATAACCACTGTCATGGGGAGAATCTAGAAGAAGCACTTCTTATGATGATCAACTGTTGGGAACCAGTTTTGGCTTTCCTTATCATCTGTTCTTCTTGACTTGAATGCATGGGCTAACAACTACTTTAATTTTTTTGATATGTTTGAAAACAAAGAAACAAAACAGTATCAAATTCCAATGATGAAGGAACGGATCTTAGAGAATCATAGACACTTGGGTCTCAGGAATCTGAGTCAAGTTGTACTGAAACTGTGGGCTTGGCTGTAGATAAGCAGCCTAGTAAGAGTAAATTTAACACTGATAAGGCTGAGCATGTGACATCTATTACTGAAGAACAATCCAGTTCTGAGGGAACAATAAGTGAGGAAATAGGAAACCAAAGCCAACTCAGAAGGTCAGTGATGCGTGTGTGGTGGTTATATATTTTATGTATATTTTTAGCCCTTTTTACACTTTAGTCAAGTTTTAAATTTATAAAACACGATATTTTACTAACACCAAACACACATATGAGCAAGTGCACCCATCGTGAGCGTAGTATAATGTTGGTAAGATACCGAGGTCATCCAAGGACACAAGAGCTTTTAATACCGGTTTATCCTCAACGTCTAATCAAATAAAAAATTTAGAAAAAAGGTTTTAAACTATAAAATAAAAACTAAAAATGCTGAAAAATAAAAATAAAAATAAGAACAGATAGACAAGATGAATCACTTGGATCCGACTTGCCTTTAGTGTAACCTTTCATTATTTTCGCACTTTTGCACTTTTTAAGAGATTATCTTAGTTATGGTAGTAGGCCCCTCTTTTGAAGGTGACGTTACCCTCAACCCAGTAGTTTGAGTCAGCAAGGATACAATCCTAAAGGGTTGGATTATTTAAAGATAATTAATTAAGTTATTAATGCATAATGTGGTAGGCCCCTCTTTTGAAGGTGACGTAACCCTCGGCTAAGTAGTTTGAGTCAGCAGGGATACAATCCTAAATAGCCAGGTTAAAGTTTTAATAGTAGTTTGCATATGAGGGGGTCAAGGAGTTCGGACCCCCACCATCCAATACAAGTGGGTATTGAAGGAGGTCCTACTAAAATTGACCCAGGTCCTTGCCGGATCTATACACTGAACAAGGCAAGACTCTTACCAAACCATTCCCTTAACCCCCGACCAGGTAGCCAACATATCTCCATATAGACCGTAGAGATATGAATGGTGAAAATCTTTTATTTTATATAGACAGTAAAATAATGCCAAGACACCACGGACAAATGATAAGGAAGATTCACCTTCAACATAAGAAACTAGTTATTAAAGTCATTACTACATAACCAAATAAAAAGTGCGAAAAGATTAAAAATAAAAAGTATTACACTAAACACCTGTCTTCACCAAGTGATGTAAGAGACTTAGGCAAACATGGCCTTTGATTATCAAGAACTCTTACGATCAATCTTGGATCCCGAGACTACTCACACATTCTATGATGGATAATGGTGGTGGATGTGGGTTGTGATGGTGGTGGTGGGTGGGTGAAGTGTGAGAGAGGTGGTTTGTCAAGGGATGGTTTGCAAGTGAGCTAAGCACCCCTATTTATAGCCTGCACAGAAGCCCGGACACGGCCCCGTGTCCACCCATCTTCTCTTTCTTCATTAAATGCAGTTTGTCTGCATTAGTTGACCACGCCCCCATGTCCGCTGGGCACGACCCCGTGTGCTGAAGCGTATCTGTACTATCAAGATTTGCCTAGATTCTGCGAATCTTTGTGTTGACCATGGCCCCGTGTCCGCTGGGCACGCCCCTGTGGTGGGTGATAGAAGCTTCTACAACTTTGTCTTTTCTACAGACACTTGGGCACGCCCCCGTGCTCATTGAGCACGGGGCGTGTTCAGCCTTCTGTTCTCTTGTTTTTGTTTAGGAAGATGCTGTTGGGGGTCGGGCATGCCACGTTTATTCCTTTTCTTGTATTATTGTTAGATTTGGTTGCATTTTTGCTTCTTTTGTTCATTTGAGCTCATTTAATCTGGAAAATACAAAAGGAAGAAAAAAACACACTTTTTCCAACATTGGTACTAAAAAAGGGTTAGTTTTATGCCATATTTGATGTAATTTATATGTTGCATTTTGCACACATCAAATACCCCCACACTTGAATTTTTGCTTGTACTCAAGCAAAACTCTTTACAATGTTGCTTACACTCCCAAATGGAATGGGTAGAAGAGAAAGTTTTTGGGCTTGTCATAGAGTGTCGGGATTCCAAGATTCTTTATTAGGTTTTATTTTTATTTTATTTACAATCCTATTCGTCGTGATTTATTTAGAACATTACATAAGATAAATTACTTATTAGGGCATAACATGCCTCTTTAAAATTCCATTTATATACAAGTTCACATACCTCACGGGGGATCACTCAACAGTCGGCCGAAGGTGTATTTTTGTGAAGCACTCGAGAGCGGCATGGAACTTACTCCTACCATAAGCTTGCCAAGCAATAAATCCTCCTCCTTTTTAACTATAAACCTTTGTAAATATCAAGAGGACTTTTGGGGGAAGGGTTAGGCTTGGGTTAAAGGTATGTGGTTGGGTTCGTGGTTAGTAGAAAAGGGCGAAAGGCGTAAAAAGCGTCGGTTTTCGTAAAATATTTTGTTTTTGTGACTTTTTATTCCAATGAAGTACTATTCAAACAAGCCTTCTTTTGATGAGCTTTGTTTGTTTATTGCTAACTTCATTTTTCTCTTCTTCTCTATGATTTTTTTTTTTGATAAGGAAGTCACAAGAAAACCGAGCTTTGTTACTAAAATAAAGGGTTCAAAAAAATAAAAAAAAGGGTATTGGTGGGTAAAAAGGGTGTTTGATTTGGGTTAAGAAATGAAAAGGTTTAGGCTCAAAGGGGTTAACTAGGGGGATTTTGGGTAGGTGGTAAAAAAAAAGGAAAAAAATGGTGTTGAAATAAAAAAGGGTAGTCCTAATGCCTCCATCATTTACTTACTTGGGTTTAAGTTGGCAAGGACCGGGAATGTATCGTTGTGGCAAGTTCTAGAGTAGTAAGAACCAAGCGGCTATTCACACAAGAAACGAAAAATGAGCATTTAATTTAAAGATGTGTATTTTTATGCTCAATAAAGGCTCAAAACTCACTTTTTGTGGGAATGAGTTTTTATGTGATCAAGTATATATAATCAAATTTTAACTAGATTTATCATGCCGTTTCATAATTTTCTTATGTTGGTTCTTTTTATCATAACGCTATCGGTTGTAAATTTGTAAAAATATAACATTTTTAGAACTTGTAATTCCCAAATTAAACCAAGACAAGTAAAAAAAATGAAAAGATTTTTGAAAAAAAAATTTGGGGTGTTTAGCGGTTCCAATAGAGTTTTGTGTAAGGCTTGTAATTAGGACTTGCAAAATTCAAGGTTTTAGCATCCCCCACACTTAAATTACACATTGTCCTCAATGTGTCCCAAAAATAAGTTTTTAAGTTGATTGAATGTGTAAAAGTGTGTTTAAAAACAAATTTTTATGTTACTAGGCATCTGGACACGGGCCCGTGGTGTCCGGGCACGGGCCCGTGTTCAGGTTGCCAGTAACAAAAATTAGTAAAAAGAAACAGAAGCCTGGGCACGGGGGCGTGTTCAGCGAACACGCCCCGTGTCCAGTTACCTGAACTGGGCGATCCTCTGCAGATGGTTCAACACGGGGCCGTGTTAGCTGGACACGGCCCGTGCCGAACTTGCTGTAATGAAGAAAAAAATTTGTGGGAGGCTCTGTTTTAGTGCATGGGGCGTTGGTTCAAGTTTCCCTTGGTATCCTTCACCATCCCGAGTGTGTTTTACTCATTACAACATCATCCAAACACCAAATAATTTATAAAACCATCATTCATTCGATAGAGAAAGTTACATAATATTCCTAATAAATTAAAATTCTAGATAAATAGGTCAGAAAACACAAGAAGTCTAAACCAAGAAGTTCTAGCCTAAAGTCTATCCTATTAGCAAAATTTCCGAAAAGATAATTCTCTCGGTTGGATGCGGCGCGAAGAACTTCTTCCTCCGGATATGGGTCCCTCACACGTCGGCGAGCCATTCTTCTATCTCCCTAGGGAGAAGGAAGGCGGGCTCATTGGCATCATTTTGAGGGGGTGTAACCTCCACAGGGACTTCTTACAAACTGTCAAGAGGAGGTTCCGCGAGGATGTCATCCCATCCGGTGGGATTATTGACTCCAAGTGCTAGGTTCCAATCCTCTTGAGGGAGGATTGGTTCCATGGGAGGTGTCACAAGAATGTTCAACCTCTGGTGCAAGAGGTTGATTTCTTGAAAACTTTTTTCCAACCCCACCGTAAGATAATTTATACGGTCTATTAGGACCTCCTCTACCGATGTCATCTCATCAAGAGCTTCACGTAATGCCATCATGTAGCGTACGAGAGTTGCTTCGATTGAGGGCCTCCGTTCTCTTCGACTGTTTCTGGAATGTGCTGACGAAGTTCCACTATTTTGGCTCGACATTCTACGAAAATAAACAGAAAAGAGTTCATTTTAATGAAAGAGTAACCTCGGACACGGCCCCGTGCTCAATGAGCACGGCCCTGTGTTCACCTGTCTGCAGATTTTCGAAACAAGGAATCTTGGAGTTTTAAATTATTTTTCCGTTTGTTAAAGCATTTTTAAGCAGAAATAACTTAAAACAATGTTGTAGAACTTATTTTTAGCAAGATTCCTTGAATAAAAACCTAACAAACATCACAATAAAGCTTGGAACCATGTTGATTTCAAGCTTTAATTGAGGTGCTTTGAGGTGAAAATGAAGAAGAAGGAATTAGACAAAAGTAGAAAAGACAAGATGGTGGTTGGGAACCTTCTTTAGAATATACCTTGGATGGTATGTGTGAAGATCCACAAAATCTATGTCTTTTGGAGTGGTCCAAATGTGCAGGAATCTTGGCTGCATTTATAGAAAACGACAGCATGCTGCACACGTCCCCGTGTCGGCTGGACACGACCCCGTGTGCAGGCAAGATCCTGACACATTTTGTCCGTATTCTGACAAAAAGTCAGACGGGAATATTTTGGTGGACACGGGGGCGTGCTGACCTGGACACGGCCCCATGTCTAGAGGCTATTTATGAAGTTTCGTCTATTTCTAAGGAATTTATTCGGATCAGGTGGTTCCTTACTGGACGGAACAACCCCGAAGTGCTTGAGATACCTTAATTGCTCTAGATTTAGACGAGAACGTAAGAGGTTGTCGGTGAGGGTGATTCCTATGCTAAATGTAGGTGGACAAGTCCAACCCTTTCTTGGGCTCTCGTTAAAGAAGGTGAATGCCGATCGCTCAGGTCTATGTATGCATCGAATGAAGTCGATGGGGAGTCCTTCACGGCACAATCGGCACAGGGACGACTATTTCTCAAGTCTTTGCCAGAGCTAGAGGTGATATCGGGAGCGACGAAGTTGTTTTTATTTGAATGCGTTCTCAACAATTCTTCTTGGGTATCGTCTTGAGATGAATTAATGATATCCATCTCAAGTTCTTTTACCCAACTAAGAATTAGATCTTCCATTTGAAATAATTCATCAAGAAGCATTTCTCCTAGAAGAGTCGATTGAGAGCATTCGAGGGAGAGATAAGGATTATTTTTACTTTCGCCCCTCTTAAGGCTACAGGAAAACAATGGGTCTATATAATGGGGCTTATAATTTAGAAAATAACATTCTAAATCTTTATTATTGCCACCACATATTTGACACCACGTACCATAAGAGGGCCGATAGTAAAAAAAATCAGTATCACTCATGTTTGTGTCAGAAATTACCAACCGTCGGGATCTTACGGTTCTGTTTTCAGTAACTGAAACTTGGGCACGGGGCGTGTTGAGTGGGCACGTCCCCGTGTTCAACTACTGTCTGACTTAAAACAGGATTGCCAGTACCAAAGATTGGGCACGGGGCGTGTTCAGCGGGCACGGCCCGTGCTGAGTTCTACAGAAGCTGAAAATCTAAGAAAAATCCTATAAAACAGAAAAATAAGAAAAAAACGAGTAGGCCGTTGATTCCTAACTTTCTTAAAATCCTTGTGTCCCCGGAAACGGCGCCAAAAACTTGATGCATGTATGGTGATTATATATTTTATGTATATATATTTAGCCCTTTTTACACTTTAGTCAAGTTTTAAATTTATAAAACACGATATTTTACTAACACCAAAGACACATATGGGCAAGTGCACCCATCGTGAGCGTAGTATCGTGTTGGTAAGATACCGAGGTCGTCCAAGGACATAAGGGCTTTTAGTACCGGTTTATCCTCAACGTCTAATCAAATCAAAAATTTAGAAAAAAGGTTTTAAACTAGAAAATAAAAACTAAAAATGCTGAAAAATAAGAATAAAAATAGATAGACAAGATGAATCACTTGGATCCGACTTGCCTTTAGTGTAACCATTGATTATTTTCGTACTTTTGCACTTTTTAAGAGATTATCTTAATTATAGTAGTAGGCCCCTCTTTTGAAGGTGACGTTACCCTCAACCTAGTAGTTTGAGTCAGCAATGATACAATCCTAAAGGGTTGGATTATTGAAAGATAATTAATTAAGTTATTAATGCATAATGTGGTAGTTCCCGCTTTTGAAGGTGACGTTACCCTCGGCTAAGTAGATTGAGTCAGCAGGGATACAATCCTAAATAGCCGGGTTAAAGTTTTAATAGTAGTTTGCATATGAGGGGGTCAAGGAGTTCGGACCCCCGCCATCCAATACCAGTGGGTATTGAAGGAGTTCCTACTAAAATTGACTCAGGTCCTTGTAGGATCTATACACTTAACAAGGCAAGACTCTTACCAAACCATTCGCTTAACCCCCGACCAGGTAGCCAACATATCTCCATATAGACCGTGGAGATATGAATGGTGAAAATCTTTTATTTTATATAGACAGTAAAATAATGCCAAGACACCACAGACAAATGATAAGGAAGATTCACCTTCAACATAAGAAACAAGTTATTAAAGTCATTAATACATAACCAAATAAAAAGTGCGAAAAGATTAAAAATAAAAAGTATTACACTAAACACTTGTCTTCACCAAGTGATGTAAGAGACTTAGGCAAACATGGCCTTTGATTGTCAAGAACTCTTACGATCAATCTTGGATCCTGAGACTACTCACACACTCTATGATGGATAATGGATGATGGTGGTAGATGTAGGTTGTGATGGTGGTGGTGGGTGGGTGAAGTGTGAGAGAGGTGGTTTGCCAAGGGATGGTTTGCAAGTGAGCCAAGCACCCCTATTTATAGCCTGCACAGAAGCCCGGACACGGCCCCGTGTCCATTGGGCACGGCCCCGTGTCCACCCATCTTTTATTTCTTCATTAAATGCAGTTTGTCTGCATTAGTTGACCACGCCCCCGTGTCCGCTGGGCACGACCCCGTGTGCAGAAGCGTATCTGTACTATCAAGATTTGCCTAGATTCTGCGAATTTTTGCGTTGACCACGGACCCTTGGCCGCTGTGCACGCCCCCGTGGTGGATGATAGAAGCTTCTACAACTTTGTCTTTTCTGCAGACACTTGGACACGCCCCCGTGCTCATTGAGCACGGGGCGTGTTCATTGAGCACGGGGCGTGTTCAGCCTTCTGTTCTCTTGTTTTTGTTTGGGAAGATGCTGTCGGGGGGTCGGGCATGCCGCGTTTATTCCTTTTCTTGTATTATTGTTAGAATTGGCTGCATTTTTGCTTCTTTTGTTCATTTGAGCTCATTTAATCCTAAAAATACAAAAGAAAGACAAAAACACACTTTTTCCAACATTAGTACTAAAAAAGGGTTAGTTTTATGCCACATTTGATGTAATTTATATGTTGCATTTTGCACACATCAGTCAGCTAGGAGTTCTTCTCTTCCCATAAGTCTTAGTGATTTTATAGTAGAAAGTAAGGTTAAATATGGGCTAGAAAGAGTAGTTAATTACTCTAATTCATCTCTAGAACATAAGGGTTTTACTTTTGTCCCAGTAAGATTTGTGAGCCTAAGGATTTTGGTGAGGCTGTTAAAGATCCAAATTGGATATCCGCCATGAATGAAGAATTTGAGGCTCTTCATAGAAAAGATACATGGAAGTTGGTTGATTTGCCTCCTGGTAGGAGTGTAGTTGGGTGTAAGTGGATTTATAAGATAAAATATAAATCCACTAGTGAGGTAGAAAGGTTTAAAGCCAGACTTGTTGCAAAATGCTATATTCGAAAATGAGGTTTTGACTTTGATGAAACCTTTTCTCATGTTGTTAAACTTGTAACTGTTATATGTATTATATCTATAGTAGTTAAAAATGACTAGAAATTGTTTCAGTAAGATGTTAATAATGCTTTTTTGTATGGCAACGTAAATGAAGATGTTTATATGAGTCTTCCTGATGGATACTCTTCTACGGAAGAGAACAAAGTATGCAAGATAAAAAAGTTGTTATGTGGGCTAAAGCAAGCTCCTAGCATGTGGAATGAAAAGTTGGTCAATGTGTTGCTTGAGTTAGGATTTATTCAAAGTAGATGTGATTATTCTTTGTTCTACAAAATGACAAAAAAATGTAACTGTATATTTGTTGGTATATGTTGATGATATAGTTGTTACAGGTAATTGTTTACATGAAATAGAAAAAAAATAAGAATAGTCTTAAGATTTGGGAGAATTAAAGTATTTTCTTGGTATAGAAGTTATTAAAGTAAATGATGATATTTTTTTATCATAACGTAAATACTGCTTAGTGCACGCAAACCAGTAAGTACTCCAATTGAGTATAATCATTTAATAACAGCTATGTGTAAATAAAATTAAGATATACTTAATAAAAAAATATCAGATATCAATGACTAGTAGGCAAGCAGATCTATCTTGCACATACTAGAACTGATATATCATACATTGTTCATGTTTTCAGTCAATATATGCATTATCCTACAAGTGGTCATTTAAAAGTTGAATTTGGGTTGCTTAGATATCTAAAGCAATCTCGAGACAAGGGTAACTTGTTTAGTAAAGGGTCTCATTTTAATCTAGTTGCTTATGTGGACTCAGATTAGGCTAAGGTCCTTGAGTCTAGAAAGTCAATATCTGGATTTTGTGTTTTCTTGGGAAATTCTATGATTTCCCGGAAGAGTAAAAAACAAGCAACCATGTCTAGATCTTCAACTGAAGATGAATTTAAATCAATGTGTTCAATTGCTTGTGAAGTTATGTGGCTTAAGAATATATTGTCCGAATTGGGTATTTCTGTTAACCTGCCAATGTCTCTATTTTGTGATAATATTGCTGCATTATCAATAGGAACTAATCATGTTTTTCATGACATAACTAAACATTTTGTAATAGATTTGTTCTTCTTAAGAGATTTAATCTCTAAAGGAATTATAAAGATAGTTGGTGTTGGTCTAAACAATAATTGGAAGATTTAATGACAAAATGATTACTTATCAATCAACATGATGAATTATGTAGAAGTATAAATATGCATAATCCATTTGGGTACTAAATTCAGGGCAGGGGTGTTAAAAGAATTTGATCACAGTTTAATACTTCTTCACAATTTATTAATATCATTTTTAATGTTATTTCGTTTATTTTAAACATGTGATTTGGATAAAATAAAACTGGTTGGATTTAAAGAGTTGTTGGGCTTGTTTAGAGATGTTTGTGGGCCAGAGTTAAAGATGGCCTTGTTGTAGAAGATTTTATAGCTGTTATAAGATAATCCAAGACCCTGGGTCAAGTTCGGGTTATGCGCTTGATGTGGAGCTGTGATGTGGATCTTCTATAAAGGAGAGAACTCGGACCACAATTTCATTAGTTCAGATACTTTTTTTTTTGTAATTGTCTTCTCGTTTCCCTTAAATACAATTTAGAGTTTTCATATGTGTAACTTTGATTCACCTTGAATCAAAGTTTAGTTTGTGAGGATCTTGTGTATTTCATTTTTTTTTTTTGGTTTTTTTATTTCTAAGAATTATGCATAATAATTAAGACATATTTTAAACTAAATAGAACTATATTAAATTAGAAAAAGACATTACATTAATTTAAAACTAGGAACATAAAAACATAAATCATAAATAAAAAATAGAAATTACATGGCCAATTATATTTTTTCGCGATCTCGTGTTTTCGGGCTAGAGTAAATGAAAATATCTCTGGTGAAACATTGTCGTGTGCCTGAGTATACGTCTCCATATCCCGATCATAGATAAGCTGTCTCACCGCCTCGCATTGTTCCCAACTAACACTATAGTGTCTTCCTCTCGTTTCTTTCTTATCTCCACCAACTCCGACGCTTTTGCTTCTTTTGACTCTTTCATAATTTAAATGTGTACTATTCGAACTTCTCGCCCAACCCAGTTGAGCTTTCAGATGTTTTGGCGACTCTCTAATCTTTCCTTTATGGTCTTCTTGGTGAGGGGTCTTTGTTTTTGTCGGGTATAGAACTAGTAAATTCAATTCCAGGTGTACTCGTGTGGTAGTTACCCAAATTCGATGACTTTCTTTTTTTTACTCGAGCTACCACTTTCTTCACCCAACAATGGTACTGGGGCCTATTTGACTAGTTTTCTAATCACCTCCCATGCCTTAACATGTTGAAAACCACTCAAATATTTTGATTGGAAATTACTCAAGGCCGTTTTCAAGATGTCAAGATCGTTACACCCGCTACTACGTAAACAATCATATATATTATAACAATTGTTAACTTAAAGATATAAACAAAAATCAAGTTATAAAGAATATATGAATAAATATATAAACAAATATATAAACAAATATAAAGTTATAAAAAATATAAAGTTAAAGATATAAACAAATATATAGAGTTAAAAAAAATATTTATATCGCTTGCTGCCAAAGGCCGTTGAAGTAGTTCAATTTAGTCATCATATGTTGCCATTTTGAACGTACTTGATGAACCGTTCGGGTGCTTCTGCCAATTTTCTCGTTGTAATGCTCTAGAATTTGTTTCCAAAAACCATCGCGTGGTTATTGATTGCCTTGCTCTTAATTTAACGAACAATGAACCCATGTGTGACACCTGGGTCACTGCGACCATCAAACAAATACCAAACCAATGAAATATTGTGTTTCATACTTGGGATTTGTACAAATATGTGTATCATTTGCACATATCAATTCTTGTTCGATTTCGGGCTCTAAATCGCTTTCTGGAAGGTTATACGCGCACTGATGCGTAAATATAACCAGTTTAATGCAACGAACACTCCGGAATAGTGAAATAGGCTTAACATACCTTAAATAACCTTTACATAACTTAGAAATAAGTTTTGAAGGCTTTGGTATGTCAAAAATAAACTTTTGGCTCATTCAGGGACTAAAAGTGTCAAAAAGTGCATAAGTTTGCACTTTCGCGCATAACTTACGTTCTGAATACAACCGGACATCCAAAAATTTATGTAAGCACTAAAATATTTTATTTTAGTGTTTGGCATGAGAAAAATCCATTCGTCACGCAATTTGGATCGTTTTTCGCGCTTATGCGCATTCCGTCGTAATTAACCGAACATTGTGATCGTACGGCCAAACGAACCAACATCCGGCATATTTTTGAGCATGTTTCATGTCCACAATGTTTAGGCATCCTTTTGGAGCCTTGAAAATGATTTAACGAGCCTTAAACATGTCGGAAATGGCCTTAATACACAACGGGGACTGAAATGGGAACATTGGAAACTGGTTGCTGATCAGAAGGACCTAGGCGTGACACTTAGCCCCCTAGGCGTCACGCGAGGCCCTTTCAGATCAACAAAAGTTGTTTAATCAATTGCAAACAGCTTCTAAACACCCCAAAGGCCAATGCCACATGTTAATCCGTGATGTTGGGGGGCCATTTTGAGTTACCACAAGTTTGCAACAAGTGTAGGGACAAGATCAAAGCACGGTATTCGAGGAACGATCCTAACGGTTCCAAGAATCCTTTAAATACCCCTTGATTCACAACTCAAAACCCACTTGAAATCTGAGTTTTTCTCTAAGTGGTTGTGTTCATACACTTCCTACCTGAGATTACTTGGAGATCAAAGCTTTCGGGGACCCTTGGTAAGTGTTCTTTCGTTCTTTTCATTCGTTTTAGCGTTAAAGTCAAACTTTGTTTGACTTTCTGCATTGACCAGTTTATGGTCAATGCGAAGTTCATTTGAACTTCATAACGTGAGCGTGATCACGATGGTTATAGTCCCTAGTGACTATACCTACTGATTACCACGTTATCTAGGCTCAGTGACGAGTCTAGTTTCGGCCAAAATGCGCATTCTTGCGTATTTCGTAACCAAACTACTCATAGGTATCAAAACCGTTTGTTTTGATACCAAACCTGTTTTCTAAACTTAGTTAAGCATGTTTTAACATGCTTAGCTCGTCACTTTTAGTTTAGTGCTTATATAGGGTCGTAAGGTAAGCGATCTAAACAATCGCTTATACTTTCGAACCCGACCCGTTTGGTCGATCATTAGGATCCGACCAAACACATTAGGTGACCATAGTATATAGGGAATAAACTTCCGAGGTTATACCTTATGGTCACATCGTTTGGGTAGTTGTATGATAGGTAGTATATATGCCTTAGGTAAATTACCAAAATGCCCTTTTAACGCCAAAATTCATTTTAAGCATATGTAACATAACTTTTGGTATCTAAACTGATTTGGTAACAATATTAGACATGTTAAGGCATATTTTACTTATCATAGGACTAGTTAGGCGTTCCGAACGCGTTTTACGCGAACGACGCGTTAAAGTAGCATAAGCTACCTAAACGGGTCGTAATGGGTCGTAAGCACTTAGGTTAGGTTTCACTTTAGTATGTAGGCTTTGTTAAACCATATTACATGAGTCCCCATACTCGTTTGGTTTACGAACCCTCATTCTATCCAATCCTCCGATTTAGGTCCGGTATATTAACATAGTTACCTATATTAGGTGCCGTTGGATATCCGTGATCTCTAGCATTGTTTGGTTGTTACTCAAGGACTACTAAGCAATCTCAAGTGAGTACATAGAACCCCCTCTTTTAAATGTTTTCAAGGTGTTTATGTGAGTATATAGACCCCTCTTTTACTGTTTTCCAAACATTTTGGGGTGAAACACATGTGCCTACTTGTTACTTTCGTGCTTTTGTGCTTTCCTGTTTTCACATCGTATACTTGCTATGTTCATTAGTACACTATTAGTACATCGTTTTACATTATATTTTATGCTATGTATGCCCATTGTGTGCATACTTAGTACATCATTTTACATTACATTTTATGCTATGTATGCCCATTGTGTGCATACTTAGTACATCATTTTACATTACATTTTATGCTATGTATGCCCATTGTGTGCATACTTAGTACATCATTTTACATTACATTTTATGCTATGTATGCCCATTGTGTGCGTACTTAGTACATTGTTTTACATTACATTATATGCTATGTATGCCCATTGTGTGCGTACTTAGTACATTGTTTTACATTACATTTTATGCTATGTATGCCCATTGTGTGCGTACTTAGTACATTTGTTATTCATCGCATGCTTACATTTTGGTATGACATTTGGTTTGTTTAAATGGGACAATGTACATTCATTAACACCGATCATGCCGCTCGGTAGTAGGTATGGTACCATAGGACTTGACAACTCCCATTCCTGAAATCCCGGGTTTGTTTGGATTGGAAGGAATGACCGAATCCGAATACATTTCTGACTTTGTGCTAGGGTTTATTCTACTGTCGCAAGGCTTGGATGTATGAATTTTTACAATACCGCATAGATGTTTATATCAGTATAGCATGCATTTATTCCACAAAACATAACTTTGATTTAAACCATGTTTTACTTCAATACCTCGTTTTTGTGCATTTTACATATGGTTTAGTTGATATATTTCACTTACCATACATAAACATTTTGACATTGACATACACAATTCATGATTCACAATAGACATAAACATTTTGACATTGATATACACAATTCATGATTCACAATAGACATAAACATTTTGACATTGATATACACAATTCATGATTTACATTAGACATAGACATTAGACATGGTTTTCACATAAACATTTTGACATTTGATTATACATAAACATTTTACTTTGGTGGTTTGGTTTGAGTAAGTGATTTAAGTAACGAGGCGTGTGTAATATGATACAAGCATGGTGGATACGCCGCTGGTACTTCCTATATATAAGTGCTTGTATGGTATTACATATCGTAGCGTTATTTGAATCATTGCGATTTAGACATATAACATTTTATACAAATAACATACTTTCCACAATACATTGTTTTACAAACAATTTATCTAATACAAACTCATTTTACTTGGTTATTTACTTAACCATGAATTATTCTTTTATACATATATATCATTTGGTTTATTTATCACTTTTCAAATGATTTACAAGACAAAGTAAATTACAAGGTTCATGACTAAAACATTTTCTTAAACATAAGTCATGAATTCTATTTTCACAAAACCTATGTATCTCACTGGCATTTTTATGCTGACGTACCTATTTTCACATGTGTTTCAGGATATGATGCATAGGATTTATCAAGATACACTTAGGCGGACTTGGGCCTTAGTGACAATAAAAGATGCAAGACTAGTTATTTATGTTATATTTCTTTGATTGTCAAGACATTGTAACTCTTTTAATCAATAAAACAATATTTCAATTTCCATGTGTTATGAAACAATGATTCTGTTACAACACTCCCCGACGTTTCCGCCACGTTTTGTTGTTTTACGTGGTCGGGGTGTGACACCATGCATTGTGTCACACCCCAACCAATGGCGGAATCATCAGAATGGGATGAAGATAGATTGCTCATCACACATAACGCTAATTGTGACAATATTTAAATCAAAACTGTTTTCATTACATAACTCAAATTGTTAAGTACATTGCATGAAATACAAATTACAACAAATAAAAGTCAAATACAACGAGTTCAACATAACATAAATATTCAAGTCTAGTATTTCTTGAGCGTGTTTCTAGTAATCCCTACTAGATTCATACGATCATCATCATCAACCTGTAACATATTTAAAATAAAGTGTCAATTTGAAAGCATTGGCGAGTACACAAGGTTTGTATAATATAGCATAAGTATAAAAGCATTTTCTCGAATCCACATGGCAATTTGTAAACAAGGTAACTAGCATGCATCACAATATGTCAAACCCAAGTGTCCACTAGTATTTAGCATCCATCGCCACAAAAGTAACGAGACCGTTCAAGAATAAATAAAGACTTAGCAAGACCCTGACGGGTGGCGTGCTACTCCTATAGCGCTATATATGTTAAGTTAGGGCTTAGCAAAGTTAATGACATAAAGCATGTATAATCTAGCATGAACCTAAGTAAACAAGTAGCATGTATATAGGATTGAGAATGTAAAGCATGTTTAAGTGTGTGATAGTGAAGTTTGTATATTAACATGTTACAACCCAAAGTGTTTTAGAAGTAAAATAGGTCAAGTGTACTCACAGTTTTGCAAGCTTCCACTTGTTAATCCGTGAAGAATTTGTTGGTTGTTAGAGGATGGAACACCAAGTCCTTCTACACGAGGAAACGTAGGTGTATGAGTATTTGGATGATAATGGAGGATTAGGAATTCGGAATTAAAAGTATAACAAAGTAAATATACAAGAAAATAATCACTTAGACTTAGTACTCGTTCTTGACACTATGAAAACCCATAGGGATTAGAATGATTTCCTTGGTTCAATACCCATTAGAATTGTAACGAGGAAACTAAGCATTTAGGTGATGTAACTTAGTAACTTGACAAATAACCATTTAATTATCATCAAGGGTTCGGTTTCTTACATGTATTATATGTATTTTATATAGTATATTATAAGTTTAGTCCAACAATATAACAAAGATTATCATAGAAGTCATGCTTAGAGGTAGGAGGATGTTCTTCCTTTTAAGACCTCTTTTACATTCACCAATGCACAAGTTGTCATAAGACAATAAGGATAGTCATGAATGGATAATAAAGAAATGAAATATACATACTTAACTCAGAGGAAATCATCAAGTGATGTGTGGATTGTAAGTAGGATAGCCTAAGCTTTCCAAATAATCACACATACACAAGTTCAAGTCTTGTTCAACACTTATGGGTTAAAACCCTTTTAAAAACAGAAAGTTTAGAGGATTAAAAACCTCTGAATTTGTATATTACAACGTTATTTTTAAGCACACTTAATCATAGTCTTGATTAGTGGCATAAGGACATAGGAATGCATGGTTAAACATAAGTTTAAGAATGTTTAACAAAGTTTTTGTTTAAAATATAAAGTTCTTGCACTTTTAACCTCAATGTGGTAATGGTCCATACATGGTTTTTCATGGAAAACCTATGAAAACATCCCTAGGGTTGTTCCAAGTGCTAAGAAGCAAGAAAAAGTAAAAAAGATGGAAGATAAGTGAGTTTAAACTCACTTTTGTAACTTGATATGAGTTACTATTTTGCAACAGATTTGGAGTGTTTAGAGAGTGATAATGAAGTGTTTGTAAAGTAGGAGAAGTGTGGAAGTGAGTTGGGTTTTATAGGAGATGATTAGGGTTAAGTTAGGTGGTCTTTAATGCAAGAAACACAACAATTAACACACAAATGACCAATAGTTGCAGCACAAACAACTTTCTGGCGGATTGAGGTGGTAGCGCTGTGTGACCACGGACAGGAATCCCCGTCGCACGACGCGACGGTGTAACGCCCCAAATTATAATTATGCATTTCTTTATTCGTATACGTGAATGTGTTAAAGAGAAAATATTTATAAATATAATGTTTATTAAAATGGTAACTAGGATTTTGAACCTAGTTAAAGTATAAGTAAAGATCTTAACTTAGAGAATGAAATTTACCCATGAAAATTACAAATACCTAAACATGAGGGACCAAATCAGGAAGAATGGAAAGTTGAGTTATAAAGATAAAAATTTAACCTAAACACACACACTGGTGTGTGTGTGGGTCGACTAGAACAAGAAGAAAAGAGGGGAAACCCTCTAACTTAGCAAAAATCAGTAAATTGAGGGGGAAATCAAAGCTTGATTGTATGCATGAACACTAATTCTTGATCATCTAAGCATTCTAAACATAAGGTAAGTCGAAATTTGTAATTTGATGATCTTGTATGTAATGGGTTTTCAAGAAATTCACGATCTTATGTGAAATTAGTATGAATAAGGATTAGGAACATCATTTAGAACATGATTGATGCTTGACTTAAACCAAATTGATCGTCAATGTGAAAACCCACTTGAAAGTGCAATGTTGAGAAGAATTATGTAGAGTTCTATGTAAATTAGCATAATGGTTATGTATGATAATGTTCATAACAAGGGATTGTTAGTTGGAAACGATTTAAAATGAATGTCACATGGAAAATTTATGGAGTTTTATGTTCTTGATGATATTGATATAAAATGGCTAAGTTATGCTTATGATACTTGTACACTATGCTTAATTAGTAGTACACACGCCAAGTGTTTGTTAAAATGCTTGAACGAAATGAATCTCATGTTAGGCAATACTACATTGTTAGAATTTAGAAACTTTAGTTGTTAATGCATTTATGTCAAGAAAGGAATGTAAATATGGCATGAGATTTAAAGTAAGTTGATTGGGAATTGTAGGAATAAAAGAAGAAGGTTCAAGTCGTTCCGGATCGCAAGCGATTAACGACAAAGGTAAGTTCTTATGCTTACATATCTTAGTAGTGTGTAATCATATGAAATGTTACTATCCTAAAGTCGAAACCTCGTTTATGTGTCAAGTTAGCGTATGTTGAAGTTATGTTAAGAGTATGGGTTGAATGAGTAGAATAGATCATATGTCAAGTTTGGGAAACTTATGTCTGATTGAATGTTTGAAGTGTTACCATGTAGTTTTATTAGAGGTTTGAACCATAATAATTGATGATTTTTATATGACTAATCGTTTGTGTTGAATGTAGGTAAATCATCTTGATAGTCGGTGCTACTTTGGAACGGACACACCAAATCGCACGCTTCCGCAATGATGCTAGTTAATGGGTCTAAACTTTTGTTAGAAAGTTTTCGTTAAGTTGGGTCTTTGTAAATAACTTACCTTGGAAGGTTGTTGATGTCGAAACTTTTGTTGTTTTAAGACTATGTAGTTGTTTAAGAACTTTCGGGATGTAAACTCTTTTCTTGTAAATTATCTCGACTAGTTTATGATGAAGTTAATGCAAATATTACAAGTTGATTATTTGACCCATTTGGTTCTTTTGTCATTAAGTCATTCATGTTTTTAATAAGAATTTTTAGACCTTATAAGTTGGTATCAGAGCCGAGGTTTGAGGGATTTAAGTATTAGAGTTAAAATGCTTCAACTCAAACCGAAAGCTCGTTTGAAGGTGTGTTCGTTCCGAAGCGCTATGCAAGTAAGTAATTTATAAATTTCGATTTATGTTTTTAGTTGGAAACGGGAAGGGGTTATAGTTAACTCACTAGAATAACCTGGGTTAGAACATTACGGAATGTTACGGGAGGTTTTGGGACTTCACGGATCCTTTTCGGGGCTCGGGAACAAAGTTTGTGGGTAAAAATGAGTAAAAACAGCGATTGCAAGTCAGATCTGGGATTCAGCGCCCAGTGCGCCAAAAACAGCGCCTAGTGCGCCAAAATGAATTTTCCAACTGTGGTGCGCTGAAATCAGCGCCTAGTGGCGCCAATTGTTACCAAACTACCCGTTTTTCACATTTTAACCTTCCAACTTGTATGTATGCTTCCAATACTCCGTAATGCCTCCCAAAAACCTTCCGTCAAGCCCCAAAATGCCAATGAAATCAAGAATACAAAGTTGATTAACATGAATGCCATTAGTAAAAGCATGAAGGAGAAGGAAGTTAAGTGCATGAATGAATGTATGATTGAATTAACACGTCTAGGATGTTTGCAATGAGGAATGATCTACGAGAATGAATTGTTAAAAAACTAATAAAGTATAGAATGATAAAGAGAATGAAAGGAATGCTATCTAGTACAAGTATGTAATTGTAGATGGCAAATGAAGGAGATGCAAATACCACGGAACGGATAACTCAAGATGAACTAAATAAGCTAATTTCGGATGAAGTGGTAAAGACGCTTGATGCAAACATTCCAAGAATAGCGCAAGAAGTGGAAAGTCAAGTGTGAAGCATGGTGGAAACCATGATGACAAGTAAGATGGACGATTTGAAGGAAATGATAAATGGAATGCATGGCAAGAAGGAAGCACGACGGTGCACATATAAGGAGTTTATGGCGTGTAAGCCCGCATCTTATAACGGAGAAATAGATCCCATTGAATGTCAAAGGTGGATCTCCAATATAGAAGGGGTGTTTATTCGAAGTCATTGTGAGAAGGAAAACCAAGTCATGTTTGCCACGGGGCAACTACTTCGACAAGCTAAAGATTTGTGATATGCTTATAGTAAAGAAATCGGCGAGGATAAGCTTCAAACCTTAACATGGAAAGAATTTAAGGAACCTTTTATCAAGTATCATTGTCCACAATCGGCTGTGGATCGGATTCAAGAAGAATTCCTCCAACTTTGACAAAAGGATGAAACAATCGATGAAATCACAAACATTTTCCTCGACAAGATGAAGTTTTGTAAGGAGTTTACGAGAACGGAAAGAATGAAGATTAACCGCTACCACGACATGTAAAAAGCAGAGTATCGGGAATTTATCACCATTTCCAAGTGCGAGACGTTGAATGAGCTCATTAATTGGGCAAGGGATAGGGAGATCGAGTTGAAGAGACAAGTGGAACGTGGGGAGAAAAGACAAGTCGAGAAGGGATCAATTCAAGGCTCTCCCAAGAAGCCTAAAACGCATGATCAGGGAAAGAAAGAAATTTCTAAAGGGGGGTTTCCACAGTGCAAGGCTTGCGGGAAACTCCATTCGGGAGAATGTTTAATGGGAAAGAAAGGATGCTACAATTGCGGGCAGGAAGGTCATTCGTATTATAATTGTCCCAATCCCAAAAGAGTGTGCTACAACTGTAACGAGTCAGGCCATGTATAAGCCGAATGCTTAAAGCTCAAGCAAGGGACGAAGAAATAAGGAAAGAAGGAGGAGCCCTCTAAAGCAAAAGGAAGAATGTTCCAAATCTCCTCGGAAGAAGCGAGGGCTCACTCGAACGTTGTGTCAGGTATATTCATGATAAACTCTATACCTACATGCGTGTTGTTTGATACCGGAGCTGGTAGGTCATTTGTTTCAAGCGAGTTTATACATTTCCCTTCATTGGTATAAAAAGAATGTTTGTACCTTTAGAAGTAGAAATAGCCGATTGTAAGAGTTACCTTTTACACGAAATATGTAGAAATTGTAAGATCACCATAGAGGATGAGGATTTTGAAATTGATCTTATTCCCATGGTCTTGGGAGAATTTAAAGTAGTGGTGGGTATGGATTGGCTATCCCGATATCACGTAGAAATCTTATGTGAAAGCAAAACTATTCATGTAATGTCTCCTAAGGGAAAGCGGGTGAGCATTTATAGGGAAAGGGAAACAAAGGCTAAATTGTGCACCATTGTAGAAGCAGTTAAGTATGTGAGAAACGGAAGTAAGGCGTTCTTAGCTTATGTAGTAGAAACGAAACAAGAAGTTTTAAAGATTGAAGATACTAGAATTGTGAATGAATATCCGGATGTGTTTCCGGATGAATTGCCGGGACTCCCACCCAAGCGAGAGGTTGAATTCCGAATCGAATTGGAACCAAATGCCAAACCGGTAGCCAAAGCTCCTCACCGGTTGGCACCCGCTGAGGGACGGGAAGTAATGGTCCAATTACAAGAACTTCTCGACAAGGGCTTCATACGCCCTAGCGTGTCTCCGTGGGGAGCGCCTGTTTTATTTGTTAAAAAGAAGGATGGGTCGATGCGAATGTGCATCGACTATCGTGAGCTTAACAAACTCACGGTGAAGAACCGATATCCCTTACCGAGAATAGATGATCTTTTTTGATCAATTACAAGGGGCAAGTTGGTTTTCGAAAATCGACTTGCAATCGGGTTACCATCAAGTACGAGTAAGAGAAGAAGATGCAGCTAAGACTGCGTTCAGAACTCATTACGGACATTAGGAATTTTTAGTGATGTCTTTCGGGTTAACTAACGCTCTGACCGCTTTTGTGGATTTAATGAATAGAGTATGCCGAAACATACTAGATAAATATGTCATAGTATTTATTGACGATATTTTGGTATACTCTCGTAACGAGGCCGAATATGCGAGTCACCTACGTGAGGTACTCGAGACGCTTTGAAGAGAAAGATTATATGCTAAGTTTTCTAAATGTGCATTTTGGCTCAAGGAAGTGCAATTCTTGGGTCATGTTACTAATGAGAATGGGATTTTGGTGGATCCATCTAAAGTTGAATCTTTAGTTAAGTGGGTACCACCAAAGAACGTTAATAAGGTGAGAAGTTTCCTTGGCCTAGCAGGCTATTATCGAAGATTCATCCAGGCTTTCTCCAAAATAGCCCTACCTTTAACTAAGTTGACAAAGAAGGAAGAAAAGTTTGTATGGGGTGTCAATCAAGAGAAAGCTTTTCAAATGTTAAAGGAAAAGTTGTTGAGTTCTCCGATATTGACTTCACCAGAAGGAACGGAAGACCTAGTGGTTTATGCAGATGCATTGCATCAGGGGTTGGGATGTGTACTGATGCAACGATGCAAGGTCATTGCTTATGCTTCGAGGCAACTTAAATAGCACGAAAATAACTATCCGACTCATGATCTAGAGTTGGTGGTGATTGTTTTTGCTTTAAAAATCTGGAGACATTATTTGTATGGAACGAAATGCAAGATATTTTCAGACCACAAAAGTCTCAAATATTTCTTCAAGCAGAAAGACCTTAATATGAGACAACGGAGGTGGTTAGAATTGATTAAAGACTATGATTGCGACATTCTTTACCATCCGGGTAAGGCCAATGTCGTGGTGGATGCTTTAAGCCGAAAATAATACCCACCGCCTATTCGAGTGAAGTCAATGAGAATGATAGTCACGCCGAACCTCCTTGAAACAATACGCAAGCCTCAAGACGAGTCATTGAATGCAAATGACACAAAGGGCGAAAGAACGAAAGGGTTTGTTAATAAACTGAAAGTAAACGCAAGCGGGTTAAGGACGAGGTATGGGAGAATATGGATATCACGTTTCTGCGATGCAAAAGACTTATTATTGAAAGAGGCACATAAGTCCCGTTACTCAGTTTATCCAGGAGCCACTAAAATGTATCGGGATTTGAAAGAGAATTATTGGTGGCCGGGAATGAAACGCGACATTGTTAAGTATGTATCCAAATGCTTGACATGTTCCCAAGTAAAGGCGGAACATCAAAACCCATATGGGAAATTGCAATATTTGGAAATCCCGGTATGGAAATGGGAAAATTTGACCATGGATCTCATAACTAAACTTCTTAGGACGAGAAAGGGGCATGATGCAATATGGGTCATCGTTGACCGCCTTATAAAATGGTTATGTATGATAATGTTCATAACAAGGGATTGTTAGTTGGAAACGATTTAAAATGAATGTCACATGGAAAATTTATGGAGTTTGATGTTCTTGATGATATTGATATAAAATGGCTAAGTTATGCTTATGATACTTGTACACTATGCTTGATTAGTAGTACGCACGCCAAGTGTTTGTTAAAATGCTTGAACGAAATGAATCTCATGTTAGGCAATACTACATTGTTAGAATTTAGAAACTTTAGTTGTTAATGCATTTATGTCATGAAAGGAATGTAAATATGGCATGAGATTTAAAGTAAGTTGATTGGGAATTGTAGGAATAAAAGAAGAAGGTTCAAGTCGTTCTGGATCGCAAGCGATTAACGACAAAGGTAAGTTCTTATGCTTACATATCTTAGTAGTGTGTAATCATATGAAATGTTACTATCCTAGAGTCGAAACCTCGTTTATGTGTCAAGTTAGCGTATGTTGAAGTTATGTTAAGAGTATGGGTTGAATGAGTAGAATGGATCATATGTCAAGTTTGGGAAACTTATGTCTGATTGAATGTTTGAAGTGTTACCATGTAGTTTTATTAGAGGTTTGAACCATAAGAATTGATGATTTTTATATGACTAATCGTTTGTGTTGAATGTAGGTAAATCATCTTGATAGTCGGTGCTACTTTGGAACGGACACACCAAATCGCACGCTTCCGCAATGATGCTAGTTAATGGGTCTAAACTTTTGTTAGAAAGTTTTCGTTAAGTTGGGTCTTTGTAAATAACTTAACTTGGAAGGTTGTTGATGTCGAAACTTTTGTTGTTTTAAGACTATGTAGTTGTTTAAGAACTTTCGGGATGTAAACTCTTTTCTTGTAAATTAGCTCGACTATTTAATAAGAAGTTAATGCAAATATTACAAGTTGATTATTTGACCCGTTTGGTTCTTTTGTCATTAAGTCATTCATGTTTTTAATAAGAATTTTTAGACCTTACAGACGGGTTGGTTCTCCAAATTGAAGTTTGAGTTTTGGCAAGTTAGGTCCCTCAAGTTCATTTTTGATGGTTTTAATGTATTTTAAGGGTATTTTATGTAAATAAAGCATATTACAAGGTGTTTTTAGGTATACTTAACATAAAGGCAAGTAGGAAAAGTATGATTTATTATGTATGTCGTAAATAAGTATCGTTTGCATTCAAATGATGTATGATTCGGGTATATCACGTATTTGCAAGTTTATCACATATTTTCAAGAATTACGAATAAAGTATCAATTTGGTTTATGAACTCAAACGTATAGACATGTATGAATATGTGAAGCACGAATTTGTAAGAAACACGGATTTTATTGATGATCCAAGTCTCGGATTTTTACAACGATACAACGAAAAGACGAAAGTACAAGAATACAAAATTCCAAAAATAGAAATACAAGACGATCTTTCTAATTAAAGAAAGTACGAAAAAGTTGGGCGTTACTGTCTCCCCTTCTTTAATAATTTTCATCCCGAAATTTAGGAAGGAGGAACGAAAAGTTGCGGATACTTAGTCTTCATATCACTTTCGAGTTCCCAAATAAACTCAGCGCAATGTTTTCCTTCCCATAGAACTTTAACGATAGGAATTCGACTGCGCCTCAATTGCTTAACTCCTCGATCCATGATTTCAACGGATTTCTCCACAAAGTGTAAGGTCTCATTGATTGACACTTCTTTAAGTTTGAGACGTGGAAGTCAGAATGAACGTTGTTGAGTTCTTCAGGTAAGTCCAGTCGATACGCAACCTTGCCAATCCTTTTGAGAACCTTGAAAGGACCTACGTGGCAAGGAGCGAGTTTCCCTTTCTTGCCAAAACGAACCACACCCTTCCAAGGGGATACCTTGAGAAGTATAAAGTCACCTATCTCGAATTCCAAGGGTTTACGATGCTTGTCAGCGTAACTCTTTTGTCGGCTCCTGGCTTTCAGCAAGTTGTCTTGAACCTGTAAAATCTTGTCCGTTGTCTCTTGCATAACCTCAGGACCGGTGTTTTGAGCTTCTCCGATCTCATGCCAACAAATAGGTGAACGACACTTACAACCATACAATGCCTCGAATTGTGCCATTTGAATACTCGCGTGATAACTGTAATTTTACGAGAATTCGATCAAAGGCAAGTGCATATCCTAGTTGCCACCAAACTCGATTACGCATGAACGAAGCATATCCTCTAGAGTTTGGATAGTACGCTCGGTTTATCCGTCAGACTGAGGATGAAAAGCGGTGCCAAGGTTAAGAATAGTACCCATAGCGGATTGAAAAGTTTGCCAAAGACGAGACGTAAAGCGACCATCATGATCGAAAATGATGTCAATGGGGATACCATGATGAAAAATGATTTCATTAGTGTATTCTAGCCAATTTCTCGACTTTGAAATCTTCACGAATGGGGAGAAAATGAGTTGATTTGGTCAATCGATCAACGATCACCCAAATACTATCATGACCAGAAGAAGTACGAGGGAGTTTGGTGATAAAGTCCATTGCAATACTCTCCTATTTCCAGACAGGAATTTCTGGTTGTTCGAGCAAGCCAGAAGGACATTGGTGTTCAGCTTTAACCGTCAAACAAGTGAAACATTTCGCAACGAAAGTGGCGATATCTTTCTTCATTCTAGGACACCAATAAGATGTACGCATGTCTTGATACATCTTATCAGCACCAGGATGAATAGAATATCTAGATTTGTGTGCCTCCTTCATCAGAGAGTCTCGAAGGATATCATGATTAGGAATCCAGATGCGATTGAGATAATATAGAATACCATTGGATTTAGACACAAGATCTTCTTCAACAGCGCCTCGTATCTCGTAGGAGAGGCTACCTTCGTTAATAGAGGCATATTGAGCTTCACGAATGCGGTTTTGAAGATCGTTAACGAGTTGGAGACAACGAATACCCTTAACATGAGTCTTACGACTAAGTGCGTCAGCCACTGCATTTGCTTTTCCTGGATGGTAGCGAATTTCACAGTCGTAGTCTTTTAATAACTCTACCTAACGACGTTGATGCATGTTCAGCTCCTTTTGGTTGATGATGTGTTGGAGGCTCTTATGGTCGGTGAAGACCACATACTTAGTACCATAAAGGTAGTGTCGCCATATCTTCAAGGCAAAAACAACTGCACCAAGGTCAAGGTCGTGCATAGTGTAATTTTTCTCATGTATTTTGAGTTGCCTTGACGCGTAAGCGATAAACTTGTCTTGTTGCATAAGGACACAACCATGGCCAAGGTTTAAAGCAACGCAATACACGACAAAGTCGTCGTTACCATCGGGAAGTGTGAGAATAGGAGTATTGCAAAGCATGTCCTTGAGCGTTTGGAAAGACTCCTCTTGTTCAGGACCCTAAACAAAAGGTTTATCTTTTTTAGTCAAAGGAGGTAAGAGGAACGGCTATTTTCGAGAAGTTAGAAATGAAATAACGATAGTAACCAGCTAGACCAAGAAACAAACGAATTTCAAATGGAGACATAAGAGCAATCCAATTCTTCACAGCTTTGATTTTTGCAGGGTCAACATGAATACCAAGTTCATTGACGGTATGAAAAAGAAATTGAACCTCTTTCAACCAAAATTCACATTTAGAGAACTTGGCGTAAAGACGTTCAGCGTGTAGAAGCTGAAGGATAAGACGCAAGTGTCACTCATGCACTTCTAGTGTCTTGGAATAAATGAGGATATCATCAATGAAGACGATCACGAAGCGGTTAAGTATGCTTTGCACATGCGGTTCATCAAATCCATGAAAACAGCAGGTGCATTGGTCAAACCAAAGGGCATGACCACGAACTCATAATGACTATATCTTGTTCGAAAGGCAGTTTTGGGTATATCTTCTTCGAGGACTCGAAGTTGATGATATCCAGAACGAAGTTCAATCTTAGAAAAGCAAGTTGTGCCTTGTAGTTGATCGAAGAGATCGTCAATACGAGGAAGAGGATATCGGTTTTTGACAGTAAGCTTGTTGAGCTCATGATAGTCAATACACATTCTGAATGATCCATCTTTCTTTTTTACGAACAGAACGAGGGCGCCCCAAGGAGAAGTACTAGGGCATACGAACGAACTCGCCTAAGCCAGTCCATACCTACTATGACTTCGAAACTACCCATTTGCATAGGTATGAGGTCAATGCGAAACGTATGATTTTTAAGAATCAAGAAACACTTAGAAAGAACGAAATCGACAGTGACGGATTTACCATTTACGACTTCGACAGCGAATGATCTTGGTAACTTAGAGCGTTTACACTTAAGAAAAGGTTCGAATTCTATAGATACAAAACTTTTATCGATGCCAGTAACAAATAAACACGAAGCATAAACATGGTTTACGAGAAACGTACCAGTAATGACGTCGTTAGCATTTTGAGCCTGAGCAGTAGTGAGGAGAAATGCTCTGCCTCGAGCTGGCTGTTGAGGCTGCTGCTGCTGCTGTTGTTGCGGTGGTTGTTGCGGAGGTTGGTTTCGTTGAGGGCAAGCATTGGCGAGATGGTTAAGGTCGCTAAATTTGAAACATACTCGCACAGGAGCAGCTTGGGGTTGAGCTTTGGTGGGTACAAGGTTTGCAACAATTGCCTAATCTTGGGTAAGCTTTGGGTTATAGAAACAGCGATCGGTGAAATGCCCAAGCCTGTTATAGGTTGCGCATTTGTGACATGGGGTACCACTAGGGTGATGGTAAGTGCATTGGCTACACTTGGGCCATGTCCCAGTGTAGTTTCTCCTTTGTGGTTCAAGGGTTATGGGGGTAACGACGGCTACTACTTATATAGGCTGAGGGTTTGGCGGAGTGATGACCACACAATTTGGACTAGAAGCCTTCCGCTTCTTGTTCTTGTTCTTTTTGGGTGGTTGGGAGGGTGAAGGTTAAACAGTGGTAGTGGTATCGGTGGTTGCTTGGTGCGCATTCTTTTTTGAAACCTTGTCATAGGTTCCATGAAGAATACAGTTGTTGTTAAGCTCAGCGGATATACGAAAGGAATCCTCAATGGTTTTGGGGCAAGCGGAGGCAACATGGTTCATCAAGGAGGGTGGAAGGAAGTGAATAAACTTGGCTACCGCTTTGGGGGCGGTGTCGACCTGACCAGGGAAGAGGACACTAAGTTTGTTGAAGCGCGCAATCGGACCTTCTTTGTCGCTCCCCTTTTGCGTCAAGTTCCAAAACTCATTTTCCAACTTGGAGCTCGTGAGGAGGACAAAATTGGTCCTTCGTGAGTTGCTTTAGCTCGTCCCAAGGTAAGGCGTGGGCTACATCATTCCCCCGTTTGAGTGCCCTCGAACAGAAAACCCCAAACGCGTTTAGGGTTTGCAGGTTATCAGGACACCCGCTTTGAAGGAATGTGAGTTCGATCGCGTCGAACCAGTTCATCATAGCTGTGGCGCTATCCTTACCAGTAAACTCCAGAGGCTTACAGGCAATGAACTGTTTGAATTGGAACGTCGATCAAGGCGTCTCCACCTTCGAGTCAATAGAACCATGGGGTGAATCGGGGTTGATCTTGCTGATGATATCTGGTATGACTTTGGCCATTTGCTTGGGCATAAACTTCATACAGTCCTTTTGAGACACCGAGTTCGAGCTACCCTTCTTTGACTTGGTCTTCTTGGAGAGGCTGAGAGAAGAAATCTAAGGAACGAAAGAGAAGGAAAGGATGAGACTTGATCATAAATTCAACATAAGTTTTGCAGGTATAAGCATGTAAGCATGACGTATCACGTATGGTTCACATAATTAGCATGAATTCAACAAGTATTCATAAATAATAAACAGGTATGAATGCATAAAAAGAGTATAAATTAAGTTTGTTCATGAGAATTATTATTGTTTTTTATTGCGACAGACGTGCGAATCGTGTAACGGTTTTGAAACGAATGAGGTAACAAGTATAAAATCACATATAAATTGAGATAGCATAAAAGAGAGGCTCATAAAACATAGGATTGTTTCGGGTTTAGAAACGTCGACTATTACAAAGTGAATCGAAAGTCCTTTCAAATTAGAGAAACATGCTTTGGCCTATAGGTAAGATACTCTCGTCGAGAAGCGATTAACGGTATCTTACCCTTGCAGTTACTACATGTCTCTAATCGATTGAAACAATCAAAACTTTGGCGAGATTGAAAATCGAGGAATGGGAGTTAATCGACAAGAAATTCAAATTGCAACAAATTACTCAAATTGTCAAGTACATTGCATGAATTTCAAATTACAATAAATAAAAGTCAAATACAACGAGTTCAACATAACATAAATATTCAAGTCTAGTATTTCTTGAGCGTGTTTCTAGTCATCCCTACTAGATTCATACGATCATCATCATCATCAACTTGTAACATGTTTAAAATAAAGTGTCAATGCGAAAGCATTGGCGAGTACACAAGGTTTGTATAATATAACATAGGTATAAAAGCATTTTCTCGAATCCACATGGCAATTTGTAAAAAAGGTAACTAGCATGCATCACAATATGTCAAACCCAAGTGTCCACTAGTATTTAGCATCACTCGTCACAAAAGTAACGAGACCGTTCAAGAATAAATAAAGACTTAACAAGACCCCGACGGGCGGCGTGCTACTCCTATAGCGCTATATATGTTAAGTTGGGGCTTAGCAAAGTTAATGACATAAAGCAAGTATAATCTAGCATGAACCTAAGTAAACACGTAGCATGTATATAGGATTGAGAATGTAAAGCATGTTTATGTGTGTGATAGTGAAGTTTGTATATTAACATGTTACAACCCAAAGTGTTTTAGAAGTAAAACGAGTCAAGTGTACTCACCGCCTCGCGTTGTTCCCAACTAACACTATAGTGTCTTCCTATCATTTCTTTCTTATCTCCACCAACTCCGACGCTTTTGCTTCTTTTGATTCTTTCATAATTCAATTGTGTACTATTCGAACTTCTCACCCAACCCAGTTGAGCTTTCAGATGTTATGGTGATTCTCTTATCTTTCCTTTATGGTCTTCTTGGTGAGGGGTCTTCGTTTTTGTCGGGTATAGAACTAGTGAATTCAATTCCAGGTGTACTCGTGTGGTAGTTACCCGAATTCGATGACTTTCCTTTTTTACTCGAACTACCACTTTCTTCACCCAACAATGGTACTAGGGCTTATTTGTCAAGTTTTCTAATCACCTCCCATGCCTTAACATGTTGAAAACCACTCAAATATTTTGATTGGAAATCACACAAGGTCGTTTTCAAGACGTCAAGATCGTTACACCCGCTACTACGTAAACGATCATATAGATTATAACAATTGTAAACTTAAAGATATAAACAAAAATCAAGTTATAAAGAATATATGAATAAATATATAAACTAATATAAAGTTATAGAAAATATAAAGTTAAAGATATAAACCAAAATATAGAGTTAAAAAAATATTTATATCGCTTGCTGCCAAAGGCCGTTGAAGTAGTTCAATTTAGTCATCATAGGTTGCCATTTTGAACGTACTTGATGAGCCCAAAGTGTTTTAGAAGTAAAACAGGTCAAGTGTACTCACAGTTTTGCAAGCTTCCACTTGTTAACCCTTGAAGAATTTGTTGGTTGTTGGAGGATGGAACACCAAGTCCTTCTACACGAGGAAACGTAGGTGTATGAGTATTTGGATGATAATGGAGGATTAGGAATTCGGAATTAAAAGTATAACAAAGTAAATATACAAGAAAATAATCACTTAGACTTAGTACTCGTTCTTGACACTATGAAAACCCATAGGGGTTAGAATGATTTCATAGGTTTAATACCCATTAGAATCGCAACGAGGAAACTAAGCACTTAAGTGATGTAACTTAGTAACTTGACAAATAACCATTTGGTTATCATCAAGGGTTCGGTTTCCTACATGTATTATATGTATTTTATATATTTCATAATGTATATAATAAGTTTAGTCCAACAATATAACAAGGATTATCATAGAAGTCATACATAGAGGTAGGAGGATGTTTTTCCTTTTAAGACCTCTTTTACATACACCAATGCACAAGTTGTCATAAGATAACAAGGATGGTCATGAATGGACAATAAAGAAATGAAATATACATACTTAACTAAGAGAAAATCATCAAGTAAGGTGTGGACTGTAAGTAGGATAGCCTAAGCTTTCCAAATAATCACACATACACAAGTTCAAGTCTTGTTCAACACTTGTGGGTTAAAACCCTTTTAGAAACAGAAAGTTTAGAGGATTAAAAACCTCTGAATTTGTATATTACAACCTTGTTTTTAAGCACACTTAATCATAGTCTTGATTAGTGGCATAAGGACATAAGAATGCATGATTAAAATATAAGTTTAAGAATGTTTAACAAATTTTTTTTTAAAATAGAAAGTTTTTGCACTTTTAACCTCAATGTGGTGATGTTCCATCCTTGGTTTTCCATGGAAAACCTATGGAAACATCCTTAGGGTTGTTCCAAGTGCTAAAAAGCAAGAAGAAGTGAAAAAGATGGAAGATAAGTGAGTTTAAACTCACTTTTGTAACTTAATATGAATCTGACTTTGCTACTGTTTTGCACCAGATTTGGAGTGTTTAGAGAGTGATAATGAAGTGTTTGTAAAGTGGGAGAAGTGTGGAAGTGAGTTGGGTTTTATAGGAGGTGATTAGGGTTGAGTTAGGTGGTCTTTAATGCAAGAAACACAACAATTAACACACAAATGACCAATAGTTGCAACACAAACGACTTTCTGGCAGATTGAGGTGGTAGCGCTGCGCGACCACGAACATAAATCCCCATTGCGCGACGCGACGTGTTGGTTCTCTGAATTGAAGTTTGAGTTTTGGCAAGTTAGGTCCCTGAAGTTCATTTTTGATGGTTTTAATGTATTTTAAGGGTATTCTATGTAAATAAAGCATATTACAAGGTGTTTTTAGGTATACTTAACATAAAGATAAGTATGGACAAGTACGATTTAGTATGTATGTCGTAAATAAGTGTCGTTCGCATTCAAATGACGTATGATTCGCGTATATCACGTATTTGAAAGTTTATCACATATTTTCAAGAATTACGAATAAAGTATCAATTGTTTTATGAACTCAAACGTACAGACATGTATGAATATGTAAAGCACGAATTTGTAAGAAATACGGATTTTATTTATGATCCAAGTCTTGGATTTTTACAATGATACAACGAAAAGACGAGAGTACAAGAATACAAGATTCCAAAAATAGAAATACAAGACGATCTTTCTAATTAAGGAAAGTACGAAAAAGCTGGGTGTTACACCTTGGCTAACACATCTTCTTGATTTTTCATCTAATTTTGATGCTCCATCTATCCTTCCTTGCTTCTCGGTTCACTTACTCCACCAAAATCTTCATCTTCATATTCGCCAAGATATTAATCTTCATCCAAATTACGCTATTATTGCGTTTCAGGTACAACATCTTCGTAGCCGTTGTCATCGTAAATTGGAAGCGAGTGTTTGACATTCTCTCGTGGTGATTGAATTGTTAGGCTCCTATATACAAACGGGTCGAACGGGGTTTGCTTTTCCATGGAATATTCGTATCGACCGGGTACAAACATTGTTGGACTATGTGGGTGGGAATACTTCTGGTGTTAAATTTGGTTGCGGGTGGGTGGAGTAAAAAGTCGGCTGTGTAGCTTGGGAGTAAAAAAGCTGAGGTTGAGAGTGTGGTGTATACCCGAGCGAGGATTGAAGCAGTGCACTCGGACCTCTCAAACCGATCCTCGACAAGTAGAACCTTTTTTGGTGGCATTAACTTTTTTTTTTTTTTTTGTTTATCCAGGGTGTGTTTTGTTTGTATTTTGGTTATGAATGGTTTGATTTGTGAGAAATGGTTTGTAAATGATGATATTTAAATTAAAAAAAATGTAATTTTTTTATTTAAAACTCAAAAGGTAATCTAGCCGTTGAATCTTGCCAACGGTCAATAAAAGGACGCCGAGCATGCGATGACTCCTCCCCATCCATTTCAGCTTACCGCACCATTTTAAGGGTTAACGGCGGTGTTACCGCGCGATGAGCGGTCACTGCCAGCCTTCCCGCACTCCACCCCGTACAATCCTAAGGATTCTATGATGAAGAATCATGGATATGTAATTGTGTGCTACTTGTTTTTAAAAATGTATGATGGTGAAAGATGTTACTTTTATCATCAAAGTAATTGTGTGCTACTTGTTTTTATAAATGTATGATGGTGAAATATGTTACTTTTATCATCAAATATTGAGAGAACACAAAAGAAGACTAAAGATGTCACTTTTAGTCTTTTTACAAAAATAAAATAGCATGATGTCATTTTCCATTTCCACTAATTCTCTTTTGTTAATATATTTAAATTTCCATGTTTACCCGACCAAATTTATATATTGGCCATGTATATATGTTATTTTTTTTATTAATAATTATGATCGGAGATTTTAAAATACATTATTTTATAATAAACAAAGTGTAAGGCATGTTTTCTGATTTACATATGTTTATATGAATGACTAATGTTGAATTTGGGACATTGTTGTAAGAGTAGGTAGTGGTTTTAACTTTTGGTTTAAGGAGTTTGTTAAGTGTCAAGTCACTGTTAAGTCGGTAGTAAGACTTTAACCAAATAACTTTTTTCACGAGATTATAGTAGTTTTATCTAAAAAACAATTAATATTTAATATACTTTTTTAGAAAATGAGAAACATCTTTCGACCGATTAGATTTTGATTTGCGCTCCACACCCAAGCCCGCACGCTCGTTAACTCGTTACCAAAAAGGAGGGATGAGGCCCTCACCCCCCCTCATGTTGTGCTACTGATAGTTTTACGGTGAATGGTTGTGACATGGAGGGCCATTAGCGCCTTATTACGGTTAATCTAATTATAAGGATGCTAAAAAGGGAGAAGGGACACAAAGACGAAGTTCTCAATAGATCAAAAACCTAAAAAGTAGTTCCTAAACATTTAATGGTCCTCGTATAAATATACAGGTTCAAATAAAGAAAAAAGAAATTTATGCGTAAGTGTAGGAAGGGACATATACTATGAAAAAAGAAATATAGGTGTTAGGTTAACTTTCAGTAGCGGAGCTTGACCAAAAGTTTCGAGGGGGCGTAAAGTGATGGGACCCAATTTTTTTTTCCAATCGTTATATTTCGGGTCTGGTTGGCTATTGATTCTGGTCAGGTCAAATAATAATAGTTCCAAATAAAACAAAAAAAAATCATTCATTCAAAGGACCCGTTCTTACACATAAAAACTTGCGATTAAGTTGATTGTGTGGTGTGTAATCTAGAGTTAAACAAATAAGAGTTAAAATATATTTATAAAACTACCCATCACTTATATACAAAGTGGTAACAAACTTTACTTTAATTTATATATTGTATAAATATTTAGGAAAAATAATTGGGGGGAGGCAATCCAATATAGTTTTTAAAATTTTCGGATGAAAAATCGGAACCTATACACTTCTAACCGAAACACTGGGGTGGGCGGGTGCACCCCCGGGCACCAACTAACCTTCGCCACTGTTAACTTTCATGTAAAAACTAGGGTTAAAGGCTTAACGCTTTGTGGCGGACAACGATTATTCTGTATTCCCCCTTGCGATGTGACTGTAGTTTGATCAGTGTCGGTTTGAGACTGTACTAGCACATTTTATAGCAAACGTGGCAAACTTGATCAATATTGTTTTAGTATTGGAATAGCCTTGACGCTCGGTATAACACCAATAATTATAAAAGAAAGTTAAACATTAAGGGAAAATAAAAAAAAAAATAGTAAAAGGTAAAAAGGAAAAGCAAAAAAAAGGTTATAAAGAAAAGAAAAAAGGAGTAAAAATATGTAAAAATAAAGGTATCAAAAATTTAAATAGTAAGATAGACTTGGTATTAAAAATAATGTTAATAAAAAAACCTAAAACTAAAGAATTAATAAAAAAACAAAAGAAATCAGAAAAAAAAAAAGAATGAATAGGTGAATCATATTTAAATATATGATTTCCTTGATATTGCTTGTTATTTTTACTTCATATAATTTATAGGCATTACATGTTATTTTTACATCACTTAATTTATAGTTCTATAAATATAAAAATTATCATCAACAGTTAAAAAGAAAAGAAAGAAAAAAGGGAAAGAAAAACAAAAAAGGAAAGAAAAATAAATAGAAAGTCGGGCGAAACAAGTGGATTGAGATCAAACCTGTAACCTTGTGGTAAGTGGCGGATCCAGATTTTTTTTTTCAATGGGGCTCATTTTTTTCGGTGTTCAAAATTTTCAGGTCGGACCTCGTTTGGATCGTGAAGTTTGAACTAGATTTAAAAAAAAAAAACAGGAAAAACAAACTATACAAAGATTGAACACATGACCTTTTTTTGGTAACGCGATGGATTTACCACTACACCAGCTTTTCTTTTCATTTTATGGTGTCCACCTAATTGTATTTATTGGGTCCTTTTACAATTTAATATACCGACTCTGCTAATTTTTTAAAAAACATTGGGGTCCGGGGACCCCGACCCACTCTATGTGGGTCCACCCCTGCTTGTGGTTAGGCGTGTGTGGGGGTATGAATTGGGTCATTAATCGTCACGTGAAACCATTAATGAATTGTTACACCACCGTCTTGTCTCATCCACCATGGTTGAAATGAATTAAACCATGACAACCATGGGTCTCCTTTCCTTTTTTCAATATTTCATTTTTTTTTCCACAAAAATATATTAAAATAAGAGAATAGTGGTTTGAGTCATGACCACACCCTTAGAACATTCATAATCCGTCTCTCAGTTCTATGAGAGAGCTTTTTATATTATGAAAAGTATTTGTAGGTGGTTGGAAGTGGTTGTGAGTAGAGGAGAGAGAAAATGTTACTGTTCATCTGTAAATTTTAGGGACACTGTTCACCCCTATAATTTTTTAATATATTTTGAAAGTGGTCGTAAATGTAGGAGAGAGAAAAAGTAAAGATAAAAGTAGAAAAAAATATTATTTAATTAAAAGAGGAGAGAAAATGTAGTTTTTAATAAAATTATAGGGTAAAAAAGATGAAAAAGATATGAATGCTCTTAAGGTATTGATTTTGGATGGTGGATTACAAGTGACTGACATGACGCTAATGTGAAGGGTTATTATAACCATAAGTGTCATAACCACACCTTATAAACAATGTTTGTTACCATTTATCTATCTTAGCTTTGATTCTTTTTCTCTGATTATCATTTATATATACTACAACTAAAACTACAAATATATATATATATATATATATATATATATATATATATATATATATATACTAGTCACTTACCCGCGCGATGCGGCGGGTGTGGCGATTTACAATAGGATACTCGTTTACCGTTAGTTTATCAGTCGTCTCGTGATATATTGTATAGTACTTAAGTTAGTTTTCTTATTCATGATATGTTGTCATTGGTTTTTATGTTAGTTTATCGATTCTTTGATGATATACTCGTGTAAATTTTTTTAGCTGTAGCTTCGGCGTGATCTATCTACAAGAAGAGTACAAAACAAGGAAGTAAATGTAATTAAAAACAAAAAGAGTACAAAACAGGCAAGTAGCTGGACAAAACACCAAAAACAAATCACGGGGAGTCTCTTGTATCTCTTCCTGTTATACCAATACATCCGTTCGCTCATGACTTTCTTGTATCTTCTCCTCTACTGTACCAGATTTCAACACATAAAAAAACAATGTTAGACGCTTACATGTGTTTTAAAAAGTAATTAAAAAGTAATTTCTGGAAGCAAGTAAGGCACAAAATCTACTAACTTACCTTCGTTTTGATATGGATGCGGTTAATTAATCACGCAACACTTCCTGGTAGACAACATTTGATGTGTAAACTCCGCGTTGTTTGAAATCTTTGGCGAGATGTACCAAAACCTTCGTATTTTGTCTTGAAATCCCTCTTGATAATGCCACATAAAGTTGTCCATGTGAAAATACAGAATCCGGTAGATAAATACCAACGTGCGGAATTGTTTGACCTTGAGCTTTATTAATCTTCATGGAAAAGCTAAGTCGAATTGGAAATTGTTTTCTTTTCAGCTTGAATGGGAACTTATCATCTTCAGAAAGGGTTAGAGGGATTCTTGGCAAAAAAACTCTTTTTCCGGCATGTTGACCGACTGCAATTTCTGCATCAATAACATTTCGCATGAAACCTTTACATATCAACCGCGTGCCATTACACAGGGCATGTGATGGATCGATATTCCGTAACAATATTATTGGGCATCCAATTTTTAAACGAAGCTTATGAGGCGGTAAACCACTAACATTTAGCGAGTTTAAGAACTCGACCGGATAGAAGTTACGCTGATCTTCTTCAGCTTCGTCAAAACTGTAATAAACTTTTTCCTCCCCTTGAAAAATTTCAATCATTTGATTATTAATCTCGTCAACACTCTCGTTTTTGTGGACAATATTGCTCTAGAGACTATATAATCTGAAGAATATACATTATCTTCAATTGATGGAAAGATGGCATTGATCAATTCTTTTATAGAGTTTTCTCTATTGTCGCACTGAATTGTCATGTCATCGGGTATGCGGATATAGTTTCCTTCGATTGGTTCTTCAGTTCCATCGCCGACTCTTAAAAGAAATTTAGAAAATCATGGATCTTTCAGTGCTCTCATATTTATGGTCAACCGCATCTTCTTACTCAAAGACCAAAGAGATGACATTCGTAGGTTGGAGTCTATAATCTGTGCTCGAGTGCCACGTTTAATAACCGGAATCACCTGTCTGAAGTCACCTCCCATAACCGTTATCTTCCCACCAAATGGGAGACTAACACCTATAATGTCTTGGAATGTACGATCGACTGCCTCTATCGCCTGTCGTTTAGCCATCGACGCTTCATCCCATATGATTATTTTGGCAGACCGAATCAGTTTAGCGGCCCCACTCTGTTTTTTGATATTGCACATTGAATTATTTTCAAGATTAATAGGAATCTTGAATCTCGAGTGAGCCGTTCTACCTCCTAGCATATTATTAGCCGCGACACCTGATGAAGCTGTTGCGAGAGCAATAAGACCACGTGACCGAATTTCAGCAAGTAAGGCATTGTACAAAAATGTTTTCCCAGTTCCACCTGGACCATCAATAAAGAAGACGCTTGGAAGATCATTATCAACATGCATCATGATCTCATCAAACACGTTTTTTTGGTCCGGATTAAGTGAATCTTTGGCACTCAAGTGTTCAGGTTCCAAAACAATCCCATACTCCTCTTGTAACTCACGATAACCTACATCCTGTAAGTTAACATCGTCTGTTATCTTAGGAAGGTCGAATTCATTGATATTTTTACCCATGGATTGTAGAAAGACACTAATTTCGGTAAGAACCATATTTTGAACTCGTTCTATACTTTGACAGTGTAACCGATGATCTTCAGACAGTAATCAAAGTGATCATTCCATAACTTTCTAATATCTCCAGGCTGGAAAAAATCATTATGGTCGCAAATAACCTTCTAAGAGCATTGGGAAACTGAAACATAGAGGCTTCTTTGAGACATTGTGATAGATATTCATCGTCTTCTATTAAGCCTAACTCAAGAGATGCTTTTCGAAATGTCTCACATCGTTGACCATTAACTGTGCAAAGATGTTCAAAAGAAGTAGGCCCTCTGACATTTGACAAAAGTAGGCGTAAGTAGTACCTTTCTCCTTCGGCTGGATTAGCGGAAACGATACGACCTCTTTGTATTTTTCCGAAACGACGATTCCAACGGCGTGTGCTTCCATTCCACGCAAAGTGTTTTGGAAAATCTTTATACAAATATACCCTTACTGTTTCATCGATTCTATTTTTCTCAAAAAATGTTATTAGCATAGTTCTCTTATCCCTTTCCCTATCAACAATATTAGACATTATGTCATCCTCTCTAAATCTAACCATCTGATTATTTGGGAGATGAAGTTGTAAGGCTAGAACAGAAGGAAAGATGTGAGAAAAAGAGGGAAGGAAAAAATGCGCCACATAGCCTCTGGGGGCGATATGTAACGTGCATCTTGAAATCTCTTTATCTCATTAACAACAACCCCTGGCTCACTTTGATCAACTTGAATAACCTGTTTTTCATGTCCTTTATAAACATATTTAAAAAGATATTTCACAGATTTTATACTTGAGCAAACTTCAACATTGATGTGGCAGTTAAACATCATCAAAAGCCTTGGGTTATATGGGACCACCCATCTATTATCAAGTGTTTTTCCTCGTACGTCTACTTCTATCCCGGTGTCTCTCCTTCGATACAACGGATACGCATCTTCTCCTTGTGTTGTATGTTCATTAAATTGTCTAGGATAGTGAAAACGACAAACTTTAGGATCACCCTGCATACAAGGACTGCTTAATCATAAACTGCCGCAAGGACCGTGAATCATGTGCTTGACAACCATCTCATGCAATTTGGGATGTCTTATTTTGTTAGGAATTTCAACACACACAACCTTATCATAATGGTCCGCGTTATTGATCTTGTGTTGCGGGTACATGATATGGAGAAAATGTGCGTGCGGCAAACCACGCTTTTGAAATTCGATGACATAAACGTATGCCTTAACTTCCCCGAGGATATGTTTCTTGAAGAATTGTTCCTTAAGATCTTCTAATTTAGCCCAGAACACTCTTGAAACAAGGTCTGGACGATCTTGTGCAGTTTGACCAACATGTAAATTATCACATATCTCAGGCCAGTTAGGATTACACGTCATTGTAAGGAATATATCAGGCTTTCCGTCATCTTGAACTAAAGTCATCGCATCTAGAAACCGACGTCGCATGTCGCGAGGCCCTCCGATGAAAGATGCAGGCAACACAATTCTTTTCCCGACTCTGGTTGCATGAACCTCACCAGCATTAACGCAATCCACAAGACCTTGGTACAATTTGGCCCATATCTTAGCCTGGTTTCTCTCACAAAATTCTAAGCGTGACGTCTCAATTTTTATGTAAACATCTACCACAAACTGTTGTAGCAGTCTACCACTGAACAGAAGCACGTTTTCGGTAGATCGAATCTGGAACTTGTAACAGTAGTACTCTCGCATAGCCACGGTTGTTCTACCACTTTTACGATACAGGCAAACTAAAACAATACATGTTACAAAACTAACAGATATAAAAATCCATAGTTAAACAATACAGAAGCGAAAACCACAGTTAAAAGTTACAAAAGTAACCAAGAAATGTGAAAGAACTTGCAACAATGCAAGAGCAGATGTAAAAAGCCGACAAAAATGTAAAACCTTGATGTGAAGAGCCGAGAAACAACGCAAGATCCAGATGCAAAGAGTATTGATATTCTGAAATCGAAGTAAAATAGAAGTTGTTAGGTTGATGTTTTGAAGGTTTAAATGATGTAAGATTTAAAAGTAGGATTTAGTTTAACTGAGATAAAACTTACAATTTGAAAGTTTAATTCGTCTCAGTTGAGTGTAGTTGAGTGTTTGTAGAGTGTTGAGCTTGATGTCGTATTTATAGAGACTGAAGCAAGCATGCTCCCTTTCAGACAACAGTGTTTAGCTTGCTTTACAGCTGTAGATGTAAAAGCAAGTACGGTAAGTAGTAAAAAAAACAAAAAGGACAAAAGTCAAACAAAAGATTCTGACATGAGTTGGTTTCTGAAAAGGTTGAGATATGTTAAAGATATTATTCTGACTAAAGACTTATTAAGAATATGAAAAATGTCATTGGATTATAACTTGAAGTTGGATTCTAACTAAACCATTTGGTATTTGAAAGGGGTAATACTTACAGCTGTAAATTGCTTCTCTATTTAACTGGCAATCTGAAAGGGGTAATACTTGACTGGGGTTAAATTGTTTTCATAAAAAAAACTTCTCGATTTGTAAATTATTGTTTTAGTAATAAAAACAATATTGTTAATGATAATTTTATTATTATGAACCAACTTTTATGATTCGGTTATGGTTATATGTGTGTAAATAACCGAAATAACAGAACTGACATTAATAAACCTTTATATTTTTATTTTTTTGTAAATAATAAGTAATATGTTGGAAAATATTCGCTATAATACATTAAATATATTAGTTGTCACTTATCCCTCATTACAAATTAAAAAGATTGTTGATATGTATTTAACATGAGATATAATTGATATCATTAATTGGAATTAGCTTGAATTTACCCACGTCCATACCTGACGTTTACCGAATTAACAGAACTGACCACACAGTTTATAACTGTAACCCAACGATTAAAAATTTCTAAAAACCAAAAGGCAGTAAATAAAATTACCTGCAAGGCAAGCAGCAACTGCTGAACACGACCCTTACGTAGATTCAGGCCATCCTTATTCATAATGCTTTTTTCCTAATGTTTTCTTTGCTTTTTAGGGGGAAGATGGGTGTATCTCTTCCACAGGGCATACAAGACACGGGTTATTGGCGGAAGCCCGCCACATTTAACAAATAAAGTTTTTTTATATGTTAAATATGGCGGGCTGCCACCAATAACCCGTGTCTTGTATGCTCTGGGAGAGAAGCACCCATGTTCCCCCTAAAATGCAAAGAAAACATTTGGATAACACAAGCGCGCCACCACCCAGTAGATCAAAATAAACGACACTATAATCAAACCCTGTACGCCTGTGGTCTAATGAAAAATTACACAAAGCAGGAAGAAAATGAAGTAAATAGTAATACCCTTATTCGAGTCACAGTCTATCTCATCCCATGGTTTGCCATCACATGCAGATTCAATTTTAAGCAGTAACTTGTCTTTCTCAAACTGAAATCACAAAATCATGTCAATTGTGATGCAACATAGAAATTCATATTCTAACGTTGAAAAAGCTAGAAAGGTCCAACTTACCTGAGCATCGATTTCTTGTTTAGTCAACTTCTCAAAGTTGACTTCTTGTTCTTGAAGTTGGCTTTGTAAATTTGCATTACTTGTTTCAAGCAGTGTTATCTTTTGTTTCAATATCTGATAACAATATAATTTCAAACGTAGCACCTTTCTACATTAAGAACACTTACTGACATTTTTCGAAAATATAAAGCCTCACCTGAAGTTCTTCATCAGTGAAGTAACCACCCAAAACTGGGCCTTCAGAAGCAGAAAGATAAACCAGACCCAGGCCCTGTTAAGCATCGAATTTGGCCAGCTTTGGGCCAGCTGATCAGACAGAACACCGAAGCCCAAGAGGCATTGTTGGGTTCCAGCCTTCAGCGTCCACAACAGAAACATGAACAGACCATGAAGGAGGTACTTTATGATATAAAAAACCCTGTACAGTAGCAAAAACAGCACCAATAACATGTTATTTTGTACATTGGCCACCTCCCAAAAGCCCGAAACATCAACTTTTGAAACCAGTCCCAGCCCATAACCCAACCTAACCCACAAAACAGCATCCATAGAATCTGGCGATGCTCTGATCCGTTATAAGAGTAGCACAATCCCCAGACTGTATGCACCACGGAAAAACTGTTAGATTATACGGAAGATAATACTGATCCCAACACATCCAATAACCCAGACCCTTGTATAGTTTGTCAAGACACTAAAGGTTTCTAGAGCCTAAAAGGGTTTCCAACTTAGAGGTAGTGAACAAATAGGGGCTGCACCGAAACGACATACCCTCTCGCTGGTCCTGCCTTATGTCTCCTTGGCTAATGTGAATCCCTGACACAAGACTCAAAAACAAACTACATAAATGACCCCCTGAGAATCACCCTATGGCTTAAGTCGGTTTGAGAAACAGTACAAACGCCTAAAGACCAAAGAAAGGGTAAGGAGCAAATCACCATATTACTACCAGAAGTACTACAGGTTATAACTACCCACCACCCCCTGTATCTCCAGCCCAACCCGTTCGCATCCACCCACAGGCAAAAAGGACAGGAAATAGTAAGTCAACCCAAACCAGACCCCAGCCCCAAACCATAGAGCAGAACAAAGAGTTAATAAATTTGATGTACTTTACGCAAACAAATCATGGTGGCTGAACAAAAAGACGAAGGGTTGATATGACATGAAACAGAATATGAAGGAACCATCGCTCGGTGGTTCCGTGGTACAAAATCTACAACAACATAACCAAAATCAATGAACCATTATTAAAATACCCTGTTCCGACCTGAACACATTTTGACTTGAACCCGGTCTGACCCGTGACTCCACCTAACCCAAACCACCCATTCTGCCAGGTCCACTGTTAACTGAATTAGAGGTAAAAAAATCAGCTACCAAACTGTCAAACACTCCTAAACAAAGATCAGGTTACCTATATTTTTTCACCTAGAGATAAACTCTATCGAAATAAGGATGATCCATAGCATGTTTAGCCGAAATCCTGTCAGCAGGGTCGTATTTCAGCATTTTCTGAAAACAACAAAGCATGAAATTAAGTCAAATCAGAAGTTAACAAAACCTAACAGTTAATTAACTTAAAAACATTATGTGTACGATGAATACCGATAGAAGGTCTACACCCTCAGGCCCCAATGACGGAACAAAACGTGACAAATTATGTGCTTCCCAACGCGGATAGACATGTCAGTCCTTTAGGATGCTAACCCCTGGCCACACCTCCTCGGTTAATTATACTTTAAAAATGAGTATATGGATGCTAATCACAAAGTCAAGATGTTAATGGTTCTAAACATAGAAAAAAGATAAGCATGGGTTTAGACCTGTATGTATTGTGTTACAAAATGCATAGTTTGACTTTTAAAGTCAAAGTGTTTTCATTTTGGAACATGTGTACTCTTACTTGATAAATAAAATCGAAAATGAGCGAATAAAACTAAAAAAGATTTTAATACATCCTTTCGACATGACAATAGGTACCGTTTCTAATGTTGCAATCAAATCCAATGCGAGCATTAGTTTTTTTTAAATAACCTGGCCACTTTAGAAAATCATCACCATTAAGTCTCCAACTTCTTTCTTTCATGGCTAGAAAATTCCCAACGGCTTCCACTACATCAAATTAACAGAAACATAGCAGATGATCATTTAGTAAGCATTTTAAGTCAATAACTCAAGATCATTTCTTGTGTTAAAGATGCAAGTCAACCCACTCATGTGGGATTTCAATAATTTGGTTCAAATAAATTAATGTATTCAATTACTCAAAATTATTGAGTAGGGGCAAAATAGGGAAAATATGAGAAATGACTGAATTTCCATCTCGCATGTGCCAAACCAGTTATGGATTTTTAAGAAAATAAAGTACAGTTCTAAAAAAATACATCTGGCTGGAAATATGCATGGAAAATGACTACAAACTCACAATCGGTCACATATTGAAATCTTCACGAAGAGCACCAGCTTTGTATCCTTTTTTGTTGTTTCTGGTTTCATATTTAACATTCACTCCTCTTTATGGATCTTTTTACACTCCAATTCCACCAATGTCTGCAAATAATTACTGAATTCATTCGCAATTCGTAAACATCACTTAGCCTTTGACTATTTGAGATATCAAATGTAGAGGGGGTGGGGGGTACCATTAGGACTTTATTGGTGAAGTCATTAAGAACCTGGACAATGAAAAAGTTGGACGGCCACGTGAGTGAACACACAGATCCGGTAGAGAGCTTGTATACCTGAACAATGAGACAATCAGACAACCATATACATGAACACATAAATAAGAATGAAAGAAAAGAATCATACCACAGCCAGTACCTTCAACTTCAAACGGTAGATCTGTCCACCAAACGGTAGATCTGTGTCATCGCCACCATCTTCCACCCACAACCACCAGTTAATCTGAAATATTACACAGATCCGATTCAAATAACAAAAAAAAAAAAAGATATGGTAAAAAGAAATGGTTTAGACCTGTATGTATTGCGTTACAAAATGCATAGTTTGACTTTTAAAGTTAAAGTGTTTTCATTTTGGAACCTGTGTACTCTTACTTGATAACTAAAATCGAAAATGAGCGAATAAAACTAAAAAGGATTTTAATGCATCCTTTCGACATAACAATAGGTACCGTTTCTAATGTTGCAATCATTATCCAATGCGAGCATTAGTTTTTTGAAATATCCTGGCCACTTTAGAAAATCATCACCATTAAGTCTCCAACTTCTTTCATGGACAGAAAATTCCCAACGGCTTCCACTACATCAAATTAACAGAAACATAGCAGATGATAATTTAGTAAGCATTTTAAGTCAGAAACTCAAGATCATTTCTTGGGTTAAAAATGCAAGTCAACCCACTCATGTGGGATTTTAAAATTTTGGTTCAAATAAATTATTGTATTCAATTACTCAAAATTATTGAGTAGGGGCAAATACGGAAAATATGAGAAATGACTGAATTTCCATCTCGCATGTGCCAAACCAGTTATGGATTTTTAAGAAAATAAAGTACAGTTCTAAAAAAAATACATCTGGCTGGAAATATGCATGGAAAATGACTACAAACTCACAATCGGTCACATATTGAAATCTTCACGAAGAGCACTAGCTTTGTGTCCTTTTTTGTTGTTTCTGGTTTCATATTTGACATTCACTCCTCTTTATGGATCTTTTTACACTCCAATTCCACCAATGTCTGCAAATAATTACTGAATTCATTCGCAATTCGTAAACATCACTTATCCTTTGACTATTTGAGATATCAAATGTAGAGGGGGTGGGGGGGTACCATGAAGACTTTATTGGTGAAGTCATTAAGAACCTGAACAAATAAAAACTTGGACGGCCACGCAAGTGAACACACATATCCGGTAGAGAGCTTGTATACCTGAACAATGAGACCATCAGACAACCATATAAATGAACACATAAATGAGAACGAAAGAAAAGAATGATACCACAGCCAGTACCTTCAACTTCAAACGGTAGATCTGGCCACCAAATGGTAGATCTGTGTCATCGCCACCATCTTCCACCCACTACCACCAGGTAATCTGAAATATTACACAGATCCGATTCAAATAACAAAAAAAGATATGGTAAAAAGAAAGGTACCGAGCGGTCAAACCAGTTGATCTGGTGTCAGATCTAGAGAGATTTATCACTAAGGAAGTGTAGATCTTGAAGTGACTGATAAAGAAACCTTAGAATCGCCTGAAGAAAGGGAGGAGATGGTTAACAAAACTGAAGCAAATATATCGCCTGAGATCACCTCACGCGGCCTCATGTTTAAAGCAGATACAAATATGATACAAACATCGAACTTACCTCGGGTTGTTGGAACTTGCCTCGACCACTTTTACAGAACACATCATTGTTGGATCTGGTGAGATCTTCCTCATACCACAGATCTCGTGAAACCTTAAATTGAAAATCACCAGAGAGAGAAAGAAGGAGGAGCTGTTAGGATCGGAAGCTCTCATGATTGTGTTTGTTTGTATAATTTGAACAAATCAAATAGAAATGAACAGAGTTTAAGTGCAGCGGAAATGAACAACAAACTTTGTGAACACAATCAAAGAGTGAAATAGTTTTGATAAACACATGCTTTACAATAAGTCGAAAGATTTACAATTCAAATCAAAAGATTACAAGCATGCTTACAAACTAAACTCCCCCTCAGCCTGATACTCCATGGTTGGTTGCACAAGAAGAAAGGATTGAATTGAGGAGAAGAACTCACTCAAAACGATCAAATGTAACAGTACAGAGTACTGCTCCATTTATAGGCAAACCAAAACCACTGAGGCATCTCAGCTGACGTCACCATGAAAGCGACGTCTAACAGCCTAACAACCTGTAACAACTGTTCCTATACAAACACTGCTATTCTTAACCACTGATTCGACACAAGACAAGTAATACACTAAACTACTGCTATCTTCTTCCATCAGTGCTTTCCTCAAAGTTGATCAGTCCTTGAGTGGGCAGTGCTTTGTCATCAGTAGATGGAACTAGCAGTGTTGACTTCTTAGCAGTCTTCAGGGCTTCATCAGTAGTTAGAAGAGCAGCAGCTGTTGTATACGGACAGTGGATAGAAGACCATCAGATGTTATAATCACTTTCAAGGGAGAAGTCTAGTATAAACAACTGCTTATTATGAATCCACTGTTGTGAAACAGTTTTGGCTTTCAATATCTGTTCCTCTGGTAGGGTTTAATCCCAACAATCTCCCCCTGGAACAGATAATGCCAAAACACTTCATTATTTTGGATCTTTATTCCTCATCAGAAGTTCACTAGCTTGTCTTTTAAATTCTGCTTCAAAGTCTTTGGAACTTGAGTCATCCTCATCCCTGCATAATGAAAGTTCAAGGAGATCTTATAGATCTTCAACACCAAGGCTCAGTGCTTGTTTCCTTGATATGTACTTCATTTCACCATTGGATCTGATCAGGGTCAATACATGGGTCTTTTGATCAGAGAGCCACTTTAGTATTTTTGAACCCAATGGGTTTCTTGGGAGAGATTTATTTACTGATGAGCTTGGAGATTCCGGCCTTGTGAAAATTTGTAAAGTAGTATCCTGAGCTTCAGACATTCGTTTGAATGCCTTTTCTATGACTTCATTTGCTGCAGCTATGTCTTCTGCAACTTCTTTGTCAATCTGCTCTTGTTTCTTTTGTTGATCTAGCTCATTGTCTGAGATATCTGCTGATACGTTTGGTGATGATGATTGGTTCAAAACCTTTTTGGCAAGGACTTGAAGCTTTGCTGATTTGTCTTTATCTAAAGCCATTTTCTTGATGGCTTCTTCAAAATACTCAGCTTCTTTTTCTTTTTCCTCTGCTTTAGTCAGCTGTTTCCTCTTTTCTTGGTTTATCACAATGATTGAGGTATCTGCTGTTGTGATCAGTGGTTCAGAGGTTTTGATCTGCTGCTCTGGCTTTTTGTAGTCAGGCTTCTTTGGAGTGTCAGAGACCGTTATCCTCCTTTTCTTGAGCCTTTCATAAGCCTCATCTGTATACTGCTTTGTCCATTTTGCTATGGATTCAGCATCTCCAATGTTAGCATCCACCAGCTCCTGTTTCTTTCTTTTGTATTCAGAAGTAAGATCAGCAATGAGCTTTTTGTATTTTCTCTAGTTTGGAGAATTCCTCTTCTTGGCTGGATCATTTTTAATTCTTTCAATTCTGTTTGCCTCATGCTTTAATGCAACTATTGGCCATTCTTCGAATTGTTTCTCTTTAGCTGGATAGAATTTTTCTTTCATAATGTATGCAAGATATTCTTTTCTCATTTCTTTCCGTAGATCTGCTTTGGGTGGTAAATTTGACATCTCTTTACTCAGATCTCTTGTATAGTCTTCCATCTGTTTGACTTTAGTGAGCAGGAATTCCATTCTTTCTGAGATGGCTTCATCACCTTGATCTTTGCATTCAACTTTGGCTCTTATCTTAGCTTGCCTTATTTTGATCTCGAGATATTCATCCATATTTTCTGGTACTATGAAGCCTATGAGAGAAGGAAATCTTCTTTTTAAAGGATCATCCTCAGTGTAGAATTGTTTCATCTCATTTTTTACAGCTTCAGGTTCCAGTGGATATTTTGCAGCCATAGGATCATATATGTCATCACCTGCCTGAGTTGTTTTTCTTTTTCTAGAGTAAATTTTTGGACAGACAGGTGTTGGGACAACCGGTGTTTGAATCACTGTTGTCATTACAACAGATTTTGTAACATCTGATGTCTTCTGCTTTTTAGCAGGAGGTGATGGTGGTGATGTGATATTGATGAGAGCAGTGGTGGATGACTGGCAAATAGCTGTTGAAACAACTGGTGTTTCAATCTCTGTTGACATTACAACTACTGATGTGTCAGTAGATGTCTTCTGCTTTTGAGCAGGTGGTAATTTGGTGGGTGGTGGTGTAGTTTTAGATTGTGATGATAGGGCAGTAGTTGTAGTGTGTGTTGAAGAAATGGCAGCTGTTTGGCTAGCAGTTTTTGAAACCACTGACATATCAACTGTTTGAGGTTTTGTGGTTTGAGGTTTGGAGCCTTTGGGAGGTGGTTTAGATGTCTGTTTTTCTTGTTCTGGTTCAACATACAGGCCATCTTCAATTCCCTTCTTCTTCAACTGCTTGATTTTCTCCCCCTTTTTGGCATTATCTGGAAGGGGGTTATCCATGAAGAGGATAGTGGGAGGAAGTTTTCTAGTGGTGCTTTGGATATGAGCCTTGATAGCTTTGATGTCTGCTTAAGTATCTTTAAATCTTGACTCCACCATGTTTGTCAGCATTTTTACATGTATTTCATGCTGCTGATCAGCCATTTGTTTTTGTTTTTCAAGCAGGGGTTGAAATACATTCCATAGCTCATTTGTAGAAGGTGCAGGTTGTGCAGGTGCTTGAGCTGGAACAGCAGTGGATTGTGCTTTTTGAGCTTTTAACAGCTGTTGCACCATATCCTTTATTTCAGCAACTGATGTTTCAAGTTTTTCAACTCTGCCCGTCAATTCCTGATATTTTAAATCATCACCCATATTAATGGGATCATCTGATTTCCCACCAGCAGTGGTTGTACCAATGTGTGACTTAGGAACTGAGTCCCAAAAATCACCCATTGATACCCCTTGTTCTTGGTTCTGGGGTCTTCTCTCTTCAACACTTGATAACCTTTTGAGGGTACCAGTGGTTAAAACAACCTCACTGGTGATTACCAGAGGTGCTATAGAAGAAATTGCCTTCAAGGGAGTCTTACTAATGAAACAACTGTCCAAATGTAGATCTATTGATCCATCACTTGTAGTTGCTGCTCCACTTGAACTACCACCAAGAGTTACTTGTAACTCAAGGGGTGTAACCTCCTCAGTTGTTGCTGGGATAGCAGGGGTAGTAGCATCAGACCCAGTCACTTGTGGGAGTGTACTCTCAGTGATAGGTGATAGAGAGGAACTGGTTTGTGTCTATAGCAACTGCATGCAACAAAGTATTATAGATTGTGGTAATGTGATTGGTGAGGGTATGGGTGTTGAAAGAGACATGTCCTTGGGATCAGGACTGAGGAAGATAGATCCAATTGAATCCAGAGCTTCATAATGTGGGGTCCCTGTGCTTACAACCTGATCCTTTTGTGAGGATGCAGGAGGAGTTTGAGGCAATGGTGGAGATCTTTCTTCCAACTGCTGTGAGGAAGTAGCAGCAGTGGTTGTAAGTGACATTTGTGTTGTCACTGGCAGTGGCTCTGGGATCTCATCTTCCAGAGTTGCCTTTGTTTTGGGTTTGGAGGGCTTTCTGGAAGTTTTCTTTTTGGTATTTTTGGTAATGGCAGGTGTGGGTTTCAAAGCAGTGGTTGTGCTGCTATGATCACCTGGAGCAGTGGGCTCAGCAGCAGATGCCTGAGGAGCAGTGGTATTTGCTAAATTCTGCTTAGGCACCTCTGCTTTTATTTTTATAGGTGTCAACATTCTAGTGAATGTTTCAGGTGTTAACCCTTTTATTTGAAAATAAACACCTTGTTTGAGTAAATTTTCATTTTCTTTTCCAAATTTTTGTTTAAAATAGTAGCTTAGAAACCTTGGAAAAAGTAGAAATGCTTTGCTATCAACATTTTTCACCAAATCATCAAAGATCTCCCGGGAATAGTTAAAATTTTCATTGTTTAAAATAGCATAACCCAAACATTGGATCTTTAATGGTATTTCGTTAAAAGCAGTTGTTTTATTTGAAACACACATCAAAAGTGTGTGGAATAAAAACCTAGGTGCAGAAGGAAAGAAACCTTTTTGTAAGGTATCCCTTTTTGGTTGTTCTGCATACCCCCTTTTCAAGAAATCAGTTTTCAACTCGGTTTTAGAAAAAGAAGTTTTACATTTCTGATCATCGAGTTTAAAGACTTCTGAAATGTATTGTGGAGTAATTTGAATCGCTTTACCCTGTATAGAGGAGTTGATGGCACTGACGGTCTCGCCTTGTTTTTCAATGATAACATTTTTCCAAAACTCTCTCTGGGTTTGTTGGTATATTGGAGCATCAGCAATTAACAAAGTTTTGTACTTTGATGCTGAAAGGATATCAATGATTGAATTGAAGGTGTGGTTGTTTGTGGGTTTTGTGAGTAGACCCAAGTAATTGTGGGGAGATTTGTACGGGATTTCAATGGGTTCTTCGGCCGTTTGAGCGACCTCTTTGGAAGATGATGATGATTTTGACTTAGATTTTGATTTCGTCATTTTGATGAAGAAAGACGAAGAATGCTTTGAAAAGGAAGGTTGGAAACTGCTTTGAGAAGAGAATTTTTGGAATTCAATTCGATAGTGTAAAACCCTGTTTGGGGTTTTGATCAGGGTTTTATTTAGGGAAAAAAATGAATGCTGATGTGGCAGCAGTTACAAAGATCTGAAGGCTAAAAACTGACCACGTGCCAACCTCTGATGACAAGATGAATAATGGAGGACAGTTGTTTTGGAGAACCACTGATGAAACAAATATCAGTGGTGACAACGGTAATAATTATGTGAGCAGTGGATGATTTTTACTATCAGTGGATAACATATCAGTGGATAAGACACTGAATTTGAGCATCAGTGCTTGCCAAGAAAATGAAAGATCAGTGGTTGACTTTCAGCAGTGGACAGTATTTAGGAAGCAGATGTTTGAACCAAACAGTGATTAGGGTTAAGGTAATGGTAAGGATTTGAAGACAAGTATATCAGCAACTGTTAGTGCACCAGTGGATAAGCTTTTTCAAAGATTTTCATTCAAGGTTTTGCCACATGTCAATTACAGATTTTGAAACTTTTATAGAATCCTGACAGTGGTTTAGTATCCCAGTGTTTTAAAACTTGTTAGCAATCAGTCTTTGATCTGTGATAAAACCAAACTTGAGTTTGACAAGACCTTAACCTTGACACATACACCATTTCCTTTTGATCCATTTTCGAGGATAATATCACCAAAAAGATAAAGGTTCTATATCCTGACAGGAGATTGAAACTTTTACTATCAAAAACCAGTAAAAAGTACAAAATATATTATTCTTAAAAAAAATACAGAATAATATATCCTGCTTTATTGAGAAAATCCTTTTTCAGAAAAAAATAACTAAAAGGATTTTCTGAAAACAGTACCAAAAGAATCTGGTATATTTTCCAATAAAACTCATAATCAAATCATTCTCAAGTTTATGAAAATGGTCAGTGGTTTGACAACAGTGGTATGAAATTTTAAATACATTTTGACCACTGTTTGGTACCATTTTCTTGTCAGTTGATTTCAAAAATGAGAACACATGAACACATAAGTTTTTGAAAACCCTGTCCTGGATTTTGTAACCATGTGATGGTTCTGATAGCTTGTCTAGTCCTCTTTTAAGTTTAGTCACTTGAGATACTACTTTTACCTGAATTTTCCTGACCCAATGAATGCACACAGTTGCTTGATAACCATTTTTACCCCAATTTTTGACTCTTAAGTGTTTTATATTTATACTCTTTTCTTTTGACTTCAAAAGTTTTGAGATAAACACACTTCTGAGTTTTTATGATTTTCTTCTTCACCTTTTTCCCTTCCCATTCATAAGTAATGAAATACTTACTAGGAGGTCTTTATTGAAGAAATACTTAATCCAGAATCATTTTGCAGTAATGTTTTTGAGAGATCTGGTCATATTTTGTACATGCATATGTCAAATCTCACATTACATATGAATTGGACTAATTCAACACCTGATTTTCTTAATATGTTTATAACAGAGTTGATTTGGTCCTTTTCAACAGGATTCCCAACCAGTTTTTCAACACATAAGATCTTGTAACTAAAGTTTTAATATCCCTCTTTTTATGTTAACAAAATACTAATGTTATTTAATCAAAACATAGGTTTTGTTGACATAAGGTACACACTTTAGCAACAAACATGATGGAAACAACACGAACTTCAAAGCAACAATTGAAATCAATTTTCGTAAATAATTATACCACAGTTATCAGATATATTTTCAGATCTGAAAACTATAGGTGATTTATGCATGACGTCACTTGTTGTATGAAATTTGTGTGTCCTTTGACATCTTGGTTGTTTTACAGAGTTTTTTGAATCGCCACTTTCAACGTGATTACTCGTTACTATGTTTTTCAACTGAATAAAAACAACCTTAGTATCAATGAATTTTGAGCTGAACTGTTATGTCAAATTGACTGTTAGATCGAATTTGACTGTCCAGGCTCTGATACCAATTGTTAGGATCGGAGGCTCTCATGATTGTGTTTGTTTGTATAATTTGAACAAATCAAATAGAAATGAACAGAGTTTAAGTGCAGCGGAAATGAACAACAAACTTTGTGAACACAATCAAAGAGAGAAATAGTTTTGATAAACACATGCCTTACAATAAGTCGAAAGATTTACAATTCAAATCAAAAGATTACAAGCATGTTTACAAACTAAACTCCCCCTCAGCTTGATACTCCATGGTTGGTTGCACAAGATGAAAGGATTGAATTGAGGAGAAGAACTCACTCAAAACAATCAAATGTAACAGTACAGAGTACTGCTCCATTTATAGGCAAACCAAAACCACTGAGGCATCTCAGCTGACGTCACCATGAAAGCGACGTCTAACAGCCTAATAACCTGTAACAACTGTTCCTATACAAACACTGCTATTCTTAACCACTCATTCTACATAAGACAAGTAATACACTAAACTACTACTATCTTCTTCCATCAGTGCTTTCCTTAAACTTGATCAGTCCTTGAGTGGGCAGTGCTTTGTCATCAGTAGATAGAACCAGTAGTGTTGACTTCTTAGCAGTCTTCAGGGCTTCATCAGTAGTTAGAAGAGCAGCAGCTGTTGTATACGGACAGTGGATAGAAGACCATCAGATGTTATAATCACTTTCAAGGGAGAAGTCTAGTATAAACAGCTGCTTATTATGAACCCACTGTTGTGAACCAGTTTTGGCTTTCATTATCTGTTCCTCTGGTAGGGTTCAATCCCAACAGGAGCGGTTGTGGATGAAATGAATTTAGGGTTTAGAAAGCGAGTGAAAGAAACTTTATATTCAATCCATAAGAGGTAAAACGGGTCAAAGAGATCCGGTTAGGATCCATGCGGCTATACCGCGTGTTAAAGACAAATTTTCAACACATTTATGCTTAAATGGTTGTATAATGTGCTTGAAATGGTTGTACAATTGCAAATGACCAAAACTGTCCCTTGAATATGCTTTTATATATAGTATATATATATATATATATATATATTGAGGCATCCAACTTACTTGTATAGTTGTCAAATCTGGAGGTACTTAAATGAACACAAGTGCCTTTCGCCATTTTAGTCATGTACTCATGTATGGATGCACAAGCCTTTTGTATTTATGTATATATAAAGTAGGTATATGATCATATACTGTAGAAACGTCACTTAAGATACGTCTCTTGACTGGTTGATCCGCTAAAGAGTGGTCCATCTCCAATCTACAAAATAGAACATTGTTAGGACTCGTTACAGGATTGAGGTTATTCCTGTAACCAACCTCCGACGTGAGAATAAGAATTCGTTTGTGGAAGTAAAAGAGAATGTATTGAGAGAGAATTGTATATCTTACCTTCACGATGGCATCTCTTATTTATTCTTATGGGTGAATTAGGATTTCCACCTAAGTCGGGAAGTCGGTTTGACGACATCTCCTAATTTGTCAGAGATTCTTCCGTACTTGTATTTGCATGGGGATATCTTCCATATTTATTTATTATTATATATTTAATGATGGCTCATGTCCCCAAGTCCGATGCTATGAGGGTGTGCATGGGGTCGTACTTGAAAAAGTGAAAACCGCAGAAAAATAAATAAATAAACAAACAAAGGACAAGGAAAACCCAAGCGTACAAAGTCCCTGGATCTCAGGTACCCGAAGGGGTGATTGGCGGCGTCAGCTGTCACATCATATGACTTACTCATCAGTACCTGTACTATCATGTGTCAATTTGGGCTCCATTGTGAAATTCAAAAACGTGGAATTGTTGGTATAAATAGGGGTTTAACCCTAAAAGGTCGAAACTTTTCCCCAAATATCCCAGTCATCATTTCCACATTCAATTTTCTCCTTCCATGGCTCCGAAAACCTCTGAATCATCTCCTCGTGATGAAGCCTTGTACTTCAAATGAAACAAAACCTTCTTCGATTCGTTGTTGCAGACTTATTGCATTAGGCCAGAATAGCATCCTGTATTGCCATCGGAGAAGGATACCACCTTTTCCCCTACGGTGTCACACCCCAACCGATGCCAGAAACATCGGGGTGCGGCGCTAAGCATTCAAATTGCTCATGAGATTGCATAACACTAGATATTTCAATATAGATTAAATTCATTGCACAATAACTGTCTAAAGTATCAACCACAAAACATCAATTACAAGTCACCATCAAATTAGTTTCAAAGTTTCTAGTTTAGCTACGATGCATTTCTAAGCAGCATCCTAGCAAATTTCAGGAATCCTAGCATCCTGTCAGCCTGCAACATGTATTAAAATAGGGTCAGTACAAAACGTACTGGCGAGTCTACAAGTTTGAGTAAATAGCATAGTAGATTAAAAGACTCATATCAATCATGTAAGAAATAGTTTCAGCCATGCTAGTGTTCGCAGTCCAAGTGATAGCCCAAGTGTCCCGATGCTTTAGGTGTTTTCCCAAGACTCAAGGAAAACTAGAATCCTCCTAACAATACCCCCGAGAATAATGGGGAGGTGAATCTTCCTATAGCGCTACTATTGTTAAGGCGGAACTACACACTCTGGATTAAACGTTCACATAGCATAAAGAATCAAAAATCAAGAATCACAAGTTTCACATACACATAGGATAGGGTTTAGTTTCAAAAGTATCAAGTTTCAAGTTTCATAGAATACATGTTACATCCCAATAGTTTAAAACAAAACGGGATCGAGTATACTCACAGTGATTGCTTAACAGTTTAACTGTTATTGGATCAAAGGGAGCTCTTTAGATTTAGCCTGATCAGATTACAGTAGATAAGTGTCGGACAGAGATAACGAGAATTGCGCAAAGTGTCGGATTAGCCACTTGATCGGATGGTCATCCGGTCGAATGACATATGTGTGTTGGGACGGACCGCCATCCGATCGGATGGTCATCCGTACGGATGGCCATTCGATCGAATGGTCATTCGATCCAAGTGTGGAGATTCAAGTCTCAAAGTTCAAAGTTTCCGATTCAAAATAATTTAAGTATTGAATTTTGTAAGGTGCTTGTCACTTCCATCGGATGGTCGTTCGATCGGACGTCAGTCCGATCGGATTGCCACTCGATAGAGTTGTCCTTGTCTCCTTTGCAACCTTGTAACGTTTCCAAGTTTCGAGTTTAATGGCGAAGGCATGGCATGTATTGAGATAATGATAAACACATCAAAACACATCCTGTTTGATCGGACGGGAATCGCCCTAGTCCGTTCAGGTGTCTGTTCTTGACGGTGTTCATGTCGGAATCCGTACTCCGGCCATCTTTTCTGGTGATGATCCATTTCTAAGCCGACTCCAGACTAATCATCAAGTCTACAGTCCGTTTAGATCCGGATTCCACCGTTTTAAGTAAGATTTTAAGAAAAGATGAAGGAAAACATGAGTTTTAGCTGAAAAGTCTAGATTTAGTAAAGATTTGGTGTACAACCACATGAAATTCCTTAGATCTGGGCTAGATCTTGACTGGAATGACGTCACACAACAGTTTGTTCAAGCCGCCATGATGACGTCACCCTCAAGATCTCGAATCTCAGAGATTTCACAGTGAAAAGCGTGATTTCAAAGAAGATTCTTGTAGAGAATAGCGTGTAGATTGAGGATGTACAAGAATTTAGTGTAAAACATACCGAAATCGTCGGGAAATGGGAGATAGGTGGGATAGCGTGTGTCTGATCGAAGGAGGCTGTCACATCAGTGAAGAATGATGTGACAGGTCCTATTTATAGTGCAAGAGTGGGTGTGTGTGATGGTTGGATCGGATGGCACTTCGATCGAGTGGCCCTTCGATCGGATGGTCATCCAATCGGATGGTCATCCGATCGGATTGCCATTCGGTCAATCCTATCCTTTTGCCATTTTCCATCTTTGATTCGTTTTGCGAGTTAGATTAAGCGTTGCGTTGCGTATTATTATGTAATAGCATCACATAACTAGATTATATCATTAACACAAAAGTTTCCAAGTCTCATAATTTCCGCCAGTTATAATTCTCCAGTCTCTCATTCAACCAAGTCTCAAGTTTCACGAGTCTCAAGAGTCAAGCACCAAAGTACCAAGAATCTAGCTTCCATGTATCAAATATTGAGAATCAAGTGTCAAGAATAGGTTCATAGTATTAAGAATCAAGTCTCATAGTGTTAAATATTAAGATTCAAGTATCAAGAATCTAGTATTAAGAATCAAGCATCATAGCATAAAGATTCAAAGTATCAAAAGTATCAAGCATCACATAGTTTAAAGACTAAAATTGACAATAGCTAAAAGTTCAGGGATGCAGGCGTTACAGTCTCCCCTCCTTTAAGAGATTTCGTCCCCGAAATATAAGAGGAAGCTTCTGGAAATAGCTAAAAGTTCAGGGACACAAGGCATTCATGATATACGCAAATGAGCCCGAGAAAGAATCACGGAAGATTGGAGATGTACCGGTAGTACGAGACTATGAAGATGTGTTTCCGGAGGATTTACCGGGAATACCGCCTGAACGGGAAGTAGAGTTCGGGATCGAAATGATACCGGGCGTAAAACCCTTAGCAAAAGCACCGTACCGACTTGCACCGTCAGAATTACAAGAGTTGATGTCCCAGATTCAAGACCTGCTTGATAAAGGATTCATAAGGCCGAGTGTGTCTCCCTGGGGCGCATCGGTATTGTTCGTGAAAAAGAAAGACGGAAGCATGCGCATGTGTATCGATTACCGGGAGTTAAACAAACTCACGGTAAAGAATCGATACCCGCTTCCGAGGATAGATGATTTATTCGACCAATTACAAGGTGCGAACTGGTTTTAAAAAAATTGACCTTAGATCGGGGTATCACAAATTAAAGGTCAAGGAGGAAGATGTGCCGAAGACGGCTTTCCGCACGCGATATGGACATTACGAATTCCTCGTGATGTCATTTGGGCTAACAAATGCACCTGCGGCTTTCATGGACCTCATGAACCGGGTTTGCAAGCCAATGTTGGATAAGTCAGTCATCGTGTTTATCGATGATATTTTGGTGTATTCAAAAAGCGAAGCTGAACATGCACACCACTTACAAGAGGTGTTAGAGACACTTAGACGAGAAAGGTTATATGCGAAATTCTCTAAGTGTGCCTTTTGGTTACGAGAGGTACAATTTCTTGGCCACATCATAAGTGCCGACGGAGTATTGGTGGATCCGTCAAAGATCGAGGCCGTGTCAAAATGGAATCCCCCGAAGAACCCTTCGGAAATTAGAAGCTTTTTGGGGCTTGCGGGGTACTATAGGAGATTCATTCAAGATTTCTCCAAGATTGCGTCACCGCTAACAAAACTAACCCGGAAGGAAGAAAAGTTCATTTGGGGTGTAGATCAAGAAAGAGCGTTTCAAACGCTCAAAGAGAAGTTAACTCAAGCTCCGGTACTAACATTGCCGGACGGGGTTGAAGACTTGGTGGTTTATTCGGATGCTTCACTATCGGGGCTCGGATGCGTTTTGATGCAACGGGGCAAAGTTATAGCTTATGCCTCGAGGCAATTAAAGATACAAGAGAAGAAATATCCCACGCACGATCTCGAGTTCGCTGCGGTGGTATTTGCCTTAAAAATATGGAGGCACTACTTATATGGGGTAAAGTGCACCATATTCACCGATCACAAGAGTTTGAAATACTTCTTCGATCAGAAGGAGTTAAATATGCGACAAAGGCGATGGCTAGAAACGGTGAAAGATTTCGACTGTGAAATACACTATCACCCCGGAAGGGCAAACGTGGTGGCGGATGCCCTAAGCAGAAAGACAGATTATGTCCCGATACGAGTACGATCATTGCAACTCATTGTGACCTCAGGCTTACTCGAACGAATTCGAGAAGCACAAGATGAAGCAGTAAAGACGGAAAACTGGAGAAAGGAAAGGATTGTTGGCCAAGTTAAAGATCTCGAAGTAGGCAACCACGGTTAGAAAACACGTTTCAACAGAATTTGGGTTCCTAACACATGTGGAGTTAAAAAGCTTCTACTTGATGAAGCTCATAAGTCCCGTTATTCCATCCATCCGGGAGCGACCAAAATGTATAATGACTTAAAGCAAAACTACTGGTGGCCTGGAATGAAAAGAGATGTGGTGAAGTACGTGGAAAAATGCTTGACATGTTTACCAGTCAAGGCGGAGCACCAAAAACCATACGGTAAACTTCAACCATTGGAAATTCCGGTTTGGAAATGGGAACATATTACGATGGACCTATTAACCAAACTACCAAAGACAAACCGCGGTTTCGATGCCATATGGGTAGTGGTGGATAGATTGACGAAAAGTGCTCACTTCATTCCGATTCGTGAGACTTATACGTCAGAAAAGATGTCAGAAGTTTATACTAATGAAATAACAGCACGTCATGGAGTACCGGTATCCATCGTGTCTGATAGGGATACCCGGTTCACTTCAAATTTCTGGCGAGATTTCCAAGAGCAAATGGGAACCAAATTGTTCATTAGCACTGCGTACCATCCTCAAACAGATGGACAGAGTGAAAGAACAATACAAACATTGGAGGACATGCTACGGGCGTGTATAATCGACTTTGGAGGAAGTTGGGATGTTTACCTACCATTGGTCGAGTTTTCGTATAACAACAGCTACCATGCTAGTATTAAGATGGCACCGTACGAAATGCTCTATGGTAGGAAATGCCGAACCCCGGTATGTTGGGGTGAAGTGGGCCCACGTGAACTTGCCCACCAAGATATAGTACGAGCCACTAATGAAAAGATTGATGTGGTCCGGGCACACTTGAAAGCGGCTCAAGATAGACAAAAGGCGTATGCTGACAAAAGGAACAGGCCAATCGAATTCCAGGTTGGTGACAAAGTTATGCTCAAAGTATCTCCATGGAAGGGTGTTATCAGGTTTAGGAAAAGAGGAAAATTAAGCCTGAGGTTTATCGGACCATTTGCGATTATAGAACGGGTAGGAAAGGTAGCTTACCGCCTTGAACTACCGGAGGAACTAAGCAGAATTCATAGCACATTTCATGTGTCACATCTTCGGAAGTGTCTAGTGGATGAGACAACTTATATTCACTACGATGATATCGAAGTGGATGATCGCTTGAATTATATCGTAAGGCCCATAGAGGTTTAAGATCGAAAAACTAAGCACTTGCGAAATAAACAAATTGATCAAGTCAAGATCAAGTGGGAGCATAGGAAAGGTTCAGACACTACGTGGGAGTCCGAAGAGGAGATGCGACGTCTCCACCCTACCTTATTTGGTACGTACTTTGGTTTCGGGGATGAAACCCTTTTAAGGGGGGTGGACTTGTAACATCCCATAAATATAAAACTTTATAATTCTAATTATAAAGTTTAATTAAACAAGAATATTATTTAACTAGGAAATTATAACCTAGTTAACTACAAGTCTAGAAATAACTTGAAATAGGGTTAACATAACCAAACTATAAGTTGAACAAAAGTGGAGGGGCCTAAGTTGTAAAAACTGAAACTATATTATTATTTTTAATAAAAACAAAACCAAACACCCCATTTTAGGATGTCTGGTCGTACAGAAGAAGGCAGGGGCGATTCCCCACTCTCAAAACCCTAAACATCACTAAAACTCTCAAATTGAAGGCTCAATCCAAGCTGAAATCGAAATTAAAGCATAGATTATTGATCCTCATCACAAGAGGATTACAAGGTATGTAAAATTTGATGAAAACTCTCAACTTGAAATTCTCATGAAATTGGGAAAATCTGAAAATTATGGTTGCATGTTTGTTTTATGATGAATTAGGAACAATATAGTGTCCAGGGACAAACCCTAGACAAATACAAGTTGAAATCATGTGAAATTTTAGTAAAATCCATGAACACCATTGTAGGTGATTAGTGGGTTATGTAGAACTTGATAAACACTAGGAAATTTGGTGTTGTTCTAGTGTAATTTGACAACTTTGAAGTGACTTCAGAACTTTAGAAGCTAACAATTGTGTAAAATGGGTTGATTGATGTAAAATTCGGGCTAGATGATAAGCTAAGGATTTGCTAAATAATTATGTAAAATTCTGCCCTTAAAGTGTTTGTTGAAATGCCTCGAAGAAGGCTCGAAACTGGAATTTTGTAGTTAAAACACCTAATTGTGATGTTTTGGCAATTATGCAAAATGTGATTAAAAAGAGTTCTAAATGTGATATAATTGAACTCTATAGGAAAGGATACCGGAACGTTGAGTGGACAAGCCGGTGGTGATTTGCGGTTGAAGGGCGTGCACTAAAGGTATGTAACTTGACTCGTTACATTAAACGAATTGTTGTTAAATTTTGTGAAGTCTCATTTTAGGATAAATATGGTGTTGATTGTAGTGACCATGATCGTTACTTGTATTACTAGTCTAAGAGTGACAAAGAATCGTTTGGTAGTCATCATATTGGGGAAATTCCATAAGATGAGCCAAACGGGTCGATTAATTGTGTAAATTGTTGTTTTAGTGTTTTAGAGAGTCAAAATGAAGATGACAAATCACAAGAGCATTAAGCCATGAGATTGGTAAAGAAATGCGAGTGATGATAAGCCCGGGATGTTGGGTATAAAGTATCATAAGTTTACTAGCTAAATGGTAGTAAACTGTGTCAAGTAGAAATGGGTCGAATAAATGCATAACGACATATAGTCTTTCTGTCCGTAAGTTGAAGTTTTGGCACGACAATCGAAATAGGCACGTTGGTAATGAAATTACAGACGTATAGGAAACAGAATCACTAAAAACGGACTTACGAATCATAAGTTATGGCCATTTTAAGTTGGAACTTGAATAAACATTGAGCTGGGTATGTACAGCATCAGCAACAAACAACATTCTGTGAAAACAAGGGCTAGGCGTGACGCCTAGGCCCTTGGCGTCACGCGGCGCCCCCCCTGATCCGGAAAAAAATAAAATTTGACTATTTGACTCTTGAACTTGTTTGTATCCATTCTAACTTTATCAAAACTAACATTTGTTGTGGTTTTGATCTTAGGTGATGTTGGAAACTAACTGGAAGATGATCGAGCTAGATTTTGAAGAACCGAACACAATTTACAAGCTTCCGTAATATTTTAATCTTTAATAGACTATGTTTATGGAATGTAAACAAATTGTTAAACAACTTTTGAAGGTTTTAACTTAGACGTTAGTTGACTATGGTTTTTGCTACTTATGAACTTGACTTATGAAATCTATGTTAATTAGGTATCTTTGGTCTAAAATGGTATGAATTATTATTAAATTCAAGTAAAATTAGACGGGTGTTACAAGTTGGTAATCAGAGCTTAAGGTTGTCAATAAAGTGTTCGGTTCAAGCTTGATCAATCGTCCGGTAAGAATTAACTTATTATGCTAACAAATTATGTCTTATGTAAGAAATGAGAAATGAATTGATGTGCATGGGAAGAGCGTATTAACTCACTCAAACCCGGAAAGTCCACCAAATGTAAATGGTTAAAGCAAGTTGGGAACTTGGCTAAACCGAAACAAAAGAAGCAATGTTATAAATGAAATGTTTAACGTTTAAATGTAAACATTTCAGTTTCAAGATGTCTGATGGAAACGATGATAATCCGGTGCAAACAAGCACCGAACAAATGAAAGAGATAATTGCCGAAGAAGTAGGGAAGACAATTGAAGGTAGTCTATCTGGGTTTATAGACAAAATTCAAAGCACGGTGTTGTCGTTTGTCGAAGAGCGAGTTAAAAGGTTGGAGGATAGTGTCAACCTTATGAAAGATAAAACGGGAGAACGTAAAGGGTGCTCATATAAAGAATTTATGGCGTGCAAACCGCCAATCTATAACAGGGTAGTTGACCCGATAATCTGCCAAAGATGGATAAGTGACGTCGAAGGAGTGTTTGAACGAACCCACTGCAACGTAGGTGACTTTGTTGCTTACGGAACGGGTCAATTGAGAAATCAAGCCAAGGATTGGTGGGACAATAAAAAGAAGGAAATGGGAGCCGAAGCGGCAAGGGTCATGACTTGGGATGAGTTTAAGGTGCCGTTCCTTAAACACCATAGTCCCAAAGCGGTTATCAACAGGATTAAGGAAGAATTCATCCAGTTAAGACAAAAGGGTGAAACAATTGATAAGATCACGGGCATCTTTATGGATAAGCTGAGATTTTGTGACGAGTTAGTCACCACTAAAGAGCAGAAGATATACTACTATTACAACATGCTGAGTGCTGAATACCGGGAGTTTATGACTCCCTCAAAATATGAAACCTCTCACAGAAATCATCAACACCGCCCGGGAGCGGGAAATTGAGTTAAAGAAACAAGTTGAAAGGGGTGAGCGGAGGGCACAAGATGTGAATCCAAGCCCTACAAAGAAAGCTAGAACTGCTTAATCGGGGAAGAAAGTGGAGGCTAAAGGCGGGTCGCCAAGTTGCAAAGTATGTGGAAAGGGGCACAAAGGTGAGTGTCACTTCAAAGACAAGCCATGTCCGGTATGTGGAAAGACGGGGCAGACTGCATCGCTTTGTCCCGGAAAAGTTTCCGTTTGTTACAAATGTTATCAACCCGGCCACAAAAAGTCTGAATGTCCCGAGTTGGTTGGAAAGAGAGACACAAAAGAGTCTCCAGCAGAAGCTCCCAAAGCGAAGGCTAGGTCCTTCCAACTTACCGCGACTGAAGCAAAAACAGAACCCGATGTGGTCTCAGGTATATTCACAATTAACTCAATTCCAGCACGTGTATTGTTTGATACAGGTGCGAATAAATCCTTTATTTCACATGGATTTATTCGACATCCTTCATTTGTATTGACGAAATTATCTGTGCCCTTAGAAGTTGAAATAGAGGACAACAAAAGTTTTATAGTTTGTGATGTTTGTCGAGGCTGCAAATTAAGCATCGACGATGAGGAATACTTGATAGACCTAATCCCAATGTCAATGGGGGAATTTCAAGTAGTCGTTGGGATGGATTGGCTATTGTTGGACCGTTCTACGACCTTAAACCGTCAGTTAAGGCAGTTCATCTTCGATTACGAAGGCGGAATCAACATAATTAAAGTCATAACAGCTCTAATCCTTTTAATCTTTCTTTTCTGATTGATTTGAGTGCTTGTACAAAGTTTTCTGATACAAATCCGGCAGCACTTCGTGTTTCACACTATGACCTCTCTCTTCAGATCTATCTATCAAATGAACACACAAGCCTATTTATAGGATGAAGATTTCGCTTGAGATTGCTTCAAGCGAAATCTCTTGATGTTGATTTCGCTTGAAGCTGTTTCAAGCGAAACCTTCAAGTTTAAGCCATACAAACCCTAATTAAACTCTATTGTGTGATCTTTCAATCAATCTAGACACAAGACCTAATGCAGACGAAGTCAACAGACATTCCATGCACTAACAGACTCCCCCTTGGATGTTGACGAAGTCTTCAGCTCCTGAGTCTTCAGTCTTGGTCTTTTCTCCAACTCTGTCTTTTCCACAAAAACACTCTATCTTCACAGGTTTAGAATCACAACCTGACTCCATCTTCAAACTCCCCTTTGACTGTTGATCCAGACTCCCTCTTTCATTGACTCCCCCTCTCAATATGCTACAATCTGAGATATCTGGTTCAAGCTTTGTAAATTAACTTCCGTTGGGAATAATGAAGTCCAAACCTGCATATACTCTACCACAACATAAGTTTCACAAATTTATAACACTTAGATTTAAAAACTTACAGGTAGAACTCATCAATTCAACAATCAAGTTCAAATAAATGACCTTGATTAACTAACCCCTTAATTTTTCAAAACAATTTAATATGTCATTCAAAGTTTTCAACATATTCTCCCAAACCAATTCATCATGTTTAGCACTTGGAATTTTGAATATCTGCTCTTCAACATCAGTTGTCGAAAATCTTTTTGAATTTTTCAAAACTTTATGCTAAAACACTCCGAAAATCTTTTTGGATTTTTGATTAAAGAAATGCAGTAAAGAAATATGTACAAATAATATTTTTGTGAGTTTGTGTAAGAGGATCATATCAGTTTTTAAGACCAATCACAAGCACCGTTAAGCTTTTAACATTTTAAGTTCTAAACGATTCACATAGATTGTCAGTATACTGGTCCTCCTAAATTTTCACACAAAGTTCAATTGATCCGAGATACGATATTAGTGTTTTAAGCACTTGAACTTATCCGTGTGTCCCACTACTTGAATATACTCCCGTATCCAGATCCCAATATTCAGTCTTACAGGTGAGTATACCACAGATGATATCTGTCAGGGGAATAAATTATAGTACGAGGGCCGTGAGAGCTCAGGTCGATCTTTCGATACGCAGAGAGATGACGGCTTCGACTTTTAGTGTGTCCCCTTTAGAGGATCTTTTACATTACAACAGCAGCGACTATCAATTTTATTGTTTCATCAGCTTGCTGAGGGCGATGCTATGTTTCAAGCATTTGCAGAAAGCATTATCCTGGGACTAGGTCAGAAATTTCTTTCAGCAGAAGTCCCGGGATAATACCCCAGATATCACTGAGCATAAAGACCTAGTATCTCAGAATAAGGGACCTTTCAAACAAGATTTCAGGGGTTACCTATATATCCAAGTTTGTGTTAACCCACATAACAAGCAAGTTTGAAATTTATGTTTATATCTCGTCACAATCTACTAAATGTGCAAAAACCTACTGACACATCATCAGTGAGACCGTTTATCACTTTTAGACTTTACATTTCTTTAGCATGCTGTAATAGTCCACTGATTTACTATCATTTCCTCTTGTCTCAACAAAACTCATTTTTGAATTTTTCAATGTTTTTGTCATTTCCAAATTTTCTAATTTTTTGTTAAAATTTTTCTCCCCCTAAAATCAAAATATGTTTCAATTTTGATTTTCTAGGAAAATTTGAAACAAATTGTACAAGAAACGTGACAAACTGATATCAAATCGCTTCAATTCGCCATTCACTCGGCATAAACAATCAGAACTTCCCCTGACAACAAACTATTTTCCCATTTAGATTTCAAAACACTTAAGTTTGTTTTAATCAAATGGTTTTTCCGGAAAATTAGTTTTGTTTGTCTTTTCACAAACTCGGGGTTTCATCACATTGTTCTTTTTCAACCATTTTCAAGAATTAACAATAAGGACCCTTGTCAACAACAAACACTAGTAGAAAATCAAGTACAAATTAATGTTCCTGATTTACCACTTATAAATCGAAATATCACAGTTACCATCCTGTGAATTTCTCAAGAAATATGCCGATTCCTGTTCCACACTTACCAACCTGGGAACTCCGGCAAGTCAGGTTTTTCATTTGAAAAGATCTACCCAAGCCTGACCAGCCTTGGGTTTGACAGTTTTTACCTCAACAGATGGCTCTTCTGGTTTTGACAAACCAGAATCATTACCAACACATGGCTCTTCTGACTTTGACAAGTCAGTTTCATTGCCTAATGGTGGCTTGTCTGACTTTGAAACGTCAGATTCATCGCCTGATGGTGGCTCCTTTGTTTTTGAAGAAACAAATTCATCGCCAACCTTCATTGGTATCCAATTCTTACTAGATCTAGGTTTTCCCTTTTTATTAGGCTGTGAAATGAATAAACTTTCACAATCTCTTTTATATTCAAAAACCTTGATCAATATTTTGTCAGAAAAATTAACTTTCTTTGATTGGTTATCATTTTGATTAGTTAATTTTTCTTTCTTTAACTCCCTTTTTGCTTTCCCATTTGTCCTCAGATGTGTATCTGATGAATTTGTTTTGCTTGCCTCTGCAGTTGAGAAAAGCAATTCATCAGAACTTTTTCTCAGATTACCAGATTTATCCGAAGACAAAATTTTCTCGAGATACTCTCTCGCTTTCTTCCTTTTCTTTCGCAGTTTGTCTTTCTGCCCCTGTGAAAGTTTAACTTTCGTTTCTTGAATTGTCTGATCCTGAACTTTAGGTTTTAGAACCTTCTGTTCATGGGGCTTGACGTTGACTGACTTCTTTGCCATTCTTTGAGAATCAACCCTCGATCGTGCCTTTGATCTCATTGGGCAATCTCTAGCAATGTGTCCTCTGATGTGGCATTCATAGCATCTTCTTGTTTCGATTCTCTGTCTTTGGCAATTAACAGCAATGTGTCCTTGATAGCCACAAATGTAACACACTCTGTTATCATACCTCTCACTACTTTCATACCACACACCATCTTCATACCACACACTTAGATCAAAGCATTGATTTGCCTTGTGGTAATCACCATTTCTTTGTTTTCTATCATTGTAATGATTTGTCCTTGAAGAATCTTCATCCCATCTTCTCCTATAAGCTGGATTTGGCTTTTGAGAACTGTGGTCAAACCTGCACCACAAATTACCAACTATTTTTGAGTTTACATTTTTAGATTTTTGTGATTTTTCAAAACGATTGGATGACTTATCTGATGAGCTTTTATTTTCATTTTTAGGATTTTTCAAATTTTTATCTTTTTGTTTCTGTTCTGCATTCTTCTTAACAGGTTTTTGTTTAGAACATTCACCTGTTTCAGTAGTTTGCAAAACAGTGTTTTTAAATTTTTCTTGTAAATCTAAAAATATTTTTCTTTTCTTTTCTTTTTCATCATCAGATACTTCATCACAATCTTCAATTTTGACTTTGTCAAAATTTGTGACATTGTCACTTATTGGAACAGAATTGATCGGTTTTGGACACACAAATGGTGCCGAAGTCACAAAACCTTTCAATTTCTCTTCAAGCTCTTTGATTTTAATCCGAGCTTTTTCAGCTTCTTTTTCAAGCTGAATGATTTTAGCAAGATGAGAATTGATTTCAATTTGTTTTTCAAGATTATCTTTACCAAAAATATCTCTCTCATCTTCTAAAATCTTGATTTGATTTTGAAAATCTTTTTCTTTTCCTTTTAACGCATCATTTTCCAATTTTATCCAAGAAACGTTTTCATTTTCAATTTTGATTTTTCCAAAATCTTTTTCTTTTTCTTTTAAATTTTTAATTTCCAATGTCAAACTATCCAAACCACTCAACAGTTTGACATTTTCAGACATCAACTTTTCACAATTTTCTCTCATTTCAAGAATCTGTTTACTATCAGATTCTTTCTCATCCTTCAAGCTTTTGATTTCCAATGTTAAACTTTCTACATTCTTCAGAAGTTTGACATTGTCTGTTTCTGATTTTTCGCATTTCAAGCATTTTCCATTCATCTTTCCATCTTCAACTTCTTTCTTTGTTTCCAACTTGTATGTTCCTGCACAGAAAATTTTAACAAAATCAAGAGGATTCATATTTTCATCAATATAACAACCCCTCTTAATATCGTATCTCATAACATTTTTTGCTGCAAGACACACAGTGATTCGTTTTCTCATTTCAATGATCACATCCAAATCTATCTTTCTTGATTCTTCTTTTATTTCATCCAATAATTTCCTTTTTCTTGAATCTTCATCACTCCTATGATTTGTTATTGTATTGATGAAACTTCTTAAATCAAAGCGTGATAAACTAGAATCCCTTCTCAGTCCATTCACGAATTTCTCCCATTCCAAAGGTAAAGCATTAACAAACCTCGAAATTTTTTCATCCTCTGAAAAATATATCCCATGTCTTTCTAACTTGTAAACTAACTCATCAAACCGTTTTACCAACTTCTCCACTGATTCATTCTTCATACACAACAAATTTTAGAATCTTTTAACATAAACATCCTTATCATCTAATCTTCCACACCAAGATTCACAAATCCAATCATTTAAATTTTCAAGATTTTTGTTTTCATTTTCATCAAACATTTTGAATGTACCTGCAAAATCAGACATTACTTAAAAAAAAATTTATGTTTTGAAAATTCAACAAGTTCAAGCGAAAAACTTGAAGTATATAAAGCTTCAAGCGAAATCAGCTCAAAATAACAGTTCAAGCGAAATTTGCTAACACAACTGATTCAAGCGAAATCAACTATTTCGCTTCAACTGATCAGAACCTTCAAGCGAAAACAACTATTTCGCTTCAGTTGTTTTCAAGCGAAAACCAGCAGAATCAATTTCGCTTCAGAAGAACTCAAGCGAAATCCAAGATCACAACACTATTTCGCTTCAGATGTTCAAGCGAAATAGTCCAAACAGTCTGATTTGAAGCGAAATCAATTATATCCTTCGAACACTTTTCAAGCGAAATCCAGTTTTAGGTCAATTTTAACATGTTTTAATCTGAATTTTAAGCTGAATCTTTGTAGGCTTTGTTAAAACTATGTTTTACACGATATACTCGAAAATCAGACCATTTCGACCGTTGGAACTAGATCAGATCTGAAAAATGTAAAAAGAAATGAGTAAAAAGAAAAGAATCCGCTGCTATGGTATGAACTCCTCATCCTGAGCTCTGATACCACTTGTTGGACCGTTCTACGACCTTAAACCGTCAGTTAAGGCAGTTCATCTTCGATTACGAAGGCAGAATCAACGTAATTAAAGTCATAACAGCTCTAATCCTTTTAATCTTTCTTTTCTGATTGATTTGAGTGCTTGTACAAAGTTTTCTGATACAAATCCGGCAGCACTTCGTGTTTCACACTATGACCTCTCTCTTCAGATCTATCTATCAAATGAACACACAAGCCTATTTATAGGATGAAGATTTCGCTTGAGATTGCTTCAAGCGAAATCTCTTGATGTTGATTTCGCTTGAAGCTGTTTGAAGCGAAACCTTCAAGTTTAAGCCATACAAACCCTAATTAAACTCTATTGTGTGATCTTTCAATCAATCTAGACACAAGACCTAATGCAGACGAAGTCAACAGACATTCCATGCACTAACAGCTATCTCAGCACCACGCGAAGGTCGTGTGTTTTCGTAAGGAGATAAAGCTAAGATCTCCGAGCGGGAAACACATCACTATCTATGGCGAAAAAGGAGGCAACCCCATAGTATGCTCAATGTTGAAAGCTCATAAGCTTATGAAGCGAGGATGCAAGGCATTCATGATATACGCAAATGAGCCCGAGAAAGAATCACGGAAGATTGGAGATGTACCGGAAGTACGAGACTATGAAGATGTGTTTCCGGAGGATTTACCGGGAATACCGCCTGAACGGGAAGTAGAGTTCGGGATCGAATTGATTTCGGGCGCAAAACCCGTAGCAAAAGCACCGTACCGACTTGCACCGTCGGAATTACAAGAGTTGATGTCCCAGATTCAAGACCTGCTTGATAAAGGATTCATAAGGCCGAGTGTGTCTCCCTGGGGCGCACCGGTATTGTTCGTGAAAAAGAAAGACGGAAGCATGCGCAAGTGTATCGATTACCGGGAGTTAAACAAACTCACGGTAAAGAATCGATACCCGCTTCCGAGGATAGATGATTTATTCGACCAATTACAAGGTGCGAACTGGTTTTCAAAAATTGACCTTAGATCGGGGTATCACAAATTAAAGGTCAAGGAGGAAGATGTGCCGAAGACGGCTTTCCGCACGCGATATGGACATTACGAATTCCTCGTGATGTCATACGGGCTAACAAATGCACCTGCGGCTTTCATGGACCTCATGAACCGGGTTTGCAAGCCAATGTTGGATAAGTCAGTCATCGTGTTTATCGATGATATTTTGGTGTATTCAAAAAGCGAAGCTGAACATGCACACCACTTACAAGAGGTGTTAGAGACACTTAGACGAGAAAGGTTATATGCAAAATTCTCTAAGTGTGCCTTTTGGTTACGAGAGGTACAATTTCTTGGCCACATCATAAGTGCCGACGGAGTATTGGTGGATCCGTCAAAGATCGAGGCCGTGTCAAAATGGAATCCCCCAAAGAACCCTTCGGAAATTAGAAGCTTTTTGGTGCTTGCGGGGTACTATAGGAGATTCATTCAAGATTTCTCCAAGATTGCGTCACCGCTAACAAAACTAACCCGGAAGGAAGAAAAGTTCATTTGGGGTGTAGATCAAGAAAGAGCGTTTCAAACGCTCAAAGAGAAGTTAACTCAAGCTCCGGTACTAACATTGCCGGACGGGGTTGAAGACTTGGTGGCTTATTCGGATGCTTCACTATCGGGGCTCGGATGCGTTTTGATGCAACGGGGAAAAGTTATAGCTTATGCCTCGAGGCAATTAAAGATACAAGAGAAGAAATATCCCACGCACGATCTCTAGTTGGCTGCGGTGGTATTTGCCTTAAAAATATGGAGGCACTACTTATATGGGGTAAAGTGCACCATATTCACCGATCACAAGAGCTTGAAATACTTCTTCGATCAGAAGGAGTTAAATATGCGACAAAGGCGATGGCTAGAAACGGTGAAAGATTTCGACTGTGAAATACACTATCACCCCGGAAGGGCAAACGTGGTGGCGGATGCCCTAAGAAGAAAGACAGATTATGTCCCGATACGAGTACGATCATTGCAACTCATTGTGACCTCAGGCTTACTCGAACGAATTCGAGAAGCACAAGATGAAGCAGTAAAGACGGAAAACTGGAGAAAGGAAAGGATTGTTGGCCAAGTTAAAGATCTCGAAGTAGGCAACCACGGTTTGAAAACATGTTTCAACAGAATTTGGGTTCCTAACACATGTGGAGTTAAAAAGCTTCTACTTGATGAAGCTCATAAGTCCCGTTATTCCATCCATCCAGGAGCGACTAAAATGTATAATGACTTAAAGCAAAACTATTGGTGGCCCGGAATGAAAAGAGATGTGGTGAAGTACGTGGAAAAATGCTTGACATGTTTACAAGTCAAGGCGGAGCACCAAAAACCATACGGTAAACTTCAACCGTTGGAAATTCCGGTTTGGAAATGGGAACATATTACGATGGACCTATTAACCAAACTACCAAAGACAAACCGCGGTTTCGATGCCATATGGGTAGTGGTGGATAGATTGACGAAAAGTGCTCACTTCATTCCGATTCTTGAGACTTATACGTCAGAAAAGATGTCAGAAGTTTATACTAATGAGATAATAGCACGTCATGGAGTACCGGTATCCATCGTGTCTGATAGGGATACCCGATTCACTTCAAATTTCTGGCGAGATTTTCAAGAGCAAATGGGAACCAAATTGTTCATTAGCACTGCGTACCATCCTCAAACAGATGGACAGAGTGAAAGAACAATACAAACATTGGAGGACATGCTACGGGCGTGTATAATCGACTTTGGAGGAAGTTGGGATGTTTACCTACCATTGGTCGAGTTTTCGTATAACAACAGCTACCATGCTAGTATTAAGATGGCACCGTACGAAATGCTCTATGGTAGGAAATGCTGAACCCCGGTATGTTGGGGTGAAGTGGGCCTACGTGAACTTGCCCACCAAGATATAGTACGAGCCACTAATGAAAAATTGATGTGGTCCGGGCACACTTGAAAGCGGCTGAAAATAGACAAAAGGCGTATGCTGACAAAAGGAACAGGCCAATCGAATTCCAGGTTGGTGACAAAGTTATGCTCAAAGTATCTCCATGGAAGGGTGTTATCAGGTTTAGGAAAAGAGGAAAATTAAGCCTGAGGTTTATCGGACCGTTTGCGATTATAGAATGGGTAGGAAAGGTAGCTTACCGCCTTGAACTACCGGAGGAACTAAGCAGAATTCATAGCACATTTCATGTGTCACATCTTCGGAAGTGTCTAGCGGATGAGACAACTTATATTCACTACGATGATATCGAAGTGGATGATCGCTTGAATTATATCGTAAGGCCCATAGAGGTTTAAGATCGAAAAACTAAGCACTTGCGAAATAAACAAATTGATCAAGTCAAGATCAAGTGGGAGCATAGGAAAGGTTCAGACACTACGTGGGAGTCCGAAGAGGAGATGCGACGTCTCCACCCTACATTATTTGGTACGTACTTTGGTTTCGGGGACGAAACCCTTTTAAGGGGGGTGGACTTGTTACATCCCAGAAATATAAAACTTTATAATTCTAATTATAAAGTTTAAATAAACAAGAATATTATTTAACTAGGAAATTATAACCTAGTTAACTACAAGTCTAGAAATAACTTGAAATAGGGTTAACATAACCAAACTATAAGTTGAACAAAAGTGGAGGGGCCTAAGTTGTAAAAACTGAAACTATATTATTATTTTTAATAAAAACAAAACCAAACACCCCATTTTAGGATGTCTGGTCGTACAGAAGAAGGCAGGGGCGATTCCCCACTCTCAAAACCCTAAACATCACTAAAACTCTCAAATTGAAGGCTCAATCCAAGCTGAAATCGAAATTAAAGCATAGATTATTGATCCTCATCACAAGAGGATTACAAGGTATGTAAAATTTGATGAAAACTCTCAACTTGAAATTCTCATGAAATTGGGAAAATCTGAAAATTATGGTTGCATGTTTGTTTTATGATGAATTAGGAACAATATAGTATCTAGGGACAAACCCTAGACAAATACAAGTTGAAATCATGTGAAATTTTAGTAAAATCCATGAACACCATTGTAGGTGATTAGTGGGTTATGTAGAACTTGATAAACACTAGGAAATTTGGTGTTGTTCTAGTGTAATTTGACAACTTTGAAGTGACTTCAGAACTTTAGAAGCTAACAATTGTGTAAAATGGGTTGATTGATGTAAAATTCAGGCTAGATGATAAGCTAAGGATTTGCTAAATAATTATGTAAAATTCTGCCCTTAAAGTGTTTGTTGAAATGCCTCGAAGAGGGCTCGAAACTGGAATTTTGTAGTTAAAACTCCTAATTGTGATGTTTTGGCTATTATGCAAAATGTGATTAAAAAGAGTTCTAAATGTGATATAATTGAACTCTATAGGAAAGGATACCGGAACGTCGAGTGGACAAGCCGGTGGTGATTTGCGGTTGAAGGGCGTGCACTAAAGGTATGTAACTTGACCCGTTACATTAAACGAATTGTTGTTAAATTTTGCGAAGTCTCATTTTAGGATAAATATGGTGTTGATTGTAGTGACCATGATCGTTACTTGTATTACTAGTCTAAGAGTGACAAAGAATCGTTTGGTAGTCATCATATTGGGGAAATTCCATAAGATGAGCCAAACGGGTCGATTAATTGTGTAAATTGTTGTTTTAGTGTTTTAGAGAGTCAAAATGAAGATGACAAATCACAAGAGCATTAAGCCATGAGATTGGAAAAGAAATGTGAGTGATGATAAGCCCGGGATGTTGGGTATAAAGTATCATAAGTTTACTAGCTAAATGGTAGCAAATTGTGTCAAGTAGAAATGGGTCGAATAAATGCATAACGACATATAGTCTTTATGTCCGTAAGTTGAAGTTTTGGCACGACTATCGAAATAGGCACGTTGGTAATGAAATTACAGACGTATAGGAAAAAGAATCACTAAAAACGGACTTACGAATCATAAGTTATGGCCATTTTAAGTTGGAACTTGAATAAACATTGAGCTGGGTATGTACAGCATCAGCAACAAACAACATTCTGTGAAAACAAGGGCTAGGCATGACGCCTAGGCCCTTGGCGTCACGTGGCGCCCCCCTGATCCGGAAAAAAAATAAAATTTGACTATTTGACTCTTGGAACTTGTTTGTATCCATTCTAACTTTATCAAAACTAACATTTGTTGTGGTTTTGATCTTAGGTGATGTTGGAAACTAACCGGAAGATGATCGAGCTAGATTTTGAAGAACCGAGCACAATTTACAAGCTTCCGCAATATTTTAATCTTTAATAGACTATGTTTATGGAATGTAAACAAATTGTTAATCAACTTTTGAATGTTTTAACTTAGTCGTTAGTTGACTATGGTTTTTGCTACTTTTGAACTTGACTTATGAAATCTATGTTAATTAGGCATCTTTAGTCTAAAATGGTATGAATTATTATTAAATTCAAGTAAAATTAGACGGGTGTTACAATCGGCACTTGCGACCGTATAACGCTTCGAAGGGAGCCATCTGAATACTGGAATGATAGCTGTTGTTGTACGAGAACTCAATCAATGGTAAATGTACATCCCAGTTACCACCAAAGACGATGCTACAAGAACGGAGCATATCCTCTGAGGTTTGAATAGTACGTTCAGTCTGCCCATTCGTTTGAGGATTAAAGGCTGTACTAAGATTTAAGTGAGAACCCATAGCGGATTGAAACGTTTGCTAAAGACGTGATGTAAAACGACCATCACGGTCAGAGATTATGTCAGGGGTATGCCATGACGGCATATAATCTCATCTGTATAGATCCGAGCAAGTTTCTCCACTTTATAATCTTCACGAATAGGAAGAAAGTGGGCTGATTTGGTCAAACGATCTACGATCACCCAGATGCTATCGTGACCAGAAGGTGTATGAGGTAGCTTGGTAATAAAGTCCATAGCAATGCTGTCCCATTTCCAAATAGGGATTTCTAGTTGTTCTAAGAGTCCTGAAGGACGTTGATGTTCAGCCTTAACCTTTGTACAAGTAAGGCATTTCGAGACGTAAGCAGCAGTGTCCTTCTTCATACCAGGCCACCAGTAAGTCACACGCAAATCATGGTACATCTTATCAGCGCCCGGATGAATAGAGTAGCGAGACTTGTGAGCCTCATTCATAATGAGCTCACGGAGGTTATCTCGATCTAGCACCCAGATGCGATTGAGATAGTATTGAAGTCCATCAGACTTAGTTTCGAGTTGATCCACCGCAGCACCACGTATTTCGACGAATAGACTACCTTCATTAGCTGACGAATACTGAGCTTCGCGAATACACGCATGGAGATCACTAGAGATACAAATAGCATTAACATGAGTTTTACGACTAAGAGCGTCAGCCACTACATTCGCCTTGCCAGGATGATAGCGAATTTCGCTGTCGTAGTTGTTAAGTAATTCCACCCAACGTCTCTGTCGCATGTTCAGTTCCTTTTGGTCAAAGAGGTGTTGGAGGCTCTTATGGTCAGTGAAAACCACACACTTAGTACCATACAGGTAGTGTCGCCAAATCTTTAACGCAAACACCACTGCACCAAGCTCCAGATCGTGAGTAGTATAGTTTTTCTCATGTATCTTGAGTTGTCAGGAGGCATAAGCAATAACCTTGTCACGCTGCATGAGCACACAGCCCAAACCACGGTTCGAGGCATCACAATATACCACAAAATCGTTATTCCCGTCGGGGAGAGTAAGAAAGGGAGCGTTACACAAAAGGGTCTTAAGAGTTTGAAAAGATTCCTCTTGCTCGGGACCCCAAGCAAAAGGTTTCTCTTTTTGAGTCAATGAAGTGAGAGGAACATCGATTTTAGAAAAGTTCGAGATGAATCGGCGGTAATAACCTGCCAATCCTAGGAAGGAACGAATCTCGGATGCAGATTTAGGCGTACTCCGGTTCTTCACAGCTTCGATTTTAGACGGGTCAACATGAATACCTTGCTTACTAACGACATGACCGAGGAATTGTACTTCATCGATCCAAAACTCACACTTTGAAAATTTAGCATACAAGCGTTCCCCACGTAGAAGTTCAAGCATTAAGCGTAAATGACGAGCATTGTCAACTTTAGTTTTCGAGTAAATGAGAATATCATCAATAAAGACTATCATAAAACGATCCAAATAAGGTTTACAAACACGATTCATAAGGTCCATGAACACAGCGGGTGCGTTGGTCAAACCAAAAGGCATAACCACGAACTCGTAGTGTCCATAACGAGTGCGAAACGCTGTCTTGGGAATATCATCTTCGAGAATACGGAGCTGATGATAACCAGACCGAAGGTCGATTTTAGCGAAACAGGACGCGCCTTGTAGTTGGTCGAATAGATCATCGATACGAGGGAGAGGATAACGATTCTTAATGGTGAGTTTATTAAGTTCACGGTAGTCGATACACATACGAAGCGAACCATCTTTATTTTTGACGAAAAGCATAGGAGCTCCCCACGGAGAGGTACTTGGATGAATGAATCCCTTGTCGAGCAGTTCTTGCATCTCGGAAGGTGCAAGTCGGTAAGGAGACTTAGCAACAGGGGTTGCCCCAGGTATGAGATCAATACGAAAGTCAACAGACCGAGGAGGAGGTAGACCAGGAAGATCTTCGGGGAAAACATCAGGGAACTCACACACTACTGGAACAGAACATCACTTACGTTCTTTCCCTTGCCCTTTTGTTCCACTACATGAGCCAAGAAGGCAAAGTACTGTTTACATAAGCACCTGCTCGCCTGAGTGCAGGACATCAACTTCAGTCCTCTAGAAGGTCGGTCTCCATAAACGTGCAAAATATCACCAGACGGAAGAGGAAGACGAACAAACTTCTCGTGACAAGCAATCTTGGCATGATTCTTACGCAACCAATCCATCCCGATTATGACATCAAAACTACCCAATTACATGGGTATAAGATCAATAGTAAATACATGGTCGTTAAGAGTCAGGGAACAACCACTGAGAATAGAATCAACTAGAATCGATTTACCATCGGCCACCTCCACCAAAACCGACTTAGGTAACTTAGAGCGTGCACAGTTTAACAACGATTCAAATTCTACGGACACAAAGCTTCTGTCGGCACCAATATCAAATAGTATCGAAGCGTAAAGGTTATTGATGAGGAACGTACCATTAACGAAGTCATTGTTGTTACGAGCCTGGTTTGCATTGAGGTTGAACGCTCGCCCACGAGCGGCTAGCTGTTGCTCCTGGTTTAGCTGAGGGCACTGATTACGGAGGTTAGTAGTGTCTCCACACATATAGTATGCACGAACAGCGTTGACTAGTCTTGGATTCTGTGGAGGAGCTGGAAGTGCTGGTAGAACTGCCTGAGCTGGAGCTTGCTGAGCTGGTCGGGCTGGGTTGACTTGACGGCAGTAAGGAGTCGTGTGACCATAGCGATTGCAATTAGTACACAAACGACAAGCAGAAGCAGCAGGATGATGGAAGTTACAAGTAGCACACTTTGGATGTGGCCCACTGTACTGCTTTTTGTTCTCCGGAGTAGGAGGGTTAGCAGCAGCAGCAGTAGTAGCAGGCTCAATAACTTTACCCGTAGGGTTTGCATTTGTAGCAGGGACAATGGCATTACAGCCTGAACCCTGAGACTTTCGCTTCTTGTTTCGGTTGCCACTAGGCTGCTGGGTAACTTGGTTTGCTGATTTCGAGGGAGCTGAGTTTCCAAATTGTTTGTCACGAACCCAGTTGTTGTTTAAACTTGCTGCAAGACGGTAGACTTCTTCAATAGTTCCTAGCTGAGCTGCTTCAATCGAGTCACGCATGGCAGGAGGTAACCCGTTGATATACATGGTTATCATACGCTTTGGAGTGGAAACCAAGTGAGGGACGATTAGGCTGAGCTGCTTGAAACGGGTAGTATAAGCCAGATTTTCATCACCAATCTACTTTAAATGCCAGAACTCCTCTTCAAGCTTCAGTTGTTCATGGGGAGGGCAAAATTCAAGCATCATCAATTCATTAGAACGGATGTTTCTCTCATTCGACCACCACTCCAGAGCTCTGCCTTGAAACATTCCCTTTGCGCTCCTAGTCTTTAAATGCTCGGGGCACTCGCTGTTGATGAAGGTAACCTCGATGCTGTCAAACCATTCCAGCATAGCAGTCACCCCATCATTGCCTGAGAAAGGCTTAGGGTTGCAAGAGATAAAGTGTTTGTAGTTGAACTTTGTAGGCTTCACCTTCTCTGTCTTAGAGTCAGCAGAGGATGGAGGAGTGTTTGATCCTTGGATCTCAGAGACGATCCTTGGATCTCAGAGACGATCCTTGGCATGACGCGATCGATCTGATCGGCCATAAAGGACATCATATTTTTTCTGAGACTTTTCCGTGGACCTCTTGAGAGTGTCGGACAGCTTACAAGAAGACATCTAAAGATCCAACAAGAGGATCGTATAAGTCTAGATTAAAAAGTCTCACAGTATAGATTCACACACTATAAATTAAAGACTCATGGTTTGACAAGTTTCACGTAGATTAAAGATTCAAGTTTCCATCAAGTTTCATAGATTCCAATAGATTCCAATAGATTCAATCACCGCAAACCCACGACCTTCGCATGGCAAGTTGTACGAAGTTTGGCAACATGTCAGAAACACTTATATATAGGAAGTACCAGCGGCGTATCCACCACGCTTCGGGCACATCGCTTCCGTCTCGTACTCGGTGTCATGTTACGTGTCGCAATTGCCCAAACATAACAATGCACTCATCATCATCATCATCATCATCATCATCATCATCATCATCATACACACGTAGATTAACCCAAATAGACTCAGATAGATTCACATAGATTAACCCAAATAGATTCACATAGATTAGCCCAATTGATTCACATAGATTAGTGTTCAATCATCTCACCACAGTCCACAAACAGTGAATTCCCGCATGGCACGTGCTATGAAAGTTCAGCAACATGACGGAAGTACTTATATATAGGATGTACCAGCGGCGTATCCACCATGCTTTGATCATGCCACATCCGTCTTGTCATCGGTGTCATGCTTCGCTAACCATAACATTAAATCCATCATTCTCACGTGTCTTTTACTTAGATTGACCAAACAGATTCAGCCACTTCAACCCGAGTCTACAAAACTACGAACTTCACTTAGCGCGTGGTATGAAGGTTCGGTAACATGCCAGAAACACTTATATATAGGAAGTACCAGCGGCGTATCCACCATGTTTCGGACATGCCACGTCTGCCTCGTCTTCGGCGCTAGGCTACGTTTCGTATTTTTGGTTACTTAAAACAACACATACATAGATTACAGATAGATTATGCTAGAGTACACATAGATTACACACAGATTTCGCATAGGTTACACAAGTAGTTTCCCAGTGTTTAGTGTTCAAAATTCTCATCACCGGTCTGCAAAACACTAATTTTCGCATAGCACGTAGTACGAAAGTTGGTAAAATGTCGGAATCACTTATATATAGGAAGTACCAGTGGCATATCCACCATGTTTCGGACATGTCACTTATGTCTCGTATTTCGGTGCCACGTTATGTTTAGGGTTTCAGAACCACAATAACACGTAGATTCATCAGATAGCTTCACATAGTATCATAGTCGATCAAGATTCCCACATAGACTAGCATGATGAATGAAACTTCATAAATTTAGTTTGATTCTGAAAGATTATGATTAGTGTTTTAGGTTGTGGACATACGTGCGATTTGTGTGAAAAGCCTCAAAATAGACGAAGAATCAAGCTTAAAACCATATATAAAATCGAGATAACGTAAAAGATATGCTCAGAAAACATAGGATTGTCTCGGGTAGAGGAACGGTGACTAACCAAAGTGATTCGAACCCCTTTTGAATTGAGGTAACGTGTCTTGACTTACTTAGACAAATACGTCATCGATGTTAGGCCTACGATATTCATCCTTTTGGTCATTTCACGTTCCTAATTGATTGGGAATTTCGAGACTCTGGCGAGACATAAAATCAAGGAGTGGGACCAGTCATCAAGGTATGAGTTTTACCTCTATCTTGACAACATCGTACCCTAATATCGTTGGTACTCATCAAAGGATAAGACTTACCAGAATATAATAAGTGTAAGTCCCGAAACCGAGATCACAATGATATCGCACAACTCGTAAGGTGGCGGAATCACATAAACAAGTTACAAGAAATAAAGAGATGAAGAAGAAGGATGATTGTATTATTCAAATGATTCAAATCTTGCATACAAAGCTTTGTCTAATACACGATTATCTCCTAAATCACCAACCATGCACCTATGACAACACTTACTATTTATAGAAAGGTTTAGGGAGGAGGCTCCCTAAACCCTAGGCCCAAGACTACCCAATTAAGCCCAAATACAACTATTAACCCACATTCCTACTAATCCAATTGATCCACTTATCCATAAACCTAATAGGGTCCAACAATCTCCCCCTAGGTTTATTGTATCAGTGGCTGCATCACACCTCAGGACCACCTTCGCCTTGATCTGGAGTAAACAGATGATGATTTAGAATATTCAAAGCAGCACTTGTCCAGGATTTGGCACATTCTTCATATTTTTCATTTGTTCTGATCTGATGTGCGCCGAGAATTAGGATATCTTCCTTATGAAAACTCATTAAATCATATGAATTTAGGATCCGGATGGATTGTTCTTCAGTGACTATAACCGCTTCTGCCATCCTAGGATCATAAGCCCAGAACCTAAAGTTCTTCAGAATTCCCTTCTCAAACTTCTTGGTGAGTGGAATGATCTTTTCTTTGTCAGTGGGAGGCCAGATAACTAATTTGATGATGCATTTTGTGTGAGGATCACGCACTCCAGGGTTTCTCCGTATGGTTGGCTCAGCAGTCTTCATAGTGGCAAAATTGGCTCTCACTTCTCTTTCAAGACGTGAGTGAAATGCCCAACCCCTACCTCTCTTTCTTAGATCTGGATCAAAATAAGGAGCACGTAGCAGACTTTTCAAATCAATTGGGGTCCACGATTCAAATTAGCTTTCCTTGCCATAATACTCCCTATGCCCACTCTTTCGAGTAATCAGCCACATTTGTTTGTCTGGTTCATACCTCCAACATGCCACTTCTGATTTGTTTCCAACTTCATCGTAATGAGAATATCCCAATTCCATCACCATTCTGTCTGGTCTTTGCGAGGGATCCTTTAGTTGGAAGTTTTCATCAAGAGGATTCATATCTTGATTCTTCATCACCAGCAACTGTTTCTTTCTTTGCTTCTCTTTTTCTTTCTCTTTCTCTTTCTCCTCTCGTCTCTTCTTGGACTTGCTGCTTTGCTTCTTTGGTTTTGCGGCTAGATAAGCTTCTAGAGCTGCTGCACGTTCAGCTTCAGCTGCTGCTCTTTGTTCTGGTGTTTGCTCTGGTCTTCCATCGTAAAACTGTTCATCCTCTTTATCCACAAATTCATTTCCAAATTTCTTTTCAAGTTTTGCCTTCAGATCGTAGACAGTTGACATTAACATTCCTACATCTCCTTGCAGTTGATTTATGGTAAGATCTCTGTTAGTGAGTTGAGATTGTGGAGATGCGATCTAGGCTTCTTTTAACGCATCATCTTGTTGGAGAGAAACAATCTGAGCACTTTTTAGCTCTCCATCTTGTTCCAGTATCACCACACGCCTTTTCAACCTTTTAACATACTCTTCTTCATCACTATCGTTGTCGCTTTCAAGAACTTGTCTTTTTTCTCTTGCATATCGAAATGTTGTTTCATCATGCTCAGTAGTATGTGCACCACTAGAAATCCATGCTTCAAATTTAGCACCACCACTAGAACTGCCTGGCTGTGAGGGGGTGGCTTCAAAATCGAAGTTGAAATCATACAAATCTATGTCCTCCAGGTTTGTTCTCTTCGATGCATCAATTGTTAGAGGATCAGGCTGAGGATCAATGGTAGGTGTGGACTCAGGGGCAGACGAAGGCCCAGAAAGAGTGTTGTCAGATGCGGTGTCGGTTCTTTGTTTCTTTGGAGCTGATTCTTCAGTAATATCAGCTGTTTCTTGAATATCAGCAGTGGAGATGGATGGAGGGATTCCATCACCACCCTGTAAGCTTTGAAGTAACGCTGCTAGATTCTCAGAGGTCATTGGCACTGGCTGTCGAACGGCATCTTCTTCCTTGTCAGACATTACTATCTCTATCTCGCTTCCATAATCTGTTTCTTCACTCGAGTCTATTTCGGATTCAGAATTAACTAAAAGAACTTCATCTTCATCATCAGTCGCCTGCTGTACTTGCTGCATGAGCTATACGTCATGCTCTTCCACTATCTGTGCATTGATTGGAGGCGGAACTGGAGCAACAGGAATAATTGGAGGTGCTGGTGCAATAGGAGCTTCTTGTACATTCTCAGCAAATCTCCCATGCTTCCCAATAGTATATCTCGCTTCAAAGTTATGATGCTTGGCTCTTTTGTTTCTACATGCGTTCTCAAAGCATCCTTGCCCCATTGGCTTTAAATTGATGTAATTCAGCCCTTTGACTAACGTTGGGTATCGTTCGTCGAGAATCATCTGGCTGAACCTTGGGTATAGCATAAAAATCTTCTTCTTTGGATCATCCAACATTTTCTTCATGTTATCAAAGATGAAGGACGAAAAGTTGTAATCCCGTTCATTCACTAATGCCACGATAGCAGAAGTTTGCATTTTATTTAGCTGATCCCATCCACCCTTGTTTTCAGTAATACATTGAAGGAAAAAGTGACCTAAAAGTCTCCAGTATGGTGGAAATAGCTTCTTCAGCACAGTAGGATAACCACCTTCATAGCTCATCCTTCTAAGAGCAGCTTGAACTCTTGACTGATCGTATAACGTTGGATGATGCGGTTGATCTCCCAATCTCAACACTTCTCGAATCACTGTTTCAGTCACAATAATCTTTGTCTTTTGCACTGTAGCTTCAATAGATCCTGCTCCTTGCCTATTTATCTTTGCTGTATTCCAAAATGTATTAATGCAGCTGTTGCACATGACAGGATTTGCTCTTAAAGCATGCGTGAGAGGACAATTGTTCAACCCTCTAATTAGAGATCCAAATAACTCTATCTGATCTGCTAGAGGGTCCGATAAGTATCTTGCTTGATTGTGAAACTCGTTTACTTCCAATTGCCGTTGATTTCCTTCTTGTAACATTGCACCGGCCATTTTCTGCACTAAAACGTCGTCGTTAGATCATTTTTAATATGAAAGTTAACTTGTATTCGAGTTAACGACGAGTTAATAGAATCAACACATCGAAAACTTAAACACAAGCAACTTGTCACAAAAGCAGTCCAAAAAGCAGTCCAAAAAGTCCAAAGGTCCATTTGAAAAAGGTTCAAGTCAGGGATCAGGTCAAAGATAAGGTCAACACAGGTCAATGCCCGGAATGATAGGGTTCATTTCGGATGAACCTCTTCATCCGGAATGACAAAGTCAATCCGTCTGAGATCATCCGAGATGGAATCTCCCAGTCCGGAATCATCCGAAATGATGATCCTTGTCCGAAATCATCCGTGATGCCGCTTTGTGATCCGGAATGATGTACCTTTAATCCGTAATCAATCCGTAATCAATCTGTAATCGTCCAAAATGAGGTGAGTTGAGAGAGAAATTCAAGAGCTTTGTCCGAAATAATTCAAAATTGTGATACGGACTCTTGTCCTTTTTTCATTAAATATTCCGGATGGGTTTATGGGCCAGGCCCATTTCTGATGCTTGGTCCAAAATGATGGGCCTGTTCAAGATTGACGAAGTCAATTCTTGATGGGTCCCATCCGAAACAGTGGGCCATCCAGATCCAATTTTTTATTATTATTTTAATCAACTTTTCAAGATAGCAAAATACCCCCTTCAAAATCAATGAAACAACCCACTGAGCAACATTAAAATAATAAAATAATAAAAATAATAAAGGAATAATATGCACAAGGTACTAACATAGGGGTGATTTTGGGAAGATTGTCACGGGGTCAAATCGTTCTCGAACTGATTAAGGGACACTTTTCAGCCCTTCGTTTACTTGGACCGGTCAATGCAATTGTTGATATGTTTGTCCTCTTCAATCCACCGCTCAAACTTCAAGCTTTGCTATACGTTTAAGGTATTTTTATACTGAAACATCTGTGTGTCTCATTCCAAAGCATACCCCCCGTGATCAAGGTAAGCACAACAGTTCATCGTAGCAGGTGAGTATACTGAGATTATCCTTTAAGTTTTCAACGCAAGACTTCCTGGTGAACAGGTCAGTACTTCCGTACAACAGAGTGACCAAAGAAGATCTGACGAGGGTGAGACAGATACCTTAAATGGTACGAATTTGGCTTAAATAGCACACGGAATTCTCTTTTTAGTGAGATTTCTTCTGTTTCAAGGTTTTGGCCCTTTTTGTGGCTCTTTTTGCAAGATATCCTGACTATGCCCAGGTCTGCATATAGTCTGGATGCAACAGAGGGACAACCCTTATATCCCGGATGATTTATCAGTATAAAGACCTGAAACCTCAGATGTTGGCTATCTGTCAACACGGGATTTAAGACCATGAAATCATACACCATTGGTCTGTTACCCACGAGATGTCCAGTCCATTATGTTTGTATCACTTTGCTTCTTTTTTATTTTTAAGCGGTAGACCTATCAACACATCGTAGTGGAGCCTAGCCTGTTTAACATTGAAACCTTACGTGTGTTAATCAAGTTCTATAACACGAAAACTTATTTCATTTCCCAACAACTTTTTCTCCCCCTAAATTTGTGCAAAAGTAGAATACTTTATGCCCAAATTTACCAGATGAGACACATAAAAACCCCTTTATTTATTATATACATTAAAATATATTTATTTATTTATTTTTATTTATTTATTTTTTTTGCTCAGTCGGCGAAACGAATCATTTTTAAGAGGTCTACAAGCACATTGAACCTAGAGATGCTGACAGGTTTTGTAAAGAGATCCGCTGTGTTAGCATCAGTATGGATCTGTTCAAGTTTAATAAGAACTCTGTCAAAACAATCTCATATGAAGTGAATTTTGATGTCAATGTGCTTGGTTTTGGAGTGAAAAACAGGGTTTTTTAGTGATCTGGATAGCGGCATCGTTATCACAATAAATGGTTGTATCAAGATAAGTCAAACCGTAATCCTCCTGCTGATGTTGCATCCAGAGAACCTGGGAGCAGCAGGCAGATGCTGCAACATACTCTGCTTCCGATGTGGAGAGAGACACTGTCTACTGCTTCTTACACTGCCAAGAGATGAGTCTATCTCCTAAGAACTGGCATCCAGCTGATGTGGACTTCCTATCCCTGTCTGTTCCTCCAAAGTTGCTATCTGAAAAGGCAAACAGATCAAAGTTCGAATCTCTAGGATACCAGAGTCCGAGTTTAGGAGCTCCCTTCAAATATCTGAAAATTCTTTTAACAGCGGTTAGATGAGAGAGTTTTGGGTTAGCCTGATAACGAGCACACTGACAGACGACGTACAGAATGTCTGGCCGACACGCAGTCAGATACATTAGTGAGCCGATCATGGAGCGATACAACATTTGATTAATAGGATTTCCCTCCGGATCCTCAGTCAACAACGGTCGTTCTGCAATTGGGGAGTCTATCGGCTTTGAATCTGTCATGCTGAATTTTGCAAGAACATCATTTACATATTTACTTTGGTGAATCAGGATTCCTTGATTGTTCTGACGGACTTGCAAGCCTAAAAACATTGTCATCTCTCCTAAGGAACTCATCTCGAACTTCCTCTTCGTGACCTCTTCAAACTCTTTGCAAAGCGCATCATTAGTCGATCCGAAGATGATGTCGTCAACATATATTTGAACTAGGATGATGTCCTTCTTAACACGTTTGATGAACAACGTCTGATCGATCATCCCTCGAGTGTATCCATGAGCGAGCAAATGTTCTGTTAGGGTAGCATACCATGCACGAGGTGCTTGGTGCAAGCCGTACAGAGCCTTGTCCAGCTTGTAGGCATACCCTTCCTTTTCTTGATCAACAAATCCTGGCGGTTGAGCGACATAGATCTCTTCCTTGAGCTTCCCATAAAGAATGCCGTCTTGACATCCATTTGATAGACTGTAAAGCCCATAAAGGATGCATATGCCAAGAAAATACGGATGGCTTCCAGCCATGCAACTGGGGCATATACTTCATCATAATCTAAACCTTCAACCTGACTGAAGCCTTGGACTACTAATATGGCCTTATTTCTCACAATCACACCAGAATCATCTTGCTTATTACGAAATACCCATCGTGTGCCAAGAGCTCGTTTTCCTTGGGGCAGCTTCTCGAGTTTCCATACTCTAAGCCGTTCGAACTGATTGAGCTCTTCATGCATCGCATCAACCCATCCAGGTTCCTGCAAAGCAACATTAATGTTTTTAGGCTCAATATGTGATATGAAGAAAGAGTACAAGCACGAGTTGATGTCTCCAGATTTGCTGCGGGTCTGAACACCAGCAGATATTGGACCGATGACATTCGTGATTGGGTGACTCTTCTGAACGTGCTGTGGAATTGCTGTTGGAGGGACTTGTAGGTTCGGTTGCAAGTTTGAAAAGCTTATTGATGCTATTCCAAATGTCTCCCCCTCATTTGGTGAATCGGTGTTGATCACCAGAGGATCCACAGTACAATCCGATGGAATTTTTTCATGAAATAGAGAAGCTCCTTGAACGTTTGACGGTCCTGCAGAGGCTTCAGAGTTGCTACCTTCACCATCAGGGGAGGCTGTTGAAGGATCAGGAATCAGCTCCTGAGTAGTGGAGGAGAGACATTGTGCTGTTGCCTCCTTGCTAAATTCTGATGGATTCACAGAGAGCTTCTTGATTAAAGTCTGCAAGGGCACATCCTTGTCTTCATCTTCAAAGGGAATAGGCATCTCTGCATTTGAAACTCCTGCATCAGCAATTTCATCAGACAAAACAGGAAACGATTTAAACAAGGAGGAATAATCATATAGCCAATCAGGTCCAATGCGTGCATCTTTAGGATTCTCTTCTAGCCAATCCACATGATATGCTTCCACAATCTGCTTTTTGACCTTGTTGTACACACGATAAGAAGTGTTTTTAGCGTATCCAATGAAATAGCATGGATCTCCTCGAGCTTCAAATTTTCCTTTGGAGTCCATGAGAAGAAGTACACATGGACAGCCAAAAGTGCGAAAGTGTTGTACTGAGGGTTTTTGACCTTCAACGATCTCATATCGAGTTTTCATGTGACGCTTGTTGATCAATGCATGATACTGAACATAGCAAGCCGTGTTTACTGCTTCTGCCCAGAATATGAGAGGAAGACCTGAGTCTATCAACATTGTGCGAGCTGCTTCGATTAGAGTACGATTTCGTCTTTCTGCAACCCCATTCTGTTGAGGGGATCTAGCAGTACTGTATTGACGGTTAATTCCTTTTAGGGCACAAAATTCGTTTAGTTCAGCATTCTTGAATTTTGTCCCATTGTCACAGCGAATAATCTTCACTCGTTCATTTGACTGTTTCTCCATGAGAATTACAAATTTCTAAAGTAAACCAGTAGCCTCGCTTTTCTGCTCCAAGAAGAATACCCAAGTGAAACGAGAAAAATCATCTATGATGACCAAACAATAAGCCTTTCCCCTAATGCTGAGAACATTGACTGGGCCAAATAAATCCATATGCAGCAGTTCTAACACCTTTGAAGTGGTGTGAACAGGTTTGGACTTATGGGGTCGACGATGCTATTTTCCTCGAGCACATGCTTCACATTTTTCTATTTGCATGAAATCCTTGATCGGCAAGTTCCTGACAGGACCTCCTTTTGCTAATCGATTCAAATTTTTCATGTTCAGGTGACCCAACCGACGGTGCCACAGCATAGCATCATGTTCAGCTGTTTCTGAAAACAAACAAGTAACTTGATCTATAGGGGCTTTATTCATATCAATACGTAGGCATTTCCTCTATGTTCGGCTTCAATCAGAAACCAGTCTTCAGGTATGAGAATTCTTGGTTTCAAAATAACACAACCACTCTTAGTGAAGAGAACTTCCATTCCTTTGTCACACATCTGTGATACACTCAACAGACTGTGCTTAAGCTCAGGGACATAGTTAACGTCTGAAAAGGTGAGGACGCCATTCTTAACAGTGCCTTTCATGGTGATTCTTCCTGATTCTCCTCCAGCGAAGTGACACATACACCGTCGAATATCTTGATATCATTCAACTGGGATATGTCTCCCGTCATGTGTCTAGAACAACCACTATCAATAAACCAAATCTAAAGATAGCCCTCCATTGTCGTTCCTGCACATACAATGGAATCAGTTAGAGACTGGAACCCAGGCCATAGAGGACCAGAGTTTACCATCGTTATCTGTGTAGGTAACTTCGCGAAAGATCATATGCTTTTTATCGTTGTTTGTGGTTTTAGGTGGCACGGTAGAAGTTGACGGTTGCGAACACGGAGACTGGGATCTAACAGGATTTTTAGGTTTCCAATCTTTAGTGTTCGAGACACTTCTGTTTGATGAAAAAGCTTTTGTCTTTTCTTGAAACCTGTTTGTGTTTAAAAATTTTTGATTTTCCTGTTTAGCAAGATTCCAGTCTCTGTCAGAAGGCCTTGTTTTGGGATGTCGACTTTTGATAAAATGAGATTGCACGGCCTTCTGATTGTACATGTTCCTAGAGTAGTAGGGATGATGAAAACAATTTCTTGCGATGTGTCCCGGAATTCCACAATTAAAACATGTATGCCTTTTTTAGAAAAAGACATCTAGTTCAGCTTGCGTTATTCTCGAGAACTGATCACGCTTTTTCAATACATTTGATGTTGAGTGCCTTCGAGGATGCTTGTTCTTGGATAAACCCGGCTCACATCTGTCAGCACAAGAGTAAGTATCCGCGACCTTACCCTTGAGCTTGGGTTCTGTTTCCTTAAGATTTGGGTTTTCCCTTTTTGCATTCTTTCTCTTTGGCCTTCTGTTTCTACGTGACCACTTTATTTTAGGGGGAACAGATCCAGTTGACTATGTTTTGTCAAGGTCACTTTTGGGATCGATAGATGAACTGTCTGTGGAAGTGACTTTCACATCTTCCTTTTCTTTAGAGGCCATGTTTTCAGAAGAATCTGCAGAGAAGGTTTCCATAATAATTTGTTCTACAGTTTTATCATGTGATTCAACTATGGAATTGATTTCCATGGTTTCCTTCTCCATAGTTTTCATGTTCCCATGGGTTTCTACAGAACTGGACTCTATGGATGTCTTTTCTTCAGTCAGATCCACCTCTAAGCTCTCGACATTAGATGATCCTGGTAACTCAGATGATGAGCAGTAAGTGTCTAAGACAGATTGACTGTCTTCTTTCGCAGTGCTGCTAGATTCTGATTGCTCATCACAATCGGAACCATTTGAAGATTTGAGCTCATATTCCGAGATTCCCGAATCCTCTGTTTGGCTGCAAAGATCGTCAGATGATCCCTATTCAACAACACTTTCTTCATTATTACTAGCAAAGACATCAAGTTTTTCATTATTGCAGGGAGCTTCTGATGCGTCATCTGATGCGTCATTAGAGGTCTCAGCCATATAGGTACAGTTTTCTGAGCTTCCTAAAACAGAAGTTTCAGATTCTTCAGTTGACACATCATGTTCTCCTGTTAAAACATTTTCAACATTCACAACATTCTCAACACAATCATTTTTATCACATGCATAGTCTAGGATAATAGCACCAGATTCATCAGTCTTAATGGGAACACCCCAAGTCTCAGCTATGACAACTCGAAATTTAGAACCTTTCGTTGTATCTTAGTGTAACCTACTTGAAACGTTATGTGATTAGTTGACGTGTTGGTGTAATGATATATGAGAACATTCTATGTGATTATGTGTTATGATTATATGTATGCTTGCATGTATGTGAACCGAGACACAAGGACCCGACTCGAGACCATGCAGTCTCGAGTGAACAATGTAACTAGTTGGGCCGGTTGGGCCGCACCTCAATTAATCCATCTCAAACCCACTTAGAGTGCACAACCGAGTATAAAAGCCCCAAACCTACATTCACTCTCACACACACTCTCCTCTACTCTCTCTCTAGAAAAACTAAAACCCTAAAGACCAAACATCACCTCACCTCTCCTTCTTCTTCTCGGATTCAACCGACGACCACAAGGAGCTCTCGGATCGGCTCACACACACACCCATTTGGAAGCTTCATACACACCTTTGAACCCATACTTGAACCGGTAAGTGTTTCACATTGTGTGTTATATTTCGGTTGAAAATGATATGTTTCGGTTGATATTTATGTATGATGAAGTAATATGATAACATGTTTGCTTGATTAAGTCTTATACATGAGTAGAGTATTGATTATGTGATAATATGCACCGTGGCTATTATTTGAATATGACAAAGGTGTTGGTGGATTTAACGAGTTCTTAGTGGTTAGACAATACATGCTTAGTTACAACATTGATGATGAACATGACTTCTTAGTAAAAAGTATAGATTTATGTGTGATAAAAGAATGATAAGGATCATCCGATTTATGAGGTTAAAGAACAAATGTTTTGTTGCAAGATGATCTTGATATCTAGTTTAGATGTTACAACTCTTGTCCGTAAAAATGCAAAAATGTGTTTGAATGAGGATATGAATACTTGAATGATATGAAGAACAACATGAACATGTTATGGATGTCTCTTGGATATTTGAAATTGAGGTGTTTGATCCATTTTAGTAAATTGTTAGACAAGAAAACATGTTTTGTGGATAGTACACAAATGTTGCATGAAATCAAAACCTCATTGGCTAAGTACAATGTCGGAGATCAGCAGGTGTCCCAGTCGAGATCTTCAGTCCCGACTCGAGATCACCACATGACAACTCGAGACCCACGGTTGCGACATATGTTGCGAGTCGAGAACCTCTAGTCTCGAGTCGAGACCACACCACATCAACACAAAAACATCATGACTCGAGACCATAGTTGCGAGTCCAGTTGCGACTCGAGACCAATGCATGCATGACCCGAGACCTCCTCAGTTGCGACTCGAGAACTTGTAAGCTACAACTCGAGACCGCACAGTCTCGACTAGAGACCGCACAGTCTCGACTCGAGACCATATACATGTGCACACTGTTTGGACTTGCACCCTATTACGGGCTTAGGTGTTTGGGCCGGACTTTTGGACTTTGTTTACTTGTATACATGATACTGTTCAACTCATAGGTGTATTTGTAAACCGCCACGTTATTACGTGTATGCCATAAATAATACCTGTATGTAACTTGCTAGTATACGTGTAGAACATACGTGCACTACTTGGATACGAACCTGACTTGAATGGTATCTATGTTAGGACGTAGTTGACCACTTACAACTTGATTGACTTTTCTGTGTATCTGCCGAGCAAACCAAGGTGAGTTCACACCCTCTACAAAGCATGGGATTCCCTGGGTTGGGAATGGGGTTAAGGAACGTGGATTCCTCGTCCTCCTTGGGTAGGACAACATTGGTTCAGGAATGTAATTCCTCGTCCTCATGGACAGATAACTCGTACTAGACCAAAACTCTATCACGAAGTCCCTCCTTTTTATATCGACTTAATCGCCGGGCCAATGGCGAGCGGGTCATTAGTTAGATAGCGCTATTTAGGTTTGACAAACCTCACACCGTGCCGCAGAGGACGGGCGTGAACTAAAAGATCTGGGGCACGTCAATGATGATAGACATTGACAGTTTCAGGGCACTTAAACATGACTACAGTCAGCAGTCGATATGGTAACGAGTCTAGTGTATACATGGGGTAGCCCCCACGGCCGAAATGCCAGATAACTAACATGGGGTAGCCCCCACGGCCGGAGTGCCAGAGTAACCGGGAATAAACAAGTCACGTTTTTCAACTATGGGGTAACCCCCACGGCAGGATTCCAGTTAAAGGAAACTGTTTTCGGAACAACTTAAAACTGAACACCCAACAGTGAACTCACTCAACTTGTTGTTGACTCGTTACTACATGCTTTGCAGGACTATAGGTACTTAGCTGGAGCTTGCATGGAAGAGAGTCGTTGTGGGACATGGACGGCTGTGTGCCATGTTAAACTTGGAACAATTAAACTTATGTTTTGGTTTTAAAACTTATGCTTCCGCTTGCAACTTAACTATGTTTTGTTTGGACACCAATTGTATTGGTTGGATTTTATAATTACTTTTATGCATGTTCAATATGATTGGTGGCTGGATCCTGGTCAGTCACGCCTCCAAGCGGTGATACTCCGCAGGTGGATTTTGGGGGTGTGACAGATTGGTATCAGAGCCATTGGTTATAGTGAACTTGGTTTTAATAAAGGAGAAACGTTTTTTGTTAAAACCAGACTATAACCTGTACAGTGCTCAACGATCCACAACGACGCTTCACTCCACATGCAAGGCTCAACATCCTAGGTGATATGATCTGTATATATATTGCCTACTTATTAGTTACATAGTACATTGCTCGTGGTATGCCTGGTTAGTATAACTACTGTTGCTTGAACACGTGTGTGCTTACTCCCTTCTGTCATCGCACTTTCGCAAACCTCTCTCACTCATGTTTCCCTTGATGTGAAGATCATGTCTGGACGCATTAACATGACACAAGCCTAGTTGACGGCTCTGATTAACGAACAAGTTGCTGCGGCACTTGCAGCTGCACCCGCAGGAGGTATATCCTGCAGTCCGAACTCATTCTAGGATCTTTAGAATCCTACTCTCGTGAGCCAACCTTTGTGTTAAACTCTGTCTTTCTTTCGCCCACAATAGGTCAGCATGCTCAGCCACCCGTGTGCACTTTTAAAACTTTCATGGACTGCGACCAACTACTTTTAGCGGCACCGAAGGAGCATGTTGGAACCTGAAGGTTTATTCATGTAGGTTAGCATTGTTTGAGGGTTGATTATGTTTATGTTTTGTTTACATGTTTGGGCCGATTATGTATAGTTTGGGTTAGTAGACTTGTGTCGCAATGGGCTTAGGTTAGTGGCCCGGTTGTTATGTATTTAAGAACATCATTACCTCATTGTTTGAGGTTGTTGATGAGGTGATAGGTTGCGACACAAGGGACAAGAAGTCGGTTCTTATTGAAGTCTTGTATCCGTCTTTGCTAGTCATTGAATGCAAGATTTCGGTTTGTTATTTCATATATTATTCTTGTGTTGATTATTATATTTCATTCTTGAATCGGCTTGTGATTGTTTTCCGCACCTTCACAAGTTAAAGGTTGATATCATTGAAAGATCCTATCGGGTTTTACAATTGGTATCAGAGCCATTGAAGCCATTCAAGGGCTCGGTTTTGATATCATTCGGATTCAAGAATCGTTTGTGCTACTGATCTGTTTTGTTACATGTTTTGCAGTGAAATACTTAAACTGTTCATGACCGATTCATCAAAATTATACTGATTTTGGTTTGTTGATTTCTGAAAAAGGTGTTTGCTGATTTTACGGAAAGTTGGTGGTCAAGAGATTCAAAGATTACGATATCTTTGAATTTTGGAAGTGCTGAAAAATCGGGATTGCGAGTAAACAGATCTTATCGTTTATTCTTTTGCAGGTTCCGACTCGCAACCATCTCTGTTGCGGTTCATCACGTTCTGGTTACGACTCGCAACCATCATTGTTGCGGTTCATCACGTTTTGGTTTCGACTCGCATTCACCACGGTTTCGGTTCATCCTGTTTCAGTTGCGACTCGCAACCAGTAGTCAGTCTCCACTCGCAACCGAAGCTGTTACGACTCGCAACCTTGGTTTCGGCTCATCCTGTTTTAGTTACGACTCGCAACCACAGCAGTTACGACTCGCAACCACAGCAGTTTCAACCCAGCTGTTACGACTCGCAACGACACTGATTTACGGACATTTGAACTGTTGACTTTTGGACTTAAAACAAAAATCAATTAATTAATTAACCAATTAATTAAACATGTCGTCAAACAACAGTGAATTGACTGCCCTTAAAGAACAACAAGAATTGGATTCAAAGCTTGGTACCACAACACGCATTCCTAGGTTAACTGATGCTAATGATTTTCCTGAGTGGAAGTGGCGCTTTGAACAGCATCTTAAGGTTAAGGATTATAAGCTGTGGCGAAGCATTTTGCGAGGTCCTAGGGAAATCATGATGGAAAGCTCAACTGAACCAGGTCTTAAGGTAAAGAAACCTAGGGATCAGTACACTGAAGATGATTTGCTCATTGTTGAAGAAGATGATCGAGCTCTTTCCTACGTAACCATGGGTTTGGGTCCTGATATTGCTATTGGCTTTCGCACCTGCAAATCTGCCAAAGAATTGTGGGATTCTCTGATCGAAGTATATGAAGGAAACGAAGATATGAAAGAGAGCCGAAGAAATCTGCTGCAACAAAACTTCAACAACTTCAACCATATTTATGGTGAAATGGTAGACAATCAGATTCAGAGGTTTGTGAAGCTGATCACTCAAATGCAAATGGAAGAAATTCATACAACAAATGCATCTACAAACCGACAACTTCTTAATGCACTACCAAAGAGTTGGGATCATCATGTTGCTATGATCAAGAAGACTAAAGATCTCGCTAGATGTACTCTGTCAGAGATGATCTCTCACATTAAGGCATGCGAACTGGATGATAAGCAAAGAGAAACAAATTACAAGAACAGTATGCTAGCTGCTGGTTTCTCCATTGCTCCCGCTTCCTCTAACAACAGCAACACAGCATTATTGTCTCAAGGTGGTTTTCAGATGTTTCGAAATACTTCATCCACTACTCCAACTTCAGCAAAGGTGCACTCATCTGGATCCTCTAATCAAGTCGTCTCTCCAGCTTCTCCTGCTTCAATTCCAAATTCTGGAAATGTCTCTACTGCTGCTTCTGCTTCCGCTGCTAACAACGAAATGATAGCTTTCTTTGCTAAACAATCAAAGGAAAACTTGGATATTGCAGCTTCAGTGATCAACTGTTTGAATGCTTTTATTGCAGGAAAACTTGACCCACCAAAGTGGTGTCCTGATGATCTGAAACAGATTCATCCAGATGATGTTGAAGAAATGGACATCACCTGGCAGATGGCGATGGCAGCTTTCAGAGCCCAAAAGTTTGTGAAAAGAACAGGTAAAAACAGGTGGGGAAATGCATGGAATGGAGCTGCTAAAGTGCCCTTTAATCTTCGTTGCTTCAACTGTCATGAGGAAGGACACTATGCTCGAAACTGCCCAAAGCCACTTATAAACAGAGATCAAACTCCTGCAACTCCTGCCCAACCTGCAACTCCTAATCGAGAAAGAGCTCTTGTGACCACTACAAGTATAGCAGATGCTGCTGCTTCTGGAAGTCCACCGCCACAAGGATTAGCACAAGCACTGGTGGTTCAGCCCAACCTCAACTTTGATTGGACTTCAGAAATTGAGCGTCTGAACATATCAGCTCCAGAGAATCAAACTGCTACATCCAACATTGCTTTCATGACTTCAAGTGAACATAGCCCAAAGCCAGAGGAAGAGACTGCAGCTGATGATTTTGCATTCATGACTCAAATTCTTTCAGCTCCTGTTAAAGGTCTCACCAAAGAAGAGGTAATTTCTGTTTTCTGTACTCCTGAGTGTAGGGAAAGGGTTGAGGCTTACAGAATACACAACGCTGAGCTCATTCAAGATTATAATGACATAAAAAATAAAAATTTTACTTTGTCTAAAAATGAGAAGCTTTATAAAGAAAAGATTGAAGCTCAGCGAAAAGACATCATCAAACTCAAAGATGATGTAAGTGTAAAAACAGCCCATTTTCTAGAAGCTCAGGAGAAAGTATGCATTTTGACTAAAGAACTGGAAGATATCAGAGATAGATATCAAATAAATGAGCTTAATATTAAGAAATTTGATTCTTCCAGCAAATTAGTCAAAAACTTGTGTGATCAACAGCTCGCATACAAGGAAAATAAAGGGCGTGGTTTGGGTTTTAATCAGGCTCCTCCTCCTTACAATGACAATTATACTTATTTACCCATGACTGAGGAAGAGATGATGAATGAGAGTAGAATGACTTATGGTCCCAAAAACAATAAGTCATCATTAAATGACAGACAAATTGAGAAAAAGAAATCTGCTCAAATAAATTTTGTTTCTAAAGGTTCTATTGATCCTAACTTTTCGTCTTCATGTGCAGATAAAGTATCTGAAGTAAAATGTGCAGATGTTCTTGGGAGTGAACCAGTTGTTCATACAAATATTTCTGAACCTTATTTTGAACCTTATTCTGAACCAACTGAATCTGACCTTGCTTTTAGTCGTTCTTTGTTTGCGTCGTTTTCTGCTTATGTTTCGTCTTTTGAGCCTGATGTTTTGAGAAAAACTGATGATGTTTGTGTTGAATCTTTGAACAATAATTGTGGTGATGATTGTGTTTCAGTTGTTGACAGTGTTACAGGTGAGGTTCCTCGGGACACATTCAGTGAAACCACTGAAACTTCTTCTCAAGAAAATCAAGAGTATCCTGATTCTTCTTCTGAATCTGTCTCAGTGGGTGTCCCTAATGTTGAATCTAGTGAGACCCCATTGGAAACCGTGGCTGAAAGCAAATCTCAAAAAGATTCACATGATACATATGTTGAAGAAACATGTGTTGATGAAACTTCTGCATCTTCAGAAATTAAAATTGGATCTGATTTTGTAAAAGAAGAGGTGGTCACAATAAATGAACAGTCACAAGAAAATGTTTCTGAAAAGGAAATTAAAATAGAAACTGAATCGTCTTTTCAAAATGATCCTGATAAAATTATAAAAGACGAAAAACATCATCCATCTGAATCTCATGCTTGTGCTAGTTCTGATCAGCAGGTACAGAAAAACTCAGAAAAGGCACATGGAACACAGGCAACGCAAGCTCGATCATCTAGACCCACCAGATCAGCTAATGCTGCTAGCTATCAGAATCTTCATACTTTGAAACGACAGACATGTTTCAACTGTGGAATTCCTGGACACATTGCTAGAAATTGTGTTCATCATCCAAAAGTGCAACAAAATGCCAACACTCACTTGTGTGCTGATGTTTGTGAGCCGGTTCACAACATACAAAAGGAGCCAAAACGAGCAGATCAAAATCAAGGATATAAGAAGTCTGCTCATCAAGGACAATCACAATCTCGTAAGGCTCGTGACAAGGTGAAGAAAAGCTCCAATCAGGGAGAAAAGACGAAGAATGGTGCTCAGAGCAACAAGACTTCTACAAACAACAAATACAAGCACCCCAATTCGTCTTCGTCTAAGAGAAATGTGCAGGCGCATCCAGCGCAAAAAGGACCGGTTTGTCCTTCAGGACCTGCTAGAGCGAATCAAGCTGCTCAAAACGTCTTTCCGATGAAAGGACAAACTTGCTACAACTGTGGCATTGCGGATCATATTGCTAGGAACTGCACACGTCGTCCCTATGTACCCTATTATATGCAAAATCAGAGGGTTACACCAAAGGGTAACTACCATTCCAAGCCGATGAAGGTATCATCACCTAAGGCAATGAAGAATGTGAATCCTAAGGTTAAACCTTCTGATGGGGACTGGAATGTTGCTAAAAACAAACGAAGGGCTGTTCAGGAACAAAACCGTGTTTCTAAAACCAACAAACTTGAAACAGCTAAAGTTGCACAACCGAAGGCAACAAACACGTTTGTTAAGCCGAAACAAATTTGGAAACCCAAATGCAAAATGGCAACATCTCCAATCCTTCAAAGTAAAGGGGACTTATGTTTAAAGGAAGTGTCTTATTTTGATGCTTCAGGAAATCCCAGGACCACGATGGCCTGGGTACCCATGTCTTACTAATCTCCTTACTTTTCAGGAACAACTAAGGAGGAGCTGTTGACAATCTCTGGAATGTTGATAGCGGTTGTTCCAGAGATAAAAACGGGTAACATTTCACTGTTGCAAAAAGTTCAAATTTTTTTACAGATGATATGTTTCCTTTGGAGGAGATACGAAAAGTAAGAGAAGATCAGCAAAAGGTACCGTTTAAATTCAGTACTTTGATTTGAATTTGATTAGTCTTCAATCTAATGACGGAACGGTTAGCCAAAAATATTTTTTTTCTTTTCTTAGTTCATTATCTTTGTATATAATTGTCCTTTCTCTAGTAAATGGTAAATTTGCGCAAAAATACAAGATTTATGCACAAATTTAGGGGGGGAGAGGAACATATAGATCGATATAGAGTTTAGGGGGAGAAAACTCAGAAAATACAAAAAGAGTTTGCTGTAAATATGTATTGTTTTAGGGGGAGAAAATGAGAAAAATACAAAAACATTAGAAAAATGAAAAAGCCAAAAAGAAAGATTGCATGACATGGGAAGTGAAATAAATGTTCGTGTTAAAGGGTTTGACTAACACATGTAAGGTGCCATAGCTGAAAAGACTAGGATCTACTGCGATATGTCGATAGGCTTGACGCTCAACATGATAAAAGATACTAAGTGATTTAAACATAACGAACTATGTACCATGTGGGTAACATACCAACAGCGTATGATTTTATGGTCTTAAATCTTGCGTTGATAGATAGCCAACATCTGAGGTTTCGGGTCTTTATATTGTTGAATCATCCGGGGATATCTTGGCTGTCCTTCTGTTCAGAACTAAAATTGTACATGAACCCCGGAAAGAAAGTCACTTGGAATTAGCTCATTTCTATTTGAATGTTTGTATGTTGTCCCGATACACACAATTTTGATCTGATTCTGAAATCTTCTCTGAAAAAAAATCGTGTACCTCCTCTGCTGCATCCAGATATATGCTGACCTGGAGGTGCTAGGCAACGACAGCTTCTGCTGCATCCAGATACATGCTGACCTAGCTGTACGTTGTCGCGCTATAGATCTAATACACCCGAAAGAGGCCCTCAAGTGCCCAAAAGAAACCCTAGAAACCTATATCAAATTGAGAAAAACTCATTTGATCTGTATATTATACCATCTCTGCAAAAGATCTATTCTGTTCTCTTCTCAACCTATTCCCAGTTAAGATTTCAGAAATCTGGATTGGACTTGTGAAATATGTGGTAGGGAAGATACTTGCATGATAGAGTGTGCTGTTTATATTTCCAGGATTTGATTAGTATTTATTTGGGTGTTCATTGTTAAGAAATCAAAACATGATAAAACAGATTATATGCAGACCTAGACACAGTCAGGATATCTTAAAGGATGACATCAGTATACTCACCTGCTACGATGAATCGTTGTGCTTACCTTGATCGCGGGGGTATGCCTTGGAATGGGACACACGGGTATAATAGTATAATATTACCTAAAGCATATCACGAAGTTGAAAAATTGAAAGTTGAGCGTTAAAGTTTAAGTGGACAAACATATTGGCAATCGCATAGACCAGTTTGATTAGGCTCGTACTGAAAAGTGTTCCTTAGTCTGCCTGAGAACGAATTTTGATCCCATTGCAATTGTAATTGTATATTATGGTAGTTGTTTATATTTTGAGTTTTTATTTGTTTTAATTCTTAAAATTAAAAAAATTAAAAAATTCAAAAATACAAAAATAGTGTCTTGTTTTTCTATAAAACCAAAAATCCAAAAATAGAGTGTTTATTTGTTTTTTAAAATAAAAAATATAACCGTTCTTGAAGATTTGACTGATCATCAAAAGTTAAAAGAATTTAAATTGTGAAATCTGAGTATAAGTACTTGGTTGTACCTAGTGTTCATATGGTACTCTCCCTGTTGCATAAGAAATGTTTGCTTATGAGTTTGTGAGAATGTGCAGAACTTGATTTCAATCAAGAACAGGGGTTGATGAAGACTGAGATGCTGTTAGTTGCTGAAGAAGCCTGAAGCAGCACAACAACAAGATGTACCTGAGTCAGAAGAACCGGATACGAGACACCGTCTGACAGTGATAGTGCATTTGAAGAAGTACCGTGAACCTGCTTGAAAGACAAAGATTGAAGAAGAAAAGATTTGTTGAGAATCCTCCTCTCACATTCTTTTTGACAAGATTTTCAAGAAGATACTGATCGAGATCCTAGTATGAAGCTAACCACAAGAGCTGAAGAAAGAGACCCAGTGCTGAGAGTTCAGAAGTCAAGAACTTCCACAACATCTACAGCATTGTGACAACCATAGACTTCATTGAAGATGTTGCTGAATTCATGTTATGAAGACAATTTGATGGCATCAGTCTAGGGGGAGATTGTTAGGCCCTAAAGTGTGAGACTGACGCATCAAATTAACACAACGGGTTATGGTTACGAACTGGGCCTTACCGAGTTAGTTTATATTAGGTTGTGGACCTTTATAGGTCACTTGGGCCAAGCTTTAGGCCATGTGGGCCAAGCAGGCCCAAGGGGAGCCCATGTAGGGAATTGGGCTTGAGTTAGTATAAAAACAAGTTTCTAACTTGTTTTTAGGTTTGAACCTTTGGAACTTCATTGTTACAACTTCTAGAAAGCTAGAGAGAGGCGATTTGGTTGTGAGCACTTGTACTAGACGGTTTTGCTTTTCAAGTAATAGAATCGTGTGCAAGTGTTGAAAGTGATTCGGTATTGTTCTTCGATTTTCAGTTTTTCGTGTTTATCTTGAATCATCTTGTGATTGGTTTCCGCACTCTCACAAGATTAGGTTTGATATCATTGAAAGATCCGGTTAATCGGGACTTACAATTGGTATCAGAGCACAAGGAAAACCCAGATCCACCTAATCCCGCTAAATCTAACTAATCCCGCTAATCGTGCAGGAACAGCTGTGGAGGACTACCGTGCGCCTCTGGTACATGGATAGTGGCTGTTCCAGGCACATGACAGGAGACTTATCCCAACTGGAAAATATCAAAGAGTTTAATGGTGGATATGTCTCATTTGCGGGAGGAGAGTCAGGCAGAATCACGTTAAAAGGAACTGTTCGAAACGGCGTCTTAAGTTTTGAAAATGTTAATTATGTTCCAGAACTGAAACACAATCTGTTAAGTATTTCGCAGATTTGTGATCGAGGGAATTCAGTTCATTTCACGAAGAAGGGATGTCATGTTCTTAAGCCTGGGATTGTTATTCCAGAAGATTGGTTCTTGATGACAGCTGAAAGGAAAGGTAATGCTTACGTCATTGATATGAACAAGAAACCGTGTGAAGAGATCACTTGTCTATTTTCAAAAATTTCGGAGCATGATGGTCTGTTGTGGCATCGTCGACTTGGGCATGTGAATATGAAAAATCTGAACCGTCTAGCTAAAGGTCAACTGGTACGTGATCTTCCAATCAAGGACTTCATGTTGGTGGAGAAATGTGTTGCTTGTGCGAAAGGGAAAGCTCATCGAAAGCCTCATAAGACTAAACCAGCACCTTCGACAAAAGCTGTACTCGAACTACTTCACATGGATCTTTTTGGTCCAGTGAATGTGCTGAGCATTGGGAAGAAAGCTTACTGTTTGGTAATCGTCGATGATTACTCTCGCTACACTTGGGTGTATTTTCTCAGCCACAAAAATGAAACTGCTGTCTTGGTAAAACAATTCATTACTTTGGCTGAAAATCAAGCGAGTACTAAGGTGAAGGTTATTCGATCAGACAATGGGACAGAATTCAAGAACGTTACTTTGGATACTTTCTGCATTGATAAGGGAATCGATCGTCAGTTCAGTGTGCCTCGAACTCCACAACAAAATGGAGTGGCTGAAAGAAGGAATCGTACTCTCATTGAAGCTGCGCGTACTATGCTGGCTGATTCAAAGCTTCCTAGCTTCTTTTGGGCCGAGGCAGTTAGCACGGCTTGTTATATCCAGAATCATGCTTTAGTAAACAAACGTCACATGAAAACCCCTTATGAGATTCTGGAAGGACATAAACCTTCGGTTTCACACTTTCGTATCTTTGGTTGTCCATGTGTATTATTACTAATGGACTCCAACGGAAAGTTTGAAGTCAAAGGTGACGAATGTTACTTTGTTGGATATGCTAAAGGCTCTGCTTATAGGGTATACAACAAAGTAACTAAAAAGGTCGTCGAGTCGTGCAACATTGAATGGCTTGAAGAGAATGCTACGGACGCTAGAGTTGGTCCAGATTGGTTATACGATTATTCTGCTCTGTTTAAATCATTTAACATTTTGTCAAGTGATGTTTCAGTTGCAGGTGTGTCTATTCCCAAACAACCATTGTCGTTTGAAGATACGGAAGACGAAGCACAGATGCAAGACAACGTGAGGCATCATACCATTGATCCACCGGGAATGGTGTTTACGCAACATTCTACACCAACTCCGACGGTCAATCGATCTCCTGAGGGTGCATCAACTAGTGACTCTGCTTTATTTCCTGAACCAATTCCTGAGGATTGTGTTGTCACTTCTTCTGTAGTTCACACTACAACAGCACCTAATGAGGGGGAGTCTAGCAACACCACCACTGAAGAGGAGTTTGTACCTGATTTGGCCATACCTACGAGCGTTCAACGCAATCACCCAATTGAGAATGTGATTGGTCCTGTAAATGCAGGAATTTTGACCAGGAGTCAATCAGGAACCATTAACACTTGCTTATATTCTTGTTATCTTTCTCAAATCGAACCTAAAACTATTGATATAGCTTTGCAGGAACCTGGCTGGGTAGATGCTATGCACGAAGAGCTGAACCAGTTTGAAAGACTTGGAGTATGGAAGCTCGTCAAGTTGCCAACTGGAAAACGTAAGCTTGGAACTAGATGGGTATTTCGAAACAAGCAGGATTCTGCAGGAGTCATCGTTCGAAACAAAGCAAGGCTGGTGGTTCAGGGATTTAGACAAATTGAAGGACTGGATTATGATGAAGTATATGCTCCGGTTGCACGACTTGAAGCCATCCGGATCTTTTTGGCTTACGCGTCATACATGGGATTCACTGTTTATCAGATGGATGTCAAAACCGCGTTTCTCTATGGAAAAGTGAAGGAGGAAATTTTTGTCGAGCAGCCACCAGGGTTTGTGCATCCAGACCATCCTGAATATGCTTACAAGCTAGACAAGGCACTGTACGGGTTACACCAGGCTCCTCGAGCTTGGTATGCCACACTAACAGAGCATCTGTTGGCTCATGGGTATACGCGTGGCACCATAGACCAGACTCTGTTTATCAAGAAGGTAGGACGTGATCAAATTTTGGTTCAAATCTATGTTGATGATATCATTTTCGGATCTACAAGTGAGGATCTTTGCAAGGAATTCGAGAGAGTTATGAAGAAGAAGTTTGAAATGAGTGCTCTGGGGGAAATGACACTGTTTTTTGGGTCTACAAGTCAAACAGAGTTCACAAGGAATTCTTATTCATCAAGGGAAGTATGTGGATGATGTGCTGGCAAAATTCAAATTCACGGATGCAAAGCCTGCTGAAACACCTATGGCAGAGAGACCACTATTGACTGAAGATGAAGAAGGAGAGTCTGTCAATCAACGTCAATATAGGTCCATGATCGGGTCATTGATGTATCTCACAGCTAGTCGTCCGGACATTATGTTTGCTGTTTGCAACTGTGCACGTTATCAGGCTAATCCTAAAACTTCTCACTTTACTGCTGTTAAAAGGATCTTTCGGTATCTTAAAGGCCGACCTCGGTTTGGCCTGTGGTATCCGAGGGATTCCAATTTTGACTTGTTTGCTTTCTCTGACAGCAATTTTGGAGGTACTGACAGTGACAGGAAATCTACATCTGCGGGATGCCAATTTTTGGGTGATCGGCTCATTTCTTGGCAATGCAAGAAACAACAAACAGTGGCGATATCTACAGCTGAAGCCGAGTATGTTGCTGCTTCTGCTTCTTGCTCTCAAGTGGTGTGGATGCAACATCAATTGCAGGATTACGGTTTGACTTATCTCAACACTACTATTTACTGCGATAATGATGCTGCAATACAAATTGTTAGAAATCCTATTTTTCACTCCAAAACCAAGCACATTGACATCAAAGTTCATTTTATTCGAGATTGCTTCGACAGAGGTCTTATTACACTTGAGCAAATCGACACAGATGCAAATGCTGCCGATTTGTTCACCAAACCTGTCAGCAGCTCAAAATTCAGAGTGCTTGTGGATTTTCTGAAAATGATTCGTTTTACTGACTGAGCATGTTTTTGTTTTTCGTAGGTAAATTTGTTCATAAAGTCTTCTATTCTTAGGTAGTTTTTATTTATGCTCAAATTTAGGGGGAGAATTTTTGAAAATTACAAAAACATTAAAAAATTAAAAAAAAATACAAAAACATTAAAAAAATTGAAAAATACAAAAAGAGGTGTGGCATGACTGGGAAATGAAATGATTTTACACATTATGGTTGAGGGCTGACTCATGTAAGACCAGTATCGAAATAGTTTGACTCTAGTATGATGTGTTGGTAGGCTCTATCCTTAAGACTGGAAACATTGGCTGTTTCTGTTTAGAACTAAAAATTGTACATGACCTCAGGAAAGAAAGTCACTTGGAATTAGCTCATTTCTATTTGAATGTCTGTATGTTGTCCCGATACACACAATTTTGGTCTGACTCTGAAATCTTCTCTGAAAAAGTCGTGTATCTCCTCTGCTGCATCCAGAAATATGCTGACCTAGAGGTGCTAGGCAACGTCAGCTTCTGCTGCATCCAGATATATGCTGTCCTAGCTGTACGTTGTCGTTCTGTAGATCAATTAAACACCCGAAAGAGGCCCTCTAGTGCCCAAAAGAAACCCAAGAAACCTATATCAAACTGAGAAAAACTCATTTGATCTGTATATTATACCATCTCTGCTTAAGATCTATTCTGTTCTCTTCTCAACCTAGTCCCAGTTAAGATTTCAGAGATCTGGATTGGACTTGTGAAACATGTGGTAGGGAAGCTACTTGCATGATAGAGTGTGCTGTTATAATTTCGGGATTTGATTAGTATTTGTTTTGAGTGTTCATTGTTAAGATATCAAAACATGATAAATTGAGTTACAGGCAGTTATATGGAAAAGGTCTAGGGAGATGAGTTTAAGGGGACAAATATACTGGCAATTGTCTAGATCATTCAGTAGTAGATCAGTGTTGATAAGTGAAGTCAAGCCCAAAACCTTGTGATTTGATCCCTGAGTATCTATGCAAATTTCCTTATTTTATTTTGTAAATATTTTTATTATTTAATTTTGTTTTTTAGGTTTTTTTTTTATTTTGCAAACATTGCTCAAAAGGTTTAATGGATAATTTTCATTAAAATTAAATCAGTTTTTGAAATGGGTTAAAAATTTGATTGATAAATCTGTTAAGTCAAGAGCCCAAATTTGTCAAGCCCAATTTGTTAAAGTTGTGACCCAAGAGTTAAAAGCCCATGTTGGCCCATAATCAGACTTGTGGTATAAAAGGGCGGTTGCGAGTCGAGACCTCATTTCTCACTCGCAACCAAGTCTGATTCTCTCTCAAAAGCTCCGGTGATCTGTTGAAGATTCCGATTCATCTCCGGTTACGACTCGCAATCTCCGGTTGCGACTCATTGATCATCAAGGTATAATGACGTCATTATTCAAGTTTTGCAGGAATTATGAATGGTTGTTGAATATTCCGATGAAGATTTGAAGATTCCGATGAGGATTTGAAGTTTCCAATGATGTTTCCGATGAAGTTTTGAAGATGTTTGATTTGCAATCAAGAACACTGAGGACTCGAAACCAGTGGTTACGAGTCGCAACATCAAGATTGCGACTCATGGTTGCGACTCAATGTTTGTCGGTTGCGACTCATGATTGCGACTCGAAATCTATTGGTTGCGACTCATGGTTGCGACTCGCAAACAACTGGTTTCGACTCGAGACCTTTTGGTTGCGACTCATGGTCTCGAGTGAACAGTAACAGTGTTTGTTTTGGTTTTATTTTTTTATCACTGTTATATTCAAAAGTTGGAAACTTATTTGATTTGTGTTGTGTGCAGAAAATGGATTTAAAGTTTATTTCTTCTCATAATCAAGTTGGATATTTAGCACCTCCACCAGAAAAACACAAGCAGATGTACACGTCATTGATGAAAGGTCTAAATACATGCCGGATTGTTCATGCTCTTCGTGAGAATCCAGTTGTTTATGAAAGCCTTATTCAAGATTTTTGGAAGAGTGCTAAAGTAGAAGTCGTTGATGGAAAGGGAGCTATAGTTGCTGAAATTCAAGAAAAGAAAGTTGTAGTGACTGAGCAGATGATTAGAGAAGTTTTAAGATTTAACGATCAGGAAACAGATCCTACAGAACTTCCAGCTGGATCAGTGGAAGCAATTCTGCCTCGTTTAAGTTATGAAGGAAAGTTTCCTCCCTTGGCAAAGAAGTTTGTGCATCCATACTGGCGTCTGTTGCTGCATATGTTTCTTTTGTGCATGACAGAAAATAGAGGGGGAATTGATCAGTTGAATACTACTCAGTCTGCTGCTGTGATTTGTGTAATTACAAATGAGTCGTTCAATTATTCAAGATATATTTTGGAAGCGATGAAAAGGAATGCAATTGGACTTCGAAAGGATAAGTTTCTGATGTATCCTAGATTTTTGCAGATGATTCTGAATGATAAATATCCAGAATTGAAGAGATCTGGTAATACGTTGGAATTGAAACCAATGGGTCCATCATGTTTTGGAGCACTTACTACAAAGAAGGGTACTGAGAAGAAGTTTGAAGGTTTGATTAAATTGGAGAAGTTTGGTCAGTTTGCAGAGACGGAAGATGTTAGTGAAAATCTAGAAATAGCACAATCTGTTTCAGTGCATAGTGTACCTGCAAGTGCCATTGTTGCTGAAGAACATGATATTCGTATGGATGCTGAAGATCAGCCTGAGACAGAGATTTTAACAATAGACTCTGACGATGAAGGTGTTGAGATTATGTGTGATTCTGATGAAGATGAAGAGCTTCCTCCTGAAGCTGAAGTTGATACTGCCGTTTCTGCTGTTCCACCCGTGATTACTGCTGAAAGTTTGGCTTTGTTACTCAAATCTGTAACTGACAAGATGGGAAATCCTCCTTCTGATCTTGCAGTGTCAAGTGAAAAGCCTAGTGAAGACCCAAAGGATTCTGATTCCATGCCATTGAAGCGGAAAAGGAGGGATCCTCGGCTCGGAATGTATGTTGAGCATAGCAAAGATCAACCCGTAATTACTGATGAAGATGATGAAGGTCTTTATGATTTCGATTTTGAGAAGAATGTCACCGATACCACCACCGCTACTGCAAACATATTTGATTTTGATGCTGATACTCAAAGAACTGATATGGATATTACTACTGATGATGTTCAGGTTACTAATGTTGATGTTGATGCCACTGTTGAGACCACGTTACCTAGTGCTACTGAATCTGCAGGTCCTTCTAGAGTTGATCTTGATATGCCTAGCAGTTCAAGTGGTAAAAGACCTGAAGAGCCATTTAGAATGCCGTTTGATGATGATTCTAGTGATGAAGATGAGTATATCAGTATGAGAGATATGAAGAAACGAATGGTTGTACTTGAGCAAGATTCAATCCATAAAGATGCAAAGATTATTCAACTTGAAGATACTATTGTGAAGAAAGATCAACAGATTGAGCAGCTTCAAGGAGATGTTAGTTTGCTGTTTAATATGGTTTATGATTTGCGTGGGAAGTTGGAGAAGAAGTTTGGACAGGAGTTTTCTGATCCAACTGATGTTGAAAACAGAAGAAAAGCTTTTGAAAAAGATGATGCTGAAAGAAGGTCTGCTATGGAACACTACTTTGAAAGGGTTATTGATCCGGTTGCAGACAAAGAGAAGGCTGAAAGAATCAAGAAGAAAAGAGAGTTTGTAATTATGAAGAATCGGAATCTAAATCCAGACGATGATGATGCTCATGCAACTCATCATTTGATGGATGTTGGTGAAACTCTTTATGATAAGGTTGGAAATCGTTCTGGTGTAGTTAGCTGGGGTTATGATCATGATCGCAAAAGATGGTGGATCAAAAGAAAAGTTGGACCTGTTGAGTGGTACAAACATCCAGGCCAGTTTCAGTCATTTACTAAAGTGGACTTGACAGACTTGTCTATAGCACCTTATGTAGATGATAAGCCTGGAGGAGTTGGATATAGGTTTTTCGAGAGGTTGAAGAGGGAGGTACTTAAGGGCTTTCCTTCAATGCGTACTGCAGAGTCCATTGTTAAACCAGCTAAAGGCATTAGAGATCCATATACGAACAAGCGAATGAAGATTGTGCGCTGGCCTGTAACTGACAAAGAGAAGATGATTCCGTTGGTGAGAAAGATTCCAAAGGGTGCTCTAAAGACCTTACATTTTTGGTCTTATGATGAGCGCTTAGGGCAGGCAGTGATTGTTTGTGATGATGATGTGTGTTTTCGCTTGGTGGATCAGATTGATTTACTGAATGTTGCTCATGAAGATTTGGAAGTGTTAGCTTGTCATCAAATTAGAGCTACTGAGAAATATGAAGAAATTGCAAAAGCTTGGACTAAAGCTGTTACAGCATCTATTCATATTCATACAAAGGGTTTCGGTGGTATTAAGGATCGGTTGCAAGGTGATCGTGAAGGTTAAAGTGTCAAGAACCTGCATGCATAAACCTAGGGGGAGATTGTTGGAACCTGAAGGTTTATTCATGTAGGTTAGCATTGTTTGAGGGTTGATTATGTTTATGTTTTGTTTACATGTTTGGGCCGATTATGTATAGTTTGGGTTAGTAGACTTGTGTCGCAATGGGCTTAGGTTAGTGGCCCGGTTGTTATGTATTTAAGAACATCATTACCTCATTGTTTGAGGTTGTTGATGAGGTGATAGGTTGCGACACAAGGGACAAGAAGTCGGTTCTTATTGAAGTCTTGTGTCCGTCTTTGCTAGTCATTGAATGCAAGATTTCGGTTTGTTATTTCATATATTATTCTTGTGTTGATTATTATATTTCATTCTTGAATCGGCTTGTGATTGTTTTCCGCACCTTCACAAGTTAAAGGTTGATATCATTGAAAGATCCTATCGGGTTTTACAGAGCAGTAGGTCTCCTCCACTGGTTTGAGAAGCTCGAGTCAGTCTTCGAAATTTGTGAATGCCCTGAGGCGCGCAGGGTGAAGTATGCTACCGGTACTCTCGAGGGTTTAGCCCTCACATGGTGGAACGCTCAGGTCCAAATGCTGGGGTTGGTTGCTGCCAACGCCACCCCATGGGAAACTTTTAAGGAGATGATCAAGGAGGAATACTGCAGTCGCGACGACATTCATAAGCTGGAAGTCGAGTTCTTCAACCTTAAGATGACGGGGTCAGAGATTGAGGCGTTTACAAAGAGATCGAATGAACTAGCATTATTGTGTCCTACTATAGTGGACCCTCCAATTAAGCATATTGAACTCTTTCTTAAGGGCTTAGTGCCAGAAATCCAAAGTCATGTGACTTCAGCAAACCTCGCCACCTACCAGCAAGTTGTGCAACTGGCTCACCGTCTTACTGACCAAGCGGTGGAGCAGAACAGGTTACCAAAGCGCATTAGTGCTGCAACTACTTCGGGTGTCCCTAGTGACAACAAACGGAAATGGGATGGGACTTCAAGTAAGGGTTCGACTTCTGTTCAGTCCCAGTCTCAGCAGAGAAAGACTGATGACTACAAGAGCCCTAGTCAGCAATCATCTGGTGGTCAAAGTCATGGTGGGTACAAAGGGAATCACCCCAAGTGCAATCGCTGCAGCCTGCACCACAGTGGGCCATGCACCAGGGGCAACTGTCATCGGTGCAACAAGCCAGGCCACGCTGCCAAGGATTGCAGGAGCTTATACCCCACAAACCAGAATCGTCAACAACAGGCCCCACGGAACCAGTGCCAGCAGTCACAGCAGGGTGATAACAAAGGGTGCTTTCAGTGTGGAGCTGAAGGCCACTTCAAGAGAGATTGTCCCCAACTGAACAGGAACCAGAACAACAACAACAACAATAACAACAATCAGGGGAATGGTAACAATAGGAACAACAACAATGGTGCCAGGGGGCGGGCGTTCGTGATTGGCCAAGGTGAAGCAAGGAATGACCCCAATGTTGTAGCGGGTAAGTTCCTTCTCGAAGACTTTTATGTTTCAGTATTATTTGATTCGGGTGCCGATACTAGCTATGTGTCACTAGAAGTTAGTCAAATGCTTAAGCGTATTCCAACACCTTTGAACAACAAGCACACTATAGAGCTAGCGAATGGTAAGAGTTTAGAAGCCACACACGTAGTCAAGGGTTGTAAACTTATTCTCGCAAACCAGATCTTCTCTATCGACCTCATTCCTATCGTCTTGGGTAGTTTCGACGTTGTCATTGGGATGGATTGGTTATCCCAACACCGAGCAGAGATTCTTTGCAACGAGAAGATTGTTCGTATTCCTGGTTCCGGTGGTGAACCTCTCATGATTCGTGGTGACAAGAGGAGTGCCGTTGAGAACGTCATCTCTCTCCTTAAGGCCCAGAAGTGCTTGCGAAAGGGCCACACTGCAATTTTGGCTCTCGTTACTGACACCTCGGAGAAAGAGAAGAAGATAGAAGATTTTCCAGTTGTACGCGACTATCCGGAGGTATTTCCTGAGGAATTACCTGGTCTTCCGCCTCATCGCCAAGTCGAGTTTCAGATCGAACTAGCTCCTGGAGCTGCGCCTATAGCTCGTGCACCTTATCGCTTAGCTCCATCAGAGTTGGAAGAACTCTCTACGCAACTACAAGAACTCTTGGACAAAGGTTTCATTCGTCCTAGCTCATCGCCCTGGGGAGCTCCAGTGCTATTTGTGAAGAAGAAAGATGGTACTTTCAGAATGTGCATCGACTACCGGGAACTCAACAAGGTGACGGTGAAGAACCGCTATCCTCTACCACGTATTGACGACTTGTTCGACCAGCTACAAGGGTCGAGCTACTATTCAAAGATTGATTTGAGATCAGGATATCACCAGCTGAGAGTCCGAGAAGAGGACGTCTCCAAAACAGCTTTTAGAACTCGTTATGGGCACTATGAGTTTTTGGTCATGCCGTTTGGGCTGACAAACGCACCCGCGGTTTTCATGGACTTGATGAATCGAGTGTGCAAGCCTTACCTAGACAAGTTCATTATAGTCTTCATCGACGACATCCTGATCCATTCTAAGAGTCAGGAGGAACACGAGCAACACCTACGGCTTATCCTGGAACTCCTTCGAACAGAACAGCTTTATGCAAAGTTCTCGAAATGCGATTTCTGGCTTCGAGAAGTCCATTTCCTAGGCCACGTGGTAAACAAGGATGGGATTCACGTTGATCCATCCAAGGTAGACTCGATTAAGAACTGGCCTGCACCTCGTACACCAAAGGAAATTCGCCAATTCTTGGGTTTGGCAGGTTACTACAGGAGATTCATAAAAGATTTCTCTAAGATTGCACAGCCTCTCACCTCACTAACGCAGAAAGGCGTTGTTTATCGATGGGGAAATGCACAGGAATTAGCATTTCAGCATTTAAAGGATAGACTTTGCAGCGCACCTATCCTTTCATTGCCAGAGGGCACAGACGACTTCGTGGTCTACTGCGACGCATCAATTCAGGGTCTTGGTTGTGTATTAATGCAACGAGATAAAGTTATAGCTTACGCCTCACGCCAACTCAAAGTTCATGAAAAGAACTACACTACACATGATTTAGAGCTGGGAGCTGTTGTTTTTGCACTTAAGTTATGGCGACATTACCTGTACGGTACCAAGTGCGCCATCTACACCGACCACAGGAGCCTCGAGCATATCTTCAAGCAGAAGGAACTGAATATGCGACAACGACGATGGGTCGAGCTACTGAATGACTACGAGTGCTCAATCAGGTATCACCCGGGCAAGGCCAATGTTGTGGCTGACGCCCTCAGTCGAAAGGACACTGCGCCTAAGCGCGTGCGAGCTTTACAACTCACGATCCATTCTAGTCTTCCTTCCCAAATACGAGCTGCTCAGGTAGAAGCACTGAAACCAGAAAACGTCAGGGCTGAAGCCCTACGCGGATCAAGGCAACGCTTAGAACAGAAGGAAGACGGTGCTTACTACGTAACGGGACGCGTTTGGGTCCCACTCTATGGCAACCTACGAGAGCTTGTGATGGATGAAGCACACAAGTCTCGCTACTCGGTACACCCTGGTTCGGATAAGATGTACCACGATATCAAGACTACGTATTGGTGGCCTAGCATGAAGGCCCACATAGCAACCTACGTCAGCAAGTGTTTGACTTGTGCGAGAGTCAAGTCTGAATACCAGAAACCCTCAGGCCTACTCCAACAACCAGAGATACCCCAATGGAAATGGGAGCAAATTTCCATGGATTTTGTCACTAGCCTGCCTAGATCCCAGCGCGGGAACGATACTATTTGGGTGATCGTGGATCGACTCACAAAATCTGCACACTTCTTGGCTATCAAGGAGACGGATAAGTTCTCCACTCTTGCAGAGGTATACCTCAAGGAAGTTGTCTCGAGGCACGGGGTGCCCACCTCTCTCATCTCGGATCGAGATGCACGTTTCACTTCAGAACTGTGGCAAGCAATGCACAAATCCTTTGGCTCGCGGTTAGACATGAGCACAGCGTATCACCCTCAGACGGACGGACAGTCTGAGCGCACTATCCAAACCTTAGAAGACATGCTTCGTGCATGTGTAATCGACTTTGGCAACAGCTAGGAAAAGCATTTGCCACTTGTGAAATTCTCGTACAATAACAGCTACCACACCAGCATTAAAGCTGCTCCGTTTGAGGCATTGTACGGACGTAAACGCCGGTCACCTCTTTGTTGGGCAGAGGTGGGAGATAGTCAGATCACTGGTCCAGAACATGTGGTAGGCACAACCGAACAAATCGCTCAGATACGAAAACGCATAGCGGCAGCTCGTGACCGTCAGAAAGTCTACGCCGATAAGGGCAGGAAACCACTAGAGCTCCAGGTTGGGGAGCGGGTACTACTCAAAGTTTCACCCTGGAAGGGTGTGGTTCGTTTTGGTAAACAAGGCAAACTTAACCCACGATACGTTGGACCTTTCGAAATCATCGAGAAAATAGGCAGGGTGGCCTACAGACTGAACTTACCAGCAGAACTCGGTGCAGTTCACAACGTTTTCCATGTGTCGAATCTGAAGAAGTGTCTGTCAGATGAGACCCACATAGTTCCTCTGAAGGAACTCACTATCGACGAGCAGTTACGATTCGTCGAGGAACCAATTGAAATCACGGACCGGGATGTTAAGGTCCTCAAGAGCACTAGAATACCTCTCGTTCGAGTTCGTTGGAACTCACGTCGCGGCCCAGAGTTCACCTGGGAACGCGAAGATCAGATGAAACAAAAATATCCCCAACTGTTCGCAAACAGTACACCCACTACTGAGGCTAAAGCAACGGAATTTCGGGACGAAATTCCAGATCAACGGGGGGTGGATGTGACACCCCAGGAAAACCGAGAAAACCATACAACTTAACTAGCTTCCTCAGTGAGTGCTTACCAAATTTCGGGACGAAATTTCTTTCAACTTGGGGATGATGTGACAACTCGAAATTTAGAACCTTTCATTGTATCTTAGTGTAACCTACTTGAAACGTTATGTGATTAGTTGACGTGTTGGTGTAATGATATATGAGAACATTCTATGTGATTATGTGTTATGATTATATGTATGCTTGCATGTATGTGAACCGAGACACAAGGACCCGACTCGAGACCATGCGGTCTCGAGTGAACAATGTAACTAGTTGGGCCGGTTGGGCCGCACCTCAATTAATCCATCTCAAACCCACTTAGAGTGCACAACCGAGTATAAAAGCCCCAAACCTACATTCACTCTCACACACACTCTCCTCTACTCTCTCTCTAGAAAAACTAAAACCCTAAAGACCAAACATCACCTCACCTCTCCTTCTTCTTCTCGGATTCAACCGACGACCACAAGGAGCTCTCGGATCGGCTCACACACACACCCATTTGGAAGCTTCATAGACACCTTTGAGCCCATACTTGAACCGGTAAGTGTTTCACATTGTGTGTTATATTTCGGTTGAAAATGATATGTTTCGGTTGATATTTATGTATGATGAAGTAATATGATAACATGTTTGCTTGATTAAGTCTTATACATGAGTAGAGTATTGATTATGTGATAATATGCACCGTGGCTATTATTTGAATATGACAAAGGTGTTGGTGGATTTAACGAGTTCTTAGTGGTTAGACAATACATGCTTAGTTACAACATTGATGATGAACATGACTTCTTAGTAAAAAGTATAGATTTATGTGTGATAAAAGAATGATAAGGATCATCCGATTTATGAGGTTAAAGAACAAATGTTTTGTTGCAAGATGATCTTGATATCTAGTTTAGATGTTACAACTCTTGTCCGTAAAAATGCAAAAATGTGTTTGAATGAGGATATGAATACTTGAATGATATGAAGAACAACATGAACATGTTATGAATGTCTCTTGGATATTTGAAATTGAGGTGTTTGATCCATTTTAGTAAATTGTTAGACAAGAAAACATGTTTTGTGGATAGTACACAAATGTTGCATGAAATCAAAACCTCATTGGCTAAGTACAATGTCGGAGATCAGCAGGTGTCCCAGTCGAGATCTTCAGTCCCGACTCGAGATCACCACATGACAACTCGAGACCCACGGTTGTGACATATGTTGCGAGTCGAGAACCTCTAGTCTCGACTCGAAACCACACCACATCAACACAAAAACATCATGACTCGAGACCATAGTTGCGAGTCCAGTTGCGACTCGAGACCAATGCATGCATGACCTGAGACCTCCTCAGTTGCGACTCGAGAACTTGTAAGCTACAACTCGAGACCGCACAGTCTCGACTAGAGACCGCACAGTCTCGACTCGAGACCATATACATGTGCACACTGTTTGGACTTGCACCCTATTACGGGCTTAGGTGTTTGGGCCGGACTTTTGGACTTTGTTTACTTGTATACATGATACTGTTCAACTCATAGGTGTATTTGTAAACCGCCACGTTATTACGTGTATGCCATAAATAATACCTGTATGCAACTTGCTAGTATACGTGTAGAACATACGTGCACTACTTGGATACGAACCTGACTTGAATGGTATCTATGTTAGGACGTAGTTGACCACTTACAACTTGATTGACTTTTCTGTGTATCTGCCGAGCAAACCAAGGTGAGTTCACACCCTCTACAAAGCATGGGATTCCCTGGGTTGGGAATGGGGTTAAGGAACGTGGATTCCTCGTCCTCCTTGTGTAGGACAGCATTGGTTCAGGAATGTAATTCCTCGTCCTCATGGACAGATAACTCGTACTAGACCAAAACTCTATCACGAAGTCCCTCCTTTTTATATCGACTTAATCGCCGGGCCAATGGCGAGCGGGTTATTAGTTAGATAGCGCTATTTAGGTCTGACGAACCTCACACCGTGCCGCAGAGGACGGGCGTGAACTAATGGATCTGGGGCACGTCAATGATGATAGACATTGACAGTTTCAGGGCACTTAAACATGACTACAGTCAGCAGTCGATATGGTAACGAGTCTAGTGTATACATGGGGTAGCCCCCACGGCCGAAATGCCAGATAACTAACATAGGGTAGCCCCCACGACCGGAGTGACAGAGTAACCGGGAATAAACAAGTCACGTTTTTCAACTCTGGGGTAACCCCCACGGCAGGATGCCAGTTAAAGGAAACTGTTTTCGGAACAACTTAAAACTGAACACCCAACAGTGAACTCACTCAACTTGTTGTTGACTCGTTACTACATGCTTTGCAGGACTATAGGTACTTAGCTGGAGCTTGCATGGAAGAGAGTCGTTGTGGGACATGGACGGCTGTGTGCCATGTTAAACTTGGAACAATTAAACTTATGTTTTGGTTTTAAAACTTATGCTTCCGCTTGCAACTTAACTATGTTTTGTTTGGACACCAATTGTATTGGTTGGATTTTATAATTACTTTTATGCATGTTCAATATGATTAGTGGCTGGATCCTGGTCAGTCACGCCTCCAAGCGGTGATACTCCGCAGGTGGATTTTGGGGGTGTGACATCAGCAAACCAAGAAAAAACACAATTCCAAGCATAAAGGTCATTTTTATCAGAAATAACATTATCAGCAGCAGGTTCATTATCCTCTTTAGACTTCTCTTCAGTTCTTACTGACTCTGCACACAAACTAGAATAGTTAGTATTTTCAACATAATTAGAATTTGGTGAACCTTCCTTCATCTCCTCTGCGGGTGCATTAACTGGTTCCGTTTTTGTTTTAGTTTCGGCTTCTGTATTTGTTACTATTTCGTTTGTATGATCGGACTTATCAGCTGATTCATTTTGAACATTTTCATTTTTGACAAAATTCATTGGTTTTTTGAAATTAGCTTGTGGATCATTTTTAAACTTAGATGGATCATATCCAACATAATCACTAGGCTTGCCATACATCATTTTGTCATAATTTTCCATTTCCTGCTCAGTAATTGGCAATCTGGAATAATTATGATTGTATGGTGGCGGAACCTGTGTATATTCCAATCCATTTCCCTTGTTTCTTTATAAGCAAGTTGCACATTACACGGATTACGAACTGTGTCACTGGAAGTGTCAAACTTTTTGATGTTTAACTCGTTCTGTTTGTACTTTCCAGTGAAGAGCTCTAGCTCACCCTTCACAGAGTCACATTCAAGAGTTTTGACTGTGAGTCTATGCTTATAATCGTGAACCCAACATTGCTGTTGATTCACGTCTCTGTGAAGTTGAACTATGTCCTTTTAAGTGCTTTAATCTTTTCATAGAGAATTTTATTATTCTCTCGAAGACTGATGTACTTTCCCATCACAGTGTTGTAATCGGTGATTAAAGCTGAATTTTGGGATCTCAGCAAAGCAACTTTCTTCCTACAATGTTCAGTACATAAAAGGGAATTTACCGTCTCGGCGAGTGACTTTGGTTCCTCAGTCATAGCCATCAAGCACTGATGAACCTTGTCCACAGTAGCAGATTCAGACAGCTTCATTGATTCCACTTGAGCAACAGCATCAGCCCAGTTGAAACCAATCCGATCCTGAGCAATCAAAGTCCTTCCAGCTCCAGAATTTCCCTGTCCACTTGAGGTGGCAGTCTCAGCAGGTGTGACGGGAACCATAAACCTTTCCTTGTTCCTTGTTGCAGCTGCCTGAGTAGCTTCATACCCTGTAAGAACATTCTTGCAATCCCTAGCAAAATGCCCTGGTTCATAGCACCTATAACACCTTAGCCTGTCTTTCAGCACTCCAGGACGAGCATACATAGGACGATGTCCATATCTTTTCGCAAACTTGTCAGCTTTAAATGCTGACATAGCCATGTTCCAAGCTACATCCAGCTCATCCAAGTCTCCTTCCATAACTTGATTAACATCTGGAGTTATCTCCCCTCAGGGCATGAGATCTCCTGCCAGGAAAGCATTGAAACTAGAGATCATGGAGGCTGCGAGTGCAAGTTTTTCTTCATTTTGTTTGATTAAGAAAGCCATGTGATCCACTGATGAGGTGTTCTGAGGGGCAGACTGAGTGTTTGAGCTGAAAGCAGCATTGGCATATTGAGGTTGAGGCTAAGATTGTGACTGCACATTTGTGGCATTGACAGCGGGTGCTTGAGAAGTAGGAACAGCCATCCCATACACATAGTTTGATTTTGGTGCAGCAATAGGACTGAAAACAATGTTTGGGTTGTGATTCATAACTCCATGAACAGGACTGAAAACCAGATTTGGATGAGCTTGAGACATTAGTGCAGCATTGTTGGGACTAGTTACTCCAGCAGCCATCAGTGAGTTCTTGTGATTAATTTCTCTTTGCTGATTGTCGATCTCACAAGACTTAATAGTAGCAATCAGTTCCGTCAGTGTCATTTCATTCAGAACCTTGGTACGCTTGATCATAGAAACCTCGGCATCCCATCCTTTAGGTAGAGAGTTAAGAAGCTGACGATTCATTCTACTGTTTGATATGTTAATTCCAGCACTCACCATTTGTGACACGAGTTTGACAAACCTTCTAATCTGATTTTCAACAGTTTCTCCATAGATGTGATTGAAAGAACTGAACGGTTGATTCATCATGTTGACCCTGCTAGCTTTCATGTTAGCATTTCCTTCAAACAGGTGTGTCAATTGATCCCAAATTTCTTTTGCACTTTTGCAGTTTATAACTCCAATAGAAATGTCTGGACCAAGTGCCATTGACAGAGTTCCGTAAGTAGCTTCATCTTTAGCAATGACCTTTCTATCATCATCAGTGTAAATGTTTTCGGGTTTCAGAATTTGGGTTTAAGGGTCATCTTCAGTAGCGTACATGATAGTACGTGGTCCATTCTTGATGCTTCTCCAAACATGAGGCTCTTTTGCCTTGCAGTACTGCTTAAACCAAAACTTCCACTCGTAGTAGTCTTCCCCATAAAAAAATCTTGGAACCTTGGTGGACGTGCCGATAACTTGGTCAAGTTCTTGATGGAAGGCCAAAGACTGAGTCTGGATTGCAGCAAGGGTAGCATTAGCGAGATCAGCTGCAGTCACAACACCGTTCATAACACCGGTTTGGTTCAACATGACTGAAATGAGATCCGAAATGAGGTCCAAAATGAGAGTTCGAAATGAGAGTCCGAAATGAGAGTCTGAAATGGTCACAGATCCGAGATGAAACAGGTCCGAAGTGAACAGTGGTCCGAAATGAGCTTTATCCGAAATGAGTCCTTATCCGTAATGATGGGTCCAAAATGAAAACAAGCAATCTTCAAGCAGTATGATCCGAAATGACTAACTTCAGTCTGAAATCTGATAACTTTTATCCGTAATCTGATGATTTCGATCCGAAATCTGATGATCACAATCCGAAATCTGATGAATTTTGTCCGTTATCTGATGATTGCGATCCGAAATCTGATGATCACAATCCGAAATCTGATGATGATGGTCCGAAATCAGGCAATCTTCAAGTCCGATACAACTAATGACGATCCGAAATGATCCGAAATACTTCTGAATACAGTCCGAAATCAACAGAGGCAGTCCGAAATCTACAGAATGCACCAGAAATCCGGAACAGTAGCAGATGCGGAACAGTAACAGCGAAACAATCTACGCGATATCATATTCGAGCCTGGAAATCAAGTTCGACAGGCTCTGATACCAATTGTAAGTCCCGAAACCGAGATCACAATGATATCGCACAACCCGCAAGAAATAAAGAGATGAAGAAGAAGGATGATTATATTATTCAAATGATTCAAATCTTGCATACAAAGCTTTGTCTAATACAAGATTATCTCCCAAATCACCAACAATGCACCTATGACAACACTTACTATTTATAGAAAGGTTTAGGGAGGAGGCTCCCTAAACCCTAGGCCCAAGACTACCCAATTAAGCCCAAATACAACTATTAACCCACATTCCTACTAATCCACTTGATCCACTTATCCATAAATCTAATAGGGTCCAACAATAAGGAAATTTCCCATCAAGGTTTGGATGTCACTCCTTACTTGAGGGCAAATCTCGTGCAAAACATCAACACTGATTAGCAGCGTTTTTAAAGTATCCAAGTGTATATTGTGTCAGCCTTAGGAAAGGCATGTAAGTTAGCAGGAATAGGTGTTGCTAGGAAGCAGATACGGTAGAATGCATAAGTCTTAAACAACAGATAAGAGTCAAGATTCCTAGAACTATAGACTAGGCAAGGCATTCTTACTTTACCTAATTCCCTATAGTTATGGCTCTGATACCAATCTGTCACACCCCAACCGATGGCTGAAACATCGGGGTGCGGCGCTAAGCGTTCAGATTGCTCATGAGATTCCATAACACTAGATATTTCAATATAGATTAAATTCATTGCACAATAATTGTCTTAAGTATCAACCACAAAACATCAATTACAAGTCACCATCAAATTAGTTTCAAAGTTTATAGTTTAGCTATGATGTGTTTCTAAGCAGCAACCTAGCAAATTTCATGGATCCTAGCATCCTGTCAACCTGCAACATGTATTAAAATAGGGTCAGTACAAAACGTACTGGCGAGTATACAAGTTTGAGTAAATAGCATAGTAGATTAAAAGACTCATATCCATCATGTAAGAAATAGTTTCAGCCATGCTAGTGTTCGCAGTCCAAGTGATAGCCCAAGTGTCCCGATGCTTTAGGTGTTTTCCCAAGACTCAAGGAAAACTAGAATCCTCCTAACAATACCCCCGAGAATAATGGGGAGGTGCATCTTCCTATAGCGCTACTATTGTTAACGCGGAACTACACACTCTGGATTAAACGTTCACATAGCATAAAGAATCAAGAATCACAAGTTTCACATACACATAGGATAGGGTTTAGTTTCAAAAGCATCAAGTTTCAAGTTTCATAGAATATATGTTACATCCCAATAGTTTAAAACAAAAAGGGATCGAGTATACTCACAGTGATTGCTTAACAGTTTAACTGTTACTGGATCAAAGGGAGCTCTTTAGATTTAGCCTGATCAGATTACAGTAGATAAGTGTCGGACAGAGATAACAAGAATTGTGCAAAGTGTTGGATTAGCCACTTGATCGGATGGCTATCCGATCGGATGGTCATCCGGTCTAATGACATATGTGTGTTGGGACGGACCGCCATCCGATTGGATGGTCATCCATACGGATGGCCATTCGATCGAATGGTCATTCGATCCAAGTGTGGAGATTCAAGTCTCAAAGTTCAAAGTTTCTGATTCAAAATAGTTTAAGTATTGAAGGTTGCAAGGCACTTGTCACTTCGATCGGATGGTCGTTCGATCGGACGGCAGTCCAATCGGATTGCCACTCGATAGAGTTATCCTTGTCTCCTTTGCAACCTTGTAATGTTTCCAAGTTTCGAGTTTAACGGCGACGGCATGGCACGTATTGAGACAATGATAAGCACATCAAAACACAGCCTGTCTGATCGGACGGGAATCGCCCTAGTCCGTTCAGGTGTCTGTTCTTGACGGTGTTCATGTCGGAATCTGTACTCCGGCCATCTTTTCCGGTGATGATCCATTTCTAAGCCGACTCCAGACTAATCATCAAGTCTACAGTCCGTTTAGATCCGGATTCCACCGTTTTAAGTAAGAGTTTAAGAAAAGATTAAGGAAAACATGAGTTTTAGCTGAAAAGTCTAGATTTAGTAAAGATTTGGTATACAACCACATGAAATTCCTTAGATCTGGGCTAGATCTTGACTGGAATGACGTCACACAACAGTTTGTTCAAGCCGCCATGATGACATCACCCTCAAGATCTCGAATCTCAAATATTTCACAGTGAAAAGCGTGATTTCAAAGAAGATTCGTGTAGAGAATAGCATGTAGATTGAAGATGTACAAGAATTTAGTGTAAAATATACCGAAATCATCGAGAAATGGGAGATAAGTGGGAGAGCGTGCGTCTGGTCGAAGGAGGCTGTCACATCAGTGAAGAATGATGTGACAGGTACTATTTATAGTGCAAGAGTGGGTGTAAAGCGGTGTGATGGTTGGATCGGATGGTCATCCGATCGGATTGCCATTCAGTCAATCCTATCCTTTTGCCATTTTTCGTCTTTGATTCGTTTTGCGAGTTAGATTAAGCGTTGCGTTGTGTATTATTGTGTAATAGCATCACATAACTAGATTATATCATTAACACAAAAGTTTCCAAGTCTCATAGTTTCCGCCAGTGACAAGTCTCCAGTCTCTCGTTCAACCAAGTCTCAAGTTTCACGAGTCTCAAGAGTCAAGCACCAAAGTACCAAGAATCTAGCTTCCAAGTATCAAATATAGAGAATCAAGTGTCAAGAATCATAGCTTCATAGTATTAAGAATCAAGTCTCATAGTGTTAAATATTAAGATTTAAGTATCAAGAATCTAGTATTAAGAATCAAGCATCACAGTATAAAGATTCAAAGTATCAAGAATCACATAGTTTAGGGACTAAAATTGACAATAACTAAAAGTTCAGGGACGCAGGCGTTACAGTCTCCCCTCCTTTAGGAGATTTCGTCCTTGAAATCTAAGAGGAAGCCTCTGGAAATAAATGTGGGTACTTGGTCTTCATTTCACTCTTAAGTTCCCAAGTGAACTCGGCGCCACGCTTTCCTTCCCATCGAACCTTGACAATGGGAATTTTGTTGCGCCTTAATCGCTTGGCACTTTGATCCATGATTTCGACCGGTTTCTCCACAATGTGTAAAGCCTCATTTATTTGCAAGTCTTCGAGGGGAACCTGAAGTTCCTCGTCGGCTAGGCACTTACGAAGATTAGATACGTGGAATACCGGATGTACGTTGTTTAGTTCTTGTGGCAAGTTGAGTCGGTATGCCACCTTGCCAATCCTTTCGAGAATCTTGAAAGGACCCACATAGCGAGGAGCGAGCTTCCCCTTCTTACCAAAGCGAACCACTCCTTTCCAGGGAGATACCTTGAGTAGTACTCGATCTTCAACATCAAATTCCAGAGGCTTACGCCTTTTATCAGCATAGCTCTTTTGTCTGCTCTTAGCCTTGAACAAGTTACCACGGATCTGAAGAATCTTATCCGTCGTCTCTTGAATGATCTTAGGGCCAGTAAATTGCTTGTCACCAGTCTCATGCCAACTTAGAGGAGATCGGCACTTGCGACCGTATAACGCTTCGAAGGGAGCCATCTGAATACTGGAATGATAGTTGTTGTTGTACGAGAACTCAATCAATGGTAAATGTACATTCCGATTACCAAATTCTGTAAGTCGATGCTTGACGAATATGTTGTGCACATATCCCAAATGCACCCACTTGGTCTTGCAAACCTTCAGCATTTTAAGTATGCCTGTTTAAGTTTGGGGGCTTTGCCAGAATCCCTGGTGTTTCGTGCATTGTATACCTTGGCTTGGAAAGCGCCCTTCTTTACCTTCGACCGCCGAAGCACCGACGAAGCATGTTCTGCGATTTGTGCCTTCGAGCTGTCGAGACAAGCACTGGAAGAAGAAATTCTTCTTTGTAGATGCCAATGTTATTCCTGGGGAAATGCATTGGAGAGTTATAGCGGCGAAGGAGAAAGTGAAGGATGTTGTACCGCCCAAAGGCGGAATATCAAGAGATTGTGTTGTTCAAGGCGTTGATTGCTCGGCCCTCTGAGTGTTTTGTTATTCCTGAGGGCGCGTTGACGTTAGTTGGGATGAGCCTATGTTAGCGTGATATTCAGACCTACCCGGCTTTCAAAACCACCGATGGAGGTAAGTTGTTTGATCGCCAGCATTTCTTCTCTTTTCTCTGTGACAGTTATAACGAGAATTTCTTGCAGCTCCGTATGACTTGGCGGACTTCTTATACCCGGAGAAGTCTTCATCGATTCTGGCTAGTGATCGCCTGCTTCAATCCGGAGAAGAGAATATCCTACGGATGCATGTAGAGAACTTTCTCATTTCCCCTTATGGGTGAATTAGGGTTTCCCCCTAAGTCGGAAAGTCGGTTTGATAACATCTCCTAATTTGTCAAAGATTCTTTCGTACTTGTATTTGCATGGGGATATCTTCCATATTTATTTATTATTATATATTTAATGATGGTTATTCGACCCAGAATGACCAGGCCGGGTCATTCCTCCACATATACAAACATGTATTTTTGTACAAACTGTAAGAACCAACAGTTTAATGACAAGTGTTCTCAATTAATAAGTTAATTTAAGGGTATTTTAGACGTTTTATACCCTTTTATTTATATCTAATTATATAATACTACAAAAAGTAACAATAGTCACCACTACTAAATTAGCAGACGTGTCTCCTCATACATACCAATTAAAAGGAAAACATATCACAAAGTCATGTCTGATTGGCCGGTTGCCGTGCCTTTTCATTACACAAAGGACGTCGGCATCCGTATGTGAATATCTTTTATTTTACATGCCTCCCCAATTACATTAATTTACTGATATTTAGTATATTATTTAGTAACCGCCCCTTAATTTAATCGAAATCTTTATAGAATTAGAATTTCTTGACGAATCATTTATAATCTTTTCTAATTTTAACATATTCTTTGAGTTAGGTATATTGATTTTTGTCAATAGTTCTTGCTTATTTTGATGAAATTGTTGTTAAAGTTTAGATCTTTTTGATGGGTATTAGCGATTTCACGATCTTTGATGTTATTTAGTCGTCGTTTTTGCTTATTGTTATGAAATTGTTGTTAAAGTTTGGATTTTTATGTATGGATACTAGCGATTTGACGATCTTGGATGTTGTTTACTCATCGTTTTGGTCTGATTTGTTGTTGGTTTTTCAGATCGGTTGAAGAAGAGATACGACCCAAGTTCCCATGCCCGTATTGCTATGCGGATTTTAAAGAATTAACATACTTTTTATTAGAGAATTCTCATTCTTCATGACCACCATGTTCAAGTTAGCATTAAATGTCATTCCTTTGAATTTGATCGAAATCTTTGCACACTTAAATTTCTTGACAGTTTTTTTCTAACTTTAATCTATACTTTTACTTTGGTAAATTGATTTGACAAATTTTGGCACCGGTTCTTTGATTGCGGTGTGATTCCATCAATAACCCGAATTTGTTGAAAGGAAAAATGCGTTGCGGAACAACGAAAAAGCTGAACTGAATGGGTGTTTATTTTTATATTTTCCCGGAATGTTCTTGCCGCCTCTGTTTTTCGCTTTTTGACCGGAAAATATTTAATTTAATGGTTTTGTTTCAACAATCGCTACATCCAACTCCAAATCACCAAATCCTATATCCCCGAATCCTGTTCATAATCCTTGAAACTCTAAATCTAAAGCCATCATTCACGTTCAACATCTTTTCAATCTATATGCAAATTCCTATATTAGGATGTAGTAATATGCAAATTGCTAGATCCATCCATTCAATTTGGTTTCCAAAAGTGTATGTATTCTATGGATATAATGCACTTCTTTTTTCCGCTACTGTGTATATGAATTATTCAAGTGTTGGACATCTGAACATGTTTTATTTAACTTCAACATCAATCTTTTTAAGTTATAATTTATATCTTTTCATATATTGTTCCCCCATTTGCCAAATCAACCTTCTATGAATAAAAACGTTATTGGTTGAACCATAGGTCGCTACAGTCGATTGGCTGTGCGTACCGTAAGTAAATCCATGGGAAATGTGAATGATAAAAAAATACCTCATGTTCCAACAGAAGCATGGTCTGAATGTGATGGAAAATCAAATCAAATTTGTTTGTTAAGACTTAAAGACTTGAAACTCTCTGATCAGGTGCCTAATAATTTTAATTCATCCAAAATATTTTAAGTTGGTTCAATATATCAAACCATTAAAAAAGTAGATGTTGTTGTGTGTGGGATTAAATGGCTCAGTTACACATTTCTGCTCAAAAGTGAAAAAAGCCAAGGCTTACTATTTCGACTATTTGGTGGCACTAAATGCAAATAATTTATTTTGTTGTATTTGCCTGTGGAAAACTCTTTTAACTGTTTGGTAGCATCAAATGCGAATTAAGTTTTTAAGAAAAATGCTTTAGTGTGGATGTTGTAGGCTGGAGATTAGGTAAAATAATACAAAAGTTTTGCACAAACTTAAGAATTTTCACTTCTCATATGTTAATACTAGAGTAATTTGTAATGAATATCCCGCCGCAACGCGCGGGGTTAGAATCAACTCGTTAAGAACAATAATTAAATTATCCCTAAATTCATGCAATATAAATTCAAATCCTAATCTCCTAGTCTATTCTTCATCATCGAATCAACACCATAATCAGCATCATCATCATCATCACTGTAATTAGCATCATCAACAACACCGTAATCAGCATCATCGTCAACACCGTAATCAGCATCATCGTCAACACCGTAATCAGCGCATCGTCAACATCAGCACCTTAATCAGCACGGTAACACCACCGTCGGCACATCCGACGGTAACATCCCACACCACCACCGTCTGCACATCCCGTAATCAGCATAACACTGTAATCAACACATTAATCAGCATCGTAATCAGAACAATTTCATGTTTTTTTTTATTTTGTAAACAACAAATACTATTACATAACTAGCATAATTTCAATTTTTTATTTAATAAACAACACATACTGTTACATACTAGCCCAATTTCATGTTTTTATTTTAATTTAGTAAATAGCACATACTATTATATAAATAGTAGAAAACAAGTTTATTCCAAATAGACTCCCAATAACAACACAAATGGAAAAATAGCAACACATAAGAATTACACAACAAAATAAGAACTTACGTATAAATTTGAAATCAGCACAATACATTTTTCATATTAGCACATTCCAACTACATAACAAACACAATTATAAAACACCTTTTTGTGTAACTTTTTAAAAAGTCACTTTTATAAATTAAAAAAAATATAGCAATATGATACTCAAATTAAAGATAAAAAAAACTTGATTTTATGGTATAATTTTTTTTTCAAAAATAATGAAGTATATAAAAGTTATTTTAGTTTAAAAAACTTGGTGAAATTAGTATTTAATGGGAAATGGCAAAATGACTAAAATACCCCTAACTTGATAGTATTAATTATTAATTATAGGGGTTTAATTTGTAATCAATACCAACCCTTGATTTAAACTATTTAATAACTCAGATCTGTTCTTACGGTTCTTACAGTTAACACTGTTTGTACAAGATCTCAACTTATATAAAGTATATATTTACAATAACGAAACCTATATGGGCTATATGGCTAACCCACCATACCATTCCTATATGTAGGGTTGTTTATGATCCGGTTTTGACGATTTTTAGGTTAAACTATGAGCCAAACCCTTACTAACGGTTTTTGATTATCGAAAACCAAAACCGAACAGTTAAAACTTAAAATCGAACTGTTATTAACGGTTTGATTCCAATTTAATTTCACAGTTGGGGATTCATTGGGCCCTTATACAAAATATATAAACTAGAAGTTTTAAAAGTTAACTCAAAATTACATAATACAAGCTACCAAAACAGGCTATCCAAAATTGCATAAGCAAAAATGCAGAGAATAACAAGTTGTGCAAATAGCTCAAAAAATAGTCAGATAAGTAAAGTAGTTAGTCGTAATACATCGATTAAACCTTTCTCTAAGATCTTCAATTTCTTTTGGCACATAATTTCAAATGGTTAAACAAAGAACTCATGCTAATTCTTGTGGGTTCATACATATGTGTTGATCAGTTCTGTTTAAACATAAGGGAAAACATGTAAATAATACCTGTTACAGCAGTCAGGCCAGTAGAGAATCCAGTCAGAGATGCAGCCATTGAGTTCGACATACTTGTCAGGATGATCTGGTTCCTCCTTAGGGTGTAAAGTTATGATGGTGATGAACCGAAACAAGGGAGGGTTTCGGTTGAGAGAGAGAGAGAGAGTCGATTATGATGTTATGAGGGTTGTATGTGTTGTGTAATTGTCTAACTTGTGTAACCCTTTAACTCTCTAATAAGCTCCTTATTTATACACCCAAGAGGAAACCTAATTAGTTAATAAGGGTAATATGGTCCATCAACAATTACCAACTAATTATTAATAGGTTATTAATATATTTTGATCTATATAATATAAATGATTATAAAGGCTACAAGATTAAATATTACATTAATAATATATTTAATCTCACATTCTCCCACTTAGCCGAGTAATCATTTATCATGAGTATTAGGTAAGCCTGGCCAGGAGTTAACACTCATTTTAGCCTTAAACCAAGAACTATAGCAGAGAAATACAGCCGTTGAATCATCATTCGACTCAGGACCCCCATTAGTCATACTATAGCCTCAATTTAAAACCTAACAGTTATGATCAAAATATTCATAAGCCCTTTAGCGTCTGATTCGTATTTATATTTGTCTATATGTCATTACACCGGCAGAACATATGTTAGAGACATACAAAATCAAACTGAGGAAATTTCATTAATCATAAAACATAAGCTAGTACAATATGCCATTAAATAAGGTCTTTAGTAAGTCCCATATTCGATACATGTTCTTCGAAAACTTTAGGTGGGAGACCTTTAGTCATCGGATCCGCAAGCATATCTTTAGTACTAATATACTCAATACAAAGATTATTTTCCTCAACTCGTTCACGTACGAACAAATATTTTGTATCGAGATATAAACCAGCTCCATTCGAACTGTTACTGTTCGAGAAACTAACGGCAACTGAGTTATCACAGTAAAGCTTCAATGGTCTAGAAATGGAATTAACGATTTTGAGTCCAGTGATCAGATTTCTAAGCAACATTCCATGACAGGTTGCGTTGTAAACAGCAATGTATTCTGCCATCATTGTGGAAGTTGTAGTTAACTGTTGTTTATGACTCTTCCATGAGATAGGTCCGCCTGCTAACATAAAGATATAGCCCGAAGTGGATTTCTTGTCATCTTTGCATTTAGCAAAGTCAGAATCAGAATAATCTACCACTTCTAAATGATCACTTCTTCTATAAGTCAGTTTATAGTCTTTCGTCCCTTGCATATATCTAAGGACCTTCTTAACTGCTTTCCAGTGATCTAGGCCAGGATTAGTCTGATAACGACCTAGCATTCCAGCAATATAAGCGATATCTGGGCGAGTACAGACTTGAGCATACATCAGGCTACCGACTACTGACGCATAAGGTGTCTGGCTCATTTGCTCCTTTTCAACCTCTGTTGTCGGACACTGGAATGAACCGAAAACATCTCCCTTAACTACTGGAGCGACTGAGGGTTTGCACTGTTGCATGTTGTAACGTGTAAGGACACGATCTATGTAAGTCTTTTGGGACAATCCTAAGATCCCTTTGTGTCTATCTCGGTGAATTTCGATGCTTATGACGTAAGAAGCATCTCCAAGATCCTTCATGTCGAAGTTATGCGAGAGTAACCGCTTCGACTCATGCAACATGTCTAAACTATTACTTGCCAATAGAATATCGTCTACATAAAGGACAAGTATAGTAAAGTTACTCCCACTCATCTTGAGGTAGATGCATTGATCCACTTGATTCTTCATAAAACCTTGCCTCTTCATGACTTCATCAAACTTGAGGTACCATTGACGTGATGCTTGTTTTAACCCATAAATGGATTTCTTCAACTTACAGACTAGATACTCCTGACATTCAGGTTTAAAGCCTTCAGGTTGTTTCATGTAAACATCTTAGTCTAAGTCTCCGTTAAGGAAAGCAGTTTTGACGTCCATCTGATGCAGCTCTAAATCAAAATGAGCTACTAGGGCCATAACGATCCTTAATGAATCTTTACGAGAGACAGGTGAAAACGTCTCTTGATAGTCAATTCCCTCTTTCTGAGTGTAGCCCTTCGCAACCAATCTCGCTTTGTAGCATTCAACGTTCCCATTCGGATCTAGTTTTGTTTTGAACACCCATTTACAACCTACAGGTTTGGCACCATTGGGTAATTCGACTAAATCCCAAACGTCATTTTTCTTCATGGATTCAAGCTCATCAATCATTGCTTTATTCCATTCAGAAAACTGATCACTGCTAATGGCTTCATTATAAGAGATAGGATCATTGAGCTTTCCAGCATCCATTTCAGTCAGGTAGGTAACATAATCATCCCAATTAGTAGGCCTTCTTTGCCTAGATGACCTTCTGAGTTGATTATCGGGTTCAGCGTTGTCTTGGTTTTGAGCGTTTGATGTGCCTTCGTTATGAGGTATAATGGGTTCTGATTGTGGAGATGGAGTTTGTGCAATAATTTCAGGTGTAGTTGTTGCATGGGGTACAAGAGGAGTAAACAGGGTAATGGTAAGCGACGAGTCTCTCCCCCCCGCGTCTTGTACTTCTTGCAATTCGTCGTAAGGGTTAGTACTGCTCCCACTGACCTTGAAATCCTCCAGGAACGCAGCACGCTTGGTTTCAACAATACGGGTGACATGGGAAGGACAATAGAAACGATAACCCTTCGAATGATCAGGATACCCGATAAAGAAGCAGGTAACTGTTTTAGGGTCAAGTTTCCTTAGGAAAGGATTGTAAAGTTTTGCTTCAGCAATGCAGCCCCATACTTTCATATATTTAAGACTCGGTTTCCTTCCTGTCCAAAGTTCATAAGGAGTGTTAGGGACAGACTTAGAAGGAACTCTATTGAGTATATGAACAGCTGCTTTTAACGCTTCAGTCCAGAGGAATAATGGTAAATTAGTGTTGGCTAACATACTGCGCACCATGTTCATAAGGGTACGATTTCTTCGTTCAGCGACACCGTTCTACTGAGGTGTACCAGGCAAGGTGTATTGGTTCACAATCCCCTGGCCCTTACAAAACTCATAAAATGGACCAGGAGCTTGACCCACATCAGTATGTCATCCATAATATTCACCGCCTCTATCTGATCTCACAACTTTAATCTGACGATCTAATTGCTTTTCAACTTCAGCTTTATAATCATTAAAAGTTGTTAGCGATTCAGACTTTTCCTTAATAAGATACAAGTACATGTAACGAGAATAATCATCAATGAAAGTGATAAATGAAGTATGTCCTGTTATGCCAGCGAATTGGTAAGGACCACTAATGTCATTGTGAATGAGTTCTAATAAATTAGAGCTCCTAGTGGCACCTTTCTTATTCGCTGATGTCATTTTGCCTTTGAGACATTTGACACATGTTCCAAAATCGGTGAAATCGAGAGGAGGTAAGACTTCATCCTTTACGAGACGATTTAATCGTTCTCTTGAGATGTGGCCTAAACGTTGATGCCACAACATAGATGAAGTCTCTAAGTCTCGTTTCTTTTCCATCTTTGTGAGTGATTCATTAATATTATATGACAACAAAGATTTGGAAAAATTATCATCTAGTTCTAATCTATAGAGACCACCATCCAGAATGCCAGTACCATAAACAACGGAATCATAGAGAATAGAGAGTTTGCGATGACCATGAGAAACGACAAAACCGTCCATGTCTAACTTTGGTCCTGATACAAGGTTCCGAGTTACCTCAGGAACATATAAGGTATCATAAATACATAAACCAGTTTTCAAAAATAATTGTAATGTTCCTATGGCCTTCACTTCTAATTCCCGATCATCCCCAACTTTAAGTGTTCTTTGGTTTCTTCCCAGCTCCCGGATTGTAAGGAATCCCTGAGTTGAATTGGTAACATGAACCATAGAACCAGAATCAAACCACCAAGAATTAGCAGGAACATTTAAATTAAAGGACTCAAGTATCATGAAAAAATCGTTACCTTTCTTAGCCAGCCACTCCTTGAAGTCAGGGCATTCCTTTTGCTTATGTCCTGTCTTCTTACAGAACTTGCAATAGGGTTTGCCTAAGGAGCTCTTAGAGCTGGAAGGTGCACTTGTATTAGGATTTGGCTTTTGGACCTTGGAAGCATCCTTTCTGTGATGATTGTTCTTCCTCTTCTTAGAGTTGGAGGTGGTGAAGTTAGCAACATCAGTAGTACGATCCATCTTCATACGCTCTTCCTCCTGCACGCACATAGCGATCAGCTCACTCATCGTCCATTTGTCCTTCTGAGTGTTGTAATTGATCTTGAATGCTTCATAGGACGAAGGAAGCGAAGTGATGATGAAGTGAACAAGAAAACCATCACTGATTTCCATCTCTAGCCCTTTTAGCGTATTGGCCATGTCATGCATCATCATGATGTGTTCGCGAATGCCGCTCCTCCCATCATACTTAGTCGTCACCAGCTTGAGGATAAGAGTTCTAGCGTGTGCTTTTGATGTTCCTTTGAATTGATCCTCCACAGAAGCCAAGTAGGTTTTAGCATCTTCAGAATCAGGAATGGCTCCTCTGATTGAGTTATGAATGGACTGCTTCATGAACATGAGAGACATGCGGTTACACCTAGTCCATTTTTCATGAACTATCTGCTCAGCAGCAGTACTTTGAGTAGTAAGGTCCGCTGGCTTATTCTCTCTTAGAGCATAATCAAAGTCCAGCAATCCAAGTGTAAGCATGAGGGCATCCTTCCATGCAGCAAAGTTATCACCAGTCAAAGGTGGAATCCCCTGATTGGGTGCTGATAGTGGAAATAAGGTGAGCAAGTTATGATACTAAGAAAGAAGTCTTAATGTGATCTAAGGGCATGTTATACTAAGGCAGGCATAAGTAATGACCATTTTAATTATGAAGCTGTGATATTGTCTATTACTAACATCAAAACAATAGACTTAGTAAAATTCTACTTAAACGAAGACAAATCAGCTTTGGCCAGAAGTGTAATCATTTAAGTATGTGTGCAAAGTAATCGTGACAAATCAGCTTTGGCCAGAAATGAGACAATCACTTTAGATATGCACTTGTCAAGCATGCTAAACATAAATGAATTAAATCAGCTTTGGCCAGAATTATGACATTTCACGTTTGTAATGCATACTCAACATAGCTTTTATAATACTTGAACAATAAATAGATGTATTAAATCAGCTTTGGCCAGAAATGATACATCAGAAGCTCATTCAAGTTAAGCTATTTTGGTTTTGTAAAAATTATCTGATTCTGATTAGTTAATTAATTGTTTACAAAACCAAGTATTTAATAGCAAAAAACTTGGTGAAATTAGTATTTAATGAGAAATGGCAAAATGACTAAAATACCCCTAACTTGATAGTATTAATTATTAATTATAGGGGTTTAATTTGTAATCAATACCAACCCTTGATTTAAACTATTTAATAACTCAGATCTGTTCTTACGGTTCTTACAGTTAACACTGTTTGTACAAGATCTCAACTTATATAAAGTATATATTTACAATAACGAAACCTATATGGGCTATATGGCTAGCCCACCATACCATTCCTATATGTAGGATTGTTTATGATCCGGTTTTGACGATTTTTAGGTTAAACTATGAGCCAAACCCTTACTAACGGTTTTTGATTATCGAAAACCAAAACCGAACAGTTAAAACTTAAAATCGAACTGTTATTAACGGTTTGATTCCAATTTAATTTCACAGTTGGGGATTCATTGGGCCCTTATACAAAATATATAAACTAGAAGTTTTAAAAGTTAACTCAAAATTACATAATACAAGCTACCAAAACAGGCTATCCAAAATTGCATAAGCAAAAATGCAGAGAATAACAAGTTGTGCAAATAGCTCAAAAAATAGTCAGATAAGTAAAGTAGTTAGTCGTAATACATCAATTAAACCCTTCTCTAAGATCTTCAATTTCTTTTGGCACATAATTTCAAATGGTTAAACAAAGAACTCATGCTAATTCTTGTGGGTTCATACATATGTTCTGCAACTTCAGTTAAACTAATCTTATAGAATACAATTTTTTTTTTCTAAACTTTAGTATAGTTATTATGTTAACTTAACATAATATATATTCAGTTATGTTAACTTAACATAATATATATTCAGTTAAGGATATGTAAGATAAAGTATAATCAAATTTTACGGTCCAGATTGTTTTTTTAAGACCGCTTTTTGCTATAAACCGTGAACCATACCGTTCACCACGGTTTGAAACTTTTGAAACTGATCGACCAAAGATCTAGATAATAAACCGATCGTCAAACCAAACCGATGACCGGTTTAGGCGGTTTCGCGGTTTGAAACTAAACCATGAACACTACATGAGAGAAAACAAGAAACCATACAACTCCACTACCAACGGCACAAAGTGAAACAACTAATACGTTGCTTAAAAAACTCTAGTAGCAGTTTAACACAGACATTTACAAGTTTTTTGCCGGTGCATTTTGAGAAAATTGGTGTATTCATTGGTGATAAGGGGTAATGTTTTCTACATCCTATCATTCCGAGATCATACTAATAGCTTTACTATGGGTGAGATTTAACGTGTTCGATTGTTGTTATTGTAAGAAGACAACAAACTATTGTGTGGAGGATAATCAATTCTAACCCTGAAGTATTAGAACACCTTAGATACCAACGTTTGATTTTAATCTGATCAAATCTTAAAAGTTCCATGCGTCTTTAGTTTCATCTTCTTGTTGTTTGTTAAAAACCCATGTTGCTAGAAAAAAAAAAAGTAGAATTTAATTCTTTCTTAGTAAAGCATAATACCCTTTTCTCCTTTTTTTTTTCCTTCACGTATCGTTCTCTTTAGATTTAGTTTAAGTCTAAATTTCAAGAACTTGATTCATGATTAGGCCACAGGGTGTGACTTAGCGCCACCCCGCCAGCTCATCAAAAATGGCGTCATGGTACTAACGAGCGATAAAGGGATATGCAGGTGGGGCCACCTCTTTTCAACCAATAAAATCTTTTTTTTTATTTTGTTTAATAGGTGGGCTTTAAACCATTGCATGCAAGTTAAATGGAGTGGTTTTAAAGCCTCCCCATATGACGTGGCGCCTAGGTGGATCTGACGTATCGTGATAAAGCCCCTAGAGGCTTTATACCACACCCTACAGCCTTAAGGTAGAAAAGAGAGGGTAGGGTTTGTGCATTGAGAGTGGTACTTAATGATACAACCAACTACTCAAATTAACCATGGAGTTTGTAAGGTTTGTCAATAAATAACAACTTTTGGTACTTCTTTCTGGCTTATGGTCCCCTCTAACGCTGCAAATCTCCCTACCAATTTAAACACTAAAATCAATTATTTTAGAACACACAAAAGGTGTCTACTATGGAGATGGTGACAATTGCTTGAAGGTTGATGAAGACAACTCACTAGATCAAAAGGCTCTATTTGCTTTCTAGTTTTCTTCCTTAGGAAAAAGAAACTTAAACCAAAAGTTTTATCATATATCATCTTTTATTAGCATGATCATCGACTATAAACTAGAGGACGATACCTAGGGTGACAATCATATCAGGTTGGAGGGTTTGTTGGTTTGTGGCCTTGTGGGCTAACGGGTTGAATTGATGAGCCTCGACACAACCAATATTTATATGCATTAAAGGCATCAACAATAACCGTACACAACTCAAATCGTGTAGCCCGAACACAACCCTATTTAACCAATTTATGTAAATAAGACAAACGGGTAATTGGCAAAGTGTAATCAAGTTGTAAACATGTTAATTGAGTCATAAACGGGTTTGCGAGTTGTAATAGTAGGTTAACCTTATAAAATATATATATTTCTTTTCTCTTATTTTAAACAGGTTTACAGTATGACTACATGTGTGTGCCACCCTAAAGTATAAGTTTTTTTCAATTTTCAAGAATCGATGAACATTTTTTGGATCTTGTTCAGACTAAAGGGTATGGGGGCCGGCTGAGGCCCGGCTAGGACCGGCGCCGGTCCCCCACACCGCCCCCCTGGGCTCGGCTCGGCAAGATCGACTCCCCACAGCCGGATGTGCCGTGCCTACTTTCCTCTCTCCTAACACACACACATCTATACATACATACATATATATATATAAAGGGGTTCATCCCCCACCCCCTAGGTCCATCCCCTCCAAACCGAGCCTACGTGGTGCTGATGTGGCGGCCCATCCCCTTGGGGATGAGGCTCCCCATACCCTTTAGTCTAATCTGATGCAAGTCATAATCATTATCGTACTATAAATTGTTGGTTGGGTCCAGAGGGATTTTGTCCAACAAGAACAATGATCACTGACCTTTTAAAATAATAAAACTATTACGTGTAATAGTACTATGGCTAATATTGTTTATTTAAGGTAAAGACAACCCTAATCATACAAGAAAGCTATTTAACTACAAAAAAAAATCTAAAAGATAATATCTAAAAAACTTATCAGTTGACCACAATCAGAAAGAAAAATCCAAGAAAAGCGTTGTAACTTTATTCCACTTGATTCAATACAAAATTGTATATATAACTAGAAAATGGATCCGCGCGTTGCGCCGCGGGCCACGAAATTGACTCGAAGTATATTGATCTATCAAACCTAGCTTTATACGATGAGCTTTCAAGATTAATACAGCATACGTTAGGTTAAATTTTGACCCAATTACTATTATTCCAGTGATGAACCATATGCTTCCAGTTTTGCAAGTATATGTGAACTCAAAATTTGAATAAGTTGAAACATACTGAATTTGTGAAGCACACAATTTATCAAATATAAATTATCCTTCTTTGAAAAACTATACATAGCCACCACTAAACAATCATATGAAGCTGCAATAAATCTCTTATCAGTTTCAATCAAAATTGAGAGCTTGAAACATAGATTTTGTTCTTAATTTTACTCAAATTTCACAACAAATGCTTCTATAAATCACCAAATTAAACTATGTAACCCTAATTTTCAACAAACCTAGACTTGCTTACAATAACAAAATATACTGCCAAAGCCAAACAACAGAGTAAACCACAATGAATAACAAAAGTGGGTAAAATTCATACCTAATAAGTGAGTTGAATTCGTGGTGAACCATAATAAGCAGCGTTGATCTGGTTTTAAAACCCCTAAACTGGAACCCTAGCCGCCATTGCTGCCAATCTGGTTGTCGGAATAAAGACCTCAGCCATAAGCCGTCGCTATCACCCCCTTCGTCGAGTTGGGGTGGCCGATTCTCCGCGAACGAATCGAGAAGGATCGTGACTTCGGAACCACTCTCCGGTGATCGTCTCCGGCGCCGGAATGGAGTTTCTGCTTCTTCTCCGGCTGATTATTTGGATCGAATTTGGCTAGGTCTTCAGTGGTTGTGGCGGAAGAAGTTACGACGGCGGGAGTTGCGGGAGAAGTTATGAAGACGGGATTAGCCGGAGAAGTTACGACGGCGGGAGTGGCCGGAGAAGTTACGACGTCGGGAGTGGCCGGAGAAGTTACGGCGGCAGTAGTGGCGGGAGAAGTTACGGCGGCGTCGCCGTTGGAGATAGCGGTGATTGATTCGATGAGTGGTGGTGATTCGACCGATGGTGATGAAGCCATTGGAGGTCGTTGGGGTTGGAGTTTGTGGTTTCTCAGAAGAGGGAGAAGACCCTTGTCTCTCTCTTTATCTTGCTTCTCTCTCTCTGATACACGTCTTGCGTGATAGTTGTAAGAAATACAACATGCTTTTTAAAGAACTGTTGTACAACTACATTAAAGCACATACTACCCTTTAAGCATAAGTTACAACTACCTATTGCCTATTTATGTTACAAATTTTGGATCGAATTTGGCTAGGTATCCGGCGGTTGTGGCGGAAAAAGTTACGACGGCGGGAGTTGCGGGATAAGTTATGAAGACGGGATTAGCCGGAGAAGTTACGACGGCGGAAGAGGCCGGAGAAGTTATGACATCGGGAGTGGCTGGAGAAGTTACGGCAGCAGTAGTGGCGGGAGAAGTTACGGCGGCGTCGCCGTTGGAGATAGCAGTGATTGATTCGATGAGTGGTGGTGATTCGACCGATGGTGATGAAGCCATTGGAGGTCGTTGGGGTTGTTGGGGTTGGGGTTTGTGGTTTCTCAGAAGAGGGAGAAGACCCTTGTCTCTCTCTTTATCTTGCTTCTCTCTCTCTGATACACGTCTTGCGTGATAGTTGTAAGAAATACAACATGCTTTTTAAAGAACTGTTGTACAACTACATTAAAGCACATACTACCCTTTAAGCATAAGTTACAACTACCTATTGCCTATTTATGTTACAAATTTTGGATCGAATTTGGCTAGGTCTTCGGCGGTTGTGGCGGAAGAAGTTACGACGGCGGGAGTTGTGGGAGAAGTTATGAAGACGGGATTAGCCGGAGAAGTTACGACGGCGGGAGTGGCCGGAGAAGTTACGACGTCGGGAGTGGCTGGAGAAGTTACGGCGGCAGTAGTGGCGGGAGAAGTTACGGCGGCGTCGCCGTTGGAAATAGCGGTGATTGATTCGATGAGTGGTGGTGATTCGACCGATGGTGAGGAAGCCATTGGACGTCGTTGGGGTTGTTGGGGTTGGGGTTTGGGGTTTCTCAGAAGAGAGAAGACCCTTGTCTCTCTCTTTATCTTGCTTCTCTCTCTCTCTGATACACGTCTTGCGTGATAGTTGTAAGAAATACAACATGCTTTTTTAAAGAACTGTTGTACAACTACATTAAAGCACATACTATCCTTTAAGCATAAGTTACAACTATCTATTGCTTATTTATGTTACAAATTAGAGTATATATAAATGTGATACCTCAGGTTTACGTATAAAAAATCTTCCACCACCTGATAAAAATATTATAAATTTGGATACATGTCACCGTTATACTTCACCTTACAAAATATTTTAACTTCCAAATCTCTATTAAAGAAATACACTATTAAATAACTTATTTGAGAAACATACTATTAAGACTTAGTTACGTTTTTCGTCCCTGTGGTTTGTTGAAAATAAACATTACAGTCCATTTGTTTAAAATTGCTAAAATAGTAACTGTACTTTCACTTTTGTAACAATTAAAGTCCACACTCACTGACGTCATCCAGTTATTATTATAGTTTATTAAATTTATTTGAAATGACAATAATGTCCCTTTTATTAAAATTAGAATATAAAGAAATAAACTAATAAAGAGTTACGTTTTTCATCCCTGTGGTTTATTAAAAATAACTATTATAGTCTAGTAGTTTAAAAATTGTAAAAACAGTACCAATACTTTCACAATTTCCACCTTCAACTCACCAACAATGGTGGTTAACAACTTTATCTATCTACTATCCTTCACTCTACTCTTCACTCTCTTTGTTCTTCATATCTAGCCGGAACATCACCTTCTCCGACTCCACACCCTCTTTACTTCATCCATCTTCAACATCTCCCACCACCACACACACATACCTGAATGATGGCCACCTCCACCACCCATTCTGACCACCACTGTCATCAAACTACCACCCACTCTTACCCCCACATCCCATGGTCATTCTCTTCAAACAAATCATCGGCCAACTCATTTTCTAGCGATGAATTCTACCAATTCCGACCACTACACATGGCACCACCCAGATTTATCTCATCCCCTCAAGTTTTTCGGGTAGGCCTCAAGTTTTCCCACTAACGTCGATTGTGATGGGGAAAATTAGGTGGCCAACGATTTTGATTTGGATGGGGGAAAGTTAGGTGGTTGGCGAATTCGATTCTAGTGTTACCAGTTGACGGAGACAGGTCTGACACCGGTGGAGGTGACAAAGGTAAATAATTTTAAAAAGTAACTTGTACCATAAGCAATAGAGGTTGTACATTGAACCGGATGTCATTATTGATGTTGTAAATCTTGATAACCTAATCTTTGGTAAATGAATGTGTGTAACATGACTTCAAGATGTACATTGCTTCTCTTCTATCAGTGCTTATCTATGGTTTCACAACAACTAACATCTTTGTACCAGTACCTGGTTTATTGTTATGTATATCCCATACTGCCCGAGTTGAGACGATGGGTCAGGCCACAACAAACCGTAACCCATCGCTCGATGCGGTTCCAACCCCAGCTTTCTTTGGTTAGGAGATAATAAGTTTGACTGACGCATCGCTTAAAGTTGACCCTAGACTTGATACCATAAATCATCGTATCAAATTTTTTGTTGTTTTCAAAAAATATTAGATTCATAATATATGAATGAAAGATATACCAGAGGTGGACATTTTGGCATGTTTACTAATGTATGGGTCAACTTAGGCCATGCTTCATCAAAAACAGGTCAAATGGATCAAGTTAATAGCAGAGGATGCATCGAGATTTGTTAGGGTCTATTTTTAATTAATCATATATAGTTTTTAAAAATATCGGAAAACAAAACAGGTCAAGTTAATAGCAAGAATGTCATTGTTCACCCACACCAAACAGTGGCCCATTTCAGCGTTAACCTGTTTTGACATGTTACCTAACCTGCTTTGACATGCCACTCAACTTGCTTATTGTCATCTCTTAAAAACAAATACCTAACGAGAGAAGGCGTACACCATGACCCATTCACGCTTATTGGTGGCATACTCTCTCTATTGTATTGTGGACGCTTTCTCATCTATTAATCCAGTTTCGCTACACCATTCAACCTACTGATTAATGATAATGAATTTATTGCTCGACGAAAATGATGGGTTCTTACATAAACCAAACTAAACTTAAGGGGTTGTTCCAACATTTAGTAGAACATAATGGAAATATTTTGTAAATTTTCAAAGTCAAATGTACTACCCCTAGATCATAGAGGAGGTGTAGTCAGATAGTATATCTAATGGCCTTTGAAATGAATGCTAATAAAGTTCATTTGTCCTTCCTTCATAGCCCAGTGGTTGGGGGCCGGTTTGTCCTCCTAGAGGTCACCGGTTCGACTCCCGCTTGCGGCGAAAGGGGGTAGGACACCCGTGCGCAATGATGGTGAAAAACCTACCGAGGAGGGTTTGATCCTGAGCGTCACTCCGGTTTTCATCCGGCTGTTACTCTAGCGAGGCAACTCGTGTAGAGGCAGTACGGTTTCCGGGGGAAAGCCTTCGACCCAAGACTGGTTAACCCAGCGCTGGCCTTGCTATCTGGGCCCACGTTCTTGGCGAGGGTCCGCGATTTGCGGATGTGACAATGGTCACCATTAAGAAGTTCACCTTTCAAAAAAAAAATAAAGTTCATTTAAAAGCACCATAATTTTTGCCAAATGCCCAGACTTTTCAAGATATAAGACTAAACAATAACTCCACCATCCAAGTTCATCCCCCAATTTGCCAAATGCCCAGACTTTTCAAGATCTTAGACTCAACAATAACTCCACCATTCGGCGACAGTATGGAGAATATGGTGGGCCAGAAACGAAAAGCTGTTTGAAAACAAGTTTATTCCCATTAGCAAGTTAGTGGAGCAAATCAAAGAGGATGCTTATCTTTGGATATGCAACCGTTCCAAGGGTAAATCGCCTAGTTGGGACAATTGGAAGGCTTTTGATATTGTAGCTTTGATGTAATCTGTCGGTTTTTCTTTTGCGTTGTATTTCCAGTTTCTTGCTGGCCCTTTATATATATAAAGTGTGTTTGCTGTTCAAAAAAAAAAAAAAAACTCCACCATTCAAGTTCATCCCCCAATAATTGTACATACTCCCATACCAATAACATATTTTGGTTCAGTCACTTGCTTATATAATCTCACTAAGGAAGGGGCCATTTGTACCTCTATTTCAAGAATTGGACTCGCAAAACGGCTTTCTTTGACCATCCAGATCCAGAGACGACGAATTTGGAGTTCCACCTGAATTTTGCTCCAAAAATGTATAGTTTCAAGAAGATAGTGAATTTTTGAATACATAGCTAAAGTTTGTATGCATTTCTGGCTTGAAAAGTAGTATGTTTGTCGATAGTCAAAACATAACTACTGTTTCTCTAGCACATGTAGCAAGAAAAGAGACAACTAATTAAAAATCATAAAAAGGGGTTGCCTATAAAGGAAAAGCTTTAAGAAAAATTGTTAACTATTTTAATCATAGACTTTATAACCTTATATTTCTTTTGTGTTAGTTAATTTCATAAGTAAAAGAAGCGTTAGAAAGTTGATGCAACTCACTTTAACACAAATTATTTTTTGACTCATTATCTAACCCGTCATTCCTCCACATTTTTTTATTTGTTTTTTTCTTGTTTCTCTTACTGCAAGCTATCCTCTTAAGCCAATCCCACAAAGTCACAAATCCGTTATTAAAATTTATAAAACCGAGCAGAAACTAGCACAAAAGGTACGTTCTTGATTAGAAACATCATTGAAAACATTTATAGCTAAAGTTGCCGACCCGTAGGTTCGACATGAAGTCCATAGTTGATGAAAATCTCTTATGATACACCTGAAGTTCGGTTTTAGTCTTGCATCGTCTTAGGGATGAGCAAACGGTACTAAATCCTGAAATTGAACCCGTACCGTACCAGCACTGAATTTACCATACCGAACCATTTTCGGTACCAATTCGTTACCCGCTTTTAGGCATTTTCAGGATTGTTACTTTCGGTTCGGTACAGTACCGTTGTTTTACCTTCAAATATCGTAATGTAACGTACTGACACCGTACCTTACCGAGCATTTTCTGTACCGGTGCCCAATTTTAACGATCTTCAAGATCAATACTTTCAGTACCAATACTCTCGTAGACTCCCAACATTGGCAAACTAAATGGTATTTTGGATCTAACAATATGGTTAAACTGTAACCAAATGCTCAAAAGCAGGCTTCTAGTTATACACAACAGAACACTAGTACCCTTTAGTCAGACATGAGTTCACAAGCAACCCTTTGTGGACCCCACAAAAGTAGATATTCCCCTTTCCCTCTCATCACACTCCTTACTTAAACCCACTTATCCCTTGTTCATCACCTCTGTTCTTCTCCTTTCTCAAATTGGTACAAACGTACCCCCCCCCCCCCCCTCTGCTTTCCACCATTAAAGATTCTTGTTTCTTGAACCCTTTTAAACAAAAAGAGATGGGTTAGCCTGCAAAATTCAATCTGATGCCAATTTCGTAGAAAAAGATTGAATCTTGATCCAGTTTAGTTCAATTTTATTAAACTTTTGGTGTTTTTTGATACTGAAAAAGCTGGAACAGGGGGAGGTTGTAGATCCTCACAAGGGTCTGATTCTGGATCCTCAAACAACTCATCATCATCATCATCATCTATATCTTTATAAACAACTGTTGTATCCAGATGAAGACCAAGAAGAAGAAAAGTTTAAAGCTTTTCAAACAAATCATTTAACTCTTCATGAATTCCATCAAAATCAAGAAACCCCACCTCCCTACCACCCTTATTTAGCTTCTCCGGCAGCTCAACCACCACAACCACCCAAAAAACGCCCTTTTTTACCCTCCACCGGACAAGAATATGCACCAGAAAAAATGTCACAAATTCACCACCAACAACAACAACCAAGTGGGTCATCAAGATTTGGAATAAAAACCTCCGGCAACAGTGGTGGTGAGATTGTGGAAGTTCAAGGGGGTCACATTGTACGGTCAACTGGTAAAAAAGACCGGCACAGCAAAGTATGCACCTCAAAAGGACCAAGAGACCGGCGTGTGCGGTTATCTGCTCACACTGCTATTCAATTTTATGATGTGCAAGACCGCCTGGGCTTTGACCGGCCAAGCAAAGCCGTTGACTGGCTTATTAAAAAGGCTAAAACCGCCATTGATAAACTTGCTGAGCTGCCGGCGTGGAAACCCACCAATGTAGCAAGAGCAAGAAACCCTAGGTCAGTTTCAGGTTCAAGATTTGATCAAAAGATTCAAAACCCAGATGAATTTGGTCATTTTGAGCAATACCCAGATGGTAGAATTGGTTATAATCAAATGGGTTGTGATCAAAATTCAAGCTTTTTGCCTGGAAGTCAAGATCTGAGGCTTTCTCTTCAATCGTTTAAAGATCCGGTTTTCGAGAATCAAGAGAGTAATTGTGGTAATAATAATGTTTATTTTGATGGGTTGGGTTGGCCCGAGAACCCGGCAGGTGGGTTTCAAAGAATGGTGTCTATGGGTGGAGATGCAGGTGGGTTTGTGTTTAGTTCACAGGCTCAGTCTAATACGACGCCGTTTCTGCAACCGTTATTAGGCCAAACAATAACCAATGAATTGTTGTTAAACAGTTCTCGGAGGGAACCCCTTCAGTCCAGTACCATACCTTCGTTTCGTGCTTGGGTCGACCCGTTGCCAGCGTTCGGGATTGATCAGCACCCCACGCTGGCTTTCCACCACCCGAATGCCGGTTTTGGTGGCTTCTCTGGGTTCGGTGTTCCAGCACGAATTCGAGGTGAACAAGAGGAACACGATGGCCTATCCGAGAGGCCATCGTCTGCGTCCTCAGATTCGCGACATTGATTCGTGGTAATCCTATCTCAAACAGGTAAAAAAGAACAATGCCCATTTATTAGTTTTCTCAGTTTCATCTAATTTTTGTAAATGTTGATGATAAATTCAGGAAAAACTATCTACAGTGTTGTAACTTGCAAAGCAGGAGATGAGGATTGAAGATTGAATGGAAAAGTGTATCCATTAAGGTTTTCAAGATTTGGTTTTCATGTTTGAATTGAGCTTTTTGTTTAGCTCTAAATACTGTTTTATATTATCTTGGTTTCATGTCTTTAGGCCATGTATGTGACTATGTCAATTGCCTTATTATGCTTTATTATAATCAAAATGCTCCTCTAAAACAGAGGAAGTAATTTGTTACCCAACTTAGAGTAATAGAGCATCTAGACATGTTTTTGGGCGTTTTTGAGCTTGCGTGAAGTACAGAGGGAGGTGAGTTTTTTTTGCTGGAAAACGCCCAAAAGCCGATTATGTAAAAGTCGTTTTTTTTAGTGAGGTGCGAAGCCCAGCACGAGTGTGCAAGGATGACTTGGTGGCGTTTTTGTATGGATGCTATTATAGTTGAGAAAGAATCTTTGATGACCCAAAAAATTAGTCGAAACGAATATAGACCGAATCAAAACTTTATTTGCTTGTTTTAACGTTTTATAGTGAAAACTTGTATTCGGATTTTCTAGACCATAACAGCAACCTTTAGTCGTGTTTGAATCTAAGAGCACCATATTCGACACCCAAACACAAAACTCGACTCCAGTTATGGGAACAAGAACAATGTCAATGGATTCCATTTGACTCTTAGCAAGTGTGGATTCCTCTATTGCCGTAGTGATTAATAAAATCTGAATCTAACCACAATCTACTTGAACCCGTAATGATCCGAATCTAACTACGAGAACAATTAAGGTCTTTTCTTGTTCAAATTTACGTAGTGGTCTAGTTCTCTATAACCATAGCAACCATCCCCATTAATATATATATTCAGGTTAGAGTTAAATGTCATTTTAGAGTTAAATGTCATTTTAGTCCTTACTGGTTTGGGCCATTTTTCCATTTTATTCCAAAGGTTTCATTTTTCGCATGTGGATCCAAAAATGTTTCATCGTTGCCATTTTAGTCCATTGTGTTAACCTTATCCATATTTTCTGTTAACGAGAAAGACAATTCGGTCATTTTATATGACCGAATTGCCCTTCTAGTTAACAGATTTACATATAAAATAACCGAATTGCTCTTCTCATTAACAGAGAAATTGGATAAAGTTAACCCAGTGGACTAAAATGGCAACGGTGAAACCTTTTTGGACCCACATACGAAAAATAAAACCTTTGGACTAAACTGGCAAATGGCCCAAACCACAGGAACTAAAATGTCATTTAACTCTTCAAATTAAGAACAACTTATTTGTAGCATAGACGTATAGCGATCGGTTGAGTCTTATGTACCTTATGTTCAAGAATTGATGCAAAACTACTATTAAGCTGGGGGGGGGGGGGGGGGGGGGGGGGGTCTCACTGAAAGTAGCTTCTCTATTCCTACAGTGTAGAGGTAAGGTTGCTACATCTTACCCTCAGACCATACCTTAGCCTTGTTAGACTAAGCGGTATGGGGGCCGGCTTAGGCCCGGTGAGGCCCAGCGCCGGTCCCCCACACCGCCCCCCTCGCCCGTTTCCGTCGTCCCCGGCGACCCACGCTCGAACTCGACGGGCCCCCAAATCAAATACTAGCCGTTATAACGGCTATTTTCTAAATAAAAAAAATTTACTTTTTCAATTTAAATATATACCACTTTCTTTCATTTTTCATACCATTCTCATCCATTTCTCCCCATTCTCATCCATTTTTATAAAAAAAACACTCCCATTTTTTGTACCAATGGCATCTAATTCTTGGTGGTCCTCGTCTTCTTCGGACGAAGAGGAGATGTTTTTCGCAAACGCTGTGGTAAAGGCGGCGCAGATTCTTTTGGAGGAGGAAGAGGAAGATGACTCGTCTGAAAACGTTATTACCAGACGAATACGGATTAACAGAGACCGCCAAGGAGCGCACGAGAAATTGGTTAACGATTATTTTTCGGATGCACCCCTTTACAACGCCGACACTTTCAAACGAAGGTTCCGAATGAGTCGCCGTTTATTCACTCGGATTGCTGATGATTTGGCGGGGCTAGACCTGTTTTTCACTCAACGACCCGATGCTCGGAATTATGAATGGTTCACCACGTTACAAAAGTGTACTGCGGCCATTCGCCAACTGGCGTACGGGACAGTGGCCGACGCTTTGGACGAGTACTTACAGATGTCGGCAAGAACTGCGCGAGAATGTTTGTATCGGTTTTGCCATAATGTGGTGAAACTGTATAGCAAAAAATATTTGCGGAAACCAAACGCGTATGATGTTCAACAGTTGTACCAAGCTCATGAAGCAAGGCACGGGTTTCCGGGAATGCTTGGTAGCATTGATTGTATGCATTGGGCGTGGCATAACTGCCCGACTTCGTGGCGAGTGTCGGAACCCCCGATCCCCGGGAACGGGCGGACACGAACCCAGAGTTTCGGTGGTATCAGGTTATTAAATCTCGCAGCGGAATTTTCTCATCAGGACCGTAGTTAGGAAATGTTTATCAGAGTAAAACCACCTTCTTTTATATTAATAATAACATGGGCAAAACCCAAGTTTCTTATTACAATACATTTATAGGGATAAACCCTATATTATTGAATTTAAAACATCGTTTATTAGGTAACTTTTATAGCCACATTTTTCCCAAGCCTTCAGTGCTCTCCAGCTGGCTTTTTCACTAATTGGTTGTTCACATTGTGTTACCTGTAACGCGTTTTAAAAACATTTGTCAGTCGGAAATACTGGTGAGTGAATCCCAGTTTAATCAAGAAACATTTTATCAATTAAAACAGTATTGAGAGCGATCACATTGTTTATTTCTACACAATTACTCATTCAGTATTTGCCAGTCGACCAGATCTATGGCTATGGTCAAATTACCCATTGGCTAACTCGTCGTCCAATGGTAATGAACTGTCATTCCTGACTTACTACTACTCGTAGTAATAAATTTTGTATACAAAACCCCATAATACCGGCAGTAATTGAAGAACTACAAAGACTCAATCACCGCTTAATCGCATTGTAAAATAATTAAGGTTTTGTAAAACATTCCAAAAACATTAACAAAAAGAGGATAAACTCACATTGCTATCTTAGGCTTCTCGTAAGGGTTTCCTGGGTATAATCTATAATTTATACAAATGTACATTGGTTAGTATCATAACCCTTTGAAATTATTAATAATACCCTCCCCGAGACGGCATTCCAACAACTACGTCGGGCAGAACCACGACAGTTGTTACGGAACCCTAAATCAATCGGGCAGCGTAACTATTATGAAACTGGGGTTACAATACTTACAACGGAGCAGAACCTCGCTAATTAGGGGGTATAATACTTGCAAAATATGCCTAATATCAGAGAATTCGAGATTGAGATTTTAGAATGAGCGACGGAAAACGTAAACTGATGCCATCTATTTATAGTTGTGATATTGGGTCTCCACGCGGCCCGCGTAAGGTAAGGCTAAGCCTTACGCGGCCCGCGTCAACACGCAGTCAACATATAGCTTTGCCTGATCACCAAGTAGACTCGACACGATGTTGACACGTGTCAGCACCGGATGATTCCGCGTTTCATGATCTGTCGCGGCCCGCGTAAGCTTGAGGTGAGGTCCTACGCGGCCCGCCTCAACTTACATTTTCAGATTTTCAATTTATTTTATAAACTATAACATATTTTGGGCTCGGTTTTCACATACGGGGTGTATTATAAGACACATTAAAATATTTTAAGATATAATAGTGTGTCGGAAATATTATAAGGGTGTTGGTTTTACCGAGGGTTGCAACATTCTCCCCACCTTGTTTTAGAGCTCGTCCTCGAGATCTACTGAAACAAGTGCGGGTATTTCCTTTGCATTTCTGACTCAAGTTCCCATGTGTATTTCGGTCCTCTTTTGGAGTCCCACTTCACTTTGACTAGAACTAGTCTCTTATGCTTGAGATTCTTGACTTTCCTGTCTTCAATTTGTAGAGGTCTTTCTACAAAGTTAAGTTGTTCATTTACCTCTATATCCTTAAGAGGTACTATCAATGATTCATCAGCTAAACACTTTTTAAGATTTGATACATGAAACACATCATGTATTCATGTCATTTCCTCTGGCAGTTGTAGCTGATAGGCTACAGGTCCTATTCTTCTAATAATCTTGAAAGGTCCATTATACCTGGGACTTAGCTTTCCTCTTTTAATGAATCTTACCACTCCTTTCCAAGGAGAGACTTTCAACAATACTCTATCTCCTACTTGAAACTCCAATGGTTTTCGCCTGTTATTAGCATAACATTTCTGTCTATCACGTGCTGCTTTCAGTCGTTCCTTGACTTGAATAATTTTATCAGTTGTTTCTTGCACTATCTCAGGTCCAGATAATTGCTTTTCCCCAATTTCTGCCCAACAGACTGGGGTTCGACATTTTCTTCCATAAAGTGCTTCAAATGGTGCAGCATTGATACTTGTGTGATAACTATTATTATAAGAAAATTCTATTAAAGGTAAGTGATCGTCCCAATTACCTCCAAAATCAATTACACAAGCTCTAAGCATGTCTTCCATTGTTTTAATTGTCCTTTCACTTTGTCCATCTGTTTGTGGATGATAAGCTGTGCTTAGCTTTAACTTGGTTCCCATTGCCTTTTGGAAACTTGACCAAAAATGAGATGTAAAGCGACTATCTCTATCAGAAACAATTGATAAAGGAATGCCATGTAAAGAAACAATTTCATTTACATACAATTTAGATAATTATTCCATACTAATTGTTTCCTTCATTGGTAAGAAATGAGCTGACTTAGTTAGTCTATCTACAATTACCCAGATTGTAGCATTTCCTTTCCTAGTTTTGGGTAATTTAGTAACAAAATCCATGGTTATAAATTCCCATTTCCAAACTGACATTTCTAATTGCTGTAACAAACCTGAGGGTTTCTGATGTTCAGCTTTAACTTGTGAACAAGTTAAACATTTAGAAACATAGGTTGCTATGTCTTTCTTCATTCCTATCCACCAGAAATTTTTCCTTAAATCCTGGTACATTTTGTCACTTCCTGGATGCATCGTATACTTGGACTTGTGAGCTTCGTCTAATATACGATGGCGTAGATTTCCTAATTTAGGTATCCACATTCTCTTTTCATGGAATCTCCAAATTCCATATGTTCCTTGTTTTAATTCTTTTAACATACCTTTTAACTTTTCAGTATCTTCCTTGATTACTGACTCTTGTGCTTCTCTTATTTGATCATTTAAATCTACTTGCAGATTTAATTTAAGAGAACGTACCCTTTTTGGCTTTTCATGATACTTTCGGCTTAAAGCATCTGCTACTACATTTGCTTTTCATTCATGATACTGGATATCACAATCATAATCACTAAGAAATTCCATCCAGCGTCTTTGCCTCATATTTAACTCTTTCTGCCCGAAAACATACCTTAAACTTTTGTGATCAGTAAATATGGTAAACTTACTACCATAAAGGTAATGTCTCCAAATCTTAAGAGCAAAAATTATAGCTCCTAATTCTAAATCATGAGTTGAATAATGTTCTTCATGACTCTTAAGTTGTCTAGATGCGTAAGCTATAACCTTTTGTCGTTGCATCAACACACATCTATAACCTAATTTAGAAGCATCACAATAGACTACAAAATCTTCAGTTCCTTCTGGTAATGCTAGTATGGGTGTATGGGTTAATCTTTGCTTAAGAATTCTAAAGGCTTCTTCTTGCTTAAATCCCCATTCAAACTTAACAGATTTACAGGTTAGCTTAGTTAAGGGAATGGCTATTCTAGAAAAATCTTGAATAAACCTTCTATAATAACCGGCCAATCCTAAGAAACTTCTAACCTCAGTTGGTGATTTAGGAGTTTTCCATTTCGTAATTGCCTCAATCTTTGTTGGATCTACATGAATTCCTTCATAGTTGACTAGGTGTCCAAGGAATTGTACCTGTTCTAACCAAAATTCGCACTTATTGAATTTAGCATAAAGTTTTTCCTTTCTTAACAAACTTAAAAGTGCGTGCAAATGTTTTGCGTGATCCTCTTTATTCTTAGAGTAAATTAAAATATCATCTATGAAAACAATTATGAATTTATCCAAATATGGCTTACATACTCGGTTCATCATGTCCATAAATGCAGCTGGGGCATTGGTTAAACCAAATGGCATGACAGTAAATTCATAATGTCCATACCTTGTTCTAAAAGCGGTCTTAGGAATATCCTCTTCCTGTACCTTTAATTGATGATATCCTGACCTTAAATCGATGTTAGAGAAAAATCGAGCTCCTTGCAGCTTATCAAACAGATCATCGATTCTTGGTAATGGATACCGATTCTTAATCGTGACTTTGTTTAATTCACGGTAGTCAATGCACATACGCATTGATCCGTCTTTCTTTTTAACAAACAGTATCGGCGCTCCCCATGGCGACGAACTTGGTTGTATGAATCCTTTTTCCAACAATTCGTCCAATTGTTTCTTTAATTCTTGCATTTCTACAGGTGCCAATCGGTAAGGTGCTTTGGCAATTGGTGATGTTCCTGGTAGCAGGTGAATTCTGAACTCAATTTCTCTGTCTGGAGGTTGCCCTGGCAATTCTTCTGGAAAGACATCTGAAAACTGAGATACTACTGGAATGTCTTTTAAATCTTTTCCTTTAGTGTTAGTTATTATGGAAATCAAATACGCTATAGAACCTTTTCTTATACAACTTGCAGTTTTCATCACAGATATGAATTTTGTGGTCCAAGAGGATTTATCTCCTTTAATTGTGATCATTTTACCTTTTGGTGAATTTACTCGAATTAACTTTTGATCACATAATATACTGGCCTTATTAGCTATTAACCAATCCATTCCTAAAACGACATCAAATCCTACCAGATTCATGGGATAAAGATTTTCAATAAATTTCTGATTTGAAATTTCTATTCTTGCTCCCTGCAAGATTTCAGAAATTCTAACAGTTTCCCCATTAGTTGTTTCTACTAAGCATTCTAGTGGTAGTTTAGTTAATGACTGATTTAGAAATTTGCAAAATGATGTATTAATAAAACTTTGGTTTGCACCAGAGTCAAATAATACTTTAGCAAAGACATCATTAACTAAAAACGTACCAGCTATGACATCTGGAATCATCTTAGCTTCATCTGCAGTCAAAACAAATGCTCTAGCATTTTTAGTATTCTTGTTGTCTGCAGCTGGGGCCAATTTTGGACAATTTAGCTTGATATGACCTTGTTCTCCGCAGTTGTAACATACCTGGCTGTTAGCTTTCTTCCTGCAGTTTTCTTCTTTGTGTCCCGATAGTTTGCAAAAGTTACAATATATGGAGCATCTTCCGGAGTGCTTTCTTTTGCAATACCTACAATAAGGCGCAGAGGTAGAACCTATATTTTTCCCACGGTTAGAATTTCCAGAACGAAATTCTTGAGTCAACTTCTGGGTTAGGCTCCTTCTTTGATCCTCTTCTCGGGTACGAACTAACTCATATGTCAAGGTATTGGCTAGTTCTACAGCTTCTTCTATGGTTTGAGGTCTAGATGCTTTAACTACGTGTCTTATTTCCCCAATTAATCCCCAAATATAACGGGAAATTAACACTGGTTCTGTCGAAGCAAGAGTTGGCACTATTCTAGCATATTCAAAGAATATTTTAGTGTATCCCTTACTATCCACACCAGTCATCCTAAGGTTTAGGAATTTGTTTGCTATCTGCTCTTTTTCATTTGGAGGACAGAATTTCCTTTCTACCTTGTTCTTAAACTCTTCCCATTCCATATTATAGGTTCTGTCACTTCCTTTTGTTTGGAGGATAGTGTTCCACCATTCTAGTGCTGCATTCTTAAACAGATTAGAAGCAAACATTATCTTATCTTCTTCAGCACATTTACTTATCCTTAAGAATGCCTCAGTCTTTTCTATCCAGCGTAAGGTTGCAATGGCCCCTTCATTGCCCGAGAATTCCATTGGTTTACAAGACCAGAATTCCTTATAAGAACAACCGTAAGGCACAGTTCTTCTTCTTTTGGGAATGGGCATTTGAAGTACAGGTCCATTGTTCACGTTGTTTTCTGGTTCACTTGGTCGCTTACTGCTATGCTTACTTTTATTATCAACATCTTTAACAGTTTGAAGAATAAATGGCATTGCATCTATAATTCCCTGTGCTACTATGTGTTGGATAGCACTATTGTCCACTTGATTGTTATTGTTATTGATGCTTGGATTATCATTAACCACGTTAATGTTACTCTGGTTATCGTTATTCAGATTTCCTTGATTTCCTTCGTCGGCCATCTGAATTTTAAACATTTATCCCATATTAATATCACAATTAATAGGTAATATAGTTACTTACATGACACGCAATTTAACCAAAACTGTCGATCATTGCGACTATACTCTTTTTCATATACTATGCGTCTATTACACACTAGTACAGAAATAAAGATTACAATACCAACAGAAATAAAATAGTAATATGCATCCATACACACATATTTTTATTTTATTATTATTACTACCGCTTCCTCCATTCTAACATTCACGGATATGGATTCATCCAAAAATCCATATTGCGCTCATCGTATTTCCATACGAGACGCTCTCCCACCTGACGCATCCTCTCACTGCTTTCTAAAATTTCCTCCCCGAAAGTCCTAAGTTCTTGCACGTTTTCTGCACTCATTGGGGGTGCAGGTTCTCGGACTGGGTTTGGAATCTGGGGTACATGTTCCTGATATGGGGGTGTAGGTGCCTGAAATTGGTAAGGATCCTCTAATATTTCCCTAATATAATCATCTTGGTAATAGGGATCTAAAGGGTCCATACCTGAGTAAGCTTCTATGTTCTGTATGGGTGGATAATCCTGGATAGGATAACGTTGCACAAAATCCCTATTGTCGTCCCACCAGGGGTCGTAATTCGGGTCTAGAGGGTTTGGTGCAGGCACTCTAGGGATTTCTTCTAGATTAAAATCGTACATCTCCACTTGGTTTTCCTGATTTTCTATCTCCATAGGATGTTCTAGGTTTTGTGGTTGTGGGGCCACTAGTTGTTCCAGACTTGGGTCAGCAGCAATCGTAGCTAAGATATGGAAATTAGCTAAGCTTCTATTTAGCATATCTTGAGTATGGGCATCTGTCTCTCGCTTAATAGCTGCTAACGCTCTTTGCTGTTACAATTTTCGCATTCTCTTCCTACGAGCAAAAGCTTCTTTACTGAACCATCCTCGTTTCTTATTAGGAAATGGCTCTTCAGATTTAGCTCTAAAAGCAAATATTCCGTCTTCCTGATCAGCAGAATACCCTGAAAGGGCAGGCTGTGATGATGTACCTTCACTCCTAGGTGAATCAGCTAACTGACGATTCACGTCTGATGATCCTTGATCACTCATACTGAAAACTAACAAATAGTCAAATAACACATAACACATAATTACAGTTATGCATGTATTTCCGTAATTTATTTCCTAACACAAAATTTAAAATTTAAGTGTCAGCAGAACACTTCTTTGGCTCAGACCAGTGGCTAGGCTCTGATACCACCTTCTGTCGCAACCCCCGATCCCTGATCCCCGGGAACGGGCGGACGCGAACTCAGAGTTTCAGTGGTATCAGGTTATTAAATCTCGCAGCGGAATTTTCTCATCAGGACCGTAGTTAGGAAATGTTTATCCGAGTAAAACCACCTTCTTTTATATTAATAATAACATGGGCAAAACCCAAGTTTCTTATTACAATACATTTATAGGGATAAACCCTATATTATTGAATTTAAAACATCGTTTATTAGGTAACTTTTATAGCCACATTTTTCCCAAGCCTTCAGTGCTCTCCAGCTGGCTTTTTCACTAATTGGCTGTTCACATTGTGTTACCTGTAACGCGTTTTAAAAACATTTGTCAGTCGGAAATACTGGTGAGTGAATCCCAGTTTAATCAAGAAACATTTTATCAATTAAAACAGTATTGAGAGCGATCACATTGTTTATTTCTACACAATTACTCATTCAGTATTTGCCACTCGACCGGATCTATGGCTATGGTCAAATTACCCATTGGCTAACTCGTCGTCCAATGGTAATGAACTGTCATTCCTGACTTACTACTACTCGTAGTAATAAATTTTGTATACAAAACCCCATAATACCGGCAGTAATTGAAGAACTACAAAGACTCAATCACCACTTAATCGCATTGTAAAACAATTAAGGTTTTGTAAAACATTAACAAAAAGAGGATAAACTCACATTGCTATCTTAGGCTTCTCGTAAGGGTTTCCTGGATATAATCTATAATTTATACAAATGTACATTGGTTAGTATCATAACCCTTTGAAATTATTAATAATACCCTCCCCGAGACGGCATTCTAACAACTACGTCGGGCAGAACCACAACAGTTGTTACGGGACCCTAAATCAATCGGGCAGCGTAACTATTATGAAATTGGGGTTATAATACTTACAACGGAGCAGAACCTCGCTAATTAGGGGGTATAATACTTGCAAAATATGTCTAATATCAGAGAATTCGAGATTGAGATTTTAGAATGAGCGACGGAAAACGTAAACTGATGCCATCTATTTATAGTTGTGATACTGGGTCTCCACGCGGCCCGCGTAAGGTAAGGCTAAGCCTTACGCCGCCCGCGTCAACACGCGGTCAACATATAACTTTGCCTGATCACCAAGTAGACTCGACACGATGTTGACACGTGTCAGCACCGGATGATTCCGCGTTTCATGATCTGTCGCGGCTGCGTAAGCTTGAGGTGAGGTCCTACGCGGCCCGCCTCAACTTACATTTTCAGATTTTCAATTTATTTTATAAACTATAACATATTTTGGGCTCGGTTTTCACATACGGGGTGTATTATAAGACACATTAAAATATTTTAAGATATAATAGGGTGTCGGAAATATTATAAGGGTGTTGGTTTTACCGAGGGTTGTTACAGCGAGGCCAATACACGCGAGGTGATCACGGCTATCCAACCTTAATACTTGAGGCCGTGGCCACAAGATTTGTGGATCTGGCATTCTTTCTTTGGGCTCCCTGGTTCACTCAACGACCTCAACGTGCTATACCAATCGACAATCTTTAGCGATGTCGTTAATGGAATCTGTCCGGACACCTGTTTTACAGTTTCAGGGGTTCAGTATAGACGCGGGTATTATCTTGCTGACGGAATATATCCGTCTTGGTCTACAATTGTCAAAACTATTTCATTTCCCTAGGACGAAAAAAGGAAAAAATTCGCCAAGCGTCAAGAAGCTGCAAGAAAATACATCGAACATTGTTTTGGTGTTTTACAAAAAAAATGGGCCATCCTTGAACAACCGGCACGTGCGTTCACACCGAAGAGGTTGCGCCTTTGTATGTACGCTTGCATTTTGCTCCATAACATGATTATTGAAGACGAAGGTCGGGCGATTTGTGAGTATGATGAGAATGCATCTTACGGGAATACTGTCCCGGTAGATCCGACGCAACAGGATTTAAACTCCTTCGCGCTAACCAACGACTTCACGCATGCAAACCTTCAACAGGATTTGGTAGAACATATATGGAACAACGTAAACGTCGGGGACGGTGACGGAGACGAAGACGGAGACGAAGACGAGTAGTGTAATTTTTTATTTTTAGGAAATGTAATTTTTTTTTTTCGGAAATGTTTTTTTTTTAGGAAATGTAATTTTTTTTATGTTATGAAATGAATTTATTTATGTTGTATTTTTTTACTTTTATAAATTTTTTATTAAGTTAATAAAAAAACACTTAGAAAATTATAAAATAATGAGGTGGGGTAGCCCCATCCTCCATTCCCCTCAAATGTGAAGGAGGCCCATCCCCCACGAGTCGGTGATGTGGCGCCTACGTGGCGGCCCATCCTCGTGGGGATGGACCTCATCATACCCTTTAGTCTCAGTGGTAGGAATTGGGATATACGGAGTATGATGACGACGGCGTATAGCGATCGGTTTCTTGATAATCAAGGAAACACTTACAGTATTTGAATGTAAGAAAAATCCACCGACAATTAAAACAAAACCTTAAATTCAACAATCGAAGAAGTAAAACATCAAAATCTTCTAATTTTTGGCTGGTGTTGGATGAGAAATTAGAAATGCAAAAACTATATAAATTAAATGAACTGGTCCCGGCGGGGCTCGAACCCGCGACCTTCGGCTCATAAGACCAACGCTCTAACCAACTGAGCTACGGGACCTTAGTGTTAAGGATTCGTTATTCTATTTATTTCTTATATGCCTAACACATATTATCCTTTCTGCATAAATTATGTAAAATCATGATGTAATATAACTTTTAGGTAACATGGTTTTTCTTTTCCTTTTTATAGATAATTTAATATCTAAACTATTCCTTATGTTAAAGGTTTATAATTTTCAAAGTAAAAATTGTATGAGGTTTAGAATGGATTTTTTGTATTAACTTATGTAAATCATGATGTGATATAACTTTTAGGTAACATTGTTTTTCTTTTCCTTTCTTATGGTTAATTTAATATCTAAACTATTCGTTATGTTAAAGGTTTAAATTTTTAAAAATAAAATTTGTATTAGGTTTAGAATGGATGACAACTATAGTATTCACGTTCAATCTCTTATCCTTTTCAAAATCACTACTTTTTTTATAAATAATATTTTTTATACATTTATCATTACCTTTTTTTCTCCCCCACCCACATACATTTTCAAAAAATATTAAAAAAAGAGTAAAGTAAAATTTCTGTCATTGTGATTTTCATCCGTTCTCACATACAGACAATATTTGAAAAAAAAAAGACCATTTCAGTTCATGTGATTGTCAATCGAAATCAATCAAGTCACTGGTGTTAGATGGCCGCTTAAATGTCTGTGAGAAAACTAAAATACCCCTCAACTTTACTTATCATTTCAGTCCCTCCTGTAGCTATACTTGATATATTCCCTCCAATTTCGAAACTATCACCTAATCTTGTAATTAAACATTGCAGGCAATTAATTTCCCTAATCTATTTCCTAACGATGTTACTAACAACATCTCATTACCAGCTGAATCCAAAATTTGGCTTTTATAACTTGAACCGACATTGACTTTTTGAATTTGGGCTGTGTTTGACTTTTAGAAGTTGAACTAGGTTTGACCTTTAGAAGTAGCACTGGGTTTGACTTATCGAACTTGAAGCAAGTTTAACTTATCAATTTTGCATACAAAAGACTAATCCTATGCTCCCTGCACCCCAGTGGCGAAGCTTGAGATTTCCGACCGGGGGGTCGAAAACGTATATACCAAAAATTTCTATAAAACCGGGGGGTCAAAACGTATCCCAAAATTTTCTATACGAAAACTACATACTCTACACTAACGAGCGAAAAGTTCGGGAGGTCAACCGCCCTCTCCCGCCCCCACAAAGCTACGCCCTTGCTGCACCCTGATCAAACAAACTATACCATCCATTAAAATTCTACCACAAACCATAACTATGAACTAGCAAAAGCCTTATGTGCAGCAAATAGGGCTGCAAATGAACCGAACGAACACGAACAAGACCTTTTTCGTGTTAGTTTGTTAAGACATATATGTGTTCGCGAACCGTTCACGAACACTTATCGAACGAGATTTTATGTTCGTGTTCGTTTGTTAAGGAAATGTAATTGTTCGTGTTCGTTTGTGTTTGTTTGTTAATTTTAGGCAACGAACAAAAACGGACGTTGGGGAACACAAATGAGCACACAATAATGTTCATGAACACAAATGGAAACAAACGAACACAAACAATCGTTCATGAACAAAATATATAATACTCTGACACTTATTAGATATTTAATTTGTCGGAATTTTGAAGTATTTAAATAAATATAAAAAATAAAAACACTAATGAACTATTGAACACAAACGAACACGTTACCGAACGTTCACGAACATAAACGAACGAACACGACCTTTGTTCATGTTTGTTCATTTAACTAAACGAACAAAATTTCTTGTTCGTGTTCGTTTGTTTAATAAACGAACGAACACAAACGAACTTCCCGCCGAACGGTTCACGAACTGTTTGCCGAATGTTTGGTTCGTTTGCAGCCCTAGCAGCAAACATTTCATGGTGAAATCCTTGTACCCTGATGTGCAGCAGTCATTTTAACCAGCCAACATTTCATGTTGAAAGCCTTTTGTGCATACAATACCTAATATGCAGCAATCATTTAAGTATAAACCAACAAACATTTCATGGTGAAAGTACAATAATCATTTAGTATGCAGAATTCATTCCAGGGTCCAATTTTGCATACCTCAAACTTCCTAAATCCCCAACTAGCAATATAAAGCCTAAATCCATTGTTGTAAAATGATATTGACACCCAAACACAATTAATCAAATGCTACAATTGATCCTAAGTACATCAAAGTCATTATCATCCACTTTACAAGTACACAATTTAATAACTTCAAACACAGTTTAATAAGCATCATTAACACTAAAATTTCACAATTAAAACCACCATTCATACACAACAGTTTAATATCATCCTAATGACCATATATACATAACAGTTACATAACAAAACAATGGTAAATCCTGATCATTAACTTCAAAAACCCAAAAAATGATCAATCCAAAATAACCCTTTTAAAGTAATAGTTAGGCATCATATGTACAGCCAAGCAAGCACCCCTATTTTCATGCTCGACGCCTAAAACTGACCTCGATCATGAACCCCCTTCCCGTCCTCAACCGACCCGGATAAGACATCGGGTCACCTGCACCCTAATTCCAATTAGAATTCCATGAAAAACAAACCACATTACAGATTATATACATGGCACGCATCAAGAAATCAACAATTTTAAGTAAAATTAACACACTATGTTGTACCAATAATGTGGAAAGTAATCAAAATGATTGTGTATTGCCACATGTTTAAGATGATCAGACCTGTTGTTGGTGGGATGGTCAGAGGTGTGGGATGATTGGAACTTTTCTTGAAGGCGGGAAGATTTTAGGGATAAAGGGCGTGAAATGGTGCTTCTCATGGAAGATTGAGGATTAAAAAGTTGTGAAAGGGTCAACTTTGGGTGAAATGACCAAATTGCCCTTCACACCAATAAATAATGGAATGGTCAACTAACGAAAGTTTGGCAAAAGGGACTTGATTGATTTCAATTGACAACCACATGGAATAGAATGCTCACAACCATTTCTTATAATATAAGTAACTTACTGAGATCCATTACTAATCTAGACCATGTAATCTAAGATAAATCAATGCCCTTAGGCATGGCCAGACATAACATAGTGAATGCTCTAAATCATGTTATTATTTTACATTACAAAACACACTTTATAATTAGGGTAAATTATAGTTTTTGTCCTTGTTTATACCAAATTTTAGTGGATGTCCTTTACCTTTTAAATTGACAAGAATCATCATTTACGTTTTAAAACCCTTGCATCGTCTACCCTTTGGCCCTAATCCAGTTAATTTTCATGGTTAAATCTAGTCATGTGTACCCCACATGAGAGCAAGTTTGTCTTTTACCTAGTTTTTAAATAGTATTTCAATATTTGGGTGGGGTTCGGCTACAAAGTCCATTTTTCCTACAAAGTGTACAAAGTCATAAAACACCACAATTTAAGCCATGAAAGACACTCAAAACTCACAAATAATAGAGTGAAGATCACTAAAACACAATATCCAATCCCTAACAATCCATAAAAATTTCAAACACACCATCGTAGAACTTTGAATATAAAACACAACATGATAATCAACATAAAACACATTAATGCTAGTTATTCGAAAATCAAAGCCTTATCATCCAAAACACAACACAAAACCCACAAATATGGCATTTTAGTAATCTTCACTTTGTTATTTATGGGTTTTGAATGTGTTTTATGGCTGAAATTATGGTGTTTTATGACTTTGTATACTTTGTAGGAAAAATGGACTTTGTAGCCAACTCCCACCCTCAATATTTTAAAAATATATTGGCTTCCTTCCTTTGCTAAAAAACGAACAATCTCACTCTCTCCCTTTACTCTTTCAATCCACCACTGCTGGTACCAAGCAACCATAACCATCATCTCCTTGTCTCTTTTCATCTCCAACAATATGCGAAGACCACCAGAAAAACGAACCATAATATTGCATCATGGTTTTTGCATATCTGATTTCGATCTAAATCGCCACCTCCATTCATACCCATTGTTGCATATCTGAATCAGCAACCCCTCATACCGCATCACCGAATCCATCTGTTGCATATATGTATCGCCGCCATGATACATTAGGTATTTTCGCCCAGGGTCATGGTCTAGTTCTTGGTGGTCTGATTGGCGGTGTTTGTTTGGTTCTTGGTGGAGACGACCTGAAAAATGAATCGTAATTGACAGGGAAGAGGAGATATTTGGTGGTGGTTTTGACGTTTTAGGTGGTGGTGAGAGTCATTGGTGATTAAGATGTCAGAAAAATGAACAAAACCAGATCACAAAAACCCGATTTAGGCCATGTTCGAATGAACTTATTTTACCTCCTTATGACTTATTGACTTCTTGGAAAAGGACTTTTTGTGAAACGGTGTTTGGGTAATAAGGTGAAAAGGAGCTTTTTAGGCATTAAAAAGGAGAAAAGAAAAAGTCATTTGGTTGTGACTTTTCCAAAAAAGAGATAAGGAGGTTAAAAAGTCAATAAAGAGAAATGGAAAAGCTCATCAAAACATGCCCTTAGATAATTGAAAGACGACGCCGGGTTTGCAAATGTGTTTTTGTTTGGATTTGGGTTTTCAAGTGTGTTTGGATATGCTTCGTGAGTATGTTTTATAAGATATATATGGAGACATGAGCTTTGGTGTCATGGAGAGCAAGATTAATCCCTTTCTTCTGTTGCAAGTTGTAACTTTAATAATCCCATGACTCCTTAAAGCTGATCTAGCCTGCTTTCATTAATATTTGCAAGAGTAAATTATTAAAAAAGTCCTTTATATTTATATCGGATTACAAAGTATATCATTTACCTTCAACAATTACAAAAACATACTTTATGTTTGCAAACCTTTATACATCACGTCCTTTGACCATAATTCAGTTAATTTTCATGATTAAATCTGATCAAATATACCTACATGAAGGCATTTTGGTCATTCATCCTTAAATACTAAACTACCCTTGTTATACAATCATGAATTCAAATCCCTTACTGTATGACTTAAGAATACGAGAAAATGATGGTTGTGTTTCTCTATGTTGACTTTGAAAAAAAAATTCCAATAAAACTTTTGGTCATTGGTGTGTGTATAGATTACTAGGTTACTGGCCGCGTAATACGCGGGTTTCAACCAAAACCATATTATTTGCCTTGAAATAAAAAATTATGTACAAATACATACATTGGAAGAAAAAAACAGAAAACTATTCAAATGCCGGAAAAAACTTCCTTTTATACTACATTTGTTGTTTTACTCGTTACATTCCCATCTTTGTCTAGTATAAGCAACTTCACATTGGCTCTGCTTTTAACTCTTGATAATGCAACATAAAGCTGACCATGTGAGAAAACTGAGTATTTCAAATACAATCCAACCCTTGATAGAGACTATCCTTGACTTTTATTGATAGTCATTGCAAAACATACATTTAAGGGGAATTGTCGTCGTTGAAACTTGATAGGAATTCTTTTATCCGACGGTGTTAAATTGATTCGTGGAATAAATGATCTGGTCCCTATGTTTCCTCCGGATATAATCTCAGCCTCTATAACATGTTTATAAAGTTTAGTAATCCGTAGTCTCGTACCGTTGCATAAACCATTTTGTTGATCGATATTACTAAGCAACATTACAGGTACACCAACTTTAAGGACTAATCGATGATTAGGCAGACCCGAAATTTTAAGATCATTCAGAACATCGGGAGAATATAGTCTAGCATGTGCTTCATTCTTTGGTTGATCAGTTTGACAAATACTATCAGAACTCAGATACTCCACTTCATCACCAGGAAACGAAGCAAGCAATCTTTCATTAATTTCTTGAACAACCTCATTTGTTGGTGCTAGTATAGCTCTTTCAGCAAAATAATCTTTATCTTTGTACAGTTGGAGAAGTGAAGGATATACAAAGTCGATCAGATCTGACATAGGATCCTCAGAGCACTTGATTAACAAATCTTTAGGAATATCTATAACCACCTCACTATCGTCACTGGCACCAATTTTTCCCTCCCCCAACTCGAGCAACCAATTCGCAAAAGCTTTAATCTCGTCTATATCAGATGCGTTGGCTCCTACAGTTAACCTCATGTTTTTGGTTAACGTAAGGACCTTGCAAGTACTCCAAATATACGACGACGTGATTGAAGCATTAATGATTTCTCGCCTACTGCCATTTGGTACAACCGGAAGTATCTGTTTAAAGTCACCACCAAACACCATAACTTTAACACCAAAGGTCATCTCACATTTGAAGATATCTTTCATTGTTCGGTCAAGTGCTTCAAACACATGTTTATGATTCATCGGTGCTTCATCCCAAATTATCAATTTCGTTTTCCTTAATAAATCAGCATCGTCATCGTCCGGTTTAATAAAACACATCGAGTTTTCTGTTAAATTCAAAGGTATATGAAACCTTGAATGTGCAGTATGTCCACCAGGTAACAAAAGAGATGCGATTCCACTTGATGCAACGTTTAATACAATATCTCCTTTACATCTAATGTCCTCCACAGAAACGTCTTACCAGTCTCTCCGTAGCCATAGACGAAGAACAGACCACCCGCATTACTATTAACTGCTGCAATTATCTCATCAAACACTAAACGCTGCTCATCGGTTAGGCTTCTTAATTTACCTGTTCCACTTTTGACTTCTCAAGCAACTGAATTGCAGTCATGCCTAACATTTTTCTGGCTTCACGGTCAAACAAAGTCAATGACGCAATGGCTACAGAATCATGTACTCTGATCGGAATCCTAAAACTAAATGGACAAAAAGTAGTTCACAAAATATATTCAATTAACATTGGTAAAGACTGGTAATATAAGCAAATCGATTATAAATTAACAACAAATAAAAGTAACTTACATTGGTGTCGCACTGACAACTTCCTTAGGACATTCAGGATTTGAGCAAACCAAAACCTGCTTAAACTTGGGTTCCTCAGCACCATCTTCAGCCTCATCTATGACCAAAGTTTTTTCCACCTTTCGGTTGCACTCTTCAGAACCAAGGTAATACCAGTCGTCTTTATCATCAATACCCAAGACGGTACCGACAACTATGACCTCACATGGCTGAAATTAAATGTAGGAAAATAGAGATTGTAAGTATAAATTGATAAAAATAGTGTCTTTAATGTATTTATTTAAAATATTTAAAATTGGATACATACCTGTTCAAACAGAGTATGTAACACCCCGAAAACGGGTTTGGTAATCAAACCACATTTATACTAAAAGACGGGTAATTTACCTTTAGTGGTAAAAGTAACCCGGTGAATATTAGGATTCTTAAATAAACAAACCTATTATTAAAATAAAAGTTAAATGAAAGTTTTTGAAGAAATAAAGTTTATAGAAGCCCGACGAACGGGACTTAAAAATAAACTTAGTCATAACTTCCCCAAACCCAATAAGTTAACTAGGAATGTTTAACCTAGTTAATAAATGGGAACATTATTGGAAATAAGTAGGTTGTCGCCTACTTAATAACGAACCAAACACGAGGGGTTAAACCGGGATAACTTGAAAGGTTATTTATTAATAACTAAACAAAACACACACATACACACACACAAGTGTGTGTTCTGGATCGAGCTCAGGAGAGCTCCCAAGGATCCAAACCCTAACATCTAACATAATCATCAAATTGAAGGTCAAAATGAAGCTCAAATTCACAACCAAACATGAATAAACGATTACCAAGTCAAGGGGATCGTAAGGTATGTCGAATTTCTAATATTCATGAAGTTGTGAAAATTAGTTAATCTTGCATGATGCGATCTACGTATGAATCATAGAAGTTATGGCTGAAATTGGGATGTAGGATTGCTTAGGAACAAACCCTAAGTGAAGATTTAGAATAAATTGCTATGATTTAGGTGTTTGGTTGAATCACCACACCTAGCTAAGTGGGTTTTAGTGTTATGATGAAATTGATGATAAGACTATGTTTAGAATCATCATGCATGATAGTGAATGGAAGGTGTTTGATTAAATCATGAAATTGGGTACATGATCATACTTTCATGGAAGGGGTTTAATAAATTATGATGAAACTAGTGATTTTGGTTCATATAAATAGGTGTTTGGAACCATGATGTCTACTAATTAATATTTAGAACTTGATTATATTTGATGATTGGATGAATATCTAATGCTATAATGAAACGGGTTTTTACATGTAGATGGAAACCTTTAGTTAATTGCTTAACAAATGAATGATTAGCTTCAATAGTCGAGAGCTAAGTTAAATTGGTGCGTAAAAACTAGAATGGTTAAAGAGTTCGGATGAAATTGCCTAAGTGGGTTCAATGTGCCAAATGTGTGTTTGAATATGTTATAGACAAATTGACTTTTAAGAAGTCAAACTGACCAAAATGAAATCAAATGGTGAATTTTGATGTAAAACCCGTAAGATGGAATAGTCATAATTAATGATGACTAATCTAACCGTCTTACGAATTATGATGATAGTTTGACGCTTGACAAGATAGGTGGAGGCTTGGAAAGGAAGCGGGTCAAACGAAGCAAATAAGAAGGAAAAGCGTAATTCGGATGCAAGGTAAGTATATCTTACACTAGTCATATATTTTAAAATATACTTTTGTTATGTTAATTACGAAAAAGACAAATACCTAATAGAGATATGGTGTTCCGACGTGTAGTCGTACGGAACAAGATAATCAAATATGATGAGAAACCATAGTGATGGCTAAAAGAATGAGTTAACTTGGTAATTCGATCTTATTATGACGAATGAAACATGTACTTTTAATGGTTACCATATAAGGTAAATTATAATAACCAATAAGGGCAAAATGGTAATTTGGTCACATGTTGACCATAACCGTTAGTTTGAAGGACAATTATGACGTAAGACATAATAGGCCAAAAAGTGTTAAGAAATGAAATTATAAGTAAAATGACCGCACGGTGTAAATCGGAGCGAGTCATATATACGAGGTGGTAATAAATGTCATCTCGCTAATATAATCGGTCATATAAACCAAACGGGTCAAAAGGTGAAAATATCACCCTTTGACAATATCGGCTAATGCTTTGTCGAGTTGCATGATTACAGGAATAAATATCGATTGAATGTTGACATCGCTATTACTTAGCGCCACTAAGGCAAGGTATCGTAACGGGTCAATACACTGATCCGAGCCAGGTTTGTGTAATGACTCAACTCATCATGTAGAATTTGAGGTTTTCTAAGAATTAAACAAGGTCAAATTGGATATTTGGCTATCTTAAAGATAAACCGAATAATTCAAGTTATAATTGTAGTGTTTTTGAAACATAATGATTTCTAAACAAGGTTATAGTTAAAAGACTGGATTTTTGGGTCAAACGAGTATCTGAAAGTCCTTCGTCGTAAAAGAAGGACCAAAATTGACCAAAACGCCCTTGTAGGCTAAATTGAACAAACAACCCTTAAAGGTTGTTTGGAAATGAGTTTCATGATTAGATAAATACTTAGAATAAGTGTAGAAGTTGAAAGATGTAATACGTGAGTCAAATGGCTCTTTTTGAGTCTTGCCGTAAAATAATAATCCGAGGGGTAAAACTCGGAACAATTAGATATCTACATTAAATCCAACACACATATAGTTGTGGTGGAAGATTATTTGATAAGAAATGTGGACATATGTATTTTAGAAACGAATGAAAGCGATTGGTGCTTAAAATATGCTTAAATACCCTTAACGGGTCAAAATAAGCATGTGAGTCAAAATAGGTTTAAGAAGGTATATGAACCTGTAATCGGAACCTATTATGTTAAATATCATTGAACTTAATAGGTTTATGAGTAATAAGGGTCAAACAAACTTGTTTGTTTGATAAATGTGCAAACGGGTCAAATTTTGTAAAAAGGTAATAAGCCGAAGCCATAAAGGTCCCAAAATTTATTAAGCCGGATGTCGGATTTTAACTCCATATGATGGAGAATAAAATTACAATCACGTAGGAAGAAACGGTAGGTCAAACGGACAAACGGATTGAAAGATACGAAAGTTTTCGTGTCAAAAACGGAAAAAATGGAAGAAGCTGATGCAGGGGCCACCGTAACTTACGATGGGTACCGTAAGTTACGGTGGGGGCTGAAAATGTTACGCCAGGTTTCTCCTGCTTTACGGTGGAGAAAAGTTAGAACAGGGGCCACCGTAAATTACAGTGTCCACCGTAATTTACGGTGGACCCTGCACAAAAATGTATTTTGATCAGTTTTGTTTCCCGGACTCGTTTAGATACGTTTTAAATCCTGTATGACTAAAGCATTTCATGTTTTTATGAAATGCAGGTACTTTTTGGATGCTGGAAGATGATCAAGCTCAACGAAGAACCGAACACGATAAAGATACATGCTTCCGCACTTTGCCTTGTCATAATTTTTAAATGATGAACCTGATCACGTTATGTCAAATAACTTATGATTTGTAAAAGTTTTTAATAAACCTGTATTTCCGATATATGTAATCTTAATTACATGATTGTTTTCGTAAAATATACGTTAAACCGTGGATTATAAGAACGGGTGTTACAGAGTAATATCACGGAAATTGGAAAACGGATGCTTAACTAAAAAGTCGTCCGCAACACTGATGCTTCCTGATGAACCAATTGATTTCTGACCATTAGAGGATGTTTTACATATCTTCTCCACAAACCTGTTTACAATAAAATAAGAAATTAAAAGTTTAACAACATCAATAAGTAGTTCATATTAATTAAAACCATATTTACTTGGTTTTGAATCCCCGAATCTCCTCTATGTCAGCATTGATAAACAGTCTTGTTATATGGAAAGCATTAGAGAGCGTTGTCTTCCCTGAGTAAAAAAGTTAATATCAATTAATGGATATTGAATTTTAAAAAGCATACAAAAAATTATGTAAAATTAACGAAGATTATAAACAACAAAATACCTTTATACTTGTTGAAACTACCAAACTGCACAAGAATAACAACATGGACTTCCTCTTTATGGCTCTGAATGTAGTCAAACATCTCATCACAGTACTCGTCCCATAAGGTGCAGTTTAACTTGATACCCCTACATGAATAGAAATTTAAAAAATCAGAGGATATTATGAAAGAATAAATATATAATACTAAAGTTTCAATGAATTAAAATTAGGTAAATCAATAAACAGACTCTTCATCCAGTAATTGCAAGTTCATGTATTTGCTATCTTTTCCCATCTTTGTTTTCGTCGCCTCTGGTTCAGACCATTCATCTACATATCCAATAAAATCTGTAAAAAAAATTGATCAAAACTAAATATACTCAGCACAAAAGCCAACATTTAAAAAAAAATATTTATATATTATGTTAATTTCTGATGTGGTTGTTATATATGATGAAGTACAAACCAACTCGATAGTTGACATCGACTTCACCGGCTTTAATGGACTGAAACGATGCTAAACAGATACCGTGCACACTTCCATCAAAGTTCTCACACTTTTTAACAGATGTATCAAAGTTTAAGCTAATAGCATGTTGCTTGTCAAAGTGTTTGAAATTCGACTTAATCACAGAAAGTTGAGATTTATAAATATAATAAGACTCATTTTCTTTAAGCAAAATTTCATGTTTTTTCATAAACTTGTTCCAAACAGTAGCCTGCATCTTCGTCCCCTAATAAAAAAAATCATTAACATAAATATCAACAAATAAAGTAAAGTAAATTTTTAAAATAAAAATGATATTCAAACTCTAACCTGCTCATCCATCACCACCATTTCAGTAGCAAGTATTTCGCCTTCTCTCTTTGGATTCACACGCATCCAAAGTCTTAAAACTTTGACCTTTATGGTAAACAACTTTGATCTCCAATCAAAATTGTTTAACATACTCACATTATTTTCATCCATTTCGATGAAATAGCACCAGAATATGATGAAACTGTTTTGAGGATGATAGAAATTGTAATTAGTAAGTAAATATATATAAGAAAGCAGTTAAATTATTTATGTAAACTTGAAAATTAAATTTATTAATAAAATAAATAATTACCGTAATTATAATGAGTTATTTATAGAAATGGATTGACTTTAGTACAATTTCTAAAAATTTCAGTAAACTTGAAAATTAAAAAATACTTACCGTAATTATATACTATTATTAACCGAAAACTAACTTTATTAAAAAATAATGAATTATTTATAGAAATGGATTGACTTTAGTACAATTTCTAAAAATTTTAGTAAACTTGAAAATTAAAAAATACTTACCGTAATTATATAGTATTATTAACCGAAAACTAACTTTATTAAAAAAACTCCAACTTATAAATTTTGGATATATTTACTTGAATTAAATACTATTATTAATAGAAAACTAAGTTTTTAAACTTAATAATAGTTGTAAATTAAGTTGGATACGATAATAATGAAAATTTAATAATTTTAAGATTTACTTTAAATAATGATATGATTTGGTAGTATATTAATGAAAAATTTTGGTTTAATTTGTTTCTTTTTTAAATAAAGTTAATGGATTTATTAAATGTGGCATCCGGTATATAGATTTTAAAAATCATTGATTAAAAAAAAACGGTCAACCGCAGGATAAAAAAAACCTTCCATATTAAACTTTTAAAATCTGTTTTTACTTTCCAAAAATAAATAAAACATCATTAAGAATTTGTTTATTCAATTAAGACTTTCTTTTTCAACTTTTAAACATTCCATATATAAAACTTTCTTTTTTTAATTGGAAAATAGAAACTTCACAATTAAGAAACAGATTCAAAGGATATTAAATTACTAATCTACATATTGAAAGTCAAATCTATTACTAAATAAAAAATGTACATAACAAATATTTGATTAAAGGAGAAATTTGAAAGTTTAAAAAAAATATACTTAGTTGGATCGGATTTGTATATTAATTCGAAAACAGAAAGTTGACAATTACAAAAGTTATTTACCAATGTCATTCGATGTTTTAAACAATTGAATTTAACCAATAATCCAAAACTTTTGTTCAATATTTTCAATGCTTTAATTGTACCATACTATAACAAACACACAATTTCAATCCTGGATCATTTCATTTTAAAATATATAAGTCATCAAGTCGTAGGGAAGTTAATACAAACACCAAAATGTAGCAAAAAACTTTATTAATGTCAGGACACGGGCATCCTAAGTCTACGGATGATAATAGCCACACATAAAAATGGCCACAAAAAAAGTATCAGTGTATCCCCAACATATATCAAGTCATAATGATCATCATAATGACCGCACCAAAAAAATACTACTAATCATTGTCTAACCACAATCTGTTTGTTCAACATATACTACCGACACATACCACATACCTTCACTAGCTCATATGTAAAGCAAGATACCTTGACTTTTAACATATATCATCTGAAAGTGGGAACCATATACCAACTGTTTGTCTCTAACAAACTCTAACATACCGGTGACATTGCAGCGAGGACAGCCTTGGGAGAACTCCACACCAACAGCCACGTCCCAAGTTCGACCTGCGCCGTCCTTGATGGTCAAATCCATCTTCCGATCCAAGCCATGCGTTTGTGCCCACTTCTTCTTCAGACGCTACAAATAAGAATACAAATATTTATAATAAAATTTCTTAAAAACTGGTATTCAAATAAATAGTAGTAATATAACCACAAATTACATTAAAAGTATAAATAAGTAAATAATAGAAACTTACATAATGATTGTCAACAACAAAAGTAACCGGTACTTCGTCATCATCACTCTGTTCAATAACAGATTCAGCAATCGGATTAGGCACTTCATCATCAGACACTTCAATTAACTCATCAGTTGGTTCTTTTTTTTTTTTTATCACACAGAGTTCTGGTGGGAATGTTAGAAGGGCAGGCTTACAACTAAAAACACTCAAATCAAACGTATTGAAATCAACCATTTCAAAAACCAACAAATGATCATCCTTTATCGGCATCTCCTTCTTGATTCGACTCCAACCTGTAGTAATGTAAAGCTCATGATCTAACACATCCATCCGAACAAACCATTTGCGATTTCCAGCCCCCTGCACAACGACATGATATGATGGACAAGTATTCTGTAGGGAATGATGAACAAACAACATGTTCACATACTACAAACAGTACATAACCATATATCAGTATCGATGCTATACATGAAATACAAAACAATGTATGAATGCAGGGATAAAATAAATTAAAACTTTATATGATCAATTACCATGGAGTCGTCTCGGTCTTTGACATGTCCAGCTTTGTAGTAGAAGTAGTTAGAAGTCGCAAGCGAAATATCTTGATAAAAGTGGAACAGGCGGAACGAAGTCAAAGCTTCTTCGTACTGGAAAACAACCCACAAATTATCTGGTAATTTCAAAGACGTGACCACATCCAACCAGCCATTGTAAAGAAAATAGTCGCCTGCAAGGTTGAACACTTTGACTTCAAAGATCTTCCCATTGAGTGTCTGAATGACTGCATTCTTCTCTGGATAAGCAAACTTCTTAATCCAGTCACCATAATCAGCAGGAAGTTTCCGTAAAAGGAAAAGGAAAACTCTTTAATGGCAATTATAATATCAGTGAATTTATAAATGCTTATAATATCTATACTAACCAGCGATTTTTTGTCATTCTTCCACACACGGGCAGTGAATCCGTACACCATCTCGCCTTAAAACGATGTACAGTAAATGACAAAATAAAATTTAGTTTATGTTAGTAACAATAAACCAAAGTATAAAAGATTTATTAAAAAATAACAGTTCACATAAGACTTCCTTATACAGACTGATTAGTAAAAAAAAAATAAACAATAAAACTCGGCGTATCAATTTCAATATTGAGTATCAACAATCAATGTGTTCATCTAAAACAAAAAACAAACAGTCCATATGAAGAGACTTTTCAAATAACATTCAAACTGTAAACAAAAAAAAAACATAAATCGCGGTTTAATTCTCAACAATAACTACAAACAGGGGTTGTGTTCATCAAAAGATGGAACCAAAATCATACAATCAAACCAAACGAAATCTTGTGCAAAAAAACAATACCAAACAGACAACATAAATTCAATATTTAACCCTAATATCGTCGATTAAAGCCCTAACTATAATCATCATCAATCAATAATCCAAAAAATACTCAAACAGTAAACAAAAAGAACATCAATCGCGGTTTATTCTAAACAATAACTACAAACAGGGGCCGTGTTCATCAAAAGATCGAAGCAAAATCATACAATCAAACCAAACCAAAAACTTTTGCCAAAAAACAATACCAAACAGACAATCAAACATGGATTTTTAACTAACATTCAGTGCCTGAATCAATAAATAACGAAACCAACCTTATTCTTTAAATCAATCGGAAAAGAAGAGTATATCGGAATCCTTACCGTCAATTATCACTGATGAAGGTGTAGAGTTTGATAAAGGCTATGGAAGAAGATCGATTGAAACCGTGAGAAGAAGAATCGCCATGGAAGAAGATCGATTGAACAGGTGAGATGAAAATCGCCGTTTAGGGTTTTCGTTCTAATGGTGTGAGGCGAATGATTGATGAGAGAGAGAGAGATTAAAAACTTATCAAAGAAGCTTGTCCAATCCTTGAATTTTAGCTATGCCACATGTGTGCTGACATGTCTGCTGATTTGGCTTAAACGAATGGATGGCATGTGTCCCCCAATAGTTTCATTTATTATAGATATAGATATAGATTGGTTATATTCAACTTCATTATTAAGATATCTCAAAATTGATCTTTTTTAGGGATAAATTAAATATATTTCAGTAAGTGTTAAGTTTGATCAAGAGTCAAAATGAGAAAAAATTTACTCACTTTGTTCTCATGTGGGGTCTATTTTGTCAGATTTATCATGACAATTAACTGAGTTATGGTCAAAGGACGTACATGTAAGGGTTTGTAAGCATAAAGTAGGCTTTCTGTAATTATTGAAGGTAAAGGACATACTTTGCAATCCGATATAAACATTGAATATATTTTTTGTTTTGTAATTCACTCTATTTGCAATACTTCGGTAAAAGAATGGCAGTACCCAATTCAAGTTTCAAATGTATTTGTTCGAACATGAGAGAGAGGAGGGTGGCGGTGGTAGGTTGTGGTGGCGGCAATAGGTGGGTGTAGGGAGAGATGAAAGATAAATGAGTAAATTACCTATTCATTTCCATCTCAGCCTTAGATTCTCCTCTTCTTTAAATCCTTATGAGAGTTCTCATCTATTTTCCTTTTCACTTCGATCTCAGCCTTAGATTCTCTCAACCGAATTTCATCATCGGTCAAGGTATTATCAATGTCGACGGCCGACTAGAAAGTGGAGGGTTCAGAGGATTTCACCATCCCTTGAATTTCGGGTGCCAAATCCCAAATGTAACAAGAGATTCATTTTGATTCAGGGGTGATCATATATGGTACTAGCCTTGACATGGAATTCGATTGAGAGGTGTACTTTCTACACTTCATGTCTACCATTGTCAGCTTTAGGAAGTCTGATTCCACCTTCTCTATCTCATTTGGTGGACAATAAGTTTCCTTGATCAGCTTCAGGAATTCCAGCCCATGTTATAGAGAGAAACCTTTCCACTGGACCGGATCATAACTTTCCACCTTTATAAAACATCATCCTTAAAGGACTGGGAGGCAAACTTACTCATATCCTTTTCAACGCACCCGCTAATATCAATGACTATACGAACACCCTTCAGGCCACTTCATGGCATCAACAGCTCCCATTTCCTAGTGAAGTCTCCTGCTTTGCAAGAGAAAAAGTACTTATACGAACACCCTTTTCTCATAACCAGATGGGAACTCTATAGTGACACGGTCAGTTTTGCCACTCTTACTCCTACTCGAGGATTTGTAAGAACTACTAGATCGATGAGAAGTTGAATCAGAGGCTGATTTAGATTGTTATTTTGATGGCACGGTGCCTTTATAATTGTCCATAAAATTGGTCATAGCTCGATTAACACCTTCGGCTATTTGGGTACGAAGGTCTTTACCACCCTCGTTCACACGGTTATGGGGTGCATCACAACCACTGTTACCACAGTGATTTGAATTTTCACTAGCCATGGGTTATATATGAGCAATCAAGAAGATTTATTAGTTTTAGGAGGAGCAATTACAACTTGACCTTATCCTAAGGGATAAAGATAGCAATTAAAGCTAATTTTGAAACTTGTGCGCCATCATAAGAATTTCATCAAACACAAAAAGAACTTTAAAGATAAAAATTATATAACTTTGAAATCAATATTGACCATTGGATCTTGCTGAGATTAAATCTCAGCCCTTTAAACTCACAAAATTAAGAGTGCAATTAAGGGCAGTTTTTTTACGGTTTCCATGGCTGACGGTTGTCTCCACCTTTTCCTGCCCATCATCTCCACTCCTACAAATATGGATAGTGCTCTCAGTCAGTTGAGAATTAATGTTATATAATAATGTATGCCAGCAAACAAAAAATTCTATTTTCAGCATTCTTGAATTCGAGCAGTCAATAGATTCTCCATCAAGCCTCATCCACTCCCCTGGTTGTTCAGTCCCCAATTGTGATCCTTGGTAAACTCTTCACCTCCTTAATCAGAGTCGTACTTGATCCTTGCTCATCGAAAATCTCGGTAGGATTAGAGCCCCTCTTCATCATATGTCAGATCCCTTCTTCTCTCTCCGTAGTTTCAGCCTCTCTTCAGGTATGTTTGGATGATTGTTACGTTTCACTTGTGTATTCATCATATTGTGGGATTACCCTAAATCAATGAGTTTTTATTGTCAAATTTGTATTGATTTGCATCTTTAGGGTTCTAATTTTTGGGTTCAGTGATATCAATTAGCCATCAATCATCTCTCTGATATCAATTAGCCATTAATACCTTTTTCTACATCTCAAAATCAATTTAGTATATATCTAAAGCATGATTCCAGAGAGTTGGGGGTTTAATTATTATTTTACATATTCCAATAATTCATACACTTGATTATCCTAGGCTCTGATTAGTTCTCATGTTTGTAGGCTCAAAATTGTGAATTTACTGGCATCTTCAATATTGAGGACTACAAAGGTAACTTTTTCATTTAGATAAATGTTTGAATGTTGCTAATCAAATCAGATTTCAAAACCATGTTTGATGAACTTTTGTAATTGTATTTCACTGTATACCAACCTATTGTCAAACACACATAATTTGCTACAATGGAGTTTGTTCGCTAGTAGGTTCTTTATTGGTATGTATTATAACTTTTTTGCACTTTCTTACAAGCTATTCATCTCACATGTTAAAGGTGGCACAATGGGCAGGCTTGGTGGGTCACTTTTTGTACAGGCCGAAAAAGGTTGGGTAACGGTATCTTTTTTTTTTCATTTTTTTAGTTGGTAATAAAAATATTTAGGGCATAAATGATTACAAAAAAAATATCATTACAAAATAATAATATTAATCTTTGAATGAAGTAATTTAGGATTTAGTATTAGAGATATATGCTATGGGTCAATTGCTACTTTCACCCGTTTGACATGTTCCATCATTAGCTAATATTTAAAAAAAATAATAAATAACCCGATCTACCTGTTGATAGGTTAATGAATCAAAATTGTCACCTCTATCTCGTGTTACATTGCCAATCATCATGTAAGGTCAAATTTTCTTGACTCAAATGATGAAAGCTATAGGCATTGCTTTGAAGCTTACTTTATCAAAGAATGAATCAGCTTGTATATCCCGAAACATGGGCCTTTACCATCATTGTTTTGCTATGTATTATCACCCAAATGAATCATTTAAACAAGGTAATGAATATTTCTTAGAATGAATCAGTGTGAATTATTTTCGTTGACGTATTGGTGAAACATGATGGCTGAAAGGGAGGGACACTTTCCTAATAGGGCTATTATGTTGACAATTCACATATAATGGAAACATTGAGAATGGAGAGTCATAAAATGAAGAATATGCAAGTGGGTCTCCTAAAAAGCTGCTGAAACGAGGAATATGGTAAGTGGGCATAATAAAAAGCTGCTGAAATGAGGAAAGGGAGGGTATTTAGCATAATGTTCAAATCACATATGAAAGAAAGGCAACCAAGAACAACATTGAAGAACGAAGAAGACTGAGGACGAAGAAAACTAGGTAGTAAGAAGCCTAAACAAGGAGCATCACTTGACAGTAGCGCAAGAAACACACAGAAGCGGTCTGGGCATATCGAACACGGATTTGTAAAAGACTAAGGGTAAAAGGTAAAAAAAACGTCAGTTGCTGTTAATTAAAGATATATCGGCTCGGTTATAGTCGTTCTTTTGTACGGTGGGCTGCTAAAGTACATAATGGGAAGACAGGGTGAATTTTAGTTCAGGGATTGTATTGGGCAAGTCTCAAACTTAGGTTTATGTCTAGAAGGTTTGTAAAACATGCTCATGATGTAATTTTGTTGCTGTTATTTGGTGTCAGCTACTTGCTGGTTGGTTAATGGTTAGCCTTGCCTTTTCAAAAAATAAAAAATAAAAAAAGATAATTTTTGCCTTTATTATTGTTCCTTTTTAATGATCGATGAACTAATTTTTGGTAATTTAAGTTTGATAATCTAACTAGCATTTAAAATGATGTTTTTGTTTAGAATCATTATGCACTTAATGTAATTTTTTTGTTTAGCATACAAAGAAAACAAATATTTATGTTATTTTGACAGTAAATACTTGTCCACCGGACGTGTATAAAACGAGTTCGTTTGATTAACAAGGTTTAGTCCACCGGACATGATAGGGACGGAATTGATGAAGATGATGAAAACAGAAAACTGTAACTATATTTGATAACTGAAGAAGATAACAATACTGAATAATAACCACTGAAGTGGCCAGGGCTATGCCCTTCTCAATGCCATAAGCATGAGCCTAACTCTTACTAATTTCTCCTTATCCTTCACTAATGACTAATGCCTTATTTATAGAGGTATTAATTACACTAAACCCCCTTACACTATTACAATATACTAATACGTGTGCGATCTCTATCAATACTCCCCCCTTCAAAACAGTCTTGTCCTCAAGACTGGAATCCGACAACGACTTCCGGTGGCCGAGGCTGCCCATGCACGACCCATAAATGCGATGTAGCCGAAAACTTCAATCGCGTTCCAATGAGAGGACGGTGGGACAATGAACTCTTTCCCCTGTCAAATGGAGCATTTCCCAACTCACACAAGTCCAAACCAGAAAAAATCAGGCCCACAACCGTTTTTTGCTCCACACCTTGGCCCAGATCTGGATAATCCAAATCCACAACTGTTTTCAGCTCCACATCGTGGCCCACCACTGGTTCTGAGCCCAACTTCCAGTTCCAGTGTACATCATCAGATATAACCCATTTAGCCCTAGTCGACATCAAACGTCCCTGACCAAATGACTGTTCTTCAGATCCAGAAACGATTGCCTCCACTTGCTTTAATAGAGAAGGAGGTGGAGAAATAGAACCTGAAGAACGATCCACCATACAATCACGTCTCGGATCTGAAGAAGGATCTAGAAGAAGTGATCGAGATCTGGAAGGTAGTATCAAGACCTCATGTGCCAAATAAACTGAAACAGAAATCGGAGGTTCAGGTTCGTCTAAGTCAGATTTGGACCCCAAAACCGAGAAAACGTTACCGGCGAACTCAAATCCTGAGGAACTATCATCAATCCTCTTCTCTTGTTGCTTCATCCATGTTAACACAGCCTTACGAAACTCGGTAAATTCCAAACGATCCTCTTCCAAAACCTGCAAGGAGGCCTTAATTGCAGTAACATCGGCCTGTAATTGCTGAATCTGTTGATCATGAGCATCCAATCGAGCATTATTATTCACCATAATTGAATCAGAAAGTGAAGAGAACCTGAGAGATCTGAGAAGCGGACTTTGAACAGAAACAGATCTGAATCTGAATTGAAATCAGAATTAAATCCGAGACTGAATCGGAAAATCGAGCAGAAGGTGAATTAAAATTGAACAGGAACAGGTGTGAAATCAGCGATTGCAAGGAAATCGGAAATTAAATCCGACAAATCAGAAATTGGATTCAGAGGTCGATGAAGATCTGAAACGAAATTAGATCTGAGATCCGAAGGTGATACAGAGCCGCAAATTTGAAAATAGATCTGATGGAAGTTGGAATTGAGCAGAGTAGAACAGATGTGGGGCGAATTTGAGGAATAACGTACCAGGAGGAAATGACGAAGATGCAATTAAAACAGAGGAGGAAGTTGCTGCTGACTGGAGACGCTAATTGGAGAAATTGACGTGAATTGAGAGCAGAGTAGGCAGGTCGGACCAATGATAGGGACGGAATTGATGAAGATGATGAAAACAGAAAACTGTAACTATATTTGATAACTGAAGAAGATAACAATACTGAATAATAACCACTGAAGTGGCCAGGGCTATGCCCTTCTCAATGCCATAAGCATGAGCCTAACTCTTACTAATTTCTCCTTATCCTTCACTAATGACTAATGCCTTATTTATAGAGGTATTAATTACACTAAACCCCCTTACACTATTACAATATACTAATACGTGTGCGATCTCTATCAGGACATGTGTAGAACTAAATTTACCCAAACAGAACCCACTTTGGGTTTTCTTAGAATGCAAAGAAAAAAAAAGTCATTACCATCATGTCGTGTGTATATGTGTTATTTAGTTTTTTTGGGCATTCGGATTTTAACATACCTAAACTTTATTTGTCTCCTGTAGCAGGTGGAATCCTTTACATTTGTTTGAGGCGCTTGATCATTGTTCTTTATGAGCATGGTGCCATCAAGGTTACTTCCTCTCTTTCACTATGTTTATTATTTTCTCAGCAGTTCATTTCAAGCCATGTTCATAAAACGAGTACAAACTTGTATTTCTGTTTATTTGTTGTAGATACTTTGTGATGATCAATTACCTTCTATCCATATTATTGCGAATGGGTTTAGGTTGGTTGGGTCAAATGGGCTAAATGTCTCCCAAATCATTTTATTTGAAATATCTTGGTAATAATTGTAATCATATTTACCAAGGGTGGAGATACAATAGAAAGTTTATTTGGCTAAGAAGTCTAGGAAGTGATCTTGACCATCCATTTAGTTAATCAAGGGCTAAGATTAAATGAAGGAAATTGAAGGGAAGAAAAGAGGCGCGTGAGTTTGTTTATGGGTATTCTAGTCAATGCAAGACAATATTTTATCTCTCATCCAATTCCCCCCCGTTTTTTAAACGTTAATAACTCTTTCATACGACATTATTTTTTTTATAAAAATTGCACAAAAAAAACGAGCGTTTTTTTATCTTTAAAACGAGTATACTATTGCTATATTTTCAAAAAAAAAATTTAAAAACCCAGTTGCGTAAAACGCAATAGAAAAACACTCAGTTACGTAAAACGCAATGAGAAAAAAAACCTAAAAATGTGTTTTACCTAAAACGCAATGCACCAAAAACACATACAAATGTCTTATTTGTAAAACGCAATGGCCAGAAAACACAAAGAAATGTCTTATTTCTAAAACGCAATAGCCTAAAAACTCAAAAGAAAATGTACTTTCTAAAACGCAATGGACTAAAAACACATAAAAATGTGTTTTACCTAAAACGCACTGCACCAAAAACACATACAAATGTCTTATTTGTAAAACGCAATGGCCAGAAAACACAAAGAAATGTCTTATTTCTAAAACGCAATAGCCTAAAAACTCAAAAGAAAATGTACTTTCTAAAACGCAATGGACTAAAAACACATAAAAATGTGTTTTTACCTAAAACGCAATGCACAAAAAACACATACAAATGTCTTATTTCTAAAATGCAATGGCCAGAAAACACTTAAAATGTCTGTTTTCTAAAACGCAATGGACTGAAAACACATAAAAAGTGTTTTACCTAAAACGCAATGCACCAAAAACACAAAAAAATGTCTTATTTGTAAAACGCAATGGCCAGAAAACACTTAAAAATGACTCATTGTAAAACGCAATTGCCTAAAAAACAAAAGAAAGTGTTCTCTGTAAAACGCAATGGACTGAAAACACATAAAAAAGTGTTTTACGTAAAACGCAATGCACCAAAAACACTTTAAGAATGTGTTTTTTCTAAAACGCAATGGGCAGAAAACACATAAAAATGTTTTAGTTCTAAAACGCAATTGCCTAAAAACACCAAAGAAATTGTTCTCTCTAAAACGCATTGAACCATGACAATAGTTTTGTCTGTGCTGTGAACTGTCTGAACCAATGCAGTTTACGAATGCAGTTTCCAGGGGCTCAACCCCAACTCAACCCCAGCCAGGGGCTCTACCCCTTGTACCCTGCCAGGGGTTGCCGCCGGACCCCGGCCAAAATTGTAAAACGCAATGACTAAATCAAAAACCCAGATCGTAAAAATGAAATTAAAGAATTTCTTACATGGATCGAAGTGATTTCTTCAACAATTGACGAATTTTGAATGATTGAAACACTTATCAGCGCTCGAATCGAACAGATCGAGTGATTATCTTCAAAATCACCAGAAAAAACGAGATTTTGTCTGAAATTAAACTGGGTTTTCTTCAAAAAAGCTGAAGAACATGTTGATCGGGTGTTTTAATCATTGATTGGTGATAAAAATCGCACTATAATGTAGTGATTATTGAGATAGAAAGTGAAGAAATGGTTGAAGACGGTGGGTTTTGAAAATTGTGGGTTTTGAAGTTACTGAGTTTTGAAAAGGAAGAAGAAAAGGTTGGATTGATTAAAATACTCTTTTTCTTTATTTTAAATGTTGCCACATGTCCTAATTATATTGCTTCCTACACTTCCTAGCCAAAATAAACTTCCTATTTGATTTTTTCCCTATTTAACAAACCATATATCTATTGAAAAGTGTAAAGTCTTGTACTGCCACCTCTATTATTTACTTTCACTATCTTAAAAATTTATGACATGTCTCGTACTGGTAGGTTTTTAACACAAGTCAAAACACTTTTTGTATTTGCTTAAATTGAATTTTATATTTATAGTTTCAAAAATATAGTTTTACATATGCTATTGCAACTAATGTTATTTTCTACCAACTCACCATATCCAGTATATAGACATGGTCTATGCATAATGTTTCTTAATTTTTTATTGATTTTTTCATGGTTGATTTATATGGTTTTACTAATTAGTTCTTCTTTTTTATTGATTTTTTTCATGGTTAATTTAATTAGGTGTAGGTTACTTGGAAGACGTGCATCCGCTATGCGTTACACATGTAAGTTAAGTAGGAAAATATAAACTTGCCAGACCACTCGTCATCTACCTTTCCCACCATTACGATCTCTTTCATCTTTAAGAAATTAATCATGGTTATTACAAGTTGGTTTCATTCATACATTTGATGCGATTTGTTCATTATCATGAGAGCTTCTATTTGGCTGGTGAGTTTAGGTATCAGTTTGACCCCTGAGCAGTGGTCAAACTTCAGCAAGAATGTACTTGCCATAGAGAAGGCCATCAAGAAAATTGAGGGAAGGTTGCACTAATGGTATTTTGTTGGTCAAAGATTTGAGATAGGGTGCTTCACATTGAACTCATTCAATGGGCTGATCTTTTGGTACTTACTCCTTGTCTGCAAATACACCCAGCAAGGTAATATAGATCACAATTCCAATTTCCTACCAATCTGCCATCTTTTCTAGAGGTGTCCAAATAGGTGGGTTGGGTAATGGATTGAAATAGGTTGTTTTAGTATGGGTCAGGTCGAGCTAGGTTAAATGGTAAAGACTTCTGTTGTCCTTTCCTTATATGTACATAGATGTGGGAGTATGGTTGGATAATGTGGGTAGGTTGATTGGTCAAAACATGTGATTTTGGTGTGGTTTGGGTTGAGTGGAAACACGTTTTACCCATCTCTGCAATTATGGCGTACAGACCGTGTGTTAAAAGGAGTACCCATGCATTCCTTACCCATTTCTATATTGTATAGTATAAAGCAATTTAGTAACCACATGCTTAAAAATACACTATAAAGGACTTTTGACTGGTTGAATCCACATGGCAAAATGATTGAGATGGAAATGTCTCGTTAGTAAGCACATTTAGTTATTAACTTATAAGAAGAGATAGCAAGATGAGTTGATTTGGTAGCAGGTCAAAATGGATCTGAACAAAATTTTACCAATTTTTATATAAGGGTGTAAGGGGCGCTCCACTCGTGGGGAGTAGTCCTCTCTCCACCCCAGCCAATCATACGCGTCCATGTCAACTCCACTCTCCACTCCCCATTTTACACTCACACATAAGGGGTGCTGTACTCAAACAATTTTTTTCTTTTAAAAAAATTAAAAAGTAAATAAATAGAAAGTGTGATTGGTTGGAAGAGAGTGGGGCCCACCATTAACCCCCTCCTCTTCCCTTGCACAGTGACTACTCCCCGATTGTATCCATTTACCGCGTGGTGAAGGATGTAAGGGGCGGTGTTCTCGTGCGGTGAATACTCACCTCACACCCCTTCATCGAGTACACCCTGCACACCCTAACTTTTTATGGTATGTTTCTGCAATGTTCCTTATGAATGATTCTTCATCAAGAGGCTGCTTAACACAACTGGTAACACTACAAGAATAATACACTATTACCGGCGACACCTTTAGCGGCGACAGGTCATATGTCGCCGCTATTGGTCGATCCGCGTCACAGGCTCTCAAACCAAACCCCATCCGTTGATCAAAATCATGATCTGACGGTTGGGGATTTATATATCATTACCGGCGACAAGTATAGGTCAATAGCGGCGACAGCTAGTCTCCGCTAAAAGTGAATGTCAGAACTTTAATTCCTAGCCACACAAATCTTATCTCTGGTCAACTTCATTAAACTCATTACCGGCGACGATAGGCAATACCGGCGACATCTTGTCGCCGCTAATGGTTGAACGAGCCAAACACCCTATACAACGCCAATTTCTCCCTCCTCTTTCATTTTTCCCCAAAAATACCTCCGAACACAGCTGCTCATTCGCGAAAATCGTCCAAATCGGTTAGTTTCACTTTGTTTTTGTTAGATTTCTTCTCTACATTTGTTATATAGATGTTATAGGCTTTAATTTTTGCTCTTTTTTGTGTATTTTTGTGTTTGTGGAAGAAATATCGGATCACCACCATCTCGAATCCGGTCACCACCATCTCGAATCTGGCACCACTTCGTCTCCTCGGTCTTCATCTCCTTGAAACTTGAAAAATACGGTTAGTTTTTTTTTTTTTTTTTTTTTTTTTTAAGTTTAGAAATTGTATAATTTTTAGTTTAGGTATGTAAATTGTGTATGTTAGTATGTATGTTTGTATAATTTTTAGTATGTAAATAGTATAATTTTTAGTTTAAGTTGTATGTGGGTATGTAAGTGTATGAATGAATGTATGTATGTTTGTATAATTGTTAGTATGTTAATTGTATAATGTAGGTGTATTTGAAAAATGTGTATGTAAATTGTATAATGGTTAGTTTTTTTTTTTTTTTTTTTTAAAGTTTAGAAATTGTATAATTTTTAGTTTAGGTATGTAAATTGTGTATGTTAGTATGTATGTTTGTATAATTGTTAGTATGTAAATTGTATAATTTTTAGTTTAAGTTGTATGTGGGTATGTAAGTGTATGAATGAATGTATGTATGTTTGTATAATTGTTAGTATGTAAATTGTTAGTATGTAAATTGTACAATGTTAGTATGTAAATTGTAAATTGTTAGTATGTTTGTATAATTGTTGTATGTTAGTATGTTGGTGAAAAATGTGCATGTTAGTATGTATGTTTGTATAACGTATGCAAATGTGTGTGTAAGGATGCAAATGTGTAGGTTTGAAAAAAATGTTAAAGTTTGATAATTTGTATATTTGTGTTTAGGTTTTAAAACATTTATATTTAAATTTGACAAATATATATTAGTTAGGAAATACCCTCTTTATATTAAAATCATCATTTAAAACATAAGGAGCTATGAAAATACCCGCTCGAAATATAAACCATTATGAAGAACATTACGAGCTTAAAAATCGTGTCTGATATTGAATTCATCATTTCAAACATAACGAGCTAAGAAAACACCCAATCGAAATTGAAATCATGATTTAAAACATAACGTTCCGCCCAAAATTTAAAACAATCATTAAGAACATAACAAGCTTAAAAAATTGTGCCCGTGTTTGAATTAATCATTTTAAACATAGCGAGCTTAGAAATACCCGCCCGAAATTGATTTAGAAATTAATTTCGGGTTGTCCCCGTTTATCTTGGGACTGCTTTTTGAATACTTTATCTCATTTAGGATGTGAATGTGTATTACATGATTGTTTGTTTAAGAAGGATTCGGTTATCATTTTCTCTTTGCTCCTCGGGTATATATATCATTACATATATACTTGGGAGCTAAGAGGAAATGCTGCCGAATTTTTCTTAAACAAACAATCATGTAATACACATTCACATATGAGATAAAGTGTTCAAAAAGTGGGTTTAGCAGCCTACCCTTGTCTTGTTAATCCTAAATTAGATTTTCTTTCAGTTGCATAATGCCTATCGATAAAAGTTGGATTGATTCCCCACGTCATTCACCTCAATACAAGCAAGGACTCGAGTCATTTATCGAGATGTGTGAAAGAGTGATAAAAAACCACGATGAAGTTAGATGTCCGTGTACCAAATGTAAAAATTCTGGCTTAAAAACTATGGCAGAAATGAAATACCATTTGCGTATTAACAGTTTTTGGAAGGAATACACGAAGTGGACCTATCACAGGGCCACGACTCCAATTGCAGAAGTAAACGATGTTGCGCTACAAGACGGTATGGTAAACGTTATTGAAGACATTAGGGGGGAGCGTATGGAAGAAGATACATACCTTAACCAAGAGAACTCGAATGGAGATAGTAGCGGTGTTGTTGATGATTTTGAAGACCTGGTAAAGGAAGCTGAAACAGAATTATATCCTGGTTGTACCAAGTTTTCTTCTATCGACTTTTTAGCAAAACTTTTGAATATAAAGGATACGTACCATTTTCAAAATGAAGGAGTAGATCGACTCCTCTCGTTGTTGCGAGAGTCAATGCCAGAAGGCAACAAGATTCCCCCTTCGTATTATGTAGCTAAGAAGACATTTAAGAAGATTGGTTTGGCATATTAGATGATAGATGTGTGCACAAATGATTGTGCTCTCTTTTGGAAAGAAAACGAGTCCTTGCAAAATTGTCCCGTTTGTAATGAGAGTCGATGGGTTGATAAAGACACAAAAGGCACGAAGGTGGCTCGTAAGGTGTTACGATACTTTCCTTTGACGCCTAGACTACGACGTTTGTATTGTTCAAGGCACACAGCGAAAGATATGATATGGCATAGTACCGGATGATCGGAAGATGGGATTATGCGTCATCCAGTTGATGGATCTGCATGGCAAGACTTTGATAAAAAGTACCCAAACTTCGCGATGGAGCCACGAAATGTTCGCTTAGGGCTTGCAGCTGACGGTTTTAATCCCTTTAGCAACGGTAGTGGATCCCCGACTCATAGCACGTGGCCGGTTATACTCACCACATATAATCTGCCTCCCTGGCTATGCATGCGAGAGTCCACATTCATGTTGACCTTGTTGATTCCTGGCCCTAAATCACCGGGGAAAGACATGGACGTTTTCCTTAGACCGTTAGTGGATGAACTTAAGCAATTGTGGCAGACAGGTGTACGTACTAAAGACGCAGCAACAAACATATACTTCACAATGAAGGCGGCGTTGTTATGGACCATAAATGACTTTCCAGCCCGTGGTAGTCTATCAGGTTGGAGCGGACAAGGCTACATGGCATGCCCAACTTGTAACCAAGACACTCCTTCAATACGTGTAACTGGTAAATGTGCTTATGTTGGTCATCGCCGGTTCTTAGATGCCAACCATCCTTGGAGAAAAAGTCTCGACTTTAACGGGAGACCCGAGACACGAGACCCTCCGAGACAGTTTAGCCCAGCTGACATAGAAGCTCAACTCGGTCGTTTAATTAATCGTCTACCAGGCAAGCATCCAGATTTTGGAGGTGGGAGGTACACCCGGTTAGATTTCGAGTTGAACTGGTCCAAAAGAAGCATATTTTTTGACCTTGAGTATTGGTCTTCTCTGCAGCTGAAACATAACTTAGATGTAATGCATATAGAGAAAAATGTGTGCGACAGCTTGCTCGGTACTCTTCTAATGAACGATAAGAGCAAAGACACGCCAAATGCACGGTCCGACTTGGAAAAACTAAACATTCGGCCGTCACAATGGCTGAAACAATCGGGTGGCAAGTTCTTAAGTCCCCACCCAAAGTACTCATTCAAGTCCGATGATCGAAAACTTTTTTGTCAGTTTATAAAAAATGTTAAATTACCAGATGGGTTTGGATCTAATATCAGTAAGAGGGTGACAGATAACAATGCTAACATTACCGGGTTGAAATCTCATGACTGTCATATCCTCATGCAACGTTTGATACCGATTGGGGTTAGAGGGCTTTTGACTAAAGATACATCTACACCAATAGTAGACCTTTGTATGTTCTTTAAGCAACTTTGCTCTAGAACACTATCGGTGGATGATATGAAGAAAGCAAAGGATGACATTGTTACCATCTTATGCAAGTTAGAGATGATCTATCCACCTGCGTTTTTTGACATTATGGTCCATTTACTTGTGCATTTACCTGATGAAGCGATTGCGGGAGGTCCAGTAGCTTTTAGATGGATGTATCCATTTGAAAGGTACATGAAAAAACTAAAGAACTATGTCAAAAACCCGGCAAGGCCTGAAGGTTGTATAGCTGAATGTTATGTGTTTGAAGAAGCTCTAACATTTTGTTCAATGTACCTTAAAGATGTTCAGACTAAGTTCAATCGCCAAGATAGAAACGATGATGTCGTTGTTGAAAAAAGAAGGTTATGGGTGTTTGAGTCCAAATGTCGTTATGTTGGCGCAAGAAAGGAGAAATATCTATCATTCATCGAAAAAAGCAAGATGGAATGGTCTGTCCTCGAAAACTGCGCAGAAGTTAGGGAGTACATGAAGTGAGTGCTTCTATCTTTAACATTTCATAATCTGTTCATTGGTATTTCTCATTCCTTTCTTATATTTGTCATCAATGTAGTGAATTCAAACATACACATCCCCATGATGATCTTAAAACCAAATTTCCGGGATGGTTTCTCCATAAGGTATAATACATATATAACATTCATTACTCTATACTTGCTAGGTAATACATATATAACAAACAATATTACTCTATATTTGTTAGGTCCATTCGATGAAAACACAAAATTCTCCAGAATTCCACCCGGAGATGTATGCTCTTTCAATTTGTGCGAAAATGACTGCTTACACTTACACTGCTTGCATAGTCAACGGTGTTAGGTTTAAGACACTTGAACGTGATGCAAAATGCGCAACGCAAAACTCTGGGGTGGAAGTGGTTGGAGAGAACGATGTGAAATTTTATGGCCAATTAGAAGAAATTATTGAGTTGCGTTATACAAATGATTATTCCACTGTCCTATTTCGGTGCAAGTGGTTTGATACTCAAAGGGGTGTAAACCATGACAATAATATCACCAGTATAAGCACTGAACATGAATGGGACAAAGACGATCAACTCATATTTGCTTCGCAAGCCAAACAAGTGTTCTTCATCCAAGAAACGTCTCGAAACCAAAAAAATAAACATAGGTGGGTAGTCGAAAATGTTAATCATCGAAGAATTTGGGATTGGCCATTAAGTGATGACCGCGTCAATAAGGTTCAAAATGTTGGCAAACGCTTAGAAGATAGTGACGTTGTTGACAACAACTCTTCATCTGACTGTCCACTTGTCATTGACTTGACCCAATACTTTCAAATTGGATCTTCTCATGTTACTGCGGGTGAGCCTTCAATTGAAGTTGATCCCCCAACGGCCACCGTCGATGAAGTGTTTGAAGTCGAGACTGATTCTGATGAGGTCGAGGCTGATTATGATGAGGATGATCCCGATTATGTGGAGTCTGACTAGAAGAAAAGTTATTGTAATTTATATTGATTTGTAATTGATAAACATTTGTTTGAAATATTTATTTGAATTTGAGTTACCGTTGTTGTACTTTCGCTTAATTTGTATTAGATACACATGCTGTAACATTTGTAACTTTATAGGGATTATGTTTTCGATATTGTTGATATTCGCTTATCTCATGGCTGATGTGGCCCCCTGGGGACATGGGGGTGACGGCGCTGGTGATCCACCGATTCCTCCTGGTGGGTTTCGTGGCACACACGAGACAGACGGTAAGTCTTTTACTAAATTATTTTGTAGTCCATATATTTTTTATATTATAAATGTTGTTACTAATTATTTTTGTTTTATTTGCAGCGGTTCCCCCGAAGAGGGTTCGGGGGAAAGCAAAAAATGAGAAACTAAGGCGTCTGGTAAAAGCAGGGGGGCCTGTATCGCTTACGTTTGACAGGCATGTCACGTATACCCCTGTTGGTAAAACAAGAGATATGTTTTCACGAGAGGCCGGCCTGTATATGTGGCGGTCCATCCCGTTCGATAAAATTGGATGGGATAACGTTGAACAACATTACAAGGATGCCCTCATGAACCACTTACGGGTAAATAAGTTATATGCATAAAATTTTATCAAATATTTAAAGCACATGCAAATCTAATTTATATATGATATTTTAACTTTTTTATTTAATTTGTAGGAAAATTTCAATTTTGATGAAGTGGAACGTGATATAGAGGCCAAAAACTTGACGGGTGGCATTAGGGCTGTGCTTATGAAGCGGTACTCTGACCGCAAGCACGATGCTAAAAAATTATTTAAGAGCAAGGGAGGTTACAACGATCTTGAGAGTGCAAGGGCATTCCATCCCCCGGATATGCCCTATGATAACTGGTTGAGAGCCATCGAAGGTTTCCGGGAACAAAAATATATGAAAAAAAGCGAGGCCAACACACGAGTACGTCAGAAACAACAATTCCCATACCGTGGGGGGACATCGTCGTACGGTAGCACTGCCTATAAAAATGTAATGTTTTATGTATGTGTGCGTGTGTGTAAGCTTTTGTTTATTTATTGTCTAATCTAAGTTTAATGTTAAACAGGATATGGATTGGGTACCTACGTATGCTAAAACCCACACGGACAATCAAGGGAATTGGGTTGATCCGGTTGCTGAACAAAATTACGTAAGTATTTCTTTTAAGTATTATTTTCTATAACAAATATATATATATATATATATATATATATACACATATATATTTAATCATCTTCGTAAAATACAGCGGAACATACAACAGGCCACAAGTGAATGGAGAGGTGAGGGTCCGCCAATTGCCCCGTATCAGGAAGCGTTGGATGAGCGGCGAGGATGGTACCGCGGGATGGGGCCTAAAACTTCTTCCAACACGTCCTCGCACTCGTCATCTAACATGTCGTCTTCACAAGGTCGGACGCAAGAACCCTTTTCCGAGGTAAACTACGCAATTTATAAAATGACAAACGAACGCATGTTTCCTTGTTAAATATATGTTGGTAGCGTTAATTAATATGCTAATATACGTTTTGCAATCTATTATTGTAGGATTTTGTTAACAACTTGTTTCAAACCCCGTCATTTTTGAACCAACTTAACAATTATCTTGCTTCACAAGGAAAAGGAAATGGAAAGTCAAAAGACTACGATTCTGACAACTTATTCGATAATGAATCCGACGATGAACCCAACGATGAACCCAACGATAACGATGAGTGAAGCTTGCGTCAATGGTGTTTGCTTGCGTTTGTTTTTAATTATATTACTTTAAACGTATGTACGACTTAAACGTAGTTTTTAATTATATTACCTTTAGTATATGTTGATTATGTTCATGGCGTTTGCTTGCGTTGTTTGAAAATAGGCAGGTTTTGTTTTTTCGGCCGTAAAACTGGCTGGGCAGCTGTATATACAGCTGCTGTATTAAAAAAAAAAACAGACTTTTAGCGGCGACAGGTGTCGCCGCTATTGCCTTTCAACCTTTACCGACGAATGCTCAATACCGGCGACACTTTTACCGGCGACATCTGTCGTCGCTAAAAGAGGACGATCAATACCGGCGACAGTAGTCAATACCGGCGACAACTGGTCAATAGCGGCCGAGAAATACCGGCGACGCAATACCGGCGACATGTCGCCGCTAAAGGTCAATAGCGGCGACAAAAGTGACCAATACCGGCGACACCTGTCGCCGCTAAAGGTACCCTGTTCTTGTAGTGTAAGTGTTTTCACTCTCATCATACATTTGACCAAGTAATAATATACTTCACTCATGCAACAAATCATATCAGAGGTGGCAAACTGGGCTGGTCAGGTCTTTTGTCCAAAAACTACGCTATTTCAATAAAAACAATTGTTTCTTTTTTATCAACCCTTACAAGAGGTGATTTAAGAGATCATGGGAGATCATGAGACAATGGTTGATACCTTTTCTCTACGTTCTTCATACATCTTGAATTTTCCATTCTTAAAATTTCACTCATGTTGAACACATTATCATGTTTCAATTCTTAAATATCTTTGGTGAAGCAACATTTTAATGTCACAACCTTTTACCACAAGTTTTGATTCAATAATTTGAAAGAAAAACTAAAGGAAACAAAGACACAGGAAACCATCTTTTGTTATATTCAATAGAAGTGATTTAGAAATTGTATTGATATGTTTTTAACAATGTTTTGCAGAAATCTTGGGCTTGCTACTACCATACAATGCACTATCAATAAAGCTAGATGTTTGGCGTGTGTCACGGGAGTAAAAAGGTATTACCTAAGTGATTGTGTTAATGTCTATTGAGTGTTTGCAATTAATTACGTCATTCTGGGTGTGGATTTTTCTCTCCAGGAGTATCAATGGGTAATTTTGTACAATGGGGTGGGGGCTCCTAACTATTGGATACAAAAGCGAGTCATTGGATGCTAGCATGTAATAAAAATGTTAACCAGTTATTAGGAACTCAGCAATAAAAAGCTTTGGTCTGAAGATTCAGTTCGTCACTGGTTGGGGCCTATCCCAGCGCTGAAACTTTTGGATGTCAGCTTCAGTCTTTCGATCTTTAATAATACAAAAATGTTCACCATTTTTTTTTGTGTATTCTGACTCTATTTTATTTCTCTGTGTTCATAGGCTTACTCCCTGTTGTTACTATGGAGAGAGAGAGAGAGAGAGAGAGAGAGAGAGAGAGAGACCCCCTTGCCGATGCCACACCCGACAATCTAATACATCAACATAACCCGTCCAACGGACGGGTATTAAACTAGTTAAGATAGAGGGAACTTAGTACTCCTTTTCGATCGAACCATCTTTGATATTTTCTTGAGAATCTTACTAGTCCACTGTTTTCTCTGTTCAACCTGGTGTTTAATCTGTTTCGATCGTTGTACCGCCTGATTGATGACATTTATCGGTAAAGGCTATTGTTGTTGGTTCACGGGGTATTGATAACTTGAGGATTGATGCATATGTGGAAATGGTGCTAGTGGTGGAGGGAAGAGTGCATTAATCATGACAACTTCCGCATAGGGATCCCCAAAGGTCGGTAATTGGATTGGGTTGGTGTAATCTGTCAGGTTTCCGATATGCATGTTTCTGTATTCAGATGGAGGGTTCCTGAAACCCATAGTTGTGGGGTTCTCGGCTGTGATTGTGCCAACAGGTTCTCCCATTGGTTCATCCTCGTCTTTATCCTCCTAGATAGCGCCGTGCTGGCTGGTGGAAGGCATGGAGGATCTGAACTTTATGCTGGGACGTACCGTCTTCCTTGGGCGAGTAATGGTGCGGGTCTTCCCGTTGTGCTCGATCAATTGATGTGGTAACACTGGTGCATCTGATGGAGGTGGAGAAACCTCGAGTTGACCTGGGGCAACTTGTTGGTGGACCGGGGTATGGTAGAAGTTGAATTTACTAAAGTATGGGTTTCGTTCATCATGCATAGGGTTGTGATGAGGAGTGTCGACAAAAGAGGCACTGTCACTAAACAGTTCTAGCGGGTGCTGCTCCGTGATATTGATGCTATTGATGTCACCGCCCCATTGATATTGATGCACCTCTAGAGAAACAATGTACTGTAATTCGTTGCGTCAAAAGCCGAGTTGTTGGAGGTTTGTTGTTGAGGAGGATGAGCACGACCAAACATGGGTCTCTTGCCGACTTCGTGTTGTGTTGTTGGAGGTTTGTGGTTGAGGAGGATGAGCACACCCACACAAAAATCAACTCTAGACTAAGGATGAAAATCCTAAGTCTTACTGACGTAGACTCGCAATTTCCTATTGAATATGCCAAATGTGAAATTTGAGTTTAAACACAAAAAGCTAGTGTCTAATCTCTCAAATTGTAGCTCTGATACTAACATATCACACCCCACTATGCCGATGGTCCCGGATGTAGGGTATTAGGCAACAAAAATAAGGAGTTACGTAATAATAAAGTACAAGTATTTAGAATCTCCCAAAATATATTGAAAGTTTTAAGTATCAATATTTGATACAATATATCCCAAAGGTGGGTCGAATGAAACTTTAAATGGACTTGGAGACATCACCGGTCTTTGACAATGGAGTCGCAACTTCCAAAGCAACAAACTGAACCCTATCCAACCTACTATTGTGGTTCGCCACCTGTAAGTCAATCTTTAAAATATGTCAGCTTTAGCTGGTAAATACAGTTAACAGACACATTCATAAAACATTTAATATTCATGGGACACGTATCTTGATTTATCAATTTTATATGCTTGTAATATTCGGGAACTAGTACTAGCTAGTGTTCAATCAACATACACATTATTTTTTGTGTTTGTAGGCCTAGAGAGGATGCCACACGGGAAACGAAGCGGTGCTTCATGAGGGAGTACGTATCCAAACTTTGACCTTGAGGAGAAGGTGGTCTCTAGCGGGGTGGAAAGATATGTACCGGGTTACCCGGTCAGAGAAGTTCGGATCTTGCTTGCATGCATGGGTTGTGGGTCTTCTGTACGTGGGTTATGTGTTTCTTTTGAGTTTCTTTTTCTTATCTAGTGAGCGGTTGAATAAAGGGAGTGGTGCGATGTCACACTACCCATGTTTTTTAATGGTTCCTAGGGTTTTTGCTTTAGTAATTGTTTTGTAATCCTCTGTTATTCAGTTAATGGTTCCTAGTTTTTTTTTGCTTTAGTAATTGTTTTGTAATCCTTTCTGTTATTCAGAAAATTACTCCAATATATATATATATATATATATATATATATAGGGCCAGGATCATTTCAGAACCATAAATATTTACAGAACTCGCAGAACTTCTAATAAACAATCTTTTTATTTATATATTTTTATGTTTAGGATAATTTTATCATTTATTATGTGTATTTTTACGATTACATACATGTTAAGAGTAATTTTATCATTTTTTATATGTAATTTTATAATTACACATATGTAAAGTAGTTTTTTTACATATATGTAATTAGTTATGACACATATAATATAATTTTGGCAATTAAACATATGTAAACTACTTTTAAGATGTATGTAATCAAAGAAATACATATAATAGATGATAAAAAAAAATCCTAAATACAAAAACTTATATATAAAATGATTGTTTATTAGGAGTTCTGATTGTTCTGTAGTTATTTAGAGTTCTGAAATGAACTCGACCCTATATATATATATATATAGGGTGAGGTTCCAGCGTGAACAACCTCCTAAGAGTGAACTACGGGAACAAATCTGGACCGTTGATTAATATGATCTTGATATTTGAAATGAGTGGCATAGTTGTAATTAATAGGTTAGATTTTATTGTTTTATTAAAAACAAAAGGGTAAAAGTGTAATTATATTAAGTACTCAATTAAAAAGAAATGGCAATATTATTTCCAAAATAAGATAGCAAATCCCGTAAATATCTATTCTTTGTTTCTCAAATATTGAAATATCCCTTTTATAATGAAATCAACCCTCAACACGTATCCCCACCTCTCTATGTAATTAAGCGACGATAGCAGAGGAAAAGGGAAAACGGCGTCGGAAGCATCTTAATCGCTGGAAAAAAAAGCTCTTCTTCCACAATACAAGGTACACATTGAAATAGTTAATCTTTGAATGTTTCAGAAAGTAGTTACACATTCCGTTCCTTTTATTAATGAAGTAATAACACAAATCGGAATTAGGGCTTGATAGTTGTGTGTTGAAAGCTGTTTATGTACAATGGAAGTATTGTTGGTAGGAGTTAATCGATTATAAGTAAGAGTAAGTTGAAGATTTTGATATATTCGTGATGTACACCGGTGTACCTAGCGGTAATATGATGAGTTATGTTATGTTTGTGTATTATGTTGACGAAATGTTTGGTTAAGCAACAATAGGGGTTTGTCATTGTGTATTTATATGAATGTTAATATCAGGAGAATGTGTACACATGTGTATGTATACTGTAAGATGATTTGAAAACTGAAATGTTATGCATATTATGTTACATTTATGTACAATATAGCAACAATCCTGCAATGTACACACGTGTATACTGCGGATATTCCACGAAATACACATACAAATCAATTTATCCATAACAACGGGTCTGGTTGTACGGTGTACACATATGTACTATATAGTTTTGTACATTATACGTATGTGGACTGGTTATTACTCACAAGAAATACACACGTGTAAACGTGGTATATTCCACAAAATACACTTACAAATCAATATATCCATAAAGGACAGGTCTGGTTGTTTGGTGTGCACATATGTACGATATAGTTTTGTATATTATACGTATGTGTACTCAAAAACACACAAGAAATACACATGTGAACAGATCCGTTAATATGGACACCCGCAAAAAAAATGTATAATGTATTCGATGATTACACCTGTGTACTGATGTGTATGTGCTTTGTTACACTGGTGTACTCGTATGCTCGTTCTTTGCGGGACATACGGTTAACTGAACACATTATGAGATATAATGTCTTGTTTTTGCAGAAAATTTGTATTCTAAACTGAAAGTGGCGTTGGGTTGCCCCATTCACCAGATCAACGACAAGAACTTCTTCCAAAAGACTATTCCTTACAAAGTGGTATGTTTCATTTAAATAAATAGATTAGTTCAGTTGTTTGTGAAAGCATTGTAACTGGTTATTACACGATGTTTTCATTTAAGAAAGACATTTTCTGTAAGTATTTGAAGATGGTGAATCATCCTAAGAGAGCGGAAATTGAGATTGCGCACGTGGTAAGGTTGGATTTTGAATGGAAGACGGTCAACAACACCGTGGATTGCAGAGTGTTTGTCATGAGACATATGAAGACATGGTTCGGGATAACAGCCGATAAGTAGGATAGTGGCTTCCCACTTGGGCATAAGGAGAAGAAGGCGTGCTTGACCCGCTTGAGGAAAAAGTACGCAATAAAGCTAGTTACTTCAGAGGCCAACAAGCACCGTAGTCACGTATTGGCTGAAGCAGCCAAACATGAAAAGGCGAACGGAATAGGTGTTTTTTAGGACATCTATATTGGTTTGGATTGGATTTTCCGTATGAAGTCTATAACAATAGTTATCGTTTTTTGGTTTGGATTTTTCGTATGTAGTCTATAACAACAACTTTGGTGATTGCCATACTAGGAGCATTTGATGGTTTGGTATTTTGTTACTTTTGATAGTTGATGGTTTGGTATTTTGTTACTTTTGATAACGTTGAATAAAAACTTATTGTGTATTAGTGTGGATATTTTTTTTTGTCCAAAAATTCTTGACAGCTTGTTAATGTAATTCATGTGTGTGTCGTGTATTAAATTTAAGAAAACGTTTTTCAGAATAAAAAAATGACTAGTTGGTATCACTTAGTAAAGTAGGTACACATGTGTACTTGTGACGAAATCATCAAAGTACACCTGTGAACATACATATTATCAGAAAAGTACACAAGTATACGATTACAATTTTCATCTTTTTTCACTAAACAGGATTCATACTGAACGTCTTTGTGGACCTATTGTCATCGATATAGTACACACAATACCATTAAATAAAAGAAAAATAATAAGTGTAAGTGATAATAGGTTTTATTATGCATCAAACAAACTCAATAACAATTATGCATTAAACGATCACAAAAACAATTATCAAACGCTAAAAATAAAAATTACAAAAAAATAAAAAGAAAAGGTACACCAAATTGTTTCAATTGTTTGTAAATACACCCGAAAATGTCTAGATGTCACTACCGTTATCTTCGCCATCGGTACCGGTTTCGGTTCCTTCGCCATCAGTACCGGTTTTGTTTCGTTCGTCGTACCCATCCTGTTCATCATCTTCTTCCTCGTCATCTTCTTCAGTAGATGAGTCCTCCTTCGTTGGTTTACCTTTTTAAGTGGACAGTTCCTTTTAGCAACGGTTTGAATCCGGGGGGGACAATTGGTGTCCAGTACCTAGTCCCATTTGGAGTTTCATAAACGTTACTAGCAACCGACTCTGCACAATTACAGTAAAAAAGAGTCATTCAAAAAAACAAGGAGAACAATACTGAGGGTCTTCAAATGTTGATTAACTAACATTATGCACTGACATGTAACTAGTGTGTTTTATACACATGTGTACTATCGTGTTGGAATGTGTAGAACACATCAGTGCACATGTGTACGTCGGAGTTAATTGTTATAAACATTCAAAAACATGATTGAAAACTCTAACTCAGTGAATAAAATGACTAAAACTGTAGTTCAAATATTGCTCCTACGACTAAGAACAATGACAATATTACATGTTCGTTAAAATCTATGTAAATCAATGGCTATACATTACACTACCTGGATAATCCAATGTTGTAACGAAAACATTATCGGCAATGTTTTGGTCAGAATTATGATTGTGGATTTCTGGGTCAGCCATGAATTCAATACGGTAACACCTGCGGGAGAAAATTCAAATACACTTCAATGAATTCAAACGACAACAATTTAATTACATACACAAAAAATCAAGCTCTAATTCAATATTCAAGTTGTAATTGCAACATAATCACAAACTGATTAAACGTTTACTTATACAACCCGAGTTTTGATGATCAATCAGCAACAACAACACGATGAATGTAATTCAATTAATATTCACCGGAATTTTCAACGGGGTGACGTGATGATCGACGATATAATTTTCAACGGGGTGACGTGATGATCGACTCTAGGTGGTGAACGATGGAAATTCAAACTTTTGGAATTGAAAAAGTTGGTCAGAACGTGAATTTTGGATCCAATATCATGAAAATATGGATATTTGTTAAAGAGATTATGAAAGATAATCTTGATTAATATAATATATGTTAAGATTATGTTGATAAATAAAAAATAACTTATGAATTTGAATTTGTCCACAACTTCCGTAACTGAAATATTAAATGTGTTTATAATTTGAAATTAATAACTAAATAATGTAAATTAAATATTTATATAAAGTTACAATCTTACCCTTGTCAAATGTCTATGAAATCAATGGTTCAGATCAGTTCACGCTGTTCACTTCTGAAAATATGTACCTAATCCTATATATATATATATATATTAATCACATCACTTTTCCAATCCCATTAACCATAATATAAATATAAAGTTGCGTTTGTATTTCATAATAGACAAAGTATACGTGTTTGACATCAATCATCGAAACGTCACAAGGTATGTTCCCAAAATAATTTAGCTTATGAAACATTGCAAGGCATAATTTAGAAATAACATTTGAAAACCAGGATCTATATATCTTCACCAAAACACAAAAACATAGAGTTAAACAAGAACAAGACCAGTAAACATGTGTCTTGTATTGTTATGCGCAATTCAATATAAAGGTAGGGTCTGAGGAGGATAAGATATACACAGCCTAACTTCTACCCCTTAAGAATAAAGAGGCTGTCTTTAGTGAGACCCTCGGCTCGATAGTAGTTTTGCATCAAACCCTGGACATAAAGCACATAACACTCAGCACTCGGGACAAAGACCGATTAGTGCATGTACCCTTTTATCTTTCATCTATCAACGCCACCATATGATGCATGATTAACTGTCCCCAGCTTTTAATGTTATTTTCACGAAATTAGTAAAATAACGTTAAAATTAGTGCACTTTCACTCCCCCCCCCCCCCGGCGATGACCCACACATATATACATTACATGCACATACCACAAGCGTGGCGTCTAAAACAAATGAGTTTAACATGTAAAGTAATTATGAATGATACATTTTACATGTTAAATCGTAACATTTGGTTACATATTTTAACCAAATAATAATTTAAAACCATGTATGAATCTTAATATGGTTAAATCACCGACCCGCGCTGTCTAATATAGATACTAGACAAAGTATACATGTTTGAGATCAATCATCGAACGTCACAAGTAAAAGTTTATGGTATTGATTTACTGAAAAATTGTCTGCTGAATACATTTTATAATGAATATATAATAGACTTTTTCTAACTAACATCCCTCTATTATGGACATAACAATCATTCCTAAAATACATGAGATATGAGATATCTCGTTTGCTAATACGCCCCATCAGTTTGAGCGGGGGTTTTGACACACGGTTAAACTGGAGCGAAAAGTTTGAAATAACTGTCTTGAAAGGCCCTTTGTAAAGATATCGGCTACTGGAAGGGAGCTGGTACATGAAGAAACCGAATGTGTCCGAGACGGACTTTCTCACGAACAAAATGAATATCTATTTCCACGTGTTTAGTTCTCTGGTGTTGCACAGGGTTCTCGGATAAATAAACAGCCGATATGTTATCACAATAGACAATAGTGGCCTGTCGTATGGGAACATGTAATTCCAGGAGTAAGTTTCGGAGCCAACTCGTTTCAGCTACAACATTTGCAACCCCGCGATATTCGGCTTCGGCGCTTGATCTGGATACTATGGGTTGTCGTTTAGAAGACCAGGATATTAGATTATTACCGAGATAAACACAATACCCGGAGGTGGTCTCCTAGAGTCAGGACATCCACCCCAATCAGCATCAGAGTAAGCTGTAATAGATGTAGCTGGTGAAATGTTTAACCGAATCCCATGATCGATTGTCCCCTTTAGATATCTCAATATGTGCTTCATAAATTCCAGATGAGGTTCTCGCGGGGCATGCAAAAATAAACATACCTGTTGCACGGTATAACTTATGTCTGGTCGGGTGAATGTCAGATATTGCAAAGCTCCAGCGAGGCTACGATATAACGTGCCATCGGGAATGAGTGTCCCATCGGTTGCGCTAAGTTTGGAAGACGTGTCCACCAGAGTAGCACAAGGCTTGCATTCTGACATATTCGCAAGACGCAAAATATCTCAAGTGTACTGAGATTGAGAAAGAAACATACCATTGACGTCGCGAGTAACTGAGATGCCAAGAAAGTAATGAAGATCTCCCATATCTGTCATAGCAAATCCACCAGACAATAGCTTGATAATTTTGGTTAAAAAATCTGATGACGATGCTGTGAGAACGATATCGTCAACATATAAAAGAAAATATGTTGTATGATCACCATGGTGATATACAAAAAGAGAGTTATCACATGTACTCCCTTTGAAACCGTGAGCGAGTATGAATGACGAGAACCTATGAAACCAAGCGCGTGGCGCTTGTTTTAGTCCATAGAAGGACTTGGTTAGCCGACACACATGGCTTGGTTTGCACGGATCAACGAAGCCCGATGGTTGGTGCATGAAGACAGTTTCATTCAAGGTACCATGTAAAAATGCATTTTTAACATCCATTTGATGTATAGGCCACCCTTTAGATAAAGCTAACGTTAGTACGACGCGTATCGTGGTGGGCTTGAACACCGGGCTAAACGTTTCCATACAATCGATGCCCACTGTTTGTGATTTACCATTAACTACAAGTCTCGCTTTGTAACGGTCCAAAGTGCCATCTGGTTTAAATTTGTGACGATAAAGCCACATGCAACGAATGGCCGGTTGTGACTCCGGCCTAGGAACCGATACCCAAGTGTCGTTATCTAGTAATGCTTTATATTCATTTTGCATGGCGTTTTGCCAATGTGGGTCAACCAAGCCTTTCAGGTGAGATGTAGGTAGTGGAGAGATAGGAGGATTAGAACTGATGTGAAGGTTATACTTGGGGTTTGGTTTGGAAATTCCATCCTTGCCCCTGGTTGTCATGGAGTGGTTGTTTGGATGGGGTTGTTGTAAGGTGACGTGTGGGTAGGGTTGATAGGTGGTTGATGAGGTAGTTTGGTTTGTAGTGGGAGCTAGGTTCGGTGTTGGTGATTGATGCGGTGTAGGTGGTGGGCTGTGGTGAGTAGCGGGTAGTGGGTTGGTAGGTACCGTTTGCGGTTGAGGAGATGGTGGCTGTGGTACTGGCGCAGAAAATTGGAAGCTCGGGTGACACAAAGGTTCTTCGTCAAGGAAGGTATAGGCGGTGGTAGGTAATGGTTCGGAAAATGGGAATATGTTTTTGTCGAAATCTACATGTCGAGAGATGTGGACTTTGCCGGTGATGGGATGACATCGATAGAACCGGAAGTGGTCCGGGTAGCCCAAAAAAATGCACCGAGAGGATCGTGGGTGGAGCTTGTGTGGTTGTGTGGCAGACATGTTTGGATAGCATGCGCAACCAAACACCCGAAGGTGAGCATACGTAGGGTGGCAGTGATAAAGAGCAAAAGTGGGAGTGTTAAAATTAAGACGTTTAGTGGGAAGTATATTGTGCAAGTAGGTGGCCGTGTGAAGGGCCTCGGCCCAAAAGGTTGGTGGGAGGTGAGCGTGAACGAGAAGTGCCCGGATACTATCATTAAGACGTCGTATCACCCTTTCGGATCTACCATTTTGTGACGACTTTTGCGGGCAAGAGAAATGAAAAACAAGGCCGTATGAGTTCGCAAAATTATGAAAGGCAAGGTTATCGAACTCCCCTTCTAAATCACATTGGAAAGACTTTATATTTTTGTGAAATTGGGTTTGGATGAGTTTATGAAATTTAATAAAATTAGTGAAAACCTCTTATTTGAACTTTAAAGGGTATATCCACACATAATGCGAGTAATTGTCAATGAGGACCATGTAATATTTATATGAAGATTTGCTTAAAACTGGTGACGTCCACAAGTCACAATGAACGATGTCAAACGATGCATAAGTAAAGGATGTAGAATCAATAAAAGGAAGACGTTTACTATTCGAAACATGACAAGAATTGCAAAAGTTAATGTAACACCACGTAAAAACGTGTCCAATTATGTATAGACACGTGTCCTAAACTCTAAATATATGGAAGATTGAGTTTGAAGGACTAAAGTTGACAAACAGTGAAAATATGTATGCAAAGGGACTAAAAGTGTCAACATGCCAAACTTGAGCCTCTGAATAACCATACGTGAAGAATATATTCTTAAACGAGTGATTAATTGAATATAAGAAGCCGTTTGTGAAAATAATCGGAAGATTATAAAACTACAGGGGTTAAACGTGTCAACATGTTAATTCTGACCTCTGAGTGACCTTTTAACGAACCCGAGGCTTTGAAATATTCAAATATACTCTCAAGAACAAGTGGTAAAATTTCACGTGGTTTCGAGATCGTTAAGCGAGTTTTCAAGACTTTGGGTGAAAAGTGTCAACTTGATGAAACTTGCATTTATAGTGATATTTAACGAAACCGAGCCTAACGAAGTTTGTTTATACATCCTTGGGCCACTACAAACTAACTACACATGTCAAAAAGGAGGTTAAATAAGGTTTTAAAAGGCCAGGGACTGAATCTGCCAAGTTGTAAAGTGTTTTAACCTGAAAAACAGGTCTACGCGGGGCGCGTAAGATCCCTTTTGATCTTACGCGGGCTGCCTAAAAGTGCCCAGCGCAGAAAATTGAGGATAGGTGCAGGTTTTCCAGCTCTAACCAACTTAAACTCATTTGTATTGATTCTATGGGCTGTTTGTCGGTCTTGATAAACCACTAGGACACCTGGGGTGATCCTAGGGACTTCCTTAACAGCTGCAATCATCTAGGGACATGGCAAATTACTATATAAGAAGTGCTAGTTCATGTTCTTATGCACTTCATTGCAACAATTTTAAAATCACTCATCTCTGGAACTTGAAAGCATTAGGAGAAGAATTACAAGTGTAGAAAAGATAGCAAGGACCATTAGTCAGAGTCTTAATCCCTGCTTAATCCTTTTAATTAGCTTAATTACCGAAAAGTCAAACATATCGTAATTTAACTTTGACTTTCGGTTTAATCTCAAATGGTCAAGCCACTGACCGAAACGAAAGTGGTTATGGAACCATATTAAGATAGGTGATTAACCCTTAAAAGGGCACCTCCTAATTATTTCGTTTGACTAATTAATTGTCGGGTCAAACTAGTTTGACAAAAAGTTAAACTGGACAGAAAGTTTAAAAATGATTTAAATTAATAAAACAGAGGTTCTAAATTATATTTTAACATTCTAATGACTTGGTAATTAATATTAAAACATGTTTAATCAGTCCTAACCATGCAATTATCAGTCTAAGGTCAGTTTATAACCGAAAGTCGCAAAAGCTTGACTTTTGCTTTGACTTTCATTTCTGACCCGTTTAAGCTTAAATCTCCCATGTTTTAAGTTTCCATTAGGACCATATTATTCAGTAGTATAACCCTCTGGAGTTATATTGCTTGGTCCTTAGTAGTTTGAATTATATGCACTCGTTTGTTAATATGCTTATAAATGTCGTAAATGCCCTTTTGACACATAAATGAGATTTTTAGTAATATGAGAGGACAAAAACCTTTGCTACTGATATTTATACTTGTCCCAAAAATTTGACATCAGTTCTTGGTCCCAAAGAGGAGTTATGCTCGATATCGTAAATAGATGCTTTTACTAAATTAATTTCCGATATCTTGCATAATGCATGTTTAAACTTGGATTTTGAACCAAAACTCATTGCCTACTATTAAGATATTATTTTTAAGGAATTTTAAGATTTTTGGTCAGATTATAATCTGTTTAAAACATAGAGTTCTTGTGAAATTCGGTTAATGACGATAATACCCTTTTTAGGCATAAAATGAGATTAACAAAGGATTTGAATGCCAAACTTTTTCCTACTGATTTCATACATTAAATAAATTATTTTGAGCATTTGAAACTGATAACAATCTCAGATTTACATAAACATCTTGATTATCGTCAATTAGCGAGTTTTACACTAATTAGGTGCATAGTATGGTTTAAAACCATATTTAACATCTAAGACTTGTTACCTACTGAATTTTTAAACAAATTTAAGTATTATTACAGTAGGTATAAGTTATGAACTCAGGTTTCCAAAAATGCCCTTAAAAGCCTATGTGAAATGACCAAAATGCCCTTTCGGGGCATAGTTTGGCCATAATGGTAAACCTCACATAGCAGTAATATCTTACTGATGTAATGAGATAAATTAAATGTTTTTACTGATTACAAAAGACCAGAACTTCAGTTTGTCATAAAATCTCTTTTATAAACATTAAAATTACCAAAATGCCCTTACGGGACTTAAATTGGTTTTAATTACTTTTTGGGCATATATGTTAACATCTTACTGATGTATTAACATATTTTAAGCATAATAACAAATAAGACCTGTAAATAATACATTTGGTTACCCGTTACGCATTTATGCATTCAGATCCGTTTATGTGACTAGTTTACGTAAAATAGCCGAAACGGGTTTAACCTTATCATTAAATCCTCAATTTCCAGAATGTGTTTAGTTTACCCATATTATACAAGTATCCAAGCTTGTCGGGTCTAAACCACATTCTATTCCGGTCTCCGCTTAATCTAGCGTTTAGAACCGTAAAGTTTCTTCCTACTAGCCGGTCTAAGTCCTTGACTTAATTAAAGACCCGTTAGCATCCTAATAGGTTGCTAAACCTTCTATACAGATTAGTAGCATCCAGTAGAAAGTACCATCATAAAGCTTTAGGATTTCATGGCTGAGTTACTTTTCACGTATAGCTCAGGTAAATACTTTTAACTTATTTTCCCTTATACGGGCTTAAGATATGGTATTATAATAATACCACTTGGTCGGGTATGGAATCATTTAATCGGATTGTGATTAATAAATTTACATAACCTGTTTTAATCTGTCTTGTTTGATAACATAAACATTTGGGGGTTAATTCGACCGTGTCCTGGATATCCTCGGTTCATTTCGTTTGAAAATGGCCACGACCTATGCACGGGGTGTAGGCATACACCTGACAGATGCAAATGCTAAAATATAAACCCACATGTTGGGGATAACTCCTTTGTGGGTTCTATAAGTGGTGAGTCGGTTAATCATGACCGGCTTCCAACCGGCCCCAATTGTAAGACAAACATGTAAATCTCTATACAAGATTATATTTAAATAATTGTCCCAAGTTATAAATGATTTGTGCCTTGTGCACCTAAATCAATTTTCATAAATACTTTTCAAATGAGTCAGTTAATTGTATTTACCAGTGTAAACTGACGTATTTTCTAAAGATTGATTGACAGGTAATTCTCGTAAATAGGCTGGAGCTACTAGGTGTCATATAAGAGGATCTTGAAAATCCCTAGATACCTGGAGTCTTTTATTTTCCGTTTCTTGTATTTTATTTATGATCCGCCTGTGGATCTTATTACATTCCAGTCTGTATATTCTTTCGTCGAACACTCAGACATTATGGTTTGTAATAGTTTATTCACCACGCCTTCCGCTGTGCTATTATATTGTGTGTATTGACAATGATGATATCAACTACGTCACGATACTCCCCCCAGGCCCACCGGTAATATGTGGAAATATCGGGGTGTGACAGGTTGGTATCAGAGCCAACATTGATTGAATTAAACACTAACCTTTTGTGTTTAATCTCAATGACACAATAAGCACATTCCTTAGACTTCCGAGTCTAGGCTAATGACCTAGGATTTATTCTTAACATTCCTTTTATTGTTTATGTTATATTTACTTGTTTTGACAGGTTAACTTCTTGGAAAATGCCGCCACGTGTGATAGGCAAAGGAAAGGGACCAATGAGAGGAGATCGGGCCATGCGGGACCATCCCATCGACGTACCCCGTCAGCGACCTTCTCTAGTTCTGACTCTCGTGACCATTGGAGTCATAATTTCGAGCCGGCGAGGCATTCTGTTTCTCTAGGATCCTCACCAACCGACCCTCCATACTTTGGGCAACCCATTCCTGATGAATCCCAACATTCCCATCACTCTCAGGAGTCCCATCATTCGAACCAATCTCACCACTCCCTTCACTCCCATTCTTTCCATCACTCCGATTCCATTTATTCCCTAGGTCAGTTCAATCCGAACGACTATGTCAACAATCTCTTTGGTTTCAATCCCTTAGGACCTGAAGATCACTCCTCTCAGGAGATGGAAGTGGACGACGACCCTGACCCAGAAATGCAAACTGGAACACCGGGCCACCCGATTAGTATCTCGAGCGGTTCTTCATATCAAGGATCGCCATACCAAGGGCCCGATTCATTTAAAGAATGGTGGTCAAAGTATGAATGGGAATTAACCCCTTCATATCATAACTCTCCTGCTCAACCTCCTTGTCACACCCCAACCGATGGTGGAAACATCGGGGTATGCCACTGAGCGAAACAGATTGTCCAGAAGTTTCCATAACAATTATCATTACCAATCAATTTAAAATAACATGTCCCATACCATGCCTCAAAAGGTAAACAAATTATTACAGAAAAAATCTAGGCAAATAATTCTATTTCGACAACTCAGATTTAAATAGGGCAATTGTTTATCTGCTTCTAGAGACCCTTGATTCAATTACTACAGAAAACTATTTGTTGGACTCTAGAGCTTTATTCTAGCTTCAATTTCCTACCAGATGTGCACCCTAAGCACCTGTCACATACGTTAAAATAAGGTCAATACATATAATGTAAAGGTGAGCATACAAGTTTGATAATAACATATAGAGTTCGAATTCGTTTACGCATAACCAGCACGTACACATAGAGAAATGAAGCACGTTAGTTATCAACATAGATCCATCGATACCAATGACTGCGGGTTGACTGCCAGAGGCAGTTCGCAATACATGATTACCACCGTAATCCATGCAAGTAATTGTCCTTAACAACCCCTGCGAACAGGTGTTGAGTCCAAACTATAGTACTATCGTTGCTAAGACAGGTAGACAGCATTCCATGTGTAAACATAACAAACAAGCATTCATAAGCCACGTATAACATGCATTAACGGTTAGCGTTCAAATAGTATTGAGTAGTGTGTTCGATGTGATTTGAATAGTTGTAACGTATGTAACACCCAAAAGTGCATAAAGTAAAAAGGGTTCGAGAATACTCACAGCGGTTGATGGATTGAAGGGAGCGCTTGGCGAGTAGGGTTAGCCTGAATAGTTTGATAGCATAACGATAAGTGACGCGTAAAACGATACAGAGTGTGAATGGGTCGGATAGCAGTTCGGTCGGATGGTAATCCGAATGGACGGCTTGTTCGTGCGGATGACAATCCGTTCGGATGGTCATCCGGTCGGACGGTAGTCCAGTCAGATGACTATTCGAGTGGATTGTTTCTTCCTATGAGATGAATGCGTTTGTGTATGATGGTTTGTCTTTTGAAGTTTTCATTGTAGCATTTTGAAAACATTGAAGTATCTCTATCCTTCAAGTCGGTCGGTCGGACGGTCAGTCGTGCGGATGACAATCCGTTCGGATGGTCATCCGGTCGGACGGTAGTCCGGTCGGACGGCGACTTTAGTGATGAGGTTACTTAGTGGGAACAATTCACAGCAGAAGAGTCACTCGGTCGGATGTCCATCCGACCGGGTGGCAACCCAGTTAATGAACATGTTGAAAATTGTTTAAGTCCTTAAAGTCCTAGTATCTCATGATCCGAAGAGTAATCCGGTCGGATGGCAATTCGTTCAATACTCAAACTTTAGATAGAGTTGATTAAGTGTGGGACCCAAAGTGTGATCCGTTCGGACATCAATCCGTTCGGGTAGCCTATCCGTTCGGACAGTAGTCCGTTCGGATAGCACTTCGTCCCGGTTGCTCCGGCCGTCTTACACTTGGTCGTTTTGATCGTTTGTCGTTTGTCGTTTTATCGAGACGTTTTGACAACGTGTTAACCAACAGAACCCCATCTTGACCCAATTGACCTGATCGACCAGGAATCACCCTAGTGCGGCCAGTTAACCGGTTCAAGACGGTTGTTCTTGTTTAACCCGAAATCGGTGGTCTCGTGAGTAGAATCCTGAGCTTGTGCTAGCACAACACTAAGAATGAGTGGAGGACTAGATCTAGGTACGATTCTATCGGTTTCAAATGTATTAAGTGTAAAAGAGTTATAAGAAAGTTAGAAACCATCTTTTAATCCTTTTTCACTATGTTTATGTTTAGATCTAGCATAGATCTTTGTTCATTTGTGTGGAAATCGGTTAGATCCGAGTTGTTCTTGGTGGATTGAAGCCAAAACATGAAGTTCTTCAAGAACAAATGATGACATCATCCTAGAACACCTCAAATCTAGCGATTTCATGGTTAAAAGTTAAGATTCAAAAGATAGAAAGGTGTAGGAGTGCGTGTAGATCAAGAAAGTACAAGATTTAGGACGAGATCTTACCGGGATTGAGAGAAATTGAAGAAAAGATGAGCTGAGCGTGCTGGTCGGACATAGGTTTCCAAAAGTAGAAAGTTTGAGAGTGACATGGGTATTTATAGGATTCCAAAAGGGGAAAGTGAGGGTCGGTCGGATGGCACCCCGCCCAGATGACTGTCCGGTCGGATGTCATCTCGGTCGGATGGCATCTGACACCATGACCAAGTGCTTGTCCGGTCGGAAGGCTATCCGGCCGGATGTCATTTGATTCGTGTGTTCGACGCGACGAGTTTTGCTGATTCGGTTTCGCAATAGAGTTTCCTATTCAAATTACTTTTAATCCCAACTACTATATCTATCATAGTTCGATTTTGATTGAGTTCAATTGCGTTTCGAGTTCGATTGCGATTCGATTGATTACCACACATAACATAAATGAACATGCATAAGTAACACATAAGGCACACACACACGTATAACAGTAACTAAAATGCGTAGTTCGAGTTGCGATTTGATGTCAATTCGATCAGCATAGTTTGATTATCATTTAGTTAGCTTTATCGCATTGTTACTTTCTATAGTTCACAGTCGTAAGTTACTTAGATTGCGAATAACATACTTCGACTATTGTAATTATTGACACTTACTCCACATAATAAATAAACATACAAAAGAGATCTACTACAAGTCAAGTCGTGTGAAATCGGTTGTTGACTTTGACCTTGACTTTGAATTCTCGGAAACACAGGGTGTTACACTCCTTTGATTGAACCGCAACTTCAAGCAGTTACTCCACCACATTTACCAGTTGAGGAACCACCTCAACCACCTCCCGAGCCGCCAAGGCGAAAGAGGAATGCTCGAATGTCTGTGCGTGGGGGACCACGATTCGCATCCCCTCATGGTTCAAGTTCTTACCCTCCTATTCTCGAGGACCCCCAATTGGGCGGACCCTCGAATGCGGTGCCGGAAAACAATCCCCCGCCAGTTTCTGATGCACCACCGCCACCGCCAGTGGGTTTTGACAACCCAATACCAACATACCCAGGTTCATCTGGGTATAACCCTTCTGAATATCCAACGGATTATGGAACCCATGATCCATATCTTACTGCTGCGCAGTATAATGCACTTTAACCTTCTTCTTATCCACCAGTTTACCCAACTGGATATCCGGTGCAGGGGTACCAATACCCACCTTATCATCAACCTCCTCCTCCCCAACAGGAGCAAACCCAAGAAATACTTCAGAGGTTAGACAGAGTTGAACGTGAAGCAGATGAAACCAAAAAGAAGCATAACGGCTTCCTCAAAGGCCTTTCGAATCTCATTAAAGGCAAGAAGAAGTAGGAAGTTGTTTATTTTATCTTGTATTGTCTTTTCATCAAGTCCCTGCAAGGACATTATTTTATTTTCTGTACCAAGTCCCTGCGTGGACTTATTTTCTATTTCTGTAGCCCATGCGTGGGCAGTGTGTTGTTTCAAGTCCCGTTTAGGGCATCGCTGTACTAGTTTTATGATCTAATGAAGTTTATTTTTTATTTTTAAATATATATTTTATTACATCAACATGCTATATCATTTTAGTTTTAAATTGATCTGTCAAAGAAATTCTTAAGGGTATAACCTAGCCAAAAATATAAATGACTATGATGGTACAACCTTTTTTAAGAAAATAGCTCCCTGTTAACATCTGAAAACATGTTAACATTCCTGGTTGTGTGGTACGAAAAACCACACAAGCTTCCAAATGTACTTGGACTTTCCCAAGTCACTTTCATAGCCTATATGATCTATGTGAATCATGGCTAATAAACATCAATATGATGTATACGCCTAAGACATCCATTTGAGATGTATGCTTGCAAGCAAAGGTGTAACAATGACAATGATAGTTCTACTTTATAAACTTCTTGTTAATAAGGCGATGAACTATGTTCGACCCTTAAAAGATCACTGATCCCAGAGATCATTAGTTATATTCTAATCGTCCTTATGACATGGCCTTTTTGCGCTATCTAAATGTCCTTCGAGACAAGCCTTGTGCTAAATAAAAATGTCTTTTATGACGTTGACAGATGTGATTTATATTCCCCTGTCTAATAAATATAAAGAATTATATTTCAATGATTGTTATTTATTCTTAAAATGGTCTATATGGTTTAATAATATCATGACTATCTATTCATCAATGTGATGATTTATTACATAAATTAAATTTAACCTTATTGTTTGGTATAGTGCCCAAATTATGGCTGGATCTGATGAAGTAAACAGTCATCCGCGGGAAGAAAACAATAATGAGGCCATAATAAATCTTACAAACGCTGAACTGCAAGCTATGATTGACACCGCAGTTGCTCAAGTGGTGGATAAGATATTCAAGGAACCGAGTAATGTTCGGTCCAAAGCTCACTCAAAACCCTTATCACAGTCACATGCATCAAAAAGGGATGAATCTCAGCATTCATCCAATCAAAGATCTGAGTCTCATAAAGTGGTGCTAAACCAGGCTCCTAAGTACAAAAAGAGTTGTACTTATAAGTACTTCGTCTCCTGTAACCCGAGGGATTTTACAGGAAGGGAGCAATTGACTGCATGAAATGGTTAGACGAAATGGAGACTGTGATTGACATCAGTGGATGTGCTAAGGAAGACATAGTCATGTTTGTGTCTCAATCTTTTAAGGGTGATGCCCTCACTTGGTGGAAAGCGTTAGTACAATCCACTGGAAAGGTTCATCTGTATAACCTTTCATGGAGCAAGTTTGTAGATCTTGTAAAAGACACATATTGTCCTCAGCATGAAGTTGTGAGGATTGAAACTGACTTCCTCACCTTGGTAATGAAGGATTTAGACTGTAGATCCTATGTGACTAGTTTCAACTCGATGTCGAGGCTTGTACCATATTTAGTCACTCCTGAACCCAAACGCATTG